>CM028133.1:1023885000-1025162500 GCA_016271365.2 Neoceratodus forsteri | reverse complement strand
GAGGCCACTTGTGGGACATCTTGCCCAGAAGGCTGAGAGCATCCGACAGTTGGTTTGAGGTTCCTGCCACATGGATGGCTAGGAGATGTGCCTCCAATCAGCACACGAGGGTCCAGATGCGGAGTGCTTCTCCGCACAGAGGCTGGGGGAGTGCATGCTGCCCTGCTTGTTGAGATAGTACATGGTCATGGTATTGTCCGTCTGGACTTGCACCACTTGACCCCTAAGGAGCGGAGTGAATGCTGACAGTGCCAGTTGAACTGTTTTGAACTCCAGCAGGTTGATATGACATCAGGAGCCCGTGCACTATGTGATTCCCCATATGGGCACCCCAGCCCATAAGAGAGGCATTGACCATGAGGGCGACCGTCAGCTCAGGACGGACAAATGGGATTCCTTCTTGCCAATGTGCTAGGACAGTCCACTATTTGAGAGTGTCCCATATCTTCTGGGTCACCGTGACCAGCTGATCGAAATGACCATGGTGCTGAGTCCACTGGCTGGCCAACTCCCATTGAATCGGGCACATATGCCACCAGGCCCATCAGACCATGGTGGTGCAGGCCACCACGTACCTCAGAAGTCACAGGAAGTCCCGGACAGGGTGCAAGTGCCCAACCAGAAATGATTGGGCAGCGGAGGAGAGAACCTCTGCCCTGCCTGTTGGGAGCCTGGCTGTGGCTCGGCAAGAATCGAGCTCTGCCATGATGAAGCAGATCACCTGTGAAGGCACAAGTTCCGACTTGGTCTTGTTGACCAGGAGACCAAGATCGATGCAGGTCTGGAGGGGCCAGGTCCCTGGACCTCTCCACCTCCTGTCTGGAGGAATTCACAATAAGCCAGTCGTCAAGATAGGGGTATACCCTGAACCCTCGATGCAGAAGGTGGGCCGCCACCACTGCAATGCATTTGGTGAAGACCCTGGGGGCATGGTTCAGAACTCAAAGAGGGCTCCCTCCACTCTGAAACGGAGGAACCTTCAGTGAGATGGATGGATCGGGACATGAAAGAATGTGTCCTGGAGATCCAGAGAGCAAAACCACATGTTCTGCTTGAGCGATGTTATGATCTATGACAGAGTTACCATCCTGAATGTGCAGGACCTGAAAAATTGGTTCAGGTCATGCACATCTAGAATGGGGAGCCAGCCCCACATCCATTTCGGGACCAGGAAGTACCTGGAAACAAACTCTGGGTTGACAGGAGGATCCACGACTCTGGCCACTACCTCCTTGCGGAGGAGTTGGGCAATGTCATCTCGGAGAGCCGACTGAGTGCGTACGGACACCATTTCCTCCCATGGGGTGCAGGCTCAGCTTGGTGGGTACTGGTCAAATTCCAGAGGCAGTTCCTGGCCAACCACTTCTAAAACCCACCTGTCCATTGTAACAGCGGACCAAGCGGAAAGAAAGTGGCAGAGCTGGCCCCTCCCCGGAGGACCCAGAGCTGGTGTGACAGGCATTGGGATGGCCACCCCCCATCCCGTCACTGGGCAGGCTTAAAGGAAGAGAGTCCAGCTTGGGGACCACCTGAACCCCGTCTTCTGGATTTACAGGCCACTGGGGGCCCAGACTTGGGCCCAGGGCACCAAGGTTGAGCCTGCTGCTGATGCTGCCCCAATAGGAAATGAGGCTGCTTGGCCGCAGGGGCAGAAGTTCGAAAGGGCTTTCTCTTTTGCTTCTTGGAACCCTGAGCAGAGGTCTCAGAGTCCAAGGTGGCGTTGGACTTTTCTACGCATTGGAGGTGACTGTCCACACCTGGGCCGAAAAGGTTGGTACCCAGGAAAGGGACATCCATCAGCTTATGCTGGGTGTCTCCCATGAAGGAGGCTACCCACAACCAAGTCCTGCGGCGCATGGCAAACGCAGCCGCCTCCAAGTGTGCGTTGGAGTCCCCAAGGTCCAAGGCTGTCTGGAGCTGCTGTTTCGCAACCGTCTAATCCTGGCCGCGGACCTGCTTGACCGCGGACTGGAGGTCTGTGGGGAGGTAAGGTAGAATCTCATCGAGAGAGCCCAGAAGGGCATGAGAGAAGTATGCCATGATGACGGCCAAGCTTGCCTGACGAAGGCCCAGCGAAGAGGTAGCATAGACTTTCCGGGCCAAATGGTCCAATTTTTTTGGACTCTTTGTCCAGGGGTCTGTTGGTGTCTCCTGAATTACCCGAGCACCTGAACACAGACTCAGTCACCAGTCCCTCACCCGAGGGGTGCTCTGTGAATCCTGAAAGGGCCACAATGGGCACCGCATACTTGCAGGCCATTTGGGCTGAAGGTGTGGGGCAGGAGGCAGTGTGCTGCCACAGCTCCAAGGCTGGACCAACAATGACCTCAGCCACTGGGAAGGCCTCCGTCGGTGAATACCCTTATTTGAGGATATCAGTGAGGGGGTATTCAGCCCATTTCTGAATGGTTCTAAGGGCATCCCCGTGGATTCGGAGATGAGGCGGAGGATGCCCATGAAGGAAGAAGGGTCTTCCTCCATTTAGAGACTACCAACAGATTCCTCGTCCAAGGAGTGAGAATGCAGGTCGGAGTCCTCAAACTCCGGATAGATCTGCCAGCCACCAGAGTTGTCCTGCATCCGCCTAGGATAGTCAGGTGTGAGGGTGACGGACAGCCTACGCAGTAAGCCCAGAACAGGCCGAGAGTCCTTAGAAGGAGAACCCAAAGGAGGCTGCTTTGGTGGCAGCTCCACCGCAATCGGTGGAGAGGCCAGTTTTGGCCGAGCCAGGATGGTCTTGACTGATTTCATGGGTGGAGGAACTGTGTGGACCGGCTCCTGAAGAGTAGACGTTGGCCTAGAGGGTGACAGCCATGTAATGGCCGGGGTAGAAGCCAGAGCTGACTTCTGGCCGGACATAATTAGCTGCTGCCACATTAAATCCTCGCAGCGTCGACAGAGTTTCTGTTGAAGCCTCTTCTCATTCGAGGAGGACGAAGACAAGTGGCGGCAGCACTGCTTCTTAGAACACTTGTGCACCTTCTTCGTCCTATCGGTCGAAGGTGTCCAAGACCTCGACTTGGACGCGTCGAGGGGACCAATGGAGTCGCTCGGAAGGAGCCGGGGAGAACCACGGATCTTCCTGGTCAGGGTTCTGGACCACGGGGGGATTCACAGTGGGCTGGGTCTCCTCCTTGGTGGCAGGCAGGACCAGGGTCCTGAATAAGGAGTTGGCCTCATCGAGCGATGATGGGTCGATGAGGTCAAGGATAATCTCAACTGGATCGTCGTCACGCGTCTTAGCTGGCTGACCTGATGGGGGTACTGTGAAGCCAGTGGCTGAGGCCCCAACCTCGACCAAAGTCGAGACAGAAGATTCCTGGGACCGAGATCTCTCATGGTTCCAGGAGCGTCAGCGATGAGATAAAGTTTCCTTAGGCTCCTTGTACTTTTTACGGGACTGAGAGATGTGAGCACCCGAGGATCCCTCTCCCTTAGTAGGGAGGGACTGGCACAACTCCTGAAAGGAGCCCGAGAAGGTGGAGCCCAGATTGAGCGGGACAAAGATGGACATGGAAGAAGACCGATCTGCCACCCGAGCCACCTCCTCTTCGAAGATCTTCATCTGTTCGAGCTGCTCGGTGGACCCCGCAGCCGTGGAGACTGTCCAACGGGCTTCCTTGGATTTGACCGGCAGATTCCATTTTTCCAGTCTGCCCAGTTGTAGTCATGTGAGGCGATCGTCCAAGATGTCTGGATGAATGGTGCGACACATTTCGCACACCTAGGTATCATGACCGAGACCCAGGCAATAAACGCACGAGGTATGTGGGTCGGTGCAAGACATCTTTTGCCCGCATGGGCAGTGGCGGAAATTGGGTGAGGACTTGTCCTCCATCGTGGTTGAGATCGCAAAGCGATTGGGAGAAACTGTAAGGAGTCGGAGTTTGGGTAAATTCGTAGATTTAAGCGCCAGGGCCTACAGTAATGCGTGAGCGATAAGGAGGGAACCTGAATCTTCCAGCGGAAAGGAAGATCTGGCATCAAGGGGTGGAGCCGAGGCATATTCCACCCAAGTGGGTGGGAGAAGCTAGCTTTTAGACCGTCCAGCAAGAATCTTAAAGGGAAATGACATGCCAACAAGTCTGGATAGAATAACACATCCACAATCCTAGAAGGACTGCTTGGCCCACCCAATGTGCCCATTTTTCCTTGCCTATCCTATCCTGTCACCAGAAACCCAGTTTGATCTCTGGCTGCCACCCCTTGCTTCCCAACTAAGATTTCCTTGTGCTTTTATCGCATGCATGCTTGAAGCCCACCACTGTTTTCACCCCCACCACCTCCAATGAAGACTGCTCCAGTCATCGACCACTCTTTCAGCAAAGAAGCAATTCCTTACATCGCTCCTAGATGTTCCCCCTTCCACAGTGGTGTAGCTAGCTTTTTTGATCGGGGCAAAGACTGGTAAAAGTCCTGCTATTCCTAGTAAATACCAAATTAATAGGCCGGGGGTCTGGGGTTCGCCTAGGCCCCCAGAAGCTATCAGGTTTTAGATGCATTCTGGTGCATTTTGAGGGTCATTTTGACACTATTTGGCTGCTTTTAAAGCCTTCTTTGACTTGTTACAAACAACCAATATTCCTATCAAAATAACTATATTTTCTTTAAAAAGAATCAGAATTTAAAAAAGTGTAATTGGCATGGTGAAACCATTATCTACTCTTTTCTTTCTCCTCTGCATCCCTTGGCTTCTCCTCCTGTGTTTTCCTCCTATATTCCACATGCATCAGTGATACACACAATACAATTTACAAACCATGACAAAACTCAGCTGCTGCCAGATTCTAATCACTACGGTGACTTACAACAGCCAGTAATCTCTAGATATGAGACAGACACGTATGGTGCCCAGTTGTCCACGTATGTCAGAATTCTTCTGCAAGACATGTAAGGTAACCAGGAGGAAGAGTTACAAGTAACACCAGGCCACACACCAGGACTTCACTGACAGATTGACACCCCCATCCCACTGAGACACAGGCAGAGAGACAGTATCTCACACAGCAACCTACTTCACTTCTTCGCTCCCTGACTGGCTGATTCTGTAGGCAGTTTTAAGAGGGGGTGGGACAGGGTTAAAGGTAAGGTCAAACTGGTGGGAGGCCGCAGAGGGGTGAGTGGGTCATCTGGGAGGTTACATCAGGTGGAAGGGCTATGGGTGGGGGGGTAGCTGCAGTAGATTAGACTGGGAGCTGCACGCTTGAGCAGACTCGACAGACCTTTCTGACCTGTATCTGCTGCTATGTTTGTATGTTAACCTGATCCAAGATGTCAGCTTGCATCGGTATCTCCCCCCCTCCCCTGGGACGAGGTTAAAAACAGGTAGAACTGCCTAGTCCTCCTTTTCTGGTCAACAAGAGCTAAATAAATAGTTCCATTTGTGGTATTTAGACAAAAGGTGACACTGTAGATGGCTCTAAGGACACAGTGGTAGGTTCTAGACTGCTTTTATTTTCATAACTTAAAAAAAAAATAGTTACTGATGTTATGCTTATTCATTTTTCTCCGATGGTTTCTTCTCAGTCTCACTGTTGCCTACCTAGTCTGTGGCCGACTGCTACCAGGCCACAGTGCAGCCTGCATATGTTTTTTTCACTCCTGCTTAGTCTGCAGTGTTGCATACTTCTCAACTGTCCATGATTTTCAGAGACCCCTCTAACATTGGCCCACAAATGTTCTCTGTCCCTCCTCCTAAATTTGGTATTTTCTCACAGAAAAGTTGGGATTTGACTAAAATCATGTCAAATATTAGTGTTATGGGCGGGGGGTCCTCTAGCCACTAAGGCAAGACACAGATTGATGGCGCTTTCAGTCCTTGGCCAGATAAAATAGATGACAGCCTTTAAAACCATATTTACTCACGTTAGAAAGTGACAGTTCAGTAGAGCATTACATCAGGTATCTGCTGTTTGATGTTTAAGTGACAATTAGTGTTGCTCAGATAGTGCTTTTGTGGATCCTATTACTATCTGTCAGATAGTGCTAGCATCCTGACTTGGATCCTACTAGATATCCTGCCAAAGACAGAAGCAGGATCCGGGGCCAGATAGTGATGGATCCTGGTTAGGATCCAGGTATTCTGGTTAGGATCCACAGATCCTAGGGCAGATAGTTAGGATCCGGGACCAGATAGTGATGGATCCCAGTTAGGATCCAGGTATCCTAGTTAGGATCCATGGGTCCTAGGGCAGATAGTTAGGATCCGGGGCCAGACAGTGATGGATCCTGGTTAGGATCCGACGGCCGGATCGACGGACAGATAGTGGAAGTATACAGCAGATCCACTATCCTGCCGCAAAGGGCAGGTATCTGTGGATCCAGATTTGTCCGGATCCAACTGAGCAACACTAGTGACAATTTTAATAAAGGACATATGGTGCCTCTGAGAGCAGGGACACTGACAGACACAGGGGAGAAAAAAGGAGGCCCTGCTTTTGAAGGAGTTGTGCAACCACCCTCAGCTGTTTTGAGAGAACTGATTCTGCAAACGGTACTGAATGAAATATGTGCATTACAGGCTCAGAAACACACAGTAAATAAACAATTCTGCACCTTGCTCTGTTGGTGCTGGCTGTCTGGCTTGTCCAAGGAAAAAAAACACATCCTGGTACCTAAATGCCTTTACTTGCAATGCTGTAACTTAAAAACTGCTGGCAGCAAGGTGAGGGGCTGAGGCTGACTACAGCTTACCAACAGTCATCGTCAGGCAGGCACCCTCCCTTCTCTGGGGTGAACTTCTATAAATAGAGACTCGGCGCTGCGGCCCCCTCCAAGCATTCCTCAGTGCGACCCTTGCCGCTGCCTCACATCTTTGATCACCCCGTGCTAACGCGCATCCACATGCACACACCCTGAACTTATCCCTCCTCGTGACCCCACCCTGGCCAGAACCAGTAACTTGCACCATTCAGGTAACACTAGCAGCGTGCCCTAAAAACCAAGGGACAGGCGCGGGGTACAAAACAGAAGTCGCTGGTTAGCGTTTCCTTCCAGCAACTCCTTTCCATATTCATGAGGGCAGGAGGAGGCGCCCTTGCTCACACTCAAGTGATTGATTGCCCCTGAATTTGAAGTGGGAGGAAAAAGGACTCCGGCCCTCACCCGTGACTCGGCCAATGTGATATAAAAAAAAAACAAAAAAACTCAGAGCAAAATGTCCCACTCTGATAGCTCGGAACATCAGAGTAATCTATGCCACTGACCTTCCAGCTTCACTGCATGTCCCTGCTTGTTCTTGTGCATCTTTTTTCTCTGAAAAATACTCCTCTCCTGTACCTTATTTAACCCCATGAGGCATTTATAGGTCTCTATCATGTCCCCCCTCTCCCTTCTCTCTTTCAGGGTGCACATACCGAGGTCCTTCTGTCTCTTCTCGTAGGTCTTCTGGTGCAGCCCCCTGCACCATTTTAGCTGCCTTCCTCTGGAAAGCCTCCATCCTGTCTATGTCCTTCTTGAGATGTGGTCTCCAGAACTGGACACAGTACTCTAGGTGGGGTCTCAGCAACTATCTACACAAATTTATATAAATGTAATTATGTTTGTCTGACTTGATTTCACTTTACAGAATTCATATTGGATAAGTGACATCAAGCTGACTGGTCTATAGTTCCCTGGTTCTGCCACGGTTGTTATTATTATTATTATTATTATCACAAGGGCCACTTTCCAGTCTTCAGGTATGTACACGGTTCTGCCAGATTCACAAAATATAACTGCCAGTGGTACAGATGGTTCCTCAGTTAGTTTCTCCAGGAATCTGGAGTCATTCCATCAGCCCATAGTCTTGTTTACATTTACCATTTCTGGCAATTTCTCTACTTCTTCTGGTGTTATTTATAGCGAACTACACATCTTTGGTGATTTTAATGTATACTGGCTTGCCCCCTCCAGCTCTAAAATATGTAACGAGGTGGCCGCACTAAACCTGGCCCAACTGATCACAGAACCTACTCGGCTAAGCTCCAGTACACAGAATCACTCTCTTCTGGACTGGTCTCTCACATCCCACTCTCATCATATAATTTCTGCGGGCCTCCTACCTGACTCCCTATCTAATCTAATCTTCGCAGTAAGAAAGGTCTTCAGGCAAAAGGCTCCCCACCACCAAGAACCCTGTTAGTTAGATCACACAAATTCCTGGACCTGGCATCCCTTCTAAATGACCTGACAACCACTGACTGGATTGTAATATCTCATGCCCCCTCCTTAGACCATGCATTGGACTTTTTTAGGTCTAAGTTCCTCTTGGTCTGGGATTCCTATGCCCCACTCAGATGCACCCGTGTATGAGACGCCCACCTGCCTTGGATCTCTGCCAACATCATGACCAGTCTCAGGGTCAGGGACCAAGCGTGGAAGGCCTATAAAGCCACCAATACCCAACCTGCCTACCAAAAATACCATGCCCTAAGAAATGCATGCACTAGGTAAATTCGCCAGGCAAAAGCAAACTACTTCCCATCCACCTTCCTATCTAATATAAACAACCCTACCAAATTCTGGAAAGTGATCCAAACCCTTTTCTCCCCACCCACCCAAACCCCCACCCCTGTCCTTAAGATGGGTGACACTCCCCTTGAAGACCCGCTAGCAGTAGCAACGGAATTCAACTCCTTTTTCACAAGCTGCACGGCATCTCTGCTGACCTCTCCCCCCCAATCCACTCCAGTGCAACCCAGCCCACCTCAACCTCTGCAAAACACCCTACACGCCTTCTCATTCCAACAGGTCACCTCGTCAGATGTGCTCAATGCCCTGCTCACTTTAAACCTCTCCAAAGGCATATGCCCTTTAGGCTTGGACGCTAAAATGCCCATCCTGTCAGTCCCAGCCATTGCAGCCCCACTGGCCTCTCTTTTCAACCTATCCTTATCTCTAGCTTCTATTCCAGCTGACTGGAAACATGCCACAGTCATCCCTCTTCCTAAACGGGTGACCTCTCCTCCCCAGGAAACTACTGCCCTATCTTCCTTCTCTAGCTAAACTGCAGGAACACTTAGTCCTCTCTCAGCTCTCCTCCTACTTTGACTCTACATCTTTCTTCACTCCGTACCAGTCTGGCTTTCAGAAGTCCCACTCCACTACCACCTCCCTCCCTCCTAAGGCTCACCAATGCCATCCTTACCGGCATGGATCAATCCCACATCACCTCTACCATCTTTGTCGACCTTGAAAAGGCTTTTGACACTGTTTCACACTCTCTCCTCCTAACCAAACTCTCCCTAGCTGGGCTCCCCAGCACAGCAACCAACTGGTTCCACTCCTACCTGATTGGCCAGACTCAATCCATAAAGACTGGTAACTCCATCTTCTCCCCTCTCCCAAGGGGTCCCCCAAGGCTCAGTTCTGGGGCCTCTCCTGTTCTCTGTTTTCCTCAATGACCTGCTCTCTGCCTGCCCACACATATCCATTCACATGTATGCTGACGATACTGTCCTGTACGCAACAGGCCCCACCTCCCCTGACGTGGCATCCAGATTGCAGCTCAACTTCAATGAAGTCCAGCTTTGATTTTGCTCAAAACAGCTCTTCCTAAATGTCAATAAAACAGTCTCCATGACCTTTGGCACAAGGCAGGGACTATCCCGTTCCCCTCCACATCTTCTTTCCACACCCTGGATGGGACAAAACTGGAGGCTTGCTCCTCCTTTAGATACCACGGGGGTATGGCTTGACCAACACCTCAATTTTTCTGTACACATCGATGCGCTCCACAAGAAGCTGCACCCCAGGCTTGGGGCCCTGTACCAGAATCAGGCGGCATCCCACTACTGGTCAGCAGGAGATTGTGCAGAAAATGATCCTCCCTATCTTTGACTATGGCAACGTAGTGTCTATTGTGCTGCCCCAATGCTCCCTTAACCAGACTGGACACCCTGTTCCACTCCTTCTGTCATTTCACCCTTGACTGTCCCCCAGTACATAGCACTACTCCCTCTATCAGACCTTAACCTCCCCTCCCCTCCCTGCATGATAGGAGGCTGTCTCATTGCGCTACATTCACGGCAAATTTCTGGACCCAGTCACTGCCCCCATGTCTCTCTAGTGCCCTGTCCACTCCTCCTCCACTCTTGCACTCCCTCAAAAACACTGACTCCCATTCCTTGAGCATCCCATGTATGGCCACCACTTCAGAGCAAGCTGCTTTCTCATATCATATGCCCAAACTATGGCATTCTCTCCCACTGGCCATTTGGCAAACCAATTATGCTAACCAACTTAACTCCCTCCTCAAAGCCCATTTCTGCTCCTCGTGTGCATGTACCTAGCCCGCTTACTAATTAACTTGGCGAGTCTGAGACCCCAATCCGGGACAGCTGTCACCGCACCAGTGTGGGACCTCGGACTACCCACCTTTTGATGAAAGATGGCAATTTTTCCCAACTGACCTTGTGTAGGCTAGTTTATTTAAAAAATGTTAAATTTTAAATTTCAATTCCGGAGTATCTCTGTGAAAAATGTGCTGTACCTAACTCTTGCTGCTCTGCTTATGTACTGCTGCTTATTGCCTGTGCTACTCCATTGTTGTCATACCAAGATTGTTGTATACAGTTTCTACAGCCTAAATACTGTCTGTATCCAAGTTTCGCCTGGATTTCTGTTCTCAATATGCCCTGTACATCTGCATTTGCTGCTTCGTGCTCCTATATTATCGATGTATTTATACTCTATGTTTACTCCTTTGCCTACCCCCCGGGTCACGTCTGGAATCGAGCGGTAGTCCACTCAGTACGCCCACCTGGTAAAACGTTTAAATAAATAAATAATAGTATATGTCCTGTAGAGTATCTGCTGCTCCCCACTGAGCAGCATTTTACTGTCTTCTATCACTACATCCCTCTTCTCTGTGAATAATGAGGCGAATTATGCAGTCGGGCACACTGTCATCTGTCAGATGTTTGTAATCATGTCACCTTTTTCCCGATTTTTTTGGTGGATCAAGAGTATTTCAGGGTATTAAATAAGCTGAAAGAATCAATAAGCACTTTCACTTATAAAACTGCTAATCAACTGTAGCTCGGGTTCAATGCCAAAAAGTGCAAGGTGATGCACATGGGGCAAAGAACCCGAGAACAGAGTACTGCACTGGAAAGGTTCAGGTTACGCCATCGGAGGAAGAAAAGGATCTGGGGTAATAATTTCTAGTGACCTGAAACACTCAACTCAATGCAAAAAGGCAGTGGCAAAGGCAAACAGGATGCATTGCAAGGGGATTCAGCAGTAGGAAGAGTGAGGTTATACTGCCGCTATACAGGTCATTAGTGAGGCCACATTTGGAATACGGAGTAAGATATTGGCATCCACACCTGAAGAAGGACATAGACATGCTGGTAAGGGTCCAGAGGAGAGCAACTAAAATGACAGAGGTGCAGCAGGGTAGATCATATGTAGAGAGGTTGGGGGACCTGGGGATGTACACTCTGGAGGAGAAGCGAGGAGGCAGAGGGGATATGACTGAGATTTTCAAGTTCTTGAAAGGAATTAACAGAGTGGAATGTGAGGGCCCATTCAATAAAACGGCCAACATCACCACCAGAGGGCACAACCTAAAACTGATGGGGGGAAGGTTCAAGAGGGATGTAAGGAAGCACTTCTTTACAAAAAGAGTGGTGACAGCATGGAATGAGCTGCCACAGAAGATGGTAGAGACAAAGTCAGTGGAAGCCTTCAAAACAGCTGGGGACAAATATATAGGAATGTCAGGCAGCCTCGTCAGGGAAAAGGAAAGACAATTTAGGGGTGGAGAGGAGGAGTCGGGGTTGTAGATGCAAACTTAAGACTGGAGCAAAACCATATTATTTCAAGCAAACATGATAGACTGAGAAGTCTCCTGCTGGCTATTTTCTTATGTTCTTAACTGTGAAAATGCATAGCTCTTGGCACAAACTGATTAACAAAATTTAAAATAAATATATATATATATATATATATATATATATATATATATATAATATAACCTACAAATGGGGGTTTCCGAAAAGTCTTCCTTGAGCTTGCCTAAATGCTCACTGCCAGGCTGGTGTCCTGCATTTTAGCAGTTTAAATATGACTGCCAGAGAGTGCCTATATAGCCTCTGTGCACTATCTCTTTAAGAGCTGCCTGGATTGCAGTCGTAAGTAATCTGAGAGGGAGCTCTGTTGAAAGATGTAACTATTTGCTGAAAATTATTTAGAGTGATAATGATAATGTAGTTTGTCTAACCTGATTTCTTTGCATATCTCCACTATCTTGGCCCGGGACTGCCAAATTGGACCAATCAGTACTGGTGGGATCTAAAATGGAGCCGGACTACAGGAGCTGTCTGGAGTCAGAATCTGTAGGAATTGTAGTTTTGGGCTTTTGGCGCTTTTTGCACATGAAGGGGGAGCTCTTGTTGTGACTGACAGATGAATCAGCCAACCAAACCTTTTGGATCTTGGGGAAATTCCCAAGCTTGCTGGCAGCTGAGTCAGATCTAGGTTGGGAGCTGAAGAAGCAACAGCTCGAGACAGTCTCTGTGGAAAGGTTTTGGCCTGCATGCCTGCCTGCTGCCCCTGAGAGGGAGAAGAGAAGAGAATCAGTTCGGACTGAATCCGAGTTTGTGAGAATGAAGTAAGCCACTGAGTTGTGACCAGGATCAACCTGAAGAAGACCAAAGATTTGCTGAATGCATCAGCCTGTCAGAATTTCCAGCTACCTCTAAACTCCCGGTGTGAGCAGAGACTTTGCAATTGTGACCGGAGAGCCGTTTGCCTGGTATAGTAGAATCTCTTGCATGTAAATGTGCTGTGTGTTTATAGAGGGTCGTGATTTGGTTCCCCACTGTGTGAACTGTGTTCTGCTTGGTGGAAGCTGTATCCAGCTCAACCGGACTGAATCCACGTTTATCTCCATGCACCCTGGGCCTTGCCACACTGGTCCTGCCAGACTACCCTACTGCACAGAGAAAGCCATCGACGAGAGACCTGCCTAGGGATCAGCCCCCTGCTCCACACTTGAACTGGAATGACGCCTCGGCGAATCGTGTGGGCCCTGCTTCTCCTGGCACTCAAGATTAACCAACTGCAGTATCAATTTCTGTCCAGCTTGAGTCCAGTCTTGGGTATCGTGAGTAACCACCAGGGTAGCTCCCTACAACAACAGCTTAATTTAAGTGTGTCATCTGATTGTCTTGTTGTTTCTTTTCTTTCATGGAATGAGCCCTCTGGCTCCGGATTACAATTAGTGTGTGTGGTGCATGTTGTTTTCTTCCATCACAGGGCCCCAACCAGCTGCGACGCCGGCCTACCCTGGGCAACGATCCTGGCTAGCCCACCTCTTCTTCACCTGGGCACCCAGAGTGTGTGACTGTTTATGGACCCTGAAGTGCATGCATAACTGTTTGATTGATACAGCCTTTAAGCAAATTAACCTGATTACGCCCCTCCCTTTTTCAAGTCCCTTAAATAAATCAGATCTAACTCTTTTTGCATTTACCCTGACTGTGGTTCCAGTTTGTGCAAGAGTACTGTACTGCTGTTATTTGCTGTGTATAACCTTGTTTTACAGGGGGGTCCCCAGGGTCGAGCCAGAGGAAAGCCCTGGTGGTAAGTGCAAACAGTGTGGGTACTTGTGTGGTGTATCAGGGGTATTGTGAAAGTGATTACTGTGTATTGTTCCAGCCACTAGTAAGGAAACAGGAGGGGTTACAGTGTCAAAAAGGGCTGTGCCCATGTTAGCTTGACCACTACCAACCCTGACCTCCAGGTGGAGGCACCCATTTCAGAACTCAGGCCCCTTAACCTGCTCCTAGTCAAGCAGGCAGGGGTAGTAGCCCTTGGGATAGTGCCATCTAGGGGTTACGTAGAGTTTTATTTATGTTGTCTACTTTGCCATAAACTCATTCAAAAAATGGCTAGCAGTCTACTGTCTACTGGTACCCATTTCTGGAAATAGTTAGCATTGCCCCCTGTTTTGCATAGTGTTATGCTATGCGATACCAGCTATTTAATAACCTGCTTGTGTTTTTCTCTTCTTGTGCAGATATCTGAAGAATTTTGGGGGGGCGCTGTGGAGCCCGAGCAAGATGGCAGCCCAGTACTGAAACTCTGCACTAATCCTGGCAATTAAGATATTTTAAAGTAACTTTTTGGGCTTTTGATATAGCACTAAATGGCTTACCAGCTGTCGGAATATCTGAGGCACCAAAATGGGTAACCCAAAGAAAGACAAGGTGCAACAGGAGAATCTTAAAAGTAAAAGCAATCCTGTTCCCCCAGCAACTAGATCTGCACAAGGCCGCATGGATATACCAACCGGGGAATCGGATGTTGAAACACTGCAAAGTATTGGACACAAACTAAACTGATTACTCTCCTCAGTGGCTGGATTGTCTGAAAATTTTGATACCCTGACCAACAGAGTTACCAATCTAGAGATGGACGTGTCTCCTCCCCAATGCCTCGCCATTGCTGTTCGCGGCCTATATGCTGCCCCTGGGTGAGATCATTCGACAGTACAGTTTGGAGTTTCACTGCTAAGCAGATGATACCCAGTTGTATTTGTCATTTGCCCCCGGGACATCCGGTGCAGTTGATGTGCTTAACATCTGTCTGGCCAAAATCAATGACTGTATGGCTTCCAGCTGGTTGCGACTCAACCTGGACAAGACTGAGGTGCTGGTGGTCAAGCCAGGTTGCGGGCGTGATAGGTTGCTACCTGGAGCGGACTGGTCTTTTCCTAGGGTCTGCTCCATTGGATGCTTCCCCGAAGGTGCAAAATCTAGGTGTGATCCTGGACAGCAGACTGACCTTCGAAGATCAGGTGTCGTTTGTTGTGAAGAGTGTTTTTACCACTTGGAACATCTCAGGATCAAGCCCCTCATTCCACCTGAAGATCTGTTGACCCTAGTACATGCCTTTGTAACCTCCAGACTCGACTATTGTAATGTTCTTTACTTTGGGGTCACGGGGGCCCTGCAGTGCAGCTGGTGCAGAACACAGCAGCCCGGTTACTGGCGGGACAATCTCAGTCATGCCATGTGACCCCAGTTCTGCATGTTCTGAATGGCTGCCGGTCAGTTGGAGGGTCCTCTTCAAGGTGGGCTTGCTCACCTATAAGGCCCTATATGGGCTGGGTCCTGGCTACCTGTCTGAGCTCCTGTTGCCTGTGACCTCTGCCCGCTCCCTCCGCTCCATTTTGAGAGGCCTCCTGGATGTTCACAGGTTTCGGCTCAAGACCTCTGGTGATCGAGCATTTAGTGTCTCTGGGCCGACCCTGTGGAACACGCTTCCAGCTGCAGTTCAGGAGGCCCATTCAACTGGTATCTTTAAGCAGAGGCTTAAGGCCCATCTCTTCTGCCAGGCTTTTGGGGATTAAGTTTTCTCCCCTCCTCCCATCCTCAGTTGTTTCATATTTTATTATTAGACTTTTAAGAATGTGGTTTTAAACATTTTACCACTGCACAAATGTCATTTATGTATTTTGTATTCTGTTTTTCATTTATTGTGTATGGCACCCACAGCCTCCGGGATTGGATGCCCTAGAAATAAAATTACCTTGCCTTCTGAAAACAAGTTCTACGGAGACCAAACAGCAAGCAGCGGTGGCCTTGGGTGCTATCAGTAATATAAATTAAGGAAAACACCAACCTGAGGTCCCAATTTGAGACCCTAGAAAATCAGGCATGCTCGGTAAATTTGAGGATCACAGGGATGCCAGAAAGAAGTGAAGGAGATCATCTTTCCCTCTTCATTACAGAGTGGTTGGAACAGCAGTTGGGATTATCCCTGCAAGACTGGAGATCGCATATACAGAAAGCCTACAGAGTGGCCTATCATGGGCGGCAAGACAATCCAGATGATCCCCGTGCGATCGTTGTCATTCTTGATGGAGCAGGAACCAGGGATCACGTTCTGGCGATGGCGAGACAAAGGCGGATGCTGCTGCAGAATGGCCAGCAAGTGCGAGTCTTCCCAGATTTCAGCTACACCACAGGACAGAAGAGGAAGCAGTTTGATGGGGCTGCGGCGATTTTGAGAGAAGCAGATATCGTCCACGGAATGGTGTTCCCTGCCCGGTTGCAAATTTTACACCAGGGCCGGGTGTTTTTGTTCAGTGATCCCAATGAAGCCCTGAAGTGGGCTCAGTGGCATAAACCAGTTTCCCAGCTGAGAGAGGAGTTACAGGAAGAAGAAGGCCTGGACACCTGAGGGCCCTCTGGACGATCTAGGTTTGCTTTGGTTAATGGACTCTCCCCTCTCCAACAGACATTACCTGTGTGGATAGATTATCATCCATTTGTGGACTTTTATTCACGCTCTTTTAAGTTTTAACAAGTGTAAGGGCAATGGTGGAGGAGGAGAAAGAGAAGGGATGGTTAGGTTAGGAGTAATCTACTCTGTTAAATTTCGAATTTTCTGCTAGGTACAAAGTTGTTAGACTCAGTTTAAAATGGTACATGTACACATTAAGAATTTACTAAGTAAGCATTGTTAGTCTTTCTGTATATTGCATTGAGAAGTGGGGTTTTAGTTATTCTAGGAGAAAAACCTAAAAGGTTATTTAAATGTAGAAATTACATGGACACTCATTTTCCAAATGCAGGAAGAGAATGGACATTTATTTTTGGACTTTTTGTTAATAATTCCATGTAGCTCATGGATTCAAGGGGTAAGGGGTAAGGGACAATAGACTTCTAGGAAAACAAACTGAACTTACAAGCTCAAATGGGCAGACTGGGTGGGCCATAGGCCCTTATCTGCCGACACTATCTATGTATCTATGATTCTTTACTGCAGCGGGTGATTCATTTAATTTACACAATGTATGAAAAAGGTTAGGGATACTCCCCCCTTTACGTATCTCATAGATGCAGTAAGATTATGTTTTATCTGCATGTATTAAGAGTGTGGCGTCCTCATCGAATATCCATAATTGTGATATGTATTGCATCAAGAAGTTAACTGTATGTTAATGAATGCAACTAATAAACATAAAGTTAAAAAAAAAAAGATATCTGAAGAATTTTTTATTATTGGATTGGACCTCAAGTGCAATCTGTTCCTCTATCACTTGTTTCGACTCTCCAGGTCTGTGTCTGCTCTAAGTTTGTCACTGTATTTCTGTCTGTTTTGACTGGTTCCATGTGTAACCCCTAGATGGCGCTATCCCAGGGGCTACTACCCCTGCCTGATTTTCCACTAACAGGTTGAGGGGCCTGGATCCAATGGCGGGTGCCTCAACCCAGAGGTCAGGGTTTGCAATAGTTAAACTAACTTGGTCACAGCCCTCTGGGACACTGCAACCCCCCTTTCTTCCCACTAGTGGCCCACACAATATATCAGAATTACCTTCACAGTATACACTTACCCCCAGGTCTGGTTCCGGCACTGGGACCTCCTGTGAAATGAGATACAGTGCAACAATCACAGTACAGTACTTTAACATAGACAAATACCTCAGGCAGTATAACTTTGCTGAAACAAGCAGCTCTGATTTATTTAGGGGATATAACAAGGACAGGGAAATCAGGTTAATTAGCTTATCACTCTAATAATCTACCTATGGCTCTGTGCACAGGCCTATCCCTATCAGTTACTGTCCTGGGTACTGCAAGCCCTAGTGGCTAGTCCAAACCAGTGGCAGCTGGTAGGGGCCCTTTCACACAGAGAAAAGGAGAATTAAACAGTCAGCAGTACAGTAATTCCATTTGGATTTAATGTGGCAATTCAACAGGGAGGCGACCCTGAATTAGTACTACGACCTCCAAATAAGATAGGGTCCTTCAATGTCAGCAGGGCTCACTTGAGGTACACAACCTCTTCACACATCCATATAAAGAAAGCACTATACCAGGCAGGCTGCATCTGTATCGACGCATAATTACTGCACAATACCGGAGAACACACAGCAGATTCAGTTCCTGACAGACAGTGCAATTTTCACAATTCTTCCAGTCTTCTACAGGGTGAGCCTGTTTTCTACTCTTCAGAGATTCTTTGATTCTTTTCACAGGAGCGGTTCAGTCCTAACAAGCTGCAGACGGAACTCTGGGCCCTTACACGTTTTTGACTAAAACTGCACACTGAAAAGCACAGGGCTCCTTCCTTCTTCACTGCCAAAGCTCAACTGAACCTCCAACCGACAAAAACGGGCACTTCCTTTGAGTTCCTCCAGTTCTTGACTGGATTGGCTGTCACTCACAATAGACTGCTGCTGTTGGTCCAAAAAGGCACTGAAGTCTAAACTACATCTCCCAGAGTCACTGCCCATACAATCCTCTTGTGGCTGGCTCAGATTATGAGTCAAGTTCTGTTAGTCCAAGGCACCATTTTAAGCTAGCTTACCCCACACTGATTGGTCCATTCAGCAGTTCAAAACTAGAATGGGGAACTAGCAGACACAGTTCTGACTGCAAAGAAAGCAGGTTAGACAAACTGTAATTTCATTATTACTCTAAATAATTTCTGGCAAACAGTTACATCTTTCAGATAGGTTTCCTTTGCACTCCTAGTGACTGCAAAATGAAGTGAATTGGCAGCAGCTCAGTGGTACTCAATCAAAGAAACACACAGTCCCCATACAAACTAATTATGTCTGCAAGCAGACAGCTCTTAAAGAACAGTACCAGAGGTTCTAAAAACACTCACTGATAAATGGCTTAAATGCCAAACACCATTCAGGCTTGGAGCATTCAAGCAAGCTCCTGGAAGTCTTTTGGGAACCCCCATTTGCAGGGGGGTTACACATGCATGCAGCTCTTCCTGCATGCTGCCTTTTACTAGGCGTGTGCGAGTATTGAATAGTATTTCCCAAATACCATGAATAATGCAGTATTTGTTATTCAGATTTAAATAACAAATTGTGTCACTATTTAAGCCTACTGGTATTCGTGAAATACTAAAAAAAAAAAAAAAAGTAACCTGCCGTCCACTCTCCTATACCGGCTGGCTGTGTAGAGGAGGTTGTGTTGGTTTCTTTCACTGTGCCGGGGGCTTTCATTTAGAACATTTGGGTGCTGGGAGAGAAGGAGGGTGGGGAGTTGGGTGATGCTGCCAAGCGTAGGGAATGGGTGGAACTAAAGGAATTTAAAGAAAAAGCGCTAGATGAGACAGCTGATGGCTGTGGAAGTGGGTAGGTTGTGCCAGTCGCCCATCAAGGGAGTTTTTTTTTTTGTTAAAACCTAAAATTGGAGGGGGAGACTGGGCTTGTAGCAGAGGGTGGGGGACAAAGGGGTTTACTGTAAATGACTGGGCTAGGGAGGAGGGTGGGGGGCTGTTTCTTTTACCCCCTTCCCCCACAGGCACACAAATATGAGTACCACATTTTTGAATATTTGGACACCAAATATGAATATTAAGCAGAATATTTGAATAAGGTATTCGCACACCCCTACTTTTTACTCTGGCATTGCATCTAGTACGTCACTTACAGTTAACATTGGTCTAGGTCTGATACAGCCTTGCTTTAAGCAGTCCCTGTGCTTTTTAGGCTGTCCTATTGTTACTGAACACTGATATGCCTGAGCTGGGTTTCTCAAGATGCCCATGCTATGAGCTCTCTCATCTTTTTAAATCAACCTGATGAATGTATCTTACTGTATTGCTAGGCTTTTGTGCTACTCCCACAACCCACTGATATATGCTCGCTTTTTTTCTTTTTTCAGAAATCGTCTGCATCGATTGACCTGAAAGTCCTGAGGTCATTTGAACCGGGTCTCCAATAATGCACAGCACGTTGCTACACCCCAGCCTGACATACTAACATACCAAAATGCCAGCAGAATAGGCCTAATGGTCTCTTGAGTCTGCTCAGTTTTCAGCACCAGTACTTAGGACCGATTTTGGTGTCCCCCCCTCCCCCTTGGGTTATACTGTTCCCAGCCCCAGAAGTTCCCCTGTATTGGGCCTGGTCAGGTTTACCCTCCCCCTGTACCTGTTCCATCCCCTCTTAAACCCATCCACAGTCTCGACCTCTACCAGCTCATTGGGCAGTGCATTCCATGGCTCCACCACCCTTTCAGTGAAATAACATCTCCTCCTCCTCATGCTGCCTTTATTTTCAAATGTTTTCCACCCACAGTCCGCACCATTTGGGAGGGGGAAGGGAATATTGTTTAACCAGAAGTAGCACACTAAGCCGAAGCTTGTTTCCAGATGTGACCTGGGAGCACAAGGAAGTTAAGTGACTTGCTCAGGGTCACACAGCATGCACCTAGGTGGCTGTGGGATTCAAACCCAGGTCTCCAGATCTGCAGCTCAGAGCCTTAATCCACTGCGCTATACTGCCACCATTTAGCAGGTCGCGCAGATGAGCGTCAGTTGTTGAAGGTCAATGCCACCCTGCAAGTTGACCAGTAGGTTGGGGATGGGGATTCAGTTCCACAGCTAACACAGTACAGTAGTAGCACAGTACAGCACAGTGGTGGCAGAAGGGACTTAGGGTCCATCTTGTCTGTCCCTTTTGCAGCAAAGCAGTGAATATTCCAAGTACGACTACTGACACACTTACAAACTTCTCAGTCAGAATGCGACCCCTAATCATGATGTGTAACCCTCAATGCCAGTTTTCCTCTGCAATCTGTCTAGTCCTGCTTAGTCCTGATTAGAAAGTCTGAACAGCGTCAGTTTCCAAAACCTGACTGGGTAGGATATTCCACCTGTGACAGCTATGCCTGTCACACCTCCATTCTAGAACGTGCCCCCCCCCCCCAGCAGCGTGGCCATTCCTAGTCATTATGTTGTCGATTAGGAGACTCAGCAGCAGCAACACTTGCTTACATTTTACTCTATTATAAGCTCTGTCACAGGGAAGCACTTGTCTCAGCCCAGCAGCCTTCCACTCAGACATGGAACTCTGCCAATCTGTTTGCAGCGACCAGCCAATCTACTCATTCAATGACAGCAGCAAACACCGCACACACTCCACTAATCAATGCTTAGGACCAGTATGGCAGAACACAGCAGTAGCCGTCTTGGAGTTCTGTGCCAGTTAATTAAGGGCATCATTAAAATGTGTTTGGTCTACTCTAGTCGTACTTACAGTGTAAAATATAGGTCAATCCACCCTCCCCACCCAAAAGCATACAAAGTTCCAATAATACCCACCACGGCTTCATTTTATTTCATCCTGAACACACTGCCACTGGCCCCTTGGATGTTTGTTTGGGCCCAGCACAGCTATAAACTCACCAGGGCACAGCACGTTTTAGTCTAGGACCCTCCGTTTCTGTGGTGAGGAGCCCTGGACTCTAACGAAAACTCCCCAGAGCCCTGATCAGTATCCAGAGTTATTGGTATGGCTAGGTAGCTAGGATAAACAGACAGACAGACAACAGACAGACAGGTGGGTAAGTAGACAGAGAGACAGATATACAGCCAGAGAGGCAGCTACTTGATACAAATGATGAATCAATAAGACAATAAAAGCAACTGACAAAATTATGAAAGAATTAAATAACAATAAAACCATAAAGATCAGTCCACACAATTGCACATGCACACGTGTAAACACACACACACACACACACACACACACACACACACACTCAGATGTGGGAGAAAAATTATCATTTTAAAAAAAAATCCTGTGCAAACAGAAAACAATTCAATTGTTTCTTGAATGCCAGTGCAGAAGCTGCAGCATGGAATAGACAGAGGGAGACAATTCCACACTGTCGGACTTGCAAATAGGAACACCCAACCCCTAGCAGATTTCCATCTGGAAGGGCAGGTTGGAAGTGGAGAAAATTAGTAACAATAAAAGGTACTGGCCAGACCATAATAGGTGGTTTTGGACATATGGGCAAACGAGATGTCGGAGGAAAAGGGGGACCCATACCAGGTTTGACTTTGTAGCTGAAAGCACAATACACCCATTAGTTAACAGAACTATGCATTTTAGAATGGCAATGGCAAGAATGCCAATGCATATGCTTCTGCTACCATAAAATGATAGCATGTAATTTTCTGTGGAAGAAAACAGCCATGTGATATAACATGCCTCAGATGTCATGCCATGTCCATTCTAGTCCTCTTATTTCTATGCGTTATTTGAGAGAGGAAAACTGTTTGGGTCAATCTTGCTGTCGACTTCATCTGACATTAAAGCTGAAGACTTAAAAGTTTTAAGAGGTAGATGGTCTGTAGATACAGCAGCAGGACTTGTGAATCAGGCAAGCCAGATCTGTGCCATAGTTCTGTGTCTCAGAGGGCTTGTTGGGAGGAGAATGGAGAATCCAAGCGGATACTCTCCTCTGGAGGGAGGGGGGTGACATAGGCCACGCTGCTCCACCCCGATATGGGTAACCCTAAATGGGCCAAGCTGCAACCTGTGCTAGCAAGCTGCAACATGCGTGTGACAGCAGCCAGTCATGCAGGCACCCGTGAGAAGAAACTAAGAGGGCAAACCTCTCAGTAGTATGGGTTTATACACCTGGCATTGGCTGGCTTCTCCACCCTGATGGCTCCCCTGCAGTAAGGTTCCAGTGGAGACAGTGCTCTCCACCAACTGGAGTAAAGTCATGGATGCTGGAACAGCTGTGGGCTGACAAGGTTAAACAAGGTAACTGCCACGATAATCTGGACCGGGGCCAACAGAAAAGCAGTAGGAGGGTAACAAGAGTTCCAAGAGGTACATCCCCCTCTCAAACCCATCGGTTCGGAGGGTGAGTAAGTGGCTTCCTTCACAGCTGAAACCAGTGTCGTTCTTCAGCTTCTCACCAGAGGGTGTTCCCAGACCACATGACTGGCATCTCCCCAGAAATGCTTCTTGAAGTTGAGTGGATTGCGTTTGGTGTGGACTAAGTCTTCCCAGGCCTAAAGGCACTCCTGAACCTAAGCATCTCTCAGGCAAAACAAAGCAAGCTCTGTTTCTTCACATTTTATCACCTTTTTAAATTAATGAACTGTACCTGACTCTTGAATTGTACAGCACCTTATAAGAATATAAGCAGCAGCATAGTCTAGTGGATGCAACACAGGCTTGGGAACCAAGAGACCCAGGTTCGAATCCCACCAGAGCCAGTTACTCGCTGTGTGACCTTGAGCAAGTTACTTTTTCTTTCATACAGTTTTTATCCTCCTAGTTTGCTCTGGCTGCCCCACTCTGACCAACCCCCCCCCCAGCCCTGTCATCAGCTTCTGCAGGACTTACGTTCTCTCACTGTCCTGTGCCACAGGACTTATGGGGGGGGGGGTACCCAGTTGCTAGTGCAGGGCCTGCGAGGGGGTTTGTTGTCATCCTGCCGTCGGGGGTGGTTTTCTGATGAGTTTCTGCCCCTGGGCCCACGAACATACAATGAGTGCAATGTGCTAGCTCTGCCTCTGCAGAGATGCCCCCCGGCACCCTGAACACGGGGTCCCTTCCCTCTGCATGTGGGTCACTTGCATGGCCACCTGAACACGGGGTCCCTTCCCTCTGCATGTGGGTCACTTGCATTGCCACCTGAACACCTCAAGGTGGCAGACAGAGCAAGCCACAGCGTCCCCCGGCCCCGGGATGACAGCAGTCTTATGGATGCTCAATCCTCCCTCCCTGGCCAACCTCCAAGCGATCGGCGTTCATTTCCGAACCTGAGTTACTTAACCTCTCGGTGCTTCAGCCCACCAAGCTATAACGATGGATAAACAATAGGACCCCACTGAAGAAATGAATACTGCATCTCTGCTGGGTTATCTTGGGTAAATAAAGTGAAAATAATAACTGAATAAATGTTGCATTAGCAACTGGGGGGTGCAGCCAGTGCTGGCTTACTCTGTCTCTCTCTCTCTCTGAATCACTTGCTAATCAGTATTGCTTCTGAACAAGATCAATTAAGGCATGCCGTGGGCACACAGTAGCCTCCTGGAATTGGTTCTGATTTCTGTGCATACAGCACCATGGCAACAGGTTTGATTTCTCTCTCTCGCTCGCTCTCTCTTTTTGTACCCAGATAGAGTTCTTAGGGGATTCTGTGCAACAATCAAGGCCGGAGATGAGTGATAATGCATGAAATATGAAAGAAAATAAAAAAAGGTTAATTCAATCGTTCTGTAGAAGGTTTGACCTTTAAAATGGATTAAAAACCCCTCAGTTCCCCAGTCTCCTAGGGTACTCAAAATGTTTTCCAAATACTTTCCTTGTAAGGTCTTCAAGACTTTTGTTGGAAAAACTATTTATAACTGAAGTGCATTTTCCTTTTGGGGGGGGGAGTAAAACATCATTTGGCTGGTAATTGTCTCTGCTGTTTTACCTGTCGTATTATTGAGGAGCAGGTCTCTATTTCAGAATATGCTTTACATCACAGTCGAGTCTGAACAAAGTCCTGTTTGTTTTTTGGTATTTTGTTCCTTACATACACATAATAACTTAGTTTGCATAGCAATGAGTTAGATACTGTTAGTGCAAGGACTATAACAGGAAATGGAACAGGCAGTCATATAACATCCACACACAGCCCTAGACAATCGCAGAAGCTGTCTTATTGAGAGAGGGTGTTAGCCAGAACACTAGGATTATCACACATTTGTTTAGCCTGAAGGTAATGTAGCCTAGTAGCTACAGTACAGAGAAAGAAGAGGCATGTTAATCTTAACAACATCACCACTTAATGCAGAGTATGACCTCGTGCAAGTCACTTAACCTCCAGTCTTTCTCAATCCCTATCCCTCCACAACCTTGCCCTCTTTGGCTGTCTCTTCCTCCCTCTCTTTCTCTGTCTTTCTCAGGCCATATCTCTGTAAGCTGTTGTTAGGAGAGGTTTTGAATTTTTTTTTCAGTTCTGTGACTCCCCCCCAGACATCTGTGTGGACCTCATTCCACCACCACCACCACCAGGGCCAGCTACCTGATGTAGGAGGTACACTCCCTGGGGTTGCTCCAGGACTCCCAGGGTGCCGGTGTCCCATTGTGACATGCCTCCTGCAGACTGCCTCAGAGGTAGGGTCCAAAGATGTAGCTTCTTGGCAGCTGTCTCCTCTTTTATTTGGTCACCACTGAAGAGGCATTTCCTGGATTTCTGAGGAGATGACAAGCCCCAGCTGGTCATAGGGGTTGGGTGGTGTTCCATCTGCCAAGCAGCCCCATTTTTCCCCATTTTATCCCCCTGCCACTGAGACTGTGCTGTGACCACAATTGCTGCCAGCATGCCTGATGCAGTGACGTGTATGATCTCCCATCCCAACATAGCCAGTGGGTTCCATAACTGCACTGGCACCTGTAGTCACCCATGGTTGCGTAAATGCAGTGGGACACATGTCCCTCCTTCCCTGCAAGAGGATGAGAACGTCTACTCAAACACTCAATACTCCCCCCCCCCCCCAGCAACCTGTGATATCTTGAGCCCACTTCTGATTTCAGGTCGCCAGCATCACAAGTAGTAGCTCAATTGCTGGGCCAACTGGCCAGGTTAGGATGTTTTGATTTTAACCAAGGCACTCTAAATTATTTAAAAAAAAAATATGAAAAGGGACGCCCTGTTCATTTCAAAGGAGAGCTCTGTCGTACCCTCCAAACTCAGACATCAGAAAACATCTGCCCACAGGGGCTGTGCACCACATGACATTAGGAAGTGGAAGTGGGAGGTATCCTGCTGCCAGCTCACGCAGCCAAAGGACAACCTCTTCCTTTCCTTCAGGAACTAAAACAGAAAACACTCCAATTATCCATGCTGCCTTAGTGAGCATTAAAACTTCCTTTGTGTTTATTTGGGGGGGGGTTGGAGTTTTTTTGTTGGAGTATGATTGCTGTTTCAACCTCCCTCAATCTCTCATAAGCGCTCCATGAATAAAGTCTAATGGCTGCAGCCAACCATTTAGTTTGGCTTATTTGGTTTCTTTACTTAAAATCTGGTAAGACCATGAGCAGAATTGCTCGTTTTCATGGGCGACCAGATACGAGAAACAGAAGTAAAAAACAAAGTCAAATCATAGTAAGAAACATGACTTATTACATACACACTCCTATCATAAAAATACAGCTAATAAGCAAAATCAACCACAGCTGCGGCAATCAGAGGCAATTAACATTTTTAAGACTAGATTTGAAAACAGTTAAACTTGTCATACCAACCATCAGACTTTGGGGTAAACAAACTGTAAAATTTAGGTAACTGATACAACAGGGGTCTCTGCCCTAGGCTAATTTTAACATTAGATACAGCAAAGTCAGAAGACAGGTGAGTTCTTGTAACGGCCAGTGAAATGTTTGGTTGAATAAACTGTAGCAAGGTTTCTGGGACCACCCTTAAGACCACCTTTTTGGCAAGAATACCAAGGTGCATTCTAAACCTAGTTCGTAAGGTCGGCCACTGAAGAGAACTTAGCAGAACACAACGATGTGCATGGACAGGCACGTGAGTGACAAATCTTGCAGTTTGATTGTACAAAATCTTAATTCCAGAAATTTCAACCTCACTAGCAGCAAAATACAATAGCATTCCATAATCTTTGACTGTTAACAAGAAACTTTGTGACAAAAGGAGCCTAGTAGATGGTAAAAAATGAATTAAGTCTATAGAGAGTGCCCAACCTCTGATGAAGAATCTTAGTAATTTGCAGCATGTAAAGCACTTTGGTAGACCGTACATATGATAGACACCACACTGATGGGCAGAAGGGCTTCAGGGTTTTTTAGTGTCTTTTTTGTTTATGTGCTCCCAGTTGGCCAATCCTTTGGGCCACCTGGGACCACCCCATCCCACGAGCCTCATCCGCTGCCATCCCTCCATCCCTTAACCGGGGCCCCAAGTTTGCACGTCGCTTTTCATCATGGTCCCCCCCCATATGGGACACCAAGGAGGGGAGTGCTTGCCCATCGGCACGGAGAATTCGCCTGGGGCACACAGAGGGACCAGCACCAGTACTCCTGGGCTGTGTGGTGGGCGGGGGGGACTGGCCACCATCATCTGGCCGGCTGTACAGGAATTTTCATGTTTTCTTCCCTGCCCACCCCACTCCCAAAATGCCCCGTGACGCGTGGTCAGCCATGCTGCAAGGTGAGTCACTGCAACCGGCCACCCGAAGCCGTGCAAGAGTGATGCAGGCTCTAACCCCCCCCCCAGGAGGAAAGCGTCCAACGGATGCTCGAAACCCTCCCCACAGACCTCCACTCCTGTCATCCCGGAGCCTGCAGGCTTCAGGTTTAATGTCCAATCCAAAGAAAGACCCCTCCAGCAGGGCAGTCCCCCAGTCCTAAACAGCAGTGTCATCACTAGGGATGAGACCCTCTCCCCAGTATGAGCCCTGAATCCATACAACTTTGGCTCTGCCAACTGGCCATGAACACTAAAATCTAGAGGTGAGCGACTGGAAGAGTGTTCACTCTGGAGAAAAGGAGATGGGGGGGCTAACCGAAGTGGTTTGAAGGGGACTCCAAGATTAAAGTAGGAAAATCAGCCTGTTCACTACACCTTTTTTTACTACTCATTTTTTCCCCACATAAATTACTATAACCCGGCTGTCTGAAACGGCACACTGAACTAAAGCTGGTTTCCAGATGGGTCTCAGAAGTAGAGGGAAATTAAGTGGCTTGTTCAGGGTTACACAGCACACAAATGGCAGCTGTGGCTTTCAAGCCCAGTTCTGCTGGCTCTCCTGATTCACAACTCTGTGCTCTAATCCTCCAGGTTATACTGCCTCCATAGCGACTGCATGAAACTGGGGAGGGGGAGAATGGATTTTAAGAAGGATACTGCTGTGGCAATCCAGTCGTCAAGGAGAAGGAAAGGGAAAACCAAAGGGTAAGCTGCGAAAAAGCAATGCCGCTATACATGGATGCTAAATACAAATGATGCAGTCCTTTGCATTTGTGGGCTCTGCAGGTGACTGAAGCACTATCTGGAACTTTAAAGATGAAATTAACATTCTGAGTCTTCTCCCCCCCCCCCACCAAAGGAAAAGGTACATATTAACTTTTCTGCTGTGTATGTTAATACTACCACGGAAACTACTCAACAGAGATGTAAAAGTAGTCTCAAGTACATTCTTGGGGTATGAAAACTGCAAACCAAATGTCAGCCCATCCTTATAACCTTAAACGTGGTCTCTGCAGCAGTATTTGTACATTATTGTTCACTCAATAATATATGAAATATTTTACAAACGTCCCCAAAATGAGCGTGTTGTTCAGGGAACCTGCATGTAAGACGCTAGTTGCAGAATAAGTGTGCCTCACACTCAGGAAAGAAGCACTCCGACTGGCCAGGAGCACTCCCTCGATCTCTAAAACAATAACCAGCCGCCATAACAAACCTTCACATGTCTAAGGTATAATCGAATTGGTAAAAACAAAAACAAGTGACTACATAAACACAGCATTTGTGTACACTGATTCTTCTCCGTACCATTCACTACCCAATAACATCATGTAATGGCACAAACGCTCTACCTTGACCTCTTTAATCCATTTTAGTTGCCCTTTTTCAGAGCCGGCCTGCCAACCCAGTGGTAGAGCTACCATTCGCCGTGTAAGCAACAAAGGTTCCTAAATGAGGCAGGGTCGCTGGGCTCACCTATGGGGGGGAGTGGAGAGTCCTACAGGACACTCTCCTCTGGGTATTAGGGTCACTGCCTCTGTGCAACATGAAGTAAACATACCCCCCCCCCCGGTAAACAAGCTGTCACAACCCCATGTGCCTTTCCAGGTCAAGAATTACAATTAGGTAAACACTGCCACCTGGGTGACCACATGTGCTTGTGCAGTGGAGGCACTGCAGGAGGGGGAGGATGCCAACTGGGTTCTCCACAAGCAGACAGAGATGGGCACTTGTTTGGTATCCTTCCTGAGGGTGGAAAACCAGAAAAAGGAATTACTCTGGTGGGTGCTGGATGACCTGTGGCACGTTCAGGCTCCACTCTCTGCCACTGGCCTCTCCTCTACCAAGGGTTACACCAGCCCCAGAATTCAGTGGGGGGGGGGGCAAGTGATACTGCCGGGCTGGGGCCAGGCCCCACCTTAGGAAGGAAGCCAGTGGGCAAGGAGGAGATACGTGCAGGGGACACTAGGCCCTGTCAGGGGATTGGGGCTGCACCAGGAAGAATGGTGCATGAAATATTAACTTAAAAAAAAAACATAGATTGCCCTTTTACTTTTGCCTTGTAACATGCCTTCTCACTGCTTAAGAAGCAGGGTCTGTGACATAGGATCATAGGTTTGGTTACAAGTCAAACGGTTACTAGAGCCATAATAGACTCGCCACTGTGTTAGTGGTAGAAGTCCCTGATCTTGTCCCCCATATGTTTATCTAGCCTTGACTTAAACGAGTTAATTGTGGGTGCGTCTACCACCTCCTTCGGCAATGTATTCCACATGCTCACCACTCTCTGGCTGAACCAATGCCCCCTCTGATGATAGACTTGGAATCGCTTCTGACCATAAATTATTGTTACCTATCCCCCCGCCCTCACCCCTGTTTTGAGCCTGCTTTAGTATTTGTATCGCTCCATAATAATTACAGTACCCCTTTAAATATTGCTGCTCCCAGGTTTTCATCAGTATTCTCAACTGTTTTCAAATGGTATCCTGTAAACATGGAGACTGCAATTGAGCGAACATGGTGACTGTGATTGAGCGACTGCAGAAACAGCAACTCAGTCACGGCGCCTGTGTTCTGGGTTACCTGGCAGGGTAGCAACAGGATACCATGGTGGGCGAAGGAGGGTGACAGGAAGTATACATGCATGGGGCAGTGGACCACACCACGCAGTGGGCGGAAGGGGAGGGAGGGTATGTGTCAGGTACTGTGGTGGTCAGATGCTGAGCTGGCCGTGTGGCATGGTGGTGAGGGTGGCTGGCTGGGGTTGGGAAGGTGCCGGGTTCGGTCCTGGGGTGGGCGTCACTTTTTGCGTCAGGGCTGAGTTTTCTGGGTTTAAGTTTTACACACCCCCCCCCACATGCACCCTCCTGGAGTGGAGAATCTTTAGTTGGGGGGGTCGGGGGCAATACCCTCCACATACGTTACAGTCCCATCGCTGCCTTTGGAATCGCCATGAGTGTACATTGCCGTTATTTATTTTCGACGATGTACACTCGCCCAAATGGCGATCGCCATTATGACATGGAACCTTTTCAAACTCCTAGTGTCCCATGAGATCAAGGTGCATGATCTGTTGCATGCTAGTTACCTTTAATCACAAGAAGAATGATGCTAAACAGCTGGTATACAAAAACAGCTGAGCACACTGATGACAACTCGGGAAAGCCATGTATTTTTTTTTTATTTACATTTTCTGGTGCCTTCTTGTATTTATGGTCCAGCTTTCTCCAGAGAATCCCACGCACTATCAACCTGATCCCCACTTTACTTGTGGCACCCGCCCCCATAGATTATCCCCCAGGTAGGATTCATGTGTGGGGATATGCCCCTGATTGAGCAATGGGGGGGGCAGCAATGCAGGCAGTGGGGGATCATTTTGGTTGTACCGTGGTCCCACCTGAAGAGCCAGCACCAGAGACAAGCATTTTTTCCCTATTATGCTGTCCCCGAAAACATCGGCACGCATGGGGCAACTAATTCGCTCGCAAGGTGTGCATTATGCAAGTTCCCTTGGCCAACGTCCTCCCTTCCCATGTTGACCTCCTCAGCTGCACAACCACCTGTGCTCACCCAGGTGGCAGTAAAGCAGCCATGAAAGTGTCCCCCCCCCCCGGAAGAGGTGGGCATCCCTGAGACACTTAATCCTCTCCCCTCCAGCTTCCAATGGCCCAGTCTGGTTCCTGAACCCAGATCACCAGTGTCGCATGCGGTAGCTCTACCAATGTGCAGATGGGCCGACAGGGGGACAGCCATATTAAAAAGCAGCACTCTTATTTCCAATCTAAAAACTGCTAAAGCAGACTCACAACAAGGAATAGGACATCTTTTTTTCTTCTTCATTTGTTTCTCTGCCTGTAACCCTGGTCCTGGCAACATCCACCCAGCTCCATCACCGACCCATCTCGTGGACTTACGGGATAACCACCACTTACACAGAGCTGTATCGGCAAGTGGCCAGCCGCGTAGGGTTGTGCAGTGCAGGGCCTGTGGGGGATGCCAGGTGAGCTGAGGCATTTCCCTTTGTTTTCTCCTCAGAACAACTGCAAGTGAAGCACACACGTGCGTGCGTATTGACACACATGCGTGCTACATCAGTGCACATCCCCCCACATGTCTGCTTGTCCCACCAGTACTGCCACCTAGCCTCCACTAGGTGACAGGCAAGCCGCGGGATGCAGAGTTTCCCCTCCCTGAGGGAGGAGAGCCATTCTGGAATTCTCAATCCTCCCTACCACGGCCAGTCCCCAAGCGACCCTGGTCCATTCCCAAATGCGGGTCACTGGTGTGGCTGGAGGTAAGGTGCCAACACTGCAGACCTCCATGCCATTGGGCCAGCCTAGGAATAGAACATCTTAAAAGAAATGACAAAAGGGGCAATCTATTTTAGAATAAAATGAAAAAGGTATAGGTACCCATTTTTCGCTTTATCATGCACTGCTACTTTAAAGGGGCACTATCAGGCTTTGGTGGTATTTTTTCCACCTCGCAATCCTGGTGGTGTTTGCTCCTCACATTCACAGAGAAAGTACACCTGGGCACCCGATTACTGAAAGAAATAAAAAAACGATGTTTTTAACCCAGCATTACTTTTCAGCCGGGACGGCTAATTCTCCCCCCGCCTGCAGCCTGGAGCATTCACAAGTGCTCTTGGCGCCGGAGCACCTGTAGGCTTGTTCATGAGCTCTTTCATTTTTTAAGAAGGCATATGAGTTTATTTAGAGATCTGAATCTATAGGGATCAACAAGCCTGGCAATGTAAATCTTTCCTTGAAACGAGCAGTGTATCCCATAGAAAAAACACTTTGAAAAGTAAAGTCATGACCCTTGGCATGCGCACTCTAAACTGAATAATTATTAAACATTAAGTAGCCAATTATCACCTTTTAGTTCTGAATTGCAATTTTTTCCTCTGTACCAGTAAGAGGATTTTTTTCCTGCGAGACAGTAACAGATGGGATGTGTAGAACAGCATTTTATCTGACAGCTGATATAGCCAGTGCTTTTCTCTACAAATAACCTTATCAGTATTGAGATCTCATAGAATGAGGCATCGTAAGTAACCAATCAGACAGAAAGAGGAGTAGCCTCTTGGTCAGTTGTGACATCACAGTCAGCGAGGTAATGTAATGATGAGAGGTGCACTAGCTACGTTAATATCTAGGTAAAGTGTCGTTCTGCACTTCATATACTCTACTGTGAAGCAGGGATATGTGTGAACATGGATGGCAAACAAACTAAATATAAGGAATAGTCAGGATTTGTATGTCTCCCTAAAATCCATGCGGTTTGGCCAGACATTCAGTCTGGGCACACTCCTCCCCTCCCCTCCTTTCACAGTAAGCATCCTCCCTCCAAAACACACACGTATACACAGACACACACACACACACACACACACCGTTTTTCCTCTACTGTTATTCGGAACAAGATCCCATTATCATCTGCGGTACACATCCCCAGTACTGCAAGCCCAGGGTTGGGGGCCCTTTCTGTAGTGCACTGTTCTTTTCTAATCACCAGCTGGCTTAGAGCAGGCTCAGAATACAGGGAATTACAGTAGCTGGGACTTATTCAGGGACATGCTTTAAGACTGAATGAAAATGACGAAGGCGCACAATAGAGCACCACAGAAGATTTGGGAGCTTTTTTTATTAATAAAAGCGATCCTCTATCACTTATTAAGTATGTGCACCAACAGTTACCCAGCTGTGTGAGTCACATAATATTACTGAAGACCTGCTGAAGAGTCCCAGCTCTTTGGGTGAGAAACTGGCAGCTTCCAATTCACCCCTACCCCACATGAGTATGTTCAGATCTGTGTTCCAATATTCCAACACAAAGACTGCCCCAATATCTGAACTCAATGTAGAAGACCCCCATGCACCTTCCTAGTACATATACTGCAGGCCTTCACAGGCTGAGCCCAACTATAAACAAGACTTCAGGATTCAGAGGCTGCCCAGTAATCAGATCTTAAAAAAAAAAGCTTATCAGGGGTTCAAGGCCCCGGTCTGGTAAACAAACCCTACATGACAGCATGGTCAGGGGAGGGAAGAAAACAGGGTAGCAAGTGTTTGAAGTTAGCATGTAGACTGAGGAATGCCTGCTTAAACAGAGTCAGAGGGATTGGTTTGCACACAAGGTATTGCAAGAGCAGGAATTCCAGACAAGCGGGGTCAGAAGAGCAAAGATCAAGCCCTGTATATACAGCAGTCAAGGGATCCCATGCACCATTAATGGGGTTGTCACAAAATGAAGGATTACACCCTGTATGACACTTAACTGACTCAGACTGCACCAGCAATGTCATAAATGCCAAATTACAGGTGTGCAAATCATTTCAAATGGGTGCCAGCAATTTCAAAAAGGTACCACAAGAAAAACAGAAAGATGAGCGTTTGTATATGTTAACAGGTAGAGTTACTGTGTCTGTTATGGATGTAAACATGCATTCTCGAGTTCTTTGGGTGAGAGAATTGAGAAGCACAGCTGAGCAGTTCTGGCACCCAAAGAACTTGAGAGGAAACTCTTTTAACTGTAAGAGACACAGGAACTGTGCGGATAAACGTATGATAAATCATGTTGAAGTTTTCTATTTAAAAAATGGAATTTAAAATTAAACTCAAAGGGCCCAATTTTAAAAAGTACTTAGATCGCTGCAAGGGACTTGGGGCAGAGAGTGTGATGCAAGTGGCGACTTGCATCTAACATTATGGCTACCGCAATTTTATAGCCATACCACAAAGCCTGTCACAAGTCCCCTATGCCAAATGCAGGGAGTTAGCCCAGTTCCCCCCAGGGTAACTTTGCATCTGTGAGGGACCCATTTTATAGGGCTTGTGCCAAACCTTTGGTGCAAGCTGCCATAAAGTGAGGAAATTGTTGCATCTGCTCCAGCCCTTGTAAAAGCGGGCTGTAGTGCAGCCGCAGGCTTTGGCACAGCTGCACCAAACACTGCAGCTGACGAAGGGATTGATGGAAGCCCTGTGTCAACCTTATAAAATAGGGCCCAAAATGTTTTACTTTGCAGAAAATTAGAGACCCCTGACAGTGCAAATGGACTATGCCAACTAAACTTATTCCATCAGAATTTTAGAACTGTTCGCATGAGACAGCCTCTAATGGTTATGCGTGCCTGGAATGTTTAGAAACAAACAATCCTGATTGGCTAAGCGTGATGTCATGCTTTTTAATTAGGTAAATATGATACTTTTATTAGGCTATGAAAAGGTTAAAGATACTAGGTACAAGGCTTACTGTCTCTTCAGCAGGAATGTTACACAATGCAAGGGAAAGGGGATCCATTCTAACAACAACAAGGGAACTTTAAGTCAACACACAAGTTAATTTCAAAAGGGCACTGATTGTGCACAATGGCGTGCTTGTAGTTTCAAAAGGATGGCAGTAATTTAAAAAGGTTCCAGTCATTTTAAATGGGTATCAGTAATTTCAAAAGGGTACCGGTAGTAATTTTAGAAGAGTACCAGTAATTTCAAATAGGTTTCAGTAATTTTAGAATGGTTCACATAATTTCAAAAGTGTCTTAGCAATTTCAAAAAGATTCCAAGAACTTTAGAAAAGTACCAGTAATTTCAGAAGGATACCAGATCCAGAAGCAAATGATTTGATACCTTTTATTGGACCAACATAGATGTAACAAAAAGAACAAAGTGCTTTAGCTTTCGGACCAACAAGTCCTTCGTCAGAAGCGTAATGACAGTTATTTAGAAAAAAACAATACTTTTAACACCCAGATAATGCAGAAAAAAACTGAAAAAATCCCAATTGGTTTAAAAATACTCATTAAAAAAAAACAGATGATGATGTCAGAGAAGCTTAACAGTACCATGTCACATTTAGCTAGGAGAGTCTCAGCGTCACAGGTGCTCAGTGCAGAAGACATATAAAGAACTCTACTGCGTACAAATTAAAGTGACTTACAAGATAACAACTACTTGAGCAGATGGCTCTTAAATCAAATTATGAGTGTCACAATGTGTATAAGAATGCAGTTTCTGAAAAACAACCCCCACCCGGATTAAAGACATACTAAACTTGTCTGTTAAAAACAAAGACCACCAGATAAGGACTACAAGAAGCATCTATGTATGTATAACATACAAAGAGTAACCAGTAAAGCTTTCTTAAAAAGATCAGTAGTTACATACTGTATGCTATTATGTTGTCTATGTTGGTCCAATAAAATGTATCAAATCATTTGCTTCTGGATCTGTTCTTACAAGGACCAATATGGCAATTACTAAATCTAGATTTCAAAAAGATACCAGTAATTTCAAACAGGTTCCAGTAATTTTATTTATTTAGTTTTTGTTAACCAGGTAAGCACGCCAGCAATCAATGTCTATTTTCATGTACTATACTAACAACAGTGTCCCAGTAATTAAAAAAAAAAAAAAAGAATTCAAGAACTTTAGAGTATAAGTAATTTCAAAAGGATCCCAGTAATTTCAAAAAGGTTCCAAAAACCTTAGAAGGGTACCAGTAATTTGAAAAGGGTTCCAGTAATTTTAGAAGGGTACCAGTAATTTTGGAAGGGTATCAGTAATTTCAAACAGGTTACAATAATTAGAAAAGGCACCAGTATTTTTTTTTTAAAAAGGATGCCAGTAATTTTAGAAGGGTAACCAAAATTACAAAAGGTTCCAGTAATTTCAAAAGGGCATCAGTTATTTCAAAAAGTTTCCTGTAATTTACAAAGTTTGCCAGTAATTTCAAAAGGGTATTTTAACAGGGTACCAGTTATTTCAAAAAGGTTCCTACAGTTTTTATAGGGTGCCAGTAATTTCAAAAGTGTACCAGCTATTTTCAAAGTTACCAGTAATGACGTGTAGAATAATGCCATGTATGATAAGCCAGTTTCCAAGCGGTTGAGAAAACAGCAAAATTACCTCAACAGCGATGTTTGAGAGGTCCATAAGATTATCTCTCTTTTTTTTTTTTTAATTTATATTTTATTGATTTTACAAGAAAAACAACAAATGGGTCCGGCCCAGTGGCACTGAAGGTTTAGGGGCTGGATGCCACACCTCGTGCCATGCTGGCGACCCATGTTCGGGAATAAGCACCAGCCATCGGGGGTCGGCGTGGGAGGGAAAGGATTGAGAGTCCAGAGGAGAGCTCTCCTCTCCCAGGGAGGGAGGACTGGCATTCCGGCCAAATGACTACCCCCAGGTGGAGGCCGGAGGGTAGTGCGGGTCAGTGGGGCCAGACATAGGGAAGGTGCTGTGGGACTGCAGATGTGTGTATGCCTCTATGTGCGCACAGCCTGCATGAGCGCCCCAGCACAGGGGATGGGACAAAAAGGAGGAAAAACACCCCCCGGCTGCGGATGACAACCGACCTCCTGCAGGCTTCGCACCTGGCGACCAGGCAGAAGTAAGTCCTGGTGATACAGGGGTGATGTGGCTGGGGGGGTCAGTCTGAAGGGGGCAGCTGGGGGCAGTAAGGAGCATACAATATATGTAGGGGAGAAAAAAAAGGAAAAACACCAAATGGTACAACTCATGTCAGGAGTCCAGATGTATGTACAGTACATGAGACATTCAATGTATGTATAACACAGTGTTGTTGCGGATCGGGGGTAATACTCCACGTAAACAGAACAGTAGAAAAATAACCTAATAGCTGTGCCATGCCAGAGTGAGAGAGTGACCAACATATAAACTTAAAATCCAAACATAGCTTAGATTCCCACACAGAGATGGGATGAGCTCTCAACCCAATCATAAGGTTTACCCCTTGCTAGGGAAGCATCCCACACACAACCCCATCCTTCTGGAGTTCAGACCAAACAAACAGCACATCATGTAGTAAGATAATATGACAGCATTACCATTAGAAACAATATGAAGAGCCATGCAAATCTGGGAGAATAAAAACATACCCCAGCCGGCATTAATGGTAAACGTGAGGTGAACTATTAAACAGGACACAAATATAGTAATAAAAGTAGTACAACCCACCCCCCCAACATGAAAACTCAGGGATGGAGGAGGTAACTACCAACTATCGCCATAAATGCCATAACTCCCCACAGTGTGACCAGAGTAGTCATTACGGATCACCCTAATGTCCGCAGCTGCCAAGTGAGAACCACCTTTACAATCGGGCTCGATAAAAAAAAGACTAAAACCCAAACAAGCTCCCAAAAGTGTTGGCAAAACTAAAGTGACTCCCCGCATGCAGAGATGAAACAGTGGGAAGGCAATGACATCAAAACTTTCAAGCCCTCACATGCGTCTCATTCCCCTTCCCCCAAAACAGTGATAACACATGAAAACAGTTACTTCCATGGGTATGAAAGAGTTTGTAAAATATGTATAGTCCACAGAAATCCATAGTTCATCAAGTATTGTAGCTATCTTCAGGGTCACCTGGTTGTCTAGCTGCCACGGTTCAAATTCCTTATGAATGAGCTCTACATGTTTGACGGCCTCAGCTGTGTCAGTGAACAGATATATATGGCCGCCATAGAAAATATGGAGCTGGGCTGGAATAAGCAGAGAATGGGAAATGCCAAGGCTATTCAACTGGGCCTACAAACCGTCAAACTTTTTTTGCCTGGATCAAGTGGTGAAGGATAAGTCCAGGAAAAGATGTAGGGTAGTCCCATTAGACTTTATGGTCTGGGAGTCCCGGGAGGCCTGCAGCAACAGATTATGAATCAGTACAGAAGCTGTGACCGGCATCACTGTCCGTGGCAGATCCCCTTGCTGAGCTGCCAAATGTGAAGAAATCCTGTAGGCTTTCAAAAAACTGGGTGCAACAGTAATGGGGTCAAGTCTGAGTGCTCCTGGCAACCACGATTTAAGAAAGTGGATGAGCTGTTCACCTTCACTCTCCCCTGGGAGCCCAACCAGCCTAATGTTAGAAGCCCAATGTGAATTTTCCGGGGCCTGCAGTTGATAGCGGAGCTGCGAGTTTTCCTGCACAAGTCATCTAGGAGACAGCTGGGGAGGGAGGGTTGCCACTGCCAGCATGTGACTGCCACCTGGATGATAAAGGTGGCAATTCAGTCAGAAGTGTTATTTGGAAGGAGGAAGATGCCAATTGGCTGGTCTGGTGCATCACCATACTTGCATAAGCAGGCCTGCTCTCAGCCTGCGTGTTGTCGGTGAGAGTGGAGAAAACTGAAGGAGAAGCAGCCCAGCAGCTTTTCAGGATGAAGCACCAACAGTACTCTCAGGCCCTGACCCACTGACAGCCCACCTGCCCCCTGGAACTATGACTGATGGGGAACCCAGGCAACACCTGATCACCCCACCTTGGAAGGGAAAGTCCGAGGTAAGAGGGGCATGGTAAGTGACAGAAAAGGCAAGGGTGGGGCTGGGAGTCTTCTGGTTAAAGTGTAGGTGGTGCAGTTGGGGAAGGGGATCAACTATTAAAAAAAAAAGAGTACCACTAATTTCCAAAGGATGCAAATAAATTCCTAAGGGTACCAGTCATTCTGAAAGTCATGCCTTTAGATCCTTTCAGGCTCCTTCCGCATCCTTCCCTATTGTCTTTTGGAAGTCACGCCTAGAAACTCATGCCTTCTACTTCTTTCAGGCACCTTCCCTATTTTTCCCTTCCTCTTTTGGAAGTCATGCCCTTGGCTCTTTACAGGCTCCTTCCCTATTTTTCTCTCTCTTCCTCTTCTGGAAATCATGATTTGAAAGTCAGGCCTTTGACTCCTTTCAGGTTCTTCCACATCTTTCCCCTTTGTCTTATGCAAGTCATGCCTCGAAAGTTATGCCTTTGACTCCTTAAAGGCTCCTTTCTCATTCCCTTCTTCTTCTGGAAGCTGTGCCTTAAAATTCATGACTGCGCTGACTTCGTGGTGCTGAGCAATGGGTGTTTGCTTGGCACGATGGTGACCCGGGTTCAAGCCCCAAGCCCGGATCTCAGGAGCGGAGTCCATCTGGGAGGGAATTCAGAGCGTCCCTTGGATGCTTCCCTCCTGGGGGTGGGAGGGTCTTTGACCGCTGTTAAGTGGCCCCCAGTGATGGTTTACAGTCGGCATTCTTGGTGGCGTGCAGCCTTGACACGCGCTGAATGTCCTGGCCCCCAGGATGCCGCTGCGGCCGACCCGATACGTGGGTGGTGGGTGGAATAGGGGAGAAACAGAAAATGCCTGCCTGGCTAACCAAATGACAGTGGCCGGTCCCTGCTCACTGCAAAGCCCGGAAGTGTCTGAGCTGTTTCCTCACCATGTGCGCCAGGTGTAGAATGAAGCCTATAGGAAAGACTCCCCTCCCGGATTAGTCCCCAATCTGGGGGGGGGCCATCAATGACGGGATATGTTGGGTCAACCGGGGCAGCAGCTTAAAGGAGGGTGGCAAAAATGGGGATGGGATGGGTGGTGGGTAGGGGGTCCTAGGCAGCCCGGAGTGGCCGGGAGGTGCAAAAAAAATATGCCTATGGCTCCTTTTTGGCTCCCAACCCATTCTTCTCTTTTTATGGAAATCAGGCTTTAAAGGTTATGTATTTGCTCCCCCACCTTTCTCTCTTGTCTTAAGGAAGTTATACCTTGAAAGTTTTGCCTTCGGGTTTCTTCCCCATGCTGCCTTAAATTTAAGGAACACAGGGATCCAAGCTAGCACAACTGTCTGTTAGGAGGCTACAGATTGCATGCCATGCTTTAGATAAATTCCCTATCAACACCTCTTCCTTGTGCTCCTCCATTTCAACAATACTGCCTTGTGTTTATTATTGTCCTATTATTGTCCTATTTTCTTCTCATGGATCATTTGTGTGTTTAATGCATATTACTTTGTATATGCTTGTGTAATGTCCCTGTTGTTAATCAGGACCTCCTTGTAAATGAGCCTGCTCAATGGAGTTTTTTCCTGCCAATAAACAACGAACTTGTGCTGCCTGCTTGGCAGAATGCTCCCTCTGCAAAATGATTACCTTAAGATGATACCGACCCCAAGTGACCTTCATCATTAACCTCATCTTATTGTTTCGAGTATCGTTCTTCAGTCTCCTGTATTGAGTCCCTAAAGAGCATTCACTATATTCTGAAGTCACATTAATCTTTTCAGAAAAGTCTTCAATCCATCATTTTAATATGTCATGCAACCATGACTCTGACTTCTTCAAATTCTTACGACTTGATGAATTCCCTGCAGTTCATCAACACGCTCCAAGTATAATCATTTAAATACAGCCAGTCTCAACAAACCATTTAAGTTACATTCTTTTTTTTTTTTTGTTATTTAACCAGGAGAGACACACTAAGCTGAAGCTTGTTTACAGGTGTGACCTGGGAGCACAAGGAAGTCACACAGTATGTACTGTAAGTGGGGGCTGTGGGATTCAAACCCAGATCTCCAGGTTTGCAGCTCAGAGCCTTAAATCACTTCATTGGACTGCCTCCTATCTATTCTAAAGTTCCACACATTAAAAAATAAATATATATATATATATATATATGACAAAAGAATCTCTCTGTCGTAAGCACTGAGGCAATGGTTACTCCAAAGGGCATTTGGCAGGAGGCCAAGTTTCGAAGAAATACAAAATCACACATGCCCCCACAATGCAAAGCATCATGAGCTACATATGCAGATCACCAAAGAACATTATGCTGGTTCAACTTTAAGCAGAAATGCATGGTGCTGAAAGGCCTTTCACACAGTTTGCAAAAAGTGCCAACAGAAGACAGAGACGTGTTTCGTCCTACCAGGATTCATCAGTATGCCTCGTTTGTTTGACACCCCAGTGGAATGAACCAGCTACCCTAAGATGGTCTATCTGGGTTATGTTGGGTCTGGAAATTCCACCATGAGTTGGGGTTGGATGGTGACTCTTTCAAGCTAATCTTTAGATGCTCCCTCTCTTCTTACACAAAAATGATACCTCAGTCTGTAAACATTTCAGTCTTGCCTTTGGCATTGATCTTTTGAGCGTCTTCCCTACAGTACACCTTTAGCCTAAAGAAACCTTGCTACCACGTCACCTCTGTGGGTGGAGCTCACCTCAAGAGGGTTCCTGTGTAAAGAATTGGAGCAGTTGTACAATACAGTCCTGACACAGAGTGATTACAGGCAGCTGGTCAAAATCTTATTATGGCATAAAATACACAATCACTCCAGTGGAAAGAGCTCTCACTTTCCACAAATCTCTATATTACTAATCTGTCAGTAAATGTGGGAGATTACTCACATATCTGTTATCAAATCAAATGTTAATTTTATAGCGCCTTTCAGAACCAAGGCACTGTACATAAAATCAGATACAGACAAATATAAATATAAGTTAAAAACAGGTACAATAAAGACAAATTAAAAGTTGTTAGGGAAGGCTAAATTAAATAAATATGATTTAGCTCAATTTTAAACCTATTGACAGTCAGGCATTCTCTTTATCGACGAGGTAGAAAATTCCACAGGGTTCGAGCTGAAAAACAAAAAGCACGGGCACCAGGTGTCTTCAATCGCACCCCGACAATCTCTAACAATCCCTCTTTGGTGGATCGGAAAGGACAGAGGGGGCAGTAGGGTACCAGGAGGTCTTGCAGGTAGCCAGGTCCCTGGTCATGTAGGGCTTTGAAGGTTAGCAAGCCAACCTTAAAGGTGATCCACCACTGAACAGGCAGCCAGTGCAGCTCACGGAGCACAGGCGTAATATGACTGGACCTGGTGGTCCCAGTCAAGAGCCTGGCTGCTGCGTTCTGCACCAGCTGCAAGTGGCGGATATCAACCCCTGATAGCCCTAGGTAGAGGGAATTGCAGTAATCAAGGTGAGTAGTGACAAAGATATGGACTAATGTTGGAAGATCATCAGGAAGAACCAAGTGTTTCACTCGGTCGATATTCCTCAGATGGTAAAAAGAGGATTTGGCGACAGCCGACACCTGGGATTTCAGTGTCAGATCATCACCAAATTTAACACCCAGGTTACGCACCTGGTCTGAGGTAGTGAGCGGTATGTCATCAAGGAATAAACCTGAAGGTTGTCCAGCTCCCAACCCCCCCCCCCCGGATGACCAGGGTCCTCTACCAACACTTCAGTCTTATCTGGATTCAGTCTCAGCCAGCTGGTACTTATCCAAGTTTTGATCTTGGTAAGGCAATTATTTAGCACAGACAGTGCATCATTTTGTCTGGGTAGAAAGACCTGCCCATGAGGAATGAATGAAACCATTTGAGGACTGTACCAGACAGCCCACAAAGAAGCCACAGGCACTCCAGCAGCACACCATGATCTACAGTGTCAAATGTAGCAGAGAGATCAAAAAGGACCAGAATGGTACATGCCGTTCGATTTCTAGCCATTAGGAGGTCATTCAGTACCCAGACAAGTGCAATCTCCGTGCTATGCTTCTTCCTAAAACCAGACTGGAGAGTATCATAGACATTGTGAGTTGTGAGGGGATTGTCCAATTGCAGTGCAACCAACTTTTCAATAACCTTACCAACAAAAGGCAGGTTAGAGATAGGCCGATAGTTGGCTAGCCAATCTGGATCCAGGGAGGATTTCTTAAGAAGTAGTCGACCGACCGCCTCCTTGAGGGGGTCTGGAAAGACCCTCATCTCTAAGGACTTCCAGACAACATCAGCAAGGATCGGGCAGATAACATCTACACATCCCATTAAAAGGGGTGTAGGGCCCAGATCCAAACTACAACTGGTTGGGCGCAATGTTTGGACGATCGTCACTTGTGAAGTAAGAGGTGATACACCAGACTGATAAAGTGTTAGATGTAGATGGGTTGACTTTGACTAGTAAGGCAGATATTAATTTGGCCTTTGAAAAATATTTTCGCACCCTGTATACTTTGGGACAGAGTAATCCTCAGCCATTAGGGCCTGATGTGGCTTGGCTTGCAAGTTCTGTCTAGGCAGGACTGCCAGAATATAGATGTATCACTTCTCAAACAGGATGTGCTGACCACTACAGGAGCCTTCACAGCCAGAAATGCTTCAGTTAATGCCTTATCCCATTTTATTAGTTCTCCTGTTTGATACATTACCAGAGGCCATGTCAACGGGCTTGCTTCCACCTTCATTTTGTGAAGCAAGAATTACAGTTTTACATAAACCTGGTAAACCATGGGAACTGGTCTCCTCCTATCCCCAAATCTCTCTACTAACTGTAGACTCCAACATTTATGCCAAATTATTACCAACTAGATGGGAAATGGTACTCAAACTCATTTCTATGGATCAGTGTGGCTTTGTAGAAGGTCGGGGTGCAGCAGTAAATATTCTTCTGGGGCATGATGCAGAATATGTGTTTTGTTAAATACGTTTCTTAGATGTGTACTTGCTATTTATCAATCTCCCTCAGCTGCTATCCAGACCAATATGTGGGTCTCTGAGCGATTTCCCATGGAAAGCGGCACACATCAGGAGTGATTTATTGTTTGGTTTGGCCCTGCTGCCCTTGGCTTTAGCCATCAGTTAACATTCCCAAATTCATAAGATAACCCGAGCACGTGTCACAGCTACAGTTTCACTGTATACTAGTGATGGGTTGGTTCTTAATACTATCCCAGAGAAACCTTTTCCGGCCCTCCTGCAAGCTATAAGCAACTTTGGAAATAGTGTGGGCTATACACAGTGGTGCTTTTGTGCTCCTGTCCTCACTCAGCCCTCCATATGGAGCTCCCCTTTCAATGGACTTCTCGCAGGCTCCAGTACATGGGTGTCAATATTAAACTTTCAATTTCTGAACTCTGTGAAGCTATTTGCCCCTCCCCTCCCTTTTTGGCAGCAATAGGGGACAACTGTAATAAATGGAAATCATTGCCACTTTCTGTATTAAAGCCAATGTGGCTAAGTTGACGTTATCAACTTGCTTTATTTGTTTCAGATCTGATCCATAGCCATTCCGAGGGAATTTTTCTGCAATCATGTGCCTGATTTTTCTCTTGAGTTTGGCATAATAAAACACTACCCAGTAAAGTTAAAGAGGAACAGTCAGCACAAAGGTCCCCTACATTCACATGTGGGGCTGGTCCCAATGTGCACTTTGTGTGCACTTACTATTTACTGTAGTACAGTAGATTGACTCAGACTAATTTTGCCTAGTTGTAGGCAGACATCTTCTGTTACTACAAATCCCAGAATCCCCTGCAGCTGACATAAAAGCAGTAGGCAGCACTGGGAGATTTGATTATTTGTTTGCTGGTCCCGCTGTCCTTCCTGGGCTATGTTACAGTCGCACTGTACTTAGCCCCTGGAGAAAAGCAGACCTGGAAAACATCTGATCAGAAATTACGAAAACTCTAACATGCACTGCAGGCTACTGAATCTCCCACTGCTGCCTACTGCTCTGATGTCAGCTGCAGGGGATTCTGGGATTTGTAGTAACAGAAGATGTCCGCCTACAACTAAGCAAAATTAGTCTGAGATAATCTACTGTACTATGGCAAACAGTAAGTAAACCAAAATGTTTTTGCACACAAAGTGCGCACTGGGACAAGCCCCACATGCGAGTGTAATGGCCCTTTGTGCTGACTGCTCCTCTTTGGATAGACTGACATTTTCATATGGAAGGACTGGTATTAGCTTACCTAATTTTGAGAAATATTACTGGACAGCGCAGTTGTCTGGACTTCAGCACTGGTTTGATCCGCTAACAGATGAGAAGGGTTATCATTCTAGAAACTATTTATAGAGCAGTCATTGCTTACAGATGTAATACATTATTTTCACATTGGTCAAACTAGATATAGCCAAAGGAAATGTTGTTATTAAACACCTGTTAACAATTTGGCATTGAGTGTAAAAGGTGATTGGGCATACTAAAAATTGGCTACAGCACTGACCCCTTCATGGGATAATCCCTTCCATCCTTCCTTTCATAAAGATGAGGGATTTGCATTATGGAAGCTGTGAAGTGTTGTCATACTAGAGCACATGTATGATGCTAGCTCCTTCATATATTTTCTTAGTGACAAAGTAGATATAATATCCCTAAAACACACATATTTATATATGTATAGTTGAAACATTTTATTTCCTCAGCATAAAGATCCAAATGTTGTTTGCACGACCCTTCAGGTTTAGCACAGGTGTCAGATACTGTCGCTGATACAAAGCGTGTGGTCACTCATTTATATAACATTTTATTAAATTATGTCTCCCCTGAAAGAGGAAAGGTGGTAAAAATTGGTTATTATACTGGTGCGGTAGTACCAGTATAGTTAGGATTAGTGAGAGCATGTAATGTTAAAGGCCAATTTTTGCAGGGTAACAACTTTGGCCAGATTCAACAGATCTGCTTTAAATTTTGCAAGTATCATTGGAAGGGATAGGTCTATTGATGTTCCAAATTTGGTTGGAATCCCTAGTGTGGTTTGTGAGATACAGAGTGTTCAAAAATAAGAGATTTTTACGTTTTCATGTTTTTTGGGGTTTTTTTTGTCAACCTGTATCTCACAATCAGCTGTAGCTACAGGCATGAAATTTTCAGGGTAGAATAATTTGGCCTCACAGATGTGCCTTTTGAAGGTTTGGTGAAAAAATATAAATTCATTCAAAACTTATTAATCTTTGTTTTTCACCATTATTTCCTATGGGCAAAAAATAGATGTCCCTGGCAGCATAGGATTCTAAGTCAGAGCAGCGCTCCGGCATAGGATTTTATGCCGAAGTTTAGCAATGGGCATAAGATTCTATGTCGGAGCAGCTGTCCGGCATAGGATTGTATGCCGAAGGGTACAGGTGCAGGTCAACACCCCAACCCCCAAAAACGACTGTGGGACACTGGAGAGCCCATTCCTAGTGTCCCAAAATCTGTTTTGTGCCCCTAAAAAAAAAGAAAACAGTCCCCTGACGTAATTTTTTAACTTTGATGCAGAATCCTGCAGCCTGCCACTTTGATGCAGAATCCTGTATCGGAGTTAGCTTTCACCGATGTCGAGGTGCCCAATCCCCGGTCAGCATTTATACTGCCTCCACCACTGTGGCACATAGGATTGCACACCCCAGTGTTAAAATAACTAATTAACATTTTTTCCAACGACGGATGCGAATCCCGGTGTCGGATGTCTCCCAGCCCACTTACATTGCCGATGGGGGTGCCCAATGCCCCTGTCGGCATAATGTATCCCCTCAACTCATGTGGCACACTGGGAGCCCACCCCAGTGTGCCCACATTCACTTTTGCTGATCCTGTAAAAAAAGAAAACTGTCCCGATGTTTTTTTTTTTTTACACCTGTAATAAAAAAAAAGGTCCCTCATTGTCTCCCAGTCCTCCCACTGAGCACCCACCTCGCCACCCCCTTACCCATACTTATCTCTGGAAGTTGGGAGCAGCGATCTTCTCTGGACCGGGACATGTTTGCACTCTTCAAAGCCCAACCGCAAACTTAGAAATCAACGTAGCCTCGTTTTATGGCTGTCAATGGGGTTTTCAACTTAGGCTGATATCTCAGCCATTTTTAGGAATTTTTACCCCGAATTTTCAACACGGAGTTCTTGGGACCCCACCTCATGAACACTGTCAGTGTCATTTCATTATTTGGCCCTGAAAGGTGATTTTACGGTCGCTACACAGAATCACCTTTCTGGATCGATTAACGAAATGACAGTGCCAGTGTTCATGAGGGGAGGCTCTAAAAAGCCCATGTTGAAAATTTGGTGCAAAAATTCCCCAAAATGACTGCGTTACAAGTGTGCGTTGTGCAGTTTCTACGCAGATTTGTAACGTTGCCAATTTTTAATAATTTCACTACAGATTTTCAACATTGAGATTTTTTCATACCCCTCATGAACAGTGCAGCTGTCATTTTCACATAATGCCCGAAATGTGTTTTCGCAGCTCTGGCATAGAATGACACAGTCACTGTGCGAAATCAACTTTTGGGATGTACTTACGAAATTACAGTGCCACTGTTCATTAGGTGGGGTCCCAAAAAGGCTGTGTTGAAAATTTGGTGCACAAATACAAAAACACATCTGAGTTATGAGCAATTATTGAAATTTCATGACGCATATGCGTAACTTTTACAAATAATATATTTTCACTCCAAATATTCAGCATTGCCAGTTTTTCACACCACCTCATGAACAATACACCCGTCATTTCTCACAACCTGCCCAAAATGTGTTTAGGCAGCAGTGGTGCGAAATGGTGCAGTTGCTACTTGAAATCACCTTTTGGGACTGAGTAACGGAATGAAAGTGTCAGTGTTCATGCCAGCCTGGTGGTGCTGAGGGTTGAGGCACTGGACTCCACACCTCGCACCATGCCGGTGACCTGGGTTCGGAAGTGGACTCGGGTTGCCAGGGGTTGGCCGGCGGGGAGAAAGGCTGAGCGTCCGATACAGCTACGCCTTCTCTGGGGGAGGGTGGGATCCATCCCGCCAAGCGGTGACCTCTGGCGGAGGCTGGGGGCATGATGGCTCGTCGGCACCACGGGGGTTAGATTGCTCATGGGTGGAGGCCTGTGGACCAATCACCTCTAAGGGCTGCATCATCGAGGGGGGAGGACGTTGCGGACATCGGCGCTTGAGCCTTGACATCAAGGGCTAGCAACATCCTCACAGAACAGGGAAAATCCACCCTCCAGAGCCAGGCAGACGGAGCGCCGAACCCAGTCCTGATATGCCACTGACTGCCGCTGTCTCAGGGACCTGACGAAGACATTAAGGTACAGGGGTGTTTCGCCTCACCCCAAACCCCACCCGGGGGGTAATACGTGGCAGGATGAGGGACCTAAGCAGCAGGTAAGTTGGTGGCAGGGATGGGTTTCATTGACGACTCCTGAAGGTGTGGCTCTGGCAGGGACGTAGGAGGGGAGAAAAAGAAATTTCAAAAAAAAAAAAAGAAAGTGTCAGTGTTCATGAGGCGGGGTCCCAAAAAGGCCATGTTGAAAATTTGTAGCAAAAATACCCAAAAAAATCTCACAAAATTGGGATACTATTATACTATCTCAAAAAGTAAGGAAATTAATTAACAAAAACTTTGTTTAAAACAAAGTTAGGGTTCTAGAAATAGGTCTTCAACCAAAGTGATACAGGTCAGGAAATTGGATATTAGGGTTTACAATTGTTAAACCCCTCCCCTACCAAATCCTATCATTGAAACTGCACCCCCCACCCTCCACACCAACAAGCGTGGTGTGACCTAGAATCATAGGCCCCACCCACCACCTACCATTGCAACACCACCCCATTCTCCACACACAACAAGCGTCCAGGATGTGCCTTAGGGTCATGGGCACTAGCGCTCACCCCATTCCACCTGTAAGGAACCCTACACGGTACAGTACAGGAGAATGGGGGGGAGAGTTAGGGCCCATGACCCTAAGGCACACTCCGATGCTTGTTGTTGTGTGGAGGGTGGGGGTGGTGTTGCAATGGTAGAGTTGAGTGGGGGATGGGGCCCACGACCCTAGGTCACACCCCAATGCTTGTTGGTGTGTGAAGGGTGGGAGGTGCGGTTTCAATGATAGGGTTTGGCGTGGGATTACTGCTGCAATACTTTCCCCTCACTGAATCAGTGGTCCCGGATGCATCACTGTCACATGAGACAGGAGGCATTGTAGGACAAAGAAAAGCAATAAACCATGCTAATATGGAGATTACCAGAGGTCATAAAACAAGTAGGCAAATTTAGGAAAAAAAATCCTCATAACAAACAAAGGGATGGACACACCGGAACTAAGCGCACAAATCAAAACACCCTGCACAACATAAGTTTGTGCAAATTTTGACTGTAATACTCCTTTAAGTTCTAACTCTGCCCAATTGTGCTTGAAACCATTTATCGTTCTGGTGCCCACCACCTAAATCAGCAGATGGTCCCCCGACTCAGCCACTCTCTGTGTAACATAAAACTTCCTCACGCCCCTCCTGAATCTCCCCCCAACCAGTTTCCACTCTTGTACCCTTGTTCTAGATTTACCATTCATTCGAATAGTTCCTCACAGTTTACCTTGTTCACTCCTTTCCTAAGATGTTTACTGTTGCATTGAAGGAAGAACTGTTTGTTGGGTGTGTAATGGATGAAGTGTAATCTTGAATGGCCTAGAAAGATTATTGTGTTAATGTAATGTGGATGTTTGTTATATTTATTATTAAGTGTAATGATTTGTCTTAACTGATTTTTTTTTTTAACAACATTTTTAAACGTGTTAACAGGACCTCCTTGTAAACCGGACCCTATGGCCCTAATGGGGTAACTGTAACATTCTATTCCTGTATAAAAATAAAGATTTTAAGACTACTACTAGGAACTTGAAGGTCTCCGTCATATCGCCCCCTTTCTTCTGATCTCCAGCAAGAACAGGTTCAGTGCCCGAAGCTAATCCTTGCAGGATCTGTCCTGCTGGTCCAGAATCATTCTGATACTCTCTGCTGAACTATCTCCAGTTCAGTTTCATAACTGAGCACAGCACTCCAGGTTTGAAAAACAAATGAAGAATTCTGGCATTGATCCCATTACCTCTAACATGCTACACGAGCAGTCTACCATTTTGAGCTAATCCGCCCCTTGGCTACCCTACCATTGAAGCTAATTCCTCCATCATGACTGTGTGTCCTGCCCACTTGACCTCTTGTCTTGACTATTTAGGCTGTTAACGTGCAGCTAACACCCAGGGCTGTTTTAATGGGCGTGCTTTTGATAATGAGGCAGCCCCCCCAAAAAATGTTTGTATTGGGCACTGCTGTGTGCCAAATTAGGCCTGCTTGTCCACTGGAAAGTCTCAAATGGCCTGTTTTAATGGCTGGCTTAAGGCATGGGAGAATGCGCTGGACTGCAGAAATTAGTGTACAGTGTAGTACAAGAGGGCATCCCAGAGATTTGTTTCTATAATCTGTTTGTATCCTATTGCCCTGAGCAGCCCCCCTTCTGGCAGCGACCCCCAGTCCCATCACCCACTATCTTGGACCTTATCCCAGCTACTTACTTACCGCTATGGGTGAGTGGGTCGCACACGCAGTGGAGCAGAGCCTGTGGGGTCACTGGCCATACTGGTGTTTGGAATTATTTTCCACTTTGTTTTCTCCCTGTCCTTGAGATCAGAAATGCATGCCATGGCACAGGTGAAGATGCCATGCACACTCAAGCACTTGCTCCCAGGCCCTCTGAGAAGGATCCTCTGATGCTGTACCACCCAGCCTCCACTTTGGTGGCAGGCAAGCAGCGGCTTGCTGTGTCCCCCCTCCCTGAAGAAGGAGAGCTGTCTATGGATGCTCTATCCTCTTTTTCACGGCCAACCCTTGAGCGACCTTGCTCCGTTCCTGAACCCGGGTCGCCAGTGTGGTGTGGTGGTGGTGTGGCATGCGTGCCTCAGCCCACTGCACCACTGGGCTGTCTCTGCATCCTGTAGATTCTGAAGCTATTAGGCTTCCATTCATTACCTTTTTAGAACAGTCTTCAGGGTCATAACAGCTGATTACAATAACTACTTCTAGCTGTGCAGGGGTAGTTGCGCCTGGCGCAGGATCATGTACAGTACATTAGGAGGAATTTTGGGGGGAGAGTAATGGAAGAGCATCTGTATGGATATATGTCTTGTATATTTCGGTGTACCTGCCTGGTTGTTGCTTTATGTTGTCAGGCAGGAATGTATAGGGGGTGTATCCTCTGGGGTGTATTCCCTTTTTTCTTTCAAACTTTTATGTATGTGTTATATACGTAATGTGATCCATGGCTGTGTAGCTGTTCATGTTGTACTTTCTCTTGGTTTCTGTATATATGTAATAAAAGCTGATAAAGTATTCTTGAAAAAAAGAGGGTTCCAGTACCTTCCTGGTACCCCAAAAGGATGGCAGCATCAGTCCGAGACAGAGGACATAAATGGCCATAACTACACTGCATAAGCAATCAAACAAATCTCTGTCGTATAAACATCTTCAATTACAAGTATCCTGCCAGAATAACACAGTATGTCGCATAAGCACCCCACCACCTATCCATGCTTAAGTCATTCTCTGACCCACTGAACATGTATATTATAAGTTAATAGGGCCCATGAAGAGTGTCCCTTATGGTATAGGAGACTCTGAGCATGAGGGTTGGGTGGGAGGACCACAAGATGAAGCTGAGCATCGCTGACTGCCCCAAACTTCACAAGAGGTGCCTCTTCTACCATAAGAGACACCCATCAGAGGCCCTATTTACTTATAAATCACTGGAGATTAGCTAAAAAAATTTATAATAGGTGCAGAGCCTTTTTTGTTTAAATTTACTTATGCCATGCTTCCCCCGGCGCTGAAAGCACGCTCTCCCGTAATGCTCCTGCATGAGAGCACACTGCACACAGGATAAGATGTACAGCAGCTCTGTGTGCGATTGGTTGAAATCATGTTAGTGATCTGTAATACTGAAATCAAGTGGGGGCACAGGAGAAAAAAGGGTCTGTTCACAGATGACATAATGTTCTGTAGGAGACTGGATAGGGAGGAGGGGAGCTGACAACAAGAAATGAGATGAAGAGGGGCTGGAGAACTGATACAGTATTTGGCAACTGAAATTCAATGTCAGAAAATGTGAAGTTGCATGCATTGGTAGTGGAAATCCTCAAAACAGATTATTCCTTCAATGGGGTACAAGTGGAGTGCTTGAAGGAGGAAATGGACCTGGGGTGATAATTAATAGTTTAAAAATCTCTTCCCAATGTAGTATGATGTAGGGTAAGGCAGAGAGGATGCTGGGATGCATGAAGTGGGTGCCTACTAGTTCCAGGAGTGAGATGGCACTGCCACAAAACAGGTCATTGCTTCAACCACACATGGAGCACTGGGTACAATTTTGGAGTTCGAAGAAGTATAGGGTGACATTAGAAACTGTTCAGGGGAAGGCTAACAAAATGATCCAGAGGCAACAGGGCTGGCTCTTGGAGGAACATCTGGAAAGTCATAGTGTGTACTCCCTGGAGGACAGGAGGAAGAGAGAATTTGATAGTGTAACTCCCAACACCTCGCTGTGGGGCTTACCTTAAAGGAAATTTCAAAGATTAAGTGTACGGCTTCGCAGCCTGTTACCTTACCCTTGTGCTAGTCCTTCTAACACAAAATTATCATTTTTAACAGTGTCCAGCATGGGAGGGATGGGATCATAAATTGAGCCATAGTGCTGGCCAGCCAATCCCTTCCACTTCCCAGTCCACCTGCCGTGTCCCTGCGCTCAGACGTTTTGCAACGTCTAACCAGGGAGAGCGCGGCAGCACACCCCTTTGAAGGCTTTCACTTTTATCAAAGGGTGCTTAAACATCTAAAAAACTTTTGTGAAATTCTTCCCCATAGGCTTGAATGGGGCATACACCCATGCTCTACGTGGTTAGGCATCACAAAACATCTGTGTGTAGGGAGCGGGGCAGGCGGACCGGGTAGTGGAAGGGACTGGTTTGCCAGCACTGCAAACTGATTTATGATCCCCCCCATGGGACATTCTTAAAAAATATAATTTTGTGCTAGGAGGACTAGTGCAATGTTAAGGTAATGGACTAGGAAGCCCAAAAGACTAAACTACTAAGTTTTACATTTACTTTAAGTAGCTTCATGGAGCCCATAGCTTTACGGTCTGTTGCTTGTACTCCCTCTGACTGCCATGGACTGTGAACTGCCATGGCTGGGGTTGAAGTACGAGTGAAGAGAACTGCTGTTTCTTCCCTGCCTCCTGCACCATAAAGTTGCAGCTCTGCTGATGTGTCAAACTGCCTTACACTGCCGCTGACGCAGGAGCACAAGCAGCACTCACAGAAAGGGGACACCCCCGTATCCATCCCGAGTTGAGCGGACACTTCCCCACATTCCCGCTAGCACTGCCCAGGAAGGCATACTGTGTTTCAAGGACAGCAGCCCTCCTGAAAAGGACTTTGTGGGTTACAAAACCCCAGGACTGAAGAACCCAGCCATCTCTGGAGCATCTGATCCCCCTTCAGCATGGCAACAAGCTCAGAAGTTAGCCAGCAACCAATCTGGCTACTGAAGCCTGTGACCAGAGCCCGAAGGGCTAACTGGCTGCTGAAGAACCTCACTAACTCACTACAGACTTGGATGATCAATCAGCCATTATGAAGCAGCCAGACAGTCCATTCTTAGTGACTGAATGAAAGATGTGACAAGTCAAAGGGATGGTTCCTCACTTTTCATTGAGGCACTTTCCAGCAGCTCAGTCAGCCTGCAGGAGTCAGGCAGAGACAAGGGTCAGAGCAGACCCACCATCTGTGAGTGCGAGCCAGCACTGCATAGATATTTTGCTTTGGAGGGAGACTTTTTTTTCAATTTTATTTAAGCTCCACCTATCGGGGCATCTCTCCGGCATACCACACTTGATGCTGCGGCTTCACCGCCCAGCTGAACCGCTCCTCCGCATACTACATCGGGTCCAGGATTCTGGGATCCCCTGGCTCCCCTGACGGACAGACACCAGAGTCCCCAAGGGGAGAATTGGAGGAAGTGTCTGACATTGGGCGTGTGGCCTGGATCACTGGTAGTTGCCGTCGCCTCCCCGGAGGTGGGGATTTTTTCCTTAAGGCCCTCTGCCGGAGTGCGGTGTGCAATGACGTCGACGCCAGCTGCCGGCAGACGTCTGCCACACTCCGCCTCGATCTTACGTGCTGGTGCACCTGTAGTTCCCCTGATCTCCATTGGGGGATGCTAGGGCACCGAGCAACCCTGCAATGCGCCCCAAGGATAGGAGAGATGTCCTCTGGACACTCGAGCCTATCCTTCCCCTGCTGACCGCCAATGACCCGAGTCCACTCCCAAACCCGGGTCACTGGCATGGCACGAGGTGTGGCTTCCAGCGCTTCAACCCTCAGTGCCACCAGGCCGACCTATGGAGGAATACTTAAAAACACAGAAACACAATGTCAGCAGAAAAAAATCACTCCAACTAGTCTACCCTGACTTGCCCTATCCTACCCCGAGACTTATTTTCTAGATAGGGTTTTTGCCTTCTGCCTTGACTTGGGATTACTTAGTCAATGTATGTATGTAAAAATTGTATTCATAGTCATAATAAAATGAACAAGAATATAGGATAAACTCAACTGAGTTAAGAACTCATTTCCAAGGAGGTCCAAGCTGAGAAAGAGGAGGCTAGTATATACCGGACATCTGTGAGAGAGACACTGAGCTAAAGCAGCGCAGCAGTTTAGTTTGTAAGGAGAACTGACCTGCAGTTGAGCTGTCAGTGTGCAGAGAGAGAATGACTTTTTCCCAGAGACAGAGGCCTAAAGGGTCTTGAGCGGCAACAAGGTCTGGAAGCCGCCAAACAGCACCATAACGTGGGGACTGCCTGTAAGTGGAGGGAGCTGCCTTGGGGTTTTATTTATTTGTTTAAAATTTGTTGACCTGGAAAAGCACACTGAGCGAGAGCTTGAGAAATGCAGTTTCTTCCCGGTTCAGATGAACCTCACCTTCAAACGTTGGAGGAACCAGTGTTTGAGATTTATTTTTCAATTTCTGGATAAAACTGGAGTTGTCCCCTTTGAATCACTTCAACAAACCTAGGACTTAACGGGCAGAGAACATTGTAAGTACCTTCAGGTTAGGACATACCCTTTACCATAAACAAAGACACCTCATGATGCTCCCAGATCCTAAGCCTTTATTACTAGATATTTTAATGGCTACTTTGGCGGACAAACCCTGGGGCCATTTGATAGGGCGCCTTTAAGGCATTCTCTGGGATATTTTGGGTGACACACCATACACAACACTAGAGGCCTGGAATTTGGAATTGGACTTTGATGTTATATACGAGTCTTAATTGAAAGCTGGCCTCAGTTAAAACGCAGTTAAAATCACTCTAACAACTGCAGGGAGTTTGCCTGGAAATGCCATTACTGGTATTTCCGAACCCCGGCAATCCTAGTAAAATTTCTCCCTCTTTCTTATGGGGTGTGCTGGAGGGGCTGTGGACATAATCCAGTCGATCATAGCCATGTTTTATGGCTCTGCTCCTTGCAGGCAGTGTTTTGACAATCCCTCCAGATGGAACTGGATGAATGTTTGGGGGAACATATCGAGCTCATGGCAGGTACTGTCCTTCTGTCAATCCTCCCACACCATCAGCCAGCCTGGAATAAGACATCACTCCCAGTGTATTTACTGGCAGCCAAAAAGACTATCACCCGCGGGTGGATTTTGCTTAGACTCCCCAAAGTTTTGGAGTGGCGACAGGTGGTCGTGGACATATATAATATGGAACACCTGATGGTGACTTTGTGCGATAAAAAGGCCCAGTTCACCCAGAGATGGCAGAAATGGATCTGGTACATGGCCCAGGTGGCCTCGGACTTTGTCCCATGAGGTTTGGAAGGGAGGGGGGACCTGCTGCCACGGGGGGAGTGGACAAGGGGTGGGAAAGATGCACACAAAAGCAGCTTGGTTTTATTTCCGGATGCCATTTTGTGGAAGTATCTAGTTTAGACTGGATGGTTAAAACAGAAATATCATCTCTTGTTCCTTAGCTTTTCCCTGTCTTACTGCCATTACATGGACTTGCTTTATATATGTGTAACCCCGACCACAAATGGGGGGTCCCAGAAGGTCTTCCTTGAGCTTATCTAAATGCTCACTGCCAGACTGGTGTCCTGCGTTTTAGCAGTTTAATTGTGATTACCAGAACCTGTATAGCCTCTGTGTACTGTCTCTTTAAGAGCTGCCTGATTGCAGCTTAAGCAATCTGAGAGGGAGCTCTGTTGAAAGATATAACTATTTGCTGAAAATCATTTAGAGTGATAATGATAATGTAGTCTGTCTAATCTGCTTTCTTTGTAGCAAGGACTGTTTTGTTTGTCTCCATTATCTTGGTCCTGGACTGCAAATTGGACCAAACAGTATTGGTGAGACCTAAAATGTAGCCGGACTACAGGAGCTGTCTGAATTCAAAATCTGTAGGAACTGTAGTTTGGAGTTTTGTGCGCCTTTTTTGCAACTGAAGGGGGAGCTCTTGCTTTGACTGACAGTCAAATCAGCCAACCATATCTTTTGGATCTTTGGGAAGTCCCAGGCTGCTTGCAGTTTCCAGTTAGTTCTGAGCTGGGAAGTGAGCTGAGAGGAGCTGAAGTGATTCTGAGCAGCAATCCTGAGTGGATTCGCATGGGAAAACTGTGAAAGGGCTGAGCTTGGCTTGCATGTCTGCCTGCTGTTCCTGAGAGGGAGAGAAGAGGATTATTTTGGACTAAATCCAAGTTTGTGTGACTAAAGTGAACTACTGAAGTGGGCCAGGAACAACCTGAAGAAGACCGAAGACTTTGCAGAATGCGATCGGCCTGTCAGGAGTTCCAGCTACCCCTAAGCTCCCGGTGTGTGCAGAGACTTTGCGATTGTGACTGGGGAGCACTTTGCCTGGTACATTAGAATTTCCGTACATGTAAATGTGCTATGAGCTGCTAATGGGTAGTGAGTTAGTTCCCCACTGTGTGAACTGTGTTCTGCTTGCTGGAAGCTGTATCCAGTCCAAAATGGACTGCATCCAAATTTGTCTCCATGCGATCTGGGCCTTGCCAGACTGGCCCAGCCAGACTACCCACTGCACGGAGAAGCCATAGATGAGAGACCTGCCTGGGAATCAGCCCCCTGCTCCACGCCTGAACAGGAACGACACCTCTGCGACTCATATGGGCCCTGCTTCTCCTGGCATTCCAGATCAACCACCTGCAGTCTCGATTTTCATCCAGCCTGTGTCCAGTCTTGGATATTGTGAGTAAATACCAGGGTAGCTCCCTGCAACAACAGCTTAATCTGAGTGTGTCATCTGATTGTCTTGTTGTTTTGTTTTCTTTATGAACTGAGCCCTCTGGCTCCAGATTACAAATGTTGTGTACTGTGCATGTTGTGTTTTCTATCACAGGGCCCCAACCAGCTGCAACCCCAGGCAACGGTCCTGGCTAGCCCATCTCTTCTCCACCTGGGTACCCAGAGGTGGACTATGTGGGGGCTCAAAGCACATGCATAACTGCTTGATTGATATAACCTTTAAGCTAATTAACCTGATTTTGCCCCTCCCTTGTTCAAGTCCCCTGAATAAATCAGATCTAACTTTTTCTGCATGTAATCTGACTGTGGTTTCAGTTTGTGCTCAAAGTACTGTACTGTTGCTATTTTCTTTGCATAACCTTGTTTTACAGGGGGTCCCTAGGGTCGAGCCAGAGGAACCAACCCTGGTGGTACATGCAAACAGTGTGGGTACTTGTGTGGTGTACCAGGCGTATTGTGAAAGTGATTATTGTACAGTGTTCAGGCCACTAGAGGGGAAAGAGAGGGGTTACAGCGTCCCGGAGGGCTGTGCCCAGGTTAGCTTGACCACTACCAACCCTGACCTCCGGGTGGAGGCACCGGTTTTAGAACTCAAGCCCATTAACCTGCTACTAGCCAAGCTGGCAGGGGTAGTAGCCCTTGGGATAGCGCCACCTAGGGGTTACATACGTATGACTGATATGGATTATTTCATATGTGCCTCAGTTTCAGTGATGACTGTATTTGGTGCTTCATTTAATAAAAAATGACAATTAAAAAAAAAGAAATGCAGATGGAATTCACATACCCCTACTGCTGGGTTACATGGAATTCACATACTCTTAACTGCTGTGGTATGTCTCGTCAGCTCTGACCAGCGGTCAAAGTGAGAAGGCTAGAGGGGGATTCAGTCCTACTTTCTGATGCTGGAGTCATTTTACTTGTGACTCAAGCCAAGATATGCACCCAGGTCCCTGGCAGCAAAAAGCACCAGCACTGCCTTCCGAGGCACTCAGCACTGTATGCACTCCATTCCCATTCTGTGCTAGAGATGCATCCGTTTCCACAGCAATGCCGACTTTTCCCACAGCCAGGCTCGCGGTCTCATTTACAGTGGTGCCACAGAATAACTGAACTCCCAAATTCTTGTGCTAACATTATGTTTGTTTGCTGTTATTAGGAAGTATTTGTTATACATTGAGATATGTAAAACCACCTTGAGCAATGGAAAAAAGGTGTCTACAAATAAAATGTTACTGCTACTACTATCGCCACTACTACTGATGTTGCACAGGTAGGGTGTTGTCACGTCTCACAGACACTACGTTTAAATAAGGGAGAAACTGTTGGTTTGGCGCTAGCACCAACAGACATTTAGTGCACAAATTGTAGGGGATAAAAGCTGATGTGGCCTAATGGGAGGCCTGGCCCCTGGCCCCTAAGTGAGGTACCACATCATCTGAGCTGCTACTAAACTAACTGGCAAGCCTGACTGTCCCCTGGCCACTTTCCTTCTCAAACAGTGAACTGTAGTTATCATTTATTTATAGTTACTGGTAACATGTACTGTAGCAGTGCACGGTCTTCAAACACTTTCAAACTCAGTAATAACAGAGTGATAATATGCATACATGTGTATTATCACCAGTGTAGTATGGAATGTGTCTCGCGCTGTCACATCAGCTGAAACATTTAACACCAGGAAGTGTAAAGTGATGGACAGAGGGACACAAAACCCAAGGTCTGAATACAGAATGGGGTAATGCTGTAGTGGAAGGATCTACTAAGGGCAAGGACTTGGCAGCAATCCGAAAGTCCGATGATAACCTAAATGCAACAGCGCAGTGGGAAGGGATACTAGGACTGTAGGGTTGATAGGAAATGGGATTGGCAGCAGGACGATGGAGGTGCTTCTGCCACTGTTTAAGTCACTGGTTTGTCCTAGCCTGGAATACGGTGTACAGTTTTGGAGACTGCACTTAAAAAAAAGCCAGGGATAGAGCAGAGGCAGTGCAGAGGAGAGATGCAAGGGTGATTCAAGGACAACAGAGAAGAGTTTATAAACAGAGACTGGCAGATACAAACACGTACTTGATAAGAAAATTGGTGACTGGGAAAGGCGCACTGAGTCAAGGCTCGTTTCAAGATGTGACCCGGGGGAAGGGGGAACAGACATGGACAGTAATACATGTACTTGGAGATAAGGCAGGAGAAGGGAGATACGATTCAAACATACAAATACTGTACCTCCACTGGGTGCAGAAAGGGAATATGGGTAACTTGTTCAAAACAAGCGGAAACACAAACACAAGAGGAAACTCCCTGAAGCTGAGTGGGGCAAACTGAAGAAAGATATCAGAAAACATTTTTTTTTTTCAAAGAGAAGTCAGTCTCACTTCCATAGTGGGTAAACATATGGAGACAATACTGAAGGAGAGGCTGGTGTCGTTCCTCAAGGGTAATGACCTCCAGGATGGGCAGCAGCACGGGTTCGTCTCGGGAACGTTTTGTCAGACCAATCTAATAGAATATTATGACTGGGTACCAAGAGAGCTGGATATGGGTCATGCTGTAGATGTCCTGTACTTGGACTTCAGCAAGGCCTTCGATTCTATGCCTCATGGGAGGCTGGGGAGAAGCTGACTGCTGCAGGTGTGGGGACGAAGCTGACAAACTGGATAAGGAACTGACTGCAGGGGCGGCTGCAACGAGTGGTAGTGGTGAGAGAGCTCTCGACACCTAGACTGGTGATGAGCGGTGTGCCACAGGGCTCGCTGCTGGGCCCGGTGCTATCTGGGCTCTTTATCTCAGATACTGCACACGGAGTTGGGAGCAGGGTTAGTCTGTTCGCAGATGATACCAAAATGGGGACAGTGGTGGATGAAGAAGATGGATGGAAACAACTACAAGGGGGCCTAACCAAACTGGAGGTATGGTTGGAGAAGTGGCAGCTGGGATTCAATGCGAAAAAGTGTGTAACCCCCAGGGGGCACTACCCTTAGGGCTACTACCCCTGCCTGCCTCCACTGAGACAGGGTAAGGGGCCCAGATCCGTTGACGGGTGCCTCCATCCAGAGGTCGGGGTTAATGCAGTCGAGACTGCCTTGGTCACAGCCCTCTGGGTTACTGCAACCCCCCTCTTGTCCCACTAGTGGCTCACACTGTTTACCAACAATCTTTTCACCAGTACACTTACCCTCGCGTAGTATCCCTCAGCTCACTCCAGAGACCCCTGTAAAGAAGGTACAGTTATATCACAGTCACTATGTAGCCGTTCACCAGGGATGCACAAACCAGCCAGGATGTAGTTGCAACACAATAATCTGATTTATTAAAGGGGGCAGATAACAAGGAAAGGGGGGAATCAAGTTAATTGACTTATACTATAATTATCTACCTAGGGCTCTGTGCACAGGCCTAAACCCTAAGATTTGCTGTCCCTGGGTACCCAAGCCCTAACGGCTAGTCCAACGTGGCAGCTGGTTGGGGCCCTGACACAGATAACCTTTACAATTCTGAGCTACAGCAGAAGGAGCAACGGTTCAGTTAGACAGTCAGCAATATACTGAGACAACTTGACACCACTTTTTACACACTTGCAGGGAGCTACCCAGATTCAGTACTCACAACTCCCACAACAATGGTTCCTTCACCCTTGGCAGGGCTGAGCCTGAAGTTCACCAGCCTCCTCACACATTTATATGGCAAACAACAGAGGGGTGCCATACCAGGCAGCTGCTTTCAGGCTTTCACGAACTTGCAGAAGAACTCGGGCAGCAAACGGCAGCTTCAGCATCACGGGCGGACCGAGCGCAATTTAGCAATTCTCTCCAGTCCTCTCAGGTTGAGCCTGGCAAGTAGCTGGGCTGGCACCAGCCTCCTCCGACCACATGCCGGCAGATTTAGTCCGACTTACTTTGAAAGCGAAAACGGCTGCCTCAGGCCTTCTCGCACTTCCCGCGCGAACACTACTCCAGCGCAGAAGTACAGGGCTCCTCTCTTCTCCTCAGCCACAATGCATCTGCCCCCCAGCAGCAAGGGGCTTTTGTGTCAGTTAGGGCGCTACCCACTCCTATTGGCTGGCGGCACCTGCCAGTCAACTTCTCCTGCTCTCAGTGGTGCGAAAAAAAGCGCCATAGTCCATAATGCCTTTCCCAAATTACAAGCGGTTTCCCCATTGGTCAGTCAGCTCTGTAAAGTCCCAAGGCACTGATTGGTCCCATTCAGCAGTTCTGGACCAACATGGAGGAGACAGTCGACACAGTCTTTGCTGCAAAGGAAGGCAGGCTAGAACAGCTGCATTATCATTAGTACTTTACGTTATTTCAGCAAACAATCACATCCCTAAGCGAGCTCCCTGCACCACTAGCGGTGGCAGAAAAGACTATTTTCCAGTGGCCAGGCGGGACTCGGGCATACAACCACACAGCCCCCCTCCATGTCAGTTAATTGTGGCTGCAACAGGCAGCCCTTAAAGAGACAGCATACGGAGGCTTCAAAAGCACTCACTGGTAACACATTTAAGCGGCTTTAACGCCGAACACCACCCAGGCACGGAGCATTCACCCAAGCTCCGAGGAAGCTTTTAGGAACCCCCCATTTGTAGGGGGTTACAAGTGCAAGGTTATGCACTTCGGGGAAAAGAACCCAAGGAGGGACTACTGATTGGGAGGGGTGAGGCTGGGATCACTGAGGAAGAGAAGGACCTAGAGGTGTTGGTAACAGGGAGCATGAACAACTCTGCCCAATGCAGGAAAGCAGCAGCTAAGGCAAACAGGATGCTGTGCTGTATCGCAAGGCGTTTCTTGTCCAGGCATAGGGAGGTGACCCTGACCCTCTATAGAACTTTGATCAGGCCGCACTTGGAGTACTGTGTGCAGTACTGGTGGCCATATCTGAAGAGGGATATTAATTTACTGGAAGGTGTGCAACGGAGGGCAACAAAAATGTTACAGGGGATGGAGGGCAAGGCCTACAAGGACAGGCTGAATGAGTTGAATATGTACACACTGGAGGAGAGAAGGGATGGGGGGATATGACTGAAACATTCACGTACTTGAGGGGGATAAACAAAGCTTGCACAGAAGGGGTGTTTAAATTGAGGAAGGGTAGGGACACGAGGGGGCGTGGACTAAGATTGGAGGGCGGAAGATTTAGGAGGGAGATGAAGAGGTACTACTTCACAGAGAGGGTGGTGTCTAAATGGAATGCTCTACCAGAGGGGGTGGTATCATGTAAGACAGTAGGAAGTTTTAAGAGGGCATAGGACAGAGCACGAGGGAGGGTCTGGGTGGAGGGGGCTGAGGCCATCACAGGAATAACAGATGGGGAGGGGGTTGAGACAGCTGCAATCTAGGGGGCTAGCCGCACACTCGGAAAGACACTGATAGACCGGGTGATCTGTTTCTGCTGGCAGATTCGTAGGTTCATATGTAAGGTGGTGGAGGGGATGAAACAAGAAGAGAGGATCTGTGCAAAGGCAGGTGGGGAGGACAACCAGCCTGGTGGTCTGGAGGGCTGAGGCACTGCATGCCTCACCTGCTGATGCACCGGCAACCCGAGTTCAGGAACAAGCTTGGGTCACTGTGGGTCGGTTGGGGAGAGGACTAAGTGTCCAGAGGACTGCTTTCTTCTGCCGGGTTGGGAAGGTATGTCGTTTTGACCCTTGGCTGCTGCCAGGTAGAGGCCTGGGGGTAGCGCCAGTGTCAAAGTTCCAAGTAGGGAGTGGTCGCCATTCCATGGCACATGTGCACCTCCGTGCATACTCAAGCACTGCCATGGCAGGGGACCAAGGAATAAAAACAGAAAAGGCAGACTCGGGCTCCACACAGTTCTGCCCAGCCGCCCTGAACTGCATCACCCCCAGACCACCGGAACCACATTGAATATGTATGTTCAGCTGTGAGGAGGACATCCCTCCCCTTCCTGGCCTCACCACAGGGGCAAGTTGTGGGAGTCACTGGATCACAGTGAGTACCAGGGGAGGCAGAGGCCAGTCGAGGAGGAGGCAGAGAAGGAACAGAGTAGCCCTACCTAAGTCAGTCGAAGAGAACAAAGCAATATGGGTAAAAGACAGGTAGGGGGTCAGACGCTGATGGGAGAGAAACATGGGCCTAGATAGACAGTACACAAAAGAGAAGGAAGGGAGGTGGAGTGAAGCCACTAGGGTTCTCACATTGCTGACTAAATAGGTAGGCATGGGGCAGACGTGATGGCATATATTGTAGCTTTTTCTGCAGACAAATTCTATGTTTCCCAATTTTTTTCTTTTCAGTCCATTGTTTCTCTCCTTGTGCTGCCTAGCCTGCACCTATCTGCTGCCACCCCCTGCCCCGTCACCCATTTTCCTGGGAAGTACTTGTGCCACTTGCGCTGAAACAGTATATAGTGGGTGGATGCCACAGTCGGTAGTGCAAGGCATGTGAAGGTGCTGGTGTCATCCTGCCGACTGGGGAAGTGGGAGATTCTGCCTCATTCCCCACCCCAAGAGTAGCTGGCGTGTAATGATGCACAAGTATGCGCATGGCAGCACGCGTAAATGCCATTACCATACAGCAGCCATCCCTCTCCTTGCTGTACATCTGCTTTTACTATCACAAGGCTTACGCCTGGTGACAGGCAAGTCATGGCACGCAGTGTCCCCGCTTCCGGAAAGAGGAGAGCTGTCCATGGAATGCTCAGTCCTCCCTTCCCTGGCCAGCCCCAGAGTGACCTGAGTCCGTTTCTGAATATGCTCACTGATGTAGCAAGCAGTGGCGCACTATCCCTGTGTTACCAGGCTGGTGTAGTGATTGACAAATTTAAAAAATTCTCTCTTGCTGTAAAATTACACACACCTGTGCTACACTGAACTGCCATCCTTAAAATTGCTCGATGCCTCCGTTTAAACATCTGAAGGTGTGCTTTTATGCCTCCCATGGTACAGTCTGTAGGAGCGCGATGTGCTTCACTCTCTGCCTAGTTTAAGCACTGTGGAAGCAACCTGCAATACTCTCAATCTCTTTTCAGCTAGGCAACTTGGATACCTTTTTTCCAGGCCTTAAATCACCTTGTCAACAGTTTAATACACTTGGGTGCTCTCCAGTAAAAACACTATCAACTTGGCAAGGTACTCTATGGTGGAATTTCTCTCCCCTTTGTATTAGTGCTCGCAGTAAACCATTAAATGCTATTTGTTTAGCTAACGTTGCCACAAACCAGTAATTATAAAAAATAAAATGCAGGAAGTGATCTTGAAATTCATTCTTTGTTTACATAAACCTCTTAGGTTCTGTTCTTGAGGTTTGTGAGCATCACACACCTTGGGATTGTAAAAAAAGTGAAATATACCACTTACCATGCATTATTTTCTATATTACTTTTTTGCTTGGTGAAGTTGGCTGAGATAAAGTCCCATGTTTCAGCTACATCTCAGGCAAATTGATCAACAGCAGCAGTAGGAATAGTGTACACCAATTACAGCAGAAATCACAACAAAGTTTACACGGTCATTACTGTTATTTACAAGCATTGTTACGGATACTGTAATATGAGTAATTAGACAGCTGGGAACATTTTGATGGAAGAAAGTTGTTGATGACAGTTCTAAGACACCGAAAGACCTTGTAAACAAAAACTAAAGGGAGGAAGAATGGTGTGGACTCAACCAGGAACTAGAAGTATAAAATTAAGGATAGTAGTTAGAGTGCAGAGCTATGAACCTGGAGAACCATTTTTTAACCTTCCCATTGGCATGTCGCACTGGATGACCTTTAGAAGACTGAGACCCAGGTTCGAATCCTACCACCTGCATCACTCATTGTATGACCCTGAGCAGGTCATTAGACCCAGGTTCAAATCCCAACACTGGCATTCCTCAGTGGGAGACCCTGAATAGGTCTTGAGACCCAGGTTCAAATCCCAGCTCCAGTATTACTCATTGGGTGGCCTGGAGCAGGTCATGAAATCGAGGTGCAAATCACATCTCCAGTGTCACTCATCGGGTGAGCTTGAGCAGGTCACATGACCCACATTGAACCCCTCTACTGGTGTAGATCACTAGGTGACCTTGAGCATTTCATGAGACCAAGTTTATATCCCACAACCAGCATTCCTCACTTGAGCAGGTCATGAAATCGAGGTTCAGATTCCACCACTGGCATTACTCACTGGTGATGTTGAGTAGGTCATGAAACACAGATTCCAATTCTACCACCAACCGCCAACATTACTCAATGGGTCACCTTGAGCAGGTCATGCGATGCAGGTTCAAGTTCCGTTACCGGCACTGTTCAGTGGGTGACCCAGAGCAGGTCACTTAACCTCTTCACTCTCATAGCCTCATAGCTCTCGCTAGCAAACGCATTTATAACTTTCAGGTTTTCCCATTTTCCCTATTATCTGAATTTTAAATATTTCACATTAAAAAGTACCTTGTTCCTCAGACCGCTTGAAAAACTAGTGGTAGTCACCAAGTGACTATACAATTGCTATATCTGCGCAATGGCAGTCTGTTGTATAACGCGCACTAAGATGTCATAAAAAGTGCGCTATTTCAAGTCAGAAAGCCCTCATAAAAATACGCTGTTGTATAGACATCCTGGATATATGGACAAAAACTGTACTACAAAACCTGGAAAACAGAAGCACAATTTAAATCTGTTATCTAGGAGCTTGTAATGGCCAAATAGATGGGGAATACATAATGGGCTGCAGTGGGATAGCGCATTTATCTTCACGCTTGAGTGATAAGAACCTTAACTCATGAGTGGTGAAGCCACATGTTAGTTATGAAGGTCTTACCAAGGCTACATTTCAATAAATGTTTTATTCCTCTACAACCCATTACATTTAATAAATACCACAATAGTTTTTAATGTTTTTATTAGTGTTTAACCTTGTTTTAGCATAAAACTGCCTTTTTTCCCCTTTCAAACTCTCTATCTGACCCACTGTGTTATGCTTTCTATTTCTTGATTTTAAATGGAAATAAAATGTCCTAAGTAAAATAATTATGTGCTCTAAGTGAAAGTGTCTGTTTCAAGTATAAAAGTATAATAACATATGTTCTAGGTTTAATGACGTCGTACAAGTGTAATCATGTGTTCTAAGCATAATAACACGTTCAAAGTTAAATAACGTGTTCTAACTTGTTCGAAGTGAAACTAAGTAGACTCATTCAAATGAGGAAGAACACCAGGACCAGAGGACAAGTGATGAAGCTGAAGGGGGAGAGTTTAAGAGGCATGTAAAGGGGTACTATTTCACAGAGAGAGAGTGGTAGACACCTAGAATAGACTGCCAGCGGAAGAGGTGGAGGCAAAAACAGTAGGAGGCTTCAAGCATGCATGGGATAGGCATAAGGGAATATTAGTAAATAGGCAGGGGGGAGGGAGGGTCACCAGAGACTAGTTAGGGTCTGCGGAGGCAGGCTAAGCAGTGATCATCTGGGAAGACTGGGCAGGCCAAGCGGTTCTTTTCTGCCAACAAATCCTATGTTTCACATTAGGCTGCCATGAATGTGAGGCCTTTAAACTAACATTTTGAGTGGTCTGGGACCTTGCAGTGGTGATAATTTCTTGCAGCTATAAAGGGTAGGCATTCAAAACCTGGTAGCCATATGGCCACTTAGTATAATTTTATTGGCCACTGATTATTTTTTTTTTTGCATAATGTGCGAATCTCTTATGCTGCCAGCCTACCTCAATCTGCTGGCATCCTTCGGCTCCGTCACCCACCTTCTCTGGGATCTACCTCACCACTTGCACAGGACCAGCTTCTGGTGGGTGACTTCTGCAGTCGGTTGTGCAGGACCTGAGGATGCCGGTGTCGTCCTGTCAGCTGGGGGGGGGGGGAGATGCTTCAGGTATATGTCAGTGTGCAATGATGCTTGTGTGTGCGAGCAAAGCTGTGCACGTGCACTACTGGCATCTGAGGGAGGGCAGGCCCTCCACGAGTGTGTGCACATTCCCACTATGCTGTCACCCAGCTGCTGCCAGATGGCAAGCAAGCAGTGGGACACAGTGCCCCCCCTCAAGGAAGGAGAGACATTCATGGGGTACTCAATCATCCCTCCAGCAGCCAGTCACCAGGCTTCCCGAGTCTTCTCCTGAACACCGGTCACCAGCATAGTGCGTGGTAGGCTACTTGGCAAGCACCATGGATGAATTTTTTTTTTTTATTGGCTATTAGCCACCCTGATCACTGGATTTTTTTCTGCAGCTTGGCACACTACAAAAATTGATTGTGGGCTTTATTCTGCCCCCTCAAACAGCTCACTAGTAACACCTCAGTTGTCACTAAAAAACTTCTCACTACACCAACATCCTGGAACAAGGCAGCCTGTACAAATCACTTATCAGCCCCCTAGTGGAATGTGCAACCTGAGCTTGGTGCAGCTCTGACTCAGAAGCCTCAGAAAATGTTCAGAGGACAGCTCTGAGACTCATATGCCAGGATTCCAGCTACTGCGTAACTACTACACCCTTCAAAGCCTAGGCCTCAGAAAGGTCATGGAATGGTACAGGTTCTTCAAACAAATAAGAAGTTCCCGAGAACAAGCTCCATCCCATTACCTGACTTAAAGGACCCCACAATTACAATACAGGAAAAAAAAGGCCCAACACTCTGCTAGAAGCGTAGAACAGAATAACACTTCATACCCACTATTCCGATGCACTTTATAATTCGGAGAATGATGCTACTGTTTCAGCACACAAGGAAAGTTAATAAGAGTACAGAGATAGATTAAAGAGAGAGTAAGCACAGGGAGGTTAAATGACTTGCTCAGAGCCACACATTAGTATGTGGCGGTTGTGGTATTCCAACATGGGTCTGCAAGTTCATAGCAGTGTGCTCTAACCTTTAGATAAAACTGTCTCCCAAAGAAACAGAAGCTCTAGTAGAGCTTTCTTCTGCGGTGCATCAGCATCTTTACCCACTAAGTTCCCAATCCTCAAAGGCACCCTAGATATGCATGATTACTGAGTTATTTGGGGTGTGCTAACCCAGAAATGCAGAAGGCAGCACGCTTGCTGACATCCTCAACCCCTGCCACCTGCGGTATGCTCTATGGATCAGCGCATCAGGGCAGGAGGAACGTAGCTGGTATATGGTCTAGTTCACAAGTGTATGCTTGCCAGCAGTGGGTGCAGGGCATGTCGGGATAAGGCAGTTCTGGAGGACTGCCATATTCCCACTGGCAAAAATGTTAAAACTCTAAATATCACCAGCCACTGCTGCTGCTGCCCCCAGCCCACCTTCAAGGTTTCTGGGGCTAGAGGAGCAGGAGCCAATTCAGCCTGGAATCATGGTATGTGGCCAGGTGGAGGGGAGCAGATATCCACTAATGGTGCCCCAAGAAGGCATCATACCCACTCACTCCACCAGCCCTGCACACTGCAGAGTCTGTTTTGTGGCTCAAGCTCCCACCAGCCCTTGCCCAACTGTCTCCACCCATCCCACCTACCCCCACATAGTAAGGCACACAGGCCTGGACTGGATACAGAGGGGGGCATGCATACCCATTATGGATGCCAGGGGTCGCCCAGTAGTGCATATCCTTCCTGCGTGCACTCTGCGGCGTTTTCTACCACTCCATAAATGCAGAGATGCCAGAAAGGTTTTGTGGATCGAGCCCTAACAACCCAACCTCTCTGCTGACCACACCCTAACCAAATACAGTACCTGCATACATTTCTGCATCAATGTGTTAATACCTCTTACATAACCGGTCTTTTGTGATGAGGACTAGATTCATAAGTACACTGCAGTTTATACCAATGCCCCCCCCCCCCCGTATTATGTATTATGTGATTACATAACGGACAAGCTATGCTCGGCTGTATATAACAAGGAAAATAAAGCTATTGAGGGGTTCTGGTGACATATAAACCAGGAAGCTGAAGGATAAGTGAGTTTATACATGCTAACAGTACCATTAAATAGCTTTATGGAAGTCGGCCTGTCAGCACAATGATTGGATTTCCGCTTGCAACGCTGACGACCCGGGTTCAGGAATGGTCCCAGAACGCCAGAGGACCAGCCGGGGGGAGAAGGCTTGAGCATCTGATGTTGGCTCACTTCCTCCCAGGGGGAGGGAGGGGATGTGGTCCAGCACCTGCTGACTCCTGGCACAAGGCGAGAGTACAGCAGCGTGTCAGGCCCCGCTGACTGGGGGGCATGGTGGACGTCGGCGTACACCTTGACATCGGAGTAAGCCATGCCCCTGGGGAGAAAAAGAGAAAAAAGCTCCCCGCTCAACCTGATGATGGGCACCCAGTCCCCTATTGCTACAGAAGCCCCAGCTAGCCCCGGAAGACCACCGCAGCAGCACCCAGGGGGGCCAATGAAGGAGCACGCTGGCTGGCCCCCACTGGCGCCGTTCCCCTCAGAGGAGGGGGACCCACCCGGTGAAGGGTTACACTGGGTTATCCCCCAGGGGTGGCTGCAATGTGCGGCGGTGGTGGAGGTGGCTAGAAGTGGAGGCGGGAGTGAGCTGTGGGGTCGATTGGCAGCCCAAAGGAGAGGCCAAAGGGGAGAGGGTGGAGGGAAAAAAAATACTTAGGCATAATTGGGAGTAATTTAACTATAATAACTGGGGAGCATTTTTCTGTCCTGGTTATAACAGCAAACACATGCTGCATTTTCCTTGCTCTATGCATGCACGCCTCCCTCGTGCACACACTGAGATCAGCCCAAAGTAAACGGACTTGTTTCCAAATGTTTTCACAAGCTTCTTCAACTTCTTCAAAATTATAGTTGCTGTTCAGTTCCTAACTGTCTACTTTCGGGGAAATCACACAAAAAGGGGGAAAAAAAGCAAAATGTTATTTAAATCCCACACCAGCTCGATCATTCTAATGGAACCACTGTTTTCTATAATTGTTGGGTAATGTTTTCAAGGCGAGAAAACACTTTCCAGCAATTAAATAAAAGAAGATATGGAGTAGTGTGTAAAACTGGAATTTCAAACACACCCTTGGTGTTGGATGCTTGTCTCAACATCTCGAACTTTGCTCTCAGGGTTTATGTAGCTTCCAGCACCTCGGGTGTGTGTAAAAGTTTCATTATACACACTACCCCATGTATTATTCTATATGTTATAATACACAGTTCATGGAAATATGAAGAAAATGGTTCAGAGTTACAAAAGATGGCAGTTCATTGTGCATGACGTAGGAATGGAATAATTTACAGATCCTACCTACCATTCAGTTCCTACATCATGCTGTATTGTTTAGTACTCACATGAGTACCAAATGATAATAAGGCTGCAAAGTGCTGAACTTTTCTTTTATTTATATATATATATATATATATATAGACATCATGCTTCTTATCTGCCCCCAGCTGCCCCCTTCTGACCGACCTCCCCAGCCCCATCACCGGTATCAGCGGGACTTACCCCTGCCTGGTCGCCAGGTGCGGAGCTTGTAAGAGATTGATAGTCATCTGCAGCTGGAGGTGTTGTTCCTCCATCCTCTCCCTTCCCACTGCTGGGATGCATACACAGGGCATGCGTACGTGGAGGCGTGTGCGTGTCAGTAGAAGTCCCGCAGCACCCTCCCTTCTTTCTGGCCACTCTGACCTACACTACCCTCTGGCCTCCACCTGGGGGCAGTCATTCGGCGGGAATGCCAGTCCTCCCTCCCCGGGAGAGGACAGCTGTCCTCTGGACGCTCGATCCTCTCCCTCCCCTGCCGACCCCTGGCGGCCCGTGCTCATTCCTGAACACGGATCACCAGCATGGCGTGAGGTGTTGCGTCCGGCACCTCAACCCTCAGCACCACTGGGCCAACAAGTGCCAAACTTTTCTACAGTTATTATCATTCACTATTTGTTGTATGACTACTGCATTTCTGTACCAACTTTAATCTCTTGTTGAAGAATCTCCAAATAAAATTCCAACTCAGATTACATGCTCTTTTCCACATTTTTTCTTTTACAAAATATGCAAGAAAGAAAAAGACAAGGAAAGGGTGGCCTGACAAAATGTGAGGACAGGGCAAGGAGTGACTGAAGAGGAAGACTGAGGCAACGTAACTTTATTTGTCAAGACCATCGCTACACTTAGGGCCTGATCCATAAAGGTACCCCAGATACATGCAAATCGCATGTATCTGCGGTGTCATGGTTCGCACCGGTGGAGATGGCATCATGATCCCCAGCTCTGTACACTGAATGCTGTGCAAAGGGGCCAGGGTCACGCTAGGAGGAAGTTCCTTGCTTAACACTGGGCATTCAGAGTCCAGTATGCCACAGGATCCCTTGCCCTGCATGGAGCAGGGGTTGGCAGGATAAGGACGTCCTCCAAGGGCTGCTGTATCCCTGTCAGTAACAGTAATATATTATGAATGTCACTGGCAGGATGGGACATATCAGATTGTGAGCTGGTGGTTAGTTTGGCCACTAGCTTTTAAAATCTGGTGGTCAGATCAATATTTTAAGTGGCCAGCCTGCCCGGTGGCGCTGAGGGTTGAGGCACTGGATGCCACACCTCACTCGATGCCAGTGACCCCGGTTCGGAAACAAGCTCAGGCCATCGGGGGTCGGCAGGGGAGGACTAGGATTGAGCATCTGATGACAGCTCTCCTAGTCCTGGGGAATAGGGTGGGATTCACGTTGCGCTCTAGCAGTCCCTGGGGACGCCCAGTGGCACTGCAGACTCACGCATGCCTAAGGGGAGGGAGCACGGCAGACATCTGCACATTTGTGCATGGACGTCATTGCACGTCCGTCCTCCCATCGGGGAGAAAAGCAGAAAAAGGGCTGGGCACAACCAAGCAGCTTGATGGTCGTGCACTGCAGTGTGGGGAGGACTGTCATGGAATCGCGCTGGGGGGTGCGGCACCGGTCTGGCTGGTAAGGGACGGGGAAGTCCTCCAGCGCATCGGCTACGGCTGTGCTGGACCCCCCATCATGTGAATGAGCCTGCTGCTCTCCCCAGCAACTGGATGCCCCCGCCATTAGGCACCGCAGCAAGGCGCTAAATAAGGATGCGATAAACAATATATTTTTAAGTGGCCATCATTTTTAAAAGCTCAAAAATCACTTCTTGACAGTTAGCCAGCTGGCTAGCAACTTTCAAAATCTAGTAACCAAACCTATTATTTTTAGTAGCCTTGGCCACCTGATTTTTCCACCCTGGTCACTGGCCAGAGTGGGTACATGTCCAGCCCACTGTGGCGGCTCACAGCAGGGAGCTTGTGGAGGGCGGGCTGATCAGGCCCCGAGGACCATCATGTGGCTGTGTGGCGGAGGTGTGAATCCACTACTGCTGCTCATATGTCAGCGTAGGCTTTGACAGCCCTACACAACACGTACAACAGTGTCTGAATGGGACAGGGCATACATGACCCACACACCGGTATAAATACTAAGTAATTATTTTTTAAGTATACAGCTCCAAAACACCATACGTCAATCAACATTTCGTGGGGCACCCACCTCTTCTCCAGGATCTTATGTTGTGACCTCAAAAATCCTCAGGCCATCAAATTAAATCAGTCACGGCCCCTTATGATAGCTAAGCCTTGTATATAACAAACTCATAGGCTCCGTTTTTACTTTGTGCTTTTTATGTCTCAAAGCCACCAAGCCTTCAGCTTCGGCTGGGCCCACAATTCCCCGCCTTCACAGAATTCATTGTTACTGTGGGCCCACAATGACCTTTTTAACTCGATGGCCTGAGGATTCTCAAGGTCACACCAAAAGATCCCAAAGAAGTGGTGGGTGCGAATGGTGTTTTGAAGCTGTATATTTGAAAAAGAAATACTTAATATTTGTACTGATGTGTGGGTCCTGTGGTGTACTTCGTGTGACATAGTTTGGTTTGAGGAATTTTGGAGCCAGATTCCTCCCGGCACTGTGTTTGTAACTGCAGGTGCAAGGCAGGCTACACTGCATTTGGGTATTTTTAAGCTGAATGGGGGCATGCCTGCCACTCTTATACAGCGGCCTGGATGGGGTGGGCAAAGTGCTGGCAGCAGAAAATTGGTGTGGTGGGGCACACATTCTGGGGCTGTGGATGTGCTGATGTCTCCACATGTGTGGAGCAGGACCTGTATGCACCCCCACGGCCGGGCAAGCCCCCCTCGGCAGGTGCGGTTCGAGATGAGGGTTAGACCCAAAAAGCACTGTACATATAGTGCACACAACAGAAACTGTAATGAAGAAGAAATAATGTGACCTTTCTCATTTAAGTTTTCACGTGCTTAGCAGTGGCTAATACTGCACCAGTCAGTAACGATGAACACAATACACGGCAAATGTAGAATAAACACTTACTGAAACTTCTCTCTAGACTGAGCTTCTCTAAGACAACTAATAATTGGATTCTAGGACCCCACCCATGTTTTTCTGTTATCTAATATATACAAATGCTATTATACAATGTGATAGGCTTGCCATGCAATGAAACACACACACACACACACACACACACACACACACACACACACACACACACACAGCACAAATACAAGCACACATACACACAATGTGATAGGCTTGGAATGCAATAATACACACACACACACACACACACACACACACACACAAATACAAGCACACACACACACAATGTGATTGGCTTGGAATGCAATGAAACATACACACACAAATACACACACACCCCGCACAAATACAAGCGCACACACACACACACACACACACACACACACACACACACACACAAATACAAGCACACACACACACAATGTGATAGGCTTGGAATGCAATGAAACACACACACACACACACACACACATATAGAGCTTTCTTACAGCATTATTCTAGTCTTAATCCAAAACCCAGAGACCAACAGCTCCACCCCCTAGCCCTGGGGCTAACAAAAAAGCTCTGAGTAAACAGCCCTCCACAGCCAGCAGTGACTTTTCAAGGAACAAAATTGAAATGTACCTAGCAGCCGAAGAATTAAACGATGCCACTGCCTCACTTTTCAGAAAGGTTAAAGGCAAGACAGATGAAAAGAAAGATCCAGTTTCTTCTCCTTTGGCAGCTGCAGTGCCTGCACTTCTAGCTCTGCAGCATGCTGGAAGTGTCAAACACGCTGGTTACTGTCAGGACTGAAGGGGCTCAGGCTGTTGATGGCCCCAGGGGGAGGGCCATGTGGCTGCCATCTGCCTGCGACCAATCACAGAGCATCACATCGGATTACTGAAAACAGTACACATAGCTTCGCAGGGACAGGGAGCTTTACAAGAGGAGCGGACTCTGTAAACTTTCGGAAGCTGCAGAGTTGATAGGGTGTTTTATTTGGGTGGGGGTACACACCTCTCAACTGTGCCATATTACGAGGGCAGTCCCTCATTTTACCACTCCGCATGGATGGCTCCACTCCACATGGACAAGGTGCTGCCCACACAGAGAGGGCAGTCGCTGTCTAACACTGCAAACTCAGACAGTACAGCAGAAATTCATAACTCTCGTTGCTAAATCAATATTCAATTTGCACAAATAGAAGCACTCTTTTGTACATATATGATGTATTAGTAAATTGCGAGAGTGAGTCCCACAGTTTGAGTATCAGATGTCCCACACTTCTGTAACAAAAGGTTTAGAGGGATGTGGGGGGTCAAAATTTGCTGTGGCAAGTGTGTGTAGTGGTGGGGAAGGGGAGTGGGAAGGCTAAAGGTCGGATTACTAGCTGTTAATAAAGTGCTGTTTTGTAAACTGTAACTGAAAGTGTGCGCTAGGGAGCTGGCCTTTGTGCGGACTCCTGTTCTGTGTCACTGGAGAAGGAATGCATCTGAAGAGCACAGGGTGCTTGCTGCCAGGCAATAATAATAATGTGGTCGGAATACAATTGATATCAGAGGCCTGTATGTGCATGCTAACTGTGCAGAACTGTAAGAGAAGGCAGCGTGGGAGAACAAAGCTCTTACTACTTGCACCCCCTTGCACTGATAGCAGTACAGCAACAGTGCGGTTAGAGTGTCCAGGGCACTTAACTATGAAACAGGAGATTACAGGTGCAAATCTCCCAGCTGCCATCATGCATTACTGTGTGATTCTGAGCAAGTCATCCCTTTGGTTTTGCCCAAGCTGTGCGACTGGGCTAAAGCAGACACCTCCTGAAAAACAGATACTGCATTCCAGCTGTGCTGTCCTAGGTAAGGAAAGGTAAATGTAGCCCCAGCCCTCCATTTGGGGCTACTAGTGGGTATGCCCAGGATTCCCTTGGCTGCAGAACGTGGTAAGAATGGAGTGATTTACTCCGAGACAGGGCATATACAGGGGGAACTGCAGGTTGGCATTCTGGTAGTCTTAGTGTTTGAAGTGCAGAAATGAGGGTAGAGAGGAGGGAGCAGGGTTTCGCCAGGCTAGCATATGGCACCTCGGCTGTGAGTGAATGTGGCCAGGGAAGGGGGGGGTGCAGGTTAGAGCCTTCTGCCATGCGCTACTGTTCCAAGGGACCGGGCCTGGGCTGAGGCGCTCCCTGGGTGCTGGGGGCCCCAATGATCTGCCAAATGATCTGGAAGCTGGGGTTTTCCACAGGCTGCTTAAGTTCTCTGATGACACTAGACTATCCAGGGTAGTGGTGTCTCTTGAGGATTAGGGCAAACTCCAGGAAGACCTGGACAAACTAGACAATTGATCCAACTCCTTGAATCTACACCTGGGGAGGAAAAACAATGGTATGCCCTACATACTGCGTAAGGCTTCTCTTGGTGCAGTGGAAGATGAAAGGGCTCTAGGGGTGATAAAGAAGGGGTTAGAGCATGACAGGCAGTGCGGAGCCACTGTCAAGATGACCAGCAGAATGCTGGGGTGTCCCCTTTTCTTATTGCCTTGGCTATTCGTTCTTCAGTTTGTGCCTTTGCACTCTTTACTACTCTTCCTCTGCTTCTCTTAAAATGCCTCCCTATCCTCCTCCCCTTGCGTCTCCTTGTACCTGCTTAATGCTACCCCCTCAGGTTTACCTTTTCTGCCATCTCTTTCGAGGATCACAGCACTCTCTTTTTCCTCTTTCTTTTGCTCACAGCAGAGGTTTGCTGCCTTCACTACAGGGCCCTTTTTAGTTTCCCCACTGTTCCTCCACCCCACCCAGGTCACCCCCCCAGGTTATCCCGAAGCATTTGCCCATCATTTTAAAATCTGCCCTCCTGAAGTCCAGGACTCTTGCCTGTGTGTCACTTGATTCTGCAGCCATCCTGACATTGAACCAAACTGTATGGTGATCACTGGTCCCCAGCTGAAAAACAATTATACTGGGAGAGCGGAGCAGTGCTGGTGTCAGTGAGGGGTGGAAGGCAGGTGAAAGGAGTCTACCTCAATATCAGAAAGTACTGCAGAAGTGAATATAGAAATCATAGAGAAGAGATTTCAGAGTGGGAAAGGAAAGAACAGAGTAAAGGGAAGGGAGGAAGAGAGACCCATAGTTTAGGGAAGACGAACAAGAAGGCAGCTTGGCCAGGAGCAGATTTACCAGGCGGAAGTGCAAGAGAGTGAAAGCAAGTATTGTGAAGGGTGTAAGGGGGGGGGAGAGGAGAGAGGAGAGAAACAGAATATGAGGGGAGAGAGCCAAACCAATGTCTGGAGATAAGAGAGACACACCGGATAAAGTGCCTAGCATCAAGAGAGAGGAGGACAAGGGATGAACACAAAGGACAGTGGTGGGTGCGCTGGGGTTTGTCAAGGGCAAAGTGACATAAGGAGTGAAAGAGGATACTTTTGGCCCCTTAATACAAAAAGGACATTGAGACAGTAAAGGGAGTGCAACACGGGCCACCAAAATGATGAGTGGCATGAGGGACAAAAGCTATGAAGAGGAGCTGACAACCCTTAACATGTGCACCTTAGAAAAAAGGTGGCCAAAATGTGACATGAGCTCAGTTTTCCACATACTCAAGGGTACTGACAAGATCAAGCAGACACAGATGTTTAGTCTGGTGTCCTCCAGCAGGATGTGGGGTATTTCTCCTAAAGCACAGAGGGGGGAAAATTAAGGGGGACACTAGGAGGCACTTCTTTTCCCAGAGGGTGGTGACCCTATGTAACAGGCTACCAGCAGACACAATGGCTATGAAGACAGTACTCACCTTCTAGGTAAGGCAGGACACAGTTTTGCTTACCAAGTGAATCACAGGTTACCCTGGGGTAGTAATGTGGATGGAGAATCTAACAAATAAGTACATGTTTTTATAACATACATATTCATCCCCTGCCTATGGAGGAGGGAGGATGGGGTGGACATAACAGACCGCGAGTCCCTTTCCAATCTTAAATTACTGTTACACCTTGGGTTGAGCATCCCAGAGGACCTCCTGTTTCAGAGGAAGAAAAGAGTACAGCCACTCCCACTGCAATACTGCCACCTACTGACCATATCCAGCAGTAAAGATGAGAGTACTTCTGGTAGAGCAAGATCACATACTCATCGATCTTTCTGAAGCACTTTTAACCTGCTGCATCTTTGGAAGAGGAGTGAGGGAGAAAAAAAGGAAGGAAGAAAACAATTTGTTTTTATACATCGCCATTTATACAAATGGTGACCCAAAGTACTTTATGATCTGGGAGAGGAGAAGGTTGCTGCTTGCCTATTAGGCCCTCATACAGATTCAAAAAGCATGAAGATAGGTTAGAAAGAGATCATAGGGAGGTTAAGGTACTTGTTCAGGGTCACACAGTGAGTAAATGTGAGGATTGTGAGGATTCAAACTGGGATCTCCAGGTTTGCAACTCTGTGGTCTAACCACCAGTAAACTGCCTCCCAGAAAAATGGGATGGTCTAGCCTGTGCATGACATTCCTGATGGGCCGCCCAAGAGTGTGCATCAGTTCTTCCACCAACCACAGATATGAACGGGATCATCTCCCTAAGACAGTCAATGGGGGGGATGGGGGCATTAAGCATTGGGTTTATAGATGGTGGGAGTAAAGCACTGGGGTGGATTCAAAGTTTGATCCTCCAGAGGAAGAGGTCTTGGGCCTACAGGAAGTCAAAGGAGACAGAATACTGATGATAAAGGGGAGCAAAAACACGAGTGTATGTGTGGGGTGGGGGGGGGGCATGGCATCTGTAAATGTGTGACTCTCCACCCCAGACTCCTGCTCTGATCTCTGAGGTTTCCTGCAACACTCATCTACGAATCATGTTCTTGAACTTGCAAAGCTATGCCCCATCCTTTTATCCAGAAAAAACACTGATCCCACAAGGCTTGTGTTGTTAAAGAAAGGCTTGTTTGTTAAAGAACATTTAGTGTAAACCATCAATTAGTTTTATCCCACGTTGCACAGTGACAGGACAGGGGATAAAGAGCTCATCGGAGACTCATTCTCTCTCTCTCTTTACATTTATGCATGGAATAAATCTCCCAAATGTTAGAAAAAATGATCAAGTCTTAAAGCAGCAATGCATGGTGTTTCATTTTGAATTTTAATTGACAATTGGATTTATATACTGTACACCCAGTAAGCTGCTTAACTTCGCAGTAATTTAGTTCACACATCTTAAAACTCTGCAGAAGACCCTATGGGAAATGAGATAATGCATATCAGCTGGGCTATCCAGTGTAAATAAAAGCTATAAAAAAAGAAGAAGAAAATAAGAACATAGGGGGCTCCATTCAAGTCAGTGGTATGAATTTGCCTAGAATTGTTTGCTTGTGGTTTAAAAAAAAAAATAGACTTTAGTTATTCAAATTAAATTAGGGAAAGGGGAAATTGTTACACCAGGAGAGACACACCAAGTTGAAGCTTGTTTCAGGTGCGACCTGGGAGCACAAGGAAGTTAAGTGACTTGCTCAGGGTCACACAGTATGGAAATGAGGGCTGGGGGATTTAAACCCAGGTCTCCAGGTTTGCAGCTAAACCACAGCACTATACTGCTTCCTATTATTATTATAAATTAGGAACAAGTTATCTGCCCTCTTGTTCATGGTGGGCAGAGAGCATGGTCTGGTACAGTTTGGGGGATGTCCACAGCTTGAAGACATTTCATATTGAACGATGGTGGCACTAGATTTTGTGTGGGACATGCAATGCTGCAGCAGTTTCGGGCATGCCCACATGGGACGCTCCATAGCATTGCCAGGGGTGGGTTGGGGGATGCATAAAGTGCATCATGGGGAAGCGTCAAGGGGTGGGAAGCATCCCCACAGGGACAAAAAACCACCAGTGGTGTCTTGGCTCCCCACCATTTCATAATCATAATCAAAGCCACCACTCAGCTGATAGGACTCCTATCAGTTGAGCGTTGGCTTTGATTAATGTCAGACATTGCTTAAACATTTAAAACTATGTCTTTAAAATACCCCACCATAGACTGCAATGTGGTGCATCCCCGCGCTCTCCCTGGTGAGACGTCATAAAATGTCTGAGCTCGGGGGCGGGATGGGTGAACTGGGAAGTGGAAGGGAATTGCTTGGCAGTCTGTTTGGCATCAGGTATGATACCTTCCCTTCCCAAAACCAGTGAGAAATGTTTTTTTTTTTTTTTGCATAGACTGTCGCAGCCATAATGTAATGAGCTATAAAGCCCATATGTTTTTTATCACAAATTCACTTTAAACTAAAACTGACAAACAGGAGTTCTGCCATCAATTGCGCATTACTGCACTGCTCCGAACAGCTACTACATCCTCACAGCAAACAGAAAGCAGCATCACATGTCGAGGTAGTCGTTTATTGCTTTTTGTTTATGAAGTACTTCGCCAGTGTTTTTTGCTTGCCACTTTGAAGATGTTCTGCCTGGCAGTACAAGGAGTGACATGTACAAAAGAGCACTTATTCCGAATTCACCACGCCGATATCACTCATCCTTACTCTCATGCTTGCTCCCGGTGCTCCTCTGATGCTCATCGTCTCCAAGTCCCTACTCCTAAATTACCCACTGTTGCTAGTAGGTCTTTCTCCTCTGGTGTACTCTCAATTTGCAATAGCTTTCCTACATATTTTCGATCTACCTGATGCCACCCCACTCTTCAAAGAACAATGAGCAGTGAATGAGCTTGGTGCATCCAGAAGACCTGGGTTTGATTCCCCAAACCTCTACATGTATACTGTGTGACCCTAAGCATGTCACTTAACCTCCCTGTACTGCCAGGCCACTCCTGTAAATGGGCGTTGTGCCCAGTAGGTCTTACTTGGTTACCTAAAAAAAGTGGCTACTAAATTACTACATTTTTTCAACTTCAAAGTCAGTGATACTGTGCAGTCTGAACAAGTCAAAACAGCTCAGCAGGGTGAAGAGTGTGCGGAAGCAAAAAGTATCAAGGGAAAACGGCAAGAAACCGCACCACTCTGAGAAGACTTCCAAATAGCAGCTTTAATGAAACAAATTATAAATAACACCGCCGCAAGTGCAAGGTGCATCTGGGACGCAGCTACAAACCTCTACCAGTTTCGCATTCAAACATGCGTCATCAGGAGGATAGCGAATCAAACACATGGTTCCCTTCTATACAAAAACCTGGTGAATTTAAAGTGACAGTGCCTGTAAAATGTCATACATATCACAAGATCGTTGCAAAGTCCATAACCATTAAAAACAGTTTTGAATATCATCTACTACAGGAGAACTAAAGGAGAAGTAATTGGCAGATACATAGATATATGACATACTTATATGTATAACCCTAAAATGCAGGCATAAGACATCACATAAAGCATATATGCACATAAAGAGTAACCATACTAGCATCAAAGGAATAGAAAACTCTGGTATATCATGAAATACTGTGCAGCGCCTTGACCCAGAGAAAGTTACAGTGGTATCATTATACACATGAGCAACAATTCAGAAGTCTACGGAGAGACCAGTGGGCAGCATTATAGTTGCAGAAGTCAGCTCACTAACAGAACCTTTATCTAACTGTATTGATGCTCACATTAAGCCGATTGTCTGCAACTATCCCTCTTACATCAGGGACACTACCAACATACGGAATCTTCTAAATGGTTTGAATGTCTCCCTTGAACATATGCTTGTGTGCTTGTGAGAATGGATGCAGAATCCTTTTACGCAAACATCCCCCAGCAGGGTGGACTCCATGCCATTTATTTCACCTTTTGTTTACCAGGTAAGAGCAGTGAGCCAGTGGCCCTTTTACATGTGCGAACCGGGACCATAAGAATACAGTCAAGATGTTACATATGATAATAATACATACACAAGGAATGTTATACATACAGTACAATAAGTACAACACAATAATTAACACAGTCTAAGAAAAGCAACTGCACTATAATTGACCAATTGACATGTGCCCCTCCTCCATCCCAGCCACAGACCCCTCCTCCTCAACAACAATACTTCCAGCCCAGGAGAAGCTGTCGCTTGAATTATCAGCAAGGAGAAACATATATCAGAGCAATACGCAGAAGTTGACGCAGGGGAGAGACAGAGTAGAAAATGCCAATTATCAATATTACGACCACCGACAGAAACCTTACAGCAAGAGGCCGTATCGGGGACAGAGGAGGTGAGTACTGAAACTTTTCGGGAGTTACAAATCATAGATCTGACTGACTATGTGCTAAATGAGGTCAAAACGAGATTACTAAAGAAGGGCCTGAATTTTGTTCCGACGACAGGAATTAACCAAGTACAAACAGTAATTGATCTGTGCCTTCTGTGTAGAAAATCAAACTTAATGGCCTTTATTAAAAAGAGAACTGGGGATAGTAACATAACTAATGGTACCCCAATTGAGAACTTTAAACCCAATTCAACTTTTTGCCCCCTGCATATCCTGCCGTGACTGTTTTTAAACAACTGGTAGAACAAGACCTAGATTTGCTGTTTCAGAATCCACCGACCCGATTTTGATAATTTAAGTAGACAAGAACGAGAAAAGCTATTACATCCCTTCAACAAAATACAGATTTGGTTATCAAAAAAGTGGATAAAGGGGGTGCTGTGGTGTTATGGAAGAAGGAAGAATATATTTCAGAAGTTATGAGACAGCTAGAGGACACTGTTTTCTATGAGAAACTGACCAAAGACCCTAGTTTGGGTTATAAATTTGCCATCTATGAAACAATAATGCAATTGCTAAGGATATAATAACAAAAAACATGAAGGACTTTTTAATTACAGACTTTCCAAAAATGGCAGCATTCTACCTTTTGCCCAAAGTGCATAAGTCTCTGGAACAACCACCAGTCCGCCCCATTGTGAGCGGCTTAGGGTCCCTGACTGAACCCTTATCCAAATAACTAGATTCTTGGCTTAGACCACATGTAGAAAATCTTGCTTCCTATGTAAAAGACACAATGGATATTTTAAAAATTCTAGAGGGCATAACTTTAGGAGAATCTTGTCTGTTGGTTACTATGGATATTGAGGCGTTGTTCACGCATGTACCCCACGAAGATGTTTTAGATGCAGCGGCAATTTATTTGAGACAAACGCAGAATGAAAAAATGCCTTCTGTGGAATTTTTGTTAAAATTGTTAGAATATGTTCTCAAGTATAACGCCTTTGTATTTAACCATATTTTTTACAGACAGGTCTCAGGTACGCCAATGGGAGCAACTTGTGCCCCATCAGTAGCAAATCTGTATGTGGGGTGGTGGGGAAAAGAATTTGTATTGAATGATATCACAAACCCTTTTTTTCAAAAATTTGAATGTGGAAGCGTTATATTGACAATATATTTGTTCTATGGGAGGGTACTGTTACTGAGTTACATGAATTTGTTAAATTCTTGCATTCTACAAATGGAAACTTGAAATTTACTTATATGTGCCATCAAGATACAGTTCCTTACTTAGATTTGACAATCTCTAAAACACCAGAGGGCAGAATTGATACATAAACATACCAGAAACCAGTGGATGGTAATACAACACTGACGACGTTGAGTTGCCATCCAGCTCATGTGTTTAATAACATTCCTAGGTGGCCCGGTGGCACTGAGGTTTGAGGTGCTGGACGCCACACATTGTGCCACGCTGGCGACCCGGAATCAGGAATGGACTTGAGTCGCTCGGGGGTCGGCCAGGGGATGTAAGGACCGAGCATCCAGAGAACCGCTATCCTTCCTCGAGGGTGGGGTTGTGATCCATGCATCAGCACAAGAAGAAGGGTTCAGTCCATGTCCAGGGTGCTTGGCTGCCTCCGTGGAGGTGGAGACAGCTGCTGTGCCCACTGCACAGGTGCTGGTGTGGGAGAAAACCAGAGGAAAAATACCAGGACCCAGCAGGACCCATGATGGTCTCGACTGGCCTGAGGACATACCTCTCGGGGGGGGGGGTCATAGCCCTTGCCAGGTCCACAGAGGTGGCAAAAATACTGTCATGATAATACTATTCCTAGGGGAGAATTTTTAAGAAACAAACGTAATTGTAGTACAGAAGCAAGTTATGCTGAGAGAGCTGATGAACTGCAGCACAGGCTCCCAGAGAGAGGATACTGCAAGAGAAAAATCCAACAAGCTACAGATTCTGTAGAGACAGTGAATAGGCAATCTCTTTTAGATGACAGAGAAAAGAGGGGGAGAAGTGGAGGTGACTAACAGACTGAATGTAGTGACTACCTACACTACATACTTAGGCAGAGCTTCAGCTATCATAAATAAACACTGGAATGTCTTGGCTGCGGAACCTAGTCTTAGAGAGGTAGTCACAGAGAGACCTAGGTTCGCTTATAGGAAGGCAGCTTGCCTAAAGGATACGTTAGTCCATAGTCATTTCCAAGATCATAATAATGTGACTACTTGGCTGACTAGACCCAAAGGGTGTTATAAGTGCAATAATTGTGTTTATTGTAGATATATTCAGATGGGAAATAATTTCGGAGTGACCAACATAGATAAAACCTACATGATTAGACAAGTAATAACATGCAGCACCAGTGGTGTAATTTATCTCGCCACACATGCAGGGCTTTTTATGTGGGGGAAAACTACCAGATGTTTTAAAATAAGGGTGCGGGAACATCAGACAGCAATAGAGAGAGGGGACACGACATATTCCACTGCCCAACATGTTGCCAACAGTAAAGATGGTTTGAAACATGTTTTCTCATATATGGCCATTGATAAAGTTAGTGTTAACCCCAGAGGGGCAACTATAATAATCTGGTTTTAAAAAGAGAGACCTTTTAGATTATTAATCTTAATGCATATCAATATCCAGGTTTGAATGTGGGCTTTGAGATTAAGCCATACTTGGAAGAGAGAAAACAGAGTTGTGGCATCTCACATATGTTCCCCCATCCCATCCCTGCCTCTGACTCTCTGATAATCTCCCTGAAACTTTTCTTCATTCTAGCAGCATTTATTGACCTGAACTGTTGTTTAATTGAATGCTATTCAATTTTTTATATTTCTTGTATTCCCCAGTGTATGAAATCTGTGTATGGAAGATAAATGTAATATCTGTATAGCTATTATACAGTAATTGGAAGCTTTGGTGAATTTTTATTTGTTCTGGTTTCAATTCGTTTTAGTTTATGTTTTAGCCAATCAGAATGGACCAATTAGATGACATCCTTCTGATGTCACTTTTTTTATCATAAATATGTTCTGCTGTGTACTCAACCTTAGCCTTTGAGAAAGGGTCCAATACGCGACCTGAAACACATCAGGCAGTTGTAGTTTAATAATCCAATAAATTATTTTTTAACATGTAACGGTGTCAGCATATAATGCAGTGGTGAGTGCCCAAGTTAAGTTTTGTGTTCACTTTAATTGACTAAAGAGATTTTTCCCAAACCTTGAGGGATTTGGATTTGTACACATGTACTTTAAATGAGTTTCTTCTTTGACTTACAGAAAAACTACTGATGTGCAATTATTTCACTTTTCCTGGGCAATATGAAGGAGGCAGTATAGTGTAGTGGTTTAAGGCTCTGAGCTGCAAATCTGGTGACATCCAGCAGATCAGACCTGGGTTTGAATCCTACAACTTCCACTTGCATACTGTGTGACCCTAAGCAAGTCACTTAACTACCCTGTGCTCCCAGGTCACTCCTGTAAAAAATCTTTCAGCTTAGTGTGCTACTCCAGGTTAAACTGAAAAAAAAAATGTTCTACAAACTCCGGGATTAGAGATGCGGGCCACTATGGCCCTAAATTATGCCAATATATACCCAGGTGAATGGGAAAAGATATACAGTATATTCATAACAGATAAAATAACCCGTGGTTTGAACAAATAGTGGTTTATCGCCACAACATAGATTACCTGATTCTAGTATGGCAAGGTACTGTGGATGAGTTAAAGGATTTCAAATTGTATTCAGAGCAGAGTAATGAACATCTCCATTTTACACTGAAATACAATACTGAAAAAAAAAAGACTTTCTGGATCTCACAATTTACAAAAATAACAACAGTGGGGTAGAAATGGACCTCTACTGAAAGAAAACAGGTTGTAATACACTGATACAATAGCCGCTATCCCAGACATGTAGGGGAACATTTATAGCATTTAGCCAGTCCTACCATGTGAAGCGTAATTGTAGTGAAGCTATGCACTTTGCAGATAGAAGTAAGGAACCTGATGTCCAGTTTAAAGGGGAACTTTCAGGTCCCTTGTCTAAATCCTGCAGGACCTAGAGCTCCCAATTAAGCAGTCTAGCTAAAGAAATATTTTTTAAAGCATTTACAAGTTAGATAACTTACTATCTGGTTGATACTGCATCACCCCTGCCCACCATGCTGTTGGATTAACTATCCCAGAATCCTCTATGATGTGAGCAATGTGCTAAGCTGTGGGGGTCATCTATCCGCTGCCACTTAGTTTAATTAAGTCAATATACTGTAACGCTGCATTGTCACGCTTTAACTACTATACCAACTGATCTTAGACTAGTACTGATCAAATCATGCTGACTCACTTATAGATAATACTACGATTTTAAAACTTAATAATAACTGGTTAGTGATGATTATCAGTTGTGGGCAGAAGCTGTCAAACTCCATTATACATGGGTGGTTATACACATATGTGTATAATCACCCATGTATAACTGAAATTGGTTAAGCACCTTTTGCAAAAATTCTATAATAAAAAAAAATCAAAGGAACCTTTTATTATAAAAAAGAAAACATAGGGAATTGTGTGTCAGCCTGGATTTTATGCACACCCTCAATGTGTGATGCCTTGAAAATCCCCTTAAGCTTTACTCTCGGGGTTTATGGGTCATCGCACACTTCGGGTGTGCATAAAATCCTCGTTATACAACACTTCCCCATGCATTATTCTGTATATCTAGTATAACAGTGCCAATGTGGATTCAGTTGTCAATGTTTTCTGACTACATGCACAGGTTTTTAAATTCACATGCACTTTACTTGTTTGTGTTTGCACTGTCACTTCAAGAGTACTAGACTATAAAAGGGATTGCATAATCCCAGTGCACACATCCTTGATAAAGCGCTCATTTATAGCTCAATGTATCGAGGTGCAAACCATCAGGGCATCTGTTTGGCCTGCTTGTTTGCTGAGACACCTGAATAAAAGCAAATTTTGCACACAAACTGTGAGTCAGCTTGAAGACTCTCATAGGTTTTAAGGGACACAGTGCTACAATGTCTGTGTTCAGAAAGTTACAGTGGGTTGGATGACTATTTAGCACAGCCCCTGGGATACTGTACCTACTCACCTCCCTGCTGTGGTCACCATCGCCGCTAGCCACAAGTTCCCTTACCGTAATTTCTCCCCCAATGGTGTACACAGCAGAGACACAGTCATTAACAATAACCAAGTTAACAGCAGAACACAGTTTTATTGGTCTCCAACCAGCCCTGCAAAATAGACTGGGATTAGACAGAAACAGGGCCGCTGATTTGTGGTTACTGATGTAATCATATTCTGTTTTCAAGGTTAGAAAATGCAGGAGTTCAGTAGTAACTGTTAGTGCAATTGCCAGATGTTACTGGAATTCTACTGTATAGCTTTTATTTTCGTATAAATGTGCAGTATTAAAGAAAGCGGGATAAAAAAATAAAGCAAAATGAAAATAATACAGATCATCATTTATAGAAAAATACAAAATTTATAAATTTGTTGCTCAGGTAAAAGAAGCCAAGTTCCATTACATTATTTTACCAAGTGTATAGACAACTCAAATTCCCATGATTTTACAGTTTTTTTTTTCCTGTGAAAAATGAAAATCAGCGGCCTTACATAGTAAATGAGCTTTGATTTCTGATGTCTATGTCACACGCTGACTAAAGATTTTGTGGCCCACCAGTGCAGGGGCTAAACACTCAACATTTTGCACATTAAAGTAAAACTGTGACAATGGGATATTGTTGCTCATGTATCTAAGGTGACAGCTGCTGTTAAGAAGGAGGTAATTATGATCAGCAGGCTTCCTGTATAGATCCATTTTCAATCTGCCACCGATACACAAGTAATACCTACGTTTTGTATCCAGTTAACTGCTTTTTAACTGTTTTTCACTGTCACTTTCCAATTGTTTAACCAGGTGAGACACACTAAGCTGAAAGCTTTTTTACAGATGCAACCTGGGAGCACAGGGAAGTGAAGTGACTTGCTCAGGGTCACACAGTATATGCAAGTGGGGGGCTGTGGGATTCAAACCCAGGTCTCCAGATTTGCAGCTCAGAGCCTTAAACCACTGCGCTATACTGCTTCCCGTGTATTTCAAATTTGTATGGTATAAATAAGAAGCATCAGTAGGTGGCAGCAACTCTTGACAAAGCGCATGCACATGTTGAGTATCTAGCCCCTGGAACAGCAGTGTTGGGCAAGTTACTTTCTCTATTACTTTCGATTTCTTTTAGGAACTTGGTCCAGGAAGCTCTGTGCAGTCACTAGCAAGGATGGAGAAGTACTAGAAAAAATAATACACCTGACAGTTACAGTTACTTATTTCTTTTTATAAAAAAAAAAATACAAAAATAATAAATAACTACAACAGATGACATTGATTTGAAAGTCATAGATTAGTTACTAGTTACTTTCAAATAAATGTAATTAGTCACAGTTACGTATTACTTTTGTATAAAAAGACATAAGTAATTGTAACTGTAAGGTGTATTACTTTTTCCAGTACTTCTCCATCCTTGCTAGTGACTGCACAGAGCTTTCCGGAATGAGTTTCCAAAAGTAATAGAAAAAGTAACTTACCCAACACTGTGGATCAGTATTTCCATTTGTCCTGTTCTGCGCTTCAAGACAAAGCATGAATAAAGATTGCACTCCACAACGTTTGTAGTCAGCATGTGACTTACATGGTTAGTAAGGCTGCTGGTTTGTGCCCGGTTTATTGTTTTGTGTGGACTTTGGGTTTTTACTGTGAACACCAGTGATCCCCGAGCGCTCCCTTTTTTCTGTTTTGAGTACTTTGATATTCCTCGAGTGCAGCAGCTTCCTGGTTTTTCCGCCTTACGTAGTATCAACCCTCTTCATGCATTGGGCTGCCTTTATCTGCCCTGTTAGGCAGGGTCCATTTCATCAGTCTGAGTTTGAAGCTGCACCTTAGTTAGGCCCTGAGAAGACATGGCTGACACTCCCCCCTAATTGCTGCAGCTAGGGCAACCTCAGAAATATTTCTCCTTCATCACTGGAGGTTGCTACTCTCTCCTGTCTGGTACTGGAATATCTGTACAATTAAGAGCTCTTACACAACAGTTCCTGGGCACCCAGTGTTCAAGAGTTGCAAGGCCTATAGCTGATGCTGCGGGTTGGTCAGAGCTGCTGTACTTAATATTTAACTCAAAGCAACCAGCTCCTTAACAACTTCATCCAAAGGTCATGCCATTGTAAAGATGGATTAAGTCCTCTGCGAATACGGCATCTGTAATTGAGCAAAATGGCCAGCTTGCAAACAGCTCCAACTGCACACACAACTCTTGAAATGGGGCAGGCCCTGTTCACTCTTAATGGTTACCAATTCAGGGAATCCACTAGGTGGTTCAGGCCTCTGTCACTCCAGTCTCTCGCTATACCTCTGGGACCAACTGGCCTTACACATAGCAGCAGGATCCTCGCTCGTTCAGGGTCCTCTCCAACACCCTCTCTCGAAGATTCAACTGCGCTTGTTGGCAGAACCCAGACAGGATTTTTGCTGATTCCTCAGCTGTCGTTTTCTGTGCAGGTTAGCATGCAGATGCTACCAATCTCCTCCCTGTATGCCTCTCTATCTCTCTCACTCTACAACCCAGACACGAGGTCTGGGATGACACTCTATGTGCACTTTTCAGGATGACACTCATCTCTTCCCTATAGACCTCTCTCTCTCTCTCTCTCTCTCTCTCTCTCTCTTTCTACAACACAGACACAAGGTCTGGGATGACACAATGTGTGCACTTGTCAGGATGACACCTCCGCTATCGGTGGAACCCCTTACAGATCTGACTGCTTAGTCAGTCCAGCTTATACCACAGCATTACAGCACAGGACCTCTTGGCCCATCTGCATGTCACTAACTATCTGACGTACCTAAGAAATTTATAAAAGGTGCTACTATATGCCAGCCCATCAGCGCAGTGGTTGGATTTCCACCTGCGATGCCGGCGACCCAGGTTCGGGAATGAACTCGGGGCGCCAGAGGGCCAGCGAGGAGCAGAAGGCTTGAGTGTCTGATGACTGCTTGCCTTCTCCCAGGGAGAGGGTGGGGATGTGACCTGGTGCTTGCTGACTTCTGGCGGAGGCTGGGGAAACAACATGCCAGGTCCCCCCGACTGGGGGGCGTGGTGAACATCGGCGTATGCCTTGATGTTAATAGCATACCATGTCCCGGGGGAGAAAATGGGAAAATGCTCCCTGGCTGGCTGGATGAAGGTTGTCAGCCTCCCCTGCCACAGAAGCCCTGGAAAGCCCAACACCACCTCATCAGTACCCGGGCCAAGACTGAGTGCACTGGCTTGCCCCTTCTGGCACCTTCTCCGTTGGAGGAGGGGGACCCATCCTGTGAAGGGTTATGCTGGGTTACCCGGGGGGGGGGCTGCGATGTGGGGTGGTGGTGGCTGGTGTCAGGGTAGGGTGCCAAGCAGGGTCCCTAGGTGGCCCAAAAGAGTGGCTGGCCAGGGAGGAGCAGCAAAAAAAAAAAGGTGTTAGTATACTCTCCCACTTTCCTAGAGGCCCACAGGAAACTCCAACTGGAAACCCCACTGACTGGTCATCCCAGAGGTCAACAGTTCAGAGGATGGCAGTCCTTATGGAGTGCACACATATTCCCCACTTTACGATTACACCAACAGGTTTCTTTGGCTACTCATACCCACCCATCCCCCCTTCACACCAGGAGTCCTGAGGGGTTGGCATAATCTCCCAATCATCCTTAATCTGGATGCGGGAGGTGGGGTACAACAGTGATACCTTCAGCAAGTCACGTAATCTCCCTGTGTTGCAGAGGCACCCAGGTATAAAACTGGGTAAAGGCGGGACCTCATTACAAGCAAGGTGCTGCATCTCATTTGGGCTATCCTGGATCAAAAAACAATACCTGAATAAAAAATAAATAAAAATCAACAACAGCAGACTTGTCTGCCTCCAGGTCAGGTGCAGTCCAGCACATCACACAGAAAAGTTCTAACGCACAGAACAAATGCAGTACTTCAAAAAAAAAAAAAAAACTAATACAACACCCACTCAGAAATGGATCAGACTGTCACGAAGCAACTACTGAGCTTCTGCAGTGGTCACTGTGATGCCAGAACCCATCACCAACTTTCCTTGGCTGGGAGGCACTATCTTCAGCAGCAGTCCCTTCCATGGCCTGCCTTCAGACGTCAGCAAACCGTATTCCCTCCCCAACCTAGGTCATTTGCACTGTGTTGCCGATGGACCATGGGGGCAGCTGACATGGCTTCTTCTTTGAAATGTTTGCATGCAGCGGCAGGGCTGCACTCATGCTGCTGGGCAACCAGGGTTTGGAAAAGAGCCTGGGTCATGGAAACTGGCTACGGAAGGGTACTGAACATCCCGGGGGAGGGAGGGCAGCTAGCTCTGCTGTGATGCTGTCTGCTGGGTGGCCAAAGGTGGCAGTGCAGTTGGAGCATCTTCATGGGAAGGGAGACGCCGGAAGGGGAGATGCCGACTAGTGCTACACATGCTTGCGTATGTGTGCATTCACACCCTAGCCGCCAGCATCCAGAGGGCATGGGACAGAAAAAAGAATGAAAAAACCCAGCTGGCGCAGGATGAATTCTGGCCTCTCAAAGGCCCAGCACCACTGACTCGGCCCTCCTCCAGTCTAGATTTATGTCTGCAGTGGGAGTGTGGTATTCCCACTGCAACCATCATGGAGTGGAGCCATGGGGAAATTGTGAGTAACGGTAAGACCAAAAGAAGCCGGGTGACAGAATGGGGGAGGCCTCCATCAAGGGGGCATGGCCAGAGACAGGAGGATAAAATGTGGGGAAAAAAAAATAACTTATCTTGCACTGCAGTGTGCTGTAACCTCCAAAAATTCACAGTGAGTGAATTTCACTGGACCCTGTCCATCTTTCCCACCACCACCACCGCGAATCGGTAGATCTTCTAATTTCTGCAGCAATGTTGTCCGTCTGCTACTTAATAATACACTGGCCCTTTAAGGAAATGTCAAGCACTTTATTGTTGCAAACATATTAATGCCCACCACAGAGGCTGTCAATTAAAATAGAGAAAAGAATCACTTCAGACCACAGGCATAAGAAAGGTACCTTGTGCATGCATCTGCCGCTGTTCCAATTATCCTCCTGCACACTGGCAGCGCACTGCAACCCCTCTGTTATAGTTCTTAATGGAATGGCTAAGGGTACTCTAAAGACCCTTCCAATTTAAGAAAAGCACTCAGCGCTTTCAAAAATGAGACAGGAATCCAAGAATCATCATCAGGGTCTCGTCGCAGAAACACAAAGCTGCACTTTTTGAATCTGCTCAAGTCGAGGCTCATAGAAATATAGAAAATAGAAATCTTGCAGACAGAAAAAGACCTGGGGCTACGAAGTCTGCTTACGTCCTACCTTGTGCGTGAAAGTCTCTATTCACAGTGTGTTGGTAAACACGGAAAAATAAAATAAAAAATAGTCAATGCACAGTGGAGCTAGTTGTTCCCCCAACATGCATGCATACACAAAAATAATATCAGAGCTGGAATTTGCAGAAGCCTGACTTTATGAGATGTATTTAATAATGCCCGTAAACAGTTCACTGTGGCCGTTGCCTGGAGACCGATGCAATGCAAAGCAGAGAGGGAAAAAAAAAAGAAAGAAAAACTCTTTATACACAGATTATGGAACCACAGACAGGAAGATGAAACAGTCGGCTGGCAAGGGATAATTAGATTTTTTCAGGTGGGGGGGACAGGTAATTAAAATGACACTTGCAACACTCTCCTCTTTCTGGCCCTTTTACACAAAAAAAAATCTAAGTAAAAAGCAGGATAGGTTCTCATTGAAAAATTAGGTGTGGCGCTGGCCCGTCAGTGCAGTGGCCAAACTACTGCATGTGGGGCTGGTTACCTACATTCCAGGAACAAGCTAGGATCGTCAGGGTTGGCCGAAACAGGACGACTGCACATCCCACAGCACGCTCTCTCCTCCTTTGGAGAAGCAGGACCCTCACAACTGATGCAACACTGCCACATGGGTCACCCTGGGTGGTAGCACAGTGGAGGTACTGCAATTTCAATTCAATAAATTTATTTTACCGGGGGGGGGGGCGGTGTGCTGATCTGTGCACCAGCAAGCAGTGGCATGCTTGGAGCCCTGTGCGTGCTGGAAGTCCCAAGGGCAGAAACCTAGAAAGCAGGAAAAACCCTTGTGCATGCAGGATGACTACAACATCCTCAGCCCCCACTTCCTAGCACCAGCCTTTCCTCCACCAACACTGCCACCTGGTGATCACGGGTGGCAATGAAGCAGAGGCCACAGAGAAACATGCTTGCATCCTGCGGTGCAAGCATGGTGCTACTCCTAGGGTTGGTGAGGCCCTAAACAATGTTTATAACATGTAACCAAAACTTTAGAGAGTAGTCAGGGTAGGATGTCAGCAGAGCACACAAAACACAGGTGTTTCTCTTGAATTCTTCACTATATGCATAGTCGTCGTTCTATGATTACAGCACAAAGTGCCTTAATAGTGGATATAATATTGCCATTTAGTTCATACAGAGTAACCTTGCCCTGCAGGAACAGCCGCCACCGTGCCTTGAGGCTTCACTCTCTACGAGCTTTGTCAGGGGACATGGTTACATAATCAGACTCTACCTTTTATACTTAACCAGAGAAACCACACAACATAAACAATAAATATTATTTCATACTAGCAGAGCCTTTTACAGCAAAAGGTACTTAAATAAGTGATGTTACCCATTATTTAAAGTGCTGTGCCCCACAGTTCATTCATTAGTATAATTATAATCATTCTTTTACAGGAAAAACAGGTAACATCCAAACTGCTCATGCTAAATTACATCATTCTATCCAAGTCCATAAAACAAAAGATCTTTTGTTATCTGGACTTTGGTGCAATGATGTAATTAAGCATGAGCAGTCTGCATGTTACCCGTTTTTTCATTATACTAATGAACTAATTTTGAAGCACAAAGCACTTTAAATAATGGCTCATTTAAACTTATCGAAGTACCTTTTGCTTTAAGACAGCCTGCTAAAATGAAACGTTTATTGTGCATGTTGTGTGATTCCACTGGTTGAGTACAAACGGTAGATGCTGACCACGTAACCATACCCCTGATGAAGCTGCTCATAGAAAGCGAAGCACCAGAGCACGCTGGAGGCTGTTCCTGCAGGTAAGGTTACTCTGTATGAGCCAAACAGTGATATTAAATGCACTACTACAGCACTTTACACTGTAACCATAGAAGAACAAATGCGCATATGGTGAAGAACACCTGAAATATGGAGCAAAGACTCCTAGATTGTTTTGGAAATCAGTTAAGTGCTTTCACATTTGTGTTTTATGTACTGTACGGAGATCGTACCCTGAGTACTCTCCAGTTGCTTTAGTTACATCAGTGGTGCCGGAATGGTTTGAAAAGTGGTAGGGCCAAGGACGTAAGGGGTAAATTTTCCCCTATTATATTACCATGATAGCAAAAAGTGACAGGGCCACGTACGAAAGTGGTAGGGCCATGGCCCTAGTGGCCCCCCCTGTTCCGGCACCTATGAGTTACATGTTAGTGCAGTGGCGGTTTACTGCAAGGGGGGAGCACCATCCAGCCCCCGTAAAAGCAAGTAGTGGCATGCTTGGAGCCCCGTGCATGTCAGGCATCCAGAGGGTGAAGACCTAGAAAACAAATAAGTTCCTGGTGCGTGCAGGATGACCCATAGCAGGTTTGGATCCCATATACCTGCCACCAGCCTTTTCTCCACTAAGGCTTCTTCTGCTCTTGAACTCAGCAGGGGGCAGGCGATACTGCCTGGCTGCTGCCAGACTCGCCTCGGGGAATCAGAGAACAAGGAGGAAGGCAAGTGCTGGTGATGTTGGGGGTGATATGAGGCAGGGCCTGAACAGGGGATGCAGGTTGCACAAGGGGGTGTAAAGAGTAAACTTAAAGAGGGATGTGGCATCTCTGATCTCAAGTCAGCTATCGTATGCAATTAAATTACTTGTAAAGCACTTTTGGATACAGAGTATAAAAAAGAAAAGCACTGCATGAGTGAAATTTGTATACTTCTCTACAGACCATGGACTACCAGTATTTGACCAAAATACCAGTGGTGGCGAGAAGTTCAAATAAGTATTTCCCACTTTGGCCTGCTGTTCTCCTCAATGACCTCCACTCCTCCTTTTCTTCCACTACATTGTCCAGACTGGAGGATCAAGAGGAGTGTCAACATACTGGCAGACTGGATGGGCCGAGAACATTTTTTCTACCAACATCTTCTGCATTTCCATGTTATCTTGTTTCCTAAGCATCAGCACAACAAAGAGCCATTGAGTGCAACAAGCTAGACTGGTCACTGCCAGCCCCCAGAGAACCAAGGCAATAATGCCCACAATATAAATTCTTAAGCAAACTAAGCCGTTGTCTACTGAAGACCACTAGCTGAGACCCTCATTACAGTCAGAAGTAACAAAGTCAACAAGCAGAGGCAGCTTGAAGGAAGATCAGTATGTAGGATGCACAATCAATAAATGACACAAATAATTTCCACATCTGTTTTTTTTTATTTATTCCCATTACAATTGCATGCATTCTAAAGCACAAGACCCTATGCAAAGCATCATAGGAAGGCATATCCATCTGTGCGAGTGTGTGTGTGTGTATGTGTGCTGGGAGGGTAAACTGTATAGGAAATCTGAAATGTACTGAGAGGCATCAAGCTTCCTGAAGCAAAACCAGGACCTCAGCAAAAATGAGATGTGTCATTTCGGCTTGGCTGTCGTGTTTACATACTGTAAAGTACTTTGGGATACAGTGCATGAAAAGATCTACATGAGTGAAAATTGTATACTTTTCTAAATTTCACTCACTATCAGTATTTAATCAAAATACCACTGATATGGCTGGCCCGGTGGTGCTGAGGGTTGAGGTGTGGGATGCCACACCTCGCACTACGCCGGCAACCTGGATTCAAGAAACGGACTCGGCTGCGACGGTCGGGGAAGGAGGTTGAGCGTCTGGTGATGCTCTCCTCCTTCTGTGGGTTACCAGGGTGCTTCACACCTCGGCACCCCTAGGGCTGGTAGAGGCATGGGCTTTTGGGGCACCAGTGGCTCTTCGGAGTCGGGAAGGGAGGGCGCCAGGGCGCTTGGCAACGGCATGCATCAGCACAGCATCTGCCTGGATGTATGTCCTTCGTGCCGGCATCCTCAGGGATCAAAGGGATAAAAACGGGGGAAAAAATGTATACACCCTGGTCCCCGAGCACAGATGAAACCGGGGAGGGGTAGCCTTGGGGAATGCCCTGGTGGACGGAGTAGGAGGGGGTATGAGGCCTCCTCTGAAAAGCCGTGGGAGCCTAAATACCACTGATATGGAGAGAGACTCCAAACACATATTTTTTCATGTTGCCTTACTATTTTCCTCAATAGCACCGGCTTATATGTTTCCTCCACTACATCTCCTGCAGGGCAGTTTTAATGCATAGGCTAAGTAGGCTGCAGCCTAGGGGAGCCAACTGTTTAAGGGCACTTGTGAATGAGGCACTAAGATATATGTTTTTGGCTGCTTGCTCAATTCTCTCTGCTGCCTGACTCTGCTGAGTGCTGCAAGCCTGCAGCACACTGCACACACACAAACACACACTCACAGAACAGGTTTCAGACTTCAGATGAAAGAGTAGCAGGTGCAGCTAACTAACGTGATAAGTCCGCTTCCAACAAGAAATAACAAAGCCCGTCCCAACTCCCGCTGTGACCCCAGCCATCATTTGGCTCCCCTTCCTCCCCATCTCTGCTGAAAAAATTCTTATGCGAGTCATCTTTGCCTCCTCCCGCAGCAAATGTCCCTAATTCTCAGTTCCATTCCATCGCTCACAGACGTGTGTGCTGAACCTTTCTAATCAGCGGGAGTATTAAAATTTCAAAATCCCACTGGCACCAAATTGCTTAGAGCAGCCAGGGAATGCAGGGCCAGGTGTGCTCGGTGTATAAGAAGGCTGTATTTTGGGTGGCTTTTCTTTCTTCTTTCGGATGGCAATTCAGCGTTGATTCAGATTTGGATGGGCTGCGGCACATCAGCACTGTTCACACTAGGAAGCATAACTCTTGGCACCGAGAACCAACCGTGTTTGATTTTTGGGAGCAGGATGAAGAGGACTGATTTTTCACTGGGTTTCCCTCAGGTAAGTGAAAATATCAAAGAGTTGACCCACTAAGTTACTAACTACCTTGTGCAAATGTCCTGGATCAGACTCGGCTAATGAACAAAGTTTAAGTGCCTCTTCTCACCTCGATTTGTACTAACTGTCCTTGCAAAAGCCACCCAATGGTCCTTTGTCACTGCGTAGACCTGACTGGGAATCCATTGCTTTTCCATGTATTTTTTTCTGTGAGGCACAAATGTAATAAGTTAGTTTTCTGGATTGCAGGACCATAGGCAGCGTCAGCTCGTTACTCAGCAAGATCACTGCCAGAGGAACAAGGGACTCAATCAAGCTTTTTTGTGTTTTTTTTTTTCATTTACTGTCTGATTATGGTGCATGTTGCCAGCAATGTTTTAAAAGTCTCCTAGTGTGCTGCATATTTTCATATGATGCTAATTAACTGATATTTTGTAAATACATAATCATGTGAGCGACCCAACTGATCGTAGGCCAACTGATGCTAAAGCGTGTTCACGTATACAATATGGTGCTTCAGTGCCTGCAAACTCAAGTGTGCATGAGTTCTCTGTTTCATAAGAAGTATACGTTTTCTGTATACGTATAAAGTGGGGAGTCTCCTGAGTAAAGCGAAGTAAGTGCCTAGTCAAAACGAGCGTTCTAACACAATGAAAATACATTTTGAAAACAAAAACTGCGACTCTGGGCATGCACATTAGCTCCGTTTAAATAAAATACACTGTAAACGTTGATTTCAGATGTGATGCAGTCAGTGTGACATCCTTCATCACACTCCTGTTGCTAGAAAAATGTGAATAGTAAGAGATTACAGAATTTGCTCCATAGCGAGTAAGTGTGGTGGTGGTGGTGGTGGGGGGCAGTGCTACAGATAATGTGAGTACTTGCTTATTTTACGCCTCATTTTTAAGGAATTACTCTTCAAAAAAAAATATTTATCCCCACACCTGAAAATGTTCAATACTCAGCAAAAGAGCGCTTTCTAACACTATTATTGCTTCTAAAGGAGCATTGTTCTTCCACGTCTGAAGCACTTTTACTCACCAAAATTTCATTTTACTTACCTAATTTGAAAAATGGAGAGAAAAATTACTCTTGCCTGCCAGCATTATCTGGAGCATGGGGGGATAAAATTGCTCGCCACAAAACATGAAACTCTGATCTGGTATGAATCACATTATCCATGTTATTCCAAGTGCGCAGGAAAAATAAAAAACATTCAACAACTACTCATATTGGCTTTATACAAGCCCTAATCATCTTCCAAGCCCTATACCATAATCTGCAATCCTTACAGCCATTTAACAGACCTAAGGGTTTGCGAACCCCAAAGGAAAATCATTTTAATTTTCTGTTGTAGGTTGGCTGTACACCTAATGCTTAATCTGAGGGCAACGGCTAAAACCGTTCACCAGCAAGAGCTACGGAGTGTGCAGCATAGATATGACTGCACTTTAATCGTTTCCAAACGACCAAGCTTTATATTTGCATTCTTATTTATATATTGATTGGGGTGGGATCTCTGGGACTAGGTTGGCTCATTTTTCAGTACTGACATGAGCATAAACCAATGCATGATTAAAGAGACGTAAACAGGATTACATCGTCATGAGAACTGCATCATACACAGAGCAGCGGGCTCAATTAGACAATAAATGGGAGCTAAAACAGGTACACTTAACAGACAGATGGCAGATGATCCTAGAGGGCTGCAGTGAAACGGTCAGCAGGCTGAACAGATCACCTTAATGATACAGATAGGTTCTTCCAGATTGTTTTAATGACTGCTGTTCCAGCTTATTCTGGGTGACTCAAGCCAAGGCCAACCTTTCCCTTCCTCACTCAGCCCGCGATACTATATCTCTGCCTCCTGAACGCCACTTGATTTCATTAATATGTCCATCTAGTATAGTTCCAAGCAGTCTGTGTCCTTCTGCTGCCTTAGGAGGCCTCTCATTATTATTTGTTCAAATATGGGATGGATTTGATTTTGACCTCGAGTCCCAGACCACAAGACCACAAGTGTGTGCAGATGTGCCTGTGTGAGTGTGTGTGTGCACAGACATACATGTGCATCCCCCTGTGGCACCAAAGATCACTCACCAATACATGCTTCCATATGTAAGCAATAAGACACAACAGGGTGTCATTAGACAGTTCTAGTACATGGCTAGGGTACAAGTTCAAGGATTTCAATGCAGTCCTGCATCCAGCTGGTCAGGACGTACTTTCACTCGTGTGTTAGACACTTCATATTCATGGTTAATGACCAATCAGGACACAGGATTTTACTTTTCCATTTTAGAAATGATATTTAACATAGAAACATAGACTCTGCCAACAGAAAAAGGCCAGTTGGCCCACTGTATCTGTCCATTCCTACCTAACCGATGCTGAATAAAAAAGCCCTAGAGGGTCCTCACTCCAACCTTCCCTGTTCCTGTCTGGTATGGTCACTACCAAGCCCTTGCATCTGTAGTAGTGTGATGATGGAAGGGACTTGGAATCCATCTTGCCTACTGTTCCTAAAAGACAGCAGTGACACCCTATTGAGCATGGACACACATCCAAGCTGAGCAGATGGAAAGCTCCCTGTAGTCATTCTGCATACCTCCCAACCCCATACTTCTTCAGGACTGTCTAGTTCTGTGTTAAAAACCTAAACCGTGCTAGTTTCCACAACCTCACTGGGTAGGCTAGTCTGCATGTTAACCACCATCTGTGTCAAGTATTGCTTTCTGAAGTTGTTCCTTATTCTGTCCCAGCTGTTTGTGTAGCCCCCCATTGCACCATGGTTGGTGCTCCGACCAGTAACCCCATTGATTGCCATTGATCAGTGGTTCCTGGCACTGATAATACTTCTGTAAAACTTGCTACTTCAATGAAAACAGAGCACACCAAGGAGCTGCTCCATCCTCACACATGTAGCAGCCCACGCAAATGGATATATCTGCATCAGGGGCCACTCGCTGACTGCAAAGGATGATGTTACTGGTTGGAGGATCTAATGACGCAGTGGCAAGGGGGCTGCTCAAAGAGCTAGGGCCCCATGCACAGTCACTAGGGACTGTTACTAAGTGGTCATACTGAATCAATTAGTGACAGCCCCTTGGCCAGGGCCTGCTAAGATTTCGCAACCCTTCCCAGCACATCGCTAGTCTTGTTGTGACCACATGGGGAAGAGAGTGGGCTTAGCAATGGAAATGGACAACAAGTCCATACAAAGTATGGATACTCTCGTATTCCCAGTTTAGCGATACCCCCACAAGGCTGTGTTCTAACGGGGAACCAAGGAACCAGCAGGGATGCTGATCATCAAGCCAGACTAATCTGGGTGAGAGGTTGGGGGGGGGTGCTCTTTGTCCCCAAGGATTACTTCTTGCATAGGAAGTGGGTTGAAGGCAGAGACCCACCACCAGGGCAGGACCATGAACTGGAACAACCGGGGATCATAATTCTCTTGGGACCATCCATCAGACTTGGGGGAGAGAGAGAGAGAGAGAGAGAGATGGGGTCACTGGATGCCGGGACAATTCTGTGCATAGGGAGTGATTGTGGGGGCATGGACCACCAGGTCAGGACCATGGGCTGAAACAAAATGACAAATGCAATGGTCCAGGTACATGCAAAAAGGTGAGGGTAGGGTGGTTTGGGGAGCACTCGGTGGTAGAGCTGTGTATGGCACAGCCCCATGCAACTGGCTCTGCACTATACACAACACCCTGTTGGTGTCATTAACCAGGTTGATAGTGGGTGCAAACTCCTTTAGTGCCCACTAAAATCTGGCAAACATCTGCATGGATACCTAATAGTGAGGGAGACTCCTTCTCCACAGACTAATAATGCACACATTTGTGTATTACAGGAAATGGAGGCAGTGCAATGGAGAGTGCCTCTACCCCATGTTTAGTGCTGCCAGTCATAGTTCAAAGGGGCTATGTAAGTGATAAGGCACAAAGGGGTGTATGTAAACCATATTTTACAGCACGATCAGGGGTGTAGTTAGGCACAAGGCCAAAGGCCGAGTGACTTCTGCTGCTGGCCGTGCTGTAAAATATGGTTTACACACACCCCTGAGTGCCTTATTGCGCTTATGAAATGTACTCTTTTTTTTTTTTTTTACTTTTGACTATTGGGAAAAGCATGTTTATACGTAGAAAAAATAGATATACTTGTGTGCATTTGTGATAAAATAGTCCTTCCTCTCGCTGCAAGTGATGTCATTAATGATGTCATTGTATTATTGCCTACTTTCTTCTTCCTGTTTTTTCTCTCTGTTGTTTTCTACATTCAAGATATGGAATGTTTATCATGGAATGTTTACCACAGAAAACATGGAATCAAAATTCTGCTCAGTTCCACTGGCAGACTGTCTCTCCCAACACACTGTACACACAGACAACAAAGGCCTTTGTTACAGCCAGAGACTCAATTATCTCACCATCAGGGCAAGAAGAAGAGAGTTCCTTGATAAGCAGGTAAAGACAAAAGAGGGATTTTTCACTGTCAGCAAAGAAACAGTTGTAGTGAAAACTATAAACAATACTGATTGTTTCTAATTTGTTTATGTATGTAGGGAGAGTGTGATGATCAGGGAAACAACATTTAATTCATTTTGTTTAATTTTTTTATTTAAGGTAGTATTATTTTTAGGTCCCAGTTGTAGTTTTTTTTACAGTGTGAAGGTAGCAGCCATGTTTGTGGTGGAAGATCAGTTCTGGCAGTAGGGCGCTAACTGAAATGCCTGTGTCCCAAATGCCCATTGATCTGGGTTCCAGACTCTTCACTGCTGAGCTGTCCTGTTTTTTAACCATGTGTAAACCATATTTTACACATAAATAAGAGCCAATCGGATTATATGACTTTACCCTGCCATTTTATAAGTTGACATGCCACCAGTTGTAATTTATGCCCCTTTTCTAGTACTGACACTAACAGACATCAAAGCATTCCACCAGTTTTTTTTAACCCTTTACAACTCTTAAATTAGCCTGGTACTCTCTATGCACAGATGAAACTATATCAATTGGCTACTGTCTGTCAGGGGTCTCTTCCTTTGTTTTCCTCTCCCACATGCAGTGACCATGGACATTGGCATCCACTTCCTGCTTTTAGGATGGCTCTGTTTTTCACTTGTTCAGGATTCACACATTATGAACTGTTTGACTTTTTTGTCACACTCTGAAACAAACCAGTGATGACAATCCATCATGTGAATAACTTTGTCAAGTAACTATGGTTATTACTAACTAATGGTTAACTGTTCATTCACGAAAAAATACCACCAACAGCTTAATCTGGTTCCCCATCAGTTGGTTTGCATCGGTATCCACAACATGACCTGGATAAGGCTGAAAACTGGAAGTAATGTCTGGCCTCCGTTCCCTGGTCAACCAAAACTAAGTAAATACTGCTGACTTGGTCAGGATTTGCACATCATGGACTGTTCCGACTTTTTTTGTCATACTCTGAGCCTCTATGCTAGCAGGTTAGAGTAACAATATATGAAGGAGCTTGGTGCATCCAGCAGGCCTGGGTTTCATTCCCACACCCTTCACCTGCATAATACTGTGCGACCCTGAGCAAGTCACAAAACTACCCTACATTCCCAGGACTCGCCTTTAAATGATCTATTGGAAACCACTGGAAATGAGTCCCTGACTCAGTGGTGCATCTGTTTCTCACGAATAAAAATAAATGTTATTAATCATTATTATTATTATAGTGATGACAGTCAATCGGCAGCAGCAGCAAAGGCAAGAAGCCAAAAAGTTTATTACCGTGAATAACTCTGTAACGATCAGTATTCCTCATGTTTAACTATTACTGTTATGTGAGGTTTGCTGTCTGGAGGTATTTACACCTTCAGGCGCTGCCTCCCCCTGGGACCCCGCTGAGAAGGAGAGTTCATTCCCAATTACAATAAATCCTGTTGTGGCCCGTTTTAAATAAATACCTATGTTTTTGAGGATTCAGGCTGTAATCCAAGCCCATGCATGATCCATGGATACAACCATCATTCACATCATGGCTCAGCTATGTGTCTCTCTCTGCATGGGATTTTTGGCACACAACCTATGCTTTTTTTATTCCAATTCCGGTAATACAGCTGCCTACCCAAGGAAGGACATGTTTTGTAACAGAAAAGAAAGGGTCCTCACCACTGATTCTCTTAAGTATAATGCCCCATTTTAAAAAATGCTGAAAAAAATCACCTACTGCACTTCAAAAATGTAACTATTTCACAGTGAATAATAAGACACATACTTGGGTCCTGAGACTTGGCCATACTTATTAAAGGCCCAATGTCCTGAAACAGAAAAAAAATGCCTAATATACTCAGGAATTCCAGAATGGTACCAGACCAGAAAACAATAAAAGTTAAACGTGTCCAATGGGTGTTGTGTGTGGTGATGTCACTCCTCGGGTGGTGGAAGCACTCAGCTTTGCCTCATGCTTCAACCCACCTGAGGAGTGACATTATTACACAATAATACACACCCTGCCGGCCCACCGGTACAGGGGCAGAGCGCCTGACTGCAACGCCGATGGCCTGGGTTCAGGAACGGACCTCGGGATGTCAGTGGTCCAGCCGAGGAGATAAGGATTGAGCATCCTAGGGACTGCTCCCCTTCTCTGGGAGGGAGGGGGTAGAGTGTCCAGCACAATGTGGACCTCTGGCGGGGGCCGGGGGTACCCCCATGCCGTCGTCATTATTTGTGGGGGGCGGGGCGGATGTGTGACATCATTGCACGTCCTCACCCCCTGGGGGAAACACTAGAAAACAGCGGCCACCACTTATGATGCCTGCTCACTCTGGCCCCGATCGCACACCATGGCACTTTTGGGGGATCCTGAACTATCCTGTCACCTGCTATGGCCAGTGGGACTCCACGCCCCACCGTGGGGGGCAAGCCAAGGAGGCAATGCCAGTGGGCTCTCCTGCTGGCACCCTTGTCCCGTCATCGTGGGAGTTTTACTGGTGTGGTAGCCCCACCCTGGGGGCAATCCAGGGAGTATCGGGGGTACGGGAAGGTAAGTCCCGGGGTGTGAGGAGATTGCCGAGGGCTGGCGGGGACTGAGCCACAAAGGAGGCTTGCACAAAAAAAAAGTGTCCAATGGACATTGCTGTTTTTTTTTTTTTAAGTTCCTTATTTTTATTCCACACTGTAATGCCCCCCCATCCACTTTACAGCTGGACCTCAACACAGGTTTTCCCAATGTTGCCCCCCCAACACATACACACACACACGCACATGCGCACACTTTCCTCAGATGTTTCACAACTGTACTGGGAAAAGAAGAGCCAGAACATGCAGTAGAATATAAATTATGGAGAGTATGAGTAACTTATCAGGCACATTACTTCTTGGTACTGTGATAGATAATCTCCACTTAGTGTCAGTGTCATAGTGTCTTCAATGTATGAATGAGTTTTTTATAAGGTACCTTTCTGCACAGCACTCACAAATCAGATACTTACAATATGCAAAACAATGCTAATTAAAATACCAAGGCAAGGGATCATGGAGAGGTTTCTTCCCTGGTTGTTTTCGCTTTATAGTCAGCCTTTGACACCACAGGACATACTGGGTATTGCCAAACTAGTACCAGTGTGTACTGGGGTAGTGACCTTGGGGGTATGACTGTGCCAGTGCCATGGAGGGGCTACTAGCTAGCCTTAGCTAGTACAATTGCTAATTATTGATTTTCCCCTATATAGGATAGTGTATGAGTAACAGTTAACAACAGGGCTATTCTTTCCCCCAGTGGTACTACTCGACAGGCAGTGACCTCAAGAGCACAACTCGAGGAGGTCTCAGTCGTCATAGTACCGATGAGGGGAAAGAATAGCCCTGGCATTAACTGTTACTCGTACACTTTTCTTTATAGTGTATAGTGGAATGTCCCCCAAAAAAACATATACACAGCTTTTTGTTTTAACGCAGATTTACTGAGGCAGTACAAGTAAACTAATTAGGCAATTAAAAACAAAAATGTTGCATCAGCAAATACAGTTGGTTGAAACATTGAACATTGCAGTTTTTTAAAACTGCACAGACAGCAGCTGCAATTCACAATCTATAAGTGAAATCGGCTAACAGGGGGTCTAGCTCAGTAGCAGAATATCGTGACTTGCCCTGTGCTCGTCGTTGTCTCTGAGGAAACTATGTATTCACTTGATGTCATTTTCCGGTTTTTTCACCATCTTTTGGTTTTCCTGCTCCAAAATAAATTTGTCTCGTTCGGACAGTGGCCTTGATAGTACTGCCGCAGACATCGCTAATTCATGAAGGTATTTTGAATGCAGCCTAACGTACCCTAACTGTTAGATTCCTGCTCGAGGACACGAATGTGAGACGTCCGCACTGCAGCAGAACGAAAAGTCGTTTTGCTGCACTGCGGACGTCACTAGTGAAGCACAACAACATTTTTAGAGTGATAGATTTTAGAGCTCAACAACGTTCCACTATACACTATAGCCCCATTCCTTTCCCTAGGACTTCATTCCCGATCCCTCAATACATTTCCTTATTTGTTTAAGATTCCTTACTTGTGAGGTTCATTAGTTATAATTTACCACAATGTTTATTTTTGCCAAGTTGCTAACTACATTATGTGGGAAGCTGTTGTGGTATAGTATTTGGGCAGACAGTGGATTGGTGCCGTTTCCCAGGGGACAATACTAGCTTATTACTGAGCTCACTTAATCCTTCCCTGGATGAAGGAACCATGCAATTTACACCTGAACTTTATTTATCTGTTGAATTTTGTTCACCGGGTAGGCCCTCTGAGACTAAAAGTACTTTTATCAGGGGCGACCTGGGATTAATTACATAGGGAACATAGCAGAACATCACAGAAAGTCAAAAAGTACAAGATACAAGTAATAATGAGATCTACAGCAGTACTTGGCTAGCAAACAACCATGTATCGACAACATTAAGCTAAGAGACAAATGTTGACAACATTCACAGGGGTACATAGTTAGCAAATAACTACAATCTTTGAGTAATGAATTCCCACAGGACCCAGGCCCAGCAACCTTGTTTGAGTCCACAAGGTAGGGGTAGTGTACCAACATCCATGGTGACCCAGTACGCAAGGATACAGATGTGGACACATATGATGACCTGCATATTGTAATGCATATCAGTGGCTACCTATAAGGAACCCTTTAAACAGTACTCACCAGCAGACTGAGCCCAACAAATCCTGCATACCTCATTTACTGAAAACCATAGGATCACTAGGAGAGCCAATTTAATTTGAAAGGGATTTTTTTTACATCTACAGTTGCATGTTACCAGAAACCTTCACCGTTTTCACATCAGAGTGAGCAGCAGTACGTGAGAATTACACTCGACTCCAAGGCATTGATTTTCCTTCATTCCCAAAACAAAACAAATAGATTCGAACCATGCAACCTGACAACAGGTCTTATCATCAGTCAGGATTTCTATAGCACAAAAGGATTTTTTGAACAGTTATTATAAACGACAAATGTAAATAATACATACGGTGGAATGCTGTGATGTTTTGGTTTAACAATTAAAGGATGCTGCAGAGGTCTCCCATGTGGTACAGCTAAGGTGGATCACATTTATCGATGAATTTATATTATACTTGATGTACCCTTCCCCCAGAATGCACCTGGAAACTAGCTGTTTATGACTCCGGTACCCTTATGGGGACAGATTTTAAATAAATCACACTTGCACTAGGGAGAACAGAGTTTGCAAATAAGCCCGGGAATGTGTCATGCAGGGAAAGGTTGCTGGCTTAGCACAGTGTGGAGATGAGGAACTCAACTGTCAAACATGAAGGGACAGGGCCACCCTACATTCGTTCACCCACCAGAAGCTGTCCAAAGGAACTGCTACATAATCAACACTAAAGGCAGCTCTCAGCTCTCCCAACACTGACCAAAGGAGCTGCTCTGGTATCAGAAGTGGAGGCAGGGTTCACCTGCTACAACAGCTGACCAAAAGAACTGCTCTGTCATAAGTAGTGTAGACAGCACTCACATGCCCCCAACAGCTGACCGAAGGAACTGTCCTGGTATCAGAAGTGGAGTCAGTGTTCACCTGCCTCAGCAGCTGACTAATGGAACTGCCTTGGTGTCAGAAGTGGAGGCTGCGTTACCTGCCACAACAGCTGATCAAAGGAACTGCTCTGTCATCAGTGGTGTAGGCAGTACTCACGTGCCCCAACAGCTGACTAAAGGAACTGCTCCGTCATCAGCGGTGTAGGCAGAGCTCACCTGCACCAACAGCTGACTAAAGTAATGCTCTGTCATCAGCAGTGTAGGCAGCGCTTCCCTACCCCAACAGCTGACCAAAGGAAATGCCCTGGCATCAACAGTCAAGGTAGCAGGCACCTGCCCCAACAGCTAACCAAAGGAACTGCTCTGTCATCAGCAGTGTAGGCAGCGCTCACCTACCCCAACAGCTGACCAAAGGAACTACTCTGTCATCAGCAGTGTAGGCAGTGCTCACCTGCTCCAGCAGCTGACCACATGAATTGCTCTGTCATCATCTGTGTAGGCAGTGCTCACCTGTCATAACAGCTTACCAAAGGAACTGCTCTGTCATCAGTGGTGTAGGCAGCACTCACATGCCCCAACAGCTGACCGAAGGAACGGACCTGGTATCAGAAGTGGAGTCAACGTTCACCTGCCTCAACAGCTGACTGAAGGAACTGTCCTGGTATCAGAAGTGGAGTCAGTATACACCTGCCTCAATAGCTGACCAATGGAACTGCCTTGGTATCAGAAGTGGAGGCAGCGTTCACCTGACACAACAACTGACCAAAGGAACTGCTCACGCATCAACAGTCAAGGTAGCATGCACCTGCCCCAACAGCTAACCAAAGGAAATGTCCTGGGATCAGCAGTATAGGTAGTGCTCACCTGCCACAACAGCTGACCAAAGGAACTGCCCTGGTATCAGACGTGTGCAGGCAGCATTCACCTGCCACAACAGCTGACCAAATGAACTGCCCTGTTATTAGAAGTGGAGAAAGCGTTCACCCGCCACAACAGCTGACTGAAGGAACTGCCCTGGTATCAGAAGTGGAGGCAGTGTTCGCCTGCCACAATAGCTAACCAAAAGAACTGCTCACGTATCAACAGTCAAGGTAGCACGCACCCACTCCAACAGCTAACCAAAGGAAATGCCCTGGCATCAGCAGTATAGGTAGTGCTCACCTGTCCCAAAGCTGACCAAAGGAACTGCCCTGGTATTAGAAGTGAAGGCAGTGTTCTTCTGCCACAACAGCTGACCAAAGGAACTGCCCTGGTATCAGAAGTGGAGGCAGCGTTCACCTGCCACAATAGCTGACCAAAGGAATTACCCTGGCATCAGTAGCCTAGGTGGTGCTCTCCAGCCCCAGCAGCTAACCAAAGGAACTGCTCAGTAAGCAACAGTAAAGGCAGCTCTTACCTGTCCCAACAGCTGACCAAAGGAACTGCTCTGTCATCAGCAGTGTAGGCAGCGCTCACCTGCACCAATATCTGACTAAAGGAATGCTTTGTTATCAGCAGTGTAGGCAGCACACACCTGCACTGACAGCTGACTAAAGAAACTGCCCTGGCATTAGCAATGCAGGGCAGTGCTCACCTGCCCCAACAGCTGACCAAAGCAACTGCTCTGTTATCAGTGGTGTAGGTAGCTCTCACCTGCACCAACAGCTGACCAAAGGAACTGTCCTGGTATCACAAGTGGAGGCAGCATTTACCTGCCACAACAGCCGACCAAAAGAACTGCTCTGTCATGAGTAGTCTAGGCAATACTCACCTGCCCCAATAGCTGACTGAAAGAACTGCTCTGTCATCAGCAGTGTCAGCAGTGCTCACCTGCCCCAACAGCTAACCAAAGAAAATGCACTGGCATCAACAGTCAAGGTAGCAGGCACCTGCCCCAACAGCTAACCAAAGGAACTGCTCTGTCATCAGCAGCGCAGGCAGTGCTCACCTGCCATAACAGCTGACCAAAGAAACTGCTCTGTCATCAGCAGTGTAGGCAGGGCTCAGCTGCCACAACAGCTGACTAAAGGAACTGCTCTGTCAGTAGCAGTGTAGGCAGCACACACCTGCCAAAACAGCTGACTAAAGGAACTGCTCTGTCATCAGCGGTGTAGGCAGCGCTCATCTACCCCAACAGCTGACCAAAGGAACTGCTCTGTCATTAGCAGTGTAGGCAGCGCTCACCTACTCCAACAGCTGACCAAAGGAACTACTCTGTCATCAGCAGTGTAGGCAGCACTCAGCTGCCACAACAGCTGACCAAAGGAAATGCTCTGTCATCTGCAGTGTAGGCAGCGCTCACCTGCCACAACAGCTGACTAAGGGAACTGCTCTGTCATCAGTGATGTAGGCAGCACTTTCCTGCCCCAGCAGCTGACCAAAGTAAATGCTCTGTCATCAGCAGTGTAGGCAGCGCTCACCTGCCACAACAGCTGACCAAAGGAAATGCTCTGTCATCAGCAGTGTAGGCAGCGCTCACCTACCACAACAGCTGACTAAGGGAACTGCTCTGTCATCAGTGGTGTAGGCAGCGCTTTCCTGCCCCAGCAGCTGACCAAAGGAAATGCTCGGTCATCAGCGGTGTAGGCAGCACTCACCTACCCCAACAGCTGACCAAAGGAAATGCCCTGGCATCAACAGTCAAGGTAGCAGGCACCTGCCCCAACAGCTAACCAAATGAACTACTCTGTCATCAGCAGTATAGGTAGTACACACCTGCCCCAACAGCTGACCAAAAGAACTGCTCTGTCATAAGTAGTGTAGACAGCACTCACATGCCCCCAACAGCTGACCGAAGGAACTGTCCTGGTATCAGAAGTGGAGTCAGTGTTCACCTGCCTCAACAGCTGACTGAAGGAACTGTCCTGGTATCAGAAGTGGAGTCAGTGTACACCTGCCTCAATAGCTGACCAATGGAACTGCCTGGTATCAGAAGTGGAGGCAGCGTTCACCTGACACAACAACTGACCAAAGGAACTGCTCACGCATCAACAGTCAAGGTAGCATGCACCTGCCCCAACAGCTAACCAAAGGAAATGTCCTGGGATCAGCAGTATAGGTAGTGCTCACCTGCCACAACAGCTGACCAAAGGAACTGCCCTGGTATCAGACATGCAGGCAGCATTCACCTGCCACAACAGCTGACCAAATGAACTGCCCTGTTATCAGAAGTGGAGGAAGCATTCACCCGCCACAACAGCTGACTGAAGGAACTGCCCTGGTATCAGAAGTGGAGGCAGTGTTCGCCTGCCACAATAGCTAACCAAAAGAACTGCTCACGTATCAACAGTCAAGGTAGCACGCACCCACTCCAACAGCTAACCAAAGGAAATGCCCTGGCATCAGCAGTATAGGTAGTGCTCACTTGTCCCAAAGCTGACCAAAGGAACTGCCCTGGTATCAGAAGTGAAGGCAGTGTTCATCTGCCACAACAGCTGACCAAAGGAACTGCCCTGGCATCAGTAGCCTAGGTGGTGCTCTCCAGCCCCAGCAACTAACCAAAGGAACTGCTCAGTAAGCAACAGTAAAGGCAGCTCTTACCTGTTCCAACAGCTGACTAAAGGAACTGCTCTGTCATCAGCAGTGTAAGAAGCAGTCACCTGCCCCAACATCTGACCAAAGGAACTGCTCTGTCATCAGCAGTGTAGGCAGTGCTCACCTGCACCAATATCTGACTAAAGGAATGCTTTGTTATCAGCAGTGTGGGTAGCACACACCTGCACCGATAGCTGACTAAAGAAACTGCCCTGGCATTAGCAATGAAGGGCAGTGCTCACCTGCCCCAACAGCTGACCAAAGCAACTGCTCTGTTATCAGTGGTGTAGGTAGCTCTCACCTGCACCAACAGCTGACCAAAGGAACTGTCCTGGTATCACAAGTGGAGGCAGCATTTACCTGCCACAACAGCTGGCCAAAAGAACTGCTCTGTCATCAGTAGTCTAGGCAATACTCACCTGCCCCAATAGCTGACTGAAAGAACTGCTCTGTCATCAGCAGTGTCGGCAGTGCTCACCTGCCCCAACAGCTAACCAAAGAAAATGCACTGGCATCAACAGTCAAGGTAGCAGGCACTTGCCCCAACAGCTGACTAAAGGAACTGCTCTGTCATCAGTGGTGTAGGCAGCGCTCATCTACCCCAACAGCTGACCAAAGGAACTGCTCTGTCATCAGCAGTGTAAGCAGCGCTCACCTGCCCCAACAGCTGACCAAAGGAACTGCTCTGTCATCAGCAGTGTAGGCAGCGCTCACCTGCCACAACAGCTGACTAAGGGAACTGCTCTGTCATTAGTGGTGTAGGCAGCACTTTCCTGCCCCAGCAGCTGACCAAAGGAAATGCTCTGTCATCAGCAGTGTAGGCAGTGCTCACCTGCCACAACAGCTGACCAAAGGAACTGCTCTGTCATCAGCAGTGTAGGCAGCGCTCACCTGCCACAACAGCTGACTAAGGGAACTGCTCTGTCATCAGTGGTGTAGGCAGCACTTTCCTGCCCCAGCAGCTGACCAAAGGAAATGCTCTGTCATCAGCAGTGTAGGCAGTGCTCACCTGCCACAACAGCTGACCAAAGGAACTGCTCTGTCATCAGCAGTGTAGGCAGCGCTCACCTGCCACAACAGCTGACTAAGGGAACTGCTCTGTCATCAGTGGTGTAGGCAGCACTTTCCTGCCCCAGCAGCTGACCAAATGAAATGCTCTGTCATCAGCAGTGTAGGCAGCGCTCACCTGCCACAACAGCTGACTAAGGGAACTGCTCTGTCATCAGTAGTGTAGGCAGCACACACCTGCCACAACAGCTGACCAAAGGAAATGCTCTGTCATCAGCAGTGTAGGCAGCGCTCACCTACCACAACAGCTGACTAAGGGAACTGCTCTGTCATCAGTGGTGTAGGCAGCGCTTTCCTGCCCCAGCAGCTGACCAAAGGAAATGCTCGGTCATCAGCGGTGTAGGCAGCACTCACCTACCCCAACAGCTGACCAAAGGAAATGCCCTGGCATCAACAGTCAAGGTAGCAGGCACCTGCCCCAACAGCTAACCAAAGGAACTGCTCTGTCATCAGCAGTGTAGGCAGCACACACCTGCCCCAACAGCTGACCAAAGGAACTGCTCTGTCATCAGTGGTGTAGGAAGCACTTTCCTGCCCCAGCAGCTGACCAAATGAAATGCTCTGTCATCAGCAGTGTAGGCAGTGGTCACCTGCCCCAACAGGTGACCAAAGGAACAGCTCTGTCATCAGTAGTGTAGGCAGCACACACCTGCCACAACAGCTGACCAAAGGAACTGCTCTGTCATCAGCAGTGTAGGCAGTGCTTTCCTGCCCCAACAGCTGACCAAAGGAAATGCCCTGGCATCAACAGTCAAGGTAGCAGGCACCTGCCCCAACAGCTAACCAAAGAAACTGCTCTGTCATCAGCAGTGTAGGCAGTGCTCACCTGCTCCAGCAGCTGACCACATGCATTGCTCTGTCATCAGCTGTGTAGGCAGTGCTCACCTGCCACAACAGCTGACCAACGGAACTGCTCTGTCATCAGTGGTGTAGGCAGCACTCACATGCCCCAACAGCTGACCGAAGGAACTGCCCTGGTATCAGAAGTGGAGTCAGCGTACACCTGCCCCAACAGCTGACCAATGGAACTGCCCTGGTATCAGAAGTGGAGGGTCACCTGACACAACAACTGACCAAAGGAACTGCTCACGCATCAACAGTCAAGGTAGCACGCACCTGCCCCAACAGCTAACCAAAGGAAATGTCCTGGGATCAGCAGTATAGGCAGTGCTCACCTGCCATAACAGCTGACCAACGGAACTGCCCTGGTATCAGATGTGCAGGCAGCATTCACCTGCCACAACAGCTGACTGAAGGAACTGCCCTGGTATCAGAAGTGGAGGCAGTGTTCGCCTGCCACAACAGCTGACCAAAAGAACTGCTCATGTATCAACAGTCAAGGTAGCACGCACCCGCTCCAACAGCTAACCAAAGGAAATGCCCTGGCAACAGCAGTATAGATAGTGCTCACCTGCCACAACAGCTGACCAAAGGAACTGCCCTGGTATCAGAAGTGGAGGCAGCGTTCACCTGCCACAACAGCTGACCAAAGGAACTTCCCTCGAATCAGCAGTCTAGGTAGTGCTCACCAGCCCCAGCAGCTAACCAAAGGAACTGCTCAGTAAGCAACAGTAAAGGCAGCTCTCAACTGTCCCAACAGCTGACCAAAGGAACTGCTCTGTCATCAGCACTGTAGGCAGCGCTCAACTGCCCCAACAGCTGATCAAAGGAACTGCTCTGTCATCAGCACTGTAGGCAGCACAAACAGCTGTACAACTGAACTGCTCTGTCATCAGCAGTGTAGGCAGCATACACCTGCCCCACCAGCTGATCAAAGGAACTGCTCTGTCATCAGCAGAGTAGACAGCACACACCTGCCTCAACCGCTGACCAAAGGAACTGCTCTGTCATCTTCAGTGTTGGCAGTGCTCACCTGCCCCAACAGCTGATCAAAGGAACTGCTCTGTTATCAGCAGTGCAGGCAGCGCTGATCTGCACCAACAGCTGACCAAAGGAACTGTTCTGTCATCAGTGGTTTAGGCTGCGCTCACCTGCCCCAACAGTTGACCAAAGGAACTGCTCTGTCATCAGCGGTGTAGGCAGTGCTCACATGCCCCAACAGCTGACCAAAGGAACTGGCTCTGTCATCAGCAGTGTAGGCAGCGCTCACCATCACCAACAGCTGACCAAAGGAACTGCTGTGTCATCAGCAGTGTAGGCTGCGCTCACCTGCACCAACACCTGACCAAAGGAACTGCTCTGTCATCAGCAGTGTAGGCAGCACACTCCTGCCCCAGCAGCTAACCAAAGGAATCTCTCTGGCATCAGTAGTGAAGGCGGTGCTCACCTTCTCCAACAGCTGATCAACAGGCGCTCCTCTGGCATCAGTAGTGAAGGCAGAGCTCACCTGCCTCAGCAGCTGACCAAAGGAACTGCTCTGGCATCAGTGCTCGCCTGCCCCTAGAGCTGGAGCAAGGGTAGCAAGTATGACTTCAAGTCTCAGGGTGGGGGGAAGGGGACACAAAAGCTTCTGCTGTGCTCTCCAGTTTCTACCAGCCTAAGAATGGGAGCTGGGACTCTCACTGTAGTAGAAAATGCTTCTCTGTATCAGGCAGAAAAATAGGTCACTCATCTGTAACTGTACTTCTAGGAGTGGTATATAGTTCACATGCACACTCTGGCAGTTCCACTGGAACAGCTGATTTTGCCAGATGTCTTTAAGCTACAGTCGTCCCACCACCCTGGTGGTACATCCCCTGACTCCGCCCCTGAATGTCAGATCTTGCATGCTGCAAGCAGAAATCCATGTGCCACTTAGCAGGGGAGGCTGGGTGGGTTGTCTGGATATGAACTATATACCACTCCTAGTACTACAGTTACAGGTGGGTAACCCATTCAGGGGTGTGGATATGATTCACTATCCATACTCTGGCAGACTCCTTGCAATTCTCTGGGAGAAGGGGGCAAGGTACGCATCTCTATTTGACAAACAGGGACTGGAGAACCGAAGTCCCAAATCCAGCATCCCAGTGAGACTCAAGGTCAGTGAGACAGTATGAAATGAAGGTGTGTGCTGACTTCCAGGTAGTAGCCCCGCACATTTTCTGTATGGGGGCATCCCTGGGAGCAGCCACTGAGGCAGCTGTATGTCTGTTAGAATGAGCCATAAGACCTACAGGTGGCTCCCTACCAGCCAGCCTACAGCAGAGGTCGATGCAGGATGTGATCCACCTGTCAATTGTCTGTTTTGTTGCCGATCTGCCTGGTGCAGCTTCAGTGTAAGTGACAAACAGCGAGCAAGCCTCTCCCTGAGCTCTACCTGTGCACTTCTTATAAGAGAGCACCCTCAGCAAATCCAGGTTACGGAGCCTGCTGTTGGCTTCCGAAGATAGGTTGGTAAAGTATGGCAGTATGGTAATCACCTGGTTAAAGTGAAACTTGGATACTACCTTCAGAGGAACTTTGGGGGTGGGTAAAGGACAACCTTATCCCTGTGGAAGGCCAGGTGGGGAGACTCCACTGAGAGCACCTGGAGCTCCCTGATCCTTCTGGCAGACATAATGGCCACCAGGAAGGCTGTCTTCCACGACAAGTGTGACATCCCACACCTGTGCATAGGCTTGAAAGGCTCGCCAATGAGCATAGCCAACACTAGCTGTAAGTCACACAGTGGAGGTGGTTCATGCATTGAAGGGGGGAGGTGGTCCAGGCCACTGAAGAATCAGCCAACCACCATCTCCTAGTCCACCATTGGCTTACCAGCCCATGCTCAGTAAGCCGCGATTGCTGCCAGGTGCACCTTAAGGGCAGTCACTCACCGTCCCAGCTGAGAGAGGGACCAGAGGTAGTCGAAGACACTTACTACAGGGCAGGCAAGGGGAACAAGCTTCTTGTCCTGGCACCAAATGCAGAACTTCTTCCATTTCGAGGCATAGCATCGGCAAGTTGACTCTTTCCTGGAGGCTTCCACAATGTAGAGCACGTCATCCGAAACACCCAAGGCCTGGAACTCTAGCCACTCAGGAATCAGACCATGAGGTGCAGGGACTGCAGGTACGGGTTCTGGATTGTTCCCTGCTGTAAGCTCAGAAGATCTGGACAGCGAGGCAGTCGCCAAGAAAGGTCTACTGCTGAGACCGAGGAGATCCAGGTAACAGAACTGCTGAGGCCAGTCTGGAGCTATTGAAATCATCCATGCTTTGTACTTCCAGGTCTTGTCCTCCAGCTTGTGGATCAATTAAAAAGGATGGAAGGCATATACAAGACGTTGTGTCCATGGCCTCGCGAAGGCATCCCCCAACAGTGTGTCTCAGACTGTGGAGGGTGGGCACAAAACAGCCCTAGTCTGGCGTTCTTCAGGAGGCAAACATGTTCACCAGAGGAGTGCTCCATAGGAGAACAGGGGGGTTCACCATCTTCTGTTTCAGGAAACACTTGTGCGACATCTCTCCTACCCGGCTGAGAGCATCTGTCAGCTGATTGTTCCCTCCTATGACATGGATCACTAGGAGATCTGCATCCAGGCTGCGCACTAGGGTCTAGGTGCGGAAAGCCTCCCAACACAGTGGAAGGAAGTGAGTTCTGCCCTGCTTGTTCAAGTGAAATATGGTCATGGTGTTGTCAGTCTGGACCTGCGTGACCTGATCCCTGATGAGAAGAGTGACTTCCATCAGAGCAAGCTGCACTGCACGGAGCTTCAGCAGGTTTATGTGATGGGGCTCCTGGGGTGACCAGAATTCATGGGCTCTGTGGTCTCCCAGGTGTACTCCCCCCCCCCCCGAGATGTGTTAGCTGCGAGTGTGATGGTCAGTTCTGTGTGGACAAATGGGATTCCTTCCTCCAGGTGTTTGAGGATCAGCCACCACCAGATGGCATCCCACAACAGCTGGGTCACTATGACCAACTGGTTCACATGGCCTAGGTGCTGGGACTACTGATGGTCCAACTCCCACTGCAGGTGGTGCATCCACCAGCGGTCCCAACACACCATGCTGGTACAATATGCCGTGTACCCCAGCAGCCACAGGAAATCCAGGGCAGTGCACAATGGCCCGACCTGAAATGACTGGGCAAAGGAGGTAAGATCCTGTGCTTGGTCTGCAGGGAGGCGGGCCTTGGCCCACGAGGAGTCTAGTTCTACCCCAATGAACTTGATAACCTCTGTGGATACCAGTTCGGACTTGTCCAGGTTGACCAGCAGGCCCAAGTCTCAGCAGGTCTGGAGAGCCAGATCTCTGGACTTCTCTCTATGACCTTTTTGGATGGTCTGGTTAGCGGCAAGTTGTCCAGGGAGGGATACACTCTCCTAGGCGTCTCAGGTAAGCTGCCACCACTGCTATGCACTTTGTGAAGACCCTGGGCACCGAGAAGAGGCCAAAGAACATGACCTGGAACTGCTATTGGACCCTTTCTGCTCAGAACTAGAGGTACCAGCGGTGAGATGGACAGACTAGGATGTGGAAGAACACATCCTGGAGGTCCAGGAAGCAAAACCATGTTTCACTCTGGTGACAGAATTACTGTATCTGATTCAGAGTGACCACCTGCAATTTATGCCTCCGAATGAACTGATTCAGATCATGCAGATCCACTATGGGGCTCCAGACCCCCCCTCAATCCATTATGGGACCAGGAAATACCTGGACACAACTCTGACAGACCAGGGCATCCAGGACATGGGATATTGCCCCTTTTGCAAGGAGCTAAGCAGTGTTCTCCTGAAGACTGGACAGTGAGTCCTGTGACAAGCTGGACTCTTGAGGCACATGGAGGTGGTAAGGTGGGAAAGCCTCAAAGTCCAGAGGCGATCCACTGCTCACTATGTCCAGCAGCCACTTGTCCATTGTGATAGTGGACTAATGTGGCAAGAACTGATGTAGCCAAATTCTATGAGGAGTGCAGACAGGGCCAAAAGGGTAGATGACACCTCCAAACCTGGAATTAGATAGCTTTTTGTGGGGTCACTTGTGGATGCAGGCAGAGGGGCATCGCCACCCCTACTGCCCCTTTCAACAGGACCTTGGCCCCCAGACTTGGGGCAACAGGCCTAGTACTGCCCCTGCTGGGGCTGCTGCTGAGGAGGCTGTGACTGAAATGTTCAGTACTGGAAAGTCTGTTTCTTAGGCTTCTTTTTTGGGTATTTCTGAAACGATGCCACAGAATCCGGGGTGGCACTGGACTTCTTAGTACAGGTAAGATGTCTTTCCGCCCCTGGGTCATATAGGTCAGTGCCCAAGAAAGGGAGATCAACCAGCTCATGCTGGGTGTCTGCTGTGAAGGTGGACAGATGCAGCCAGGCCCTGCCTCCCATGTTGATGGCCACCACAGGCATACAAATCACTCATGTCCAAGGCCAGCTGGAGCTGGTGTTTAGCCACTGATTGATCGTGGTCTCTGATGACCGTCATTGCCATTTGTTGATCAGCAGGGCGGTGTGGGAGGATTGTATCAAACATTCCCATTAGGGAGTGACTGAAATTGGCAGTCATCATAGCATAACTAGCCTGACAGAGACCCTAGGACACGACAGCATGCACCTTTATAATGGCGTGGTCAATCTTACGGGACTCCTTATCTGGAGGCCTACCCATGTCCTGCTTTTCCAACTTACTGAACTCCATGGAGGGGTAGTCAGAGAACCCCAAAAGGGGCCCTATGGGGACCACAAACATGCAGACCATATGGGCAGAGGATGCCAGGCAGGATGCTGGATGCTGCCAAAGCTCCAGGGCCGGTCCCAAAATGGCATCAACCAAGGGGAAGGCAACCCCTGGAGATTCATCCTGATCCAGAATGTCAGTAAAGGGATACTTGGCCGTTTGCTGAACAGGCTCCAATGGGGCTGACATGGACTCCACTATACATTGGAGAAGGGCCTTGAAAGAAATCAGGCCTTGCTCAGTGGAGAACTCTTCAACCGAACCTTGGTCACAGAGGAGAGTCCCAGAAGAGGCCATGGACTTGTGGTCCAAATCGTCTGAGGACTCCTCAAAAATGGCCCTCAACTGTTTCTCACAATGGACCACCAGTGCATCCTCTCCCAGGGTGATCTGCAGGGGTGGTAGCTCCATCCAAAATGGTGGAGAAGCAGTTGTGTGGAGCACCTTTGTTGCATGGACCAGTGGGGGCACCACTGGTGGCTGCCAGGTGATCAGAGGACCATGAGATAAAGCCCTACCCTGGCCAGAGACAGCCCACTGTTACCAAAAGGGCTCCTTGTAGCACCTACACAGCTTGCAAAGGTGCCACTCCTTGACCGAAGATGAGATGAGGAGCATCGACGGTGATGCCCCCCGGTTGAGCGAGACTGACAGGCGGAATACCTCAACTGAGACTTTGATCATCGACCGGACAATTGACGTTGAGGTAAGCCTTCTGACTGGTTGTTGTATACCACATGACGGCATACGTTGACCAGCACAGGTATGGAAAACTCAACTGCCAGTGGAGGCTGCTCCCTCAGCAGGCTGGTTGGGAACACTGACCAGTCCATGTCCAACTGAGCGAGGACTGGGAGCACCCGACATCGATTCTTTGACCTCACTTGACAGTCGGTCGACAGGTTTGAGGAAAATCTCCATGGCCTGCTCAACCAGACTCAAAGCTGACTTGCTTGATGGGGGTGCTGAAGAACTACTGACCTGCCCAACCTGCCCTTGACTGAGGGGCATTTGACCACCGTTGCACAGTTGAGAAGTCAAGGGATCACTCGAGGGGGGGTCAAGTACCCAAGGAAGTCAACGGTTGATATCTCCCAGTCCCATGTTAAGTGCTGGTAGTGCTTGTGCTTAGAACCATGGTGGGCAGAGCTGCCCGTCAGAGTCTGGGGGCCAGACACATGTCCCAGAAGCCTCTGGTGAATGACCCTCCAATGCCAGCCCCAGGGAACAGCAACAAAGACTGAGGAGGTGCTTGCCATAGCAGCTGCCACTTCCGCTTCAAGGTCTACAAGCTGCTGTGCTGACCCGGCAGCTGTGAGGCCTTCTTGTGGCACTTGCGGTGGTCCTTCGGATCCCTCTCCAAAGGTCAACTCATGGTGAGTCGGTACATCCTGTCCTCATGGGACTCTGCTGGAGTATGGATAAACAAAAGCCACACCTGTCCATGTCATGCTGCCCGCCCAGGCAGTACGGGCACATGTAGTGCAGTTTGGTGACCAACATCTGCTGTCAGCACAGCACAGAAAAAAAACCCTTAGCTTCCATTGCTCCATCTTTGCCAATACCATGGAGTCAAAGGAACAGAGGAAAGCAATAAAGTAGTTTGAAAACTTCAAAAGAAAGTTTTGTCTAATGGTGCACAGAGTCTTAAGTGGAAGTCGCAAAGAAGGTGGCCTGTTCTTCCACTGGACTGAAAGATCTGACATCATAGGGTGGAGTCGGCTGAGATATCATGCAGATGGTGGGAGAAGCTTAGCTGAATGACATCCAGCAAATCGCTATTCCACTGAAACTCCCAGAGTTTAGATAGTAAACTATATCCACACCCTAGAACACATTTTATACTGTAATAATAATAATAAACTTTCTTGCAACCATATAAAACAAATTATTCATGACTGACGATTGTTCAAACAGATCATAAAATATAAAGTCATACAGAGTCATTAAATCCTTCCATCACATTTGTAATCTTAGAGCAACCTGTACGCAGCACTTCCTATGTCATGTTCATTAAATGTCAGATATTATGGCTATATTTTTATCACAGCATGTGCATTTCCTAGAGTCTCCCACTGAATCTCATGGAAGCACAACAGCAGCTGCCAGAATATTGCATTTACTGTAGCTGGTTTGCGTCCACAGCTGATTGGCTTCCCATAGACTCCTATTCCTAAAGTCTCATCACAAATTCCCAATGGTTGTCTTTCTATAGCATGCTCTTTCCTACAAATCTGCAAACAGCAGATAAATATGCATGAAGCAGAGCAACCTCTGCCACATGTGCTGTAGTAGAAGCCTGTCCCCAGTACCGCCCATCACTCCCCAACTTCTTGTGCAGCAATGGAAGCCCATCCTGATCCTGCTGAACATTCCACCTCCTCCAAACAGTGAACGTAGCATTAGGGTCCCATTACCAGTACTGCAGAGCATACCACTGTCCCCACATTTTGAATATGGCAATGGGAATCCATGCCCCAGTGCTGCAAAGCAACCTCTACCCCCCCCGGACCACTGAATGCAACACTGGGGACCCATCCCCAGTGCTGCAGAACACTGCCAACCACCCTCCCTGACCACTGAATGCTTGGGAGAACTCAGTCAGTTCCACCAACACTCCCTCCCCCCAAACTCAAAAAATAGGGGGTACTAACAACAACAAAAATGGAAAGGGTCCGGGGTAGTCAAGTCATATCAGAAGACCGTAAGGAAGGCAAGCAATGTGAGATGGCAGTGAGGACGGCTGAGGTGATACTGGGATGCATAGGGAGAGGCATCACCAATAGAAAACAGGAAGTTGTTATCCCTCTGTACAGACAGTTGGTGAGACCCCATCTGGAGTACTGCGTGCAGTTCTGGAGACACCATCTCTGCAAGGACATAGACAGGATGGAGGCAGTCCAGAGGATGGCAACTAAAATGGTGCAGGATCTGTACCAGAAGCCATACGAAGACAGACTAAAAGAGCTTAATATGTATAACCTTGAAGAAAGGTGGGGGGGGGCATGTCTGTACTCTCCCGGGTTGTGCCTGAATATAGGCAACATTGTTGTCTAGTGTACTTACCCAGTAAACAAAAACCAAATAAATAAATAAGAACCTCAAGGGAATCAACAAAGTCCAAGAGGGCATCATCTTTCAGAAAAAGAGATGTGCAAGAACATGGGAGCACAATTTGAAGATAGAGGGGGGACGGCTCAGGGGCAACGTGCGTAAGTATTTTTTTCATGGAAAGGGTGGTGGACACATGGAACGACCTTCCTGAGGAAATCGTGGGGTCAAAATGGGGGTATTCAAGAATGCATGGAACTGACATAAGGCAATTATGGTGGGGGGGGGCAGGAGGGAGTAGGTGGTTGGTTAACTAGGATCTGCAGTTTATCCAATAGGCAGGGAAATGGGCAGACTAGGTAGGTCAAGTGTACCTTATCTGCCGTCAAAGTCTGTGTTTCTATGTTAAACCAGAAAGAGGGAGCAGGAGCCACCATTCTGAGTGCCCCATCTGAGAGACCCCTGGTGCCTGCCCAGCTGAGTAGACCCACTGCACAGCCATCAGAGCCACCACAACTTAGGACCCTGGAGGACTTTTCTATGCCTTTGCATCTTGCTGATGAGGAGCAACCAGGGACATCAGAGGCAGCTAGGGCCCAGTCGCCCAAACTGCAAGAGCCATCTGTAGAGCTTGAACCAAGGCAACAGTTAGAGACCCAGCCAGAGCAGTCTGAGGAGAGACCCCCTAGTGAGTAAGGGGTTGGAGAGCAACCAGACCAGAGCAGCCTTGTGGCAGGGGATGTTTGGGAGGAAGAAATACATGTCGAACTCCCAGAGCACTGTGCCTCAGTGGGCTTTTCCCTCCAAGAAATCGCCCCATTCTCCACTATCCAGTGCTCCTTTGCCTGGTCCCACAGAGACAATCAAGCAGATATGGGAACAGTAACACTGTGAGAGAGAATATAAAGAAGGGAAATAGCTGCCAGAGGGGCAGGTGCCCATGACCACCATAAGGAGTCTACCTTAGTGGTTGTAGGCCGAACAAATTGTGCAATGTCATATTCAAGAGGAGTACCCAAAGTATGAGTACCACTTCCTGCTAGAGTGAGTATGAGATGAAATGGAGGGGAGAAAAAGGGACTCGGTATTTCAAGGCATTCTGGGCAAATTGCACAGGAAGCATAAACTTGATAGTAACAGCAGCACTCCAGCTTTCAAGAGGCCCAGAGAGGTATCCACCAGGTCTATTTGTGAAGTGCTTAAGAAGGACTGAGCATTACCAAGCACTGTGTCATTCTGCAGGACACTGATGGAGAGCGCACCAAGTATGCCGTAGAGGCAGCCGACTCCTTTGGACATCAATGCACAAAACCGGAACCCTGGTTTTATTTTGCCAGGCATGAGTGGTAAACGGACTGGAGTTTCCTTCCCCCAGAGCTCAAGACCATGAGTGTGATTAATATGGACTCATGTTGGACTTACTGCAACAACTATTTATTGTTCTGTTTTTCAGAATACTGTTGCATTTGGGGTGATGGGGAATGGGCTAAGAAAGTGACTGTATGGTAATACTGTACAATGTTTCATGCCATGGGATATCTTGTTCCAAACAACTATATGAAGGTTCTCTATCTGTGCCCCATTGGGTTGATGTGTTAAACTGCTTTAGACAGTGACCAAGTAGTGTTACAGTAGCGTTTGGGTCACTGCGAAGTAGGGTGAGTTTGGAGCTATTTTGGCTAGTGTGTTGAACAGCATGAAGTTTGGTGGCTATGATAGGCAGGCAGCTGAGTTAGGCAGTAGCATTAGACAAGTAGTATGGGATAATTTAGGCTTGGGGGACCACCCCTTGGTTACCTAGGCAAACTGCCCCAAGGGTCCAGGTGGTTGGGTGGGTGGCCAAGTTGGAGCTTGAGCGGTTTTAGTGAGTCGAGCTCTAATGGGCCCCAATTTTGATTTTCCCTGTTAGTAGAACAGACCACCATGCAGTGATGCAGCCTGTAGCTCCTTGGGTTTTTGGTGAAGGGGAAACTGCACATACCCCTTAACCTGGGGCTAGGTGGAGTGGCTGTTTGAGCCTTAGGTGCTCACCAAGGATGGCGAGCGTTTAAAGAAAGGAGAGTTGTAACTCCCTCCTGGTGGGGTAGAGCCTAAGGCAGGGTACAGTTTGTGCTTCAGTAGGTAATTAGTGGGGGATAGGCACTAGGCAACCCAGTAAGTTAAGGGTTAACTCTGTGCCACTCTTTGGGACCTACTGATGGATTGGAGGTTGCCATGGACGGGCAGAATATAAGTGTGGGCACACGGGAGGGAGGGGGAGACTAGAGTGGGGGTAACTGTATGCTTCTGTTGGCCAGAGGTTTTTTCGGCCACAGAGAGGAAAGGAAGAGAGCCTGTGGGAGAACATGGCAGTGGCCGAAGCTTTGAGTCCCATGTGGGACCCCAGCTATGCCACCCCAGTGGGAATCGAATGAAAGGCCCCATTGAGACTGCAGCCAGAGAGTGGGGCGTGAGGCAGAGCCAAGGTACGAGGTGACCGGGAGTGGTTTCACAGGGCTTTCAGTTGCCGAAGCCCTGGAGTATAAGATTGAGGAAGAAGGGATGAGCAGGTGCCGGATACAGCTTGGGGATGGACTGCCTGAAACTCATGGGGACTGTCACTCGAGGGAAGCCACACAAAGCCAAGATGGGAGTCAGGATGGAGCTAGCAGCCCCAATATGAGAGGCAAACCTGTTCTTCTGTGGAGATGCCATAGTGAACCAGTCAAGGGGGAAGTCAGGATGGAGTTGGTGGCCCCGAGGTGCTAGGCCTGCCTGTTCCATTGGGAAAAGGTTTTGGTGAACTGTGAAGTTTAGAGCTGCCTGAATTTGGGAATGTTCGAATAATTCCCTGTGGAAAATGATGTGAACTGTTTGCCAAAGTGAACTGTTTGCAAATGAGAACTGTTTGTTAATGTGAACTGCGAGATCGTATCAGTCCAAGATATAGTATGCGCTGCCTACCTCAACCCTATTAATTTTTCTGCTCCATGGAGTTCAGCAAGTTCTTTATTAAATGGGATCTCCATCATTTGTTTACTGAGTTGCTGTCTCCAATTATTTCTCTCAGTGTTTATTCTGGCTAAAATTGGTTGTCTTTCAGTGCAGCATCTGAAGAGCTTTGCACCCCAGTGTAACTGTGAAGAGCAAGCCATTTCTAGCACAGTATCTGCTGTGGCCACCCCCTCCCCTTGGACAATTATCATAAGCATACCCCTGGACAGTGAGGAGGGGGGTGGGCTACACTTGGATGCCCCATGGCTTTGTCCAGCTTCAGATTAGCAAGTGCTTTCCTGACCCTATGTTCAGAAAAGGGACTGGTGTCTATTTCCCTCCCTCCCAATCTCTTGGTGCTTATTTGTGGTCCCTCCCCTTCCCCCTCAACTGTGTATACTGAGCAGAAATATTTAAGATATTTGCCTTTTCTTGGTCCCCCTCAGTATAGCCCCCTACCTCTTTTATTAACCACGCAATCCCTCCCTTGGTCTTTCTTTTCTCGCTGATATACCTGAAAATGTCTTGTCCCCCTTTAACATTGTCTGGGCTATTCTTTTCTCAGCTTGCGCTTTTGCACTCCTTACTAGCTTGCCTGCCTCCCTCCGTTTCCCCACTTCTCTGTCCTCTTCTCTCTGGATCTCTTTATACCTTCTGAATGCCACTGTTTTTGTCCTTACCTTTTCTGCCACTTCCCTGGAGAACCATAATGGTTTCCTCCTCCTTCTGCTTTCACTTATTTGGCTGACGTTCAAGTTTGTAGCCTTTATTATGCTCTCTTTTATTCCGGCCCCTCTTCCCTCCACCCCCCTTCAACATTTCCCCCCAGCAGGTCTTCTCGGATGCATTCCCCCATCTTTGTAAAGTCAGCCCTTCTGAAATCCAGGACCCTCGCCCTTGTGCAGCTGGATTCCGCTGTTGTTCTTACATTAAACCATACTGTGCGAGGGTCACTGGTCCCCAGATGACTCGCCACTCTGATATCTGCCACACTGTACCCGTTCGTAAGTACCAGATCCAGTACTGCCCCAACCTGAGTGGGTTCACTGACAAGCTGCCTGAGGAATGCCCCATGCAGGGACTCCAAGCTATCTCTGCTCCTAGCTGATGCTGCACCAGGTAGGCTCCACTCTGCATCTGGCAGATTGAAGTCCCCCACCAGCACCACCTCACTCTTCTTAGCCATTTTGCCTGTGTCTTCCAATATTTGTTTGTCTATGTCCTCTCACAGTGTCGGAGGCCTGTATACCACTCCCATGCGAATGGAGGCTCCATTTCCAGAGTTGAAGTTGATCCACAACATATTGAGCCCCCGATCCTCCCTGTACTGCCATCATTTTGATGTTTTCCTTAACATAAAGCACCACTCTCCCACCCTTCCCTCCAAACCTGTCCCTTCTAAATATTGTGTAGCCAGGTGTGACCACTTACCAGTTATGGTTGTTTGTGCACCATGTTTCGGTGATGGTCACAATATTCAGGCTTGCCTTAGCCATGGTGGCCTCCAGGTCTGGTATGTTATTTCCCAGACTTCTAGCATTGGCACACATGGCTGTCCAGATTTTGTTAGTCCTACTCTTGTCCCTTCTCATGTTGTCTAGTTGTTCCCCCATCTTCTTTTCATACTGCCTGCTTCTCCTCCCCCCTCCCTCCCATGCTGATCCCTTGCACCCTTGGTTGTCCTTCATTCTGGTGGGAATCCTTTCCCCCAGAAATTCTGTACCCCCATCAGAGCCTGAAGGTGGGGCAGTTTCTGCCACCCCTTTGCCTTCTGCCACCCCCCCCCGACTAGTTTAAATGCCCGTCAACTTTAACACTTAAACCATCTACTGAGAACACGCCATTCCTGGATGCATACAGGCTATCCCCCTGGTACAAACTGTGATCCTTCCAGCTGGAGCCCTAGTCCCCAGTGTAGCCATACCCCTCCTCTCTGCATCATTCATTCAACCATGAGTTGAAGGCCTTAGTGTGGAGCTCCCTCTCCGTCCCCCTGTTGTAAACAGGCAGCATTTCCGAAATGGCTACAGTGTGTGCTACCTGCCTAAGACCCTTCCCCAGCTCCCTAAACTGCTCCTGCACTGCCCCTGTGCCTTCCAGAGCTACGTCATTCATCCCCAGGTGGGCAATGATGTCCAGCTTCCCCTCCTTCCTATAGCTTTCGTGATCTGCTGGATATGCCTTCCATCCCTCCCAGCCGATGCGTGAGGTAGGCACATAATCTTCCTCTCTGTACCCTTTCCTTCCTCCAACTCTATTCCCTTGACTATAAAGTCCCCCAGTAGAAGTTGATTCCTCCTTCTCTTGGGGTCTCCTTCCCTTCTCCTGGGGACTCCATTTGGGCGTTCCCCCTCATCCTCTCTGTCCACCACCTTAGGTGCCCCTTCAGGGCAGTCCCACTCTGCAGAATGGTGTAGGAGTTTCTTAGTGGCACTGGATGAGGACTGTGCCTGTTGCCTGCTCCCCCCCAGCCTTCTTGATCCTACCACCCCTGCCCTCCTTGAGTCCACCTTAGTCCAATCGCTCCTTCCTTTTGGCAACCTTTGAGGCAGTGGTGTCTGGCTAAGGGGCTTCTAGCTAGAAGCAGAAACCCACTGAATGCAAGATACAATACAGAATCTCAGTTGGGCTAGCCTGGTACAAAATAAAAAAAAATGAGAACACTTAAATTTAGCAGCAGCCATTGGAACCAGAGTGGGAATATATGCTACATGAAGCAGAAACTGACCATCAAATGTGAAAACCGATGGATGAGATCAGAGTTTTCTTTGAATTACTATCCAGTTCCATGGGAACTCCAGGGGACCAGTCAAGGTTAACGCCTGCAGTGGGCCTGCCTGGAAGCCTGGAAAGCTTATCCAATGTGGGCAAATCAGACATTTTTAAAGAAATAACACTTCAAGCCACAGAGACATGTAATTTTCTGACACTTTTCCACTACTGTACTTCTAATTTTTTTTATTAAATACTGAAGTTAGTCACTGCAGTACAGTGCCAAGCTGATCAAGCCAAACACACAATCCAGACTGTCATTACGGTCCCCCACCCCCGCCGGAAAAAAAGGTCTGCATGTTTTAAGACACTATTAGGTTACTCAGCAGAACTGTTTCAACTTAGCGGAGTTTTTTTTTCCTATGACACTTCGCTACTGGAAACATTCTTAGGCAGACACTTTTCCTGTATATAAGCAGATACCATCCGACCACCCTAGGCTCTAATTCTGTCCCTTTTAAACAGACATGGGATGGGGGGATCGCGGTTTTATAAACACAGAATCGCAGGGCAGCATGTTCTGGTGGCTACAGCATATGCTTCAGAACCAGGAACCACAGTTTCATACCCAAGATCTATTTACATCAGCGTGACATGTTGAAGAAGTTACTTAACATCTTGGTGTTTCAGTCCCGTCAGCTGAAAAAAAAGGGGAAAGCAGGACCCCACTAATGAGCCACTGCATCTCTTCTGCAACGAAGATCCTGCTCCTGTACAGACCCCTGCTGCAGCTGCCCCCGGAGCAGTGTGCTCAGTTGTGGAACCCTCACCTTAAAAAGGACTGGGATAGAATGCAGATGGTACGACAAAGGGCAACCAAGATGATTCAGGGGCAACAGGAGAAGATAGGACACTTGATGCCGTAGGCAACTGTCAGTACCTTTGCAACACATATACAGGGGTTCAGTGAACTCTATTTTGGATGGAGTATATGTCTGAAAATTCTGCAAAAATGGCCCAGAATTGAGCCATTGGCTTGTTTTCTGTCCAAACAGAAAAGAAAGAAAAAGACTGATGCCCGTTTTTCTTGTTTTTGATTACTTTTTGCTGTTTGTTTCAGATTCTCCACTAGGGGCACTGTGAAATGATGTGCTGTATGTTTTTTTAACAGGTCTCCTGACTGGACCCCCTCCCAAAGAATTGGTGGAGAAAGTGGCATGGCACACTTCCTGGCAGGCATGCAGACAGGATGGTCATATGTCAAATACTGATACAGCGTGTCCAATTGACACATGGCTACACATGAGACAAAAATTAACTGATCAGCAACCAACCAGTAAAAGTACGGCTCCTGATGGTCCTGTCCTCCGTTTGACTGACAAGCTGATGCCCACTGTCTGCGCTCTGCCGCTTCTCACCATGCAGGAGTCCCAACCAGTGGACTCTGATTAGACTATTTTCTACTCTGTCTGCATTGCAGTCTGGACCATGCTGCCAGATCTATCTCAACAGAGCAGAGGAGGACTCAGAGTCATGGGCTGCACAGCACAGCAGAGCAGAGGTCGGAGAAGCGAGACGGCAGCAGTCACACACACACACACCTGTCCAAGCTCCCCACGTCAAGTTTAAGTTGTATGGCACTGTCACACGTGGTGGAAGTGGAATTGTGCAGGCTTAGCGCTGGCTGATGGAGCAAGGGGCCTGAAGATGAGGAGCGGATGCAGTAACTGACAGTCTGAGGCAGAGCCAGCATCAGCATCAGGAGCATGCAGCACCAGGCCGTCAGATTCGCCATCGTCAGGTGAGTCCCAGGGTCAGTGTGTGTGAGTCGGTTGGTGTGAAAGTGCCCAGCCCCCCCCACTCAGAAAGCTAAGTTTATTATGGATGTTTATTTTGTTGTGTTGGTGGTGGACTCAGTGCTGGATCAACCTACTGCTCAGTGCATGCATCGCATTATTTATGTTTATTTCTGAAGCGTCACCGGCGCCATGGCTGCCTTCCCCAACCCCCACACATAAATTTCCCGTTCCCGAGGAGAACGAGAGAGCACTAGGCAGGACGGCTGTGCCAACACTAACCTAACAAGGCACCACTGCACGCAATCCCCCCACATCCAACTGCTGCCACCTACCAGGCAGGCATTGCCAATGGTGGTTGCACCAACTCGCATACAACGCAGCCGTACTACTCGAATGTCAACTTGGCAAGTTGTGGTGCAGCAAAAGAGAAGGCTCAGTAAGGCTCCAGAACAACACACAACACTTGCTGCCCACTCTCGAGAGCAAATATAAGGTTAATGCCGGATAATTAGAGTGCTCACTGCTAAATTTTATTCCAGCTTCTCAGAGCTCATATATGACATGGTATCTTAAATTAACACAAAACGAGCATGGTCATCCAACTTGTCAGGCACCCTAACGAAGACCCGGGAGAATCATAGCACTGAGGCAGTTTGGGAAAGAGGTAGTCAAGCAGTTACTTCAGCAGGTATTTCACCTTTCAGTTCTGAGACTGGGACCTTGCTTCGTTTGTGTTTATGACTCATGTTATACGTGAACTCTCAGAAGCTGAAATAAAATTTGACACCAAGTTCGCTAATCATCTTGCAGTTGCATGGACCACCTTATGTTTGCTCTCGATAGTGCACAGCAAGTGTTGTGTGTCACAGTTTTGTTGCCAATGGTGGTTGGTCGGACTGGAGGGAGGGAGGTTGGAGAATGAGCACTGCCACCGGTTCAGGTACTCAACTTAATTACATTTTTCAGCTTGCAGACCAAAGCAACAGAATACATGCTGCCATGCCATCTTGAGCTAGCCAGGTTTTTCAACTTATCCACGAAGGCCAATATGCTGTAAAACAACAGCTCTCGTTTACTTTACTGAGAAGCAGTACTACTGGGTAGCACTGCACAGTATCAGTCAGACAGTCCGTGGAAAAGAATGCAGCAAGTGCTCTCACAGTTTAAATGGCCCAGAGTCCTTGCAGATCAGACTAGGATAACACAAAGAAAAGGCATTTTACACCTGCCATGTAGCTACATGCAACAAAGGTGTAAATTACCCTGTGGCATGCGATTAATGATTAGTTACATTGAAACACACACTTTTAACCGACATTTCACATTTGTGATGTTCAGAAAACCTCGCCAGTGTGGATGTTCCACTAAATTATCAATGCAGCAAGTCTAGTCTGGACTAAACAGCACCCTTTGCAAACAGTATGAGAGGCCTTTCGGCACCAAGCATTTTTGCTTAAAGGTGAACCAGCATAATATTAACATAGAAACATAGACTTTGACAGAAGATAAGGACCACTTGGCCCACCCAGTCTGCCCATTTCCCTACCTACTGGATAAGCTGCAGATTCTAGTTAACCAACAGCCTACTTCCTGCAGCCCCCCACTATAATTGCCTTGTGCCTGTCCCATGCATGTTTGAATTCCCCCACTGTTTTAGACCCAACGACCTCCTCATGAAGACTGTTCCATGTATCCACCACTCTCTCCATGAAAAAAAAATTCCTCACATTACCCCTGAGCCATCTCCCCTCTACCTTTAAATTTTGCCCCCTTGTTCTTACACATCTCTTTTTCTGAAAGATGCTACCCTCCTGGACTTTGTTGAGTCCCTTGAGGTACTTGAACGTTTCTATCATGTCCCCACTGTCCCTCCTTTCATCAAGAGTATACATATTAAGCTCTCTCAGTCTCTCTTCATATGGTTTCTGCTGCAGACCCTGCACCATTTTAGCTGCCCTCCTCTGGACTGCTTCCATCCTGTCTATGTCCTTGTGTAGATGAGGTCTCCAAAACTGCACACAGTACTCCAGATAATATTCTGTGGTGATCTGCATATGTAGCCCATGATGCTTTGCATTATGGTGGCATGTGTGATTTTATATAGTATAATACGTTTATGTTGTCAAATATATTCCCCCGGGTCGCACCTCGAAATGAACTTTGGCTCAGTATGTCTTTCTCAGTTACCAATCTTAAATAAATAAATACAGATTTTTTTTCCCCTTTTCTTTTTTTGCTATCTTTTTTTCTTAAATAATCCCTTTAGAGGCAAATGCCCATTTTCCCTAAGGATGTAAAAATATCTATTGTCATAGAAAAGAAACAAACTGCTGTGCTGCTGAGTCATGGTGTCGCAAATTATGTCTTTTACTAAGTTAAGAATGATTTTATCTATGCTGTGGTGACACTGTAATGTGTGACGATTGCCATCTTAAATGAATACAAATATCAAAAGATACGTAGTCCGCTTTCATGTTAGTCTGAGTCATTGAATGCAAGCATCTGCAACTTAAAAGCTTGCTAGTACTGTCTGCAATACAACAAGTCATACAATAAAAAAAGCTTAAAAAAGTGATATATGCAGTCTACTTGTTTATTAGACTCACTCGGAAACATACTGCTCTGAATGTGGCATTATATAATTGAAATGAGGTACGCAGAAGGCCTAACTAACTAATGACTTCCAAAATTAGAGGACTGGGAATATTTCGACTTCCAAAAATTAGGAACTGGGATTATTTTGACTTCCACAGTTTGTCACTTGGAAGTATTCTGACTCCCCAAAACTCAAATGACTTCTAAGTTTAGACCATGGAAGCATTAGATTTCCAGAAAAAATTAAAAAATTAACTGAAATCCTGCATATATGTGGCTTTTGCCCTCTCTGTCCCCACTGTAGGGACTACTACTCTTTCAAAGTAGTCAGACAACAAAGACAACCTCTGGAGAAAGTTTCTCTCTCTAGAGATGCCACAGGGAAGAGGTTCCCTCAGACTAAACCTACCTTAGGGAAGATGCTTAAAAAAGTAGAGCTGAAGGATGAAGCAGAACAGTAAGAACTTGAGTCATGTCCCGTAAGGCGTGAAGGGGCCAAAAGTAATAAATCAGTAGGAGGAAGACCCTCGAGAATGCACAAAGCCACCATCCAGGCCTTTACTCATGGTACAATATTTACAACCTTCGGTGGAATTATCTCATATACTATATATCATGATATTCAGCATGGAGGAGAGAGGAAAAAAAAACACCTTGAGGAGGAAACTTCTGGGGATCCACGGCAATAGATTCCACCCCTGCTTCCATGTTATAACGGCGACTGCAGAATAGCGATCACCATTTGGTGAGTGTACATCGCCGAAAAACAAAAAGGCGTATGTACACTCACAGCAAGGAAACACCGCAAACACGGAAAAGGTTGTTCTCATGGGGGGCATGTTTCCCAACCCCAACCTGCCTTACTAAGGATTACTAACCCAGGGGGGTACATGTCAGGGAGGGGGAGAAACTTAACGTTGAAAAAAAAATTACAGAGCAAAACAAAACAAAAATACTGTATCCCTCCCCACTATAGCCAGCCACCCTCACCACTCCACCATGGAGCTAGCTCAGCAGCCTCATGCCGCACTACTCCTCACATACCCTCCCTCCTCTTCCGGTCTCCCTCCCATTCTTTCTGTTGCCCTGTTCTTTGCCCGTCGCTACCCTTGCAGGGTAACCTACATAACAGGCGCTGGAACTGAGTCACTCATACTCCAGTCACTCAATTTCAGTCACGATTATGATGGTATACCTGCATCCCTGCATGCATATTTTATTTACTAATAAAGCCCAAAAAGGAGGAAGCCAAGGCTCTGATATGCTTCTTCATAATGGAAAGGGATAACATTGTCTTTTCCTTCTGGCTCGGAAAGACTTCCACCCTTGCAAAGGTGCTACAGACCAGCCAGCCCAGTGGTGCTGAGGGTTGAGGCACTGGATGCCACACCTCACACCACACCGGCGACCCAGGTTCAGGAATGGACTCAGGCCGCCGGGGACTGGCAGGGGAGAGGAAGGATCGAGCGTCCGACGACTGCTCTCCTTCCTCTGGGGTGGGTAGAGGGCATCGCATCGCCCTCCAGTTGTGACAGGCAGAGGCCGGTCGCCTTACAGCAGCGTGCACAGCATGGGGGGGGGCAGCGAGGCAGGTGTCAGCACTACATGCTTGGACGCCATTGCATGTCCGGCTCCCTAGAGGGAGAAAAAGTGGAAAACTGTGAGGGGCGATCTCTGTGGCTAATGGCCGCACCCTACACCCCCGGGACCTGAGAGAGGTGCCTACCAAGTGGTGTGGAGCGATGAAAGGCTGGCCCGTGTGGGTTCGTGTGACCCACGCGCACCACCAGGGATGCAGGCGTCGGTGGCTGGAGATTGTGGGGGCCGCTCCGCCAAGGTGGGAAAAACTAGTGGAAAAAAAAAAAAAGGGTGCTACAGACCTCAGCCCTGCACCCAAAGAAGTCCCTGCTACTTGCAAGTGAGGATTACACCCTTGGGAAGGGCACAAAGGGCTTAATCCAAATGACAAAAGAATGCCTGGGTTGCAGAATGCTGCTTCAAGCATGGGTACCAGTTTTATATCCGCTGAAGTATAAGGAACATAAGTCGTATGATTAGAACTGAGCCCTTAGAGGTGAAGGCCCTAAGGGAGTAGAATGTCCTTGAGAGGCAGTGAGGTATTGGACAGAATGCCTTAGAGTTGCTAGGATGATTACCTGGTAGTCACTGGGGTGAGTATCCAGTAACATGAAAGATTATGGAAGTAGTGGCAGCACTCTGTGTGAAGCAGGGTGGCACGAGTGTTGAGCCACATGAAGAAAAGCTGAACAACTGCCCAGGCAGGCTGTTTGATATTGCAAGCATGGGAGAAGAAGCAGCGGTTTGAAGATCCAAAACATCCAGGAGGGTTAAAGAGCTACTGACGCCTCAAAGAAGACTTTGAAAAACATGATATTCAGGTACAATTCAGTTTGCATTCCATATATAGTCTATAGAGTTCCCCTCCCCATCACTTATTACTGAGGAAATTTGCATGCCTACATGATCTTTATACCTTAGAGTTCATCTGCCTCTATAGCTTACTCCCTACTTCAAGTCATAATGTGCTGTTGTGACATCACAGCCTGTTGCCTTGGGAGTAACTGTGATGTCACAAACAGTATATTATGACTTCAGATAGCGAGAAAGCAACAGGAACAGATGAACTCTTCAGGAGCAAAGATCCTGTTTTCATACAAATTACACCAGAAATAAATAATGGGTAGGAGGAATACTGAACTAAAGTGAAATAAAAGCCAAACTGTGTCTAAATATTATGTTTTGTTAAAGTTCTCCCGAAGGCATCAGCTGCTCTTTAAATGAGGCCAAGGTAGCAGACTTTCACGGCAGCAGAGGGACACCAGTGAAGGGCACAGTAGCAGAAGGAACTGGAAAGATGGTGGCAGCAAGACAACAACGAAGAAGGAAAACTGAGGATGAGTAGGAGGCAGAGATACTCCAGGGCAAGCTTCATGAGCTGGGCCTGGAGCACTGCAGGGAGGAAGGCCAGACACAGGACAGTGAACAAAGCAACAGCCATGCGGCACACAGACAGAGGCTGTGAGCACCTCAGTCAAGGGGCAGATGGAGGAGTGGCCATACAGAGGGACATCTGAGACTGGCAGCAAGATGCAACAAGCTGGGATATGGAACCAAAGAGATGGAGAGAGGTAGGCAAATGGAAAGCTACCAGCCAGCGAGAATAACACAGGCATCCAGAGGATACCTGGGGCATGCCCCCTTCAGTAGCACTGCGAGAGGGGGGCATGGAATGTGTCACCTTCTGCCCCACTGAACATCAGACAAGCCTTGAAAGTGCCACAAGCATAGGTTGTGTGGAGCAGAACATACTGTCTTACTTTAGTCAAAAAGAACAACTGTAAACTGAAAACAGACAATATTTTAAATATAAATTGAATTATATCCAGGGGTGCTAGCTGCACATTCGAGCAGACTTGATAGACCTCTAGGCCTTTATCTACTGGCAAATTTCGTGTGTTCGTAAAAGATTTTCTCAGAGCCATCAAGCTCCTTAAACAGATGAGGAACACATACTGTTCCTCACCATAGTCGGATGTCTCCCCTCACCTGGGAAAAGCAGATCTATAGTAACCCCACGTCCGTCTAGCCTAAAGAGGCCTGTTTGCAGAGATTCTGGGACATAAGCTCTGGTGTTGCCGGCCCTCCTACTCCACTCTGAAGTTGGGTTTATACAGAAAATCTCGGCGCCAAAGCAAGCCATGCTGGAGAGGGACCATGAGTCCCGCTGTCTGGTGAAGTCCAATTTAACTATCATGCGAGGGCAGGATGGAATGCTTATCATACGTCGGAAGAGAGTGGTACAGTCTGTCCACATGACTGCTTATACTGCTCACTCCAGAAACAGGCTCGGCTGCAGCTCCAGGAGAAGAACCAGGATCAACTGACCATAATCAGGTAAACATCCACATGGCTGCATTTTCACCATGGCAATCCAAGTACTCAGGCTGCTGTGGTGCAAATGCAGCCATGTAAACTGGCCTAAGGCACACTGTTTAACAAGCTATGCTTGTGGTTTGGTGGGGTAGTGGGTGATGTACGCAATGCTCTACAGTGAGTAGTATTTAAACGCGCATGTGCAAGTGTCCTGGGGATGCCCATTTTGTTGCTCCCACCATCCTCCTCTTCTCTTCGCCGGCTTCTTGGGTTTCCTACAAGATCCCTGGGATTTCTTCTTTAAGATGCCCTTTTGCTCTACAGGGATATTGACCCAGTGGCACCTGTAGGAATGGAATGCTCCTCAGGAGTGTCCCTGTGTTTTCTTGGCACCCCCAAAAGTGTAGCAGATCCTTAGCAGTTACAAGATGAGTGCACACCATATATACATTGCACATGACTTTACACTTCACTACCATACAACAACTGTACTCTTTCCACAACTCAAGAAAATGACCTCGGCACATATCAGCATCATTCACCCAATGATTTCAACTACACTGCCTAAAGCATTCCAACATAAGCTGCACGACGTGCCAGTGGATCATTTAACATAAACATCAGATTTTAGATCTGGTAATGTTCAACCTGAACATATCAGAAATATCATGATAGAGGATCCAACTGCACAGAGAGACCACAGCACCGTCAAGTTCAACAAAGTGCTGGGATCCGAGCAACTGAAATCCAGAACTGTGGTCCTCGACTTTAGGAAGGCTGACTATGGCAAAATTAAGTCAATAACAAAATAGTAGCTAGAGGGCCTTCACAAAATAAAGAGGGTGGAGAAAAGTGGTCAGCAATAAAAGGGGCTAGGACGAAAAATGGGTCTCTGAGTCACAAGTTTGTGTCCTGGTTAAAAGCCATAAACGCAATAAAATGAAATGAAATAATGAGGGCCTCCCAAGCTTGCATAATATTTATGAAGATCAAGAAACAAAGGAAGCCACTTTTCCTAAACAAGTAAGTGAGGGAGACAATATAGGAAAAAAAGAAAGTCTTTAGGTTATACATGTGGAACCAAAATGAGACCAACAGGACTGTTTACAGATATAAAATAGAAAAACACAAGGACTGCATACAGAGGGCAAAAGTGAACAAGGAACTGAAAATAGTAGAGGAAGGAAAAACTAATGATAAAACTTTCTATAGAACACAAGGGGAAAACGACGGACAAGGGATAGCATAGAGGGAAGAAAGAAGGAAGGAATAAGTATTAAAGACAATGAAATTAAGTCAGACATTTTTAATTAGTACTTCAGGTGTGCATTGACAGTGGAAGGTACAGGTCCGATTCATGACAGCAAGAACAGACCCTGTGGTACTGATAGCAAGAGATTTGAGATAGGATATGTAACTGGGGAGAGAGTACGGCCGGGTCTACAGGACTTGAACATAAAAAAAAATAAAAAATCACCAGGCCCACATGAGCTGAACCCAGGGGCACTAAAGGGGATGAGTCAGGCTGTGGTAGCCACCTTAGTAGGCCCATTTAACATATTACTGGCTATGGGTATGGTGCCGGAGGACTGCAGCGTAGATAATGTGATCCTCCTGCACAAGAGTGTGGCTAGGGAAAACCCAGGGAATTATAGGCCTGAGAACCGAACATTAATAGTGGGCTAGCTGCTGGAGTCAATCATAAAGAAACAGACAGTAGATTTCCTAGACGGTAACAGCCTAACAGATAAGAAACAGCAAGGGTTCACGAAAAGCTATTTCCTATTAAAGGGGAACAATTACCACTAAGGGCCCCCACACTCAAAGTGTGGGGCTGGTCCCAATGTGCACTTTGCACACAAAAATATTTTGGTTTACTTACTGTTTACTGCAGTATGGTAGATTGTATCAGACCACTTTTGCTTAGTTGTAGGTTGACATCTTTTGTTACTATACATGTAACCCCCCCTCCCAATGGGTGGGGACTTCCTCCTGCCACCCTCCACCGCCAGTACAGGGTCCTAATGCTCCACTGAGTTTCCATCCAACCCCCTTTGGTGTGTTGGTTATTTGGGGCTGGGGGAGCCAGTCGCGAGACTGCCACATGTGCCTTGCACTTTAAATGTGCAAGCGAAGTCCGCGCATGCACAATGGCACTTTGGTGTTTTCTCACCACTCCTGCGGCCACGTAATTGCCTCTCTGGTAGTCTCGACCACCAGGTTAAGTTATTCGGGGGTTGGACACATGAAGAAGGTGCCCGTAAAGTGGCCAGGTTGTTTTATTTAAGAGCACCAACAGTGCTAAAGAATCGGGGACATATACGAATATTAATGAGGTGGACATGAATAATAATGAGCTGCCTGGGAGGACTGTGTATTTTGGAGGCAGCGACAAGCAAATGAAAATGTTCTAAAATACAGTACTGCGGCCTGTGGACAGATACTAAAGACTACTACCCAGCTGTAGGATACTTATAAATTAAAAGTATTTCGGTTGGCTGCAATTTAAACCTAAAGTTGGGACTGGTGATAAACTGTATGGGATGGTGTACAATAGCAGCCATCTTTGCTACTTTGACCCACATTGCCAGTCAGTCAATGATTTAGGTGCCCAAAGACAGTTGAAATGACTACTGGGAGAGGTGTGAACTTTATTCTAGGCGCCTACACCTAATAACCAATCAATAATCGAAACGGGCTAATGTTTAATAATTTGACTGATGGACAGCATGATTCAACTAGTCAGAGGCTAGGATTTTCTATGTGAAACCCCGGGGACTTTTTCAGTTTGAGGCAGTCTGGTTGGGCTTTCATTGAGTCAAGAGGGCTCATTCTCTGTACTGGAAAAGTCTGGAAATTGACCTAGGACTTTCGCAATTGAATGCCTGAGGAATCTGGAAAAGGGTTTCTTCTATGTTGGAGAACCAGTGTTTGCAGTGAACCTGCAGCAGTTTGAGGATCCCTGAGCTTGTTAAAAAGGGTTGTGAACTGTGTGTGCCAGAGTCCGAAGTTGGCAACTTGGTCTGAAGCTGAAGGAAATTGTGGAAAAGGTCGGCAGGTATCCAGTGTTCAGGAACCTGCCTTTATTGCTGAAATCCAGCTGTGCAAAGGTGGAGTGCCACTCAAGAGACTTCATGCTGCTAGCCAATAGCCACTGGAAAGGTGGAATTCCAAGGAACCATTGCTGCATAACAGAGCTGATAATCCCAGTTCAGGCAGAAGACCGAAACTGCAATCTGCACAGCCACAACTTGGAGCCAGGTAGGGGAATTGCTAATCCTTATCAAGTGGGGTGGATTAGGCTACAGGGAGTCACGGGCGTGTGCCTGAGTGCTAGGGCACTCTGGACCCATTTGGGGAGCTGGACCAAGAAGCCTTGTTTTGGGTTCCCATTCTCCAGCTTGCCTACAGGCCGAAGGTGACAAGCTGCTAGACTGTAAGCAAGTCAAAAAGTGGAAAGCTGCCTGATCCTGCTACTTCATCCACCCCTTTCTGTTGTCCATTTACGCTGCTGCCCCATGGCGCCATTGTTCTTCGCCCTCAATCCCACTGCGCAGAACCTGAGATCCAGTGTCTACAGAACCATGAGTAACACAGGACTTGCCCTGACCAGGGGGTCTAGTTTAAGGTTGTCTGCAAGCGTAAAACTGCTATGCCCCCACCCTCATAAAGTGTTTACAAGGGTCCCAACACCAGCCAACCCGTGGCAACGTACAGGCCTACACCATTCTGGGTACCCAAATAGACTCAGGGGGACACTGGTACCAGAGGGGAAGTGGGTGGATGTGCTGTGGGGAGGTGGGCACTGTTGTTAAAATCCGTTTGCATTTAAAGTACAAATACTTTTCTGCTCCCCTTTCCCCCTAATAAAACATTTACAGTTGCTGATGTTAAAAGTGGTCGTGAGCATATTATTAGCTACAGTTTTTTAATTATATGTGCTTTACAGTGTTGCTAAACAGAGTGGAATTCTGTGTGTGGGTGACTGGACAGGGAGGTGGGTAGGTACAGCATTCCCAGGGGGGTTGTACTACACAAACACCAGGCCCACCATTATTTTACTCTGGGTGGAGGCACCACGCCATTTGTTACCACTTTTGGGAAAGATCCCCAAACTACCATCAGAACAGAACCCCAGCCTTAACCTGTATAGTAGTCAGCAGGCAGGGGGTAGTAGCCTACTGGCACATGGCACCCGGGCTACATACAAATCCCAGAATCCCCTGCAGATGACATCAGAGCAGTAGAACTTGAATGACTTCTTCAATTTGGTGACACAGATGTTAGACAAGAATCAGGCGGCTAGCATTCTGTAACTGAACTTCAGTAAGGCCTTTGATTTGCTGCCACATAGGATATTTATACTGAAGATGGGGAAATAGGACTGGAGGAGGACTCAGCAAGTGGACTGGTAACTGGCTGTCAGTTAGGACAAAGAGACGAGTCCTAAATGACAAATTCTCTGAAGTCTGGAAATCACAAGTAGAATGTCACAAGGATCTGCCGTGGGGCTGGTACTATTTAACATGTATGTCAATGGGGCCAGCCAGAGGCCCAGAGGGCTGAAACATTGGATGCCACACCTAAGCCTGGGTTGTTGGCAGCCAACTGGGAGGAGGAGGAGGACTGAGTGCTCCCAGAGGATGCTTATCTTCGGGGAGGGAGGGCAGCCATGCTCTGGTGTAATACAGCCACCTCCGTGACCACAAGTGTGACAGTGCACTCAGAGACACCTACTGAGTGGGAGACACTGGTGATGATGCACTCCACATTTATGTGTCAGCTTGCATACCAGCCGGAACTTGAGGTCCCTGGGGAGGAAACCAAAAGATAAAATTTCCAGACAGGGCAATAATGAGAGGTCTGATCAATCACAGGCCCTGCACCGGCAACAGTGTCCTCCCTCCACGAACCAGATCTGTTATCCGTCAGGTAAGAGGGAGCCTTCCAACCCCATGACAGGGCGTGAGGGCGTGGGGAAAGCATGGAGGCTGAGCTTAGTTCCTGAGATGCTGGGCACAGGAATTTGTGTGTGTGTGTGGGGGGGTTCAGACCAGGATAACAGGGCCTGTACTGGAGGAGCATAAACAAAGAAAAGGAGAAAGAAGGAGGAGCAGGGGATTGAGAGCTGGGGGGGGTGCCCAGAGAGGGAGGGTTAGTGGGAGGGATTTTAAGAGGGTTGAGGCACAGGAGGTGTAATAGGAGTTAAACTCCTGAGCCACTGAGCACGGGTCGGACACTGAGGTATTATTTATTTTAAGCACTGGAGGTGGCGGAGAAGAGGGAGTGAACCACTTTCCAGAACTTGAAGGGGGAGTTGGTCATTTTTAGGAATGCTGATTTGAAGCAGTCAGACTTAGCCATCCTGGTTGCTTTAGTACAGGCATTTCTTAGAATATGATACTTTGCAAAGTCTGGTGGAAGCTGGGTATTCTAATGTTTCCTCTAGGTTTTGTCTCTCTCCCTGAGACAGGTCAGCAGTTTAGAAGTGATCCACGGAAGATGGTTACCATGTACTCTGGTACTTTTGAAACGGACAAAACAATTCCAGGAATTAAGAAATGTTTCTTTAAAGTAATAGAGGGCTTGATCAGTGGAAGGGACAGAGACTAATGGGGCCCAATCAGTGGTGGCTAGGTCGTTGAGAAGGGGGTTTAGGTCTAGGGAGTTGAAGGAGTGGAGCTGCAGGGTTTTATGAGGTAGTTTGGGTCTATGGACCTTCCAGACAATGTAGACAATGTGATGATCACTGAGGGCATCCGGAAGGATACTTGATTAAATTACTCGGTGGAGGTGGGAGGTGAGAGCCCAGTATAGCAGGGAGTGGTTTAGGGTTTTGTGATTGAGGTGGGTAGGTTCGAGGATGAGTTGAGAGAGACTGAGGGCAGAGATGTCATTTCAAGTTTTGGAAGTGGCGGGAGACAGACAGTTAAGGTTTACATCATAGAAACATAGAATTTGATGGCAGATAAGGACCCCTTGGCCCACCTAGTCTGTCCATTTTCCTACCTAACGGATAAGCTGCAGATCCTAGTTAACCAACAGCCTACTTCCTCCTACCCTCCACTAGAATTACCTTATGTCTGTCCCATGAATTCTAGAATTCCCTCACTGTTTTTGACTCTCCAACCTCCTCAAGAAGGCCGTTCCTTGCATCTACAACCCTCTCTGTGGAGAAGTACTTCCTCGCATTACCTCAGAGCCGTCTCCCCCTCTATCTTTAAATTAAGCCCCCTTGTTCATGCATATCTCTTTTTCTGAAAGATGCTACCCTCTTGGACTTTATTGATTCCCTTGAGGTATTTGAAAGTTTCTATCATGTCCCTCCTCTCCCTCCTTTCCTCGAGGCTATACATCTTAAGCTCCTTTAGACACCTTTGTGAGAGAAGGCAGTTAGAGATATAATGAGTTCAGTTGTGGCAGAGGGCTTAATACCAGGGTGGCAGTAGATTCCTGCTATGAAGATGGGGGAGGAGAAAGGCAGGGCGATGTTGAACGCAAGGACTTCATAGATGTTGGGTAAGGCTGTGCTTGCCTCAAGGGATTAGGAAGGGGGCACCTAGAGGGTCTTCCAGGGATTATCTCTGATCCCAGGGATGTATCCCATCAGTTCCAGAGCTTCCATGGCCCCCCAGACCCCGGCAGCCCACCAGCTATTCCCACGGCATGCCCTCTATGGCAGGTACTCCAGGAAGAGGGCCGTCCTCCCCCTGAGGCAGCCCAAGCACACCTTGTGTGTGAGTCAGAATCCAGTGCCAGCAGGCACCAAGATCCAGTGAGCCATCTAGGCACAGGCCATCATCCAGATGGCCGTGGTGCTTTTTGACCCTCTAGGTGCCCCCTCCCTAATTCCCTGATGTGAGCACAGCCTTGTTGCCTCGCACACTCACAGCTAACCCTGCAGCTGGAGAAAGCTCCCTGGCTCAGCCGCAAGGGTCGCTGTGGTGAAGGAGCTCACCGCCAATTTCCCGGGCCATCATGCAACACCTACCTCGGCCTGACCTGCCTCCCAACGCAGTGACCCGACCTCACTCCCAAACTCAGGGCACCTGCATGGCAGCACAGCGCCTTACCACTGGCAACTGGGGCATTCCCCCAACCCCCCAAGGGACTGTTTAAGGAATTTTCCTTTGGGGTCTAATTAAATCCAGGTACCAGGTGGGGCTGGGTAGAACTGGCCCACCTGGAAGGGCCCCGCAGAAACTGTGTACTTACACTAACTTTTTTCCTTCCGGGTCCCCTCCCTGTTAATAAAACGGTGTTCTTTTCTTAAACTTTGGCTGGTACTCCCAAGCGTCTGCAGTAAATAGTGGATCTTACTTAGAGACACAGCTCTTGCAGCAGGTTACACCATTAGGACTGAAGCCGGCAGGCGTCAGGACCCCACGGAAAACTCTAGCTAGCTATCTTCAGCGGGAACCGCCCCCGACGTCGGGTCCTGCCTCCGACGTCAGACGAGTACATAAGGGGTGGTCCCCCAGATTCTCAAGTTCTTTCCCGCCGTCGACTTGCATGTCTCGACCCTTCGGTTCAGCTCTAGCGCGCGACGAGTGGTTAAGTTCTTTCCTACGGGAAATTTGGATTTCTACAAGCAAGTTTTTTCGCTGATGTCTTCTCCGACCTCCGGTTGCTCTTCCAAGTGTGCTTATGGAACAGATCCTTCAAGGACCCCCACACGGCTCAGCCCCAGTGCCAGGCTCCAGACCACTATACCCGGCCTGCTCCTTCTGCCAGGGTTTAACAGAACCCGATCCGACGTCAGAAGGCCCTTCAGGCTTTCTTACTGGAAGAAAAGCTAAAGACCATGTCTCCAAGGGGAATCCACTAAAAAGACCCACAAGCACGCTGAGAAACGAAGGAGAAGGCCCTTCCAGGTCCCCTCCAGGGCTTGGACTCTTGCAGCTCGGTTCCAGGTCCGACCGCTCCCCTCCAGGGCCAGCTCTCAGCCTCCCCGGCTGCGCGTCAGGAAGTCCTTCTCAGGCCAAGTCCACCAGGCCGTCCTCGTCTTCGTCCTCCAGGGCCTTGGTGAAGTCTGGGGATCGCCATCACCATCATAAGTCGGGTTCCCGCCCTTTGGAACCCGACGTCAGGTCAGCTTCCTTGCCTCCCTGCAAGACGTTGGAGCTTACTTCTTTGAAGAGACCTCAGGATCCGATGCCGGTGCGTCCGTTGTCGTCCTCTTGCCATACATCCCTGGAGCCGCCGTTGGTCAGACGACCGTCGCCGGCCAAGCCAACACCTCAGCGGATGCCGGTAGGGGGGCCGGCGCCCGCTCCTCCTGAGAAGAGAGCCCTGCGCCTCCGACCGACGTCGGTCAGGAGACCTTAACCGAGGAAGAATTGACGCAGCCCGAGGACCAGACGGGCGACCGGTCTTGTCGAGACGCCCAGGGAACCCTCGCCATTACCAGAGCCCCCTGTGGAGCCGACGCCGGGACCAGACGACCGTCCACTGGCGCCCGGACCGTCGTCGGGCCTTTCCATGGTTGATGTGAAGGAGCTGTTCACTTACTGGTGGGACACCATAAAGAAGGACATGGTTCCCACTCCTCCTCCTCTTCCTCCTACACCGATTACTCCTCCGGTTCCTGCACCCCCCCCCTCGCCATCGGGGTCGGCAGACCGATTACCTCCTCCCGGGGCACAGAACACCTCCCAGGGAGACCAGACAAGCAGAGACCTCCGTCCAAATCCTCTTCTAGGTCACCCAGCCCTAAGAGACCCAGAAGGCTTCGACGATCGCCTTCGACAGAGGACACGGGATCAGAGTTCTCAACATCCAGATCTCCATCTCCCTCTCCATCCTTCTCCGACCCAGTGAGATGCCAAAATCTCCTCCGCTGACCCTTCTCTCGGAGATTATGAGGCACATCCAAGAGAACATGGGATGGGATGCGGAAGAGCTAGACCCGGAAAGGATACGCCTTGCCAAATATCTTCGGCAGAAGGACCCCAAGCCTGTGGTGGTGCCACCCTTGGTTGACACTTTCGTGGACGTCACCAAGGCAGCATGGAAGCATCCACATTCGCTCCCGTGATGCCGAAAAAAGCTGATCGCTTGTACAAGGCTCCTAGAAAAGACCAGTACTTGACTCAGCAGCCTCAGGCCGACTCTCTGGTCATCACAGCCTCACATGACCGGTCCCAGAGACCGCAACATCTGAGCACCCTGCCACCGGACCCAGAGTCCAAGCAGTTGGACGCTATGGGTAGGCGCACGTATGCTTCCGCTACCTGCGCCATCAGATCCTTGAATTATTTGACCCACATGGTTCAGTTCCAAAATGCCTTGTGGGAACAGGGTCTGGAGCGGCTGAAAAACTGCGGAAGGTGGGCGAAGGAGGAGATGCTTCAGCTCCTCCGTGCTGGAGTTGACGTGGGAACCCAAGTGCTACGAGCAGCGTCGACTCCAGCGGACTCCTCAGCCCGAGCAGCAGCTTCTGGCGTATGCTCCGAGGCACTCTTGTTACGCGTCTCCGGTTTTACCCCGGACGTCCAGAAGAATATCATGGACGCTCCATTCGAGGGAGAAGTCTTGTTTGGTAAACCTTCAGAGAAGATTATTACCAGACTTCAAGAGGCCGGGAAGGCGGTGAGGTCGTTCCAGGCCATGTACCGACCCAGGCTTAGTTCCTTTCGTAGGAACCAAAGCCGAATTCGTGGACGGATGCAGAGGCAGCAGTCCTGCTCCACTCCACAACAGAGGGGCTTAGGTTTTCGTAGAGCCCAGGGGAAACAGCCCGCGGGCCGAAGCCAGCGTACTCCTAAGCCGGCCCAGCCAGCGGGCCCCTCAGCCGCCACAGCCTGACTCCTTTCCGGCCCCGGCCCCTCAGGATCAACGGGAAATCATGGTCGGGGGTCGCATTGCGAACTTCCTGCTGGGATGGCAGGCTATAACCACCGACAGGTGGGTTCTTCAGTTGGTCGGAAGAGGCCACTATACAGAATTCGTAGAAAAGCCACCCCCGAGGCCTCCTTTGCTCTCCCGAGATCCGGGTCAGCACAAATCTCTGATATGGCAAGAAGTACTCGCGCTCTTGCAAAAGGGAGCGATAGAGCACGTCCCAGAGAACCAGAGAGGACAAGGATATTATTCCCACTTCTTCCTGGTTCCAAAGAAAACAGGGGACCTCCGTCCGATTTTGGACCTCAGCGACCTCAACGTGTCGGTCGCCTACAAGAGATTCTGCATGGTGACTCTTCCAGGTCTTATTCCCATGCTGAAACAAGACGCCTTCTTAGCGTCTCTAGACATGCAGGATGCATACCTGCATATCCCTATAGCTCAGGCACACAAGAGGTTCCTGCACTTCGAGTTCCTCGACCACCACCTTCAATTCCGAGCCCTTCCATTCGGACTGTCATCCGCACCCAGGGTCTTTACCAAGTGCATGGCAGTCGTGGCAGCGTCTCTAAGGAGACAGGGCCATTATGTGTTCCCGTACCTGGACGATTGGCTTCTCATGGCTGCCTCCAGAGAGGCTTTGTTACGTGCGATCCAGAGCACCCAGGTCCTGTTCCGATCTCTGGGCATCTTAATCAACCACGAGAAGTCTCGCCTGGTACCGTCGCAGAAGCTGCAATTTATAGGCGCAGTACTGGACACCGTTCAGGGAAGAGCTTTTCTTCCAGATGACAGAGCGGAGGCATCAGATACCTCATCAGGGAGCTATCGTCGAACAAGACCGTCCCTGCCAGGTCGGTCCTTCGCTTGCTCGGACACATGGCTGCGGCCATTCCTACCGTCCCTTTCGCAAGGCTCCACATGCGGGTAACTCAGTGGATGCTCAAGGTGCAATGGGATCAAAGGCAAGACCACATGCAGCATCCGGTCAGAATCACGAACACCGTGATTCGAGACTGGCAGTGGTGGCTAGACCCAGGGTCGCTCTCCATGGGCGTCCCGTTTGTAGCGCTGTCCCCGGAGGTAATCCTCACCACAGACGCCTCAGGTCTAGGGTGGGAGGCACACCTGGACGGGGTGAAGTCCCAGGGTACGTGGACCCCTTTGGAGGCTCATCTCCACATCAATGTTCTAGAGATGAGGGCAGTCCTTTATGCCCTGCAGGCCTTTCAGTCAGAAATCCCGCCGAGTATTCTCCTGCTTCAGACAGACAACACGGCGGTGATGTATTACCGCAACAAACAAGGAGGCGCACACTCTTACCCCCTTTGCAGCGAGGCCATGAGGGTGTGGGATTGGGTAATCCGACACGGCGCGAATCTGATCACTGTACATGTTCCCGGGGTGGACAACACGATTGCTTACGGCCTGAGTCGCTCCCAGGCCAGAGTCCACGAGTGGGAACTTCTTCAAGAGGTAGCAGAGGATCTGTTTCTTCGATGGGGAACTCCAGAGTTGGACTTGTTCGCATCCCCATCCAACGCAAAACTGTCCAATTTTTGCTCGCTAGATCCAGGGCCTGGTGTTTTCTGGCGAGACACGTTGTCCCTCTCCTGGGCGGACAGATTCTTCTACGCTTTCCTCCTTCCCGTTGATCCAGAGAGTTCTTCTCAAACTGCGCAGGGAGCATGCAACAATGATCCTGGTGGCCCCTTTCTGGCCCAGACAGATCTGGTTCCCCTTGCTAATTCAGCTATCCCAGGAACCTCCGCTCCCGTTGCCGTTCAGCTCCCATCTCTTGTCTCAGGAGGAAGGTTCACTGGTCCACCCGGACTTACGCTCACTGAACCTGCATGCATGGCTCCTAGAGACATAGCCATCTTGCGTCACGGGGTCTCGCAAGAGGTTGCGGAAGTTCTTTCTGCAGCCAGAAAGCCGGCAACGTATGCGACGTACACCATGAAATGGCGCCGTTTTTGTTTATGGTCGCGAGCACGCAATTATTCCCCTTTAGGTTGCCCGGTGGGAGTGGTGTTGGACTACCTGCTTCTCCTCTTCGCTCGGGTCTAGCCTACTCCTCTATCAAGGTGCACCTTTGTGCCATCTCTGCCTACCACCTTCCGGTGGGACATCGTACAGTGGCACAATTGGACGCCTCTCGGGAATTTTTGAGAGGGGTGTTACACCTTAGGCCACCCATTAAGGACCCAGTGCCTCCATGGGATTTGCTCTTTGTCCTGGAACAACTCACGCTCCCCCCCTTCAAACCTGCCGTGGATTGCGAGCTACGTTTTCTGTCATGGAAAACGCTATTTTTGGTTGCTGTTACTTCAGCGAGAAGAATTTCTGAGCTTCACGCTCTCATGTGCAAAGAGCCTTATTTAGTTTTCCACCGGGACAGAGTATCCCTGAGGATGAATCCTAAATTTTTGCCTAAGGTGGTTTCTTCACTCACTCTAAATCAGGACATTGGCCTGCCGGTCTACTTCCTGAACTACTCGAATAGAGGAGAGGCTCTGCTTCACACCCTGGATGTTCACCGCAGCCTGAGGTATTACCTCAACAGAACTAAACCTTTTCGTAGTTCTGAGCAACTTTTCGTTTCCTTTTCTGAGAGGATAATGGGCCAACCTGTATCCAAACAGTCCCTGTCTCGCTGGCTTGTCCAGTGTATTTCATTCTGTTATGAGCTCAAACAGAAACCCCTCCCGGGTTCAGTCCGGGGTCATTCCACTAGGGGCGTGGCCACCTCCCTTGCAGCACTCGGAAACGTCTCCACTTCTGCCATATGTGCTGCAGCCACTTGGAGCTCTGTGCATACATTTATCAGGCATTATAGCCTGGACATTCTCGGGCGAAGAGCCGTTTCGCCTTATGTGTGCTACAGGGTCTCTGTCCCAGATTCAGGACCTGGAATGTATTTCCTATTTTCCTCCTCCCGGAATTTTTGGCAGCGTTACTGCTTGGAAATCAGTCCTAATGGTGTAACCTGCTGCAAAAGCTGTGTCTCGAAGTAAGATAGTATAGTTACGCAAGAACTTACCGTAACAGTAGATCTTCGAGAACAGCTCTTGCAGCAGGTATCTTCCCACCCACCTTCCCCCTTGGAAGAGGCATGGCTTTAGCCTTTATCAACAGGAAAGTTTTCCCATTTTTCTTCTGACGGTGGATCCTCGGTCTCCCATTCTGATGTTCAGCTCTGTGGCCGGAAGTCTCCGCGGAGAACTGGGAATCCATGGACCGCCCTTATGTACTACGCCTGACGCCGGAGGCGTCCCCGCTGAAGATAGCTAGCTAGAGTTTTCCGTGGGGTCCTGACGCCTGCCGGCTTCAGTCCTAATGGTGTAACCTGCTGCAAGAGCTGTTCTCAAAGATCTACTGTTACGGTAAGTTCTTACGTAACTGTACTTTTCCTTACTGTGCCCACCTAGAACTGAGGCCTTTGTGACTCGGTTGATTTGAATGTCTCCAGCACTTGCCCCCAACCCCAATTATACCGCACTGCCCCAGTTTAACAAAGGTGGTGGCAGAGCCACATGTACATCCCGGACAAGTACACTGTGCCATTGGACCTGTCACAGTAAGCATGAGGTATCTTAACTCATTATCTGCCGGTGGTCATTTTGTGTCAGGTCAAGCAATGGATAGTTCAGACTTCATATGAAGATATACACGCAAGATTCTATTCTGCTATACAACTGTAGTGACGCAGCTACTGTGGTACAGCAAAATTTTGAAATCAGTACTGTGGGACACCAGCTTCTGGAAGTGTATGGGTTTCCATAAACAACAACACGGAACCATGTACTCTAACAGTTTGAAACCTTTTCCTGGTGTACTACAATATATGAGAAAAACACTAACATGAGTCGATACTGCCACTGTACAGGTCACTGGTAAATCACACCTGGAGCTGTGTGTGTAGTTCTGATTAGTGTTGCTCGGATAGTATTCTACCAGGTCAGATACCATTGAATACCATCATTTTGGTCAGACATGGGACAGCCTCAGATGGCATAGACATCTGACCAAGGAGCTGACCTCCTGATATCCGCTGTAAGTATCCGAGGTGTCCATGGATCCAACCTGGACCTGATGGATCCGACCATCGGATCCAGCTATCCAAGATGGATCCAATGGATCTGCCCATTGGATCCAGGGATCCAGCAATCGGATCCAACTATCCAAGGTTGGATGCAATGGATCTGATCACTGGATCCACCTGAGGTTGAATCCGATGGATCAGACCTTGGATCCATTGGCTGGATTCTAGATCAGATACTAGCACTATCTGATGGAGGACAGTCAGAGCCACAAAAGCATTATCCAAGCAACAGTAGTTTTGAGATCAACATCTTAAAGCAGCAGTGCAATGAAAAACATTTTACTCAAAAGCTAGTTTCAGCTACAATTAATAAAAATATTAGCAAACTTGTCAGATCTACTTTTCTAGGTACCTCCTCCTATACTGTGCACCATGTTTTTTTTTTTTCCTCCACCTTAATAGTCCAGGAGCCAGGTGCATTATCTATGTGCCGAGGTCCAAAAGGTTTGATGACTGTTTCTTATATAAAAAAAAGTGTGCAGAATCCAGATTTACAACTCTTATTCACTCAAAACTGAACATTTTCTTGGAAAATGCACTTTTTCAATGAAAAAATTAACTGTTGGTGAAAATTGTGTATATTTTAATTAATGGTTCCTTCTTTAATTTCAATTCTACAAGCTTTTATTGAAATACTACAGACATTGTAACAAACAGCAACATATGTATAAAAGACTTTTTTTTTTTAAACTTTCTATTTATACTCCTCCCTCACACCGGAACCCTGCTCCATCAAGAAACACTCATGTATCAGTCCCGTTTTGCCTCCTTACCTGACTTTGCGGTGGACCACCATGGAGCTGTGGCTGTACCCCCCAGGCGGGTACAAGGTGGGGCCTGTACACCTCGAGACTTCTAGTTTTTCGTCGGGTCCTCGGTAATTCAGGCAGGAGGAAGCCATTAGGGCCTGCACTGGTGCTCCGTCCTCTTGGCATTCCAGCATTGTTTTTCCCCTGTTCTGGGAGCGTGGTGTGCGCCCGATGTCAAGGCGTCTCCACCAACGTTCACCATGCCTCAACCTTCTCTGTCTGCTCCATGCTTGCTGATCCTCTGACATCCGCCAGAGGCTAGTGAAGCACTGAGCCTGGTTCCCCCCCTCCCGGAGAAGGCGTCTGCTCCATGCTTGCTGATCCTCCGACATCCGCCACAGGCCAGTGAAGCACTGAGCCTGGTCCCCCCTCCCGGAGAAGGCCAGCAGTCCTACAGATGCTCAAGCCGTCTCCCCCTGGCCAGTCTTCCGCCTCCCTAGGCTCATTCCCGAACCTGGGTCGACAGCATCGCAAGCGGTAGTGCTACTACTGTGCCGGTGGGCCAGCCTATTTATTTTATTCTATATTTAACTTGAAACAATCAATGTTTTATGATGTTTTATGAACCCAAGTACAACAATCAGTATTCTTGTTCACTGTCTTCATTATCTAGAATGTGCTGACTTCATTGTTGTGTTCACTGATCCACCAACGTTTCCTAAGGAGAGGGGTATTGGGGTTAGCGGGTAGGCAAACACATTCATAAGTTCAACTGCTGAAGTCTACAGATAGATACAGCAAGCGTCCAAAGAGGTCTCGAGTTCCTTTCAACTTGACAATTTTTTTGTCCTTGTTCTTAATCTTCACCTTCACTGCATCATGTGCAAAGTTCCTCACTGTATCTTTTGATGGGTTCCTCGAACCTAGTGCCTTTGGCAATGCATTCATCCCTAAACACATGATACATCCGAGTACCTATCTCAGTAACCTGTAACCTGAATAAAGATTGTTGTCCTCAAATACATCCCAGAATGGATTCATGGAGGAGTCTATTGTGTTTAACAGCTTGTTTAGATCCTTTGAATCTCGTTTAACTCTAAAACTCTTCAGCTCTTGGCTGACTTCTTCATGGCTGACAAGACCAACCTTTTCCATAAGGCTTCCAACAATTTTACTTCAAGCTGACCGCAGAATGTTCCACCTCCTCCTTGCATTGATGTTCTGTGTCAAAGAAGAAATCCTGGTTAGTCCTGATGTAGCATCAGTATTAATTGTCTGTTCCAAGGTCAAGCCTACATCATTTCTGCTAAACCCTTTCTTTGATCTTGCAATGGTTAATGCTCCATTCTCAAATTTTTCCCTTAGTCCAGGGTGGGTCTCATCCATGTTTAGCAAATTCATAACGTACAGAGTCATAGTTGTGGTGCCCAGTTGCGAAGTAAAGAGGTATTATCTTCTCCAAGCTATATACAAAGAGAGGCAAGTCATTTGTCCTGATGGAGCGGCAGAAGAGTTGGTACAACTCTACCAAACTGCAGTACTGAAGCCAAAATTGGGCAGTTGCGCCATGTTCACCATAGTGTGTGGAATCTGAGAACGTTTCTCATGATTCCATGAATGTCTTGAACTCAGCTGTATTCTTTAGGTCCACCATTGAGGAAGGCGATGGGTCATTAAGTAGCTGCTGCAGATGTTTTGAGACTGGAAAGCCTGATGAACCTTTATATTGTGTAAAGCACTGCAAATGTTTAATTCTGAATGCTGCTGATAGCATCGGGTGAAGCCTCTTTGCCCGACTGAAAAATGTTCCTCGAAGAAGTCCATTCAGGGATCCCAATGCCAATGCACCACTTTCAACAAGAATGTGGTCTCCACCAGAACCATTCAGGAGATATCCAAGACCTTTGAAATGTGCTAATTTTATATGGAATGGTCCAAAACATATGAAACGTATGTCATATTCTGGGGACTTTGCCGACTGAATTTGTAGCTCAGGTTTTGCTATGGCCAAGTCATAAGTAATAGGCATATAGTCCTCCTGGCATTCATCCATAACCTTGATAGCAGTATTCATGGTGTTTTGCACTACATCAAGTCTTGTAGGAGGCTTTCCTATAGGGTCCATGTATGATACGATCTGCTGTGGCAGGTCATCTACAGAAACAAGGGCATTCCATCCGTGTTACATTGGAGTAGCATCTACACTTGCACAAGATATCATCCAGGCAACGTCCCTTCTCTTAGTTTGCATGAGGTTTTTTGGTTCAGTGCTTTCTATCACCTTATATTGATAACTGTCCTATTTTTGGTTTTCCAGATGTATATGGTCGCATGTCTTTCTCACCAGTATCTAGAGCTCTTTTCCTCTGAGACATCTGAATGCGCCTGGGTACAGTGTCTTGTTCCTGTCATGCCACTGGCTGCAATATCTGCTTCTTTACACTTGGCAGATAGTCTTCATCAAAATCTTCAGCCTTTGTCTTTGATGTTCTGTGTCATTTGCTCTTTGATGTTAAAGATGGCCCTGCCTGGTCGTGCACATCAACTTCTGATCTTTGCTTATCTGTGTTTGTTTCTACTGTGTGTGTTTCATTTCTTGCTGGCGCTTGGTCATTCGTGTGTATTTTTGTCATAACTTCTTCAGATCTTTCTTTGGGCACAGCTGTCTCCTAACTACTGGATGGTATGTTTTGGTATGCTATATCCACAGTGTCATGACCATCAAGTGTCTCTGTCATCTCATTATAATTGTCAAAAACCAAAGCAGTGGCTAAACCTGGCTGTATGAGCAATCCATCTGGTGTAGCCATATTCTTCTCTGTTATATTGGTTGCGACTTCAGTTTTGAGTTCCTCCACAACATGGTAGCTGACACAGTGACCAAACAAGTTCAAAATAGTTAAAACTTTCTTACTGCCTGTCTTGGATTTAATACCCATGCCCAACAATAGGTGTTTTTGTGGTTTGATTATTCCCCTTGACACTGCAAACACTGTCATCTGCAATAGATTGCACTACCCTCTCCTGTCATTCACTGCCCACTTCTGACGAACTCATGAGTACATGGAATGTCTGAAGAACGGGTTGCAGTTTTACATTTTCTTCTATTAAGCCTTCAGCTTAATTTTGGTTTTATTATGAGGCTGTACCTTTAGGAGTTCCAACAACTGTTCTCTTATGTGTTTAGCTGCTTGTGCTTCCCTCCAGTCAGCCTGTTTCTTAGCAGACCTTATGACTGCACCCACTTTTCTACTTTTGGTATCAAATATACCGTCTTTGAAGTGATCCGCCAGTTTTGTCTGCAAGCTCTGTGGGTCGTAATTTGTTTCCCGCCCACTACACTCCATAAGAATGTTCATGTACCTTTTGTACAGAGATAGCAATGATTCTTCTTGCATTCCATTAACAATGATGCACTGCACATACTTAACAAGTCTGGAAAAGGCAAGCTGGTGACTGTCCCTCAACTGACTGTATTCACATTTTGTACCTGTGCCCTTTGTTTGTTCTGCTTTTTTACATTCTTGTTCTTACTGTTATTGTGGTACTTCACTTCTTTAGCTATGAGATCAATATTGCCTACCATCATATCCATTTGTCGATCGCCCATTTCTTTTGCTGCATTTTTTATGCTGTCTGCTGCCCCATAAGTTACACATGTTGTATGATATTCGAAAGTCTCCTTTGACCCCTTAGGATTCCTTTTCTTGTATGATTTGCAAAATATACATTCACTTGGGAATATCCCTGATGTAGATGCTGCAGATTCAGATAGAGCACGATAAACTTGGAAGCAAAGTAATTTTGCTGGATAACTCTTTATGATATCTTTTTTAAAGTTTCATCAGCTACAAGTTTACCGGAACTCTTACATGCAGTGACGTTCTTGTAGCAGATATAACGATACACATGGCGGCTGGAGTAACGTTCAACCAATTCAAAACACACCATGTTGTACTTTGACAGTGTTTGACTAGAATGCCTTTCCTTTGCATCAACTACTTTCTCCCAACGAGCATCACCAAAAGGTAGCGGGTCTCCATGGTCTGTGCTAACTCCTGGATCAATGTGTAGAGATGCATCGCATCTTCGGTTTGTGAAAAGTCTTGCTAGCCATATCTGAAACCTTAAATAAATTACATTAATAACTAAGTAAACCGAGTTTATTAAATAAATTAGATAAATTAAATAAATAAGTAAACTGAGTCTATTGCATAAACATAAAATTTTCAGTTACTCTTAAGAAAGTGCGTTTTCCAAGAAAACGTACAACTATGGGTGAATAAGAGTTGTAAATCTGAATTCTACACACTTTTTTACATGAGAAACAGTCATCAAACCTTTCAGACCCAGACACATAGATAAATGCTCCTGGCTCCTGCTCTATAACCCTTGCCAAGTCTACAATGCTATTTCTAAGCCAAATGTGGTGGCCATCTTACTTTCTTGAGGAAAAACTAAATTAAAACATTTATAAAAAAACTCAAAATTTGGTGGAACTAGACAATTCTACCACCAGATAAAACTGGAAGATGCCTGGAATCTTTTATGGTGAAAAAGAAGTAGGGTCACATTATTGGCCCAATTTCCTTGTTCTGCTGCTAGAGGTTAGTAACTATTCAGTAGAGCTACAAAAATGATCCAGGGGGTAGCAGGGCAAGACCTAGCAGAGAAGATTGGGCAGTCTTAACATGCACTTCCTGAAAGAATAGATGGAAAGGAACATGACTGAAATTTACAAATACTTAAAGCAACATAATAGAGTGGACTCCTCAGAGTTATTTCAAACAACTTGCCAGTTTTCTGGAAAAGCTTAAATGGGAACTCTCAATAATGTACAAGTTAAAACACAGCGCCTAGAGGTCCCAATTAGCAAACGCACCAGAAGTATATTTTTTAAATACCCTGCATTGTTCAAATCTTGATCTTTATCTGTTGATCCTGCACCTCCACTCCACTCATTATTGTCTCAGTCCCCGGGCCAGCTCTCTGATAACACGATTGACTGGCTAAGCTATTGGGACTTTATCTGCCACTATAGTTGCCCAAAAATAGTAATAGATATGAAGCACATGTTCATGCTTCTAATGCTGGTACCGATTGACCGAGGCAAGCGCTTGCCTTGGTCAACTGTTATCAGCGTTGGAAGCACAAGCATGCGCTTCATGCCTATTACTAGTTTGGGGCAACTTAGTGGCAGATAGGAGTCCCCCACAGCTTAGCCTGTCAATCATGTCATCAGAGGGCATGCCGTGGGGGACTGTGGGACAACAATAGTGGGCGGAGCATTGCAAGATCAACCAGATGAAGCTTTAGATTTGAACAGAGTAAGGTATTTAAAAATGTATGACTGGTGCGTTTTGCTAATTGGGACCTCTAGGTCCCATGTTTTAAACTTGTGCATTACTGAGAGTTCCCCTTTAAAGTTAGCATCTGCAGGAATCAAATCCCATGACAACCCCCCTCCCAAAAAAAAACCTGGATATTTTAGACATTCCATCCTAATTACTAAAGGCGTATGCAGGAAATCAAGTTATTTGTCCCCCAAGGCACCATCTGTCCTTGCTGCTTTTCCTGTTTTGACATCATGGCCTTCTGCTGTGACATCGCAATCTGTTGCCACAGAAAAGATTCTGATGTCACAAGTAGGGACTGTGACTTCAAGGTAAGAAAACATCTGAAAGAGGTGAAGTCTAAAGGGCTAAGACCTGGTTTATATGCAAAATGTCTACAATATTAAAAGATGAGATGCTGAGAAATTCAAAGGTGGGGGTATTTCATATACCTGAGTTCTGCTGAAGCCAACTGTGAACTTTGTGCTGAAAATCAGAAGATTGCTTTACGATCAGAAACAACACCTCCACAGATAAAATTCAAGACAGATGTTAGAAAATATTTCTATACTGAATCGGTGGTAGACAGGTAGAGCAATTGACCTGTCCTTATGAGGGATGTGAGGAAGTACTGTGGACACCTGGAACAGACTGACAGCAAAAGTGATGGAGGCAAAAACAGCAGGGGACTTCACGCATGCGTGGGATAGACATAGGGTAATATTAGTGAATAGGCAGGGAGGATCGCTGGAGACCAGTTAGGGTCTGTGGAGACCGACTAGGCAGGGACCATCTAGGCATACTGGGTGGGCCAAACAGTCCTTTTCTGCTGACAAATTCTATTTTTCTAGGTACCCAGCAATGTAAATAATGCTAGAACTTTCTAGGGATTCAAAACTCAATGGAACAGTTTCAAAGGGGGCAGGGTGGCAATTAGAATAAAAAAGGGAGGTAGAGGGAAATAAGAGCTCTGGACAGGCTCGATAAAACTATGTGGAAACAACAGGGCAGACTTGATGGATTATTAGCCTTTTTCTGTCCTTTAACTTCTTTGTATCGAGGATGCAACCAGGAATGGGACTCACAGCGTCTGAAAGTAGCATCACCAGATCTGCCCAAAAAGAGGGGTTCCCTTTACCTAGAGATGTAGTGAATTTTAACTTTGATGAGAGAACTTCCTGCAGAGTCCAGCATTTCACTGAAAAATCTGCATTCCACAGAATATTTTTCTGCAGAATAACCACTCCGTGGAAAAATATTCCATAGAATGCAATTTTTTTTCTTGTGAAGCGGCAACTTTGTAAAGTGAAAGAACCTCATGAAGTGCAGAAAAATGGGCGCGTTTTCTAAGAAGCAAAGTTCCACACTTCACACATCTCTGCTTTTAACCTCTTTCACTTGCAGGAAGCTTGTTGGTAAGTCATGATACCGGGAAACTACACAGCATATCCAATGCCCTGCGTACAAATTGCATTTTTTGTGTGTGTTTTGAAGTCCTGTTCATCGGAGAGTCAAAATCTTCCTGCAATGCCAGATGTCTTACCTCACTGAGCAATCCTGGCCAAAACCTCACTCTTCACTGCTCCTCAGACTGAGGGAAGCTTGCATTGAGCAGGGCCACAGCCCTCAAGCAGCAGGCCTCAATGATGTCAACCTATCAGAAAACAAAAGTATTTTTAAATGGAAAGACACTTCACCATGCTGAGTACACAATTCCCTGTACAGTTATTTGGTCAGATCGAATTCAGAGTAGTGTTCTATTCTGGTCCCCTTATATGAGGAAAGATTGACAGGCTTGAAGAGGTGGAGAGTAGGCATGTAAGAGTATCTTTTCCTGACTATTCAGTATTCAGCAGCCAAATATTCAGGAAAAGATATTTGGCATTTAAGTATTTGGGTGAATAAATAAAAATAAAAATAAAAAAGTAAAAAACAAACAGCCCCCACCCTCCTCCACCAGACCAAATTACACTGGCAAATCATCCAGCTTTCCAACTATGACATGGGGAAGATGGTGCCATCGATCAGCAATTTTGTGTTTACCATGCAATCCTAAATTTCGCAACAACACACGGTCTCCAGGCCTAAGCTCTTGAGCCTTTACTTTTCTACCATGTCTCTCTTTGTTGGCTAGATTTCTTTTGACGGCCATTGTCTGGGCCAGTTGATAGGCATGGTTCAATTGAGTTTTAAGTTTTTGTACATATTGCAGGTAATCTTCGCTCGGACCCCATAGGGAGAAACCCCAAAACAGACATCAACAGGCAGCCGGGCCTCTCCACCGAACATGAGGCGGTAGGGAGAGAACCCGGTAGCATCATTCTTTGTGCAATTGTATGCGTGTACCAAGGAGCTAATCTACTGGCTCCATTTATGTTTATTTTTTGGGTGGGGGGTGCCTAGCATGTCTAGTAGGGTGTGGTTAAAGCGTTCAGGTTGAGGATCCCCCTGCGAGTGAAAAGGAATGGTTCTTGACTTTCGCACCCCCCATAGAAACAGCATTTCTTTGATTAGCCAACTCTCAAAGTCCCGGCCCTGATCAGAGTGAATTCGCTGGGGGGCACCACAGCGGACGAAGACATTTTCCACTAGCACCCTGGCCATGGTAGATGCTTTTTGATCTTTGGTGGGAAAAGCTTGTGCACACCGTGTGAAATGGTCCATAACCACAAACACATTGCCAATGTTTCATTGATCAGGCTCTGAACTCAAGAAGTCTATGCAGACTAGTCCCATTGGGGTGCTGGTAGTAATGTTGACAAGTGGGGCAGCTCTCTGAGGCAGGGTTTTTCCTCTACAGGCAGTGACTACAAGTCCTTACATGGTGCTGAACATCGGTCCCCCATCTTCGGCCAGCAGAATCGAGATCGTACTAGGTCAAGGATCCGGTCGATACCAAGGTGGCCCATATGATTGTTGACGGACCTCAGTACCAAATCTTTGAAGGCTGTGGGCAGGACCAATTGTTGCTTGTCTACTTGGCCACCCCGATCTACAGTCTCTCTATACAACAACTGATTAAGCAGTTTCAACCTGGGGCCTTCTTTAAACAATAAAGCGGTTCTCAGAACAGAGGAACGTAACTTGGACACATCTTTTCCTGCACGAAGGGTGTCAAGTGCTGGCTGAATCATAGGATCTCAGGATTGAGCCCGTTGAATGCTGTCATTGTCAAACTGAGGTAGTGCAATAATATCTAGAGCAGAAAAGCGGCAATATGCAGCCAGTATGCAGGTGACAAGAGGGCCCAAAGCAATCTGCTAAGCAGTCCACTGTGTCCGTAGACATCTGTTCATTTATATCAAACTTTTGGCACAATACTCGGATGTCTGATTCAGACAGTCAGACCCAGTCGCTCTTGAAAATGGGCCTCCGGGATAGGGCATCAGCATCAATATCATTCAGGCCTGGTCTGTATTCGACAGCATAATCATATGTTGACAGTGCAGAAAGCTACCGGTGCCCCATGGCGTCTAACTTAGCTGAAGTCTGTACATGGGTCAACAGGTTATTGTCAGTCCTCACCAATATTTTTGCCCCATAGAGGTAATCATGAAACTGGTCAACAATGGCCCATTTTAACGCAAGAAACTCCAACTTGTGCACAGGGTAGTTTCACTCTGATGGGGTCAAGCTCCTACTAATGAATGCCACTGGTCTCAAACCATCCTCATGGTCTTGATACAGTACAGCTCCTAGACCCTGCAGACTGGCGTCATTATGCAGCACATAAGGTTTGGTGGGATCAGCGTAAGCAAGGACGGGGGCATGAGTGAGCTGGTATATGACTTTGTGGAAAGCTGCTTCACAGTCAGGCATCCAACGAGACCCGAAAAGTTCACCTGGATGGAAATATACTTTGTCTGGTTCTTTGATGGACCCTTTTTTGTATTTCCGATTGGTAGGAGGGTAACCTTGGGTAAGATTCAAGAGTGGCGGAATCACTTTGGAATAGTTCTTTATGAACTGGCGGTAGTAGCCACAGAATCCCAGGAAACGTTGTAGTGCTTTCAAATTGTGGGGCTGGGGCCAAGTATTCATGGCTTCAACTTTACTAGGATCAGTCTCTATCCCCTCTGTAGACAGTATGTGCCCCACATTCTTCACAGAGGTTTTGAAAAACTGGCACTTGTTGATGGACAACTTGAGGCCGAAATCTTCCAGTCGGTCTAGTACTTTGAACAGTCGACTCATGTTCCTCTAGGGAGCTCCCAAATGCAATGACATTGTCCAAGTATACCAGGCATTCCAGCAAATTCATGTCTCCCACGCTCGTTCCATCAGTCACTGGAAGGTGTCTGGGGCACCCGATATCCCCTATGGCATTCTCAGGAATTTGTAGAACCCCAAAGGACAGATGAAGGCTGTCTTCTCATGGTTCTCCAGAGCCTTCGGAATCTGGTAATATCCACTGCGAAGATCCAACACCGAGAACCATTTGCTCCCATTCAAACAATCTAGAGCATCTTGTATACGGGGCATGGTGTACTGATCGAGGATGGTCCGCTGATTCAGAGTTTGATAATCAACACACATTCTCACAGATCTGTTCTTCTTACACACAACCACAATGGGAGAAGCATATGGGCTCCTGGATTCTTGTATCACACCAGCCACGTGCATTCCCTGCAAGTGTCTTCTCACATCGTCTATGTCTGCAGGGGCTAGGCGTCGAGACCTCTCTCGAACTGGCCGTTCATCATGCAGGCGTATGTGATGCTCCGCACCCTGGACACACCCCACATCCCATTCCTTTAACGAAAACACTTGATCTCTCTCGGCAAGTTTCTGGCTAATTCTAGTCTTCCATTCAGCTGGCAACGGGGCGTCACCAAAATCAAACAAGTCGGGAGTCACTCTATCTTTCTTGCCAGGGTGTTAGTTGTTGGCAACACTGCAGCGCTCATAAGAGGTACCATAGCTAGGTGCATCTTTTGTTCACCCGGATCTCCTGATCTGACACATTATGAATCTGGACCATCACTGCACAGTATAAGCATGAGCATGAGCTGGCAAGATGCTGGGCTTAACCAGTAATCCTTCCGTCAATTTTCCATCGCCTCACGTGTCCAACATCAGTATTTTGTTCTTCACATCTTTGCGGAGGCGGACCTCCCCTTGAACTGTACACTGGGCGTTAGGGGCCAGTACCATTGAATCAGGATCCTTCTTCCACATGACCCCTACCAGTTCATCCTGGTCTACTCCCTTGGGGTTCTTTTGCAAATCATAGGCCCTCTTGATCAGAGCGAGAATTCTTAGGGCCCTCCCAGTCCGTTATCCTTGTTTCTCGTGACAGAGTTGTGCCAGTCTCCCAAACATATGGGCGTTGGTCCCAATTAACAGGGGAACCCCATCATACAGTCCAGTAGGGGGACACACTAAGGCCAGTGTCTTGACTTGCTCCTCTACACCAGTTACAGTTTCAGGAAATGACAACCAGAGGTGGACATATCCTAGGTAGGGATAAGACTTGTTGCTCATCCCCTACACATGTAGGCCTTCCAGGGATTGTAACGGCACAGCAGATAAGTGTTCGTCATACCAGTCCTTAAATACAATGGTCACTCGTGACCCACTGTCCAGCACAGCCCGAGTAGGAATACCATTCACAGCCACCATAGTCTCCATTGAAGGGCCCACTATTTTGGACCAGTCTGGAGGGACAGCAGCAGGGGCCTGGAGAGATGATTTAGCCACACAGGGATTTGAGTTACTACTTCTTGAACCCTCACTGCGGTCATTTTGGGTACCCCTTGACCGCTGATTCATTCTCCGAAGATCTCCTTGAAGCCTGTATCCAACTTTATCTAGGTCTTTTGTGGATCGACATTCTCTGTTCATGTGCCCATCCTTCCCACAATTATGGCAAAATATGTTTTCTGGGCTTTGGGAGCTGAGGCGGTGGTACTATCAACTGAGAACCTTGGTGCCATCTCTGTCTGCTGTGTGGTGAACATTTGGAGACATCTCATCAGTTCTCTTACTTCCATAGTCAAGGCATCGAGTTTTGAGCCGCTGTCAGCAGGAGATGCCTGGGTGGACACCCCAACCCCCATAGCAGATGCAGCTGGATAAGGGTCAGTTCCTGTACTTGCAGGAGGGGTCTTCATAAAGAGACTGTTTTTTGTTTCCCTGAACTCCCTCAGCAGTTCATCCCATGGCGGCACACCCTCATTGGTCCCCACTTCGGAAGGGCCTTCCGATGCCATGATCACTTGGGCTACGCTCACCCTAGAATTACAATCTCCTTCTTCATCTTCAACCTCCCGGAGTTCTTTTTTCAAGTCACAATAGTCCGGTGAGTTACCCCTTCTATCTGGGAGCCTTAATTGAAGAAGCTGCAATTTAGAATGTTTTGCATGTTGCAGTATGTACCCCAACCTCACATGGTTTAAGTCACTGGTGGCTACCCCACCTTTTCGGTAAGCCTTTTGCAGCGCTCTTTCCAGGCAAGTAACATATGCACACAAACTTTCCCCTGGCCATTGTTTTGTACCTCAAAATTTCCACATCAAGTTCTCCCCTGACTCAGTGCTCCCAAAGTTGCCTTCGAGTGCAGATAGGTACTTCTGGGCAGATGCATCAGGGTTTGTGGACTTCAGAAATTTTAATGACCTCTAGGGCGGGACCCCTCAAACTTTTTATGATCCTTTTCCGTTTCTCAGCCTCCGCACACTGTCATTCAGGTACCAAAGGGGCAACACAATGTATCCAGATCTCCCAATCATCCTCCTCTTGGGGGTTGGGGAGGGTGCCGGAGAAGATTCTCAACCATCGGTAAGAGTCATGACTAATGGCAGGTACAGACATAGGAGCCAGCATTGGCACAGGCACAGAAGGAGGGGCAATAACAGGTGCTGGAGCAGGAGGGGGTGTTGGGGGAGGAACACCCCCAGGTGGCAGGAATAGTTTCTTTAAGTCCTCCACAGTTTTCCCTTCCTCCAACAACAACTTAGCAAATTTCTCCTCAAAAGTCTCAGATAGTGGGAGGGGAGCTCATTCTCCCTGGGGTCTTTACTGTCTTTAGTTATCACTCTCCAGGCAGTGAGGGCTCCTTTGCGAGTGATAGTCTGTGGCACTTTGGAACTGTCTACTGGGTCCTTACACTCTACTAAAGCCATGAAACTTTGTGCGAGCAGATTAGCCTGTTGACCCACCACCACAAGGTTTTGTAAACATTCAATCTTGGAAAGTACTCCCTCTACAGTGTCCTTATTGGTACCCAGGGAAATATCCAGGATAAGTATAGCATTTTGGGGGTTGATCTCCTGCCCAGTACACCACCCCACCAACTGGTGTACTGCCACTTCAGTTGGGGTAGCCACTTATGTTTGACAATAATTCATAGTTTCGGCCACTAGAAGAGACAAAATCCCAGCGGTGAGCCTCCAAGATGCAACCCCTAGGTGGCGCTATCCCAAGGGCTGTTACTCCTGCCTGCTTGGCTAGTAGCAGGTTAAGGGGCCTGAGTTCTGAAATGGGTGCCTCCACCCGGAGGTCAGGGTTGGTAGTGATCAAGCTAACCTGCGCACAGCCCTCTGGGACACTGTAACCCCCCCCTTTCCCCTCTAGTGGCCTGAACCCTGTACACTAATCACTTTTACAACACCCCTGGTACACCACACAATTACCCACACTGTTTGCACTTACCACCAGGGCTGGTCCCTCTGGCTCGATCCTGGGGACCCCCGGTAAAACAAGGTTAAGCACAGCAAATAGCAACAGTACAGTACTTTGAGCACGAACTGGAACCACAATCAGACTACATGAAGAAAAAGTTAGATCTGATTTATTCAGGGGACTTGAACAAGGGAGGGGCAAAATCAGGTTACTTAGCTTATAGGTTATATCAATCAAGCAGTTATGCATGTGCTTCGAGTCCCCCCACACAGTCCACCTCTGGATACCCAAGTAGAGAAGAGATGGGCTAACCAGGACAGTTGCCCGGGGTTGCAGTTGGTTGGGGCCCTGTGATGGAAAACACAACATGCACAGTACACAGTATTTGTAATCCGGAGTCAGAGGGCTCAGTTCGTAAAGGAAATGAAACAACAAGACAATCAGATGGCACACTCAGATTAAGCTGCTGTTGTAATGAGCTACCCTGGTATTTACTCACGATACCTAAGACTGGACACAGGCTGGACAAAAATCGAGACTGCAGTTGGTTGATCTGGAATGCCAGGAGAAGCAGGGCCCACACAAGTCGCAGAGGCGTCGTTCCTGTTCAAGCGTGGAGCAGGGGACTGATCCCCAGGCAGGTCTCTCGTCAATGGCTTCTCTGTGCAGTGGGTAGTCTGGCTGGGCCAGTCTAGCAAAGCCCAGACCACATGGAGACAAGTTCGGAAGCAGTCCGTTTTGGGTTGGATACAGCTTCCAGCAAGCAGAACACAGTTCACACGGTGGGGAACTAACTCACAACCCACTAGCAGCTCATAGCACATTTACATGTACGGGAATTCTACTGTACCAGGCAAAGCACTCCCCGTGCACAATAGCAAAGTCTCTGCACACACCGGGAGCTTAGGGGTAGCTGGGACTCCTGACAGGCCGATCGCATTCAGCAAAAATATTCGGTCTTCTTCAGGTTGAGCCTGGCCCACTTCAGTAGCTTGCTTTAGTCACACAAACTTGGATTTAGTCCAAAATAATCTTCTCTCCTCTCAGGAGCAGCACACCGGCATGCAGGCCAAAAACAGCCTTTTCAGAGTTCTCCTATGCAAATCCACTCAGGATAGCTGCTCAAAAACACTTCAGCTCCTTCTTGCTTAGCTTCCAGCTTAATTCTAACTGAAAATTGCAAGCAGCCTGGGACTTCTCCAAGATCCAAAATATTTGGTTGACTGATTTGGCTGTTAGTCAAAGCAAGAGCTCCCCCTTCAGTTGTAAAAAAGGCACAAAAAACTCCAAACTAAAGTTCCTACAGATTTTGAATTCAGACAGCTCCTGTAGTCCAACTGCATTTTAGGTCCCACCAGTACTGTTTGGTCCAATTTGCAGTCCAGGACCAAGATAGTGGAGACAAACAAAACAGTCCTTGCTACTAAGGAAGCAGGTTAGACAAACTACATTATCATTATCACTGTAAATGATTTTCAGCAAATAGTTACATCTTTCAACAGAGCTGCCCCTCAGATTACTCATGCTGCAATTAGGCAGCCCTTAAAGAGACAGTACACAGAGGCTATACAAGCTCTGGTAATCACATTTAAACTGCTAAAACGCAGGACACCAGCCTGGCAGTGAGCATTTAGGCAAGCTCCAGGAAGACTTTTTGGGAACCCCCATTTTAGAGGGGTTACACGTTAAAAATACTATTACATTTTAAATAAAATCCCACAATGGGTAATCAGCAGAACCTGTACGCCTCTACGGCCAGCTGCCATCTTTCTAAATGTTACAAGCTTTTGTTTGCACTAAAACAAAATTACTATCTGTCCCCCCACACTGCCTCTGGTAGTACCCTACTCCCACCCTCCCTTCCAAACCCAATTCTAAGTCGGGAAGGGGACCGGCACAACCCGCCCTCCTCCATGGCTGGCTGCCTTCTCACAAATGAAAGCGACCACGCACTTGCTTGTTCTATAATAAAAAAAAAAAAGCAAGCTGATCATGTGATCCCAGCATCCTGACTTGCGCCCTTGAATTCATGAAAACTCATACTGGTAGTTGGCATCTCTTCAAGTGATTCGCACTACTTTGCCAACATTTGAAATAATTCAAAGTGCAAACTGACCACCAACTATCGGGTTAGGTACTGGGGCCTCCCACTCTGGAAAGGAGGCTAGCCAGGTTTCCTCAGTGCCAGGGAGACCCTTCAGGTAAGCATATGGTGCGTGATCCTGACGGATGTCAGGGGGTGGTGGTGTCATAACACAAAGTCAGTAACTGTAGTGTTCACACCACCATGTAGATTTCTCAAGCAGGGCATTTATTCGCTACTCCCAAGTTAAATTTTCTTCTACCATTCATTCCACTCACACATCCCCCTTAACTACAGCAATTAGTAATTTGGTATTTCTGTTCCTCTACCTCCCCAAGGCATGCCAAGACACGAAGTCCTAGCAGCAGACTGATGTATTCAGGCCCTCATCTCACACAGAGTGGCCATGCTGAGTAGGTCGCTAGATGCACATCTGGTTAAATCTTGGCCACGTCAATGTCGGCAGGGTCATTCGGCTCATTTCATTCAAAGTCAACACCAATTCCGAACTCAGAGTCCCAGACTCCTAGTACCCTTAGAACAGTCGAGCAACAGCAAGTTCTTTCATGCAGTAATAACCCGGTCCTGAACGACACTTGCACACAGACACTGTTCCAGCCTCAGAGGACCCATGCCAGCTAGCAATGCTCTGAACCAGCTCATCCCATCTACCATTCACTTTCTTCCAGCTGGTGTCCGAGCTACCTATCCTCAACACCCAACATCTCCAGCGGAGGGGCAACAGGTGTTGATGGCTTCTGCCATTTCAGTCAGTTGTTCAGCACGCCACCATAATTGTGAATGGGTTCTTGAGTTGGGTGGGCACCACAAGATGACTTCCCGAGTGTAGGCTCTGGAAAAAACTTCTATCTTGCTCCTTCTCTCTCCTCCTCCTCTTCTTCTCTCTGCCCTCTCACAACAAAAATGTGAGTCACCTTTAACCCTGACAATTGTTAATCAAACTACTCTGAGCATAAACAGCACCAGTAGTTCCAGAGAACTTGGTATTTTATTACTACTCCCCCTACCTTCCAGAAGCATGTCGAGACATCAAGTTTCAGCAAGAGACTGATGTATTCAGGCCCTAATCTCACACAGTGGCCAAGCTGGGCATGTCATCAGATATACACCTAAATTTAATGTCAGCCACGTTGATGTCAGGAGGGTCATTCAGCTCAATTAATTCAAAATCAACACCAGTTCTGAACCCAGAGTCCCAAACACCGCTCCCCTTCAGACAGTTGAGCAACAGCAGATTCTTCCATGCAGTAACAACCCAGTCCTGAAAGACACTTGTACACAAACAGTGTTCCAGCCCCCCCTGAACCCAGCCTATTCACTTCTACCATTCAGTTCCGTGGAGTTGGTCTCCGAGCCACATATCCTATAAGCCTGACTTCTCCACCTGAGGGGAAACAAGCATTGCTTACCCCGACCCCTTTAGTCAGTTTTTCAGCACGCTACTGGTTCTGCAGTAGGGTAGGCACTGTAAGTTGACACCCCAAGTGTAGACTCCATGAAAGACTTCTATTCTTCTTCTCCTCTCTCTCCCATCTCAAGCCAAAAACACTAGACACGTTTAACCCTTAATCATCTCCCTCTGAGCATGACTGACACTAGCAGTCCCAGAAAACCTGTCAGTAGAGTGCAGATACTCTATCTAGTAACCTCCATGGGTCACAGCAGTTACACAAATGCACCAGCAGACAGTTGGGTGCACTCAGGTCTGACACAGGCACAGGCATGCTTGTATCCCTCACGCATGGGTCGTATCACATCCCCTCCTCAGGTCCACCCATATCTGGCCCTCCTAGGCAGCTCTCCCAATTCAAAGGGCTGGAGGAGACTGGAAGACTTGCCCACTGCACACACTAGTACGGCCACTGCTTTTCTGTCTTCGGAAATGAGCAATTACATTTTACAAAATCTTAAAATCCTCCCCCCCCAAATAACTGCAGGCAAATCACTGCTGAAGCAAGATAACAAATGTTGCTGACTACACAAAGGGAGTACTGCTGCTGCATTCAAAGTCAACCAGCTCATGCCAGAGAAAGACCCTTCAAGAGAATACTTCAGCAAGTGCTCTGTTAAAAGCATTGAGCTCAGGTACCCAGGCATGAAATACAGCAGACAGCAAAGACCATGAAGGACTTACTGCAACTTCCTCTTACTACGAATGTATAAGGTATGGTATATAGCTCCAGATATCTAATTAACTAAGAGATGAGGGACAGAACAGGTGAAACTGAATGCATGAGCAGACAGGGTTCAGAGATTGTGACTCTACCTATAAAACGCAAAGTGCAGTAGTACTGTATTTTATTGAAAGGATTCAGAATCTGTGTCGAACTAGAGGAACTATTTCCATCAAGTATATACTCAGAGACAGGCCAGATAGTACAGCGAGAACACTATCACTTGTTATGCTGGTGACTCCATTTTGGTGACTGACTCAAGTCACTTAGGAGTCTGCTCAGAGAGACAGAGAGGTTTGGACATCCCAGGAACAGTTCTCCTCCCTTGGGGGGGGGGGGCACAGTATTCTGCTGCTTGTCTCCCGCCTGGCAGAAGCTAGGAGGCAGCACACTGGATCCCAACAGAGAGACGAGGCAGTTGCCAGGCGCCTATATGCGCCGCTGTGCGCATCGATGCACGCTGGTTCTCTGGACAGAAACCCAGCAGCTGAAGCGCAAAAACTTGGTCCACCATTGTACCGGCACCGCCCCTCTCCCATAGGCCCCCACACCACTGACATAGCAGGCCACTCATCACAACTGTGGTCCTTGGCAAGTGGCGCATAACTGGTTGGTCCTGGGGCTGAGGGAGGTGCAGTCAGGTAAGCTGGGGGGGGGGGCAAGAAAAAAAACTTGATTACACAAAAAAAAAATGATTTACTTGCAGAGAGCTGTTATGCTGAAAGAGAGAGAGAGAAATTAATCTGTTTTCCAGTAATAAAGTATGAGTACATTGTAAGTAGCCAAAAGCAAAGTTAAAAAAAGGATGTCATGTTCAGTGTTGTATACTGTTTTTCAAATAATGCATGATCCAGATTTCGTGGCTATTATTATATGAAAGATTTTCATGCATTAAAAAAAGATTCAAGGATCGTGTCGCTACGCGACATGCTGAGTAAATAATGATGTCCTTATTTTCTGGCATCAGTCCCTCATTTTTGTGTCCAGTGCTGCTTATGTGGGGCACCATAGGTTAAGAGGTTATCTGCCACTGTTGATCATTTCTTCCCTTTAAAAGATGGGTTAGTCAGTTTCCTCACAGACTGCCTCAGAGAGTAAATGGCTGGTTAACAGGCCGAGGGAATTGAAAACTAAAAGAATGGCACAAAACAGGAGTTATATTTTATTCATTCCTCTCCAAACACTATGAAATGTGACTACGGGTCTCCAGCCACCAGGTTCTCTGCTTTCATCTATCAGGGGTCTGGATTCACCTTCAGTCCTAATGACACAAACACAGGCATCTATCTGGCAATCATCCAGTAATTTACTCACTTTCCTCCAGTGATCTTTCTACAACTGCTGCCTGTTAAGAGCCTTTCATACTGTGACTTGACTCTCCCCCCCCCCCACCACTGGAGACTCTCCATCTTTGATATGAGGAGATCAAAGCTCAGTGAGCAGAAGTCAAATGCGACCCAAAAGCCCGCTTCTTAAAAGGAAAAGGGGGAAAGTGGATTTATGGCAAAGCCTAATAATTAAATGATGAACCTCCTTCCCCCCCCCCGAGGATTTTGAAGCACCTAGCAGACATCCTGCTGCGTACTGTACAGTGAGCAACAATAAAAGATGTCTAAGTTTAGACGGCTGTTAAATATTTATTTCCACAACATGCAAAAGATCAACATTTCTGCAGGATGTATTTTTTTTTTTTTTACTCTGCTAACCCTTTGGTCCAACTAACCTCTTGCTTCTTCAGTTACCCAGCTCTAAATTGCATTTTGTTGATCAGGGACTAAACAAGCAATTTTAAAGTGTGGTCTGTGTACCTTTTATACCCACTTCATATACTCCAGTTTTGGCAGTTGGCCAAAGCACAGTATTGGATGGAATATCTGGAAATTCCAGGTGTTCCCCCCTACCCTTCTTTGCAAACTGCCAACGTGCAGTGTGGGGTAGTGGTTACAGCACAGAACTGGGAACAGGAGAGTCAGGTTCAAATCCCACCAGATCCACTTACTTACTGTAGCCCTCAGCAAGTCACTAAATCTCTCAATGCTGCAATCCACCCAGCTGTAAAAATGTGAGTGGATGCAGAACTCAACTGAAGGAGATACAGTATCTCAGTTGGGTTATATGATGTTCATAAACTGTTAAAAAAATTATTCCATTTAACATCGGTTTTGAATAAAAAGTGATGTTTTTCATGATCTCTGCAACTTAATGTAGAAAGCAAACATACAGTATAACCAGTGTCTCAAATAAAGGCTGATACAAGCATGTCTACCTTGAGCCACCGGTACCCTCTTTTCAGGTAGGGCCCTCTTTCACCATAGTCTGACCCTGTAGAGGGAGAATCTGATGGCTGGCAACCTTCACAACACAAAACTGCCCTGTACAACCTCCTCCGCACACCATGCTCCTGGTTACAAAGAGCTGGGATACTTGACATTGGATTTCACTTGTCTTGCAAATGTAACTTATTCATATATACAGTATATATATATATATATATATATATATATATATATTATATATATGTTGTGTGTGATATATATATATATATATATATATATATATATATATATATATATATACACACACACACTTATAAAATGAGCAAATAAATTCAGCATTCTGATTGGTTGAAACCATGTATCAGTCGTGTCCTTATCAGGACATAACTTTACAAATGGCACTAGTTGTGCCAACCTGACCCCACAACACAAAGGAATCAGTGTGCCACCTCTCCCAAAACTTGTGCCAGCCTAGCATCAGCAGGCTAGAGAAGCTGTACAACCCTGCCCCCCCCCATACACACAATATCTGTTACAAAAGGTACATAAGAAATTCCCTACATATTTTTCTTTTTCAGAGTAAAGTCTGACCTCTCTAGTGGTTAAAACTGACCGCAATGAACTCGGCAAAGAGTGGGCAGCAGCTTTGAAATGCCGCTACAGATCTGTCACCACTCCTCCAGTAGCGATTCAAGGAATGATGCCTCAGCTGTAAAACAAAAGCCCAGACCCGGTCATCCGCCCCTACTTTCACCTGTACTTCAGAAAAGAAAAAAAAAATTCCAGCATGACTAAGCACCTGACATCACAACTCACACCTAGAAACCGCTATGTGAAAACCGCTAAGTACAGTGGCTGTGCTGGGACATGCTCGCTGTCACTGAAAGCAGACAGCCCGTGTCAGGCAAACGGACGCTCTCACCATTTCTACAGAAACACACTACAAACGAAAAGGGAAATAAATGTATGGGAAGGGGCTCTAATGGTACTAAAACCACCAGGCATATAATCTAATAAATACATAGCTAATCATGTACTGCTGATGAAATACGGACAGCCGGTATCAAGCAAATAGACGCTCTGACCATTTCCACAGAAACACACCACACAAATCTCCACAGAAACACACCACAAAAGAAAAAGGAAATACATGTATGGGGAGGGGCTCTAATGGTACTAAAACCACCAGGTATATAATCTAATAACTACATAGCTAATCATGTACTGCTGATGAAATACGGACAGCCGGTATCGAGCAAATAGACGCTCTGACCATTTCCACAGAAACACACCACACAAATCTCCACAGAAACACACCACAAAAGAAAAAGGAAGCACCAATCACAGGCACATAATCTAATGAAAGCACAGCTAACCTTCTACTGCTGATGAAACACTTATCAAATTATTTCAACGAGGGGACTACTTTTTACTGTTAGAGCTATTGAACCCACCTTATTTACATTTTCAACATCTTTTCATTCTTTTTTTTTAACAATTACCTGGAGGCCCATTTTAAAAGCACAATAAGACACTCCAAGTGTGGGTTATAGCCTGATAAGAGCATTTCCTAGGTGCTAAAGGCACTTGGCGCAAGCACCTCGAGCCTCACAACACACCTAAAGTGTGCTCTTATCAGGCCATTATCCACATCTCAGAGTGTCTTATTGCTGGCTTAATGCTCACTGGCTCTAGTTCCTAATTTAGAAGAATAATATTTATTTGGTAATGGCTGTTCTGTATATTACATGTAACTGTAACTTATAGCAGAATGTATTGTACTTGTAACAGAATGTGTTGTACCTGTAACTATAACTTGTAACAGAACGTATTGTACCTGTAACTATAACTTGTAACAGAATGTATTGTACCTGCCACTGCTACCTGTTACTGAATGTAATGTACCTGCACCTGTAACCTGTAAGTGAATGTACTGTATCTGTAGCTTACAGCTGAATGTACTGTACCTGTAACTTGTAACAAAATGTATTGTACCTGCAACTGCTATGTGTTACTAAGTGTACTGTAACTGTAACTTGTAACTGAATGTACTGTACCTGTAACTTGTAGCTGAATGTACTGTACCTGTAACTTGTAACAGAATGTATTGTACCTGCAATTGCTATGTATTACTGAATGTGCTGTACCTGTAACTTGTAACAGAATGTACTGTACTTGTAACTATAACTTGTAACAGAAAGTATTGTACCTGCAACTGCTACCTGTTACTGAATGTACTGTACCTGCACCTGTAACTTGTAACTCAATGTACTGTATCTGTAGCTGATTGTACTGTACCTGTAATTTGTAGCAGAATGTACTATTCCTGCAACTACAATGTGTTACTAAATGTACTGTAACTGTAACTTGTAACTGAATGTACTGTACCTGTAGCTTGCAGCTGAATGTACTATACCTGTAAATTGTAACAGAATGTATTGTACATGTAACTGTTATTTGTTACTGAATGTACTGTAGCTGTAACTGCAACTCATAATCAAATGTACTGTACCTGTAACTTTTAACAGATTGCATTGTGCCTGTAACAGTTACTTGTAACTGAATGTACTGTACCTATAACTTGAAACAGAATGTATTGTACCTATAACTGTTACTTGGTACTGAATGTACTGTACCTACAATTGTAAATTGTAAATGAATATACCACAGCTGTAACTTGTAACTGAATGTACTGTACCTATAACGTAACAGAATCTATTGCACATGTAACTATAACTTGTAATAGAATGTATTGTACATGCAACTGCGATGTGTTACTGAATATACTGTACCTGTAGCTTGTAGCTGAATATACTGTACCTGTAACATGTAACATAATGTATTGTACCTGTAACTATATCTTGTAACAGAATGCATTGTACCTGCAACTGCTATGTGTTACTGAATGTACTGTACCTGTAACTTGTAACTGAGTGTACTATACCTATAACTTGTAACAGAACATACTGTACCTGAAACGGTTACTTGTTACTGAATGTACTGAAGCTGTAACTGCAACCTGTAATCAAATGTACTCTAACTGTAACTTGTAACAGAATGTACTGTACCTGTGTTACTTGTTACTGAATGTGCCGTACCTATAACTGTAACTTGTAAATGAATGTACCACAGCTGTAAGTTGTAACTGAATGTACTGTATCTATAACTTGAAACAAAATGTATTGTAACTGTAACTGTTACTTGGTACTGAATGTACTGCACTCATAACTGTAACTTATAAATGAATGTATCATAACTGTAATTTGTAACTGAATGTACCATACCTATACCTTGTAATAGACTCTATTGCACATATAACTATAACTTATAATAGAATGTATTGGCACATGTAACTGTATGTGTTACTGAATGTACGGTGACTGTAACTTGTAACTGAAAGTACTGTACATGTAACTGAATATACTGTATCTGTAACTTGTAGCTGAATATACTGTACCAATAACTTGTAACAGAATGTGTAACTGTAACCTGCAACTGAATATACAGAACCTGTGACAATGTATTGTACCCATAACCACAACTTGCAACTGAATGTACTATACCTGTAACTAAATGCGCTGTACCTGTACATGTAACTTGTAAATGTACCATAGCTGTAACTTGTAACAATGTACTGCATGTGTAACTGTAACCTGTAACTGAATGTACTGAACCTGTAACTAAATCTGCTGTACCTGTAAATGTAACTTGTAAATGAATGTATCATAGCTGTAACTTGTAACTGAATGTACTGCATGTGTAACTGTAACGTATAACTGAATGTACTGTAGCTGTAACTAAATGTGCTGCACCTGCAATTAAAAGTATTGTACCTGTAACTGCAACTTGTAACTGAGTATACTGTAGCTGTAACTTGTAGTAGTAGTAAATGTTTAATTCTGAGAACATTTTCCAGAAAAGGACAGCCCAGTTTAGCCAAAGCTCATTTTTAATGGGATCCCTTAACAATACAAAGGCAAATTCACAATAAAGTTGCAACAATATGTAGTAAAGACATACAATACAATACAATATAAATATCAATATTTCATAAAAAATTAAACAAACCAAATCAAGTACAGCAAGTTTTTAACAGAATAGCAGCATTATAAATCCTAATAGTCCCCTAGGATATAATACTTTTTTGTGGCCTCAGATGACCAGGTAGCCTATTCCATAACTTGGGGCCCATGCATACAAAACTGAAATTGCCCCTAGCAAATTTCATGACTGGGACCACATACTCAAGGATCCCTGATGTATGCAGGCCCTCCCTAACACTTCTTACTGCTAATAAATCTGTAATATGGTGGGGCACTTTCTTCTGTCTACTTTTATAGACTAGGTGTAACACGTAATTTGCGTCGCTCCGCCAATTCTATCCGGCCCAAAGCTCCATACATGAAACAGTGACGCATGCTCCTGGGTGCATCCAGGATGTACTGCACGTATCTGTTATATACAACATCAAGCCTGCACAGGACTCCCCCAAAAACATCATCACCATAATCCAACAGAGGGATTACCATGGAGTTTACTATCTTCAGTCTAACATCCAAACGTAGGCAGCTTTTGTGTTTATATAAAATCCCCCGTTTTTTATTTAACTTTCTATCTAACAAATCAACATGTATATCCCATTTACACTGAGAGTCTATCCAGACTCCCAAATATTTGTACGAGTCAACAAATGTTAAGCTACGATCATCTAGAGTCTTTATATCTGAGGGTAAATTATTCTGAATGCGTTTCCCTGACAATAGCATAACTTGTGATTTTGAAGAATTCAGGACCAAACCATAGTCACAATAATATCTCTGCAGTATATTAAAGGCTTTTTGAAGCCTTTCTTGAATCTGATCAGCAGACCTACCTTCTGTGTACAAGACTGTGTCATCTGCATACAAATGGCGTTGGACATTACCCAACAGCTGTCAGACACCATTTGCATAAATATTAAACAACACAGGCCCCAACACTGAACCTTGAGGGACCCCAGTTCTTATATCTAGAAATGCTGAGGTGTAGCTGTTACTCAGTGTTACACACTGCTATCTCCCTAATCAAGTAGCCATGGAACCATTTCAGAGCCTCCTGGCTGAGGTCAACAGATGTCAGGCTCTCAATAAGCATTTCATGATTTAAAGTATCAAAAGCATTTGATAGATCTATAAATATGGCCCCAACTAGGAGGCCTTTGTCCATGGCTACCTGAAAATCTGAAACCACTTTAACCAATGCCGTAGTCGTACTGTGCAGCACCCTAAAACCTGATTGATTTTGGTTATATATTTTTTGTGGCCTACTAGAATCCTTTCAATGATCTTAGAGGTAACTGACAACAGTGCTATGGGTCTATAATTTTCCGTAGCACTCTTCCGTTCACCCTTAAAAATAGGAATTACATTAGCCTGTTTCCAGGCTAGGGGTTAGGTACCAGTTTTTATAGGAAGATTATAGATGTCTGTTTACACAGGGGCAACCACAGGTGTTGCTATTTTAAGTAGATAGAATGGGATACCATCCGAACCCTGAGCTTTCTTTGTGTCTGGTTTTAATAACTCCCTAAAGACCTTGCCTACAGTTATGTTCTTAAAAGAGAAATGATCCACATTTTCTCCCCAAGCCTTATGTTCCCTATTCTTGTATCCCGGGGGAGGGGAGCACATCAGCCGTATAAGATCCCATATTTATATACATCTCATTAAACATGTCAGTGACCTTGTCTGAGACAAGAGAAACTTGTAACTGAATGTACCACATGTGTAACTGTAGTAACCAGTAACTGAATGTACAGAACCTGTAACTTGTAATTGCATGTACTGTACCTGTAACTGAATGTACTGTACCTCTAAATGCGCTGTACCTGTAACTAAATGTACTGTACTTGTAAATGTAACTTGTAAATGAATGTACATTAGCTATAACTTGTAACAATGTACTGCATGCGTAACTGTAACTTGTAACTGAATGTACTGTACCTCTAACTAAATGTACTGTACCTGTAGCTGTGACTGTAACTGAATGTACCCTAGCTGTAATTTGTAATTGAATGGACTGCATGTGTAACTGTAGTAACCTATAACTGAATGTATAGAATCTGTGACTTGGAATTGAATGTGCTGTAACTGAACGTATTGTATCTGTAACTGTAACCTGTAACTGAATGTACTGCACCTGTAACTAAATGGACTGTACCTGTAACTTGTAAATGAATGTACCATAGCTGTAACTTGTAACTGCATGTGTAACTGTAGTAACCTGTAACTGAATGTACAGAACTTGTAACTTGTAATTGAATGTACTGTACCTGTAACCGAATGTATTGTGCCCATAACTGTAACTTGTAACTGAATGTACTGTACCTGCAGCTGTAACCTGTAACTGAATGTACAGAACCTGTAACTGTAACTGAATATTCTTTTTCCTATCCTTCCCTGAATGTTCTGTTTCCTTTCTCTCCCTTCCCTTGATGCCTGGTGCCTTTCCCATTGTGCCTCCTTTATTTCTAAATTCTGGTTTGGTTCCCTTCCCTCCTACCTTCTATCCCTCTGATGCTCTACCCCCTGTCTCCTGCTACCCACTCTTAAAAAATACTTCTCATTCCTTCTTTGTACCTTCTAGAACATCTTTTGTTGGTCAATCTGCTTTCTGTTACAAACTCTGGTGCTCTCGTCCCCTTTCAGTTTGCTCTGCTTCTTCAGCTTCCTCATTAAAGTCTCTTCTTCATGATTTTTCTACTTCCTCTTGCGACTGTCCATGACTCTCTTCCTCTATTATCATATCATAAATGTTCTCAACCCCACCCCAACGTTTTCCCTAGCAGTCTGTTTCCCTCATTCCTATCCACTGTTCTGTACTTAAAGAGAAATACCCTTGCCTATATTATCTCAACTGTATCTAATGCACATTCATTTTTAACTGTTTATCTTCCTTGTTCTTTATTATGCTCATGTTATATTGAATTTCCTACATAAGACTTTCTACATCCATTTCCCCCAGGACACATCTGGAAATAAGCTGTTAGCAGCTCAGCATGTCTTTCCCGGTGAAACTGTTGAAATAAATGATACATGTACTGTACCTGTAACTGAATGTACAGAAACTATGACTTGTACTGAATGTATGTGTAACTGTAACTAAATGTACTGTAGCTGTAAACTGAATGTATTGTACCTGTAACCTGTAACATAATGTTCTGCACCTGTGACTAACTTGTAACTGAATGCACTATAGTTGTAACTGCAAACTATAGTTGAATGTACTGCACCTGTAACTTGTAAGAAAATGTACTGTACCTGTACCTAAATATACTGTACTTGTAACAGGATGTACTGTACCTGTAATGAAATGCACTGTGCCTGTAACTGTAATAGAATGTACTGTACCTACAACTATTATAATCTGTAACCGAGTGTGCTGTACCTGTAACTTGTAACAGAATGTACTGTACCTGAAACTATTATAACTTGTAATAGACCGGGCTGTACCTGTAACAGAATGTACTGTACCTGAAACTGTAATTATAATGTACTGTACCTGCAACTGCTATTATACCTTGTAACTAAATGTACTGTAACTTATAACTTGTAACTGAATGTATTGTACTTGTAACTGTAACCAAATGTACTATACAGTGCCTGCTACTTGTAATAAAACGTACTGTGCTTCTGTCTGTAATTTGTAACTGAATGTACTGTATTGGTGATGGTAACTTGTAACCAAATCTACTGTGCCGGTAACTTGTAACTGAATGTACTGTACTGGTAACTAACGTGTAACCAAATGTACAGTAATTGTAACAGAATGATCCGAACATGTAACTGTAACTTGTAACCAAATAAGCTGTGACTGTGTATATAATAGAGTCTACTGTACTTGTAACTGAATGCACTGTATCTGCACCAGAGTGCACTCTACTATTTTTTTTTTATTTTGAAACATATATTACCAGGTAAACAAGCAGAGTCCTAGTGGACTAATTTCCAGATGCAACCTGGGGGAGGAGAACATGTAACTGTAACTTGTAACTAAAGGTACTGTACCTGCAACTTGTAAATAAGTGTACTCTACCTGTATGTGAAGGTACTATACTTGTAATTGTAACAGAATGTACTCTACCTGTAACTAAATGTACTGTACCTGTAACTTGTAAATGAATGTACTGTACCAGTAAATAAATGTACTGTACCTGCAACTGTAACAGAATGTAGTGTACCTGTAACTTGTAACTGAATGTACTGTATTGGTAACGGTAACTTGTGACCAAATGTACTGTGCCTGTAACTTAAAACTAAATGTAATATACCTGTAACTGAATGCACTGTACCTGTAACTGTGACATGTAAGCAAATGCACATTAATTGTAACAGAATGATCTGAACATGTAACTTGTAACCAAATAGCCTGTGACTGTATACATAACAGAGTCTACTGTACTTGTAACTGAATGCAAGGTATCTGTACTGTAACTAACCTGGTAACATTTTTTGACTGGGTGACGAGATCCCTGGATGGAGGAAAGTCGGTTGATGTCCTGTACCTGGACTTCAGCAAGGCTTTCAATTCGGTCCCACGTGGAAGGCCAATTTGGAAACGGAGGGAACTGGGGATGGGAGATAAATTGGCTTAGGAATAGACGGCAGAGGATGGTGGTAGGGGGTGAAGTCTCAACACTCAGAGAGATCATCAACGGGGTTCCACAAGGTTCAGTTTTGGGCTCTATCCTGTTTAATGTATTCATTAGCGGACATCAGGAGGGGTTGGTAATAAAATGAGTTTGTGCACAGCTGATTCTAAATTGGGGGTAGTGGTAGACAGCGAGGAGGGTACTACAGGATGACCTGGGAGGCTAGAAAACTGGGCCACGCATGGCAGTTAGGGTTTAATGCACGCAAATGTAGTGTTCTGCACATGGGTGTTGGAACCCTGGATATGACTACCACTTGGGGACAGCTGACTGTTGTGATAATGGGGAAGGATCTGGAGGTGATGACCGACGATAAAGGGAACCACTCGGAGCAGTGCAGAAGAGCAGCAGCTAAGGCAAACAAAATGCTTGGGTGTATAGCTAGGGGGATAACGTCCAGAAGAAGGGAGGTTATTATGCTTCCACTGTACACCTCACTAATGAGGCTGCATCTGGAGTACTGTGTGCAGTTCTGGTGCCCCAGCTTAAAAAAGGACATCACACTGCTGGAGAGAGTCCACAGAAGGGCAACGAGGATGATCAGTGGTCTTTGGGGTTTGTCATATGGGGACAGACTTAGAGAGCTGAACATGTACTCTCTGGGGGGACAAGGTACAGGGGGAATATGATAGAGACCTTCAAATACCTGAAGAGGTTCAACAGAGGGAACAAGAAGGGTGTGTTTAAGATAAGGGAGGAGGGTACTATAAGAGACTATAGTCTAAAGTTGGCTGAGGAGTGATACAGAAAAGAGGCAAGGGGGTATTATTTCACAGAGAGGGTGGTGGCACCCTGGAATGCACTGCTGGATGACCTGGTAAAAATGGTAACTGTAGGAGGTTTTATAAAGAGTTGGGACAGGTACAGGGGCAAGGTACAGTGTGGGGGTTTGGTGATTAACAGAGGTATACAGGGAGGGGAAGGGGGAAGGAGGGGGAAATGGTGGGGGGGGGGACAGCATCTACTATACACTACCAGTGAGCTGAGTCGAGCAGACAAGATAGGGAGGCAGTATAGAGCAATGGCTTAAGACTCTAAGCTGCAAATCTGGAGACCCGGGGTTTGAATCCCACAGCCCCCACTTGCATACTGTGTGACCCTGAGCAAGTCAGTTAACTTCCCTGTGCTGTGCTCCCAGGTCGCACCTGTAAACAAGCTTTCAGCTTAGTGCGCTACTCATAGTTAAACAACTGGACAAAAAAAAAAAGATAGACCGTTAGGCCTAATCTGCTGGCAACTATGTATGTATGTAACAGAATGCATTGCACTTTTTTTATTTTGAAACATGTATTACCTGGTAAACATACTGAGTACTAGTGAGCTGATTTCCAGCTGCAACCTGGGGGAGGAGAACATGTAACTGTAACTTGTAACTGAAGGTACTGTACCTGCAACTTGTAAATAAGTGTACTGTACCTGTATGTGAAGGTACTATACTTGTAATTGTAACAGAATGTACTCTACCTGTAACTAAATGTACTGTACCTGTAACTTGTAAATGAATGTACTGTACCAGTAAATAAATGTACTGTACCTGCTACTGTAACAGAATGTAGTGTACCTGTAACTTGTAACTGAATGTACTGTATTGGTAACGGTAACTTGTGACCAAATGTACTGTGCCTGTAACTTAAAACTAAATGTAATATACCTGTAACTGAATGCACTGTACCTGTAACTGTGACATGTACGCAAATGCACATTAATTGTAACAGAATGATCTGAACATGTAACTGTAACTTGTAACCAAATAGCCTGTGACTGTATACATAACAGAGTCTACTGTACTTGTAACTGAATGCAAGGTATCTGTACTGTAACTAACCTGGTAACATTTTTTGACTGGGTGACGAGATCCCTGGATGGAGGAAAGTCGGTTGATGTCCTGTACCTGGACTTCAGCAAGGCTTTCAATTCGGTCCCACGTGGAAGGCCAATTTGGAAACTGAGGGAACTGGGGATGGGAGATAAATTGGCTTAGGAATAGACGGCAGAGGATGGTGGTAGGGGGTGAAGTCTCAACACTCAGAGAGATCATCAACGGGGTTCCACAAGGTTCAGTTTTGGGCTCTATCCTGTTTAATGTATTCATTGCGGACATCGGGAGGGGTTGGTAATAAAATGAGTTTGTGCACAGCTGATTCTAAATTGGGGGTAGTGGTAGACAACGAGGAGGGTACTACAGGATGACCTGGGGAGGCTAGAAAACTGGGCCCACGCATGGCAGTTAGGGTTTAATGCACACAAATGTAGTGTTCTGCACATGGGTGTTCGGAACCCTGGATATGACTACCACTTTGGGGGTACAGCTGACTGTTGTGATAATGGGGAAGGATCTGGAGGTGATGACCAATGCTAAAGGGAACAACTCGGAGCAGTGCAGAAGAGCAGCAGCTAAGGCAAACAAAATGCTTGGGTGTATAGCTAGGGGGATAACGTCCAGAAGAAGGGAGGTTATTATACTTCCGCTGTACACCTCACTGATGAGGCTACATCTGGAGTACTGTGTGCAGTTCTAGTGCCCCAGCTTAAAAAAGGACATCACACTGCTGGAGACAGTCCACAGAGGGGCAACGAGGATGATCAGTGGTCTTTGGGGTTTGTCATATGAGGATAGACTTAGAGAGCTGAACATGTACTCTCTGGGGGACAAGGGATAGGGGGAATATGATAGAGACCTTCAAATACCTGAAGAGGTTCAACAGAGGGAACAAGAAGGGTGTGTTTAAGATAAGGGAGGAGGGTACTATAAGAGACCATAGTCTAAAGTTGGCTGGGGAGTGGTACAGAGAAGAGGCAAGGGGGTATTATTTTACAGAGAGGGTGGTGGCACCCTGGAATGCACTGCTGGATGACCTGGTAAAAATGGTAACTGTGGGAGGTTTTATAAAGAGTTGGGACAGGTACAGGGGCAAGGTACAGGGTGGGGGTTTGGTGATTAACAGAGGTATACAGGGAGGGGAAGGAGGGGAAATGGTGGGGGGAGGACAGCATCTACTATACACTACCAGTGAGCTGAGTCGAGTAGACAAGATAGGGAGGCAGTATAGTGCAGTGGTTTAAGGCTCTGAGCTGCAAATCTGGAGACCCGGGTTTGAATTCCACAGCCCCCACTTGCATACTGTGTGACCCTGAGCAAGTCAGTTAATTTCCCTGTGCTGTGCTCCCAGGCCGCACCTGTAAACAAGCTTTCAGCTTAGTGCGCTACTCCTGGTTAAACAACTGAACAAAAACAAGACAGACCGTTAGGCCTAATCTGCTGGCAACTATGTATGTATGTAACAGAATGCATTGCACTTTTTTTATTTTGAAACATGTATTACCTGGTAAACATACTGAGTACTAGTGAGCTGATTTCCAGCTGCAACCTGGGGGAGGAGAACATGTAACTGTAACTTGTAACTAAAGGTATAGTACTTGCAACTTGTAAATAAATGTACTGTACCTGTAAGGGAAGGTACTGTACTTGTAATTGTAACAAAATGTACCCTACCGGTAACGTGTAACTAAATGTATTGAACCTGTGAGTGTACTGTACCTGTAACTTGTAACTGAAGGTGCTGTACCTGTAACTTTGAAATGAATGTACTATATCTGTAAGTGAATTACTATACTTGCAATTGTAACAGAATGTACTATACCTGTAACTTGTAAATGAATGTGCTGTACCTGTAAATAAATGTACGGTACCTGCAATTGTAACAGAATGTATTGTACCAGTAACTTATAACTGAATGTACTGTACCTGTAACTTGTAACTGAATGTGCTGTACCTGTAACTTTTAAATAAATGCACTGTAGTTGTAAGTGAATATACTGTATTCATAACATGGAAACCAATGTATTGTACCTGTAACGTGTAGCCAAACTTACTGCACACCTACATGTTCTGAGGAAGGAGGGATTACATCCACCAAAACGTCAGCAGACATAATGTACATGTGGTCTGCCTGCCTCAGCATGGGATTGCCAGGGATAATTCCCAGTCTTACCATGAGTACATTTTTGGTTTTGTAATTAACAGGAAAAAGTTACTGCTTTCCATCTTTACAAAATTCATGTCTCCTGTATGTACGCCTGATGGTAGGATTGGGTGGGCCAAACGGTCTTATGTGCCATCAAATTCTCTGTTTCAGGACGGGTGATGAGATATACAATAAGGAGCAGGAACAAGTTCTCAACAAATGCAAAAAACACGATGCGACTACAAGTCATTGGAAAAAGAAACTGTGACACTCAAAGACAAAATGACAACACAGATTTCTCAACTGGAGTTGGACCCAGAGTTGAAACAAAATAGCACTCAGCATCAAAAAAACTGAACAACAGCTTAAAATCTACAAAATGAAAAAACAAACAAACAAACAAACAAAAAAAACATGAATGGGGTAATAAGGACTATGCTGAAAAAAAAATGTCTATAACTTTTAAAGCACAAAACCCAGACAAAAAGTTCAGTACAATGACAGACAACAGTTTAACGTAGATACAAATATTCCTCAGAAAGTGAAAATGATGGGAATGTGAGGTACCAGGAACAGCATGGTATCCAAGGGGCTTATTTTTTTTAGACCCAGAGGAGGGCAACAGTAGAGGAAGAAAAGCACATATTGGGGCGGGGCGGTAAACAGAGAGTGCGGGGGGACCAGAAGCAGAGGCAACAATACCATCAGAAGCTGTGCAGGACAAACCACCAAAACAAATGGAGGTCATATATCTATCAGACCAACAATTACCTCCAGCACAAATACTAGCGAAGCAAAGGACTGTCATTTGTTCCTACAGTGAAAGTTAATGCTGTTAATTTTAAAGTGAACCTGTACAGATTTTATAGATTAATCCACCTAAAGGCACGTTAGCAATAATACCAATACCAACCATGTAGCTCGTTTTAGACAAATCTCAACGAGGCAAAGCAGCACTGCTTTAATATGGTAACCCGTGAGGTGGGCATATGAGGAAGGCGCCGTCCCGTGTCGCGACTCCTTCGGCGCAATCCCTCATGGGGGCAACGGATGAGGGGTGGGCAAACTGGGCGACAGGATGTGGGCATGTGTCTCTGCAGGCGAGCATGGGATGGGAGGGGCGGAGGAAGGGCTGTAGGGGTGGCGCTGTGTGGATGGTCAAGCTGCGTCGTGGCGTTGGCTAGGGATTGGGATGGGTGAGTTACGGGTTCAGATCCAGGCGTGATGCGATTTTGTAGCCTGGCCTGCACCTTTATTTTTAATGGTTTCACCACGCGACATGCCCCGAGTTGAGAATCCTTAAGAAGTGGGTGCAGGGAGGCGAAGCCCCCTGCGAGGGAGGGGTGTGGGGGGCACAGCCTCCCCACAGAAAGCATTAAAAAACTCTCCTGGCGCCATTGTCCTGTGCACCGGGGTTGTCAAGAGTGCCAAAAATCTTTTTGGCACTCTGACTGTGTGATAACGGTGATCGCCTTTAGGCGTTTGCTGTTATCACATAGACCCCTTTAATACAAGGCAGAGAACAAACACCGTTCAAAAAGAAAACAACATGGTGTCCAACAGAAACATAGAAACATAGAAGTTGACAGCAGGTAAGGACTGCAAGGCCTATCCAGTCTGCCCATTTTTTCTACCTTATGAATGCGCCATAGGCCTTTAGTATATCAATGGCCTATCTATACTCATCTGTAGTGCTCCATTATGCCTGTCTCATGCCTGTCTGAAGCCCTGCACTGTATTCATATCCACCACTTCCTGAGGTAGGCCGTTCCATTCATCCACCACCCTTTCTGTGAAAAAGAACTTCCTCACATTACCCCATAATCGGCCTCCCTCTAATCTCATGCTGTGTCCTCTTGTCCTGCTATTTTTCGTATATTGAAACATGTTAGACTCTTTCACCTTGTTAATGCCCTTAAGATGTTTGAATGTTTCGATCATATCACCTCTCTCCCTCCTTTGCTCTAGGGTATACATATTGAGCTCCGTTAATCTGTCCTCATACGTTTTCTGATGCAGTCCCTGCATCATTTTGGTTGCCCTTGCTTGGTTTGTAGCAGATATTCTGCAGGTGGAGGCTACTTCTAACTGAAAGGTGAAATAAGGAACTCAGAATTATCAGGAAAAGACAGTCTTTCAAGCAACAGAGGGAGGTGGATCTAGCTTTACTTTTGTTACAATTCTTAAGATTTTCAATGCAGGAAGAGTTTAAAGCACAGCTGACTTATTTTGAGGCTGACTGCTTTCAGAGTACAAACCACCAGGCTGTTTTGAGGCTGGGGAGGTTTAACTGTGTCTGACTTGGATGTCTGGATTTTTCTCTGTTTGATTAACAGGGTATTTTCTCTGTCAAATTGTTGTGTAGGGCATCTTGCTGAGAGGAAGGCACTCATCACAGCGGTGGGTCAGAGCTTTTAGCTGATTGTTTCTTGACAGCACAGTTTAGGCCCAACCCTGCCCACCCCTCACCCCACCCACCCCTGGAAATAGTTCCTTTATACCTGTGGTTCTGACATCATTTCCTCAAGAGTGCAAGGTGCATATCACTGTCATATCCTCTGTAGCACACTGCACTGACAATATAAGCATACACATTGTATAATATATATTTCTATATAACAAACCAATCACACACACAAAAAAAAAAAGTAGATAAATGTGGGGAGTAGTGCAATGTAATGGCTGTGGGGCAGCAGTCTTCCGGGAGTCTTTCTGGAGGCTGAGATGCTGCCCTATTTGCAGACAACTCTCTGCCCTGAGGGAGGAAGTTGCCCGTCTTCAGGCCACACTGGACAGTAGTAAGGGAACCTTCCCCCAGGCCACACTGGACAGTAGGAAGGGAACGTCCCCCATCCAGGGAGCACCACAGCCACCACCACTACCTCAGAGGTTGCGAAGAAAGCACAGCAGTTGGACCACAGTGGGCTCAGGAGGTGAGGATGGTGGAACAGAAGCACATCCAGTCAGTTGTTCCTCCACAATCCATATACCATTCTGGGGAGCATAGCTCCCTATGGATGCACCACGCAGAGGAGACTAAGGAGGCTGAGGACAACTGTCACAAGGGAGGACCACAGGAAGGAGGCAGAGGACACCACAGGAAAGGAAGCAGCCCTGGTGGGGACTCAATTAGTGGGGACAGAACTTGGGGGAGCAGGGAAAACTGAAGTAAGGTGCCTGCCTGGTGCCATGGCTTGGAGGGACAGGAAGCGCATCCTCAGGATCACGAGAACAACTGCACAGGAGTCTGAGCTGGACGTCATTGTCCACCTAGGGACAAATGACTTGGCTCATCATGAGATTAGAGCAGTGCAGGAGGACTTTGTAGAGTTGGGGAGGGGCCTAAGACAAGTAGCACACACAGTATCCTTCTCAGAGGTGCTGCCTGTCAATAGCATGGGTGCGGCAAGGGTACTTTGCACCATGCAGTTTAATGAATGGTTGAAAAAATGGTGTGGAGCACAGGGGTTTGGCTTCATTGGGGACTGGGGTTCCACCTGGAGGGACATCAGCCTATACTGGCAGGATGGTCTGCATCTGTCCAGGAAGGGAACAAGTCTTTTGAGCAATTGGTTTAAATGCTTCATTGGCAAGCTTTTAAACTAGTCAAGGGGGGAGGCACTGATAAGCAGCAGGAAAATCCCAGCCTCTCCCTACAAAACAAGGTACTAAATGAGAAAAAGACTGAGGTAGAAAGGTCAGTGGGGGATGCTGCAACAGAAGGTAAAGCCATCAAAAAATGGAGAACAATGAGTACCAATGCCCGTAGTCTGAGTAACAAGCTTCCTGAATTAGTGGCCTTGATGGAGGAGGAACATCTGGATATCGTGGCAGTCACAGAAACATGGTACACACAAAACCATGACTGGGACATAAACATACCAGGATACACTATCTACAGGAGGGACAGGAGGTAAAAGAGAGGAGGAGTAGCTCTTTACATAAGGAAAGGAATCAAAGCAACAGAACAAAAGGGTAAACAGGGAGGAGAAGAAGCACTGTGGGTAAATCTGGAGACAGGCAATGGCACCACAATCCGCTGGGGGTTGTATACAGACCCCTTCTCAGGGAGGAAATGGACAAGGAATGATAGAAAGTATACTTAGAATGGCAGAAAAGGAGATATTGCTGATGGGTGATCTGAATATGCCAGATGTTAACTGGAGTGCAGTTGCAGCAGCCACTTGAAGAGTGGGGTTATTCTAGATGTCCTACAGGGGCATGCCTTAGACAACTAGTATTGGAGCCCACTCGAGAGGAGCAATCTTAGACCTGGTTCTCTCAAATGGAGATGGAGAGAGGATCACAGATGTAGAAGTGGGTAGCCATCTGGGAACTAGCGACCATCGAACAGTATAGTTCTAATAAACACAGCAATAGAGTCAAGCCATACAAAGGCAAAAGTACTGGACTTTAGGAGGCTGACTTTGCCAAAATGGGTGAGTGCCTAAGGAATGCACTAGCAAATGGGCAGGAAGGAGGGTGGAAGAACAATGGGGAATAAAAACTGTCATCACAGAGGTAACAAGCCTTTGTGAAGCAAATAAACAAAACAAAGCGATGTAAGAAACCACTATGGTTCTCAAAGGAAGTGGCAGTGAAGGTTCAAGAGAAAACAAAGAATTAAGGAAGTACAAGGAATCACAGAAGGAGCAGGACAGAGAACTGTATCAGTTAAAGTAAGCAAGCTGGGAAGGCAGTCAGAACAGCAAAGGCCCAAACCGAGGAAAGATAGCCAACTCAGTTAGAAGGGGATAAAACCTTTATAGGTACATCAGGGAGCGACGAAGACCAAGGGAGGATAGTGAGGCTTAATAAAGGGAGGAGGGTGGGCAGAGGTGACTGTGAAAAAGCAGAGATACTAAACAAATATTTTTGCTCAGTATTTACAAATGAAGAGGAGGTACCTAAAAGAAACAGTAGAAACACTCTGGATACAGAAGTTGATACCAGCCCATTTACAGAAGAAGGGTTCTGAAAGAACTCTTAAAACTGAAGGTGGACAAAGCAATGGGGCCTGATGGGATTCATCCCAGAATTCTAAAAGAACTAAAGGGTAGAACTAGTGACACCACTGACTACCCTCTTTAACAAATCATGGGAGGATGGGGTGGTACCCGAGGACTGGAGGAAGGCAGATGTGATTCCCTTCACAAAAGTGGGAGCAAGGCAGAAGCAGAAACTACAGACCTGTTAGTTTAACCTCAGTGATGGAAAATGATGGAATCACTTCTGAAGGAAAGAACTGTCGAGTATCTAGAGGCCAGGGGGCACAGGACCAAGGCACCATGGATTCACAGCGGGAAGGTCATGCCAGACAGATCTGACAGATTTGTTGACTGGGTGACCAAAGTAGTAGATCAGGAGGGCTGTGGACATGGCCTACCTAGACTTTAGCAAGGCATCTGACACAGTCCCACACACAAGATTAATATACAAGTTAGCCAGTCTGGGGTGGGTCCCAAGATGACAGCCTGGGTAAAGAATGGCTGGAGAATAGGACAGAGAGTAATAGTAAATGGAGTCCACTCTGAAGAAGGGGTTACTGTGGAGTACCGCAGGGTTCAGTATTGGACTGGTCCTCTTCAATGTCTTTATAAGCGACATTGCAGAGGACTGGAAGAAAAGTATGTCTCTTGCAGATGACACAAAGATCTGCAACAGAGTTGATGCACAAGGTGGGGTGGAAAGGATGAGAAGGGACTTGGCAAGGTTAGAGGAATGGTCAAATGTATGGCAGCTTAGATTCAATGCTAAAAAGTGCAAGGTAATGCACCTGGGAAACAAAAACCAGGGAAGAGTACACAATGGGGGGTGAGATACTAACAACAACAAAAATGGAAAGGGACCTGGGGTAGTCATATCAGATGACCTAAAGGTGGGCAAGCAATGTGAGGGCAGCAAGGAGGGCTGGGGATACTCGGATGCATGGGAGAGGTATCACCAGTAGAAAACAGGAAGTTATTATCCTCTGTATAGACAGGGTGAGACCCCATCTGAGTACTGCATGCAGTTCTGGAGACCCAATCTCCAAAGACATAGACAGGATGGAAGCTGTCAGAGGAGGGCAACTAAAATGGGCAGGGTCTGCACCAGAAGACATATGAAGAGAGACTTAAGGAGCTTAATATGTAGCCTCGAGAAAGGAGGAGAGGGGGGGACATGATAGAAACTTTCAAGTACCTCAAGGAAGCAACAAAGTCCAAGAGGGTAGCATCTTTCAAAAAAGAGGTGTGCAAGAACAAGGGGCACAATTTGAAGATAGAGGGGGCAGCTCAGAGGTAATTTAGAAGTATTTTTCACAGAGGGTTGTGGATGCATGGAGCGGCCTTCCAGAGGAGGTTGTGGAGTCAAAAACAGTGGTGGAATTCAAGCATGCATGGGACAGTCATAAGGCAATTCTAGGGGTTGGGGGTAGGAAGAAGTAGGCTGCTGGTTAACTAGGATCTGCAGCTTATCCATTAGATAGGGAAATGGGCAGACTGGGTGGGCCAAGCAGTCCTTATCTGCCATCAAATTCTATGTTTCTATGTTTCCTTCTCTGGACTGCCTCCATTTTGTTAATATCCTTGTGCAGGTGCGGCCTCCAGTACTGCACGCAGTACTCCAGATGGGGCCTAACCAGTGTCTTCTAAAGAGGGATTATTACCTCCCTATTACGACTTGTGATACTCCTACTAATACACCCAAACATCCCTATAGCCTTACCTACTGCTTTAGTGGTCTGCTTGGATGATTTCAGATCATCTGTGATTATGATGCCCACGTTTCTTTCTTCCCTTGTGATTTCCAGCAACTCCCCTCCCAACCTATAGGTGGCTTCAGGGTTTCTTTTCCCTGCACTTGCCATGTTATGATATGCACTTCCCATGATCTTGCACTTCTTTGCATTAAACCCCGGTTGCCACTCTTCCGACCATTTTGATAGTTTATCCAGATCTCTTCTCATACTGCCCACCACATCTGGATCATCTACTCTGTTGCAGATCTTGGTGTCATCTGCAAACAGACAAACCTTACCCTCCAGTCCATCTGCAGTGTCACTGATGAAGATATTGAAGAGGACTTGATTCAGGACTGATCTCTGAGGTACCCCCACTTGTGACTTGCATCTCTTCTGACTGTATACCATTTACCACCACTCTCTGTTTTCTGCCCGCCAACCAATTTGCCACCTAGTTGACCAACTTCTGACCCACCCCAGCCTACCCAGCTTATTAATCAATCTTCTATGTGGATCAGTAGCGAATGTTTTGCTTAAGTCAAGGTAAGCAACATCAACTGCACCCCCTTGGTCCACTACTTTGGTTACCCAGTCAAAGAAATCTATGAGATCAGTTTGACAGGACCTTCCTGTTGTAAACCCATGCTGTCTTGGATCCTGTGCTCCTATGAATTCCAGGTGTTGCACTATCCTTTCCTTAAGGAGTGCCTCCATAATCTTGCCCACTACTGAGGTAAGACTGATTGAGCTATAGTTCCCTGCCTCCTCCCTGCTGCCACTCTTGTGGAGCAGGATCACATGAGCCCTTCTCCAGTCTTTTGGAACCTCTCCTGTGCTCAGAGACTCACTAAACAGTTCTGATAATGGCTTTGCTAGTTTCTCCCTTAGCTCCTTTAGCACCCTGGGATGCACGTCATCAGGTCCCATTGCCTTGTCCACCCTGAGCTTAGCCAGCTCTTGTAGGACCCTTTCTTTTTTGAAGGGACTTGTGCACACCTCCTTCCCCCCTGTGTCCATGGTGCTGAGCTGTGGGCCCTGCCCTATCTTCTCCTCAGCAAATACTGAGAAGTATCTATTTAGGATATATGCTTTTCCTTGGTCCTCCTCCACGCACTCCCTCTTATCCCCTTTGATCTTAGCAATATCCCCTCTGGACTTTCTCCTTTCACTAATACATCTATAGAAAGTCTTGCCCCCTTCTTTTACTGTTCATGCTAGTGTTTCCTCAGTTTGGGCCTTTGCCTGCCTTACTGCCTTCCCTGCTTCCCTTAGGGAAGTTTGGTATGCCTCCGTATCTTCGTCCTGCTGCATTCCCTTATATTTCCAGAAGGCCAGCCTTTTGGCTCTGACCTTTTCTGCTACTGTTTTTGAGAACCAAAGTGGTCTCCTCCTTCTTTTGCCCTTGCTTTTCTTTCTAACACAATGGGATGTTGCTTCAAGTATTGCATCCTTAATGCTTGCTCACTCTGCCTGTACCCCTCATCTGTATTTCTTCTTGCCAGGGCTAGCTTAACTCTGTTGGCCAACTATGATTTAGTTCTAGCGGCCAAATTGAACCATACAAAATGATGGTCACTGGCCTCCAGGTGACCTTCTACCTGGAGATCTGTGATCCTTTCCCCATTAGTTAGTACTAGATCAAGGATAGCCCTTTCTCTTGTGGGTTGTTGTACCAGCTGTTTGCAGCCCTGGTTTGCAGCCCTCCCCCCTGCAGGGAATCCACTATGTGTCTAGTTCTGGTGGCTGTTCCTGCTGGTATTGACCAATCTGTATCTGGCATGTTGAAGTCTCCCATTATCAGAACCTCCCCTTTAGCTGTCATGTTTTGTATATCTTCTAACAGTAATGTGTCTAGGTCTTCCCCGGTCTGGAGGCCTGTAGACCCCAGTTCGTATGGTTGTCCCATTTCCTGTTTCCAGGGTGACCCACAGTTCTTCTGGCTCCTTATGTGAATTCTGAATATCTGTAGCTTTGATATTTTTATTGACATAAAGGGCCACTCCACCCCCCCCTTTTGCACCTAGGTCTCTTCTGAACAGTAGATAGTTGGGTACTGAAGTCTCCCAAGTGTAGTTACTGGTGAACCATGTCTCGCTAATGGCTACTATGTCCAGTTTAGCCTCTGTTATTGTTGTCTGCAGGTCTGGGATCTTGTTTCCCAGACTGCGGGTATTTGTGTACATGATTTTCCATTGGCCAGATTTTGTTGTGTTAGTTGTTGGGCGAGGTCCGGCGTTTCCCCTTCGCGTCGTATGGGGAGCCAGACCTTTTTCCTTACCTGGTGACACAGATGAACTACACACATGCTGAACTCCAGTTTGATCACTAGCTGAGAAGGGAGGGGTGTTCTTCCCTTTTGATGTATCGGGTGCTGCACTCCTCTCCCCATTTGCTAGTTTAAATATTCTGCAAAGACATCAAACTTCTGCCCCAATGCACTGATTCCCTCCTTAGTCAGTTGCAGTCCACTGAATTTAATGAACTTTTGCTCCCAAAACTGTTGCTATTTACCTACAAATTTGTGTCCTTTTTCCTGGCACCAGCCCTTGAGTCACATGTTTAGCTCCCCTATCTCCCCTTCTCTGACCTTCCATCTGCCTGCCCCCCTCTCCCAGACTGGCAGGATCTCAGAGAAGGAGATGCCGGACAAAATGGATGACAGTTTGTCTCCCAGACTGGTCAGGTGTTCCTTGGTCTCCACAACTGACCGGCTGGCGAGATCGTTAGTCCCTCTGTGTACCAGGATGTCAATGTTTTCTCCCGCTTCCTGCACGATTTTAGCAATATGGTCAGTATCTCTCCACGCTGATGTACCTGGGAGACATCTGACCATTACCCCCAGCATGAGGTCGGTATCAACTCCCCAAATCATGGAGTCTCCTATGATCCCTAAAACCCTTTTTGTTTTATCAAGCATTCCTAGATACTTGATGTATGATATGTATGTTTTATTATTGCTATGTATTTTAAATATTGTTGTAATTATTGTAAGGGCGCCTTGAGCATAGCAAGGGCGTCTTATATAAATAAATTTTACATTACATTACATTACATCATAATTGTTTTTGGGTTTCCTTTTTGCTTTTATTGTTCTGGTCCCTGTTTTGGTTGAGTTTTGTTGTGCTAGCTCCTGTGCTGCAGTGGAGATAGAGGCAGATACCTGCTTGTAGTTTTTATATGGTTTGGTTTGTGGAGGCGATTCGCTGGAGAGCACTGAGTGATGGAGCACCCGATTTGCCCCTCCTAACTGTCTGCCAACATCACGGACCAACTACCTTCTGTGGTCGAGGTGCTTCAGTTGGATGTTGGGGAAATGGCGGGCAGTTCTTATAATATATTTCCTCCTGAATATGTGATTTGAGGCATGCAATCTCTGCCCATGCTGCCTGGAGCTGAGCCCTTAGATCTCCAATGGTCCAGCATGTAGGACAGCGTCCTAAATCCTGTATAACTGCCCTTTTGAAAAGTGTCCCACAGTACCTGCAGTTAATAGCCATTCCATATGAGCTGCTGGGTTTATAGCCTGGTCCGAGTACTTAGAAGGAGGAAAATGAAAGCAAAAATTTGATTTTTTTTTTGTTTTCTTTGTTTGTTTGTTTTTCTATAACTTGTTATAAGAAGTTAAATTACTTGTGCCCTTGTCAGGTCACTGTGTGGATACCCCTCTGATCCTCCCTTTCCTGCTTTGCGACAGGAAATGTCACAACTGTGCTACTCTATAAAAGGAGTGTAGCATGGGGTGGTTGGGGATAGGGGTTGGTGGCTGGCCCTTCCCCTCCCGAAAAAGAACAACCACGGATGAAAGAAACAAGGAGGTAAGAGCAGAAACAATCAACCAACAACAAATGCAGTAGCCCAGAAAGCTAAGCCTGATGATAGATAAAACTGTAAAACCTGTAAAGCACCAACTGTAATAATTACACAGAAGATACACCCTGCAAAAAAACACTTTGCTACAGAGAAAAATGAAGTAACAGAAGATATACCTTGCAAAAAAAAAATTGAATCAGAGAAGATTACAGCAGTAATCTGTAAGCACAAAACAGTAACAACCTTATAGGCACACCCTGTAATAATGCAGCAGAAAATATACCCTGCAACAGCAATTTGAATCACAGAACAATAAAGCAGTAAAATGTTACCAAAACACAGTAGCAAACCCTGTGAGTACTAAAGAAAATAGTAACGCACAGTAAATCTGCCTAGCAAAAAGAAGCCTTAAACTTTTTTCCCCTTGCTCTGATAATGATCCTTGCTCTGTTCTTACAAACAAATCTAGAAGAAAAGAGCACAGCTGAAGCTAGGTGCCCTTGCCAGAAAACCTAGTCTTCCCCCCATAAATCCAAAAGTGGTAAGTAACAAACTGCAAGTTTGTGGATCAAGAAGTCAATAGTATAGCGCAGGCACAAAACCAACCACTAAATAATCTAACCAGGGAGGAAAACAAAGCCCTAACAGAACTGGAAAACAACAGTGCATTTAATAAAACCAGTAGACCAAAGGAGCCATGTTATGGTATGGGGCAAAGATAAATACGTACTTGAGGCCAAAGGGCAAGTAAATGACAACATATTTTATAGACACCTACCCAAGAACCCAACAAAGGGACTGCACACTAGAATTTATCAAATTCCGGAGGAAGCATACTACAAGGGTCATATCACCGAACAAGATGACGTTCTAGTAACAAAGAATCTGATTCGTCCAACAATTTTCCTCACTAAAGTTCATAAAAATGTCTGTAATCCACCAGGAATGCCAATTGTGGTCAGGATAGGAAGCATATTAGAACACTTGTCACAATTCATGGATTTTTTTTCATGCGGAAATGTGTAACAGATCAGGAATCCTATTTAAGAGAGATCAGAAGCAATCCTGGCAACTAAAGAGCTCAGTGTTGCCAAAACTGACTAATTAGTAACTATGGGCATACATAGTCAGTACAGTAGTATTCCACATACAGATGGACTTTTAGCTATGAAATATTTTCTGGACCACAAAAAAAGCAACAAAACAAAAGTACATTACCTCCAAATGAACTACTACTGAAACTTATAGAACTGGTTCAGACATCAAATTACTTCATATCTGACAAACAGTTATTTACACAGATCCATAGAACTGCTATGGGTACTATGTTTGCCCCATCACTAGCCAACCTTTATGTTGGACAACGGAAAATGAAATAAAGCTACATTGACCAAAACTGATTTCATAATAACATCAAACTATGGAAACGCTACATAGATGACTGCACAGACAGACGACTGCACAGAAACACAGAATTTTTCAGCACAAAAGGATCTCTTGGCCCACCCAGACTGCATATTGATATGGGATGGCAGCAGACAGAAGCTGCATCATTCAGCAATTACGTGACTAGTTGTAATAAAAACTTGAAATTCACAGCAGAACAATGCCAGACTGGCATCATGTTCCTGGACATGTCCATCAGGAAATGCCAACAGAGATTACGGACTACCATGTAGAGGAAATGACAAAAGAGAAATACAGTACACTCTTTAGTCTTGCATTTCAATAGTTGTCACCAGTACAGCAAAAAATAACCCTGTGGGACAGGTGCTGAGGAGCAGATGAAACTGTATATTAGACAAGAATTCTGAGAGAGAGGAAGTGAAAATTGCAAACAGGTTTAGTTCTTGTAGGTATAATGCACAGAATACTGAAAGAGTATATGGACATGTAAACTACAGATCGACATTCTTTCCTACAGAAAAGAGTTAAGGAGCACAACGAATACCAAACGACATTCTCTACCGTCTTTTGCAAAGGGATCAATCAAGTCAATGCAGCAATCCAGAAATACTGGGATTTACTTTTTTTTATTAACTTTTATAATACACTGGGTTGTACTTAAAAGAAAATTCACTAGTCCACCTGAGTAACAATGGACCACACACAGTGTATAGGACATGCTGAGCCATCAGAGACAGAGCAGTAAACAGCTTCTATCAGGAGCCACAACAGACTACCTGGCTAACACCTCCAAAGGGCAAATATGGGTGTGGACATTGCCCACAATGTAATAATACAGCATACTTCAAACACCCATGGAGTGGACAGAAATGCATGATCAACGTGTTCATCAGCTGCAGCACTGCAGCAGTGACATACATGCCGATTTGCATATGTGGACAATGCTATATTGGACCGACAAAAAAGGCACTCAGACAATGGATCAGTGTACACAAGATGACAATCACAACAGAGAACAAAGCATATGTCATAGTTAAGCACTTTTCGGAAGCCAAACATGGTAGTTACCAGTCTAAAATTCACTGGTTTGGAAAAAGTGATGCCAGAACAAGAGGAGGAGACATGAAAAAGAAACCGCTCCAATGTCAAGCATTTTGGATTAACCAGATAGACATGGTATAGTTCAATGGATTAACTGATAAACTCCTATTGAATTCCTTCCTAGGAATATAGTTTTATGTATTAGAGATCTGATGACATCGTAAATTGTGTACATTATGCTTTTAATTTAGGAGCTGTAAATCCACACAGAGGGTCATATTACCATTTTATGAGAATTATATGGGTGTATCATTGTCCCAGATGAAAGAATGTATTTTTTTTTTAAACTTTCTTTATGCTCCTACCTGACTGGGGCATCTCTCAGGTTTCCATGCTCAGCTCAGCGGCTCCACCACCCCCCTGAAAGGCTCCTCTTGTATGCTACATCAGAGTCAGGACTCTAGGCTCCCCTGGTCCCATGGAGAGGCCCCAGAGTCCCCAGTGGGAGAGTTAAGAGTTCCAGCCAACATTGGGCATGTGGTTGGGGCTCCTGATGGTTGCTGTAGTCTCACCCGGAGGTAAGAGATTTTTCTTGGTTTTCACTCCTATTGGCTGGGTAGTGCAATGCACTTCAGCATGCTGCGTGCTCACTCCTGAGCACGCCCACAGAAGTGCCTCCCGGCCAACCCCCAATCTTCTGGCTCCCGACTGCTGTGAGCCCCCAGAACCACCAGAGGCCACTAGATTGCGGGAGCAGGGATCCCTCCTCCCCAGGGAGGGAGAGCTGTCCAGCGGATGCTCAGTCCCTACCCTCCCCCGCCAACCCCCAATGGCCTGGAGTCATTCCTGAACCCAGGTCGCCAGCGTGGCGCAAGGTGTGGCATCCAGCGCCTCAACCCTCAGCGCCACCGGGCCAGCCCCAAAAGAATGTACTTAATTCTATGTTGTTCCTAGTTTACAAGCACAGGATGAGCTCAAGGTTGCTCAATGTAAATTAAGTGCACTGCATAGATTCAGGGCATGTTGCTCTCTAAACTACTGAGCACCGCTGTGTTCTCCCCTTTCCTATGTCTACAATCCAGACAATTGGGTTTATACTGCTTAGAACAGTTACACTTCATTTTTTAAAGCTGGGCTACAATTCAGACTATAATTAAAAAAGATGTTTGTATCGCGGACACACAGCCATTTGGTTTAAGGACTATGATGTTTTCAATGTTTTTATGTCCGTTATGCACTTCCTGTTCACTGTTTATGTCTGTTATACACTTCTCACTGTGTATCATGTTGTTTTTATAATATTCACCATTTGGTTGGCATAGTAATGAAATGATAATGTCATTACTGTAACACTATTTAAGCTCTTGTCAATCTAGGCACGCTATGCTCTGAGGAAGGCTGGACTGCATCCATCGTGCTGTCCCAGTGGAGCGGAGGACTGAGGAGCTAAGCCTCACCTCCCACCATGCCGGTGACACGGGGTTGAGAGCAATCTCGGAGCACCAGAGGTTGGTCAGGGAGAGGAGGATCGAGTGTCTGGAGGACAACTCTCCTTCTCTGGAGGGGGGAGGGGACACCGGCCCCAGCATTCGCCTGACCACTAGCAGTGGCTGGGGGTACAGACAGCCAGGACCACAATGTGGGATATGGAGGAGCGGTAGCTGTTGACGTCCTATGCACGGGGAGCATGCACTGCCATGTCTAGATGGCACTGCACATCCACTCCCTGATGGGTAGGAAAACAGGTGGAAAAACAGACAGGGGCAAGGCAGAAAGAAACAGACCCCTTGCAGGCCCCACACATAGGCTACAGGGCCCTCTCCCAGAAACTGGACCTTCCTTTGGCAGGCAGGAGCGATCAACCCCCTCCATGAGGGGCAAGTCATGGGGGAAGACCAGATTGAGGGAAGTCCCTGGAACACTGGGTAACAGGGCTGGGGGGGAAGATAGGTGGAAGGACAAGCCCACCCCGGAAGGGGAGGAAAAAAAAAAAGGATTACATCCACCAAAATGTCAGCAGATAATATGCATGTGGTGTGCACACCTCACCACGGGGATCACCAGGGATAATTCCTGATCTTACCCCAACTGAGTTTTTTGTTTTGTACTTAACAGCAAAAAGTTGGGGCTCTCCGTCTTTATAAAATTCATATTTTCCTTATGTATACCTGCTGGTGGGATTGAAGTAAGAGTGGGTTGCTGTCACCCAAATAACATTTATTCAAGCACCGTAAAAACATAAAAATGCTCTGAGGAAGGCGGGATTACATCTGCCAAAACATCAGCAGATGTACTGTGCATGTGGTCTGCATGCCTCACCATACAGATCACCAGGGATAATTCCCACTTCTACCATGAGTGAGCCTTCCTTGGGACTGAAATAAGAATGGACCCCTGTCAGTGAAATAAAATGTATTCCAATGCCGCAAACTTTGCAGATCCTGTTTACCTTTTTTTTAGAAGATGTGTGGAGCTGAAGCTGTGAATGTTCCTGGACAATGGGCAGCCCTTCCTTCTACACTTATATCTCATCAAACTGAATGTACTGTACTTTTAACAGTATCTGAATTTACTGTAACTGGTAACCAACTGTACTGTACCTGTAACTAAATGTACTGTATCTGTAACTTTCAACAATGTACTGTACATATGACTGTAAGTTATAAATGCACTGTATTGGTGTGGTATGAGGTCATGATGTGGCAAAACATTATGCCGTATGGCAAAATCGCCCTGCCAATACAGTGCGATTTATGCTATGAGGCATGTCTTAGAGCCCCTCCACACCCCTGGACCCCCCACACTAAAGATTCTCAACTCCGGGGGGGGGGGTCCAACTCGGGGAGCGCACAAGTCTGAAAAAAAAAATAAAATGTTTCTGGGACCGGGAATCAAACCCAGTCCCTGACGCAGCACCTGGGTTCCTACTGCTGTGGCTCAGTACTGTGAGCCACGGCAGCTGCTCATTGGAACCGACTTCCAGCAGAGGTCTTATCCTCTGCCTGGGAAACCGCTACTGGTGTAATACCGCATAAAGCAGTATATGCGGTATTGCACCAGTAGCGGTAGCATACTGTGCTGTACTGGGTTAGCCAAAATGTCGTACGCTATTAAGCCTGCGACATTATGACCCGGTACCTATTGATAACAGTACCTATAACTTGCAACTGAATGCACTGTATCTGTAACATGTAATCAACTGTACTGTACTTGTAAATGAATGTACTGTACCCATAGAAGTAACCTACAACATAACGTACTGTACCTGTAAAGTGTAAAATAATGTACTGTACCTGGAACAGTAACTAACTATACTGTACCTGTAACTGAATGTGCTGTACCTGTAACTCTAAATGTACTGTACCTGTAACTAACAACTAAATGTACTGTACTTGTAACTGTAACTAGATGACTGTACCGATCAATAGGTGTGCTATACCTGCAACAGTAACTAAATGTACTGTACTGGTAGCTGAATGTATTGTACCTCTAAGTATGCTGTACCCTCAACTGTAACTAAATAATGTACCGGTAACCGAATGTACTGTACCTGTAACTGAGTGTGCTGTACCTGCACCTGTAACTAAATGTACTGTAACGGTACCTGTAACGGGTAAATTATTTATTTATTGAAATGTTTTACCAGGAAATGACACACTGAGCAACAAGTTGCTTGTCTCACGGTGTGTCGGGGAATGAATGTATTACACCTGTAACTGTAACGTGCAAAGAAATGTACTATACCTGTAATATGTAAATGAATGTACTGTACCTGTATCTGTAACTTGTAACCAAATGTACTGCACCTGTAACTTGTAAATTAATGTACTGTACACGTAACTGTTACTTAAGTAAGCAATAAGGCATGATGGGGTGTGCATGGAACATATTTTACCGCATGGCCAGGGGCATAATAAGGCATAAGGCCAAAGGCCGAGTGACATTAGCTGCTGGCCATGCGGTAAAATTTGTTCCACGCACATCCCAGAGTGTCTTATTGCGCTTATAAAATGTGCTCCTTTTTTAAAAAACTTTTTGCAGTTGGGAAAAGTATGTTTATATGTAGAAACAATAGATTTACTTGTGTGCATTTATGCTAAAATAGTCCTTCCACCCACTACAAATGATGTCATTGATGATGTCATTGTATTGTTGCCAACTTTCTTCTTTTTTTTTCCTCTGTTTTCCTCACATTCAAGATATGGAATGTTTGTCATGGAATGTTTACCATGGAATACATGGATTCAAAATTCTGCTCAGTTCCACTGCTAGAATGTTACTCTCCTAACATACTACACACACACACACACACACACACACACACACACACACACACACACACACACAAACAAGGCCTCTATTACAGCCAGAGACTCAATTATCTCACTGTCAGGGCAAGAAGAAGAGATTTCCCTGATGAGTAGGTAAAGATAGAAGGGGGATTTTTCATTACCAGCAAAGAAACAGTTGTAATGAAAACTATAAACAATACTTAATGTTTCTGATTTGTTTATGTGTGTAAGGAGAATGTGATGCTCAGGGAAACACCATTTAATTAATCTGTTTTATTTTGTGTGTAAGGTAGTTTTATTTTTAGGGCCCAGTTCAAGTAAATGTGAGGCTTACAGTTATAGGGCAAAAAACAATGGCTGCCAGTTGAATTCTCAACATTCTATTAGTTTAATGATTCTAGTGGAGATCAGTCAATATTTGGCAGCACTTTTTATATTTTCCATGCATGGAACATAATTGCTACATGAACAACAGCCAAACAAATTTCAGGATTTTCCCTTACCATTTTATAATGTACTATACCTGTACAGAATGTACTGTTCCTGTAACATGTAACTGAATGCACTATGCCGGTGTCTGTAACTTGCAACTAAAGTAATGTACCTGTAATGGTAACTGAATGGACTGTACCTGTAACTTGTGAATGAATGTACTGTACCTGTAAATGCAATGGACTGTACCATACATGTAACTGTAACATGCAAATGAATGTACTGTATGTGTCAATGTACCTGTAACTTGTAACTGAATGTACTGCACCGGTAACCTGTAAATGAATGTACTGTACCTGTAACGGTAATGGCCTGTCCCATTCCTGTAACTGTAACATGCAAACGAATGTACTGAACATGTAACTGTGTCTTGTAACCAAATGTACTGTACCTGTAACTGACTGTACTGTACTTATAACTTGTAAATGAATGTACTGTAACTGAATGTACTACCGTACCTGTAACTGTAACTTAATAAAATGTACTGTACCTGTAACTTGTAAATGAATGTACTGTACCTGTAATTATATGTACTGCACCTGTAACTGACTGTACCATACCTGTAAATGTAATGTGTAACTGAATGCACTGTACCTGTATCTGAAACTGAATGTACTGTGTCTGTAACTTGTAAATGAATGTACTATACCTTCCAGTGATGACCTATGGGAATTGCAGGGAATGGAATTTTGAGACAAAACATATAATACATGTGCTCATCTGTTGCAGCTCTTGGGTGATAAATGTCATTCCCACAAAAGACAAAAATGGTTTTCACAAAGAGTGGTTGCATTTTGGAATTCTATTCCTTTGGGAGTTGTAGGTAGCAAAACTGTAAATGAATTCAAAATTAGATTGGATTATCACTGTCAAAAAAACAACATCCTGGGTTATAAATAAACTAAATGGCAAGCAATATGGCCGAAAGTCTACTAAGCTCTGTAACTACCTATGATACCTGTAACTGAATATGCTGTACCTGTAACTGAATGTACTGTATATGGAATGCGTAAATGAATGTACTGTAACTTTTAAATGAATGAACTGTACCTGTAACACAACACACTGTACTCATAATAGTCCTAACCCTTTCCATGTCTTCAATGTTATTTCTAAGCCAAATGTGCTACCCATCTTTTTTGTTGAGAAAAAAACTACATTAAACATGTATAAAATACATAACTTATACGGGAACTAGAACGAACATACAAAATTTGCCAGCAGAAAAAGGCCATTTGGTCTATCGAGTCTGCTCAATTTTGCAGCTAGCAGCCCTATTCTGCAGCTGCCCCTCTCTCCTCCACCCCCCTTTATCCTCCCTCTTGCCCTGTCCTAGCCATTTTTGAAGCAGCCCACTGTTTTACAGGCTACCACCTCTGCTGGTAATGCGCTCCACCCTGCCATCACCCTCTCTGTAAAAAAGTGTCTCCTCATTTCCCTCCTGAACCTTCCTCCCTCCAATCTCATGTCATGGCCTTGAATGTCCCTCCCCACCCTTTCAATGAATAGCCCCTACATACCAGTCTTGTTCATCCCTCTCATGTACTTGAATGTCTCGATCATATCTCCTCTGTGCCTCCTCTCCTCCAGCGAGTACATATTCAATTCCTTTAGCCTACTCTCATACGGTAAGTCCCCCAGTCACAGGATCATCTTAGTTGCTCTGCACTGCACCCCTTCTAGTAATTTAATACCCCTTTTCAGGTACGGGCACCAGTACTGCATGGAGTATTCGAGATGAGATCTAACTAATGATCTATACAGCGTCAGAATCACTTCCCCCCTCCTCGACGTTATTCCCCTTGCAAAGCAACCCAGCATTTTGTTGGCCCTTGCTGCTGCCTTCCTACTCTGTGCCGAGTTGTTCATTGATCCCATGAAGACCAGTCCCAGATCCTTCTCCTCCTCGGTCTCTGCCGGCTGCACTCGCCCCAGTTAGTAGTTTCTCCTTGGATTTTTTGCCCCAAAATGCTGTACCTTACACTTTTTGGCACTGAACCCCAGCTGCCAAGTGACCGACCAGGTCTCCAGCTTTTTCAGATCTTCCTCCAAACTCTGCCGCCCCTCTATGTCATTCACCACAGCCCCTATCTTGGTGTCGTCAGCAAACAGGCTGATCCTGCTCTTGATGTCCATGGAAATGTCTGCAATAAGTATCCCAAATAACACTGATCCCAGCACCGAGCCCTGTGGAATCCCACTGATTACTGCCCTTGGGGATGAGAGTTCCCCTTCCACCACCACCACCACCCTCTGCTGCCTTCCCTGCAGCCAGTTTGTCACCCATCCCACCATTTGTGCTCCCACACCGTGCCTTCAAGTTTTATTCCAAGTCTCCCACATGGCACTGAATCGAATGCCTTGTTGAAGTCCAGGTACAGGACATCCGCTGCATGGCCCTTGTCCATCTGCCTAATTACCCAGTCATAGTCATCTACCAGATTGGTTTGGCAGGATCTGCCTGCGACAAAGTCATGCTGTCTACTGTCCTGTAGCCCACTGAACTCCAGCAGGGACACCAGCCTCTCCTTCAGGATCATTTCCATTAGCTTCCCCAAGATGGACGTGAGGCTCACTGGTCTATAGTTCCCTGGTTCATTTTTGGGGTCTCTCTTATGCAGGGGAACCAAGCGAGCCAACCTCTAATCCTTGTACGCATCCTGAATTCAGTGAGGCATTGAATAGGCCTGCCAAGGGCCCCGCCAGGATCTCTGCTAGCTCCTTCAGTACCCTGGAGTGAATGCCATCTGGCCCTGGTGCCTTCTCCACCCTCAGCGCTCTTAAGCCCTCCAGCACACTACCTTATGTGATCACCCCATCCATTACTCTCTCCCCAGTCTTTACTGCCCCCCACCCCCCCTTGGGTAGCACTCCCCCTCTCTCTTTCGTAAATACTGAGCAGCAGTAGTCATTGAGTGCTTCTGCCTTTCTCCCCTTCTCTACACATCTCCTGTACTTCTTAATCTTCGACCTGTTCTTTAAGCTCCCTTTTCTCCCTGATGTACCTGAGCTCTCCCCCCCATAATGCCTTGCACCAGCCTGAGCTCTTTAGTGGCTTTTGTTGTTCTTACTGCCTTGTCCCTTCCTTGCTTCCTGCAGGTACTCCTCCCACTCTTCCCTCCCTGATCTCCTAAAGGCCATCCTTTTTCTCCTTACCTTTTCCACAACACCCCCCCCACCCCCACTCATCCATCTTGGCCTTTTTTCCCTGGACTTTCTACTCCAAGTCCTGTTACAGGAACTGGTAGCCTCTAGTATCCCCTTCTTAATGAGCTCCCATCTCTGGTCCATGTCCATACTAGGCTGGATCCTGGCCAGGTACCCACTCACTACCTCCCCCATCTTTGCAAAATCTGCCCGCCTGAAATCCAGCACCTTTGCATTGGATGCCACCCCTTCTTTGCCCATATCAACCTGAACCATATTGAGTAATACTCACTCCCCGCTAGTGGTTCTTCCCACCTTGATATCCCTCCCAAACTCCCCATTTGTGAGCACTAGGTCAAGGGTGGCCCCCCCCCACCCCGGTTGATTCACTGACCACCTGAGTCAGGAAACTTTCCTGAAAGGCATCCAGCAGTACCTGCTACCATTTATTGCTGGTGGTTAGGGTTCCCCAATGTACCCCCAGCAGGCTGAAGTTGCCCACAACCACCACACTCCCCTTCCCGCATGCCCTTCTAATCTGTCTCACAAGTTCCCTGTTCAACTCCTCTGTCTAGCAGGGTGGCCTGTGTGACACTCACGAAACATCCTGTGGAATGACACCCCCCTCCCAGGTTTTAGATACAAGGTGTTACCTGGAAGGCCAGGAGATAATTACAGGCTAGAAGAGGCCTAAACACAACAAGCACAATTTGGGAAATGGTGAAAACTTTCTAACAGTAACTCCCTTGAAGGTGTCCAATATTCAAAAAACAAAATTTAAATGCAGGGAGTTCACGACGTTTTTCTGCGTCAGTAAATCACTTCACAAGTGTGATAAGATGCCACTTCTTTAATACACTTTCAGCCCCCTACGTTTCACTCCTAAGAGCTTGTTCACGGGGTATTTTACAATCTGTTTTAAAACAGAAAAATAATTTTAATTCGAATTCATTATGCTCAAATTTAAAATATTTCTCAAAGAATATTTTTAATATTACCATAAACTTATTGTCTACCAAATATCGTCATATACTGTGCACACATTTTCAGCAGTCGACCACTTTCAATCCTGAAAAAATAAATACAAGATACATATTTATCGTTTTGTGCACAGAAAAACGCTGACCTCAGTAATATTGCTACTATTAACGTCCGTATTAAAACTTGAACCCCCCCCATCGCCATGCATACCTCAGGAAATAGTTGAAAAATCCTTGTACCTTTAAGTGCCGTAAGGAGTGCCAAGTGGATGAATCCACAGAACAATGTGGCCCTACAAAACAAACAGGCCCATTTACTTAAATGGCTAATAGCCTATTCTTGCAGGATTTACAATACACTTTGACATACAGTATTACCTTCTCTACTTTCAAAAAGCCGATTTTAAACCCCCTCCTGCGGCTGAGATCTTAACAATTTATAAAATTAATAGATTAATAGGTGTTTTTAAGCAGTAGTCAGTAATGGCGTTTCCCGAACGCTCAAACAGTTCCTTCCAAATGCTACTGCCTCTTGAGCTCGTTTGGATTTCACGCGGGAGTGACATATCACTCCATGTAACTCTCGCGATGCGAGAGTGTTGCTACGCAACTATACACATATTCCCTAAAAGAAGGGAATATACGCGGTGGTCCAAGCGGCTCTTGTTTAGCAATACCATACTATAGTCAGCATTTTTAAACATAGTAATCTAATTATTTCAATATCTAATGAAGTGAGACAGAGTGAACCTGGCAACATTTAATAACAATAACTTACAAATGTTTTAAACATTACTAGAAAGATTACTGTTAAACATGAGTATACTGTGTTGTACACACATTTTCTACAGTTGACAATTTTCTATCGCGTAAAAATAAATGCAAAATGCATCTTTATCATTATATACACCGAAAAACACTGACCTTGGTGTTATTGTTATTATTAACTTCCATGTGTAACCCCTTGTTACCCAGGGTTACTAGAATCCCAGTAAAACCTAGTGGTAGGCAGGGAAGGCAGCTTGTGAAACTCCAGTTAAATGGGTTTCACACTGTCTCACTCTGTTCTCAGTCTCAGCTGAGACTGAGAGATGACATCACCATAGAACTGTCGCAGCTGCATAAGCCACATTGGAATCTGCAGCAGAGGGAGTGAGATAGAACGTTGGGAGTTTTCAAAGTCAGTTCCTGCTTACCTTCTGTGGGAGAAGGAATTCAGTCTCCTGCTTGCCTGCTTGCCTGCCAGCAGGAAGGAAGTGTCTTTTGTTTACCTTCTGTGTGAGAAGGTCAGTGTCCAGTTTCAAGTGGTGGAGACCGCTGTCCAGGTCTCAGTGCCCCCTCCCTCCGGGGGGGGGGGGAGTAAAGTATCCCTATGTGGATTCCAGGGGCAATCCCCTAATTTCTGCTAAAGGAAGAAAGCTGCCTTTTACAGTTTCTGTTTGGTCTTAAAAGTGGAAAGAGTTGTACTTCGCCTGTGGGGCACCTGCAACGAAAGGGTGAGTTTCCTCTAATTTGAGAGGGCAAAAAATGTGTTTCTTCAGTCTGGGAAATGTGAAGAAGTCTGGGATTTGAACTACTATTTGGGAGGCCTATAGTACTAGGACAAGCAAATGGAGTAGTGTCAAAATCTAAAGTCTGTGTGAATTCAAGTAATGTTGTAGAGGGGGTGTGACAGTTCATCTACCGTTTAATCTACAATTTCGAAGTTTCAGTTTTTCCAGAGAAATGGCCGGGTATGGGCTGTGGGAGCTGGAGGTGAGTGAACCCCCCATCTTTAGTAACTAGGTCCACCTCTACGGATTTCTGCTGTGATTGCTACTTGCCTCATGCACCTGGCCAGTGATGAGGTAGGTACCCAGACGTGGGTCACAAATGGGAAAATCTCTCAAGGAGTCGCAGACTCTAAGTGGTGTGGGGAGCCACAACAAGTAAAATGGGTTCATTCTCCCAATGAACCGTCAGTCAAGTGGCCGGCAGGGGAGCCGGGCCAGTCGGGCTGTGTATCCAAAGCGCATGCAAGTCCGGGCTGTGTGCCTGGTGGGTCCAGAGCCTGAAAATAGTAGAAATGGGTTCATTCTTCAAGTGGACCGCCTTGTAGTCTCTAATCTGCATTATCAGTAAACGTAGCCCCTTGGGGGTCCATCTATGCTTTGTTATGTTCAACTAGTTGTGAATAAAAGCCACACTGAAAAATCCCAAATCCTGGTTCTGGACATTACAGTTATTGCTTCCTGTAGTCGGATTTACTTGGATGCCTACTGTGCAGAGTAGCCAAACCTAGGTCCCCTTGTGCCAGGTAACCTCATCCTCCCTGAACCCAGGTCCCCACCAGGTATTGCTGCCAGCGCCAACAGCATGCCACCTGTTGTTTTGACAAAAAGGCAGGGGTAGGGGTTACAAAAATGGGGCACCGCTTTGGATTTGTTCGGGAAGGAAGGTGCTTGGGCAAGGAGGCTAGCGTTTTGGCTATCTGGCAGTCGGTAGCCCAAAAAGCTGAAGCAATTTCCCTAGTGTGTTGCTGTTTGCTGTGAATCTTATGCTGCTGTTTAAAAAATGCCAACTGTTTACCAAGGAGCTGTAAAGCCAAAGAGTGTGCCCTTGTCCTGCATCAAAATTGTTTACAGCGTTTATGTCAGCTTTAAAATAAATTCTTGTGAAGAAAAGTATGGAAAACTAGGGGTAGCAACAGAGAAATTATGCCCTGGATGTTGGAAATGCTTTCTGTGTAAATGGAGAGACTGTAGAGTTAATGGCAATGTTACATGGTTGAAATGAGCTCCCGCTGTGGAGTCAATTGAAAAAAAAAAAAAAGTGCATTTTACAGTTAAAAGTTGCCTGCTCGACGATCGCCGTGAGGAGAGGAGCCCTCGCGAGGAAGAAGTGGCACATTTGCATGGCGTCGTGTGGTTGGTCAGATTGCCATTAGTCCCGCCCCTCAGTCAGCTCTTCTGAGACTGCCTCAGCATTCAAGAGGGAGACAGAGTGTAGTGCGTGTACTGGCAGGGAGGAGCGTCGCGGAGGATTCAAAGCGCTGTAAACATTCAAAAAATTGACTTTTCAGTTTAAAATCGGGCTCAACCCGCAAATCGATCATGGAAATAGTGAGTTTGGTGGTTAAACCGACGATCACTGAGACTGCCCACCCATTTGTGTTCAGAGGCCTTAAAAAAATGGCTGCAGGCCGTTTTACCCCATCGCAGCAAGTTGCTACTAATAACAGTGAGTAAATATTCATAAAACTGCTCAAACAGTGATTTTCAGTAATGCCATATAAAATGTGTGAGCAGCAGTGTAGTCGCTTTGCAAGTAACAACTGTGTAAAGTCCTGCCAGCAAGTGCAAGTCTAAGTCTGTAAAGCCATTAAATGCGTGCATGGAAGTAAAATTAGCCTCAGTTTAAAGTTTGCAGCCAGAGAGAACCTATGGGTTGTAGCAAAATGCAACACTAGTAGAAGCAGGCAATCCTGTGCTAAAACCTGAAGCTTTTAAGGGACTGTAATTAAATGAATGTTACCAGCTTGTGAAAAGTCCAAGGAAAATCCTGTAAATGTGTGTAAAGCCAGATCAGAGCAAGTTGTGCAGTTTGAGTAAAAGTTATTAGTAGTGTGTGTAAATGGTGCGCAATGGCTTCGATCCAGATTCTAAATGTTGATGCACAGGAGTGCTGCACGCCATTACAGGGTGGGGTAGTAAAGAAACACAGCAGCAGAGGAGCAATTTTAAAGCTACAGAGTGTGTTCATTAAAGTGGGACTTTCAGTTACAGTGAACTTTTGTTTATTTTTCTGCAGTTATGGCCTCAGGACCAGCTTGTTACCCGGATCATGCCCGGGTTGCAGTAACAGCAGCAGTAAATAGACTGAGAGATATTGAAAAGTGGTGTTATGGAGGGCAACTGCCTCCTGATGTGGCGATTCCTAATTATCCAGTACGTTTATGCCAAATATGCTTGAGTGCTGGAAGGGACGTCTTCATGATTCCTCACTGTGCTGGATGCCTACAAAAATATGGCTTGTACAAAGCGCCTCCAATTCGTTTGGCTCCCACATGGACATAAATTCAGGAATCTGCAGTTTGCAGCACACAGCACCAGGCGGAGCCTGTGGAGGAAAGTCCCTCGGGGGGAGTGTGGCACAAAGCTAGAGGGTGCAGAGTTAGAGACTGAATCAGAAGTTGAAGTTTTGGATGCTGGATCTCAGAAAGAAAGTTTGGATAAAGCATCAATAGACCCCTGGGTGGGGGGACCTAGCCCAAGTCTCTTAGGTGAAGATGAGATGCGGGAGGCCTTTGAATGGGAGGTGTCGACCTCCGCGCCTAGTGATGAATGGATAGTCTCGGGGGTGAGAACAACTGCTCACTCCTGGGCTCAGATCCTCAGTGAAGAGGAAGATGAGGGGGAACCTATGTGGCCTTGTGAGAAAGGAACGGGTACACAGCCTCAAGATCTTGGTGGTGATGCCACTGCCCTGGCTTTACAAGGGGAAGAAGTCAGGGATCTGTTTTTAATTTCCTTGAGAATGCGAAGCTGGCAGAACCAGGACTGGCCACCCCCAAGCCAGGTCAGAGGTCTCAGATTGAACAAAGCAAGTAAAGAGGAGAGACTGGTTCGTAGAAAGGCAAATGAAATCTATGGCATGACCTTTTCTACCTTTCCTCGGAAAGTCTGGGAAGAGATTGAGGACTGCAGGAAATCCTGGATCTGGGATGAAGCAATGAAAAATGTGCATCCTGGGGCCAACCAGCATGTAAAGAATAGACTGTTCCACGAAAAGTATACCCAGTGGAAGAGAGGCAGGACACTGTTTATGGACAGAGTGAGAATAGTGGACGGAGAGGGACGTGAAATCTCCCACTGTGTGAGTTATGTGCGCCCAGACGGGGTAATAATTCAAGCCCCTGACCCCCGGTACTATTGGCCTCAGTGCAAGGACCTCCCAGCAATTAAGCCCGTGCCTACAAAATGGAGAGCCGAGCAGTGGTAGTTAATACTGCCACATCAGACTGTGAAGTGCCCTTATTGATCCGCCAATATGAATAACCAGGACTCAGGTGCTCCACATTCATCAGTCTACAGTGTACTGTCCTGTCCAGCAACCATCCACTGGCCCACCAGATGACTTCAGATCCAGAGAAGACACCAGCCCAGCTGTTTCCTGTTCATCGCCTGGTAATCGGATGACGTCGGACCAGCTGTTTTCTTTTTGTTCCTTTCTAAGATTCCGTCTCCAGAGATGACATCAACCCAGCTATTTCCAGATGTGCCCTCCTGTGGTTCCCGGAAGATGTCCGCCCAGCTGTATCAGAAGAAATGCTGCCAGGGAGAGTCTTCAGCAGGGTGCAGGTCCGTGCAGAGTCTTGTACTACAAGTGGCTGGTAAGTCCGAAACTCTTCTGTCTTTATGACATTACAGTACACACCCTACACTACAGACTTCAAAATGTGTGAACTGTCTGCAAAGACTCTCCCTTTCGGGACTTTGGCCTGTTAGAACTGTGCTTCACCAGGCTCCGGCCCAGGAGAGACTCTTTATTGGACTAGCCTTCCGGCCTTGTGGTCACTAGTTGGGACTTTTAGGGCACTCCATCCCCCCAAATGTGTATTGTAAATAATGTCATTATTGTATTCTAATGTAAATACTGTTTTTCTACCTTTTTTCTAAAAAATCTTTTTGGGATTGTTCAGTGTTTTGTATGGTAGGGGTTGCTTAGATAGACTGTGTATGCAGATTAGGAGTGTGTTTTGTTTTTCTTTTTCTTACAGGTGTTCCTGGGAAGACAGAAGAGAAGACAAGAAGAGGAAGAGGGGCTCATCGGAGTTCCTCGTCAGTGCTTTATTGTGTAGAAATTTAAAGTACTGTGTTGTTATTGTTATGGTTATTGCTGTATTAACCCTTTTCCTTCCACAGGTGTGGTTGTGGGGGTAGAGAGGAGGCAGTATTTGGTATTTTAATGGTGTGGTTGCAGGTTCCCAAGGTCGGGGAGGTCCCCGGATTGTTTTTGTTTTGGAATATTATGTTAGAGGCAGATAGGTTTTCCCTAGAGGGTTAGGGGGGATAGACAGGCTGTGGTCCTGAACGGCCGTAGGGACTGCAGTGCTGATCTATCAGGGCTATGCTCTGGATGGTTCTACCAGAGCCACTAGGTGTCCATAGTAAGTGGATAGTGTAGAGGCTGACATGTCAGCTACAGGCCTCTAGGCCCTTAGTGTTGCCTGCCTGTGCTTGCACATGGTAGGAGGGGGCCTGATCACCCCCCTCCGCAGGTAGCACATAGGGTGGGATGGCCTAAGGCCGGGTGCATAATGACTGGGGACAGTCATTTTCCTGGTCAAGGGCGAGTGTAACCTTGTTACCCGGGGTTACTAGAATCCCAGTAAGACCTAGTGGTAGGCAGGGAAGGCAACTTGTGAAACTCCAGTTAAATGGGTTTCACACTGTCTCACTCTATTCTCAGTCTCAGCTGAGACTGAGAGATGACATCACCATAGAACTGTCGCAGCTGCATAAGCCACACTGGAATCTGCAGCAGAGGGAGTGAGATAGAACATTGGGAGTTTTCAAAGTCAGTTCCTGTTTACCTTCTGTGGGAGAAGGAATTCAGTCTCCTGCTTGCCTGCCAGCAGGAAGGAAGTGTCTTTTGTTTACCTTCTGTGTGAGAAGGTCAGTGTCCAGTTTCAAGTGGTGGAGACCGCTGTCCAGGTCTCAGTGCCCCCTCCCTCCGGGGGGGGAAAGTATCCCTATGTGGATTCCAGGGGCAATCCCCTAATTTCTGCTAAAGGAAGAAAGCTGCCTTTTACAGTTTCTGTTTGGTCTTAAAAGTGGAAAGAGTTGTACTTCGCCTGTGGGGCACCTGCAACGAAAGGGTGAGTTTGCTCTAATTTGAGAGGGCAAAAAATGTGTTTCTTCAGTTTGGGAAATGTGAAGAAGTCTGGGATTTGAACTACTATTTGGGAGGCCTATAGTACCAGGACAAACAAATGGAGTAGTCAAAATCTAAGTCTGTGTGAATTCAAGTAATGTTGTAGAGGTGCGACAGTTCATCCACCGTTTAATCTACAATTGAAGTTTCAGTTTTCCAGAGAAATGGCCGGGTATGGGCTGTGGGAGCAGGAGGTGGGCGAACCCCCCATCTTTAGTAACCAGGTCCACCTCTACGGATTTCTGCTGTGATTGCTACTTGCCTCGTGCACCTGGCCAGTGATGAGGTAGGTACCCAGACGTGGGTCACAAATGGGAAAATCTCTCTAGGAGTCGCAGACTCTAAGAGGTGTGGGGAGCCACAACAAGTAAAATGGGTTCATTCTCCCAATGAACCGTCAGTCAAATGGCCGGCAGGGGAGCCGGGCCAGTCGGGCTGTGTATCCAAAGCGCATGCAAGTCCGGGCTGTGTGCCTGGTGGGTCCAGAGCCTGAAAATAGTAGAAATGGGTTCATTCTTCAAGTGGACCACCCTGTAGTCTCTAATCTGCATTATCAGTAAATGTAGCCCCTTGGGGGTCCATCTATGCTTTGTTATGTTTAGCTAGTTGTGAATAAAAGCCACACTGAAAAATCCCAAATCCTGGTTCTGGACATTACAGTTATTGCTTCCTGTAGTCGGATTTACTTGGGTGCCCCTGTGCAGAGTACCCAAACCTAGGTCCCCTTGTGCCAGGTAACCTCATCCTCCCCGAACCCAGGTCCCCACCAGGTATTGCTGCCAGCACCAACAGCATGCCACCTGTCATTTTGACAAAAAGGCAGGGGTGGGGGTTACACATGTTAAAACTTGAACCCTCCCATCACCATGCATACCTCGGGAAATGTTTGAAAAATACTTTTGCCTTTAAGTCACTGCCATATGGCATGCCAAGTGGATAAATCCACAGAACAGTGCAGCCCTACAAAACAAACAGGCCCATTTACTTAAATGGCTAGTGCCTATTCTTGCATGATTTACAATATACTTTAATATATTACCTTTTCTACTTTCACAATCCCAATTTGAGGTCCTCTCCTACGGCTTAAATCTTAACAATCTGTAACAGTAATAAGTATTTTTAAGCCTTCGTGAAATGATGGCGTTTCCCGAACACTCAAACAGTTCCCTTCGAATGCGAGGAGATAATTACAGGCTAGAAGAGGCCTAAATTAAGCATCTCCTGTTTATCTAGCTTTATTGTAGCTTGCCAGATGCTAGGCTAGAATCATAAACTTTTATGACGTTTAGAGAACGAATATAGGTTATGTCACTTTGGTGCAAAGTCATAAATGTTTATTTGATGTCTGTGAAGAACAGGAAGACACTCCACATCAAATGGACATATGAGAAAATGAGTTGTGCTGAGGTCACAGAATTTAATACTTTGATAAGACATCCTGTTTTGTATAGATATATTTTTTTATATTCTGACAGGGAGGAGCTAGGTGCCCTCATGCAAAGAGGTGGTCAAAGCCAGTTTTTAAACAATGTTCTGTTTTTCACTTAGAATACAGATGTTTGGACTCTGAAAAAAGCAACATCAGGCACTGTCAGAAGAATATACCTTAGAAAAGACAATTGTAAGAGTACTGTGGTAGGAGATTTTGTCTGCACTTTTAAACCTGTTTTGTTTAAGTGATTTGTATGTTTTGTGATACATGGTTCTGTATTTACATTTTTTTTTATCTATTTTTAAGTAAACCTCTACTTTAGAGACTACTTGGTGTGCCTTTGAATTTCTTTTTCTTGACAAGTGAAGCATACATGGTTAAAGTTGACACTGTACAAAGCTTACTGGTAATACCAAACTGGGAAAAAGTAAGAATTTATTCTGAGGTCTTTAATAGAGTTTCTAAGTGTTCATTTTGTATGCCTGGTTAGGTGCCCGTAAGGCGAAAGATACCTAGCCCCTCCCCCCGAAGAGCAGAATTATCTGAGCCTGTACATTGGGTACGCTAACGAGAGCGTCACAGTTTGAATCCCTCCTAGACTTGAGACCAAAGCTTGATTCAAACCCACAAAACAGACAGGAGGGTTACCCTGTTCTGTTAAGACTGCGCTTGGAGGTCGGCACTGTGGGAGCAGAGGGCCTGACCTGGTGAGTGGGTTTGTGACAGATTGGTTGGCAGTGGTGTGCATAATTTTGGTATTACAAGCTTTTATTGTTCAGTGTGTCAGCTTGAGACCATCAGCTCACTTGCAAAGAAAGAAAAAGGCAATGATTTATTTTTAAAAAGGAGACAGAACTATATCACTTGGCATACAGTCAAGTTCCTACCCGTTTCATTTTTTTTTCTAAAGTGCAAGTCAGAGTAGCCGTAGCTAGGGAAGAAGATGGCTTCCAACTACAGCAGGCACACTGTAGACTACTTAAAGCAGTTGTGTGGGGACAGAGGAGTCCCGTTCGAGGTGAAAGCCATCAGACAGAACCTCATGGATGCCCTGATGGTAGCAGATACCCACAGCATCAAGTCACAGACAGTGACTGAAAAGGACCAAACCTTGAGTGTGGCAGGGCTAGCGGCCAGTGCAGTGTCCAGATCCCATGAGGAGGGCAACAGGGCCACTGTCAGCGAAGGGCCACAGCAGCAGGGGAAGGTCACCAGTATCCTGGATCCAGAAGTACTCAGGCTGCAAACTTGAGTTGCGCAGAACGGAGCTGGAGTTCCAGAGGGAGAGGGACCATGAACAGCGGGAGGCAGACCGTGAGGCAGAGAGGGAACAGCGGGAGGCGGACTGTGAGGAGTGTGAGCGCCAGAGGCAACATGAACTGGAGAAGCTACAACTCCAACCACCAGCACCAGAGCAGGTAAGTGGCTTGGGTTTAACTGGGACTACAGGACTGGGTTACAAATTGAATTCCAAATTGACAGCCGAATTTAAAGAGGGGGAGGATATGGATGCCTTTTTAAATTCTTCTGAAAAAGTTTGTATTCAGGCTAAAATTCCTAGGCAGTCCTGGAGCTTCCAGCTATCCCCACTATTTACCAGGAAAGCTCGGGATGCATTGGGTCAAATGGACAATGAGGACAGTGATGATTAAAGCAAACTTAAAGCTGCACTGTTAAAGAAATCTGAATTAACTGCTGAATCATACAGAGCGAAATTCCATAAACTCAGGAGAAGCCCTGACATGAGCTACGAGGAGCTAGCCACGAAACAACGTCAGTTTTTAAAACGTTGGTGGGAAGGAATTGAGGCAAACTCTGTTGATAAAATTGATAATGTGATTTTGTTAGAACAGTTTTATTGGGCATGCCCAGCAGAGCTGAAAACCTGGCTGGAGGACCGAGATCCCAAAACAGTGCAAGAGGCTGCTGAACTCTCGGATGGATATGCCAAGAACAGACCTGCTCCGAGAGCGAATGGGATGGGCGTGGCAGCACAGAAAGGGAAAAGTGCGCCTTCAGGACAGCTAAAATCCTCACTGCCTCCACCGAAACCAGTTAGCCCCAGGTTTCAGAGAAAAGATTTCTCCGAGAGAAGAAATGAATGTTGGTTGTGTAAAGCAACTGGGTATATTGCCAGATAGTGTCCCAAAAGGGTGAGCAATAATACACAACAAGGTGCTAGGAAGGAAGGAAGTGGGTTGTTTGTGTGTCCCTGGAAGCATGCCAGTAAACATGAGGGAACACATGCACCCAGTCATGGTAAATGGTGTACAGATGCAAGGGTTAAGGGACAAAGGGGCATCCCTGACATTGGTAAAAGGGGATCTAGTAGAGCCTGGTCAGCTGATACCCAATAAATATGTCACTGTACAGGACTTTACTGGTGAAGAAAAAACATTGCCCCTTGCTAGTGTTCTCCTAGACTGGGATGAAACAGGTGGAACTGTGCAACCAGTGGCTGTAGCCAAAACCTTAGCAGTGGATGTGATCCTGGGCAACAATCTCAAACAGGGGATGGTGTGTGCAGTTACCCATAGCCAAGCGGTAAGGGAAAATTGTAGTTCCCTGAACCCCATAGAAACCATTGTGGAAACCACTGAGAGGCTGGTTCCCCAGCCTGTGTCTCCAGATGGGTAGATTAACGAAAAGGTAGTAGAAATTTCCCCAGTAGCAGTTAACCACACAGCTACAGAGGGTTACTCCGAAGAGGAAGGGGTGACTCATTGTCAGAGGGTTGGGATTGACAGTGATCCTGAGTGCCCTGACGCTATTGCTAGGGGCCCTAGTTTAGTGACTGAAGGGGACCTGTCCCATGCCTTGGGAATGTGTGAGGGGTTTGCAGCTGCTCACAGAAGTGACCCTAGTCTAGAGAAGCTGAGGGCTTGGGCAGACTTTGACGGGGCACAGGGAGATGACGGCAGACATAAGGTTTATTGGGAAAATGGACTGATGTATACTCAGGCTGTGCAGACAGAGGGAGGGGTGCTAGGCAGGCAGCTTGTCGTTCCCCAGGGGTATTGTGAGCAGTTGCTCAAGACTACACATGATATTCCCTTGTCGGGTCATCTGGGAATCGTGTGCACTATGCAGCGGTTGGACCAGAATTTCTATTGGCCTAACTTCACCCTGCAGGTGAAGGAGTATTGCGGGTCTTGTCACCGTTGCCAAGAAATAGGGAAGGCGGGCAAGAAAACCCAAGCCGCCCTGATTCCATTGCCCATAGTGGAGGAGCCATTCCAGAGGGTGGAAATAGATACTGTGGGGTCTTTGAATACCCCCAGCTCCTCAGGGAAGAGATTCATCCTGATTGTGGTGGATTATGCCATCTGGTACCCAGAGGCAGTCGCCCTATCCTCACTGAGGACAGACAAAGTGGCAGATGCCTTACTTGGGATTTTCTCCCGTGTTGGGTTTCTGCAGGAGGTTATCACCAATCGAGGGTGTTTCTTTCTGTTGGACCTGATGAAATGTTTATGGGAGAAGTGTGGGGTGGAGCAGAGATGCATGACACCATATCACTCACAAGCCAATGGGCTTGTGGAAAGATTCAATGGTACCCTGAAGTCAATGCTCCGGGCGTTTGCTGAACATCATGGGAGGGACTGGGAGAAATACCTTCCACATCTGTTGTTTGCATACAGGGAGGTGCCCCAAGAGTCAACAGGATTTTTCCCCTTCGAACTCTTGTATGGACGCTGGGTACGTGGGCCCCTAGACTTAATCTGGGAGGACTGGGAAGGCAAGCACATCTCCCAGGGAACTCCCATTGTGGATTATGTCCTTAGGTTTAGGGAAAGGCTGAAGGAGCTTATGGGGACAGCCCAGAGCAACCTGGCAGCTGCCCAACAGAAACAAAAAGTGTGGTATGACTGCAGAGCCAGAGCTCGCTCGTACATGGTGGGTCAGGAAGTCATGGTCCTTATTCCGGTCCGGAAAGACAAGCTGCAAGCTGAGTGGGCAGGACCGTACAAAGTGGTTAGGAAGGTAAATGACGTGAACTATATTGTAGAGTTACCTGACCAAAGACAGATAGAAAGGATGTACCATGTCAACATGATGAAGCCATTTGCAAATAGGGCTGACATGGTGTTGGCAGTGTGTAGTCGGGAGGGGATGGACGAAGGAGACCCCCTTCTGGACTTGCTGGAAGGAAGCAAGCAGGAGTCCTCTGTGGAGGCAGTACAACTGTCTCCCCAGCTGGCCCCGGACCAGATCCAGAAAGTAAGGGAGGTTTTAGCAGACTTTGCCCCATTATTTAGCACCAAGCCTGGACTAACCCCCTTAGCGACTCACGATGTGGAGACAAGGACACAGACGCCCATACAGCGGACAGCATATCGGGTGTCAGAGGCTGTCCAAAGGGACATTAGGAGGGAAGTGGAGGAGATGCTGGATTTAGGGGTAATCCAGAGATCCCACAGCCCCTAGGCCTCACCCGTAGTCCTTGTGCCAAAGTCAGATGGCTCTACTTGTTTCTGTGTGGAATATCATGGACTGAATGTAGTCACGAAGTCAGATGCCCACCCAATGCCCCGGACGGACGAACTCCTGGACAAGTTGCGTGGGGTGACCTACCTTATGATGACCGACCTGACCAAGGGGTATTGGCAGGTAGAGTTAACTGACAGAGCTAGGGAGAGGTCGGCCTTCATCACTCCAATGGGCTTATTTGAATTTAAAGTAATGCCTTTCGGAATGAAGAATGCCCCGGCCACTTTCCAAAGGTTGGTGAACCAGGTGTTAAATGATGCTGAGGAGTACGCCATAGCATACCAGGATGACACTGCCATCTTTAGTACCAGCTGGGAGGAATGCCTATACCACCTTAGGGAAGTGCTGGGCAGGATACAGAGGGCCGGGCTCACTGTCAAAGCTGGGAAGTGCCAGGTGGCCCTGGGAGAAGTGGCATACCTCGGGCATGTGGTAGGTCAAGGACAGCTCCGTCCTAACCAAATAAAAATAGAGACTACTTGGTATGCCTTTGAAATTCTTTTTCTTAACAAGTGAAGCATACATGGTTAAAAGCTGACACTGTACAAAGCTTACTGGTAACACCAAACTGGGAAAAGGTAAGAATTTGTTCTGATGTCTTTAATAGAGTTTTTAAGGGTTAATTTTGTACGCCTGGTTAGATGCTTGTAGGCGAAAGATATCTGGTCCCCCCGAACAGCAGAATTATCTGAGCCTGTACATTGGGTACACTAACAAGAGGTTCACAGTTTGAATTCCTCCTAGACTTGAGACCAAAGTTTGATTCGAACCCACAAAACAGACAGGAGGGTTACCCTGTTCTGTTTACTGTTCACAAGACTGCGCTCGGAGGTTGGCACTGTGGGAGCAGAGGGCCTGACCTGTTGAGTGGGTTTGTGACAGCCTGTACACCACTCCCATCCGGACAGTCCTATTCCTGGAATCCTGGATTAGCAGCCATAATGACTCTGTTTCACCCTCCCCCAATGCACTTTAGCCCCTCCCTCACGTATGCCACTCCCCCCTCTCCTGTTTTCCCTATCCCTGCAGAATATTCTGTACCCTGGGACTGCCAGGTCCCAGTCATGGTATTGGGTGGCCCATGTTTCCATGATGGCTGCCACGTCCACCTCCCTCTCCACCACGAGGGCCTGTAAGTCATTCAATTTATCCTTCAGGCTTCTAGCAATCGTGGTGACCACCTTCCATCACTTTACCGTCCCTCCCCCATCCCGCTGCCCTCCACTTCCAAATCCACTCTATTGCTTTTACCTAGTTCATCGCCCTTGCTCTAGGGGGTAAACTTGCTCCGCACTTTACCACCAAATAAAACTGGAAGATGGAATCTTTTACAGTCAAAAAAAAAAGGTAAGGTCACATTTTTTTCCCAGCTGCATTGCATTGCTGCTTTAAGCTATATATTTTAACGTAAAATGCTGCACCTGTTTGGAATGAAAGAGATTATTTCATTTTCTGTAGAGAATTTCAAAGCCATGTGGGGTCACATCCTCTGCTTTCAACCTGCATTGCCTCAACTTGCTCTGTGTGTGTTTGTTACGCATGCAGTCTCTCACAGGTGTAGCCAGTCAAGCACTCTGTCAAGGGTGACATCCAGAAGGCATGCCTGGCTGCACAGTGTGCATGTAAATACACAGAGGGGCACAAGGAGTGACAGCTTCCTAAACTATTTCAAACAGCAGGGGACTTGAGTTTCAGTCATGGGCGTGCTTTGCTCTTTTCCTTGGAACAGAGTCCCCATTACACACATGCATGCAAACATTATATACATACGTACAGAATAGAGAATACATAATGGGCTGTGATGGAATAACTGTATTTATTCCCACATGTGAGGTAAAGAGCAGTAACTCATTAGAGGTAAGGTCACTAGCAGGCCTACATATGCTGATCTCACTGCAGCCCATTCCATGTTTTTTTTTTTTCCAATCAGGACAAATGCATCACCACTGGTGGTGGTGATGTGTGAGTGTGTGTATGTGTAAAACAGATTGCAATCTGATTGGCGGTGAACTGTCAGATAGATTGCAGTTTATTTCAGCGTTACCAGACAGCCCAACTCCAGAAGCTGAATTTTAAATGTTTTTAATCTTTCAAGAATACAGTACACTCCCAGTTTTATGAACTCCGGTTAACCGAAGCTCCGGTTAATCGGAAGTGGCGTTGTGGTTAAGTTTTCAGTAAACAAGCTGTTAAAATCCAGTTCACACTTACTCACGCTAATTAGGTACTAACTGTAGCTGCTAGATAAGCCTAGTACCCTGTCCTGCAGTGTCCCACATCACTGTTGCAATGGCAAAACAGAAGAGAACAGCGACTGACATCTCCCAAAAGCTCTAGATTCTGGAGTGCTTGGAGCACAGGGAGAAAGCAGTGGATGTTGTCTGTAAGTTTGGCACAGTCAACTCCATGGTATCTGACATTAGGAGAGCAAAGGGAAACATTAGAGACTTTGCCTCTTCTCTTGACTTGACTGACTGCTCCAAGCAATGAAAAACAATGAAGGGATGAACAACTGGACCATGCATTGTACCTGTGGTTCGTGCAGAACTGTACAAGTGGAACTCTGATCTCCGGCCCCATCTTGCGAGAAAAGGCATTATAATTCCACCACAGCCTGAATGAAGAGGACAACTGCTTCAATGCCAGTGAGGGCTGGCTAAATTGTTTCAAGCAGCGTCACGGCATCAGGCAATTGCCTGTTGGAGGGATCTTGTCCTCAGCTGATGAATCCATTGCCCCTTTCAGAACTCTGTTCACTACAATCATGGCAAATGAGGGGTTGACACCATCACAGATTTACAATGCCGACGAAACAGGCATTTTCTGGAAACTCTTGCCGGAAAAAAATGTTGGCTGCCAGCAATGAAAAGTCTGCCCCAGGGTTTAAAAAAAAATGAAGACTAGCTCACGGTGCTTGGGTACACTAACGCACCTGGGAGCCACAAACTTAAACTGCTGGTCATTGGAAAATCACTGAAGCCAAGGTGTTTCAAGCACAGTAACCTCGAGCAGATATCTGTTATCTACCGTGCACAACCAAGTTCATGGATGTCAGCAACAATCTTTAAGAACTGGTTCTTTGAGGACTTAGTACCCGCAGTGCACACACACCTTAGGTCCCTCAAACTTCCACTTAAGGCTATCCTCCTCCTTGTCAATGCTGGAGCACACCCTGATAGTAAGTAGTTGAAAACAAGAGACTCCGGTATCCACTGTTTATTCCTACCTGCTAACACAACTGCAAAATTACAGCCCATGGACCAGATCATTCTTGCCACGTTGAAGCGTATTTACCATGGCAAGCTTCGCTCCTCTGTGCTTGCTGAGGAGAACAATGAACTGGCATTACAAGAGCTTATCAAAAACATTTCAGTAAAGGACACCTCCTACCTTCTGGGTGAATCGTGGTCAGAGGTCCGCTCAGAAACCATTGTTGGCAGAAAGCAACAGTGCTAACAGCACTCACCACCCACGAGGACTCACCTGTACCACAGCAGGAAGAAGCTGCCCAGATTGTCCAGGAATTGATCGCACCCTTAGACATACCTCAGGCAGCGATGGAGAACTGGATGGCCTGCGACGATGAGGATAAGGGATACGGCAATCTCAAGGACGAGGACATCGTTACCATAGCAGTTAATTAAATGTCTCTCCAGGAGGACATGACCCCTGACCCCACTGACGACAAGGATGACAGCGAGGAGCTAAAAGTTCCAACCGCTGCTGAAGCAGTGTCCGCATTCTATCAATGTCTTTCGTGGATGGAAAGCCAAGCATACACCAACTACCTCCAAATGTTTTTGTTGAGACAACTCCATTTAAAGGAGGTAAAGAAAATGAATGTCAAAAAATCAACTAAGTATTACTGACTTTTTCAAGTAGTGCTTTGGACTGTTCTTTACTGCAATGTGCCAGCTGAAATGTTGAGTACACTATTATTTGCTGGTTGCTATCTGTTTTTTTTTTTTTATTAAATGCTTTTCAGTGTTTGCATTCAATAAAGTAAACCCCGCATGGCTTGCATACCTTGCTGCCGACTCACTGATTTCAATGGACTCCTGATTTTATGAACGCCTGATTATCCGAATGTTTACAGTGCCCCCCAGCACGTTCGTAAAACTTCAGGAGTGTACAGTATTTTATAAGTGCATCACAACCCTCTAAGGTGTCTGGTCACGCATAAAGATGAAGACTTCTTGGATACTAAGACACTTGTCTTCACATCACAACACACAGCATACCCAAGGCATACATACATTTCGGCAAGACCCTGTGGAGTGTTACTGCTTATAAGCGAGCAACAACACATGGCAGGGTGTGTGTTTGTTGAAAGATGCATGCAATTACCTTGGGGGCTAACAGAGCACTTTTAAAATGGCTTATTAAACATTTGAGCTCAGCTCCTCCTCGAACTCCTTCCTTTAAAGCAACAATATTTGTTAGTAAACGTATACTTTTTTCAACGATAGTTCATCCGGCAAAAATATCAAGATACACAATTTCTTTTCATTTTCTTTCATTCCTGAACCAAGATATGAGATACTGACGTTTTTAAAAGTTCTCATTGCCATATCTGCCATGAAAAAATAAAATATATTGGTACACTACTGTGCAGTTTGCCATCAGAAACACGTGGCAGTACCATCCTAATACACCCACAGTATGAATCTAGCACGTACATTCAACAGGTAACCTTCATGGAAGAAATTTTTAAAAAACGGCGAGTGGCAGCGATCTTTAATGACATGAGCCATTAATTACAAAATTAGATGTAAAAACAATATTTGAGAAAACTACATATATACTGAGCATAAATCTTAGGATGTACAAAATACATTTTTTAAAAAAAAAAAAAAACAATGTATGAATTTTTTTGCCGACTAACAAAAAGGAAAAAAAAACATAATCCCAATCATCCAGGAGCAAGTCCTGCCATGAAGGGGGCCCCTCGAGGGGTGTGCTTCCCATGGAGTGCTGAACTTTTAGAGTCAAAAGCCCAACAGTAGATGGGGTGAAGAATCCTGATGCGGGAAAATGCTAAGGCAGTGAGGGAACATAAATATAAATTAAAAAAATAATTTTTATTTATTTGTCATTTTTGACCAGGACAGGCACACTAACCTAGTATAGCTTGTTTCCAGGCAGTCCTGCGGGGTGGATTGTGGTTGACCTGTTTTATTGACTAGGGGAATGTTGGCCATGACACCAGGGGGAACCCCCCCCCCCCCGTCAGTAAATGCCAGGGGATCTTGTACTTCCACCTGAACAGTGACCAGAGATGGGTAGAAGGGACCTCAGTTTAACGTCTCATCTGAAGGATGTCACCTCACCAGTGCAGCACCATCACCCCTTGTAGTGCACTACAGTGCCAGTTATAGGTATTACACAAGTGCCTGGTGTGGGGCTAGAACCCATGACCATCTGATCTTCTGGCCCCAGAGGTGAGTTTGCTACCTACTGAGCCACTGACATTACACTAAATAAAATGTTTGTTATAGCACATTGCTGACAAACTGAGTTAGGGATCAAACCTGTGTTGTCAGGGGGCCAGCCAGAGGGAGGAGAAATGAGCAGCCCAGACGACGCCGTGCTCTCCTCTGGGGAGAGAGGGAAGGCTCAGGGCTCCTTTCTGCTACTGCCAACTGGGTGACCACAGGTAGTAGTGCAAGCTGGAGCCACTCAAGGTGGTTGGGGTGCCTCCTGATGGTGGACATCCTTTGAGTGTGAGCATTCAGTCATTCATTTTAGCCTGCAAGGCATCTGTTGGGAGAGGAAAGGCAGAAAATGGAAGTACACCCTGGCTGAAGTAGGATGAAGCAAGGATACCATTGCTGGCTCTGGATTTTAACGCATGCCGCAGGGGAGCGGGGCATAAGGCTGAGTGACCCCACACCTCTGGGAAGTGCATCAAATCCTTCAATACCTATCCTGGAGTGTCTTAGTGCACCTATAAAATGGCTCACTGCTCTTTTCTATTATATGTAAAGTGAAACATTTTAATAGGATTTTTTTTTCACACAAACCACTTGTTTAAATACAATTTAAATATATGAAATAGTCCCTGATTTTGTAGGTAATGAGACTTTTTTGCCTTGGTAATGAGATCCAGCACTGGCCATCTCTCTGCCAATGAAGTTTTTTAGATTTTTTTCTTGCCACAAATATACATAATGTTTTGCAGCAGAATTATACATTCATCCCCACATATTAGTGGTAGGACCTTCAAAATTATTCATAAAACTTCATCACTACTGAGTTATGGGTCTTACCACTGATTGGTTGACATAAACGTGTTATTTTATTTATTTTACCATTTTATTTTTATTTATTTACCAATTATTTTACCAGGTGAGACACACTAAGCTGAAAGCTTGTTTGCAGGTGCAACCTGGGAGCACGAGGAAGTTAAGTGACTTGCTCAGGGTCACACAGTATGCACCTAGGGGGCTGTGGGATTCAAACCCAGGTCTCCAGATTTGCAGCTCAGAGCCTTAACCCACTGCGCCATACTGCCTCCAATTCCAATGAGTGTTATTCAGGATTGCATTCAGAAGTCTAGAACCGTAACCGGCTTCAAGGCCTTTGCTGCTTATGGCCCATCTTTTTGTAGCTCCATTCATTTGAACTTAACAAAGGTCAAGGACCTGTGATCCCATATTCAAACAGTTAGCGCTACTCTAACAGGGTTTGTGCTGCGCAAACTGGGCTTTGCATGCTGGAGAGGTAGTTAACACCACAAGTGCCACATTCAAAGCCACAGTTAGCATCACACAGAGTAGTTAAGGAGCACGAACGGTGTGCCTGAGCACATGGTAATGAGAGGTGGAGTCCTGTATACAGGGAGCGCTGTCATACTGGAAGCAATAACAACCTGTTTGCATTTTAACAATGTGCAACTAGTGTGGACTACCCCATCCCTCTCCCTGTCCCCATGTAAGTCCCCCCCCCCATTTCTATGTACAGTATCCTTGGTGTCCAATGGCACCCCTCCCCCTCACTCTCTACATCCTATTTAATATTTCCTTGTCCCCATTTAATATTTCCCTGGTGTCTAGTGCTACCCCCACACCAGTTCCATAACCCATATGTGAGATTTAAAGTAAAGGTACAAGTTTGCCATCGCAAATGGGAGTAGTAACCTGTAGGAGTTGTAAATCAGTCTCCTACCATTCAAACTGCCAAATAATGCTGTTTTCCTTGAAAAAAGCCTTTTATTTTGGTGTTCTGCTTCATTTGCATAACCCGACCCTTTTTTCTCAGTGCTGCAACCCCCAACTGTGACATCATATCAGGGAAACAAAGTTATTAAAGGGACACAATCAGTTTTTAGTTTTAGATAGACAAATCAGCTATGTACTGTACCTACAATGCCTCACAATGTAAATTAGTATACAGGGTATTATATTTCTGTGCTCACTGCAGAAATAGGAGACTACATCTCTCAGTGTAGAAGTCTTATAGCTAGATACGGTATGCACAATGCATTGTTGTGAAACTAAACATACAAAAGCTTATATTGTTGACACCACTACAGAAATATGGGACAGCACCTCACAGTAAGGAAATTGGAAAACAGGTTCTTATTTTACCTACAGTGCTTTGCTATGGACATTAACATATTGGCACTCACCACTACCAACATATGGGACTGCACTTCTGAGTAAGGCACATTTAAGTCAACGGTATAAATTACCCAGAATTCCTTGTTGTTGTATGTTAATCATTGACAGCTCCCTGGTATGACATCATTTTGGGGGTGTGGCCACACACAGAAAACTGGAGGACAAAATGCTGATAAAACATAAAATAAAATGACTATGACAGATTTTTGTACAAAACAAACTGCAGCTTCAACATCTGAAGCATGTCTGGCAATGGCACACTCTGTGTAAAAGGCATTTGGGGAATCTTGCAACTTTACTTTAAGGCTTCTTGGAGGACATGAAGTTTCATGAAAATCTACAGAGAACATGTGGACTATTGTGGAAAGTTATGGAAGTGTGTCTTCTGCTGATTTATTCCTTCATGGAGATACATGGAGAGATGCGTAAATAAAACTCCACAGGGACAGCGATTACATTGATTAATCTTGGGAAAATACTCCATGGAGGTCCCGGACACCATGGAGATGTCTCCACAGAACTTCCATGGATTTCCATGGAGTAAGCAGAAATCTGAAGCACGGGTATGGCAGCCAGCACAAATCCTCCACTCACCTCCTCATCTGGGCCCCCTCTAACTCACGCATCCACTCTATCAATATCCAAGTGAGAATATTGATATAGTAGTTAAGAAACATCTCTGAAAAAATCACCAGGATATGAGGATGCACTACTGACCAACAGGGAAATATTTAAAGGGGACAGGGGGTGGGTGCCACCTAATACCAGGGAAATATTGAATGGGGACGGGAAGAGAGAGATGGGTTGCCACTGGACACCAGGGAATAATTAAATGGTGTGGAGAGAAGCACCATTCTTACTTGTGCAACTGGAAAGCTCTGCTGCACTCTGCACCCCACAGCCTCCGTTGTGTGAAGCAATGTGCATCCATAACATGTAGACTTGACAGCTAAAGAGCTGTCAGCATGTTGAGTATGGTGATAAGCATTCTATAGTCATGTTTACATGGTCGCATTTGCACTGGAGTAACACGAGTGCTCGGGTTGCTCCAGCGCAAGTGTGACCATGTAGACTGACTCTCGATCGTGGTAAGCCACTCGCTAACATGCTCCTGAATTCCCTAGCAAGCTGGGAACATGAAGCATAGTGAGCAGCTTACAGCGGCTTCCACTGCCATGTGGACCATGTGTGCCGCTGTGACCTGTTCCATAGCTCATGATTCCTTGAGCTGCCGTCCGGCCGCCTGACGCATGGACCTTCACCAGCGCAGATTGGAGCAATTCAGAGAGGGGCCATGCAGACAGGCAGATGATCGAGTTAGGGTGGTTGCGACCATGCTGTTGCAGTCAGAGTTGGAGGTGCTGCTGCCGTGTAAACATGGCTCATGTATGACTATTGCAGTTCAGCACTTCAGCACTAAGTGGCTTGTGCCACTCAGAGTGAACAGCTTTTTCAGTGTGGAGTGATGCTTAGCATGTGTGGAAACTCCCATGGTTTGCACTAACACAAGGGTTTGGTCTGTTCTTTGGACAGTGCTCACAGGGAATATATTGGAAACCTGTTAAAGCTGTCAGGGCCTTAGCGATTGGTTTCTATTATACCTCTTTGAGTGCCGCACGCAAAGCACTGCAAATGTAAAGCCCCTCGCATGCTGTTTTCCACATGGTTAGATATGGTGAGAGAAAATGTAGGACAACTAGGCGCTACAGACACCATAAACTGAAGAATCCAAAAACCTTTGATTGAGTAACAAAGTATATTATTACATAAAAACAATATCACCATGGTAGCGCTCCCTTAAAGCCCGCCAATGTTTTGGGCATGCACAGTGCGCTGTGTCAAGACACCCTGACCAAGCGCGCTGTGCATGGCTGAAATGTTGGCAGACTTGACTGCGTGCTACCACAGTGATACTGTTTTATGTAAAGAAATACTTTGTTAACCAAGCAAAGGTTTTTGGACTTTTTCAGTTTAAGGTGTTTGTAGCCCAGCTATCCTGTTTTTTTCTCCTTTGCTCCGCTCCCTGGAGCGTGACACTACACTTTCCTGTAGCCACCTGTTTGGTTTGCTTGTTCGAATACTGGGACTATAAGCTTTTAAAAAGATTATTCTGGTGACGGTCTGACTTGATCAGCATCATTATGTCATGAGACTGTTATATTTTACACCCTATGCGATTTAAAATTTAGTATGTAATGCATGCGTACAATAAGCCTCCCCTTGCCCCAGGACCCTGCTGGAAATGAGACCATCTCAGTGCATAACTACCCTGGTTAAATTCATTTATTCAATAAAATAAGTAAGTATAGCCTCAACTATTCAGTGGCAGGGTAGGCCTCATGGGGGATGTGAGGGAAAACTGTAAACATGTTTGAAAGACTAGCTTGGTGTCTGTATTTACTGCTTATATGAAGGGAAGCTGTAACTCATTCTAGAGAAAGAAAGCTTCTAGCATGTCCTGTCTCCTCCTAGCTTGACTGATCTTCCAGCTCTGCTACAGCAGTGTCATCTGTCACGTTGATAAAAAGGCAGGAGAGGACATAAAACATAAAACAACACCTTCCATGAGAGTCCATCCAAGCCTGTACATGCACGTTTATTCTGTGTGCACGTGACTGAAACATATTAGCATGGTGCACGACTGATATGGGTGTCTGCAGAATCCAAGTCCCGGTTACCTAAAAGATCTATCCCATCACATCTCTGTCTGCCCTCTCGGCTCCTCCGATGCGGGCTTTCTTGCTATTCCCCAGTCAAGGCTGAAGTTGTCCTAGGACAGAGCATTTGGGGCGTTTGTGCCTCTCCTTTGGAATTCTCTACCACCAATATTCACTCTGCTCCCTTGGTGGAGGCCTTTAAGGGGGATGTGAAATTCAGCTTTAATTAAAAATGTCCTGACTTATGTTTCATGTATTTATTTGTATTTATTTTATTCTTTAGTGTTCACCTGCTTGCTTGTATGGTGCCTTGAACCTCCAGGAAAGGGTGCCTAAAAATAAACCTGCCTTGCTCTGCCCCAGTGTGACCTTGCATCTAGCGGCTATCCACAAAGGGCTAACTCGTTTATTGGGGGTTAACTCCCCCTTGCAGTTATGCTGCAATGCAAATGAGGGTTGTCAGATGTTAGTGGGTGCAAATAAGGTTTTTACTCTCCAACAGCCACATTTGCACACCTAATGACTTCTGTGCACAGTACTGTGCCGTACACAGCCACTACCACCTGAGGGGCTCCGCCTCCACCCACCTGCCTGACCCATATCTGCATGACAGCTTGTAGCAGTGTTCCCCATTCATTATACTAGCCTGGTGGGCCCCACCTTATACTTTTAAATATCACGCTATATTTTTTTACCGCCGCCCTGCACTTTTTTAATAGCACTCTATATTTTTCACTACTGCCCTATATGTTTTAATACTACCACTCTATACTTTTCATCACGTTATAGTGTTTTAATACCACTCTGTATTTTTACCACTGCCCTATATTTTTTTAATGCCACCCTCTATTTTTTTTTTATACCGCTGCCCTATCATTTTTAATACCATTCTGGGATCAATACTTGGATCAATGCTAGGATATTTGGGACAGTTAAAAGCCAATATGCCTATATCTAGACTGTCCCCCCACTTCCAAGCATTTCCAAGTTTTTATGTTGTTATCTGTTAAGTATTTATCTTTTTCTTAAATGTTATTTCGTTCCTTGACAAAACAATTTCCTCTGCCAGTGAATTCCATAATCTCACAATCCTGTGTGTAAAAAAAGAATTCTCCCTTATGCTTTTATTAGCCACCTGTTGTTCCCGCTGATATTTATATCTTCTCAAGTTATGATAAAATGATTTAAATTTGAATCTAGGCTGTTTACTTAATTTCTTTATCCATAAGTATCCTGATGGAGACATCATAAGTCACCTCTAAGCCTTCTTCCCTCTAGGGTGTGTAAACCAAGATAATTTTAATCTGGCTGCATAAGGTCTGTTTTGTAAAATGTAGTATTGTGGTGGCTCTACACTAAACACCCTCCACTAGTGCAATATCCTTTTTTAAATTATGGTTCCACACCTGAGAACAATAATCTCCATGGGGTCTCACATATCTTCTATACAGTGGCATTGTCACATTCTCACTCTGGCTGGTTCCCTACAATGTATACAACCACCCTATTTTTCTATTATAATACGGGTTGGGGAAATTCTGTGTCCTGACTGATTGGCACCTACAGTGTATCTTAGATCTGTCTAATGCACAGGTAGAAAAAAAAAGAGAAGCTGACCACCAGGACACAGCACAATAACAATATCAATGTCTTTTCCAAAAATTCCGGATTGCCTTTACAAACATGGCTGCTGTCTTGACTCACAAAAAACTCATCTAGGCCTTAAAAATAAAACTCTCAAAATAAAAAGAACAAACAAAATGATAAATGTTTGTTTCTTTTATATTCTCCTCCTTGTCTCGAGTGCACATGCACACACACACACACATGCACACTTCTTTTCTGACCATGTCACCCCCCTCCCCATCCTTACTTGCCTACCAGGATATTTTTGTTGCTTGCCTTGCACAAATAAAATTGAAGCCCTGGCCTTACTGAGTCGTGTGTGTGTGTGTGTGTATGGAGAGAGAACATTTAGGGTTCGATTTTCAAAGAGGCCATAGATCACTGCTGCATTAAACTCTGGGTGCACCAGTGACCCTGTACCAGATTTTGTAAAAAGTAGGGTCCTGACACCAAAGTCCCCGGGTTTGCTGCAAGCCGCAATCTGTGCCAAACAGTAGGCGAACTTACGGGAACTTCCACAGGGATGGCCCCTGACCCACCTGGCACAACACATGAGAGGATGGGATGGTGGGGGGGTGAAGAAACTGCTTGCCAGGAGTTGTCCAGGAGCATACGGTGTACGGCAGGTGGCAGTTGGGGTGTCGGGGGGACAGCTGGGCATCAGCGGACTGATGTGGCACCTAGTGGAGTGTGTTTGCAGTGTATTGTATTAGTCCATGTATAGTATACATATCATCCCTGATGGTCTCACAGACCCCCCCAACCCCCAATGTCCCCCAGAAATATTAACATATCTTCTCTGGTGGTCTAGTGGGCCTCCCCTTCCCCAAGCTCTCCCATTAAGTATTATAACTCCATCCCTGGTGATGTAGCAGACCCCATCCCTATCCCCAATCACCCCTATATATACATATATATATATATATATATGTGTGTATGTATAAAACCCCCGCTCCCCCATCCCATTTCCAAGCCGGTGACCATCGGAGCCCTCCTCTCTCCACCACAGCTGGCTGCTGAATGAGCTGTCAATGAGTGCGTACTGTATACAGTACACGCTCACTGATTGACAGCTCAGAGTGAGCTGTCATTCATTGAGCGTGTACTAGATACAGTATGTGCTCATTGAATGACAGCTCACTCTGAGCTGTCAATCAATGTCAATGAGCACGTACTGTATACAGTACATGCTCACTGACAGCTCAGTCAGCGGCCAGCTGTGGTGGAGAGAGGAGGGCTGTGCTGGTTACCGGTTCAAGGATGGGACGGAGGAGCGGGGTGGTGGGGCACTGCCTGCCAGGGTGTGGGGTCCACTAGACCACCAGAGACAGTTATATACATATATGGGGTGATTGGGGATAGGGAAGGGTCCACCACACCACCAGGAAAGATATATTAATATTTCTGGGGGACATCGGGGGGGCTGCTAGACCACCAGGGAGTTTTGGAGGCTGCATCTCCAGAAGGACATAAACAAAATAGAGGCAGTCCAGTGAAGGGTAACAAAAATGATGCAAGGACTGCACCAAAAGTCATATGATGAAAGAATAGAGGACCTCAATATGTATTCCCTGGAGGAGAGGAGAAAGAGGGGGTATATGATAGAGACATTCAAGTATCTCAAGTGTATAAACAAGGCACAGGAGGGTAGCATCTTTCAGAAAAGAAGGTGTACAAGAACAAGGGGCATGATATGAGGCTAGAGGAGGGTAGGCTCAGGGGCAACGTGAGGAAGCACTTTTTCACAGAAAGAGTAGTGGATGTTTGGAACAGTCTCCCTGTGGAGGTGGTGGGGGTAAAAACAATAGGGGAACTCAAGAATGCATGGGATAGACATAAGAGTACTCTCGCAATAGGGAAGAGAGGCTAAACCACTGATTAACTAGGATCTGTGTATTGCATTAGGTAGGGAAAAGGGGCAGACTAGGCAGGCCACACTAACCAGTAATGTCACCCCTGCTCTAATCCAGCTCCAAGACTGTCTCCTCTTCCCTTCCCCATATTTTTCCTTCTCTTTGTAAATAACTTCTTGACTACTTGCGCTCCTCCTTCTCGAACCTTGTTGCTGACCATCCACTATAGTTTTGCCAGTTATCACCCTGACCTTTCTTCTGTCAGTCTTTCTTGTTATGTTTGAACATTCCTCACATTTCTCTCTATATAACCTTACTATCTTATTAACCCTTTCACTCCACAGGTCGGGTCCGTGGTTTCTGCACTTATTATATATCTTCCTGCCATTATATGTATAATGCTTGCCATTATTTTTTGTTGTTTCTACCCATTGTATTTTTGTAGCACTGCTGTACTGTTCCTCTATTTGTATTATTGTACCCATGTTGCTGTTGTTCAACTGTTCTCTTTTTGTTGTACTCTCCCGGGTCGTGCCTGAAAACAGTCATTTTATGGCTAGTGCACCTACCCAGTTAACAAAAACTAAATAAATAAATAAATAAAAATAAATATGCTGTCACCTTCTATGTTTCTTACATGGAATAATAAAATACAATGTGAATGCACCCTGCCAGTGCAGATGCCCAGCTGTCCCCTGACACCCACACTGCCATCTCCCATGCCCCGTATGCATCTGGTAGCCCAGTGTCAGCCCCCCTCCCACTGGCGCAAGTCACTCAGACCACCTCCTGGCTGGTCTAAGTGGTGCACATTGCTGCATCCAGGGCAGGGTTTGCAAGCTTCCAAATAAGGGGATGCTGCAGCCTGCTGTGGCACACGCCCTTTTGCGACCAGGTGCACCACCATGTTGGGTGCAAGGGTGGCGCAGGGACACTCGGAGAAAGGGGTCCCAGGTGGGTCATAGCCCCCGATAGAAAATCGGGAATGGTGCAAACTGTGTCTCAAGGAGCCACTTGCGTCATTTCTTTTTTTTTTTTTTTTGATGTTATTTCTCCAGGAGCTCCGGCTCGCCCCCACTCCATGCCCGTTCTCTGGCGCCATCCCCGGACACGAGACCCCCTCCCTTCAGCACCCCGCGACTTACCCTTCGCAGCAGGGTGGTGGGGGGCGACTCAACCCACCCGAACGGGTCCATGCCAGGGAGGCGTCCTCTGGGAATGGCGATGGGGAACGACGTCGTGCTGCCAGGCTCCATTTTTTTCCCCGAATTTTTCTCCCGGCGGGCATGGCGTGCAATGACACCAGCGACTGAGTGCACGCACGCTCCGTGCATGCACTAGTCAGCGTCTGCCCGTCCGCCTCCCCTGTCTCTGCGGCTGCGTGCTGTCGATCCCAGCCTCCGCTAGAGTCAGGCAAGCACCGGCTGCCGAATCCCCACCCGGAGATGGAGAGCAGTCCTCCGGACTCAATCCATCTCCTCCCCGCCGATCCCCGACAACCCGTGTTCGTTCCCGAACCCGGGTCGCCGGCGTGGCGCGAGGTGTAGCGACCAGCGCCTCAACCCTCAGCGCCACCGGGCTGGCCCACTTGCGTCATTTCTGATTAACTCAAGTTCTTTGCTTAAAAATCAAGCCCTTAGTCACTGGAATTCTGCAGAAGTTTGATGATAAGCAAACATTCCACCTATTGAATATGTGGATAGGCAGATGCTTGGCAGCTACGGAGGGACTGTTTTTTATTAGCAACTTTTAACAAAAGAAAATACTGTTTTTTAACTACAAAAAAGCATTTTTTTTGTTAAATTTTCACAATGTACCCATGTTATAAGCTTAATAAGACACTTTGGGATGCGCATTATGCTTCTAGGGGCTGAAGGCACTCCACCTTTGGTGGCGTGCCTCAATACACCCTTGGGTGTGTGGTTAGAACAGCATAATGCACACCCTGTTGTGTCTTATTGCTTACATATCATTCTACATCCTTTACCACTGCTCTATATTTTTTACCACTCAATATTTTTCCAGTACTCTGTAATTTGTTTTACCATTGCCATATATTTTTCCACCACTACACTAAGGACTCTATTCACGAACGGATTTGGTGCACGCGCCGCGTAACTCAGACACGTAGCCACCTAATGGCTGCTTGCACTCACTGCGCCCCCTCCACTCTATTCAGGACACTGTTGTCCCCCCCCACGCACCCAATCCCCCAGCCGATCGCAGAGCTCTGCATGGGGGCGGGCCTGGAGGTGGTGCGGTGGGCAAGCCAGCACTCCGCGCATTCACAACACTGCAGAGTGCTGTGCACAGGGGCAACTGACTCCACATCTAGCAGGCTGCTGTAAACCACTGGAGCCGGTTACACACCGGGGAAGCTGTCACGACGTAGACACGGCGGGAAGCACTTCCACCCCAACAATGTTGCCCTGCCATCAGGCACACCAGGAGGGCCGGGGTCGGGGGTGGGGTACCTTCCATCGGCACGGTCAGCTATCTGCATGCCAACTGACAGCATGATGCCCCAAGGGCGCAAGGGATACACTGTGGGTCCCCGCCAGGCAGCAGATTGGCTGCCACCTAGATCCACCACTCCGCACCTGCCTGCCCCCTGTGGACCTGTATGTCAGGGGGGCACTGTAAGGGAGCAGGGCAGGGGCCAGTGTTCATGAATGTGGCCCCCGTGCAGAAATCCCTAGGGTGTAGAGCTGCGCGCCCCGATACACGCCTCATGAGCATCTGTGCGTGAATAGCCCCCTAAATTTTTACCACCACTCTGTATTTTTTACCACTACCATATATTTTTTACCACTCTGTATTGTTTCAATACTTCTTATATTTTTACCACCACCCTAGATTTTTTACCACTCTATAGTTTTTCAGTACTCTATATTTTTTACCATTGCTCTAACTTTTTTACACTGCCTTATATTTTTTACCATCACACTATATTTATTTACCACTCTATATTTTTCAGTACTCTTCATATTTTTACCATCACCTTATACTTTCTGCCACCACTCTGTATTTTCCTGCCACTGCCCCCTTGATGCCCTCTCCTTCGGGCCCCACACACGCTCTCCCCTCTTTCTGCTGGACTCAAACCCCTGCTGCCGTTGCTTACCTCCAGGATCCCTGACATCCTACAATACCCCCTCAGTTCCAACCTGTCCCCGTGGGGGGGGCTCCCCTACTGCCAATAGGAAGCACCTTAGACATCGGGGGGGGGCAAGGATGGTGCGCTTAGTGGTTAGGTGGCATGAGACACAGAGACAGCTATCATCTGACGCATCAGAGGCAGTGCTTTTCCCATTTTCTCTCTTCTCTCCTTCCCCCTCACCACATTATGGCCACACATCACGGTGTCCTGGATGAGATGCATGGCAGCGTGTGATCACTCAAGCCATCAAGGAAGTCTCAACCGGCCTACCCCCAGAAACCACTCTTGGAGTGGTGGGAACCATTCCCTTTCTCCATGGGAGGAGAGCATCAGCATAGTTGCTCCTCACCCTCCACAGCAGTCTCTACTCCAGTCGTCTCGGGTGTGAGGTACGAACCAGGGTCACCAACATGCTGAGGAAAGCCCTCACTGCCACGCAGCCTGCTTACTACCATTTTTAATGCCTCCCTATATTTTTCACCACCACCCTATATTTTGTCCATCAACCTAATTATTTTTTATTAACTCCTTCCAAAAATCAAAAAGGTCTTTTATCACCATCCTTTGGTGCACTACTACACCTATGCAGAGACCAGTGCTGTAAACCTTACTTAAAAACCACTTATGCAGATGTGCAGTCTATGGCTGTCCAAGAAATTATGTGCCATTGGCCCTAATCACCACAGCCAGTGCCCTATATTCCCAGGTAGCAGGAAACCTTCTGTAGATCCAAATCTGGTGTTTATCTTGCTGGCACCTGGCATGCTGTGGTTGCCATCCTCCTCCTCTAATCCATACCCCCACATGCATCCTCATATATCTCCACCCACCCTCACCAACTCTCTGGTCTGTGCCGCTCATGAACAAAACTCCTATGGACTCTGCAACAGTTCTACATTAGGTGCGTGTGGCCAAAAATACAACTATGCCTTGTAAGGGACACCATGCTTTGTGGATGGCAACGCCTTCCCCGTTCTGTATGTGGTCACAGTTTAGTGCACGACTGCACAGGAAAGGGCTGCAAGTCCCCCCCTTTGAGAAAAACTTGGTGGAGGGAGTCGCCAACAAGGGACTGTTTCAAAGTTGTTGGCACAACAATTTCACAACAATCTTCACTGCTGGCACATCAGCACAGTGGCATGGTTGCCTCTCGTGCCACCAATGACCAGGGTTTGGAAACGATCCAAGGATGTTTGAGGGCCGGCCAGTAGAGGAGGATCGAGCTTCCCAGAGGATTTTTTTCTCCCCAAGGAGGGAGGGATACAGACTCCACTGCAAAATCATCACCTGGGTGACCACAGGTGGCAGTGCAGGATGGAGCTTTACGCTGGAAGGAGGGACGCTGACCTGCTCCAACATGCGTGGCCACGTGTCAGCACGCATGTGCATCTATAAGTTCTTGCCATCTGTGTCCCTGGGAACAGGGAGAAAACAGAAAACACTACACAGGTGCGCAGGACAAAGCTGAGAGTACTCTCGGGCCCTGACGTCCTGACTGCCCACCATCTATATTTGTTACCACCATCCTACATTTTCTCTGCCGTTAAACCACATTTAGTGCCGACTGACCTGGAGACACTGGTCCATGCCTCTGTCAGTTCAAGACTGGATTACTGCAATGCCCTTTCAGGCTCTCCGTAGGGTTGATGTGCTGCCTGCAGCCAGTGCTGAATGCCACAGCCTGTCTGAATGCTTGGACTGCGCAGCCCTAGCATATCACGCCGGTTCTGTGTGCACTGCACTGGCTGCCAGTTTGGTGGTCTATCAACTTCACAATGTGTCTGTTGACCTACAAAGCCCTACACAATCTGGGCCCCAGCTACTTAAAAGACCTCCTGTTCAGATACAATCCTGTCTGCCTCTTTGTCCATCTGATGCGGGTCTTTTGAGAATCTACCACGACTGGTTGAAATCTTTGGGAGACTGATCTTTTGGAGGTAGTCACTCCATTATTGTGGAACTCTCTTCCCCCAGATATTCTAGGAGACCAATCAGTGAACACTTGTAAAGATAAATGTATTTATTGCGTATGATGTCTGGGTGCACCTGAGATTATTTTATATAGTTACAGTTTACAATGTTTATTTTTGGATCTTGATTTTCTGTAAACGTGTTGCATTTCCTTTTGTGATATGCTGTATAGTGCCCAGAGCCCTTTGAATTTTGTGCCTTACAAATAAATTACCTTGTCACCTCCCGGAAACATATAGCTTGTGGTGGTGGGGCTCTGGCTAGCTACTCCCCGATCCACTCTATAGGATAAAGTCCAGGGTAAAGGGAGGCTGTGGTAAGTATCACATGTGGGGCTGGGAAGTAACCCAATAAAGTGGATCGGGGCTGCTGGAATCATGGAACAAATGGAATCGTGGGTGCAACCACTGGGGCAGGATGAGGGGGACTTGTTTTTTTAGGCCCTGCAAAATGTACAAGGACATTAGCATCATAGTGAAAGGCTCATGTTGATCCATGTCCCCTCCATCCAACTTTTTAGCCGTGGTTGCATCCATGAACAGAACGCAACTAAAAACAAATTCATACAGAGATGTAAAATGACCAGTGCCATAAATGTTGTGCTTTTTTTCCCTACAAAATGGCAGAAAAGATTTAACTTATGTTATTAATAACTATAAAAAATGTCTCCAAACCAACAGTCCCGTTTTGGGCCATATCCCACCCAGAGCAAGACCTTATATGCAGCAAGCAGTCTGAAACAATTACAGCATCACATTTACAAAGTAAAGCAAGTATGAGAATATTCAACAATAATGAACCCCACAGAGACGGCCTCAGGAATGGCCCGCTAAGGGACTGATAATACTTGTACCATCCAGTACAGGGGATGCTGCTATGACAGAGGTAGTGCAGAGATCAGATTTACCCTCTGGCACTGCTAATGCCCACAGGAATGGCTGACTGCTCTTATACCTTCAAACGATTATTATTCATACTGCAAGGACTGTGTTTTTACTGCAGGGCATATCTGCTATACTTACATGCAAAATGTAATCCGACTGAAACTCCAGTTGTTTTTTTTTTTTTGAGGAACAGATTCCAAAATCCTTGACTGACAAAGGCCAAGGTGAGGCAGGAAAAGCACCATGAGAGGGATGCCAATGGATGGCAGAATGCTGAAGACGGACAGTGAGGGAAGCACATCAGTCACAGCCTGCTGGAGGGGCAGACCTCAGGCAACCAGCAGAACAGCTAACAGATGCCAGCAGAAGATCCACGAAGAGCTAGCAGAGAGCACTGCAGGACAAAAGCATGAAGGGAAATGCGGATGCAGGAAGTAGGGTAGGGGAAATAAAAAGGATACAACTGGGTCAACAAAGAGGGTAGAAAGCAACAAAGAAAGTCATGGTGTCAAAAATGGTGTATGAACATTGTGTTCCTAGCTACGCTCCTTGGGTCTTGGGACCCCGACATACCCCAGCCAAGCCTGTATCCTCTCTTATACTCTCAATTCCCCCGAAACCTGGTGAATTGTCACAGGTGACCAGCAGGGCACGACTGGAGACAGCCACACAAGAAGTCAGTGGCCGCCGCAAAGCTCAACCCACGATTTCAGCCCCACAAGAGTGCTGTGGGACTGAGACTAGGTCAGGAAAAATGCTACTGAGTGTGCAACAGTCCCTCAACCCCTATGGAAGCAGCAGGGTTGGGTCCATGCAATCTTTGGTATGCAGTGCCATTATTCAAAACAACACATACATGGCAGTCAGCATCAAGAACTGGGAGAGAGGGAGCAATTTTTGCTGCTGGCTCTCATCTCCATGGCTTTTGGCTTCACAATGAGCAGAGTGCTGACAACCAAAAACATCTTCCTGGCCACTGCACAGGCAACTGGCCAGGATCTATAAAGTACAGCTTTTCATGGCATATAAGGGGGCACCAGGAGGCTAGTTATACTGTATATAAAACAGCCAGTGTAAACCAACATGGCCATGAAAATGCAGCTTCAAACCCTCTGAGCCCACATGACTGCTGGTAAGGGGTCAGAGGAACAAGGAGTTCTCATACATGTGAATTTTGATCAGTCCTAAGCTCAGTTATACAAAAGAGAATTCATGTAAACTGGTGATACTTAGATAGCACTTCTGACTATCCGGATAGTACTTTTAACTATCCAAAGGGATACAACGGTTAGCCCATTTATCTGACTCCAGATCCAAGATTCTATCATATCTTATTCTGATTTTGGAACAGAGGTTGGAAAGTGGGATCTAAGGTTGGACATCTGCCTTGGATCCCTTGTCAGATAGTGGGATCCGAGCCTGGATGTCTGCCTTGTCACATCAGATAGTTAATACCCTATTGTGGTATCCGGGAAAATTAGTTGCACCTGATGGTAATCATTTCCATCAGATATTATCCCAGCAACACTAGTGTAAATTTAGCTTAGCTGGCTTATGATTCCAATGCATGGTTTACGCAGGGACCTTCTGCCCAATCAGGGAACAAGTTCTGAACTATATATAAGAGAGGGTCAAACCAAGAATCTGGGCTCAATGTATTAAGTCTGTGAGACTGTGAGCCAGAGACTGACTGGCTACCAGAAGACTGCAGTCCTAAGGATCCACAAAGCATTGACTGAAGGAAGCAGTTTCCATTGAAATCTGAAAGGGGGAACAGGCATTTGTTTGGAGCTGGTCAAGCTTGCCCTGAAGGAACATTTCAACCAGGGAGTAATTCCAGTTTACCAATGGTGACTGATTGAGGCCACTGCCTGATTAAAGTCTCAAAACATATTCCTTGGAGGACAAGACAGGGAAGGCGAGACAGAAATACACAGACACATACAGGGGTGCAGTACAGTTGTTTAAGAGTAGGAACATCCCCCGGCAGCTCAAAGGGGGGAAATCAAAAAGGGCATTAGGAGATATTTTTTTCATAGAGTGGGTGGTGGACAGGAGGAATAGCCTGTCCAGCAATATGGTCAATGCTGGGACTACAGCTGGCTTAAAACATGACAGGGTGCCCTTAAGGGAGTTATTTCAGAGCAAGAGGTTGGTAAATGACAGGGAAAACTCTGAGAGCAAGGCTAATTCAGAGTAATGTGTTGTAGGGCAATAAGGAAGACTTGATGGACCGATAATCTTTTTCTGTCCTTATTCTATAGAAAAATATAGGGAATATCTCATGAGGTGGCTTCAAATATGCCTGTTATTTGGTTTGGAATGTTGGTGTTACTTGCATGAGTGGTGCAGCCTCGAGTGCACAGTGGAAATAACGCCATGTCAAACCATATAACATGCATATTTGAAGCAACATCATGGGATATCTGATATATATCATGGAAGTTTACACATTTTTGTGTGCGTCTCTTGCAGGTAAAAAACATTCTGTGTTATGTAAATGGATTATCATTTTACAGTTTTCCTTTTGTTTCCACTTTATTGATGAAGCTAAACCGAGCCTTTTACTTTTATGGTTAATATGACAGTGCCACTGTTTGATGTGCTGCTCGCATGGAGCCACTTCATGTAAAAGCAAAGGCTGTAGCTACTATGCAAACATAGCTACTGTGTAAATAATTTCAGCTATTATTTGCACAGTAGCCATGTCTTCAGTGAAAATAACAGCTTTTATCTTCCAAACGTATTTGCACTCCAATGGTATACATATTATCCTGGCGCAGGTGCACCAGTAGAATTAGAGTTGACAGAGAATTTCTATGTTAAACCCCCAAATTTGTACTTTAATAGACTTAGCAGTGTTCAGCGAAATTGCCCAAGATCTTGCATGTGTTGTCTAGGAGGCAAGGTCTCAATATGTGGAAAGTTTTGTGACAAAAGCTTGCGTGGTTTCTGAGATCCACATATGCCATTTATACACTGTCTGCATTTTTCCCCTATGCCTACTACACTTTGCTTTGCTCTCACCTACAGCCTAGATGAAATATAATTGTTTTCCAAAACATTCAGGGTAGAAGCAGCCCATGCCAAGGTGCTGCCTTTTGAAGGTTTTGTGAAAAAATATTAAATGGCTCCAAAGTTATAAGGATGTAAATGTTTGTTTTTTTGTGCATGCTCAATAGGGTTTTTTGAGAACCCTCTAATGCAACCCAAAAAAAAACTGGGGTCGTGAGCGCTTTTTGCTTTTTCACCACTTGCTTCACACAACTCCCCAAAAGTTTTGGGTTGTGAGGATGCCATCTTGGTTTCTTTTCCAAGCTAAGAAAACATGGAAAAATTCAAAAACAATTATTTAGTTTTAAAAAACAAACACCTGAACCCTGCTAAACAGGAACCATCTAGCTAGATTCTGGTGTTTGTTTTGTGAAAAACAACATCCAGAAATACCTTTTCTGGGCACACCAAAATCCTGGGTGCCCAGCTTACCAACAGGAGCTGTCCACCTGCATTCTCCATATAAGAACAACAGAACTTTCATGACATCTGCAGCTGCAGATGGAGACCTGCTGCCGGCTTGTGTGTCAGCAGTGAGCCTGTGATCTCTGTCTGTCTGTCTGTCTATCTGCCTTATTTCTGTTCTCTGTAAGTGTACAGCTGTGCACTCAATCCATTTTCTGAGTTTGTGGCTGTGTGTCCATGAAGAGATTTTTAAAAAACATTTTTTTTTTCTGAGAATTTATTTAGGAAGGCTTGACAATGAGACTTCTCAGCTCAGCATTGCTGCAGTGACTTGAATGACTTGATTTCATAATAAAAATAATTTTAATTAAATTTAATATCAGACATCTTTCTGTGAGGAACCCAGGCTTGGTCCCTCCATGGTCTCTTAAGCAAGTGCTAGTGCACCTTAGCTGCGAGGGTGGGACAAGTGAGCTGGCTGTCACCGCTTCAGTTAACTGCTTTTCTGTTCTGTGTTTGTGCATGGCTATGCACGCAAGACTTTTTTTTAAGTTCCTGACTGTGTCCTCAAGAAGAGATTTAAAGAAATATTTTTTTTTCTGAGAATTTATTTAGTCAGGCTTGACTATTAGTTGACAGTGAGACTTGTCAACTCAGCATTGCTGCAGTGACTTGAGCAACTTGATTTCATAATACATACAATTCTTAAATTAAATACATCTTCCTGTGTGGAATACAACCATGGCAGACAGAGGACATAGTACCAGAAATGTAGTTGGTTAAGCAGTCCCAGCAAAGCTGCAGCAGGTGTAGAGCAGCAAGCAGCAGGAGATGGTGAGCATATTGCAGAGCCATACTCGGGGCATATTCACTTACAAAACTATATTTTACATATTAAAGCCTTCAGTCTCAACTGGCATCAGCTGACACCAGGGGAAAAAAGTAAAACTAGCATTCAAAATACCAGTAGTGCTGCAAAGAGGACAATGTCATTAACTGCCACTGATACTACCCAATGTAGATGCATCCTCTTCATCCCTTGCTACTGCCACCAGTACAAAGACTTCCACCTTAATAACCACCACCGCTCTGATCCACCACCCAACCAATGAGTATACTAGTATTCCAACTTCTGCTGCAACAGTGGACTTGTTGGCCACTGCTGCCACTGTGACCCAGACCACACCTACCACTGTAACTATGGTGACCACCAGTGCTGCTACAGTGACACTGGCCACTACTACCACTGTAGCCCCAGTCAGTTACACAATTATTTCCAGTACTGTGTCCACTCCTACAGTGACACCTCTTATTTCTTGACCCCTAGTGGCACCCCCCACCTGCTGATCCCATCCTGGTACTTCTAACAGGCAGTAAAGGCAGTACAGCATAGTGGTTAACAGCACTTAGCTGCAATCCTGGAGACCTGGGTCTGAATCCCATCAGCCCCCACTTGCATACTGTGTGATCCTGAGCAAGTCAGGTAGTCAGAGAGCCACAGCCGTGGTTCTCTGACGAACCCAACCTGCCAGACTGCCATCCACAGTCCAGGTCTGAAGCCACCAGCCCCTCACAGAAGCTCAGGTAGTCTGAGAGCCACAGCCGTGGTTCTCTGACGAACCTGACCTGCCAGACTGCCATCCGCAGTCCATGTCTGAAGCCACCAGTCCCTCACAGAAGCTCAGGTACAGACTTGTCCTCAGGGACTGATTACCTACAGGAAGGGAGCCAGAGCTGCCTGATGTTTCTTTTTTACATGAGGACAGTCGTCTCTGGGTTTAAATCCAGAGTCTATTACTGCTGTGACCCACTAGCTGTAGTCAGCCCCAGGAGCACTCCAACTGGCTCCATATAGCTCTGCACTGTTAATGCTCGAATTATATTGTACTTGATTATGATTTCTGTTAGAACTGTCTTGCTAGCATTTTATATTAGAAGTTTGCTGATGTAATCTAAATGCCTATAGTGTGTTCTCTCATAAGACCCAGTAGCGATCTCAGCTCAGGCCTCTGAACCCCCCTTTCATCTTTTTACTCTAGTATTGTGTTTTAAATAGCCCTGTTCTTGCTCTCTCAGACTTTGTGGCACCTTACCTAACATTTTGGCCTGCAACACCCCCCTGTTTAAGCCATTTTGCATTTCTTTTTAGTTCCACGAGCAGCCCCACCACCCCTGCCTTTCTTATTTAATTCCCCTCTGTCCTTCTCTTTTCAGGCAGTCTGAGAGCCACAGCCGTGGTTCTCTGACAAACCCGACCTGCCAGACTGCCATCCGAAGTCCAGGTCTGAAGCCACCAGCCCCTGACAGAAGCTCAGGTACGGACTTGCCCTCAGGGACTGATTACCTTCAGGAAGGGAGCCCTAGCTGCCTGATTTTTGGCCTCCCCGGTCCTGATTAAATACACTTAAACCCAACCCCAGCTTTCTAGCTCACTCCTACAGGCTACTGCCAGTCACGCCCGCCCACCATATCCCCGACCTCTATTAAATCCCCAAGGGTACCGCCCAGTTCTCATCTACCCTGCTCTTATTACCTATCAGTAGACTTATCCCTCCAGGGCTCCCAGCTCATCTGCCGTGGGACACGGGGCCACTGGGTGGATGGTGCTTCCTTGGCCGTCGCCCAAGACCACAAGCATGGACTCTTCCAGCAAAAATGCAGCAAAAGCCGCATTTTTTCGCCCACCCGCCCATCCCCCTCTAGGCTCATTATAATATAGACAGCTTTCCCACCCTCTCATTCTTTGGTCTACTCCTTTACGTCTATCTAAAATGCCTCTCACATCGATGCTGTCCATAAGCTAACAGCGCTGCACATTACCATTTCATATAGTGGTGTAAGACCATATTGGTGCAGCCTACTTTACCACACACATTACCATCTTATACAGCGGTGTAAGACCACATTGGTGTAGCCTACTTTGGCAGCATCCTACCTCCTTTTAAAGTACCAGCTGTCGAGGGACACCGCCCATCTTCAGTGATCATATAGGCTTGGTGCCATTTGCTATCTTGCTCAGCCCTGTGAAGTCCCCAAATACCTGCACACACAAACTTGTCTTGTTCTGTCTGGTGATTCTCTAGCAGTCTGTAATCCAGCTATGCCATCTACAGATAAAAACACTTTGCCATAGTCATAGCTTACTATTTTTCACCATAAGGCGTCAACATGAGGGCTGATACCTGGCTCCCTCTCTTCATCTTCCTATAAATTATGTTAAGCTTTTCTGCTATTCCACAGTGTACCTTAAGAGATAGGAGATAGGATTGCACTTTTCAGCTCTTTTACACTTTTAAACAGAGTCCCTTAAGGGAGAAGACTTTAACTGTGCCCTTACTATGCAAACTAATTTTACAGCAATGAAATATGCCCAAAGCAGTAACTGCACTGTTTCTGGCCAGGTTAATTAATTACATTAAGTCTCTGGGATTGGCTTAGCTGCATCTCCTCTCAGCTGGGTCAGCGTTTTCTCCTGCAGCACAAGTGTACGGTATCACGACCCCCCCCCCCAATCAGCCACACCTCTAGCTGTACCTAATATAAAGCTTGCCTCTCTGTCCTCTCTCTCCTCAAGTGTCCTCAGGTCTTCCGCCGGCAGATCTCCGCAGCAGATTTCGGTTCCTCCGAGGGGTCGCAAGGGCAAGACAGCAAAGCTCTCCCCCACAGCCTCCTCATCCTGAAAGAAGGTACGATTGCAGGAGCTCCTCTGTGCTCAGCTGAAACGGCTGACAAGGACTTGTTGGACCCCGCCGACGTGGAGTGTCAGCTGCCCCCCACCCCCACCACCACCCTTGGTAGACACAGAGCTTTATAGCTGACACCACGTGATGGAGAAAACCAATCAGGCAACTTTCTCATCTGCAGGTTACCTGATTTCGCCTCTAGTGGCCGCTGCCTCTTTTACCCAACTACATAAAAGCTAAGCAAGCCACAATGCATATTCTCTTGCAAATTATACTCTTCTCTTCACCCCACTGTATTACATATCCTGATATCCTGTCCCCACTCTTCCCAGAACCCCCCACTCTCCCTGTCTTACATGAGTCACCCCCCTCCCACCCCGGAGCTAACTCTTCTACTCTTCCAACCCCCATTTTCCCCCCATCCCTTCCACCTATCCATCCCTTCACACACTCTTCCTCCACCCACCCCTCTTTGCTCCACTCCACCTTCCTTAACTTGGAAGCTCTGCTACGCAGCCTGAACCTTCGTGTGCCCCTTCCAAGCACCGTTCTGGCGCAACTAAATGCTCACCTTTACTCTCCTATGCTGTCCTCCTCTTGCCTTTGGCAAGTGACATACATCCCAACCGAGGCCCCCAGGTGCCCAGGCAATGCCCTAATTCACCCCCCAACTCTTCAGGCCCATCCTCTTGCCTCACCCCGGACTCGCTCCCCAAAGGCCTCCGCATTTTCCATCTCAATGCCAGGAGCCTCCCCCCCAAAGTTGACTCCCTAACAGTATGGGTCACCCAGTACCGCCCTGACATACTCTGTATCACGGAATCGTGGCTAACTGCCAAAATTCCTAACTCATCGCTTACCATTCCTGACTACAACTTGTTTCGTCAGGACCAGGGCAAGCATTGGGGCGTGGCACTATATATCAGTCAATCCCTCATGTTTGATCATCTTCAATGAATCATGCCCTTCCTCTCATGAATCCATTGTTGCACTCATATCCTTTCCTTCCTCCACCCCTCTCTACATAGGGGCTCTATACACCCCCCAAAGACACCACCTGACTCTATCATTCAGGCAATCTCCTCAATCTCCTCTAGAACAGCTAATGGTGAACTTCTGCTTTTAGGTGATTTCAATCTGGACTGGCTCTCCTCTGCTGCAAAGCCCACCACCCTAAAAACTGAAGTCCTAAATCTCTCCCAGCTAATCAGGGAACCCACCCACCTAAACCATCAGTCCCAAAACCATACCCTCCTGGATTTTATCCACCCATCTCCACCGTATCACGGCCTCTGACATTTTCTCTGATGCTCTTAGTGACCACTGTGTTACTTACTGCATCCGCAAAATCCACTCCCCACACTCTCCTCCCACGTTCATCTGGTCTCGCCCCCTACATTCCCTAAATGAGAATGCCCTGAAGCTAGACCTCTCCAACGCAGACTGGCATCCAGTCTTCTCTGCATCTGATGTAGACATCGCCCTTTCCCAGTTCTGTGGAATTTTCCGGCGTATCTGGGACCTACACGCCCCCCTCAGGAAAAACAGGTAAAACGTCACCATCACCCCTGGATCACACCTGACCTAATCGCCCTGGGTCGTTTCAGGGACAAAGCATGGAAACTGTACATAGCCTCCCATGCCTCACGAGACCTACAAGCATACAAACATCTCAGGAACAAATGCACCAAGGCCACTCGGCACTCCAAATCTTCCTAATTTAACGCACAACTCACGCAGTCACAGAACCCACATGCATCCTTTTGGAAGCTGATCAACTCCCTACTTGACCCCCCTACTAGACGGGCGTGCTCGATCCTAACTACTGAAGGCAACTCCATCTCAGACCCGGCCTCCATGGCTGAGCTCTTCAACAAATTCTTCATCTCCTGTGGTCGTCCTGACTCCCCCCTCCCAACTCCCAAATCAGCCGAACCTTCCTCCCCCACCCCAGGCTTCCTCCTTCCTCCCATCACACCCCAGGAGGTATACAATGCACTCGCCTCCCTTAACACATCCAAATCCAGCCACGACGGAATTCACCCCATTCTGCTCCGTATCTCTGCCTCTGCTATAGTGGCCCCCCTAACTCATATACTAAACCTCTCTCTGTCCACTGCCACTGTCCCCAAAGCCTGGAAATCAGCTAAAATCATCCCTTTGCACAAGGGTGGAGACCCCACCCTACCGGGAAATTACAGGCCTATCTCGCTCCTCCCCTCCTTTGCCAAAATCCAGGAATCCCTAATACTGGCCAAACTGTCTGACTTTCTCTCCTCCAACAACTCCCTCTCACCTGTACAGTCAGGATTCAGAAAACAACATTCCACCATCACTTCCCTCCTACGTGTAACTGACACCATCCTCTCTGCCAAGGACAACGGCCACACCACTGCCACCATTTTTATAGACCTGGCTAAAGCTTTCAACTCTGTCTTCCACCCACTACTACTCTGCAAACTGAAGTCCTTTAGCCTAGCCCACACCACCATCACCTGGTTTCACTCGTACCTCCATGACAGACAACAATCTGTTCAAATAGGCGACACTCTTTCTTTCCCTCTCCCTATCCTATCTGGAGTCCCCGAAGGCTCAATACTTGGCCCAATCCTCTTCTCCCTCTTCATAAATGACCTTCCATCCACCTGCCTCTCCTCCAATGTGCATTTATATGTAGATGACACTATAATCTATGCCTCAGGCCCCTCCTTTGACAGTATCCTCCCCACCCTCCAAAATGACTTTAACAGAGTCCAGTCCTGGCTCCTTGAGAACCTGCTTACCCTCAATGATAAAAAAACTGTCACCATGGTCTTTGGTTCCAGGCAGAAGCTTGCCACCCTTCCAGCCCCCTCAGCAATTACCACCCTGGCTGGCTCATCCCTGGAGCTTGTCCCTGCTTTCAAGTACCTAGGAGTGTGGCTGGACAGCCACCTCAGCTACTCCTCACATGTGGATGCCATCTGCACTAAACTCCGACCCAAACTCGCCATCCTCTATCAGCACAGGGCCAGCTTACCCATCCCCACCCATTGTGCGCTTGTATGCAAAACTATCTTGCCCATTGACTATGCCGACATAATCTATGGTACCGCCCCAACAACCTCTCTCTCTAGACTAGACACCCTCCCCAACTCTTTTTGCTGCTTCGCCACTGCCTCCCCTCCACTTACACACCACTGCCAACTCTACGCTAATCTCTCTACAGCCCCGCTCGCCCACAGAAGAACCATCCACAGCGCTTCTTTCATAGCAAAATACTGGCTTGACTCACTACCCCTCTACCTCTCCTCCCGCCTTTCCCCTGCCATCTCCCTAAATTACCCCCTTCGCCACAGAGACCCACGCACCTTCCACCTGCCCCATCCTCAGACTCTTTCCGGCCAAGCTTCCTTCTTGTACCGACTCCCCCTTCTCTGGAATAACCTTCCCCCAACCTTCGTCTGGCCTCTTCCTGTTCTGCCTTGATGCAACTCCTCAGACTCCTCCCCACCCCAGCCTGCCCAAAATGCTCTAATGGCTGCGGCACCCAGCTGAAACTCCTCACACTCTCTACCAACATACCCTAGTCTAGGACTATACCTCAGCCTCTTTTACTTACTATGTACGTTAACTCATATTTTATTGTAAAGTATTAATTTCTCAGTATAACTGTCTGTGTATACTGCCCACCTTTTGTACTCGCTCTTTCACTGTACACTCTGTACCCGGGTCACACCTGGAAACAAGCCTTGGCTCAGGGTGCCTTTCCCGGTCATCAAATTTTAAATAAAATAAAAAAATAAATGGCTGGTACCTTATGTAGTGTATCACCAAGGCCGAAATAACTCACAGGAGGAGTCGTACCCTCTGTCACAGTGCTATTTGTACAGCAACTCGTCTCATAGCTTTTGTTGCACCCCTGCATCAACCCTGCACTTGCATCAGTCTGAGGTAGCTTCAGGGGGTGGGACCTGCACCTCCCTACCCACACAGGGTATGCAGCCCTATATCCCCAGTAATAATGCCACTTGGTGCCACATGGCAAGGGTTTTAGTAGCTGCATCCTTCGGACAGCGCTGCATAAATAGCAGGGCCCAGCACTCTCGTTCTGTCATTCCAAGCAATGGTGGAAGAATTAGAGCTTTCAAATTATCTCTGGCTGCCCTAAAGAAAATTGTGTTTCTCCTCCTATTGTGCTCAGGCAATGTTGAACTTAACCCTGGTCCTACAGAAGCCTTGTCATCTCCGTCCGACCTTACAAGGCTTAGAGGTATGAGCTTTATGCACGTTAATGTTTGCAGTCTCTTAAAAAACCTTACATCGCTCCAGACCTGGGTCATTCATATCGAACCAGATGTGCTGGTAGTCTCAGAATCCTGGCTCAGATCTTCTACCCCTGACAGGGAGGTTAACATCCCTAACTATTGTCTGTTCAGAGCCGACAGGCAGACTAGGGGTGGTAGGGTAGCCATTTATGTCAAGGACAAATATAGGTCACTATCATTGACTCCTCCTCTATCGCAAATGGCTTCGAATATCTGTCCCTTAAGGTTGAAACATCCCGCTCAATGGCTATCAGGGTTATAGGGTGTTACAGGACTCCATTTGCTGGGTCCCAGCTCCTGTCTCACCTATCGACTATTATGGGACATGAGACCCTCAAAACTATTATTCTAGGGGATTTCAATTACAGCTGGTTATCCAAGGCTTCCTTACCCCTCAAATTCTTCTGTGACTCTCTTGGGCTCACACAACTCACTGAAGAACCCACATGTCCTAACAAGAAAAACCCCAGGAATAGCACCTTATTGGATGTCTTTCTCACAAGCAAGCCACAGTCCATTTCCTATGTTGGAATATTTTTCTCGGATGCCAGTGATCACTGCTTCATCACCGGTGTAAGATCTGACTCCAGTCCCCTCTCCACATCTAAATTCTCCATCAAAAGATCCAAACGCAACTTTGGCTCATTTGCCTACATCGGTGAGCTAAAATCGTCTGTACACGGGCAGAACTTTTACCTAGCCAAATCGGTCAGTATGGCAGATGACATTTTTCATGAAATAGTGTCTTGTGCCATAAATAATCATGCTCCTTTGGTTAAAGTCCGCGTAAAGACCAGAACTTGCCGTTGGTTCTCTGCTGAACTCAAGGCTGCATTACTAGCGAGCGATAAACTCTGGAAAAAAGCCCGCAAATCAAAAACTGCAGAGGATTGGTGCCTCTTCAGGAAGGCTAGGAACTCCAGCACCAAATTGGTTAGAGAGGCTAAGGCCAACTTCTACCGTTCTGAGCTTGACTCTGCCTCAAGGTGCCCAGCTAAATGTTGGTCTACAATCAAAGAGCTGTCTGGTTATACAGCTGGAAATGTACTTCCCTTGAAAATCATCTCTGACAATGTTACCATCAATGATAGCAAGGAGATTTTCCAGGCCTTCAACAACCACTTTGCTTTGGCAGGCCTAGCATTCGACAATTCACCAGCATCCGTGTTATGTTCTCAGGTTAGTGCACAGATTCCTGAACCTAGTACCACTAATGCAGTCTTCTTATTCCTTCCTGCTTCGTTGAAAGAGGTCGAAGACCTCCTTCTACAGTTGGACACCAAGAAATACGCTGGTGTTGACTCTCTCGACCCCTACTTCTTAAAGATTGCATACCACGTCCTAGCTGTACCAATCACACACCTATTTAACTTGTCCTTGTCCCAGGGGACTCTTCCACACCTATGGAAAATTGCCCACGTCATTCCTCTTTTTAAATCAGGGGATCCCTGCAACCTAAATAAATACAGGCTGATATCTCTCCTACCAGTATTGTCTAAACTGCTGGAAAAAAAATTGTGAATGCTCAGTTGAGAACCTACCTAGATAACAAGAACCTTCTAAACCCTATGCAGTCTGGTTTCAGAGCCAAGCACAGTACCATTACAGCTCTGGCCAAAGTGACTGATGACTGGCAATGAGAGCTGGAAAACAAAAAATTTGTATGTGCCGTGTTCCTGGACCTTAGCAAGACCTTCGACACTGTCAACCACTGCCTGCTTCTTTCCACACTAAAAGTGATAGGTCTGGACCCAACCTCTCTGTGCTGGTTCAATAATTACCTTACAGATAGGCTTCAGCAGGTCAAGGCTGAAGGGGCGCTCTCTCCACTCAAACCACTAAAAAGAGGCATCCCACAGGGATCCATCCTGGGGCCTCAATTGTTTGCCATTTATATAAACAATATTGATGTTGGCATCAAGAAGGCCAATAATTCATCTTTTCGGTGATGATACGGTGTTGTACCTAAACTGCACAACTCCGGAAGCCGCCTATGGAGATTTACAAACAGAATTCAACTTGTTGCAGAATCAGCTCCTGAATAAAAAACTCTTACTCAATGCCAAAAAAACAAAAGCTATGCTGTTCTCTCCGGCTACTCATTTAGCAAACCCTGCTATCTCTGGCTCCTTACCTCCCATAAACACTTTCCTAGGAGAGAGGTTGGACTTTGTTGCGAAATTCAAGTACCTAGGGGTCTGGCTAGACCACAGACTCTCCTTCGTGAAGCATGTCGAGGATCTGCTGAAAAAGTTGAGGCAGAGGCTTGGTCTCTTCTTTAGAATAAACCGCCTCCTGACCAAAGATGCCAAGATGCAGTTAGTTCAATCCACGTTTCTATCCCTAATTGATTATGCTGATTTCATTTATAGTCAGTGTAATGCCTCCTGTCTTACTATACTGGACACCTTATACCACAGAGCCTTGAGATTCATAACTGGTATACCTATCACCACCCACCACTGCTCCTTATGATAATAATAATAAAACTTTATTTATACCGCACCTTTCTCAAATTCAAGGCACCTTACAATAATTACAACTAAAACAAATAAAATATCAGTCTGACATCAATCTGAGCTCATAACATCACATTAGTCAATTAAAAAAGATCTTAGACCATAAATAGATCTTCAAGGCCTTTTTAAATTCCTCCGTGGATGCACACTAACGAAGCGGACGAAGTAGAGAATTCCAGAGGTTAGGTGCAGCATACATAAAAGCACGAGCTCCTGAAGATTTTAAAGAAACCCTCGGAATCTCTAGCAACCCCTCGTCCACTGAGCAGAGAGATCACTTAGGGCAGTAGGGAGCCAGAAGCTCTTTCAAGTAGTCCGGGCCTTGTCCGTGCAGAGCTTTGTAAGTCAAAAGACCAACTTTAAAGGCGATCCGCCACTGTATTGGCAGCCAGTGCAGATCACGCAGAACCAGAGAAATATGACAGGCACGAGACATACCAGTCAATAACCGGGCCGCAGCGTTCTGCACCAGCTGCAAGCGGCGGATATCAACCCCAGGAAGCCCTAGATAAAGGGAGTTGCAATAATCCAGACATGAGGTCACAAAAGCGTGGATCAGCATAGGCAGATCACTGGGCAGAACAAGGTGCTTAATCTTGGCGATGTTCCTAAATGATAAAAGGAAAGTTTGACAACTGCCGACACCTGTGAATGCAGTGTCAGTTCATTGTCAAAAATCACCCCCAAGTTCCGCACCTGTTCAGAGGTAGGGAGCTGGACACTCCCCAGAAATAAACCTGAGAGTAAACCAGCTCCTGTCCCCTCTACCCTGCGACCCAGGTCCACAACCATTACCTCAGTCTTCTCCGAATTCAACTTCAGCCAGCTTGAATTCATCCAGCATTGGATTTCAGTGAGGAAGCTATTAAAAACCGAGAGAGCTCTATCCAGGTCAGGTGCAAAAGACAGGCACAGCTGGGTATCATCTGCATAGCAATGAAACCTCAGCCCATATCTTCTTACAATGTCTCCAAGGGGCAGCATATAGACTGCGAACAACATGGGGGACAACACCGAGCCCTGGGGAACCCCACATGACAGAGAGACTGGGCGGGAAGAATTAATCCCAGACACCACTCTCTGGGTTCTGTCAGTGAGGAAAGATCTAAACCAACTGAAGACTGTACCTGACAGGCCACAGATGAACTCCAGGTGCTCGAGAAGTACCCCATGGTCCACAGTGCCAAAGGTTGAAGAGAGATCAAGAAGAACCAAGACGGAACAGCTCTTCGGATCTCTAGCCATCAGGAGATCACTGAACACCCGAACCAGCGCTGTCTCGGTACTATGCCTCTTTCGAAAACCAGACTGGAGTGGTTCATAGATGTTATGGTTGGTTAAATGGTTTTCCAATTGTATGGCCACTACTTTCTCAATAATCTTCCCTACAAAGGGAAGATTAGAGATTGGCCTGTAGTTAGCATGGCAGTCAAGGTCCAAGGAAGCTTTCTTCAGGAGGGGCGTCACCACCGCCTCCTTCAGGGAGCTAGGAAACTCACCCGTATCCAAGGAGCACCAGACTATCAATGCTAGGACTGGGCCGATAATATCATGACAACCCTTTATCAGGGAAGTCAGGCCCAGGTCCAAACTACAGCACGTAGAGCGCATACTCTGGACAATCCTCATGACATTGAACTCAGGCCAGTCAAAGGAATTCCAGGAGAGAACAGAGGCTGCGGCATCTATAGCTTCTCCCAAAGAGGGTGCAAGCTGGAGTACTGCCCTGATGTCGACCACCTTAGCTGCAAAGAAGCGAGCAAGCTCGTCACACTCCACTTGTGAAAAAGCTTTCCGAACCTGCAGACAGGCTGGGTTGCACAGTATGTCAACAGTTCAAAAAAGCTGAGCTGGTCGGTTCTGAGCAGCCACAATCTCCCTGGACAGGAACTCTTCCTTCTTATGGGAGATTGCGGAATGATAGAGTTGATAATGTTCCATCAATCTACGATGGTCAGCATCAAGGGCAGTTCTCCGCCAACAACGCTCTAATCTTCGTCGTTGTCGCCGCATCTCCCTCAAGGTCCCATCAAACCATGGAGACCGAGGTCGAAGGGGGAGAGGAAGAAATGCGGACAGGTGCAATTAGATCCAGAGCTGAGGAGATGGCCCGGTTATAGGCCAGCACCAAGGCATTGGGATCATTGCTCACTCCAGAGAACTCCGATTGGTCAAGCACCGCTGCCAGGCCTGCAGAGCTAACATCTCGCAAAGAGCGGTACCTGACCATCTCCACAGGGGTAGGCCTACAAGGGGGGGTGCAAAAACTGAACCCCACAGTGTAGTGATCGGACCAACCCCCAAGTTGAAGGCCTCAATCCCCAGGAGGAAAACTAAGTCCAAGGAGTGACCACTCTTATGGGTGGCAGAAGTAACCACTTGTGTAAGGCCCAAAGATGTCATTAATTGGAGGAAGTGTTGTCCAAACTACGAGAGTTCATCATCGACCCAGGTGTTAAAGTAACCCAGGACCATCAGCCTGGGTGACTCAAATGTCATGTCGATGATGAAGTCTGCTACTTCCTGCAGAAAACGCTTCTCATCACCCGGTGGACGATAGATGACAGCAATTCTGCAACCCATACCTGCCACTACAGTACACTCAAAGGACTCAGCTCCCTCTACTGGTACACTTGTGAGGCCCAGTTCAGTCTTGAAACAGACCGCAACCCCCCAAAGGTCCAACCTCAGGAGGTGTAACACTGAGTACCCAGCTGGAACTGCTGCCTCCAAAACTGGACCATCATTTTCATCCAGCCAGGTCTTGGTAATGCATGCCAGATCCACAGACATAACAAGATCTACAATAACTGCAGTCTTGTTTCTTATGGATCTGACATTGCACAACACCGCCCAGGTTGGACGGGCCTCTGGAGCTGAACAGACCACTTGCCCAACATCACTGGTGGGGTGGACCTCCCTTTAGTACAGAAAGAATAGAAATGCAGCTCTCTGGACTTACAGAGCTATTACCAACAAATTACCCCAGTACATTTCTGACTGTTTGCCCTTATACATGGTAGGCAACTACGCACTGAGAAGCTATTCTCTGCTTCTACTGAAGGTACCTAGGCCAAATACAAGCTTTGGGAGAGCGGCCATAGGCTTTGTGTTGCCCTCACTCTGGAACAAACTACAGAAATCTATGAAACTGAGTCTCCCTGTTAGTCTTACCATCTTCAAGACCTTGTATGCCAAGGCTGTTAAGGAGCTATGCCACTGTTTCCAGCATGCTTAGCGTGCTAGGGTGCCTACTACTTACCTGCCCACTACATCTTCACCTAACCCAGCCCCTTCATTGTCTCCACCTATACCCATTTTTTTCTGCTAATCCACTACCTTTCTTACCCTCAGACTCCTGACATATATGTCCCCAGCCCATCTACCGTAGCACCCCTCCTAGAACAGCTGCAGTCCTGTACCCTTCCCCTCCATATCTGCCCCTTAAGTTTGTATATGTCCTGACCAATGATATGCCGTGCTGTTTGAAAATGTTTTAATATGCTGGCTGTTTCAGAATGTTTTAATTCCTCTTCTTACACCATTCTCCCTAACCTTGTTAACCCTATACCTGAAATACTTGTTATTGCTCTGTGTATTTTTTTTTTCTATTTCTGTATAATTATGTCTATTTATTATCTGTACATAAAAGTGTTATTCTTCACCTTGTGTGACGCAGGTCCACCTTGTAAATGAGTCTGCTCAATGGTGTTCGCCTGGATAAATAAAGACTTGATTGATTGATTGATTGAAGTCACTTAACTTTCTAGTGCTCCCAGGTCAGGCCTTGAAATAAGCTCCGGCTTAGCTTGTGCCTTTCCTGGTTAAACAATGTCCCCCTTCCCTTTCCTTTCCTAACATATTCCTTGGTGTTTAGTGGCAACCCTCTGCCTCCAATCTCCAGTCCCAGTACTAGTGTCGACTGGACCCCCCCCCAACCCTCCAATTCCCCATCCCAGTACTGCAAAATTATTCCATGGTGTCTAGTGGCACCTCCTACCCTCTGATCCCCTGTTACTGCAAAATTATTCCCTGGTGTCTAGTGGCACTCCCCCCCACACCATTCTCCAATCCCCCATCCAGGTACTGTAAAATTATTCCCTGGTGTCTACTGGCACCTCCCACCTTCTGATCCTCATCCTGGTACTTCTAACATATTTCTTGGTATCTAGTGGCACCTCCCACCCTCCGCCATCCAGTCCCAGTACAGAAAAATTATTCCCTGGTGTGTACTGAAGCCCCCTTCCAATTCCCCATCCCAGTACTGCAAAATGATTCCCTGGTGTCTAGTGGCACCCCCCACCTGCCAATCACTCATCCCGGTGATTTGGAAGATTCCCTGTTGGCTAGTGGAACCACCTCCACCTCCTGGCCCATATAGTGCCCTGAAACTTTGGTATCCAGTGGCACCCACTCACTGAGCACCCAGCCCATGTAACTTAGACTATTCCTGGCATTCAGTGGTACTCCCAACCCCCCTCCAACTGCTGGCTGCCAAATGGACTGGTGAACATTGGCGGTTCAGCAGCCTCCACCCCACCCCGCCTGCATCGAGCACATCACCCAGCCAACGCCCCCCCCCCACTAGTGATGCCGGGCCTGTGTGGTGAGCCTAATATGACAACCAGAATAGCCCACCTTTCACCTCCTCAGCATGCCACTGTATATAGTGACAGTGAGTGCGTGCCCAGCCCCAGCATCATTGGTAAGGGGGGGGGGTTGGCTGGGTATGGCCACTGAACCGCCAATGTTCGCCGGTCCATTTGGCAACCGGCAGTCAGGGGTGGGGGGTACCACCAAATGCCATGGATAGTCTAGGCTGCATGGGCTGGTGCCGGGGGATGCCACTGACACCAGGGCCGCAGCGCACCATATGGGCCGGGGGGCAGTTCCAATTAGTCTCCATGGAATCTTTGGCATCACTGGCATGGGTAATCGACAGGTGTGGGGTGCCATTAGACACCAGGGAATAATTTCACAGTACCAGGATAGGCAATTGGGGGGGTTGCCACTAGACACCAGTGAATATATTAGCAGTACTGGGATGGAGAGTGGAGGTTAGGGGGGTACCACTAGACACCAAGGGATAATTTTGCAGTACTGGGACGAGGGATCAGATGGTGATGGATGTCACTAGACACCAAGGAATACATTAGAAATACAGGAATGGGAGATCAGAAGGTGGGGGTGCCTCAACACCAGGGAATAATTTTGTAGTACAGAGATAGGGATCAGAGGGTGCGGGATGCCATTTGACACCAGGGAATAATTTTGTAGCACTGGGATGGGGAATCAGAGGGTGGGGGTGCCACTAGACACCAGGGAATAAGTCAGAAGTACCGGGATGGGGATCAGCAGCTGAGGGGTACCACTAGATACCAAGGACTACACCGTATTACTGGGATGGGTGCTTGGAGGGTGGGAGGGGGGCCATTGGAAACCAGGGCATCATGTCAGACAACTGGGACGGATGTTCAGGGGGTGCGGGAGGTGTCATTAGACATGAGGGCATCATGTAACACAACCAGGACGGAATGGATGGTGGTGGGAGGGGGTGGTGCCACTAGACACTAGGTAATATTTTCACAGTACCAGGATGAGGGACTGGAGGGTGAGGGGTGCCATTGGACACCAGGGCATCATGTGACAGAACCAGGATGGGGGATCAGAGGGTGGAGATGCCACTAGACACTAGGGCATCATGTGACACAACCAAGATGGGAGATTATGTGGTGGGGTGCCACTAGACACCAGGGCATCATGTGCAACAACCAGGATGGCTGCTCTGAGGGTGGTGGACGGCTACACTACAGCCATCCTGCCGCCAGGGCTTTGCACCCAGGTAAAGACTAGGTTTTTGGAAGTGGCAAATAGAACCTCTTTGGGTGCCATTTACTGCTAACACAAACCTTTAAAATTGCTGTTGTACCCCCTCATTTGCATGGGCGCAGCATTATGTTAGTGCTCGGGAGCTAATGGGTTTGGCCTACATTACAGGGTTCTCTGAATATAGACCCCACTCCAACTCTGGGTGCAAAACTCAGCACAGGCAAACACCTGTTAGCACCTGCGCTAACGTTTGAATATCTGGCCCCTTAGGAGGCTAACCTAAGCAGCTTTGATGATGAAGCAGAGTATGGAGAGTACCTTGATAGCCCTAAAGCAGGAAAGTTGGATGGCCAAACAAACATCAACCTTTCAAGGTTGCAGTCGCAGGAGAAAAATATGGCTGTCCCCCTCCCCCAAAAAAACTTGACAAGCTGCCCTTCAGCACTTTGTTCAGCACGCTCCTACTCAGTCTGAACAGACAAGTACAGCAGGTGCAGGTGTACCTGTGATGCCAGGGAAAACCCACAGATGCAAGTTCAAACAAGAAAGGCTAGTGGGGGCCATGTGAAAGGGAGTTCCTTCCACTCTTGAGGACTGACCTTTTCTTAAATCTGTTGCAACAGTTCTTCTATTTCTTAGCCTGATCTATCCTTTACAATTTCTAGTCTATAGAGTTGGCCACCTATGGGCACTCCCTTCTCTTTCTTGACTATGCTACAGTGTCCTCTTCAATTTTCCCTTTCCCTCTCAGGTCCTTGTGCAGGGAGGTTATTGTTGTGACCTCCGAGCCGATACAAAACAGGCTGTGCGCCTCGTTGTTGGATTTAGTATGCAATGGCACTATGTCATAAAATAATGTACATACATTATGTGTATAAAACCTGAAAATGTTGAAAATACCATGGCATGAGGTGTTTTTGATACAGGTAAAAAGTTACTAGAGGACTTTATGATAAAAATTAAGTTAGTTGTGCTATTTAAAATCCATGTAAATTGCTGTAAACTGAGACAATCTGAAATGTCATGTTGATTTGCATATATCCCATGGTGATTTGCATTATGGACGTATGTGTAATGTGTTTTTTTGAAACTTGGCTTATTGTCAATGCCCTTTGGGGTAACCCTTGTTTCAGTGCTTCTGCACTGAGTTCTTTGTTTTTAGCTTTTTTTTTATTTTTTCATTTTTATTTGAGCCCCCACTACTCAAGAAAACATGACCCGCATGGGGTGGAAGCTGAATCTCAACTGCTAGGTTAGATCAGAGATCAATAGGTGCCAGCTAAATGCAGAGAACGGACATACATAGTCTGTTGCTGCAAACTGATGTACTGAAGAAGGGATTTGCCATTGCCAAAGGTAATTTCCTGCATTTTGAATAAACATCACACAGAGATTGAAGTTCGGTGTCTGGTCCATCTGTTATGCCACAACCCCTCCACAAGCCAAAAGAGTGGTAATGGTACTGGCGACACTAGCTGCAAGAGTGGTGTCAGGAACATTAAAAGCATGATATGGCTGTATGTCACGTTACTAAAAGAAGGTGACAGAAATTCACTGTGCCCACTGTGCAGTACCACTATCAGCAGGCGGAAATCTCTGGCAAATTTAGCAACCACCTTCTTAATGAACCACCTAAAGGTAAAACATTCCTAGGTATTTAAAGCTTCAGAGTCTGTGCCTGTGGTTCCACCTGACCCATCTCATGGTGATGATGCAAACAGTGGTGCTGGTGGCACTGGCAATGCCACAGAACATTCTGCCTCTGCATAAAATGCTGTTGCCTCTGCTGCTGCTGCTACCATTGTATCTCCCTCAACATCAAACAGTCCTACATGCACACTACGCACTCCCACCAGGCACCAGTCCCCTGCTATTTGCTAGAACACCCCCCTATCCATGGTCAATGCCAATGGTGGAACCATTCCAGGCTAGCACTAAGTATGTCATCCCATCCAACAGCTCAAAGCAACACACAGCTCATAGGTAAAATGATGGTGCTGGATCTGCAACCTTTTTTCACTCGTGGAAGACACTGGCTTTCAGAGTACCAGCTCCCATCACAGTTTACATTTTCATGCACTGTGCTGCCAAAGATATATGAGGATGTGAGAATGGCAACTGCCACACTACTCTTGGAGGCTGTGGGTAGTTTTCCACTACACCTAATACATCTGGAGCAGTATAGATTCCATGCATGTATATTTCTGCTTGTCCGTGCACTGGTGTGTACAAAACCTGTCTCCTGTTGCAGATTCCTCCTTCTTACCCTGTGTCACTGGCTCCCCCTTCATCCTTCCACAATGTGGCAGTGACTCCAGGACTGCTCTTCCAAATGTTGGGCTAATGGAGAAAGATCACACATTACCTAACATCCTGGCATTCATTCAAGACAGGCAGCCATAGACGGTACCAATCTACATGTTAGATTTTTCATTATGGATAATTGGGCAAATATGGTGAAAGGAGTTGCTGATGGAAATTTTGTCAGCATTTGTTGCTTTGTCCACACCTTAAATCTAGTGGTCACATCTGTGCTACATAACAGAACTGAGGCTAGCAAGACTCTCTCCACAGCACACTCCATGGGTTCTCATTTTTCTCACTCTGTAAAGGAAACTAAGAGAAGTGCGACCATGCCTTGGTCTGTCTCAGCATCACTTGATACAGGATGTTTGTACCAGATGGAATTCATCATACCTGATGCTGTCTAGACTGCTAGAACAGAAGCATGCTCTTCGTGACCTGGCAACAGAGTGTGACACTGGGGTAGTCCTAGGCCACCATAAGTGATCACTGGTTGATGCCATAGTGAGAGTACTTGGGCTAGTTGAGAGACACACCAATGATCTAAGTATGTCCACTGCCACTCTGAGTCAGGTGATCCTAGTAGTGCATACACTGAAAGCATCCATGGAGAGATGCATGGAGCAAAACAGGGAGATTCCAGATGAGGCAGCTGTGCTCGTTGAAAGGTTTATGAAAGTGCTGGACAGTCGCAGCTACAGTTCTGCAACCATGCTGGATCCCCAGTTCAAATGTGAGATCCTTCACATTTTTTTATTTATTTATTGAAATGTTTTACCAGGAAAGCACACTGAACAACAAGTTGCTTGTCTCATGGTGCAACCTGGGGGAAGGGGATGATAGGGAGATTACATTACAGATATCTACGTTGTCAGTAACAATACATCAACAATTATTTGTATAGACAGCAACAGTAGGAGCAGCAGCACAAGTACACAATTTCAATATGTACAATACATCAACAAATATTTATACAGATAGCAACAGTAGGAGCGGCAGTACTAACACACAATTACAATATGCAATCAAGGATACAAGAATCAGAATGCAATCACAAATGGGTATGTAACCCCTAGATGGCGCTATCCCAGGGGCTACTACCCCTGCCTGATTTGCCACCAACAGGTTGAGGGGCCTGGATCCAATGGCGGGTGCCTCCACCCAGAGGTCAGGGTTTGCAATAGTTAAACTAACTTGGTCACAGCCCTCTGGGACACTGCAACCCCTTTCTTCCCACTAGTGGCCCACACAATATATCAGAATTACCTTCACAGTATACACTTACCCCAGGTCTGGTTCCGCACTGGGACCTCCTGTGAAATGAGATACAGTGCAACAATCACAGTACAGTACTTTAACATAGACAAATACCTCAGGCAGTATAACTTACTGAAACAAGCAGCTCTGATTTATTTAGGGGATATAACAAGGACAGGGAAATCAGGTTAATTAGCTTATCACTCTAATAATCTACCTATGGCTCTGTGCACAGGCCTATCCCTATCAGTTACTGTCCCTGGTGCCCAAGCCCTAGTGGCTAGTCCAAACCGTGGCAGCTGGTAGGGGCCCTTTCACACAGAGAAAGGAGAATTAAACAGTCAGCAGTACAGTAATTCCATTTGGATTTAATGTGGCAATTCAACAGGGAGCGACCCTGAATTAGTACTCACGACCTCCAAATAAGATAGGGTCCTTCAATGTCAGCAGGGCTCACTTGAGGTACACAAACCTCTTCACACATCCATATAAAGAAAGCACTATACCAGGCAGGCTGCATCTGTATCCCGATCGCAATTACTGCACAATACCGGGAGAACACACAGCAGATTCAGTTCCTGACAGACAGAGTGCAATTCAACAATTTCTCCAGTCTTCTACAGGGTGAGCCTGGTTTCTACTCTTCAGAGATCCTTTGATTCTTTTCACAGGACAGTTCAGTCCTAACAAGCTGTTACACAAGCTGCAGACCGGAACTCTGGGCCTTACACACGTTTTTGACTAAAACTGCACACTGAAAAGCACAGGGCTCCTTCCTTCTTCACTGCCAAAGCTCAACTGAAACTCCAACCGACAAAACCGGGCACTTCCTTGAGTTCCTCCCAGTTCTTGACTGGATTGGCTGTCACTCACAATAGACTGCTGCTGTTGGTCCAAAAGGCACTGAAGTCTAAACTACATCTCCCAGAGTCACTGCCCATACAATCCTCTTGTGGCTGGCTCAGATTATGAGTCCAAGTTCTGATTCGTCCAAGGCACCATTTTAGAGCTAGCTTACCCACACTGATTGGTCCAGTTCAGCAGTTCAAAACCAGAATGGGGAACTAGACAGACACTGTTCTGACTGCAAAAGAAAGCAGGTTAGACAAACTGTAATTTCATTATCACTCTAAATAATTTCTGGCAAACAGTTACATCTTTCAGATAGGTTCCCTTTGCACTCTAGTGACTGCAAAATGGAGTGAATTGGCAGCAGTTGAGTGGTACTCAAACAGAGAAACACACAGTCCCCCATATAAACTAATTATGTCTGCAAGCAGACAGCTCTTAAAGAGACAGTACCAGAGGCTCTAAAACACTCACTGATAAATGGCTTAAATGCCAAACACCATTCAGGCTTGGAGCATTCAAGCAAGCTCCTGGAAGTCTTTGGGAACCCCCATTTGCAGGGGGTTACACCTCTTCCTGCCTGGGAAAGCTTGACGTCTGCGCCAAGCAAGTATCCTATAAGTTTCAACTGCAAACCATATACATTTGCATTAGGCTCGCATATGTAATCATCAGTCAATATATCATTTTACCAAGAACACATTTCTGAAACATTGCAGTCGTCACTCTTTACACAGTATTACATACATTGTACCATAACTCAAGTTATTACCTCTTGTACATGAAACCTGAAGAGGGGCCCTTCCTATCAGTTACCTTGGGGCTGGATGGGGCAAGGGCACCATACTTAGAGGGAACACAAGTAACTTGGAGTTAGCACTGACGCTCAGTTTGGGCAATGAGCTCGGGACACATACACTCCTTTATGGACAACATTGAGAGGCAAATCCACAGGCCTCCCAAGTGAATCATAACTGAGGTGCACCACAGGCTTTACAGCTCGACCAGTCTTTCTAGGGGAACTGTTATAGTCTCTGCACTCTGAGCCTCATTTTCAGCATTGTCCTCACTTGTCAGTGGAGTCTCCATGGGGTAGAGAGGCTAGAACTTGGGGCACTTTCAGCTCCAGGAGTTACAGTTTCTGAGTCCACAACATTTGGCTCGCAGGGAGAGCTTTGGACACTGGCAGTGGACTGTCAGGGCACTCAAAATACTCTTCTTGTTTGGGTGTATCACCAGTCTGCCCCAATCTATCATTTTCCTCCCTGAAAGCTCAAACAGTTCAACCATGCACAATGATTCCATTTCATCTGATCTGATGCTTTGCACTTCACTTACTGGGAGCATTGGCTCCAGGGATGAAGCTGGGGCTTAGTCCAGAAGGCCCAGCTTCATCTCCAGTATTGACTAGGGATTGCCCGAAACAATTGACTCAGTTCGTAAGAAGGATAGTATTCAAAGTCACTCTCACTTTCTTCCGATATGGACTGACAGTCATGCTCAACTGGGACTTGTGCAGGGGAACACTTTAACTCTGCTTCTGTAGGTGCAGACTTCCTTGATCTTTTCTTAGCAGCAGCTCTAGTCACTGGTCCAGAGGGGGCATCTTCTGGGGGCTCAGACTCAATCAGGATTTGTCCAATGGGCAGTAAATGATTTCTATGCATTGTTTTTACATCTTTTGAATTATTCTCAGGCCTTACTTTGTACACTGGCAGATCATCTAGTTTGCCCACTACAATGTGAGGGAGATGGTGCCATCTGTCAGCAATCTTGTGCTTGCCATGCAGTCCCAGATTTCTTAGCAATACCCGATCTCCCTCCTGGAGTTCCTGTGCTTTCACCTTTTTATCATACCTTTCTTTGTTGGCCAGATTTCTTTTGGCAGCCATGGTTTGAGCCAGTTAGTACGCATGAGTTAGCTGGGCCTTTAACTTTTGCACATACTGTAAATAGTTGTCAGCTTGAACCCCATCAGGAGAGACCCCAAAACACACATCTACTGGTAGTCGAGCTTCTCTTCCAAACATCAGGCGGTGGGGAGAATCCAGTGGCATCACTTTGGTGCAGTTATAAGCATGTACCAGGGTGCTAATTTGTTGGCTCCATCTAGGCTTGTCCTTTGGGTGCAGGGTGCCTAGCATATCTAGCAAAGTGCGGTTGAAACGTTCAGGCTGTGGGTCCCCTGGGGTGGTAAGGAGAGTTCTCTGGACTTCGCACTCCCCACAGAGAAAGCATCTCTTTGATCAGACGACTCTCAAAGTCTCTCCCTTGATCAGAATGGATTCTTTGTGGAGCCCCATAGTGAACAAAAAGTTTTCTACAAGTACTTTGGCCACAGTGGATGCTTTCTGGTCTTTGGTGGGGAAAGCTTGGGCATATCTCGTGAAAATGGTCAGTGACCACCAGCACATTACTGATATTTCTTTGATCTGACTCCAAACTCAGAAAATCAATACAGACCAGCTCCATGGGTGCACTGGTGGTGATGTTAACAAGGGGCAGCCCTCTGGGGCAAAATCTCTGTAAGCAGCGACTACAAGTTTGAATGTGTTGCTCCACATCAGCCCCCATCTTAGGCCAATAGAATCTGGATCTCACCAAGTCAAGTGTTCTGTCTATACCAAGGTGCCCCATGTGGTTGTGCAAGGACCTCAGTACTGAGTCTCGAAAGGCAGTGGGCAGCACTAGTTGTTGTTTGTCTACTTGTCCCCCTCTGTCTACTGTTTCTCTGTATAACAGTTTATTGATCAGTTTCAACTTAGGACCTTCTTTGTATAACAGTGCAGTTCTCAAATCAGTGGGCGTAATTTGGACACATCTTTTCCTGCATAGAGGGCTTCTAAAGCTGCTTTGATCATGGGATCGGGGATTGAGCCCGCGAATACTGTCATTGTCCAGCTGAGGCAGTGCACCAATGTCTATTGCAGAAAAGTGGCAAGCAGCAGGTAATGCAATTCTCAGAGGCTCCCAAGCAATCCACCATGCAGTCCCTGCGTCCGTGGACATTTGTTCCTCCCTGTCAAACTTCCGGCAGAGTGCCGAATGTCAGGTTCTGCCAATCGGACCCAATCATTCTGGGGAACAGGCCTCCGGAGAGAGCATCAGCATCTATGTGGTTCAGACCTGCTCGGTATTCGAGAGCATAGTCATATGTAGATAATGCAGAAAGCCACCTATGGCCAGTGGCATCCAACTTAGCTGAGGTCTGCACATAGGTCAAAGGATTATTGTCAGTTTTACTAGTATTTTAGCCCCATACAAGTACTCATGGAATTGGTCAACAATAGCCCACTTCAAAGCTAGGAACTCTAACTTATGTACAGGATAGTTTTCGGATGGGGTCAGGCTTCTACTGGCAAAGGCCACTGGTCTCAGGCCATTCTCGTGCTCTTGGTACACAACACGCCCCCAACCCTTGCAAGCTAGCATCAGTGTGCAGGACGTAAGGTTTTCTTGGATCGGCATAGGCCAGCACTGGAGCATGGGTAAGTTGATATATGATCTCATGAAAAGCAGTCTCACAATCAGGAGTCCAGCGGCCCCAAATACTTCACTCGGATGAAAATACACTCTTTCAGTCTTGAGGGACTTGACTTTTGGTATTTTTGTGGGTTGGGGATACCCTTGAGTAAGGTTAAGTAAAGGCGGATCACTCTTGAATAGTCCTTGATGAAGCGCAATAATAACCACAGAATCCCAGGAATCTTTGCAGTTCTTTTAGATTTTTGGGCTGTGGCCAGGTGGTCAAGGCCTCAACTTTACTTGGGTCGGTCTCTATTCCTCGGTGGATACTATGTGTCCCACATACTTTACTGATGTTTGAAAGAATTGACACTTATCAATGGACAGTTTAAGGCCAAAGTCCTCCAGTCGGTCCAATACCTTAAATAATCTGCTCTCATGTTCCTCCAGTGAGCTGCCAAACACAATGACATCATCTAGGTATACCAGGCACTCTAGTAAGTTCTGTCCCCACTGCACGCTCCATCAATCGTTGAAAAGTGGCTGGGGCACCTGAAAATCCTTGAGGCATCCTCATGAATTCACTAAAGCTAAGCGGACAGATAAAGGCCGTCTTCTCACGGTCCTCTGGGGCCATCGGGATCTGGTAGTACCCACTGCGGAGATCCAGCACAGAGAACCACTTGCTCCCGCTAGGCAGTCCAAAGCATCCTGAATGCGGGGCATTGTGTACTGATCAGGGATAGTCACGTTTATGTGCGATAATCCACACACATCCTTACTGTTCCATTCTTTTTCCTCACTACAACAATGGGGAAGCATAAGGCTTGGATTCTTGTATTACACCAGCAGCTAACATCTCTTGCAGATGCCGTCTCACATCATCTATGTCAGCAGGTGCCAGGCGTCGAGACCTCTCACGAAATGGTCTTTCGTCATGCAGCGGATATTGTGCTCAGCTCCTTGCACGCATCCAACATCCCATTCCTTAAAAAAAACACCTGGTCTCTCTGGGCAAGCTTCTCACTGATCCTCACTTTCCATTCAGCTGGCAGCGGAGTCGCGAAATCAAACAAGTCAGGCGTTACTCTGTCATTCTTCCTTGAACTCTTGCTGCTGGGTAGCACTGCAGTGTCTGCACAATGCACATTAGCCAGGATGCAACCTCTGTTTACTCGAATGTCTCTTTCAGACACATTATGAACTTGGACCATTACCCTTCTGGCATAAGCATGGGCTCTAGCGGGCAAAATACTAGGCTTGACCAGCAGTCCCTCTGGCAATTTTCCATCGCCTGGTGCATCCAACATTAATATTTTATTCTTAACATCCTTTCTGATACGGACCTCTCCCTGTAAGGTACACTGGGCATTTGGCGCCAGGATCAGAGACTCAGGATCCTTCTTCCATACAATTCCGACCGGTTCCTCTGGTTCTGTTTTTCAGCATCTCTCTGTGCCTCATAGGCCTTCTTAATAGACGGAACTCTTAAAGCTCTACTAGTCTTTGACCCTGTTTTCATAACACAACTGTGCCAGCCTTCCGAACATATGAGCATTTGTTCCAATCAACAAAGGGACACCATCATACAGTCCAGTGGGGGACACACTAAGGCTAGGGTCTCTACTTGTTCAGCCACTCCAGCCACGGAGGTGGGAAAGACAGCCAAATTCGGATATACCGAATAGGGTAGGCCTTCTCCCTTAACCCCATACATGCAGTCCTTCTAATGGTTGTAAGGGTACGTCTGACAAATGCTTCTGATACCAATCCTGGAACATAATTGTCACTTGGAGCCACTGTCTAATACAGCTCTTGTAGACACTCCATTCACCTTTACAGTGGTCTCCATGGAGGGACCCACTATTCTGGACCAATCTGGAGAGGCGGTAGTGGGGGCCTGGGCAACTGACCTGCCACAAAGGATGTGAATTAGCATTTTGGTGCCCTCACTGGGATCATGTGTGCACCTCTTAACCACTGATTTCTTCTCCAAGCTCTCCTTGTAGCCTATATGCAACTTTGTCAGTGTCTTTTGGGGACTGGCATTCCTTTTCATGTGCCCATCTTTCCCACAATTATAGCAAAACATACTTTCTGGAGTTTGAGCTGGCGAGGCGCCACACTGGGAGCCAGGGCGGGGTATTACTAACTGGAAACCTGGGTGCCATCTCTGTCTGCTGGTGATAAGCATTTGGAGCGCTCGTCAGTTTCTCCACTTCCATGGTCAAGGAATTGAGTTTGGAGCTGTTATCAGCAGGAGATACATGGGTGGGTACCCCACTCCATAGCAGATGCAGTCGGATATAGGTCAGAGGCCACGTACTTGCAGGCGTGGCCTTCATAAAGGGACTGTTTTGAATTCCCGGATCTCTCTCAACAGTTCCCCCATTGTGGCATATCTTTTCCTTGTCAGAGCACTCATTGACTGTCAACCTCTGCCCTGAACTTCACTTGATGGGTCACCCTCAGTCACTCGGGTCGTAGCCACAGCTGTTGGTGCAGGTACCTCCGAGGTCGCCTTTTCTCAACTCCTCGAATTTCTCTCATTAACTCATCATAGGAGGGTGGGGATTCCAGTCGATTTGCCAAGCGTAACTGAGCAACAGCAGTTCTGAGAAGGGCAGACTTAAGGATTCTGTCCAGTCTGGTTCGGTCCAGTTCAATCGCTGGCAAACTACCCTTTCTGAGGCATTCTTGCAACAATTTTACAGCCGAGAGATACAACAGACAACAACTCCCTTGGTACTGTTGTGCATTTCTTACTCTCCACCATAGGTCCTCATCAGAATCTGGGCTCCCATACATTCTCCAAGGCCTCAAGATAGGCCTGTGCAGTCGCTTCAGGGTTACTGGCCCGTTTAGCACGGATGGTAGCCGGGGCAGGACCTCGGAGCTCTCACTAACCCTCTTTCGCTTTTAGCCTTCCGAGCATTGCCATTCTAGCACTGGGGGCAACATAGTCTATCCAGGTCTCCCAGTCATCCTCCCTTGGGGGTGGGGAGGTGCCAGAGAAGATCCTCAACCTTCGTAAGAGTCGTGACTAATGGCAGGTGCAGAAATAGGAGTCTGCATTGGTTCAGCCACCATTCACGGGCACTGGAGCAGGAGAGGGTGTTGGGGAGAACACCCCAGGTGGCAAGAATAGTTTCTTCAAGTCCTCCACAGTTTTCCCTCTCCAGCAACCATTCAGCAAATTTCTCCTCAAAAGTTTCAGATAGTGGTGGGGCTGATTCCCCAGTCTTACTGTCATAGTTATCACTCTCCAAGCAGTGAGGGCTCCCTCTGGGGTAATGGTCTGTGGCACTTTGGAGCTATCTATGGGATCCTTAAACTCTACTAGGGCCAGGAAAGTGTGGGTGAGCAGATTAGCATGCCGACCCACCACCACAGGGTTTTGTAAACCTTCCACCTTGGAAAGTACTCCTGCACAGTGTCCTATGATGACCCAGGGGATGTCCAGGATAAGCATAGCATTTTGAGGTCGATCTCCTCCCAGTACACCACTCCACCAGCCGGTGCACAGCCACTTCTGTCGGGTACCCATTTTTCTTAACAGTGGTTCGTAAATATGGCCACTAGAGGACACACAATCCCAGCGGTGAGCCTCCAAGATGTAACCCTAGATGGCGCTATCCCAGGGCTACTACCCTGCCTGATTTGCCACCAACAGGTTGAGGGCCTGGATCCAATGGCGGGTGCCTCCACCCAGAGGTCAGGGTTTGCAATAGTTAAACTAACTGGTCACAGCCCTCTGGGACACTGCAACCCCTTTCTTCCCACTAGTGGCCCACACAATATATCAGAATTACCTTCACAGTATACACTTACCCCAGGTCTGGTTCCGCACTGGGACCTCCTGTGAAATGAGATACAGTGCAACAATCACAGTACAGTACTTTAACATAGACAAATACCTCAGGCAGTATAACTTTACTGAAACAAGCAGCTCTGATTTATTGGGGATATAACAAGGACAGGGAAATCAGGTTAATTAGCTTATCACTCTAATAATCTACCTATGGCTCTGTGCACAGGCCTATCCCTATCAGTTACTGTCCCTGGGTACCCAAGCCCTAGTGGCTAGTCCAAACCGTGGCAGCTGGTAGGGGCCCTTTCACACAGAGAAAAGGAGAATTAAACAGTCAGCAGTACAGTAATTCCATTTGGATTTAATGTGGCAATTCAACAGGGAGCGACCCTGAATTAGTACTCACGACCTCCAAATAAGATAGGGTCCTTCAATGTCAGCAGGGCTCACTTGAGGTACACAAACCTCTTCACACATCCATATAAAGAAAGCACTATACCAGGCAGGCTGCATCTGTATCCCGATCGTAATTACTGCACAATACCGGGAGAACACACAGCAGATTCAGTTCCTGACAGACAGAGTGCAATTCAACAATTCTCCAGTCTTCTACAGGGTGAGCCTGGTTTCTACTCTTCAGAGATCCTTTGATTCTTTTCACAGGACGGATTCAGTCCTAACAAGCTGTTACACAAGCTGCAGACCGGAACTCTGGGCCTTACACCGTTTTTGACTAAAACTGCACACTGAAAAGCACGGGCTCCTTCCTTCTTCACTGCCAAAGCTCAACTGAAACTCCAACCGACAAAACCGGGCACTTCCTTTGAGTTCCTCCCAGTTCTTGACTGGATTGGCTGTCACTCACAATAGACTGCTGCTGTTGGTCCAAAAAGGCACTGAAGTCTAAACTACATCTCCCAGAGTCACTGCCCATACAATCCTCTTGTGGCTGGCTCAGATTATGAGTCCAAGTTCTGATTCATCCAAGGCACCATTTTAGAGCTAGCTTACCCCACACTGATTGGTCCAGTTCAGCAGTTCAAAACCAGAATGGGGAACTAGACAGACACTGTTCTGACTGCAAAGAAAGCAGGTTAGACAAACTGTAATTTCATTATCACTCTAAATAATTTCTGGCAAACAGTTACATCTTTCAGATAGGTTCCTTTGCACTCCTAGTGACTGCAAAATGGAGTGAATTGGCGCAGTTCGAGTGGTACTCAAACAGAGAAACACACAGTCCCCCCATATAAACTAATTATGTCTGCAAGCAGACAGCTCTTAAAGAGACAGTACCAGAGGCTCTAAAAACACTCACTGATAAATGGCTTAAATGCCAAACACCATTCAGGCTTGGAGCATTCAAGCAAGCTCCTGGAAGTCTTTTGGGAACCCCCATTTGCAGGGGGGTTACAGGTAGGTCAGTTGAACAAACTTATAAGCTTATAAACTTCACATGGCTATAGACGGCCACAGAGTGATTCATTTTCGACAAGAGCTGCGTGATGGGCTGACTGGTTGCATGTGGGAACTGGTAACACCAGTGACTTACATCAAGAGCAACAGAAGAGGACACAGTTACAGCCTTTTTCTGCAGAAACAATCTTGAACAGCTATTGTGCAGAGTCTCAATCTGTTTCAAGTTGATCCAGTAGGCCACTGGGCACAGAAGAAGCATTCATCCCCTCAACTGGCACAATTGGCTATGAGATACATTTTGCCCCCCTAAGAGTGTGCCATCCGAGAGGATGTTTAGCACAGCTGGTGATGTTGTTGAGCCTCATTGTTCAACACTAGACCATGAAAACGTTCAACAGTTTGTTTTCATCAAGCTTAACTTGCCAGTAGTTGGGCGCAAATACGAGTTACCCCCATACAAACAGAAATACAGTCTCTCAAGTCTGCTTTTACTGACTATTTTTCTTCATAAAGTTAACCTGTGTACTTTCCCCCATGTGTTCTTCCTGCAGTGTTTAATGCATGCACCTTCATTATAATATAATGAAATACATTTAACTTTTTCTAAACAGTGATAGCATTGCTGGCATTATATGGCACAAGTAGGAGTGTTTGAATGAAAGTTTTAAATATAATATATCAACTGAGTAGGCATTACTATGCAAATCCAGTTACAACCTGATGTGACTGAGAAGAATATAGAGAGTAGCTTATATCTAAAGAATAATAAACAGGACCATTTAATAAAAAAAAAAAAACGTTATTTATTAGTACAGCATATATTTAACATCAGTGGCTACTGTTAAAATTAATTTATTATTTTTATTTAGATAACTGGAAATTACATTCGAGAGTGATGCATGTATTTGCTGTATGTTTATGGGAACTTATAAAATGATATTAGTGGACTATTATAAGGGGGGAGGGATGGGAGAAAAGGCTGTCGAGGGGGGTCCGATAAAGGAGGGACTCTGTCTCCACCCCCCCCTTGAGAGCTGGAGGAATGCAGGAAAAGGCCGACTGGTAAGGTGCGGACCAGAGGAAGACAGAATCCCCATGGGAACACGAGCAGGGGAAATGGAAGTATAGGGAAAGGGTAGAAGGTAGTCCTGCTAAATGCCAGAAGCTTGGGCAATAAAATGCCTGAGCTCCAGGCGATGCTAACTGATGGAGAGGTGGATGTGGCAGTGGTCACTGAGACCTGGGCCACCGCAGGGCATGACTGGGACCTGAACCTGGAGGGTTACACCATGTTCAGGAAGGACGGGAGGAGGGAAGGGGAGGAGGGGTAGCAATAATAGTCAAAAACTGCATTGCCGTAGGAGGAGTGGAGGAGGCGGAGGGAACTGTGGAGGCGATTTGGGTCACCTTGATAACAAGTGGGGGCAAGAGAGTAAAAATGGGAGTGGTGTATAGACCCCCTGTGCTGGCGGAGGAGCTGGAGGAGATTCTGGTGGCAGATGTTGGGAGACACTGCAGATTGGGAAGGGTGGTGGTGTTGGGGAACTTAAACATGCCAGGAACAGACTGGGAGACTATGACATCCTCGATGGCCAGGGAACAGAGGTTGTTGGATGTCTTTCAGGATGTGTTCCTAACTCAGCAGGTGGGGGAACCGACCAGGGAGGAGCGGATACTGGATGTGGTCCTGGCAGACAGTGACCAGATTGGGGGTCAGGAGGTAAGGGACCCATTGGTGGGGAGCAACCATGCCACGGTCTGGTTCTGCCTGAACCTAGGAAGGATAGAAGGCTGCATAAAGACGGAGGTAACTGACCTCAGGGAGGCGGATTTCAAGGAAATGGGAAGGATCCTTAAGGAGCACTTGGATGGGATTAGGCCAGACATGGACACTGACAGTAGGTGGGAACTCATCAGGAGGGGAGTGCAGGATGCTACCAGCACCTGCGCAAGAGTAAGACGAAAAAATGCGGTAGGGCCCAAAAACCCTGCTGGTGGACTAGGGAGGTTCAGGAGGTGGTGAGGAGAAAGAAGGTGGCCTATAGGCAATTCAAGTGCTCAAGGAGTGAAAGGGACCGATAGGAGTACGAGCTGATGGCGGCTAAGGCAAGGAAGGAGCAGAACCTGGCCAGGGAAATTAGGAGAGGGAACAAGGGATTCTTTAGATACAGTGGGGAAAAACGAAGGGTGCAGGGGCAGATTAGCAGGATTAAAACAGGGAGGGATGGGCACAAGACCTGGGGAGCAGACTGAGGTACTAAATGAGTACTTTGCCTCAGTTTTTCACCAAGGAAAATGGGGGGCTGCATCATACATGAGAGGAGACGGTGAAACTGAGATGGGGGGGACCGTTACCAATCGGCGGGTCAGGGGAGGGGGGGCATCACTGACAGGTGAGGGGAAGGCAAAGCAGGGGGACGAGGTAGCGGAGGTGAAAATCACGGCAGAGAGAGTGAGGGAAGCCCTAAGTCCCTTAAGATGGAGAAAGCACCAGGGCCAGATAAATTACATCCCAGAATGCTGAAGGAACTGGCGGATGTCCTGGCAAAACCCCTGGCGGAGCTCTTCAGCATCTCTCTGAGGACAGGGTGGGTGCCCCAGGACTGGAAGGTGTGCATATAGTGCCTATCCACAAGGGGGATCAAGGGAGGTGGCAGGGAACTACAGGCCCATCAGCTTGACATTGGTGGCGGGCAAGGTGATGGAGGGCATTGTCAAGGAGAGACTAGGAAGGGACCTGGAAAAGTTGGGGTGCCAGAACGATAGACAGCATGGATTTGTTCCGGGGAAATCGTGTCAGATAAACCTTGTGGAGTTCTATGACTGGGTGACGAGTGCCTTGGAGCTGGGTAGACCAGTGGATGTCCTCTTTCTTGACTTCAGCAAGGCGTTTGACTCTGTTCCTCATGGGGGCCTGTTGGATAATCTGGGAGAAATGGGGGTGGGGAACCAGATGATCAGATGGATAGGCAATTGGCTCCAAAACCAGACCCAGAGGGTCGTGGTTGGTGGGATAGTCTCATCCTCAAGGAGGGTCATTAGTGGAGTCCCTCTGGGATCAGTCCTTGGGTCCCTCCTATTCAACGCCTATGTCTCTGACATAAGGAAGGGTATCAGGAGTGAGACGAATCTCTTTGTGGATGACTCAAAACTGGAGGCGGTGGTGGATGGGGAGGAGGGAAGGGTGACCCTACAGGGGGACCTGGAGGCTCTGGAAAGGTGGTCTAGAAAGTGGAAGCTGAGGTTCAATGCAGGGAAATGCAAGGTTCTGCACCTGGGAGCCAGAAACCCGGGCCAAGTGTACACCCTGGGGGGGGGGGGGATGCAACAAGTCTCGATGGCAGAGCGGGACCTGGGGGTGGTGGTAGATGTCAAGATGAACAACTCGGAGACTTGTAGGAGTGCAATGGCAAAGGCGAACAGGATGCTTGGATGCATCACTAGGCAGCTCACCTCCAGAAGGAGGGAAGTGATACTCCCGCTGTGTAACTGCTTGGTGAGGCCGCACCTCGAGTACTGCGTGCAGTTTTGGAGGCCACATTTAAAGAGGGACATTGAACTCCTGGAGAGGGTCCAGAGGAGGGCAACCAAAATGATTTGGGGCTTTGGGGATAGGACCTATGGGGAGAGGCTCGAAGAGCTAAATATGTACACATTGGAAGAGAGAAGGGACTGGGGGACATGATAGAGGTCTTTAGGTACATGAAGGGGATAAATAGGGGAGGAGCAGTCAGGGTGCTCCGAAGGAAGAGGGGGGCAACTAGAGGGCATGGGTGGAAGCTGGAGGGGGGGAGAATCAGGGGAGAAAGGAGGAGGTGCTACTTCACTGAGAGGGTGGTGGAGCCATGCAATGCGCTGCCCAGGGGGCTGGTGGAAGGGTTCAAGAGGGGTGGGACAGGTACAGGGCAAGGGTTCTGGAAGCAAAAACCAGTGCAGCAAGAATATCCGGGACTGGGAAGGGAGAAGCTAGAGAGGGCGAGGGGGGAGCAGCAAGGTCAGCTCCCAGGGTGGGGGCTGACCAAATGAGCAGACACGAAAGACCATTAGGCCTATTCTGCTGGCGTTTTAGTATGTTAGATGTATCTGTCTGCTCAGGCAATACAAACTGGACAAAAAAAATTACATTCAAAGTAAATTCACACGAGGTATTTTTTTAATTTTTTTTTTTCAAAACAGTTATTATGTTGGTATATATAGTATCACCAATGGGGCAAGGTATACATGTGCATATATATGTTTCTTTACAGATTTAAAAATGAGAGCATCTCCTCTTAAAGAAACAGCACTCTATTTATACCACAAGTGAGTACAACGTGTACTTGTCTTCACCTATTGTATCCAATACATAAAAATGAAAAATATATCAATAATATAGAACATGTCAACATGTATTATTAAAATTTTTAATTTTGTAGACAAACACCAGATTTCCCTGAAGAAAGATTATTTTCTTTGAAACGCTGGAGTTATTTCTGGTTTTATTTCGTGATTACAATAAGTAATCTGTTTATATCATGTGGTGAAACAGCCATCGTTCCAGTCTGTGTCTTAACTTTTTCTGAACCATACAAACATAGAATCTGATGGCACATAAGGACAGCTTGGCCCACCTAGTCTGCCCATGTCCCTACCTAATGGATAAGCTGCAGGTCCTAGTTAATCAACAGCCTACTTCCTTCTACCTCCCACTAGATTTGCTGTACGTCTGTCCCATTCATTCTTGAATTCTCCACTGTTTTTGACTCCATGACCTCCTCAGGAAGGCCATTCTATGTATCCACAACCCTCTCGATAAAAAAATACTTCCTCACATTACCTCTGAGTTGTCCCCCCATTATCTTCGAATTGTGCCCCCTTGTTCTTGCACATCTCTTTTTCTGAAACATGCTACCCTCTTGGACTTTGTTGATTCCCTTGACGTACTTGAATGTTTCTATCATGTCCCCCCTCTTTCTCCTTTCCTCGAGGGTATACATATTAAGCTTTTTTAGTCTCTATTCGTATGTTTTCAGGTGTAGACTCTGCACCATTTTAGTTGCCCTCCTCTGGACAGCCTCCATCCTGTCTATGTCCTGGAGTACAGTGTACAGTTCTGGAGACCATACCTACGTAAGGACATAGACAGGGTAGAGAAGGTTCAGAGGAGGGCAACAAAGTTGGTGCATGGATTGCATCACAAGTCCTATGAAGACAGGTTGAAGGAACTGAACATGTACTCCCTGGAGGAGAGGAGGGAGAGAGGGGATATGATAGAGACATACAAGTATCTTACAGGAGAACAGGGTGCAGGAAAACACTATTTTAAGCGAAAAGATGTTCCAGGACTAGAGGGCATGGGATGAAGTTGGAGGAGGGACGATTCAGAGGAAACATGAGAAAGAATTTCTTCACAGAACGGGTGGTGGACAAGTGGAACACCCTGCCAGAGGAAGTGGTGGGGGCTGAAACAATCACGGGATTTAAGAATGCATGGGATAGACATAAAGGAATTCTGGAGGTCAGGGGTAAGGTACAACAGACTTCTAGGAAAACAAACTGAACTTACAAGCTCAAATGGGCAGACTGGGTGGGCCATAGGCCCTTATCTGCCCACACTGTCTATGTATCTATGTATCTATGTATGTCCTTGCAGAGATGGGGTCTCCAGAACTGCGAGCAGTACTCCAGATGGGGTCTCACCAACTGTCTGTACAGATGGATAATAACTTCCTGTTTTCTACTGGGGATGCCTCTCCCTATGCATCCCAGTATCTCCCCAGCCCTCCTTACTGCCATCTCACATTGCTGCCCCACCTTTAGGTCATCTGATATGACTACACCCAGGTCCCTTTCCATTTTTGTTGTTGTCATTATCTCACCCCCCATTGTGTACTCTTCCCCTGGGTTTTTGTTTCCCAGGTGCATTACTTTGCACTTCTTTGCATTGAATCTAAGCTGCCATACATCTGACCATTCCGCCAACCTTGCCAAGTCCTTTCTCAAACTTTCCACCCCACCTTGTGCATCAACCCTGTTGCAGATCTTTGTGTTGTCTGCAAAGAGACATACTTTTCCTTCCAGTCCCTCCACAATGTCACTTATAAAGACATTAAAGAGGGCCAGTCCCAGTACTGAACCCTGTCGTGCCCTGCTAGTAACCCACCTTTCTTCAGAGTGGAATCCATTTACTATTACCCTCTGCATCTTGTTGTCCAGCCAGTTTGTTACCACCCTAGGACCCACTCCCAGGCTGGCTAACTTGTTTATTAATCTTTTGTGTGGGACTGTGTCGAATGCCTTGCTAAAGTCTAGGTAGGCCATGTCTACAGCCCCTCCCTGATCTACTACTTTGGTCACCCAGTCAAAGAAATCTATTAGACTCATCTGACATGACCTTCTCACTGTGAATCTATGCTGCCTTGAGTCCTGTGCCCTGCTGGTCTCTAGGTACTCAACAATTCTTTCTTTCAGAATTGATTCCATCATTTTTCTCTATCACTGAGGTAAAACTAACTGTAGTTTCCTGCCTCTGCCTTGCTCTCACTTTTGTGAAGTGGAGTCACATCCACCCTCCTCCAGTCCTCAGGTACTACCCCATCCTCCCATGATTTGTTAAAGAGGGTAGTCAGTGGTGTCACTAGTTCTACCCTTAGTTCTTTTAGAATTCCTGGGTAAATCTCATCAGGCCCCATTGCTCTGTCCACCTTCAGTTTTAAGAGTTCTTTCAGAATCATTTTTTCTGTGAATGGACTGGTATTGACCCCCCTATCCAGAGTGTTTCTATTGTTTGGTTTAGGTACCTCCCCCTCCTCTTCCTTTGTGAATACTGAGCAGAAGTATTCATTCAGTATCCCTGCTTTTTCACTGTCACCCTCTGCCCACATTCCTTCCCCTTTATTAAGCCTCAGTATCCCTCCCTTTGGTCTTTCTTTGCTCCCTAATGTACCTATAAAAGGTTTTATCCCCCTTCTTAACAGAGTTGGCTATCTTTTCCTCAGTTTGGGCCTTAGCTATTCTGACTGCCTTCCCTGCCTCCTTCTGCTTTACCTGATATCGTTCTCTGTCCTGCTCCTTCTGTGTTTCCTTATATTTCCTGAATGCTATCCTTTTGTCCTTAACCTTCCCTGCCACCTCTTTTGAGAACCATAAGGGCCTTTTCCTTCGATTTATTTTGTTGATTTGCTTTACACAAAGGCTTGTTGCCTCCGTGATGGCAGTTTTGATTTTTCCCCATTGTTCTTCCACCCCTCCTTCTTGCCTGTTTGCTAGTGACATAACTTCTCTTCTTGTTATAATACATGTTATCATGTATCTTAGAAACAGCAAGGATACTGAACAAAATCACAGCTCTAGTGTCCCCAAGGTACAGTAAATCAAAACCCAGTGGGTGCTAATACGTTGCTTGTCATGTTATGACCTCATAGCAATGAGGCTGTGAAACTGAGTGCACTCAACACTGCACCACTCAGCGCTCTGCTTTTGCATAAAGTCTACCAAAACAACATTCCCAACATCTTCTTGCTTCCCAGTTCCCACATTTCCTAAACATTTTGCAGATACGGCTTGTTTAGGGGACTGTTTTTGCTGCTTTTATCATTGTGCTATCCCTTTCTTGCTTGCTGTTCTTTACCTCACAAATAAAAAAGACTACCTGCTTTTATTGCTTTCTTAAAATCCATTCATTTCATTTTCTTTTTTTGCACATCCACTTTGCTCAGCTGCCACCAGCCGACACTCAATTACTCTAGGGTACTACAGCAGTCCCACGATATCCAAAGGGAACAGCTATCCATGTGCTGCTCAGTCCTCTCTTCCCCTGGCTGGCTCCTGAGCGCTTAAGGTCCATTCAGAAACTCGGTTCGTCGGAGTAGTTAGCAGTACAGATGGTACTGCAGCACTACAGGGCTGGATCTCTCTTTTCATTTTAGAAACTAAAACATTGTTTTTTGGGGTGTTTTGTTTTCCTCCTGTTGCCCACCAGGGATATACCCTGTGATCAGACAGAGGTGTACTCTCAAAACTGACCGGGATATACCCTGCCCTGTAGTCAGTCAGGGACTGGGATATACCCTGTTCAGGCTCTATGTGCTGTCATTGAGACACAGGGAGTTTTTTATTCCTTCAGGGGCTTGTTATATGACATAGCACCCACCCAGCTCTGCTTATCCTGAACCTGGGTCATCAGGGCAGCCGCACAACCAAAACATTCTGACTGCAGCATGTTTGTCATCTACTGGGTTGGGGATCACTACAAGGAGACCAACATGGCGCTTTAGAACAACTGTTCTGTGAGGCTTTGCCCTTGGGCTCTCCTTCAAAATGAAAGGATGTAAAAAAAAAAAAAGACCCATACAAGCAGGCGAACTTTTTTATTTGTGTGATAAACAAATTATTACAAGTAAGAAATGGACAGCAAAATGATGACAACTGTAATAAACACAAACCATTAAACAAGCCCTGTCAGCGAAACACTGCGGTTAATATGTGTCATTTTTTTTTTGTATGCTTTATTTATGCACCCTATCTTCGGGGCATCTCTCAGGGTCCCATCTGCAATCACCTCACTCAACCTCCTGCCTGAACCAACGACTCTGGAGCTACATCACGTAAGCGAAGTCTGGGGCTCTCCCGGACCCACGAGGAGACCCCCAGACCCCAGAGAGTTCCTGAGAGTCAGCCGACATTGGGCATGTGGTGGATCGGCATGCCTATGTTCGCTGCCGACTTACCCGAAGGCAGAAGGAGATGCTTGATTTTTTCTCCCCCTGAGCACGGACGTACACTGACGTCCCACCTGGCGTGTGTGTGCTCTCGCACACACCCAGAAGACGTCCGCCATGCTCCAATTCCTAAGCTGCTGCTGCCATGCACTGCAGACGCCCCAGCCTCCGCCAGGGGTCACCAGTGCATCGGAGGAATCCCGAAATCCTCCCCTGGACTAGAAGAGCAGTCCTATAGATGCTTGATCTCAGTCCTCCCCTGCCGACCCCCGACAACCCGAGCTTGTTTCCGAACTCAGGTTGCCGGTGTGGCGTGAGGTTTGGCATCCAGCACCTCATCCCTCAGCACCACCGGGCCGGCCAATATATGTCGTTTTAATGGGAAAATGTAACAACGTTGATATTCGAATGTTCTGTCATTTCTGTTTTTTGTGCAAACTGCAACTGTTGAGTGAGTGGCCTTTCTTAAACCCTATCGGCCACTATGACTTACTGCATTTGTTTGCAGAAAAGGGGCCTAGTATTTAGGGGAAAACACCTTACTATCAGTTCTGAGAAACACTGAAAATTATTTATTACACAAAATTGTATTACCTTGCTGAGGGGATGACTCCAGGGAAGACGGACACTTCATCAATGAGCCGCTTCCAGTGAATCCGAGACAGTGACAGGAGAGAACCCTTGTATCCCCAGGTATTGCAAAACTGTGCGTAACAACCAGGGTTCCAGTCCTGCAACTGGGGATTTAATTAAATAGGGGAAGGGGACTCTGCAAGTCCTGGGCAGAACTGCTCTTTACTTCGATAGGCCTAGGTGGAAGACCTTTAGCACTGCTTTGTGGGATATGTTTCCAACGGATTACAAATAGGGATCACTTTCATTTAACCGTTTTGTTTTCACTGCATAATATCCGAATCGCCCACATTGATAGCTGTATCTGTATCATCATGCCTGTAACACTCAGCTGGTGTGGTACCCCCCAACACATAACGCTTGTAACTCAGGCAGGCCACCTTGGTGAGTTGGGAGAGAACAACTCCGAAGGCCCTGGGCAAATGCTACATACTCCTTGGGGGGGGGGGGCATATCACCTTTTGCCCTACTAAACCATGGCAAAAGCCTGTGTCTTCAGCTGGCAGAAATTTTTCTTCTACTCAGTCCCTAACATCAGCCATACATTGTACGTCAAAATCCTTGCACAATGCGGTTTTCACTGCCTAAGCACACCCTGAGTAATGGCATATAACCAAAAAGGGCTCTATCCTTTCATCTAAGGCAGCTAAAATGACTGTTTTACACAAAGTGTAATTACAGAAAATAACGCTGAAATAATACTTAGCCAAAACATATCCCTGACAGACTTCCAGCGCTGTGGGATGTACAGCAGTGTTGAGCCTCTGAGACATTCCAGCTGTACACAATACAAAAAAAAGCTCGAACCCCCTTGGATCTGAGGGTTAAGAACTACCAGGTGTACAAGAGGATTGTCATAATTATAGGACATGGAAAACAATGCACTTTCCCTTTGTGAAGCGAATGCAGGTCGGCGGATTGATGGTTGCCTTTTTAAAAGAAATAAAGGTCACATCAAATGTAAACCACATGCTTAACAAAGGCAGGAGTCAATTAAGGCTCTTCAGCACTCTTAGCTTTCTTGGCATCCGTGCAGCCATAACTAGCCTCCATAGTTCACAACACACTCAAAGTGATTTTCTAGTTTGCTGTAAACAACATTAACAGCTCTCTCCGCAGAAGTCAACCTCATAACATTCTACTGAAAACCTGTGACTTTCAGGACATTTCTGTTCTTTATTTACAGAAGACACTTGACTGAAACAAGTCTTTCTGCCCCTGAGACTTATTACAGTACCTGCTCTGAGGTCATAACCCATAGCTTGTGATGCCAGAATAATTTCCAGTAGTGGACTGTGATGTCAAACAAAGACAATTCTGATTTTTTTTTTCAGTTAGTGCTGTTTATGCCACCCCAGGGTGGCCCCATCATAAGGGATAGACCCCCCCCAGCCCTATCATCCCAACCCCATATGGACTTTTCGTCCAACTTACATTTTCTTCATGGCTCCCCCCTCCCCCGGCGTGGCAGGGTGGCCCCCCTCAGTCGCAAAATGGACCCTTAGACAGGAGGGATGCCATAGAGCCGGGTGCAGAGCCTGCGAGGAGTTGTTCCTGTCATGCTGGCCAGCCATGTTTTCTCCGCCTTCTTACACTCCCCACGGATGGCAGATATGCAATGCTATCTCGATGTGCCCACACGCAGGATGTCAACAACCACTGTTCCTCCCACACCCTAGATCGCTGTCCACGGGTGCCCAATCCCAGCCACTGCTATGGGTCAGCAGTATACTGGGTGCAGCAGCCTTCCCTCCCCGCAGGAGGAAAGCAGTCCTAAGGACACTTGATCCTCCTCCTCCACCCAGCCAACCTTGGCGCCATAACCAGTAGCTCTACTGCTGCGCCAGCGGGCCAGCCCCAACAACTATGACTCGAGAGCAGGCATAATCACAGAAGAAGGTGAAGTCTGAGGGGAGGAATCATGTTTTAATGAAAACGCCTTCAGTAACAAGCAACTGAAGGTCCTGAATCTCAAAAGTTAGATTGTGCAAGTTCTGCTGATGCCAACTGTGAATCTGTAGCAGGAAACAAATCTCTGTGACTAGCACCTACTGTCTCAGAAGGAATTTGGGAAAAAAAAAAAAGTTTTTACACACAACTCTTTTTGGATCTGTACATTTTATTGGTAACTAACGAAATAAAAAAACATTAAAGCAGGATCACTGGCACCTGAACATCATCTGCTCTGGCAGGTTGTGTGTTATCATAATCTTCTGCTTGTGTGTGTGTGTGTGTGTGGGGAGCTTGTGTCTGACTGCAACAGACACTTTTTGCAGGGCTCCTGCTCGTACATCGAGCCCTGCCATTTTATGAGCACTAAACATTATTATTTTGCTATTTTATTGATTCCGTGCGATAGTTTGTCCCGTGGGCTGCATGCTGATGAAGAAATCTTTGCTCACCCACATTGAGAAACCATGCCACAGCCTCTTGCAGGACACCAACAGAGGGAAGGCAGGGAAGCCGTGAGATGGCATGGCAAAAGACAGAGGCAGGTTTAGCCTGAGTGGAGAATTAGAGCTGACAAGTGCAGCCTTGCTTCTAGCAGTTCAGAACTTTGAAACAAGATTTTAAAGCTGCTGTTAAGTGTTTAGAAAAGAAGCTAGATGACTTCAGTAAATGGGTTGTGACTACTGAGACTCGTATGGACACAGTTTCAACCGAAATTAAAGCAGCTGACACTAAAAAACAATGGTGGCATCTACAAACACAACCCGCTAGCAGAAAGCTATCGATGACAAGGGTGGAAAGGCAGCAGCTCATAGTAACATAGTGATGTAAAGGCTAGTGGAAGGGTAACAACTTATGTATACAAAAATGACATGTGGCACACCCACTCAGTGTCTTAAGCATGAGACTTCAGAAAAACAACATGGGTTGCAACAAGTCCTGGTTCAAAAAAGATTCAGAAACCTAGGCACGAATTTTGCATGGGAGTGTGGGACAATCTTGTCCTTGCGGACAACCAGATAGGTAACTCCACAGAGTGCACCAGGAGTTCACCTCCCCATCTGACTGAGGTGACAGTGATCAAAAACGCATTCGTCCACCATACAGAAACATGGAATTTGACAGCAGATAAGGGCTGCTTGGCCTACCAAGTCTGCCTGTTTTTTTCCCTACCTACTGCATCACCACAGACCCATCTTGATCTCTGGATTATCCCCCCCCCCTTGCTTTATCACTAAGGTTCCCTTATGCCTATCTCATGCATTCTTGAATGCCATTACAGTTTTGGCCCCCACCACCTCCACTGGCAGGCTGCTGCAGGCTTCCACCACTCTCTCTGTTAAGAAGTACTTCCTCACATCACCCCTGAGTCTACCTCCCTCCAGCTTCGTAGCATGACCCCTTGTTCATGAGCATCTTTTCTTCTGAAAACTGCTTTCTTCTTGAACCTTATTTATACCTGTGAGGTATCTGAAAGTTTCTATTATATACTCCCTCTCCCTCCTTTCCTCCACGGTGTACATATTGAGGTCCTTCAGTCTTTCCTCATAGGACTTTTGATGCAGAACCTGTACCATTTTAAATTTCCCTTCTCTGGACCACCTCCACTCTTTCTATGTCCTTCTGGAGATGAGGTCTCCAGAACTGGACTCAGTACTCAAGGTGAGGTCTCACTAGTGATCTATACAGGGGTAACACCACCACTCTCTTTCTGCTGATGATACCCTTCCCCGTGCATCCCAGCATCCCACTAGCTCTCCCTACCTTGTCATATTGTCTAGCCACCTTTAGGTCATCAGATACGATAATCCCCATGTCTCTCTTCTGTTTGGTGGTCGTCAATACCTCCCCCCAATTTGTACTTTGCCCCTGGGTTTCTGTGCCCCAAGTGCATGATTGTGTACTTTTTTGCACTGAAGCCCAATTGCTTTACCCTTGAGCACTCCTCTAACTTTTTCAGATCCTCACTCATTTTTTTCTACCCCTCCCCTGGAGTGTCTGTTCTGCAGATTTTAGCGTAATCCACGAACAGGCAGACCTTTTCATCCAGCCCCTATGCAATTTCACTAATAAAGACATTAAAAAGGACTGGGCCTAGTAGGGATCCCTGTGGTACCCTGTCCCAGTTGCATGATTTTGCACTTTTTTGGACTGAAGCCCAGTTGTCATACCCTTCACCACTCCTCTAACTTTTTCAGATCCACATTCTGCCTCCCAACCCCCACCCAGCAGGATTTTAGTGTCATCCGCGAACAGGCAGACATTTCCATCCAGCCCCTCTGCAATGTCACTAATAAAGAGGACAGGACCTAGTATAGATCCTTATGGTCCCCCGCTGGTCACCTTCCCCTTCCTCGGAGTGAACTCCATTTACCACCACCCTCTGTCTTCTATCCCCCAGCCAATTTCTTATCCAGTTTACCACCTTTGGACCCACTCCTAGGCTGCCTACCTTGCTTACCAGTCTCCTATGAGGAACGGTGTCAAAAGCCTTGCTAAAATCTAGGTAGGCCACATCCACCGCTCCACCCTGATCCAATTCCCTGGTCACCCATCAAAGAAATTTATTAGATTCGTTTGACAAGACCTCCCCCCTGTGAATCCATGCTGTCTGGGATCCTTAAAGCCACTGGATTTAAGGCATTCCACTATCCTTTCCTTCAGCAGTGATTCCAATAATTTCACCACTACCGAAGTCAGGCTGGCCGGCCTATAGTTTCCAGCCTACTACCAGTTTTGTGAAGCTGGACTACCTCTGCCCTCCTCCAGTCCCCTGGAACCACCTCCGCAGCAGCAAGTGAGTGTGAAAGATAACACCTGTCGATTGGTTCACGCAGTCTGCCCATGAGCCGTGACAGCACTTGATGTAAGTTCCATGGTGGAGGCAGAGTGTGCTTGGGAGGGGACAGAAGGTTTAGTCTAATGAGATAGCAGGAAACCACGTTCTCCTGGGCCACCATAAATATACAGTTTTTGGCCCAGCATGCTGAGATGGCAGCCAGGGAGTCGAGAGTGTGCTTCATCACATAGGAAAGTGGAGGCAAACCGCGGTCGGCACAGGAATCTCTTCTGTGTACAACCACATGTTTCCCAAGCATGCAGTGAAGCTTGAGTGGGGGAAAACCTGAGAGTGATGCAAGGAAATACCTCTTCACAGAAAGGGTTGTGAATGACTGGAACAGTCTGGAAGAAGAATTGTTGGGGGTAAAGACAGTGGGTAGTTTCAAGCCTGCATGAGATAGTCACACATGCATAATAAGTAGAGGAAAGGGAGAAGGGAGGGACACCGGCAACTAAACACGGCCCAGGGTGTAGTAAGGCAGTAAAAAATAGGACAAACTTGATGGGCCCACCGGTCCTTTTCTGCCCACAAATTCTATGTTTCTGTGCATGCTGACACCTTCTTTGACACCTCCACCACTTTGAGAACATCCTCAGAAAGCTCAAGGGCCTGTAACTTGAGTCACTCAGGAACCAGGCTATTAGGTGCAGGGACTGCAGGCTGAGGTGCCTGACCATCCCCTCGGAGCTCGTGAAAAGGTCTGGCCAGAGCAGTCGAGGTGGTTTGCTGGTGTGTGGTGATCCTGGTACCAGAAGTGACTGGGCAGTCCAAAGCTATCAGGGATTCTTTTTCCTTTGTTTCTGTTTTTTTAAAAGGCAGCTAAAAAGCATTCCTCAGAGCAATTTTTATATAACTGTTTTTATAACATGTAACTGTATATGTTCTTCTCAATTCTATGTATTATTAATTGTATGTTATTGTGTGATTTTGCATGCATCTATGACCTCCAGGTCACCCTGTAAAAGGCACTGTGCTGCGTGTGGTCTTATCTGGTAACAAAACAAATAAACCAAACTGAACTAAGGGACGCCTGGTCTCTCCAAGCTCCAAGCATTGAAGAACACCCTGTGAACCACAATAAACAGAGGGAAGGCATACAGGAGACTTCTGATGACCGGGATGCCTCTCCCACATGAGAAGTCTTGTTCCACATCCCAGATATATGGCCCATAGTCCAAGTCTGGCAAGTTTCTTTGGCCTGTTGCAGGTAGCACCGCTGACTGGACTGAAGCCATTGGAGCTCTAGGCTCCAAACACCACTCCTGAAGACTGCTCCCTCATAGAATCTGTTGTGCCATTTCCACCACAGCCTTTCCAGGCCCAGCCAATAGGAAGAATTCGAAATGCTACCAACAAATCCACATTTCAGTCTGGGGGCTTACATATATGATATATGTAATAGAAAACAGCACATTCAGTGAGAACTGCCAACTACTGGAAACAATGGAAAACATTTTTTTTTCTTTGGGCAGTCAATCTCAAAATATCCAACCCTTGCCTCCTTCAGTGGGTCATTGTTGCCCCATCAACCTCCATATCTGGGCATCCCAATGATTTGCTGGTTTCACTGTGGCATACCCCTACATGGGGGTGGGGCCTTCAAACCTTTATCCAGAGGGCAGGAAAGGACCCAGTTGGAGGTGTGGATCCTGCAGGATATAGCCCATGCCATTCTGCCAAGGTCAGGCAGGTTTCCACTGTCTCCCCACCTCTTGGGATGCCAAAGTGAACATGCTGCTTCTGAAGCTGCACACAATGGCAGTACACAGAGCAAAGCAGGGCCTCTCGTCCCTCCCCACTGCTGTTTTGCCTGATCCACCTATGAAACACCAGGTGGCACTAGCACAACAGAAACAGAGATCCTGCCACCCCAGAAAAGACAAGCCCCACGTGGGAGGCCCATATCTCCTCCCCAACAGGCCCTCCTGTGTCCCAAGCTTGTTCTTGAACCCAGGCTGCCAGCAACGAGAGCGGCAATGCTAACACTATGCTGACAGGCAGAAAGTTAAGGTAGGCAATGGAATAAAATTTGTTGAGGCATTAGGACATGTGATACAAGTCATAACATTTATGACAGACTAGGTCTGACAGTTGCAGCTGTGTCAGGCTAGGTCATATATCTGCTTCCTGAAGATTGGCCAAGAGGTACAGGATTTCAGTTGTGTGGGTAGGCAGTTCTAAAAATCAGGCATCCTCTAAACGAAGGCAGTCTGACCAATAGAACAACGACTTCTGTGGGTAATGGAAAAAGCAATGATTGGTTACTTCTAGCTCTAAAGCTTCCCTACAGTGATCTCCTGACAATCCTTATAGGAATCCATCAAGATGAGTGCTACCTCCACTGTGCCTTGTTTCTTTACAGTTTCACTTCACTGAAATTATTCTCCCTCACGAGAAGAAACCACTAACCCTGGAGGAGCTCCCTCTGTGATACTCAACAGTAGGTTGCCCATGCCTCCATACTAGTGATGCTGGGGCCTGGACTATTTTATTTATTTATTTCGTTTCTGTTAACGCGACAATCTTTGGCACCTTGCTGTTGCTACTGGCCGTTTAGCTGACAGGCAGTCCTATGCTGCCGCCCGCAACCAGTGCACCTGGGCCATCCGCAAAGCAAAGGCGGAAAACTACCAAGCCTCTCTTACCTCCTCCTGGGGGAACCCCAGGTGCTTCTGGGACAACATCAAGCAACTGAATGGTCACTCCCAGTCCCCTCTCCTTCTCTTCTCAACATCAATGGTACCGTCTCCTCTGACCCTGCCCTCATTGCCACCACCTCAATAACTCCTTTCCGACCTTAGCTCAGTACTTCCTGGTAACTTTTTCAGTCCACCTCCTCCATCTGTACCACCACCCATTGCCGCCCCTCTTTCCACCTGCGTCGTGTCACCATGCAGAAGCTAGGCCTTACTTGCTAAAAGCCTAAAGGTAACACCATCGGTAATGACTCACTTGATCCCTGCTTTCGTCCAGGTCCTGGATCAGGTCCTCTTACCTATTATGTCCATTTTCAACAAATCACTCTGTCTCGGACAATTCCCCTCTGCCTGGAAGATTGCCTCGGTTACCCCTGTCCATAAAGGTGGTGACAGGACTCTTCCGGGTAACTACCGAACCATCTCAATCCTCTCCCCCCTCTCTAAGGCGTTAGAGAAAATTGTGGCGTCCCAAGTCTCTGACTACCTCTGTAAGTCCAATGTTCTCTGCCCTGAACAACACGGTTCAGAGCAGGTCATAGTACCAATACAGCACTCCTGGAATTTTCCAACTTCTCCATGCCTCCTTGGACTCTGGTGCCCTGGCTGGTGCTATATTCATTGACCTGTCTAAAGCATTTGATACCGTTTAGCATCCTCTTTGCTCTCCACCCTCGACCTAATAGGCTTTGCCTCAGGACCTGTTCCTGGTGCACCAGCTATCTCTCCGCCTCCTCAATGTGTGAAAAGTCAACGGTACTCTCTCTCCAGCAGCCCCCATCTGCTCTGGGGTGCCACAGGGCTCAATTCTTGGACCCCTACTATTCTCACTCTTTCTTAACTCTGTACCCAGCAGTTGTACAGGTAAGATGCTTCTCTATGCTGATGATGCTGTTCTCGTTGCCTCCCACAATGACCCCATGCTGCTCAGAACTCCCTCCAACTAGTCTTTGACTCTGCAGCTACCTGGTTCACTGAGCACCAACTTGTTATCAACCTTAAGAAAACAAAAGCGATGCTCTTCTCCCACCCCAAAATAAGTACAGCAAGTTTCCTTAGCTGTCCACTCCACACCAATCTGTCATTGACCAGGTGTAGTCCTATAAATATCTTGGTATAACCTTTGACCCTGCACTTTCATTCCATGGACATATATCTGCCCTAAATTCTGTCGCCAACTCACGGCTAGGCATTCTTTACCGGCACAAAATGCCTCCCTCCTGATGCCCTCCGCCTGGCTGTCACCTCCTCTGTCATGTCTCTCATTGACTATGGCCTTCGGTCTATGGCTCAGCAGATCAGACTGCCCTCAACAAGGTTACGCCTCACAGTTAATAAGGCCTGCAGACTTATCACTGGTGCTCCCAGACTCACTCACACATGTGAGCTGTACACCCTGGCTACCCTACTCCAACCTGGAAGAGGCGACTCATGTATCAGACATGCCAGCTCACCTTTAAAGCCCTGCGTAGCCTATCCCCATAGGCCTATCCAACTCCATTCGCCATACTGCACCGACCCTGATCCGCCCTGTTCGTCCAAGACTACCCTAGTTATTCCGAGAGCCAGGACCTCTCAAGGTCAGAGGGCATTTCCCTACCGTGCGCCCCACTGGTATAACTCCCTCCCTGCCAGTGTCTCAAACTCACTAACCTTAGCTTGCTTTAAGCCCAGGCTCAGAAACTTCCTGCTTAGCTCTCGCAAATGCAACTGCCGCTAGCCTAGTGTAAAAAATATATATATATATATATATATATACTCTGTTTGACAATGCTCACTGAGCAGCTCCCCCCTTCCTTTCCCTACTAATTCCTCCTCTCCTATCTCCTTCCCTTCTACTCCACCAGCTCTCCCAGCCATAAGTTTGCACCTTTTATGTTATCTTTTGCTTCGTTGGAGATTGTATTCTATTGAAACAAAATTGTAATTGAACTAACTTTTTTGTTTGTAAGTACTGTGTCCCTTGTACTACTGTTCTGATGTCCTCTTTGTGACGAGGTACCTTTGTAAATGAGCCTCTGGCTCAAAGGTTTCTAAACTGATGTTTAACTAACTAACTAACTAAATAAATAAATAAATAACCGAGTACGTGCACTAGCCATAAAATGACTATTTTCAGGCATGACCCAGGAGAGAACACATAAAAACATTTTTTATTTATTTAGCTTTTGTTGACCGGGTAAGTGCACTAGACAAATCCTGCCTATTTTCAGGCACGACCCGGGGGAGGGGGATACGGATAAATGCCAACTGACCTTGAACCAGATTAAGCTGTTGGTGGTATTTTTAGTGAATGAGGGAAATTGGCCAGGACACCAGGGAAATTCCCTTGCTCTTTTTGATAAGTGCCATGGGATCTTTAATATCCACCTGAACTACCACCAATCCAGGCAGATGGGACCTCGGTTTAACGTCTCATCCGAAAGACGGCACCTCAGAAGTGCAGCACCCCTCTCATGCTGCACTACAGTGTCAGTACTGGGATATTAACCCAAGTGCTAGATGTGGGAACTGAACCCACAGTCCTCTAATCTCCCAGCCTCAGAGGTGAGTGTGCTACCTACTGAGCCACTGACACTAGTCCAAAAGTACATGACATATCAAGTACAGTCAGTAAGAAACAAACAGTAATGACATAAATAGGAGTAATCAAATCATTACAAGAGAGAAGTTACAAAACATAACTAACCTAAACAATGTGGAACTGTAGTGAAAAATTACATAAGCATATAGCAACAAGACAGTAAGGAAGTGTCAATGACAGAGACAAGTACAAAAGTACGAGAGCTATAGGTACAGATGAGACACAAATAAAGGGGAACACTGGAGCTAAGAACTAGCAGGGAAAGAACTCTTCACAAGAATGGGGCTAGGGCAGAGGCAGGAGACTCTAGACCAGCTGGTCTAACCTCTGTAGCATGGAGAATGATGGAATTGCTTCAGAGGGAAGATTTGATGCTATCCATACGTACTGCAAAAGTAGGGTGTCTACCTTTCAGGAGGGGGAAAAATGTCTTAGAAACAGTAACAAGTGGGCATGTTTCTCAAACCCGTGTGTGAGCAATACAGTGTAAGAATTAGCAACTAGAAGCTATCTATTTGCTAGCTCGGTGCACATTTCTGAGGCAAATAACTCATTAACAAAATAAGTGGCCAACAAGGAATTTAAGACAATACCCTTCCAGTAAGAAACAGGTGGCAACACTATGAATTGTGAGTGGGTTAATAATTCATCGGCTAGAAGAGCAGATGTCCACCCATCACTCAAATCCATCCCCTTACAGAAATGATTGAACACTCTTTTTTATGAGGGAATGTAATTGGTCTGGGAAAGCCACACATTGTAACACAGACAACCTACTCCCTGGTGACTCACAACAGACCATATCATCCCACCCCCGATTTCCTGTTTATTTATCTTCCCTTCTTTATCCCTCATTCCCTGACTCCCTACTCTAACCTTACATGCTGCAGTAGCCCAGGCAAGCCTTCGGAACAGCCAATGTCCCACTTATAGCTAAACAGAATGTTCGAAGTTTCTAATCCAAAGCTGGCCTTGAGCAACATGGTGTGCAGAAAAGGGGGGGGCTTGCAAACAGAAACCAGAAAAGAGATTGATCTTTGCAGCAAACACCTTTTTTTATCCAGTTTTCTGGCCCCCAATTGCTTCCTCACACTTGCTTCAGGCTTAGTCCTGGTACTTCCAGTCCAAAATACCACTCCACCCGCTGTCATTCTGGCGGGATGCCACATGGGGAGGGACCCAAGGGCACCAGCACTGTCATTAATGATGACCGCTGCTCATTATTTTTACTTTTTGCACCTTACCCCGTGTCTGGCATGGATGTGCATCCCGCACGTCTCCTCGGTCACCTGTACCAACTCCTCCACAGGGGACGAGCTCCATTTGCCCACCGCAGGGATCGCTATAGTGTCAGAATGGGGGCACGTCCCTCGCTTGGCTGAGAGCACTGCCACATAGCACTTCCCCAGGCCCCCAACTGACAGGCCAAGTCTGCTTCTGAACTCAGCTCATCAGCTCGGAAGTGCACAGTGCTTCTGCTGGACCACTGGAGGCCCACAGCAAACATCATTGTTGACTGGAGTAGATTACAGAGTACCAGAGCATTACAGAACTGTTGAAAACAAATCAGTGGTCTGTCTTGTCCATCCCCTGACACCTTGCAGACAGAATAAATGTGAGAAATTGAATATTCGGGTTAAGGCAATAGAAATCAGCTTGTTCCTCCCAGGCTTTCAGGTACTGTTCCTTATGGAAGTGTCGGGCAGGCATCCATTTTGTTTTACAGCACATTTACACACAGTATCACAACTCGCTTGCATCATCTCATTATTTTTTTAATTTGTTTATGCTCTTTCTTGTCTCAACTCCCATCCCCTCAGAATGGGGTGGAGACTGGGCATACCAGATAACCCCGGACACAGAGGCAGGAGTTCCAAGGGTTCTGCCTCCAACAGGCAGTAGTTGGGATTGGGGCCCGATCACGCCCCGAGTCATCTTGCTTGAGATGGGCTTTCCTGTTTCTGTGGTCCCATCCTGGGATGTCTGTGAAGCTAGGTGCTCCAAGCTGATGCACGCAGAGCATGCTTCAGTTAGGATCCAGCCGACATCCCCCTCCCCACCGTGCTGCTATACTACCACCTGTGGACACCCAGATGGAAGTGTGGTAGCGACAGCGTCTACCTTCCTTCCCTGCAGACAAACAGCATTGTCTAGAATGCCCGATTTTCCTCCCCTAGCTCGCCCAGGATGCCCAAAGCTGCCCCCACACTCAAGCTGCCGGCATCACAAATTGTAGACTTACTGCTGTGCTGACAGATCAGTGCAGTTTCCTATTTTTAGTGGGGTTATGACTCTAAGCGTTCTATTCCTGCTTCCGCTTTGTGGGCACTTCCAAGCACAGCACCCGCATAATCCAAACTTGGGGACTCGGGATGTGAATTTTCAACTCGCTGACTCCCAACCCAGAACTCTACCAACCACAAAGCGAAACGGGGCGCCCCCAAATAGCTGACACAGTGGGAGTACCATCAGCACTTTGTGCTGCCACCTGGGAGACAGGGGGATTCACCTGCAATCACCAGCATCCCACACTGAGGCCAGTTAAAGTCTGGGCGTATCCCAGAGGTGAGGGGTAGGAGAGAAGGGTGCACACTGCCCACTGTTCTGCACCCCTTGCTGGCCTAACTAGCTGTATAGGCTGTGAAGGTAATCTACTGACCTGAGAATTCATGACGTGAATTTGCAACCTGCTGGCTCCCAACCCAGAACTCTACCGCCAAGCAAAGGAGATGGCCACCAAGCAGCTGACCCAGTGGGAGTACCATCAGCACATCATGTTGCCACTTGGGACATGGGGGGATTTGCATGTGATCACCAGAATCCCATATTGAGGCCAGTTAAAGACCAGGCAGGGGTTGAAAAATCCCCAAGTCCGAGGTCCGGGACGCACAAAAAGCAGCTTGGGACTTGCACACTACAGCCCTTTTAAGCCCGACGGACTTGGCTGTATTTACTTCCCCCGAAATGACCTCCAAAAGTTTTAAATAAATGACAAGCATGGTGTGCACTGGCCCTTTAAGTGAATGCTTCCCCCTGTGTTCTGCGTGATCCAAGGTGCTGCTGTGTACCATAGACTGCTGCCTGGCTGGCGTGGCAGCAGCCTACTTCTAGCCTGCTCGGGGGGGGGGGTGAATCTGTGGCACCCTGCTGGCTGCTGGTAGTCTGAGGCTCCTGTGCTCCTCTTCCACGCCTCCTCTCTCTCACAGCAGCCAATTAAGAAGCGTGACATGGAATTGACGGTTTGGCGCACAACTGCATGCACCGCACAGAGAGAGAGAGGGAAAGAGGAGTCGATACCAGAGTTGTGTGGACGGTGGTAGCCTAACTTGCAGAACAGTTATATTTGTCGAGCAGACTGCAGAGCGGGGATCTGTGTAAAAAGGAGCCAGGAGTCCGTTGGCGGTCGCCGCTCAGAGTTGCTGGTCTGAAGAAACGGTAGAGCCGTCGGAGCCCTAAGCCCATAGTAACTAGGTACTCCCTCTCGAATCAGTGCCAGTCCTGAGGAGAAGAGGAGAGACTTCACTAGAGCTAGTAAAGGAGAACAGTGAGACAGTGCGATGACTCGAGGAGAACGAAGAGAGGGAATCAGGATTCGTTGGGTAAGGGTGTCTCTCCCCCCCCTCCAAGAATTGTTAGCAGCAACAGCCCGTTTATTTAGAAGGAGGATCCATCTCGTCATTAGTCATCTGACAGGAGCCTGGAGGTAAGGAGTTTGATACGGGGGGGGGGGCGCCACTGAGCAAACTGGGTGCCAAGATAACGCCATTACATAATAATTGGAGCCCCTCCATTATTTAAAAATTAAATCTGACTTGTTAAAAAAATAACCAAAGAGTCCCTGTTGTGTTGTTGAGGAGTGTGTGAACTGTGAGTGCATTCATGTGAAGGAGAGGGAGTGGGGATAAAATGCATTTCAGCTCTCTCCATAGTTCTGCTGACCAGACCTCAAGGAAGTCATAATATCCGCAGGCAGGGCACCAGTGGGTGAACAAGAACAGAAAAGTATTTCTGGTGGCTAGCAGTCCCTCCCTCACCTGATCCATCGCCTGATATAATAAAAAGTATTCCTGGTTGCTAGCGGTCCCACTCCTCATCCGATATAATAAAAACATTTTCTGGCTCAGATTGGGGACGGGGGAAGTGGGGTGATGTGGCTCTGCCTGTCAGGCTGGGGGGTCACTGGACCACCACCAGGGACAGTTGTAGTCTCTGACAACCAGTGGATCGGGATGGGGACCACTAGCTACGAAGGGAGATGTCATTAGTGTTACATATATAGACGTGAAATGTGATGGCAGAAAAGGACCGCCAGGCCCACCTAGTCTGCCCACTTGTCTAGTTCCTCTGCTAGGACATGCCCTTCCCCTCACCCGCCCCACCCTCAACAATCCCTTGTGTCTATCTCGAGCTCTTTTGAAGCATTCCACTGTTTCCAATCAACTTCTCAGGGGAGTGCTTATAAAAATGGCAGACTAAGGCTTTTAGATTAAAAAAACAAAACAACAAAAACAAAGATGTACAAAGTATTGGAGTGGACCCAGAGACCGTGGTGTGTTCGCCTTTACAGCACTGCTTCAGCGATCTCAATATAAAAGAAAAGTGGGGGTTCACTGGTGCATGCTGGATTGTGAAACTTAATTTAGAGCCAAGCATATAGTCTTGAATCCAGCCTGCGAGCTGTGAATAATTTGGCTTGCAGAGGGCTACCTGTTGCTTCCTATAAGAAATGACGAAAAATTTGCTTTAGTAAAAATGTAGTGGGGAAAAGAAAAAAAACTGTGACTTACTAATGCCTGCCACGGACTTATGGACCAAAAATAACATAAGTCCTGGTCTTATGGCCTCCCCAAAAATTTTTCAACCCCTGCCAGGTACATCTTAGGGGTGAGAGGTAAGGGAGGGATTGATGGTGCATGCTGCCAACCATTCCTCACCCCCTGCTGACCAAACTAACGGTACTGGCTGTGAAGGTAATGAACTGCCCGCCAACTTGACTGGATGATGGGTGCGGTAGGAGCAACCTCATCAACAGGGTAGGGATATGGGGAGTACTGGAGGAAGGAGCAGCTCCACCAGGACATCCCAATTTTTTATTTTTTTATTTTTTAGTAACCAGGTAAGGCCTACTAGGCACAAGTGCTTGTTTTCTGTATTGGGGTGGGGGTGACCTGTAAGCACTGGAGAGGTTAAGTGACTTGCTCAGACTCACAAAGAATGCAAGTGTAGGTTGTGGGAAGCAAACCCAGGTTCGCTGGATGTACCAAGCTCATTCGCAGCTTGTTACTCTAACCTCTAGACTGGCGCCAGCCCCAGTATACCTTAGCCAGGTTACTCATTTCCCTCCCCCTTATTACACTATCCGGAGGCTGACACAGAGCTAATTCTAGGCCTCCTCAAACATCTCAGCCCTATGACTTCACTGTCTGTGATATCACAACTGACAAATAAGAGCCAATCATCTGCTACCAGACTGGTCATTTGTGATGTCATAATATGCGAGTTCTGATGAGGTATTAGAATGAAAAGAACTAAATATAAGATAATGGACTGCTCTTTACATCACAACACATTCAATATTATTAGGTATATAACCTTCTAATGAGCAAACTGAAAAGGAAAACTACTTTAGAAATAACAACTGACTACTTTTGAAATGGAATAACATTTCCTGCCTGTTGTTTTTGGCACTACTAACTCTTCAGTAGCAAGACACAGAAAGTGTGCTAGTTATAGTAAGTGCTGAATGCTACATGCAAGTAAGCCGCAAAGTATACGTTCAAGAACTGTTTTATTTTAAGAAATTTAGGACAGGAAAAGCACATTGAGCTGAATTGTTTCTAGATGCAACCAGGGAGCACAGGGAGGTTAAGTTGCTTGCTCGGTGTTCCACAGTAGGCAAGTGGCGGTTTTGGGTTTCAAACCCAAGTCTGCTAGGTCTCCAGGTTTTTCAACTTGGTGCTCTAACTTCAAGGTACTGTAGTTCAGAATATGGAATTCCACTGGTGGAACACTGGTAGAATGGAAATTCCACTTCCCAATTGCATTTCTGAATTTCTTGGTCAGTTTCACAGAATTCCAAAAGTGTTCCATTTCTTCGTGATTGTGGTTCTGCATGAGGTTTTTGGTTTTGCAATTCTGCGACTAAACCAGCAGAAAGGCATTACATGGTTCTACTGTTACTGTTCCACAGCACTTTTTTAATGATGCAGACTCCAGCTGTCAGAATAGTGTTCTGCCATTTTGAAAGAGAGAATTCTGTAATCAGCGACATATGCTTTAAATGGGAGATTCCGATGCCATGTTTTTTGGCATGTGCTTGCGGTTTAGTTTCATTTTTGAGAGTGTGACAGATGGAGAGAGCGAGAGGGAGTTGGAGAGTGTGAAGAACCTTTTTTTGCTGAATTTTGTGAGCTGCAACTACTACAATGCTTTCTTCAGAGGGCAGTGCCCAAAAGACTCTGGCTGCACAATTTACCCCAGGGGAGCCCAGCATCATGATGAAAGAGGTCTCTAACTATGCTTGTAATCCCCCTGCAAATGGGGGTTCCCAAAAGTCTTCCAGGAGCTGGCCAGAATGCTCCAAGTCTGGGCGGTGTTCGGCGTCTGAGCTGTTTAAATGTGATTGCAAGTGAGTGCTATTTGAGCATCCACGTACTGTCTCTTTAAGAGCTGTCTGCTTGCAGACTTAATTAGTTTGTATGAGGGGCTGTGTATTTAATGTTCGAATCCCGCCCGAGCTGTGGAGTAATCGCTCCATTTTGCGGTCGCTGAAGGTGCAAAGGGAGCCCATCTGAAAGCTGTAACTGTTTGCCTGTAATCATTTAAAGCATTAGCAAAATTGTAGTTTGTCTAATCTGCCTTTATTGCAGCTGGGACTCTGTGTGTGTGTTACCTCTCCATTTTGGACCTAAACAGCTGTGCTGGGCCAATAGGGTTAAGGCAGCCCTAAAATGGAGCCTGTGGACGAATCAGAACTTGGACTCTTAATTTGAGCCAGCCACAAGGGGATTGTATGGGCAGTGACTCTGGGAAATGTAGTTTTGACCTTGGCACCTTTTTCTACCAACAGAGGGAGTCTTATTGTGAGTGACAGCTGAATCAGCCAACAGAATAGTGTGGAGCTAAAGGAAATGCCCTGCTCTGTGACTGGAAAGATCAGATCAGTTGTGGCAGTGAAGAAAGAAGGAACTGTGTGCTTCTGCGGTGCATAGTTTCGCGCGGGCAGCACATGTGAGGCCCTGAGTTTCGGTCTGCAGCCTTTGTGAGTGCCAGTTTGGACTGAATCCGAATTGTGAGGCGAAAGAAGCACTAGAAGTGTGTAAACCAGGCTCACCCTGTAGAAGATTGGAGAAACTGCTGAATCGTGCTCGGTCTGTCAGGAACTGAAGCTGCTGTGTGTGCTTCTGGGTATTTTGCAGTAAATGTAATCAGGATCGAGGAGCAGCCTGCCTGGTATAGTACTTTCCTTTTACATATGAGTGTGCGTAGTGCTTGTGGGGACTTGCTATTTCCAATCCCCTATGCTGTGTGCTGTGTGTTGAAGCTGGAAGCAAACCCCAGCTTGTCTCGAACTAAATCCATTTGCTATAAACTGCAGTGGGGTCCAGTCACAAGGACCTTGTCTCCATGCCCTGCTGTTTCTGACAATCCAGAAGAAAATCCACCATCCGGTTCTCAGCTTGGGTATAGAAACATAGAAACATAGAAACATAGAAGTTGACGGCAGATAAGGACCGCAAGGCCCATCCAGTCTGCCCATTTCTTTTTCTACCTTATAAATGTGCCATCGGCCTTTGCTCTGTCAGTGACCTATCTATTCATAGTCATTTGTATTGCTCCCTTATGCCTATCCCATGCCTGTTTGAAGCCCTGCACTGTATTCATAGCCACCACTTCTTGTGGTAAGCCATTCCATGCATCTACCACCCTTTCTGTGAAAAGAATTTCCTCACATTCCCCTTAATCGGCCTCCCTCTAATCTCATGCTGTGTCCTCTTGTCCTGCTTTTTTCTTATATTTAAACATGTTAGACTCTTTCACCTTGTTTATGCCCTTAAGGTGTTTAAATGTCTCGATCATATCACCTCTCTCCTCCTTTGCTCAAGGGTATACATATTGAGCTCCGTTAATCTGTCCTCATATGTCTTCTGATGCAGTCCCTGCACCATTTTGGTTGCCCTTCTCTGGACTGCCTCAATTTGGTTAATGTCCTTGTGAAGGTGTGGCTCAATACTGCACGCAGTACTCCAGATGGGGCTAACCAATGTCTTGTACAGAGGATTATTACCTCCTCTCTTCGACTTGTGATACCCCTACTAATACACCCTAACACCCCCTAGCCTTACCTACTGCTTTAGAGGTCTGCTTGATGATTTTAGGTCATCAGTGATGATGATGCCCAAGTTCTTTCTTCCTTTGTGACTGCTAGCAACCCTCCCAGCCTATAAGTGGCTTCAGGGTTTCTTCTTCCCATGTGCATGATTTTGCACTTCTTTTGCATTAAATCAGTTGCCACTCTTCTGACCATTCTGCTAGTTTATCCAGATCTCTTCTCATTCTGCCCACCCCATCTGGATCATCTACTCTGTTGCAGATCTTGGTGTCATCTGCAAACAGACAAGCCTTACCCTCTAGTCCATCTCAAGAGGTCACTAATGAAGATGTTGAATAGGACTGGCCCCAGGACTGATCCTGAGGTACCCCACTTGTGACTTGCATCTCTTCTGACTGTATACCATTTACCACCACTCTCTGTTTTCTGCCAGTCAACCAGTTTGCCACCCAGTTGACCAACTTCTGACCCACCCCGAGCCTACCTAGCTTATTTATCAATCTTCTATGTGGAACAGTGTCAAAAGCTTTGCTGAAGTCAAGGTAGGCGACATCAACTGCTCCCCTTGGTCCACCACTCTGGTTACCCAGTCAAAGAAATCTATGAGATTAGTTTGACAGGACCTTCCTTTGTAAACCCATGCTGTCTTGGATCCTGTGCCCTATGGATTCCAGGTGTTGCACTATCCTTTCCTTAAGGAGTGCCTCCATAATCTTGCCCACTACTGAGGTAAGACTGACCGGTCTGTAGTTCCCCGCCTCCTCCCTGCTACCACTCTTGTGGAGGGATCACATGAGCCCTTCTCCAGTCTTCTGGGACCTCTCCTGTGCTCAGAGACTCACTAAACAATTCTGCTAATGGCTCTGCTAGTTCCTCCTTTAGCTCCTTAAGTACCCTGGGATGTATGCCATCAGGTCCCATTGCCTTATCCACCCTGAGCTTAGTAAGCTCTTGTAGGACCTTTCTTTTGTGAAGGGAGTAGTGCTCACCTCCTCCCTGTGTCCATGATGCTGAGCTGTGGGCCCTGCCCTACCTTCTCTTCAGTAAATACTGAGCAAAAGTATCTATTTAGGATAGATGCCTTTACAGGGTCCTCCTCCTCACATGCTCCCTTTCTCCATTAAGCTTAGCAATACCCCTCTGACTTTCTCCTTTCACTAATGTATCTATAGAAAGTCTTGTCACCTTCTTTACTGTTCGTGCTAGTGTTTCCTCAGTTTGGGACTTTGCCTGCCTTACTGCCTTACCTGCTTCCCTTAGGGCAGTTTGGTATGCCTCCCTATCTTCATCCCGCTGTGTTCCTTATATTTTCTGAAGGCCAGCCTTTTGGCTCTGACCTTTTCTGCTACTGTATTTGAGAACCAAAGTGGTTTCCTTCTTCTTTGCACTTCCTTTTCTGTCTAACACAATGGGATGTTGCTTCAAGTATTGTATCCTTAATGCTTGCCCACTTTGCCTGTACCTCCTCACCTGTGTTTTTGCCAGGGCTAGCTTAACTCTGTTGGCCATCTTATCAAAGTCAGCTCCTCTGAAGTCCCATATTTTTGCTTGGAATGGGATGATTTAGATGTAGTAGCCAAATTGAACCATACCATGTGATGGTCACTGGCACCCAGGTGACCTTCTACCTGGAGATCTGTGATCCCTTCTTTGTTAGTCAGTACTAGATCTAGGATAGCCCTGTCTCTTGTGGGTTGCTGTACCAGTTGTTTGAGGCCTCCTCCTGCAGGGAATCCACTATGTGTCTAGTTCTGGCAGATGTTCCTGCTGGTATTGACCAATCTGTATCTGGCATGTTGAAGTCTCCCATTATCAGAACCTCCCTTTAGCTGTCATGTTTTGTATATCTTCTAACAGTAATGTGTCTATGTCCTCCTCTGGTCTGGGGCCTGTAGACAACCCCAGTTCTTATGGCTGTCCCATTTCTGTTTCCAGGGTGACCCACAGTTCTTCTGGCTCCTTATGTGTATTTTGAATTTCTGTAGCTTTGATATTTTCATTAACATACAGGGCCACCCTCCCCCTTTTGCACCTCGGTCTCTTCTGAACAATACATAGCCAGGTACTGAAGTCTCCTAGTGTGGTTACTGGTAAACCACGCCTCACTAATTGCTACTATGTCCAGTTTAGCCTCTGACATTATTGCCTGCAGGTCTGGGATCTTATTTCCCAGGCTGTGAGCATTTGTGTACATGATTTTCCATTGGCCAGATTTTGGTGTGTTAGTTGTTGGGTGAAGTTTGGCATTACCCCTGTGCATCGTATGGGGAGACAAACCTTTTTCTTACCTGGTGATGCAAATGAGCGCAAACACGCTGAATTCCTGTTTGACCACTAGCTGAGGGGAGGGTGTTCTTCCCATTCGACGTATGGGTGCTGCACCCTCTCCCATTTGCTAGTTTAAATATTCTGCAAAGACGCCAAACTTCTGCCCCAATGCACTGACTCCCTCTTTAGTCAGATGCAGTCCATCAAATTTAAAGAACTTTCGCTCCCAGAACTGTTGCCAGCTCCCTACAAATCTGTGTCCTTTTTTCTGGCACCAGTCCTTGAGCCACGTGTTTAGCTCCCATATCTCCCCTTCTCTGACCTTCCGTCCATCTGCTCCCTTCTCCCAGACTGGCAGGATCTCAGAGAAGGAGATGCCGGACGAAATAGATGATAGTTTGTCACCCAGCCTAGTCAGGTGTTCCTTGGTCTCCCACAACTGACCGGTTGGCAGATCATTAGTCCCTATGTGTACTAGGACATCAATGTTTTCTCCTGCTTTGTGAACAATTTTAGTAATGCGGTCAGTGTCTCTCCATGCTGATGTACCTGAGACATCTGACCATCACCCTGGCTGGAGATGGGTATCAACTCCCGAATCATGGAGTCTCCTATGATCAGAAGTTTTTGGATTTCCTTTGTGCTTGTTTAGTTTTGGTTCCTGATTTGGGTGAGTATTGTTGTGCTAGCTCCTGTGCACGCAGTGTCCTGCTCTGCAGTGTCTTCTGCCTCTTTATTTGATGTCAGAGATAGAGGCAGATACCTGTTTGTAGTGTTTATATGGTTTTTGGAGGTAATGTGTTGGAGAGCAGAGAGTGATGGGGCACCTGATTTGTTCCTCCTAACCACCTGCCAACCTCCTGGACCAACTCACCCTCTGCGGTCGAGGTTTTTCTGTTGGATGCTGGGGAAATGGCGGTGGTTCTTATAATGTATTTCCTCTTCAATATGAAATTTGAGGCGTGCAATCTCTGCCCATGCTGCCCGGAGCTGAGACCTAAGATCTCCAAAGGCCCAGCATGTAGGACAGTGTCCTAAATCCTGTAAGACTGTCCTTCTGAAAATTGTTCCACAGTACCTGCAGTTAATGAAATCCATTACAAATAAGTTGCTGGGTTTGTAACCTAGTCAGAGTAATTAGAAGGAAAAAATGCAAGTAATGGTTTAATTGTGCTTTGTTTAACTTGTTATAACAAGTTAAATTACTAGTGCCCTGTAAATGAGATCACCTTGTGGAGGCCCCACTGATCCGCCCCTTCCCCTGCCTAAAAAGAAGAACCACGGACGAAAGAACAAGGAGGTAAGAGCAGAAACAATCAGTCAACAACAAATGCAGTAACCCTGAAAGCTTATCCTAATGTTAGATAAAACTGTAAAACCTGTAAAGCACCACCTGTAATAATTTCAGAGAAGATATACCCTGTAAGAAACACTTTGCTCCAGAGAAAAATAAAGCAGTAACAGAAGATATACCTTGCAAAGACAATTTGAATCAGAAGATTACAGCAGTAATCTGTTAGCACACACCTGTAGGCACACCTTGTAATAATGCAGAAGAAGGTATACCAGAACAACAATTTGAATCAGAGAAAAAATAAAGCAATGAAATGTTAGCAACAAACAGTAGCAATCCCTGTGAGTAAAAATAAAAACACCACCACACAGTAAATCTGCTAGCCAAACTAAGTCTTAATCCTTCTCCCTTGCTCTGGTAAGTTTCTCTACTCTGCCTTTCAAGCAGTCTTAGAAGGAAAGAGCTCAGGTGAAGCTAGGTGCCTTGGCCAGCAAACCAAGTCTTCTTGTGAGTACAAATCAGGATATTCCTCTGCAGCCTGTTTTCAATCACAAGTGTGTCATCCAATTCTTGTTGTTTCTTTGCTTCATGGACTGAGCCATCATGCTCCGGCTTACAATTGGGTGTTGTGCATATATTTTCTTCTACAGGGCCCTATCCATCTGCATCTGCCGGCCAACCCCGGGCAATGGACCTGGCTAGCCCCCCCCCCCAACCTGGGTACCCATAGTGTGACTTTTCAGACCCTGTATGTGTGCACAGTACTGTGATTTAATGCCACTAATTAACCTGATTTCCCCCTCCCGTGTTACTGTTCCCTAAATAAATCAGATTTGTTGTTGTTGTTAAACTTTAAACTGTCTGAAGTGTCAGTACCTTCATGCCAAGCACTGTATTAGTTTGTGTATGCTGCTTAACCTTATTTTTCAGGGGGTCCTCAGAGATGAACCTGCAAATCAGTCCCAAGGGTAAGTGGTACCTTATGAATGAACAGTGTGTATATGTGGGGTATTGGTACTGTAACTCCTGTGCATCATGTGGGCCATTAGAGGGATTAGAAGGGGGTCTCAGTGTCCCAGAGGGCTGTGACCAAACTAGACCAACTATTACAAACCCTGACCTCTGGGTGGAGGCACCCGCCATAGTACCTAGGTCCCTCAACCTGTCAGTAGTCAAGCAAGCAGGGGTAGTAGCCCTTGGGATAGCACCACCTGGGGGTTACATGCTGACCAGCTGTTTGGAGACAAAAGGCTCCCATTCCTAACAAGGAAAAAAATACGGAAGTAGATCTACACTGTCTTCGGCAGCGTGGCCGGATCAAGGCCCAGGCCTAGAGCCCTTGCCTACGGGGGGGGCAGCCCTGAGTAGATCATCCTGGCTACAACAAGCAGGCTCAGTCAGTATAACTTGTAATCACTCCAATCTGGGACACTTCAGCCTAATTTCTGTAATAAATCACAATTATTCTGGCACCTGTTAACATCTTATTAAGCCAACAACCCTGTGATATATACCCAGCCACTGCCCTGCCTGGACCAGTAGCCAGTCTCATGCAGACATTAGCCCATCTACAGCTTCTTTATTAATTCCTTTCTGCTTGCTATTGTTTGCTCAGAGCTAGACTTAGGCACCCCCAGTCCCAGTAGCTGCTGAGGCTCCAAACTCAAAGGGTTTCCAGTCTGACCAAGTGCAAAGTATCAGCCTTTGAGATTTTAATTTTGTTTTTAATTATTTAGATGTCTCACTGTGGCCTGGCACAACAGCACACACAGGGACTCGGGAGCTAGGCAGGATCTTCCATAACAGCATCATAATGTCAAAGATGCCTGCCAAAGTACAGTGGTAGGAGCCCCCCATGACTAACCTTGCTGCCCCCTAAAACTCAAGGCTGCCTTTGTGCCTGCCCTCTTAAATTTAAAATCCACCATTGCTTAATATGTTTTCCTTTAGTAAGTTACAAGGTGTTACCAACATTTTAGTTTTATATGGGTAACGAATATACTTAGTTCATGCACCCATTTGGAAGGAAATAGTCTTCTAAGCCTGATATGAATCAAATCACAGATTAAAGGAACATTGTCATAATCCCCATTTTCCTCGCAGTGTCTACTCACCTGCCACCCTGCAGTAAGAGATTGGGATTTCTACTGTAGGGCATGTCATTCATTAGTAATCTTTATTTTATGTTCCCGAGTGAGTGGCACCATTTCACACAGGGTAGTGGCCACAGCCACAGCTATTATGAGAATCGCCTGAGCTTCCTGCTGTGTGCTCGAATGTGCATCAGATAGCCAAGCATTATTACGCAGGGTCAGACTATTGTACCTCTAGAACATCTCCCATTAGCCATCAGGTAGTAGCAGTTACCAATGAAAGTTCCAGTTTGGGGTTTGGGATGCGTAGTAGCACCTAGTGCTACCGCGCATGCCCGCACCGGAGCATAGGCGCAGACTGGCGATGCCTGGAACCCCGGAGCTGGACCTTTCTATTAAGAATTTAACTTGCTTACACTGCTCTGTTTTAACGGGGTTGTTTTAGAGGTACAGCTGAATGACCTTTATTGAGCACTATTTATTTTACGTACCATGAAAATGTGCCCCGCTCGTCAGGAATGAGCGTTCCAGCACACAGCAGGAAGATCAAGGAGTTATGCAGGTCACGCTCTGTCTTCTGGTGCAGCGGCAATTTCCAAATGGCGCATCAGGGACAGCAGAAGAAACCATGATACAGGTAAGAAACACGACAAATTCCTTGGCAAAGGTTAGCTGCAACCATATTCAAATACTAGGTTGTGCTAACCGGGTGTTTTAGCAGCCCTGGTAATTGCCAGCACTGTTTTGGACAGTTTAAACAAATCTGATGGCTAAGCTAGGGCCTACTTCCTCTTTTGTTGTAAAAATAATTAAGGTCATACTGCTAAAATGTTATTTTGATTTTACTATACTGTATGGCTTGTACTTAAGTTTTTGTTTACAGAATATTAGCGCCTGTTGCTTAAAAAATTAACTTGTTGGACAATTATTAAAACATCGGCACATGGCAATGCAATACCTTCGGACATCTGAAAGCTCCTGGTGCCCCTCGTCCTGTGAAGAACACAAATAACCATGCTGTAGAAGGAATGCGTCAGGACTGGAATGGACTGACTGCGATAAAGGATAGGGAGACTACCAGAAGGGGAGCGGGCAGATCCCCAACTCCACATGGAGGAGGGGATGGCAGGATACAGCTGTTCTCCAAGGACTGCCATATCCCTACCAGAACTATACATCACTCATTTCTCGCACTAGCTTGTGCCAGCTGGTATAGCCCCAGCCCACCAAGAAAGCTCTAGGAGCTGATGGGGGACCAACTGGGCCCCAAGAATGCTACAATGGCTGGGCAGAGGGGGCACACATAGTCATTAATGCTGCTCATAGGGCAGCAAAGCCTTCGCCCTCTCCACTGGCCCTAAACACCTCACATCTTGTCCACGAAGAGGGCCCATGCCTACCCTGTCCCAACTGCCCACACACTGTAGCTTCGGACATGGCTAGGGATTGTGTACAGACGGAGCACACAGCTAGTTACATGGATCACATGGACTGCCCTACAGGTGAGCATCATGCGTTAAGAGGGCAGATTTTCACAGCCCTCTGCCTGTGCTGAGGGGCTAGGAGCCTTCTGTGGACTATGCCAGATTTTTCTTTGGCCTAGGGCCCCTCGTCATTTTAATCTGGTCCTGTTGAGCAATGGTGTAAAGAGAGAGAGAGGTTCAGACAGTGAAGCATGCCTAGGTGGGGGTGTTATTCAATGGAGAAAGATGACAGAGGCGATGCCTCACCTCAGCGGTGGGGAAATACTGGAACCACTGTTAAAGAAAAGGTTGGTAGAGTATCTTGAATCAAAAAGGCTGCAAGACCAAACACAGCATGTATGTATGGGGGGAAGGGGGGGTTAGAACCTAGTTAATGGACAGATGACCAAGGGTGGTTAATGACACTCACTGTAAGAATAGAAGCGTGACCACCTGTGTGCCGCAGGGCTCAGAACTGGGACGGGTCCTCTTCAATGTTCATATGAGACACTGTAGATAAACTACAAAAGAAGGCATGCTTTTTTGCAGATGATACCAAAATCTGTATCAGGGTGGACAATCAGGAGAGGGTGCAGAGAATGTGTAGGGATCTTGGGGAAACTTGAAGAATGGTCAAAAACATGGCACTTGGGGCTTAACACCAAAAAGTGAAAAATTATGCACCTAAGGCATAGGAGCCCAGGAATGAGTATAGGACGGAGGCGGGTACTGTCAGTCACTAAAAAGGAAAGGGACATTGGGATTATCATAACTGGTGACCTCTAAGTGGTAGTACAATGTGAAAAAGCAGTGGGTAGTGCGATGCTGGAATGCTATGGGAGAGCAATCTCAGCATGAGGTGGTAGGTGATGTTGCCACTGTATCATTTACTGGTGAGACCCCACCTGGAGTACTGTATCCAGTTCTGGAGGTCACACCTCAGAAAAGATAGAGTGCAGGCAGTCCAGAAGGTGTCAGCTAAGATGGGTCACTGGTTGTACCAAAAGCTCTACGATGAGAGACTGATGGACCTCAACAAGGACACCCTGGAAGAGATGAGCGCTAGAGGGGACATGATGACAGAGACCTACAAGTACCTCAGGGAGGTGAACATGGTGCAGGAGGAAGTTTCTTTCAAAGGAGGAAGAACACCAGCACCAGAGGGTATGCACTGAAGCTGGAGGAGGGAAGATAAAGGGGGATGTGAAGAAGTAATACTTCACTGAAAGAGTGGAGGATGCCTGGAATAGAGTGTCAGTGGAAGTGGTGGAGTCAAAAACTGTAGGGGGCTTTAAGCATGTGTGGAAGGACATAAGGGAATATTAGATATAGGCAGGAAGGAGGGAGGGTCGCCAGATGCCAGTTAAAGTCTGTGGAGGTGGACTAGGCAGGGACCATCTGAACAGAGAGGGTGGGCCAAGTAGTCCTTTTCTGCTGACAAATTCTATGTTTCTAAGGAACTCTCAAACAATTTTCAAGAGGTGGGGTCTTGCCCAATTTAGCCCCTCATCTTCCCCACTGTGACCACCACCACCAAGTCTATTAAGACCACGTAATGCATCCCTTTGCTGCAGCTGCCACAGGAGAAGATGCTCTGTCTTTAACGGACTATGCTGTCCAGCAGTACTGAGGTGTGACCCAGGACTCCCTAAAGCCTGTGAAATTTGGCATATTGCGAACCCTCCCGTCATTTGTGTTGGTGACAAAAACATCCTATACTGAAGATGTTTGGAATAATGAGGGACAGCATTTAGCTGTTGTCTACCCATGGGGTGGACAGCAATTGGCTTGTACCTCTACCAATAACCTCTGCACCTCATGTACGGCCTATATGTAACACAGTGCCCAATACCATGTCTACGGCCAGGAAAATGAAAATGACGTATTTACCATAATTGTTGATCTTCCAGAATATCTCCACCATTGATTACCACTTATGGGTCTGGTGCCAGAGGCACTAGGACCCCATGGGAGCAATTTTATTTTGCAGGGTGGGAGCTGATGTTGGCTACTGATGGCACCGCCGCACATCACATAATGCAATGCACGCTAGTCAATAGCAGTCACCAGCTTCCTCGTGCACCTCAGTTCTGATTATAAGGAGAGAAAGTGGAGAAAATAAGTGTGGGCAAAACAAAAATGAACAAAATAAAACCCGACTACCAGCTTAAGCATGAGAAACATTGCATACTAGGGGTACAAGAGGAAGTTGGGTCTATAGAGCCAGAGCCTCACGCAAGCCAGACAGAAGGTAAACAGTAGTCCAGAAAAAAGGGCAGGAGCCCTGAGCATGTGGCTGTGGCAGGAACATGAGGGAAATGCCCAGTATTGGGACCCCTTGTAAATGAGATGGTGCAACGTGACAAAAAAGAATGAGACACATCCCCAGGGTGCGGCGAACAAATGGTGCACAAGACTTGCGGCATTCTCAAGGCCGGTGACTGGGATTTTCCATTCAATGTGCCAACTGCTGCAAGATAGACCAACTTTTTCTGGTCTAGCCTACAGCAATCCTGGGTACCCGTTTTACAGGGCTTGCGCCAAATATTTGGTGCAAGCTGCAGGAAATCGGGTGAAGTGTTGCAACTGCCTCCGACCGACTAAAATTGGGAGCAGTTACAGCAAAGGTGTTTGGCACAGCTGCATCAAAAACAATGGTTCGGTGAAGAGCCTGATGCAAGCCCTGTATTACCATTTGAAAATCTGTCCCATAGACTCCAAGAAAAAAAAGAGCAACTCTGTGCCACCAGATAAAGAACTGTTTCAATTCCTGAGTTAACCAAATCCCTCTTTCTTACATCAGGGAAGAAGAAATGGGGAACCTAGGTGCATCTGGAGTTGCAGGACTGGACAGTTCAAGGGAGTCGAGATATGTTCACCTCCCCAGGCACCCCTAAGGGTAGTGGGCGAAAGGCCTCAACAAATAAGGAAGGAGGGGCACTCAACCAAACAGTCTGTCATAGTCAGAAACGATTACATCAAAACATGGACCTGCTTTCCCAGCAACCACAACGATGTCCCTGTGTGAGAGCTAGCACAGCTGATCTTAGCAGGTGCAAGGCACCCCCCCCCATATGCGAAGCAGCTGGCAAGTGGCGTTAGACTGGATAGTTTCCAGGGGCACATGCTGCATTTATCAACTAACAGAGATATACCCACAGAGAGGATATACCCCCGGCAGAGAGGAGGAGGAGGAGGAGGACAAGAAAGAAATGGGGGGGAAGGGCCACCTTCCACTAAAGCCCTCCCCCTTTTTTTGGTTATTAAAGGACCCTTACCCCAGTGTTGTATATACTCTTCTTTTTTTCTGTTAGTGAGAATGGACTGTCATATGAGTGCCTAACTCCCTTTTTTATATACACATATAAATAAAAGGAGATACCCCATAAGGGAGTATAACCAGAGGGTATCCCGTGATAATCGCAATGCAATAATAGCGAATCAAAAAATCACGCATCAATTATAGTGAACACTGAATTGGCAACTAGTAAATAACAGCGCTTGGTTGTATTAGCAAATGTCTATGTGCAAAAACAGCGATGCTAGAAATCGTGATCAACAAGTACTCCATTTAAATTTCTAAAATGTTTAAAATGCAATCCAGCAAACACCTCACTTGTACCAGGGCAAGGTTACAAACTGAAACAAAACCAAAGTACTTGCCCTCAGACCCCCGATGTCCTGCTTCAACTCCTGCAGCAATGCCAGGAGAGATGGACATATCAAAGCTCTGACCAAATGTTGGACTGCACGCTTAAGGAAGCGCTCTTTCGAATGGCTGGCTCCAATTTTTAAACAAGCACAGAGTGAGTCCTGGAACTAAAGGAGCGGGCCTCCTGAATAGAAATTATTGTTGGTGAGTCCAAGATTTACAGGAGCGGGTCTCCTGAACATAATTACTTATCAGCAAAAGTCCAGAATCGTTGCAGGGGGAAGGCAGCAAATGAAAATTAAATACTTGCCCTCAGACCCCCGATGTCTTGCTTTGACTCCTGTAGCAATTTTGGATTAATGCCAGGGGAGATGGGCATATCAAAGCTCCAACCAAATGTTGGACTTCACGCTTAAGGAAGTGCTGTTTCGGATGGCCGGCTCCAATTTTCAAACAAGCACAGACTGAGTCCTGGAAGTACAGGAGCAGGTCTCTGAACAGAAATTACTGTTAGTGAGTCCAGGATTAACAAAAATGCACATTTCAGAATGTAGCACTGCAGCTACGCTATTTTCAATTTCGGCATTTGCACTGTGCACAAACTGCAGCTGTGCATCAATGCAGTGATCGTTATTTTCACTTTCTGCATTTTTGTACAGTCGCTCATTATGTGGTCACCATTATATACTCGCTATAATGGCGACTGCGATTTTATTTTCACTATCATAATATGGAACCTAACCAGAGAGATGTCCAATACGGGATGAGCTTGCCCACAGGCCATGACTCTGTCTAACCACTGGATGCCAAGCAGGGCGTGGCAATAGACGGTGACGATATTCTGGAAGATCAACAACTACAATAAGTAGGCCGGCCCGCCGGCACAGTGGTAGTGCTACCGCTTGCAATGCCAGTAACCCGGGTTCGGTAGTGAGCCTTGGCTGCTGGTGGGCTGGCCGGAGGGGGGGGAAATCAAGTGCCGGGAGGGCTGCTCTCCTTCTCCAGGAAAGGAGGGCCGCATTCCCCACTGCTATTCCGCCACCTGGGTGACCATGGGTGGAGGTGCAGCTGGGGGAGCAGCAGTCTCAGGGAGGGGCAGGTGTCGACCAAGGGTCTGGAGCGAAGGCACATCTCAGCATGCTTTCATCTCCTTGGCCCCTCCCTATGTGCCGGCATCTGCAGGGGGTGGGACCAGAAAAATGAGAAAACAGCCCCACATCAGCTCCTGAAGATGGGTCCCAGCGACAGCAGCGATCAGGGAAAAGCTTCTGCAGAGTGTCCACTCCACCTGAGGTAAGGAGGGAAAAGGAAGACTCCTCCATCCCACCCGGGGGGGGGGCAATCCGAGGACTTGAAGGTTCAATGGGGGCGGGCACCTATGGGATTAGATAGTCTCCTGTCCTCCAGTACAGCCTGAGTGGTCACATTGGGAGCCCTGATGAGAGGAGCAGGCGTGCAATAGGAGGGGGTATAAACAAAAAGTAAAAAAAAAAAAAAAAACAATCACAGTAAGTACATAATTTTCCTCTCTTTCAGGAATTGGTCTTCACCACTGATTCCCACTTATAGGTCAGAGCACCAAGTTTTCCCTTCTTTTGTAAAGGAAGGGGCTGGCTCACCCAGAGGGTAACGTACCTTCTGCATGAAAGAGAACACGAGGGCAGGAGCTTCTCACTAGTCTGACGGGACCCAAGACTAGTCAGGGCCAGGTGGGGGCTCCTGTGGCAGAGGACCCCAAGGCCGCACTGACAGCTGCCGCCTGACCCAGAGGGACAAGAAATGAGCCCCTGGAACTGTGAATTTAGCACCTGACACCGAGCCAAAGGTGCCAGTCTGGAAAGGCAAAGCCACGCCATCCGCTTGGGGCAGACTACAGTTCCTGAAAGCCTGGAGGCCACCTCCTTGTCATCATACAATGTCCTTGATTGGTGTTGAGCTACCTCTAGGCCTTGAACAGAAATGCAAATGGCATGCCTGACTAACTCGCTTTGTGGCACTGCAGCCAGAAGCTGACTTAGCTGCAACCAAAGGCTAATAACCAAGAAAAAAATGGCACCACCCACCATAGGTAATGGAACCATATCTATCATAGAAAAAATAAGTGCAAAATGACTCTCAGTTTGTGTCAGCAAGGAGATGCTTCTAAGTTCAACAGGACAGCAGAGCCGTACAGTCCCCGTAGGGCAGACCCCCATCCACAGTGAGGGTGTCTACCAGTGGCTTCAGAGAGAACTCCGTCTCCTGGCCACCATTAGACTCCAAACTGGCTCAGGTTTGGTGATGTCCCTGGAGATCGTTTCAGTCACCCCCATGACCATGGTTAGCACCACCATTGGTGCTGGTCTCAGCAATGGCTCTGGCTTCGACCCCAGAGCCATCCCCAACCCCAGCACTACAAACAACATCAAGACCTGTGACATACCTAGGGACAACAATGTCAACAGCACTGTGCACAGTGCCAGGCCCAAAACCAATACCATGGCTATTGCCGCGGGGCCTTGCTGCTGTCCACCTGGGTGCTGCTAGTGACACCAGGGGAAGAACAACCTCCACTTCAGCAACTGGACGCAAAAATGGCCCAGGTCCTTCCTCCGACATTGCAAATGGTGTTAGACGGAGGCCAGGCATATCATCCAGCACCACCTGACTCGTCATCACTGCAAACGGTGCCAACAGCACTAGACATGATACCGAGGTGTCCACCAGTGTAGACTGAGCATATAGCTTTGGCCTTACCGCTGGGGACATCTGTTGCTTAGGGCAGGCAGACTGTGGGGAGTTCATACATGGCTGTCGAGAAAGAGTCAGATGTCCATGAGACCCACCCACAGGGATCTCGGACGCCTCAGCAGGGTGAGATCGAGGAGGACCTTGTATTTTCCTGGAACCTGAGGTTCCAGAAAGAAGCCCGGGGAAAGACCTAGCAACCATGTATTGGCTGCATGTGTATGACACCTACCTCCAAAGGTAGGGATCAGGCAACCCCACCTCACAGCGTGGATCTTAAGTGTACAGGGATCAACTGAGAAGCTGGTGTCACACACATCCATGTCGTGCAGAGGGCCAAGTCAGGCTGCAGAGCACTGATGTCAGTCTGTCGCAGTCATCTGCTTCCCACAGGGGTACTGATACATGATGGGAGGCTGCAGGACTTTCTTGGCCCCAGACCCATAAGTGGGAATCAATGGTGAAGACTGATTTCTGGAAGATCTTTTTTTTTTTTTTTTAAACTGTTTTTTTTTTTTTTTAGATCACACACATAGGAATGCATACATACAACACTTTAGTAGACATGATTGTATGGGTGAGAGTCAGTAATCTAATGCTATGTTATGCAACATAAGTGCAGAATAAAATTACAATTCTCTACCCTAATTTTAGATTATAACATTATAGCCAACCTGTTAGTTTCAGTCAAGTGCAAATGAATGGGTCAGATCTGCAATTCCAAGCTATGAGAAGTATGGAAGGGGGCATGGGGAGCCCGGGAGGCTGCCGTCCAGGGTAAAAAAGAAAAGGGGAAAATAAAATTAAAATTTTAATCAGGGAGGATCCCATCCATCAAAGGCTATGAGAAGTTCATGGAGAAAAAGGGAAAAGGGCTGGTCAGACCCCAATTACAAGGTAAAGGAGGAGGGTTTTGCCTCAATCACTGCTGGTCTGATCTGAACTGGGAAATATTAAGAAACCAGATATTCCATCGATTCATTAATTTAGGGGTTTTATTTTGTAGTCGAGCCGTCGTATGTTCTAGTTTATATATCTCATAGACTGTATCCTCCCAGGCTGAAATTGTAAGGGGGTCTGGGTGAAGCCATAGCCTCGTAATACATTTCTTGGCCGCTCCAAGTAAGATTCTGAGAAGATATATTTGGTGCGGGTCCTTAAAGTGGTGGGGAAAGTGAAGAAGGATCCCCACAGCCGGGGAGAAGGTGCACAGGTTCGGGAAAAGATCCATCACTCTATCCTTTATCAATGACCAGAATGCTGTCAATACTGAGCAGGACCAGAGAATGTGCGTGTGTGTAGCAACCTCACAACCGCAATGTCTCCAACCAGAAGAGTCCCCTCCGGCTGAGTATTTAGCTGTAATCTGAGGGGTACGGAAGAATCTGGGCACCACTTTCCAGGAGAACTCTCTCCATATAAATGAGCTGGAGGTTTTATGTTGCCTCCTCCAAATGCGGAGCCAGTCCTCTCGGGAGAGTTCAATCTGAAGTTCAGCCTCCCAATGATATTGCATAACCTGTGTCGGTGTCCCCTGTAGGGCCTTATAAAATCGGGAGACTAAATGGCTACGGTCTCCACCTCCTGCCAACTGGGACAGTAAGGGGAATAAGGGGGGATTATCTGAGCAGTAATATCCAGTCCAATCCTCTCATCCATGAGGTGACGGATCTGTAGATACCTGAAAAAGTCTGTTTTACTTAAGGAAAATTCCCTCTGAAGTTGATCAAAAAGCTTGAAAACAGAGTTATTATAAAATTGGTATGAATGTCGTAGGCCTCGTTGGGCCCAGGTCTTAAAAGTGGCATCGAATCTTGCCGGGGTCCAGGATGGGTCCTCAGCGGGGATTCCCACCCAGTCTGATAAAAACATATTAGCTGGACAGGATAAAAATTTCATCCAAGACTGGAGCATTCCTCTAGTAAATCTGGATCCGCCCCGAATACGGACTTTATTGTGGGGCTGAAACACTCTGGAATAATCCAAGAAATGATCAGCCGTGATCTGCTCCACTTTGAGCCAGGGTGGGGCTAAGATTTGAGGTAAAAGCCAGATAGTGATGTGTGTAAGCAGAGCGGCGAGCCAATAATTAACAATACTAGGAAGGGGCCAACCCGCCTCCATCCTTGGGGCATTGAAGCTTATTAAGTGCGAGCCTGGGTCTCTGGTTCACCCAGAGAAACTGACTAACAGAGCTGTCCCACCTCCGGATATCCTTCACTGTGAGAGGTAATGGGATATTTTGCATTACATATAGGATCTTCGGAAGGGAATTCATCTGGATAGACTGAACTCTAGCCAGCAGTGAATGAGGGAGGGGTGTCCATCTCGCCAAGTCTGAATATATTCTTGAGAGAGTTGAAGAAACATTCAAGCGTATAAGTTTGAAAAATTCTGGGGTATTTTAATACCTAGATAGGTTATGAAGGGTTTATCCCATTTGTAGGGGTGTTTTAAGATGAGTTCCCGGGACATTGGGGATTGTATAAGTAAAACTTCTGATTTAGACTGATTAATTGTGTAGCCTGTAAGAATTTTTATTTCTTGTAATAAGGAGGTCAGGGTTTGTAGCGATTCCTCAGGGCGAGTGATGTAGAGAAGAAGGTCATCAGCATAATAAGCTATTTTGTGATGAGAGGTCTCAGAAACACTATATCCATGTAAACTAGGAGTTTGTCAAAGTAGTTGGGCTACAGGCTTGACAAAGAGGGCAAACAGATACGGAGAAAGGGGACAACCCTGATGGGTGCCCCTAAATAGGGGAAATTGATCGGAATGTGAACCGTTCAGATTCACAATTTCTGGAAGATCTGCTCTTCTTCTTCTTCTTCTTCGTCTCCTGATATGCATGACCATAGGACAAAAAAGGATTATTTTACTGTGATATTAAGGGCAAAAATCTTAACCCCCAAAAAGTGGAATCAGAACCGGATTCCAGTTCCAATTCCACACCCTCTTTTAAAAGCCACGTGCAACCCAAAATGAGTTTCAGTCCCTCACCACCCTTCCTCCTTTACCTGCTGCTGCTCCTGAAAGGGGGTAGAGGATGGTGCACAGACTCCACTAAGATTAATGTGGGTCCCATCTCCTGCATCATCCATACTCCATCCAGTCCACTACTCACTGGTAATCTTGTCCCACTGAGTCCAGTCCCAACCCTGAGGTTCCCATAGTTACTTCAGTGAGCCCCTGCTGCCACCACCACCACTGCCAGTCAAGTCTCTCTCTCTCTCTCTTTCTCTTCCCTTTCCCCTGTCAAAGTTGCTGCTTGGACTGCTGGCAGGACACACTCACACTTCAGGACTGGTTCCTTCCATAAAATTATCACTGTTCCTGCCAGGTTGGCCCCCTTATGTCCTCCTGATGGTGACTGACACCCTGTCCCCTGTACTGTGCTATACTGCTGTGCATACTGCCCCCAGTCTGGCATGCCATTGTTAACTCCTGGTGTGATCTGGGAAAAAAGGTAGCCAACTAAAACAACACCCTGCACATGCTTTACAGATGCAGCCTGAGAAAAAAGGCATCTGGTGGTTGGTGGGGGACAGTATTCTGCTGCAGCTGGCCAGTGAGCAGACAGATGGAGCAGATAGTTGGTAGTCGGACTCGGAGTGCTATGGAAGTTGGTTCTTGGGAGACAGAGTATATACTCCTGTGGCTTTACTACAGATGGGATGGAATCAGGGGGATGGAGTCACCAATGGCACAGTGTGTTCTACTGTTGCAGGCCAGGAGAAGAAAAAGCTCACTGCAAGGCTTGCCAGAAACAGATTAATTTCACTGGCCAGGTCTCACCACTGGATAGAGTTTGACTCATGGGGGGGGGTGGATGAGTGGTGACACTGACCTGGATGGAACATAGCACCACTAGGATACTGGGCAAGGCTTGAGCACCACTCTGTTGTGGAAGTGCCAGCATGGCATGCAAGTAGATTGTGTCGTCAGGTCAGCCGAGTGGTTTTGGGGAAGGGGGTCAGCTATTCAGTTAGGGATTTGGGAACAGAACTACCATCCCGTATGACTTGTGGGGAGGAGACAGAAGTAGTGCCCGATCATCTGAACCCTGACCTCACCTGGCAGGTAATGGATGAGGCCCCACAATCCCGCCTCAAGTGAGTAATAATCCAATGGATGCACCCAGAATGGATTCCACTGAATCCAATCGCCCCTACTCTCATGTGCTGGCTATTACTGGGCTGTGTCCACAAAGCCAGATCCCCATCTCACCACTAACCAAATGACACAGCTAGCAAGCACTACAAAAATATCAGCCACCAAGACAGCAAAAATAATGAGAAAATAAACTGGATAATAGCTCTACTGTGGAGTCAGCAGACTGAAACATGCACACTCCCCCCCCCACCACCACACTACATAGATTAGACAAAAACACACACACACACACACATAAAATCTACCTATACAAAAACAAAGACGAGAGACTTATCTGGCACTTTAACTATAAGCCTGTAAGGCTGGCCCAACGGCACAGAGGCAGGGCATCCATCTGCGACGCTGACAACCCAGGTTCAGGAACAGACTCGGGACGTTGGAGGGGCAGTTGGGGAAAAGGACTGCGCATCCAAGGGACTGCTCTCTTCCTCCGGGGAGGTTGGGTGTCTGGCATGCTACAACCCCTAGTGGAGGCTGGGGAACCACAGTGCCAGCGCCATATCAGTGGGGGGGGTGGACGCTGGTCGCCATTGCACGCCCCGCCTCTAATACAGCATACAAAAAATTGCCAGCCCCCAAGCATGAAGCTGTGTTCTGCTGCCTCACTGCCTACCATGTCCACCAGGTGGGGTCCCACTCCCATGGCCCCACCCTGCGGGGTAAGCCAGGGCAAGCTACCATTGACTTTGGGGAGAGGGAGCCCAGGAGAATAAGCCTGGGCATGGGGTGGTGGTGAGGTTGGGAGCTGAGCCCTGGTGGGGGGTGGGGTCAGGGGAGCTGACATAAAAACAAAACAAAACTATAAGCCTATAGTAAATTTTTGCAGGAGTAAGAATGTTCAGAGCAAAATTTGGGGTCAGTTTACCTCATCAAAACTGCAGCAGCTCATGCCAGCTCGGTGGCGCAGAGGGCTGAGGAGCTGGACACCACACCTCGAACCACGCCGGTGACCAAGTGTTGGGAGCGAGCTCAGGTTGCCGGGGCTCGGCTGGGGAGGAGAGGATTGAGCATCTGGTGGGCAGCTCTCCTCTCCTGGGGAGGGTGGGGGATACAAGCCGCTGCAGCACTGGCCCCTGGTGTCGACCAGGGGATGGTGTGCGGCAGCACGGAGAATGTGTGAGACGGCAGGGCAGACGTTGATGCATAGCGTGTGGGCGCCCAAGCTGCAACACCCTTGATGTCACCAAGGCACTGCTGACAACAGGAGGACAAAAAAGTGGAGGAAAAAGGAATAGTCCAGTGTGCATGAGGCCTCGGTCCATTGGCGCCACACTAGACACACCAAGGATTCTCCCTCCCAGCCCAGCTCACCAGGAACTCCCCAGTGTGTGGGTACATATCTGCTGGGTAAGAGACCTGGGTGTTGTGCAGGGGAAAGGAGGTAGAGAACGGGAGCTGTGACTGGTGGGGCACCTGAGGCAGAAGGCTGACAGAGAACCATAGGTACACCCCCAGTCGAGGAGATAGGAGTATAAAGAATAATTAAAAAAAAAAAAAAAACTGCAGCAGCTCCAGAGATGCTACTCTTGCTCTCTCTAAAATGTCTCACAAGTTCTGCAAGCCGCAAAGCCCCTAGGGAGTCATATGGTGTGGACATTCTGTCTGAAGGGCACCCACATGGTGTCGCTACTATCTGCAGAATGATTTTCATCAAAAAGACCCATTTCACACAATATCTGACACTTCTGCGAAAAACAAAATAGCTTTGCGATAAAACAGCAGAACAGTGTTCCTCTATTTGTATTGTGGAGTCAATATAACTGATGAAATTCTGGCACAGATGAAATTCACCCACTTGCTTCCAGTGAATTTGTGTGTATTTCTCAGGGGAACGAACACGTAGCAGCAGAAGAAAGTAATGCCATTCTGCAGTGGAGTTCTGCCATTCTGCTTCTGATGGCCTTTCAGGAAATTAATTGGAATTTTTGAAAGTCTACAGAATTCTGTACCATCGGAATTTGAAAGCACTCTCTCTAGAGCTTACCTCCCCGTAACTACTAGTTGGAATATATATAATTTATCTATGTACTGAAGTGTGAGTTTAACACTCATCATTGTACTATGTTTGGCTCCCTTGGTTGGAGCTCACTAGAGATCAGAAGGAAATGGGCATGAGCCATACAAGTCTACGACATTTTAAAGAATAATTTGATGCATAATTTAGCAGAGAGGCTAGAAAAACCAAACCATGGTCGCAATCTGAGAAAAAAAGCGGCCAGAGAGTTAATAGTTCCTAAATTTAAAAATAAATTCACTGCTATGACATTTCAGTATAAGGCAGCCACTTGTTGGAACCAACTTTCCTTCCATCTTAAAGATTTACATATGAAATCAAATGCTTTTAAAATTGCTGTTCATAGGGAAATGGAGTATCACTGCACTTGTAATGGATAGTTTAAATTAGATGGAGGAAAAGTACATATGTTGATTGACAGGTGTGGTGTCTTGTCGAATGGATTAAGTAGTGTAATGTAATGTCTGTTGTATTTGTCTTGTAGTGTATAATATTCTTTATTGTTTGTAATTTGTCTGCCTGGGGTATGTATTGTTTTTGTACTTATGTAATGTATTTTATGTTACTGAAACTTGACACTTGAAAACAGGTGCACCTTGAGAAAAGGGCATATATAAACCTAATGGTGTTATCACTGTATAAATAAATGCTATCTACTACTACTACTACATACAGCAGACCAATATATAAAATAAAGCTATAAAATAAAAACACAGGAACATAGAATTTGATAGCAGATAAGGACCACTTGGCCCACCCGGTCTGCCCATTTCCCCCCCTACAAAGTCACTGCAGACCCTACTTGATCTCAGTCCCCCTTCCTTTCTGCTAAAATTCCCTTATGCCTGTTCAGGGGCGCATTAAGTGTGCCAGTCACATCGCTGCGCGACACCTTGCCCTGGACTCTTCACTCCAGCATGACTTGCCACCCTGCACAACTCACCCCTGGACAAGTTTGTTTTCTTAAATTTGTGCTGGGGTCGAACTGTCTGGAGACGAATTGTGCAGGGTGCCAAATCATGTTGGAGCGAAAAATTGGGGGTGAGGTGCCGTGCAGCGACATGACCGGCATGAGTTGTTATGTAGCCACTGTCCCATGCATTCCTGAACCCCATGACTCTCTTCACCTCACCACCTCTGCTGGAAGACTATTCCAGGCATCCACCTCTCATTCTGTGAAGAACACTTTCTCATATCACTCCTGAATCGACACCCGCACCCCCGAGCTTCATGCATGTCCCCTTGTTCTTGAGCACAGATGAAATTCACCCACTTGCTTTAGTGGAATCTGCATATGTTTGCTGGGGAATACTTGTTTCAAGAAGTGATGTGTGACTTTTCTGCCAACGGTGGTCTAAGAGGAAACCAAGTGGATGTCTACAGAAAGGCTGTTTCACAAGGAAGGAGCAGTTAGGAGGCAGTGTGTTCTAGTGGTTAGAGCACTGGCTTGGGAACTAGAGATTGTAGGTTCAAACCATGCTAAAGTCCAGTACTCGATGTGTGAACCTGGGCATGTCACACAACCTCCCTGAGGTCCGCTCCACTCAGTTGTAGAAATGGGTAGAATGGGACCTCACTGAAAATAAGATGTTATATCTCAGCTGGGTTATCCTAGATAATTACATAGTAAAATAACAAAGAATAATATAAATAGATGTGATGGATGTAAAACAAGCCCCGCTCCCTACACACAATTAGATAGCCGACTCTCATCTTCCTCAGGGGTATCCATCAACACATGTGGTGTCAGTAGGGATTTTATTGCCTTTATTTTTATTTATTTATTTATTGCAGAGTTGGATTATTCATGTCTGTTAGTGTTAAAATGAGTCAAAATAAAATTATGTATTTTTCTGAAGAAGCGCAACTAGATTTGGAATCTATTTTGGCATCAAGAGAGTATTCCTTGCCTTGTTTTGATTTGACTCAATACACACACCTGCACTCTCTGCATCTCATTCTCCTGCCACCGTTTCTCATCCTACAATTTCCCTTTAATGTTAATGATGCAGAAATGAATAATAATACTCTTCTTATTTACAAACGTCTTTTTTTAATTGCCAGAAATGCAGAACTCACTTCCCGCGTGGCATTTAAACATCAAATAACCTCTGCAGGGAACAGGCATTGCAGTGGTGTATCCCCAGGAAGATGTCAGCAGGCATCTAGTGCATTTATTATTATTTTATGAGACTTATAATAAATTCCTTTTTGAGTTATGGCAACCCTCATAACATGATGTGTTCTACTTATGTGCAGATCGGCGATACACAAGATCATATCCTGCTCATCCTCACTGTTGTCACACCTATTCAATATGTTAAATTAAGTTGCATGCAAGGGTGGAAGGGGGTTCTGGAAAAAAGACAAAGCCTTGTCCTCACCCAACCCCCCTTAAAAAAGGAATCTCAGGCTTGGGAAAGGCAAGAAGCAGATGATACCAGAAGGTGAAGGTCTTCATAAGTAAATGAGTAAGTGACAGAGTGGGTAAGTGTAGCACAAGCTTTTGCAAGTTGTTCTATTTTAGCAGGAAGTTGAGCTCCTTGGACAATTAATGCAGGTTGTGGGGCTATGTCTCCTCTTAATTTGAATGGGGAAGGAGGTGGGTAACATAGCTGGCCTACAGGGTAGAGTAACGAGCTGTTAATGAGTTTGGTACATCCAGCAGACCTGGGTCTGAATCCCACAGCCTCCACTTGCATACTGTGTGACCCTGAGCAAGTCACTTAACCAGCCCAAAGCTCTCGGGTTGCCCCTGAAAACAGGCAGTTGTGCCTAGTGGGCCTTACCCAGTTAACAAAGAATAAAATAAAAATACCACATCCGAAGCAGTCACAAGAGCATTCTGAAAGCCACATGTTTAGAATGGTTCCATGTGATTTGGGCAAAAGCAAAACAGCAACAGAAAGAGAGCGGGGCAGGAAACGGCGACCCTCACTAAACAGCGATCGCCGAAAACGGCAAAAACACTACACTGCATTTCTTCAGAGGGCTTTGTCCCCTGCACCCCCCTTCTATAAATAATCAATTCTGGGGGGGGGGACAAAAACTATGGGAGGGGGTGTTGGTCAAAGGTTGCCATTTCGGTGATCGCTGTTGTTCCCAGTCGCGCTTTTGTCGGTAGCCATTATTCCGTTACCGCTATTGCGGTCACCCATATCACGGGATACCATTTAGAACGCTTGGACTGAGCATGCCAGAGAGACCCTTTGATGGAAAAGCAGTATGTGGGAATGGAATACATCAAAGAACGCTAGGAGAAAAGAAATATCCAAATTGTTGGTTTTCTGTGCGTCTCTCCAAACCATACACACACTCTCAAGCCTCATTCCCAGAGCAAGGCATCGTAGGTATGCAAATCATTGTGCAAGTCAGCCTAACAAGGCTTTAGCAGAACAGACATTGCCTTGTTAACAAGCATGTACATCTAACCTAGTTTAGGTTGAGAATAACAAAGTACAGACAAGCGTTTCATCCTCTTGGGACTCCTCGGTGCACTGTTGTTATTTCGTAAGCACCTTGTCAGAACCCCAGGCAATGTACATTTAGATCACTCAGAGTGAGCATACCATGGAGGCAGTTTGCAATCGAAGCAATACAGTGCAATTTACATTAAACTATTACGCCAATGTGTTGGTTTTGCATTGTCTTCTATGGTTGACAGCGCACTGGCAACTCACATTGTGTTGTTTTTCAGCACATATTCATCTCAAGAATGGATATGCAGGGAAAGTCATTTGAGCAGAGGTGTAAGGATTTGCATACCCACAATGCCTTGCTCTGGGAATGAGGCTTGAGAGTGTGCATATTGTTTTGAGAGACATGATTGAAACTTTGAAATATGTAAAGGGGCTCAATAAAGTGGGGGAAGAGGGTTTACTTAAGAGGAAGAAGCGGGTCAAAACTAGAGGGCACAGCCTCAGACTGAAAGGAAAAAGATACAGGGGCAATGTGAGAGGGCGTGTCTTCATGGACAGATGGTGGAGCCCTGGAACAGACTACCAGATGGAGTGGTGGGGGCTAAATCGCTAGAAGAATTCAAGAGGGCATGGGACAAGCATATGGGTCTGAGTATCGGGGGGAGAGTGGAGGCTTGCAGGGAGGGGGAGGTGTAGGGAGGAAAAAGGGCAAACCAGATGGGCCGGTATGGTCCTTTTCTGCCGTCAAGCTTCTGTGATTCTCTGTGTGTGTGATTCAATATTTATGAAATGGTTTTGCAACTCAGCTGGATTGCATCTCCGACCAGTTCTGTTACAATGCAATATAAAAGTGAGTTACAATTCTTTGGTAACCTTTTATGTCAGGATTTATGCTGGGTCCAGCAACACTTGTGTAACTCACTGAGAAACACTAAAGCGACTGGTTGGTGGGACAGTTTGGTGTAACTTCTACTGTGTATAGTATCCATAAAAGGATGCCAGGAGAGAAGAAATATTTAATTGTTTGTGTGCATCTTTGGGAGGCATCAGCAGTTACGACACAAATGACCACACATGGCCACACTAGTGGCTCAGCGGTAGTGCACTGCACTGCTGTGCAGATGACCCGGGTTCAAGAATGACCTTGAGTTGCCTTATCAGAATGCAGGCATGGCTGCAGCAGCCATCGATCGCCAGTGCACTGCAGTCGGGTGGGAATAAGGTTGGGCACTTGGTGCAGCAGCTATCCCTGTAGTGAGAGAGCAGAGCTTGCTTCCTCCATAGACATTGCTGTGTGCATCTAAGGTCATCAGGAGGATCCATCCATGCCAGAGGAGGACGGAGAACAGTAAAGAAAACGGGATAAAATCCAACAGTCGTCTAAATGACAGCTAACGTTCTTGGCTCTTCTGGGCCTAGTACCCCAATACTGGATCCTGTTCACTGGGTGGACTGCCTCGGGAGGCGTAAGGGAGAGGGGCTGGCCCTCCACCACAGCCCCTACCCTTGGTGGAGAAGCTGTGGCAGTGGTCAGGTGGCAGCTGGACCCTGGGACTAGGGTATACATCCTGGGAACAGGGTATATCCCTGAGGATGACGTATCTATGGGACAACATGCTCAGTGGGGAAAACTCTAACACTGACAGCATATGCTGCAGTTCATGGCCCAACCTAATGTGCTGCAGTTGAGAGGGTTGTTTTTTTCACAAACCAGAGCTGCAGCAGGCTGGGTACTGCAGAAAAATAGTGAGATATTTGAACAATGTTTAGTTCCACACACCAGTCACTAAAGAATATGTTCTACAAAAATGGAACTCAACACAGCTCTGAGATTAGAGCACGTACATTTATTGTCCAACGTACGTTTCATTGGAAACCAACTCCAACAGGAATACGGATCTGTTTAGAGAAATCATACATTCATATTTAATATATTTCATATTGCCAGTGAACTAAGCTTGGCAAATAAATAAAAAAAAAAAAACAACAATTCATCTGTGAAATCATTAATACTTTAAAAATAAAATTCTCTCACAGTCTCTGATTTTGATACAATCTAAGAAATAATAAGTCACATAACAGAACTGGATCCTCTGTTAATATAATAGCAGACTCAGAAATAATGATTTAACTAAATAAAGTACCTATCTGGATGATTTTAAACATTATCATTCTTTTTCTATGGGTAGCCCTCCATAAAATAAAACAATACAATACAATAATAACGTAATTGTGATTCTTATTCATTGTATGTTATATAGTCACTCCACCATGCACTGCCTTTTTTTTAATTAATATTTTATTGTTTTGAAAGATGAAACAATACATAAAAGTATTCTCATGATAGAGACTAGTGCATAGCAAACGGAGCCATCTAATGGAAGAAGTTTAGGTACTCTAGACCCACTGGTTTAAGGATACGGGGAGAAACCATACATTATTCAAAGTCCTGACAAATGCAGCTACATTCTGCAAGAATGCGGCTGCCGGTAAAAAGAAAAATTAAATTTCGACATACTTTATACTCGGTTACAACAACTGATGTGGCCCCAGTCCAAACATGCCTCTGAAAAAAATTAAGTTAGCACCCCCCAAAAAACAGCTCCTACAAGAACTGTATTTCATATACAAACTGCTAGAAAGATTTTCAACTTTTCCGGAATTTAATGTAAATAAGCAGAACATTCTGCACATCTCTGGCAAACTTAGTAAAAACAGCCTCAGTTATGTCAACCAGTTTCCTTTTTAGTATAAGACAAAAGCAGAAGTCCTGCATTTATAAAATGCATAATGGGGCTACGCATTAATGCTGGGTTGGGTACTGGCCTGTGTGGCTCCACACACCTAGACAGGCACGCTGTACGGGTATGTAGAACGCACACCGGTGTGTGCCTCCCTGTTCATGGCCCTGCCCCCTGCAGCAGCTGCACAGTGGCAGATAGGAGGACAAAGGCAGACATCCAATCAGAAGCCAGTCCTGGTCCCCTAGAGGTCCCCTGCTCTGCGCAGAAAGTACAGTTTGTACTTACAGTAACAGCAGATCTTCGAGAGGCTCTCTTGCAGCAGGTAATACACTTGGGTATCAGCCGGAGGGTGCTCTCATTGATGGCAGCTTTCACTAGCAGTGATGACTGGGGGCTGCCCACAATGATGTCATCACGCTTACTTCTATAAATATGTGGGCGTCCCCCCAACGGCCTCAGTTCCCCGCTGGCGATCAGCTCATGGAGCAAGACTCCGAGGGGAACCAAGGAGGTTGGAGGTACCTTCTCTTTTCATTTTTGAGGAAGTTGTAGAAGATTGCTCTCTCCAAGAATGAGGGGAAAGAAGGGAGGGAACGTACCTGCTGTGAGAGATCCTCTTGAAGATCTACCATTACGGTAAGTACAAAACTGTACTATCTTCTTCATGGGTATCTCTTGCAACAGGTAATACACTTGAGATGATTCCCAAGCAGTGGCATAGGAAGGGCGGTCAGTTATGAAAGGAGGCCCTGTTGGACGGCATGCCCAAAGGCAGCGTGGTGCCGAGAGGCCAAGTCTATACTGCAGTGCATTGTGAAAGTGTGCACGGTAGACCAGGTGGCAGCATCATAGAGGTCAGTGATTAAGGCTCCATGGAAGCGTGCAGCAGTAGTAGTAGTAGAAAGAGCCCAGGTGGAGTGATCATGAACTATGCCTGGTAGGGTTTTTTATATTTATTGTAACAGTAGGTTATGCAATGTGCACGCCAATTTGATAATGACTGGTAGACCTTCCTTGCCTGAAGCAAAGGTGACAAAGAGCTGTTTGGATTTTCATGTGGCTTTGGAGCATGCTATGTGGTAATGTAGGATGCGGTGCGCATCCAAGGTGTGTAGGAGGGATTCACCAGGATTGGAATGATCTGGGTAGAAAAACAGTAAGTGTATGGACTGGTTCAGCGTGTATTCTGATACGACCTTTGGAAGAAAGGCCAGGTTAGTATGAAGGGAGACCCTGTCTTTGTGGAAGACCAGGTAAGGCTGAGAGCACATGAGGGCCTGGAGCTCAAAGATCCAGCGAGCAGAGGTAATAGCCACTAGAAATAAAGTTTCCCATACCAGAAAACGCAGGTCACAAGTAGCAGCTGGTTCAAAAGGTGACAAGGTTAATTATTCTATTACAAAATCGAGGTCCCAAGGAGGTACTGGCCTCCGAATGGGAGGCTTAATATACAAAATGCCTTTTAGGAACATGCAGGCAAAGTCCTGCTGAGTGACCTGACGGCCCTGTATGGGCTTGTGAAAGGCTGAAATAGTTGCTAAGTGTACCTTGATGGATGAGTAACTCAACCCTTGTGAGAAAAGGGTGGATAAATAGTCCAGGATAGTGGGGAGAGGACAGGAAAAGGGGTCGAGGGTGTGGGCAGCTGCTTAATTAGTGAAGCGTTTCCACTTTGCTTGATAATTTTTCCCACTGGACGGTTTTCTGGAAGCCAATAGAATGGTCACCACCGCTGCAGAGACTTGCTGACTATTTAGAGACACATCCTCAGGAGCCATGCATGAAAGTGTAAGGAGCTAAGACTGAGGTGCAGGAGAGACTTACACTTTCATGCATGGCTCCTGAGGACCGACAGTGGATAGCAAGTGTCATAAGTTTCTGACATCTGTCCTTGGGAAGGGATGCTCGACCGTGGTGCATGTCTAGGCTGACTCCTGTATATTTGCTATGGTGTGTCGGTTCTGGATGGGATTTTGGCAGACTGACAGTAATACCCACATCCCGAAAGAGTTGGAGGGAGGCTTGAAGTGATCACAGTAGTCCCCCCTTGGTGGAGGCCTTGATGAGCCAGTCATCCAGACAGGGGAAGACAAAGTGTCCTTGATGTCATAGGGCAGTGGCCACTACTGCTAGACATTTTGTGAAGACAGTGGGTGCTGAGGATAATCTGAAGGGTAACGCTCTGAATTGGTAGTGATGTTCTAGAAGCTGGAAATGGAGGTAGCAACCATGTGCTGGATGTATTTGAATGTGAAGGTAGGCTTCCTTCATGTCCAGAGTGCAAGGCCAATCTCCTCAATGGAGCAGAGGAAGTATTGTGGTTAGAGTCACCATTCCGAATTGTTTGTACTGAATGTACAAGTTTAGAGCCCTGAGATCAAGAACTGAGCTCAGATCCCCCGTGCATTTTGGTACCAGGAAAAAATGGGAGTAAACTCCCTGTCGCTGTTTGTCGGGGGGCACAGGTTGGATCGCGTTTGTCAAGATGAGGGAGGTCAGTTCCTCTAGGAGTATTGGAATGTAGTCTAGTGGGTATGTGACGGAGCGGGGGGATGGGAAGGTGGAGAAGACGTGAATTACAGTGTTTGAACGCTCTGTAGTACCCACTCTTCGGTTGTGATTTGTTGCCATGCCTCAAAATGAAAGGAGAAGCAGCCCCCCACAGCCTCAGAGGCTGGCTGAAGGATGCTGGGGAGACAGGTGATGGTGTCAAAAAGACTGCAGAGCACCAGCCACTGCAGGAGGGGTGGTCCGAGCGCCCTTTGAGGCAGAGGCAGGAGTATGGCTAACAGGCTGGGGTTGCTGCCAGCCCCTAGTGGACTGTCGAGCCTGGCTGTGCTGACGGCTGGCCCTGCGGAACTGGAAGGGCTGATAATATTTTCTTTGGCCTGTAGTTTGTGATGTATGGTACATGCTATGTACCATTCAGAGAGTACGAACAGAAGCCTGGAGATCATCCAGAATGGTCTGAGCCTCCGAGCTGAAGAGTTTATGACCATTAAAAGGGGCATCAAGAATGATCTGTTGTATATCTGGCATAAAACTGGACACCCGGAGCCAGGCATGCCAACAAAGAGTGTCACCCATAGCTGAAGTCCTTGGGGAGGAGTCCACAGAAACACAGAAACAGACATTGTCGGCAGATAAGAACAGCTTGGACCATCTAATCTGCCCCTAATCCCTTGTACTGGATTACTACTTCTGACCCACCCGCTGCTGTACCTCTATGGTTCCCCTATGCCTGTCCCAAGCATGCTTGAATCCATTCACTGTGCTTGCTCCCACCACCTCCTGAAGCAGACCATTCCATGCGTCCACCATCCTCTCTGTAAAGAAGAACCTCCTCATATTCCCTCTTAACCTCCCACCTTCCAATTTCATGTCATGCCACTTTGTTCTTGTGCTGCTCCTGTACTGGAAAATGTCTCTCCCCTGCACCTTGTTTATACCCCTGAGGTACTTGAATGTTTCTATCATGTTCCCTCTTTCCCTCCTCTCTTCCAGTGAGTACATATTGAGGTCTCTTAATCTCTCCTCATAAGTCTTGTGTTGCAAGCCCTGTACCATCTTAGTTGCCCTTCTCTGGACCATCTCCAGCCTGTTAATATCCTTACAAAGGTGTGGCCTCCAGAAGTGCATACAGTACTCCATGTGAGGCCTGACCATGGTTTTATATAATGGCAACACTACCTCCCTCCCTCCTTCTGCTGGCGATACCACTGCTTATGCACCCCAGCATGCCACTGGCCCTCCCAGCTGCTTTAGCACTCTATTTTGACATTTTCAGGTCATCTGAAATAATAACCCTCAGGTCCCTTTCCTCCTTTGTGATGGTCAGCACCCTTCCCCCCATCCTGTAGCTTTCCTCAGGATTTCTGTGTTCCAGGGGCATAATTTTGCACTTTTTTGAATTTAACTTCAGTTGCCAGTCCCCTGACCATTTTTCAAGCTTTCCCAGGTCCTTCTTCATTGGTAGCACCCTATATGAGCACATATTATTGAGCGACACAATAATACCACTCCTGTATAGGGCGACTGCTGCAATACAGCGAGGAATCCTGTATAGTGAGTGTAGCAGTGAACTACACTCACTATGTCAGGATATTAAGCAGGTGTAGACCTGAACCCTGCCGAGCTGGCCATTTGGCGTAGTGGCTAGAGCCACCGCTTGCGGAGCCAGCAGACTCGGGTTGGAGTCGAACAATGGAAAATAAAATTGTCTTTTTTTTTTTTTTTGGGTGGGCCCAGAGTTGCTAATATAATTTGTGGGGGGATGCGGGGAGGGCCTTGCCCCCCGCTAAAGAACAGAAGAAAGGTTTGTGCCTGAGGACCGTCGCTGTTTACATACGAACATATGTATCTGCCAGCAGAAACAGGCTTTACGGTCTATCAAGTTAGTCTGCTCGAATGCGCAGCTAGCACCCTTATATTGCAGCTGCCCCACCCTCCTCTCACCCTTCACCTTTACTCCTCCTTGTACCCTGTCCCATGCCCTTTTAAAACTGCCCACTGTGCTACAGGGTACCACCTCCTCAGGTAGAGTGTTCCTTATCTCCACCACCCTCTCTGAGAAAAAATGCTTCCTCATCTCTCTCCGATATCTTCCACCCTCCAACATGAGACCATGCCCTCTGGTGTCCCTTCCTCACCTCACCTCAGCTTACATAGAATTTGACGGCAGATAAGGACCGCTTGGCCCACCCAGTCTGCCCATTTCCCTACCTAATGGATAAGCTGCAGATCCTAGTTAACCAGCAGCCTACTTCTTTCTACCCCCACCCCCTAGAATTTCCTTATGATTGTCCCATGCATGCTTGAATTTAACCACTGTTTTTGACTCCACAACCTCCTCCGGAAGGCCATTCTATGCATCCGCTACCCTCTCTGTGAAAAAATACTTCCTTACATTACCTCTGAGCCACCCCCATCTTCAAATTGTGCCCCCTTGTCCTTGCACACCTCTTTTTTTGAAAGATGCTACCCTCTTGGACTTTGTTGATTCCCTTGAGGTACTTGAAAGTTTCTATCATGTCCCCCCTCTCCCTCCTTTCCTCGAGGCTATACATATTAAGCTCCTTTAGTCTCTCTTCATATGTCTTCTGGTGCAGACCCTGCACCATTTTAGTTACCCTCCTCTGGACAGCTTCCATCTTGTCTATGTCCTTGCGGAGATTGGGTCTCCAGAACTGCATGCAGTACTCCAGATGGGGTCTCGCCAGCTGTCTGTAAAGAAGGATAACAACTTCCTGTTTTCTACTGGTGATGCCTCTCCCTATGCATCCCAGTATCCCCACAGCCCTCCTTACTGCCCTCTCACATTGCTTGCCCACCTTTAAGTCATCTGATATGACTTAAATACCCCTTCTGTGCCCCTTTTTTTAATTTATTTTATACTTGATAGCATAATGAGCATGTCTGCCCATTTTCATATGAGACAAGTTAACATGTATACTACACATGAATACCATATAAACATATAACAAGTACAAAATAGTCATAAATGGATAAATCACAAAACAGCATGTGCAAATAATATCATGAAATCACAGGAAACAATTACATTCACAAAAAACAATTGCATTTGTCATTATCAAGAAGCCATATCCATAATAATTTAAATCTTTTAAAACTATACAATGATATGCAATTTGTAATATGAGAAAGGAGAGAATAGAAACTAGAAGGAGCAGTGAATAAGAGTGACCTCTGACCAGCAGATTTCCTGAAGAAAGGTATTACAAAATTCAATTTATTTTGAGACTGTTTCATACAAATTTGAAGCTCTGGGAAAACAAGCAATAATAGAAGGAGATAAAAGATTCAAGACATGCTTGAACATAAACACTGAAGATTTAAAAAAAAAATCCTCTTGTATGGGGCAGACAACCTGAGTTCTTACATAAATCACAAGAAATAGTATTAAAGGTGGATCCTGTAAGAAATCTCAAAATGGCATTATAAGTAACTCTAAGTCTATTAAGTAAGGTGTTTGTTATGGCTGCATAAATTGTAATACCATAGTCTAAAAGAGTGAATAAAAAGCTATGAGTCAGAAACTTTCTGGAGTCCTTGGTTAAGAATGGACGTATCCTATGCAACATCCCTAGTCGTTGATGAAGGATCTTACGTAACTAGTCAATGTGAAATTCAAAAGATAAATGTGAATCAAGATAAATACCAAGATATTTAAATGTATTAACCCTTTCAATGATACCCCCCCTTGAGATCAACCACTGTTACCATCTGGGGGGAGAGTTCCATCTTGGGTCCAGCAAAAATCATTAACTTTGTCTTTTTTTAATTCAGCACCATACGTCTAGAAAGAAGCTAATACTGAAATGCAGTGAAATCATCCTCAACATTTTTTATTGGTAAAGAGTGATCATCAGCCATGCTATACAAAACTGCATCATCAGCATACAGACACATAAGAGTGTTACAACTTAAGGGTGCAGAATTCATAAAAAGAGAAAAAAAATCAAAGGATCCAGGATGGAACTCTGAGGAACCCCACAGTGGATATCAACAAAATTAGACAACATACCATTAACGATAGTGCAATGACTCCTATACCGCAAATAATTTGAAAACCACAAAATCACCGGTGTAGAAAAGTGAAAATCATTCAAAACAGAAGGAAGTATGTCGTGATCAACCAAATCGAAAACCTTGATGAGGTCCACAAATATGGCCGCAACAGAGCGCCCGTTGTCTAGGGCACCCTGTATGCAGCCAGTGAACCCCACCAAGGCTGTCTCTGTTTTATATTTTTGCTTGAAATCACGTTGCACCTCAGAGAGTAAACAATATTTATCCAAAAATTTAGTTGCCTGGTCCAAAATGATTTTTTCTAAAACTTTCGAAAGAGGAGCAAGGAGGGAAATAGGTCGATAATTAGAAATAGAGGAATTTCTGCTGTTTGGTATGGGCTTTATGGCTGCTTTTTTCCAAATAGCTGGGAAGTAACATGTTTGCATTGATAAACTAAACAGGGTTGACAGTGGAGATGCCAAAAAAATGCATACCAGCCGTAATCAACCTATAATCGATGTTATCAGAAACGAAATTTGGTGTAGGATTTAATTTCAGAATATATTCCCTGACCTGAGCGGGGGAAACCTCACTAAATTGAAATATAGGATGAGATTCAAAGTTATCAATGGCCAAGACAACATGAGTAGGAAACTGGGAAGATTCAGAATTATCAATGACCGAAACAGCTTACGTAGGAGACTGGGGAGGCCTGACATTATCAAGATTTCTGAAAAATTAATTAAAGGCTTGAGCAACTTGTTGGGGTTCAATTAATATGTTTCCATCCAATTTAAGAATAATAGGGGATTCCCTAGGACCATTTCCTAAAATATCTTTAAGGACATTCCATGTCTGTTTAGAGTTACCCAGGGATTTACTTTGAAGGGAAATAAAATATTTCCTTTTTGCTCTCCTAGTATGGGTTTTGCACTTATTACGTAACATTTTATAATTCTGCAAAGTAATATTATCCCTAGTAACCTTATACTTCTTCCATGCCTTATCCCCAACTCTAAATGCCTTCAGAACGGCTGGGGTAATCCATTTTTGTCTATTAGCTCTAACCCTGACCCTTCTAATAGGAGTCACCTTATCACAAATTGAAGTTAACAGGCTACTAAGAACTTCCAGAAATGAGTCTACATCCTTAATAAGGTCTAATCTCAGCTGGCCCAGTGGCGCTGAGGGTTGAGGCGCTGGATGCCACACCTCGCACCACGCTGGTGACCTGGGTTCGGGGACGGACTCGGGGAGCCAGGGGTCGGCAGGGAGGGAGAGGATCAAGCGTCCACAGGACAGCTCTCCTCTCCCTGGGGAGGGATCCTAGGGCTGCTCAGTGCCCTCGCAACCCCCGATGGAGATCGGAGGTACAGCAGGATCACCAGCCGGAACAATGGGGGTGGGAGTGCGGCTGACGTCAGCAGGGCAGCCATGCACGGATGTCACTGCACGCTGTACTTCCGAGGGGAAACCTACAGAGAAAATCACCCATCTAGTGGATAGGTGACGGCACATCCACCTCCCGACCACACTCCACCGCCGATTGTACTCCTACCCTGGACTGAGCCCAACCTGGCCCGAACTTAAGATAGAGCACCCTGGGCGGATAGGGCGGCCCTGCCTTGGTGCGCATAGAGCCGGGGAGATAGCCAGGTTGGTGCCAGGAAATAGGAGACCTCACAGGCACAGAGGTAGAGTTGGGGCAATGGATGATGCCCGAGAGAGTTCCAAGAGATGGGTGCAAAAATAAAGTTCAAAAAAAAAAAAAAAAAAAAAAAAAAGGTCTAACCTCGACCAATCCTCAAGCTGACAAGCCTGAATAACACTCTAGGGGGTGAGCTTACTGAAATTCCTAAATTCAATTATAGTGGGCAATCCCTGTCTAAGCTTTGATGACCACTCACAGTAAATTGGGCTGTGATCACTGATGGCATCAGGCAAGACCTTAACAGTTATAATCTTATTATTGATAGGAACTATCAGCCAATCCAAGGTGGTTCCACCACCTGTTTTAGAGTTATGCCTGGTGACATCAGAGATCAACTGAGAAAGGCCTTGTTCCAAAAGGAGCTCTTGAGCATCTTCCTTAAACGTAGAACCCCGATCTTTATTAAAGTCGCCCATGAGTACCCATTCATGATTGGGGGGGGGCAAATGATTCTTAACATCTATAATCAATTTCCACCCATCTTTAAAACGATCAGGGGGTATACAGATTGCACTCAAATGCAAAGTGTTTTTGTTGTCCCAAAACAAAATCAGTAGTTAACATGTCACAATAAGAATAAGGGTAGACAAAATCCAACATTGTGATGTTAAGGTGGGATTTAAAGTAAATAGGTGTCCTATCCCCTCTTCTGAAGTCCCTACGGTCCTTTCTAATTATCCTCTTCAAATATGTGAAGGTCCCAATCATATCCCCCCAATCCCTCCTCTCCTCCAGTGTGTACATATTCAACTCTATCAGCCTGTCCTCATAGGATTTACCCTCCAGCCTCTGGATCATCTTAGTTGCCCTACGCTGCACCCCCTCCAGCAATCTGATATCTTTCTTCGGAAAGGGATGCCAGAACTGCATGCAGTACTCCAAATGTGGCCTGACTAGTGACCTATACAGCAGCAGGATCACATCCCTATTTCTGGATGACATTCCTCTCACAGTACACCCCAGCATCTTGTTGTCCTTAGCTGCCACCTTGCTGCACTGAGCTGAGTTGTTCATGTTACCCATTATGATCACCCCTAGGTCCTTCTCCTCCTCTGTGACCTCTATCTGAACCCCTCCCAACTGGTAGCTCCTCCCTGGGTGCCTTGCTCCAAAGTGCAAAACCTTGCACTTTTTTGCACTGAAGCTCAATTGACACTTTTACGACCATTCCTCCAGTTTGATCAGGTCCTCCAGTAGCCCCTGCCACCCCTCTATGTCGTCCACCACCGCCTCATCTTGGTATTATCTGCGAACAGAATGATCTTGCTTCTAATGCCATGTGAGATATCCAATATGAATAACCCAAACTACACCAGACCCACGACTGAGTCCTGTGGCACCCTGCTTGTCACCGCTCTTGGGGAAGAGAGTGCCCCCCCCCCACACTACCACCTGTTGCTGCCTCCCCTTCAGCCAGTTCACAATCTAGTTTACCATCTTTGTCCCTGCCCCCACATATTGCAACTTACCCCCAGCCTCCCATGAGGCACTGAATCAAAGGCCTTGCTGAAGTCTAAATACAGCACAGCCACTGCATGGCCTTTATCCAGTTCACTCGTTACCCAGTCGTAGTATTCAATTAGGTTGGTTGGTGCGGTCTCCGTTTTTTTTGGTTGCTCTTTAGGTTTGGGCGATATTTGTTCCGTTCTTTGTGTGTGACTGTTAGGGACTCGCTATTATCACATAATTCCCTCATCTTCTCCACCCCCTCTGGGATATCCACTGTGTTACAGATCTTGGTGTCATCTGCACACAGGCAGACCTTTCCCTCCGCCCTTCTGCAATGTCGCTAATGAAGACATTGAACAGGACTTGCCCCAGGACTGATCCCTGAGGCACCGCACTGGTCACCCCACCTTTCCCTAATCTGCACCCCATTTTCCACCACCCTCTGCCTCCTATCTGTTAGCCAGTTTCTAACCCAGTTTAACACCCTGTCCCCCCTGCCGAGCCTGCCCAGCCTGTTTATCAGCCTCCTATGTGGGACGGTGTCAAAGGCTTTGCTGAAATCAAGGTAAGCAATGCCCACTGTCCCACCCTGATTTATTTCCTTTGTCACCCAACTGAAGAAATCAACCAGATTTTTCTGACATGTCCTCCCCACTATGAATCCATGTTGCCTATGATCCTGGACTCCTAAGGCTTCTAGATTCCCCACTATCCTTTCTTTAAGCAATGTCTCCATGATCTTCCCCACTACTGAGGTGAGGCTGACCAGCCTATAGTTCCCCGCCTCCTCCCTGCTGCCGGATTTCTGTAGAGGGACCACAAGTGCCCTCCTCCAATCCTCGGATACCACCCCTGGGTTGAATGACTCAATGAACATGGCTGCCAGAGGTTCTGCTATCTCCCTTCACAGTTCTCTTAATATTCTTGGGTGTATGCCATCTGGTTCCATTGTTTTGCCCACCTTAAATTTGGTGAGCTCCTGCAGGACTCTTTCCCCTGTGAATGGACTATTGTAAGCCGTTCTTTTCAATTTCTGCAACTGCTGTACTGCTGTACAGCATCATACCCCACCCGAAGCAAATGGCGGGAGAGACTGATGCCAGTTACAAAAGAGGCCAAGAGATGATCTTTCTCTGTTGATTGAGGAATCTTATTAGCGACCTCCGAAGCCGTAGTCTCGAGGGCCTACTGGTACTTCAGCATATGGCCAATATCATTCAGTATATGCAGATTCATAGTGGCAGCCTGGTTTACTCTATTGTCCATTAAGTCCAAGCATCGGGACTCCCAGTCATCAGGGTGGAGGGGGCTGAGATGTTTGGGACGTTTTGTCCTGTCATGCGCAGCATTAATGAGCACAAAGTTGGCCTGCAGTGCAGTAGCAAAGAAAGGGTGATCTGCTGGTGCTTGATAGAGGCGATCCACCTTTCTAGGGACTGGTGGAGCTGCAGATGGGCAATGCCAGGCTGCAAATACAGCGTCCTATTATGCCTGAATTAAAGGAGGCACTACAATTGCAGGGTCCTCCAGTAGGTCTAGGTAAACCGCCATATGGCAGTGGTGTTTGTCTTGTTCGGTAGTGCTGAATCCCATCACCTGTTGTATCCGAGTCATTATATCCATAAAGGTTTGGTCATCCGGAGGAGAACAGGGCTTATAGGGCCTAGAGTCCTCCTCTACAGAGGACACAGTGGATGTACTTGAAGGAGGGTGAAGGCTATCACACATGTCCATGTTTACCTCATATTTCTCTACATAATCTGGGAGAAACTCATCCTCCAAAGAATGGTAGGAGGGAACAGGAGAAGGTTCCCTGTGGGGTGCAAAAGAGGGGTCCTGGTGAGGCTGCTTGGGCAGAGGAGGCGAGGGAGAGGAAGAGGGTTGAGGCATATTAGGAGGCTGCATTGGTGGCAGGTCCTGCATCCCCTGAAGAACAGCTTGCACCACAGCAGCCACGCTGATGGAGGGGGCTGCCAACGGGGGAGTGGAGGTTGTGGCCATCGTACTGGTAGTAGCAGAACAGGAAGAAGGCAAAACAGAAGCTTTAGGGTGTGGTTGTGGATGCAACTGAGATCCCGAGTCGTGAGAGGTTGCCCCTCATGATGAGGCATCAGCCTGGCTTTGATGAGTGACCACCTGGGAAGGAGGCGGCAGCTTAGGAAGCACCATTATGGAGAATCCTTTCTCCTTTATAGTATACCCCATGTCTGTTGTGGGCTTTGTTGATGGAAACTGAAAAGGGGATGAGGCAGAGTGTTTAAATGTAGGCATCGATGACGAGACACCAGAGTCCATGCTGGAGGATCGGGCTGCCATCGACGAATGACCCATCGAAGCAGAAGGACCAGTCATGGTCACCATGGCCAGGGCTTGAGTCAAAGCCATCGATGATAGGACCAGTGGGGCTGTTGTCGATAAGGGCCGAGGCCTATTCGAGTGGGCCTTGTCTTTAGATGAAGTAGTGGCAGAGGCTGTCGACGGGCTGCCAGGAGTGGTAGCTGTCCATGACTGAGATTTCTTACCTTCTGAAGATTTTTCTTTCTCTCTGTGCTTGTGTTTCAACGAATGTTTGTGGGAGGACTGGGAGGCCTGTGATGACGATGTCGATGGAGGACGGTAATGAACCCCTATTTGAGGACAGCAATCTTCTGTTCCATTAGGAAGGACTCTAGTTCTTGAAGGCATCGATGACAGGTGGCTTGATTGATGTCCTGGCAGTAGGCACAGTAAGAAACGTTATGGGTAGCCCCCAGACAACAGACACAGACAGAATGAGTATTGTATCTGTAGATTTTCCTGCTGCAAGGGCACTTTTGAAATCATGATTCCAAACTGGACATCTGGAAAGATGAGGTGAAAAAAGAAAATGAACGGATGACCGTTTCGACTTTGATTTCCATGTCGATGGTGGCGTTGACACACTTGAAGTGAAAGCTACTCATGCAGCGAGCTGAGAGGACCCAAGGCAGCATGGATTCACTGCAGGAAGGTCATGCCAGGCGAATCTAATAGATTTCTTTGACTGGGTAACTGAAGTAGTAGATCAGGGAGGGGCTGTGGACATGGCCTACCTAGACTTTAGCAAGGCATTTGACTCAGTCCCACACAAAAGATTAATATACAAGTTAGCCAGCCTGGGAGTGGGTCCCACGATGACAGCCTGGGTAAAGAATTGGCTGGAGAATAGGACACAGAGGGTAATAGTAAATGGATTCCACTCTGAAGAAAGGGGGGTTACTAGTGGGGTGCTGCAGGGTTCAGTATTAGGACCGGTCCTCTTCAATGTCTTTATAAGCAACATTGCAGAGGGACTGGAAGGAAAAGTATGTCTCTTTGCAGATGACACAAAGATCTGCAACAGAGTTGATGCACAAGGTGGGTTGGAAAGGATGAGAAGGGACTTGGCAAGGTTAGAGGAATGGTCAAATGTATGGCAGCTTAGATTTAATGCTATAAGTGCAGGTGATGCACTGGGAAACAAAAACCCAGGAAGAGACACAATGGGGGGTGAGATACTAACAACAACAAAATGGAAAGGACCTGGGGGTAGTCATATCAGATGACTTAAAGGTGGGCAAGCAATGTGAGAGGGCAGTAAGGAGGACTGGGGGAAACTGGGATGCATAGGAGAGGCATCACCAGTAAAAAACAGGAAGTTGTTATCCTCTGTACAGACAGCTGGTGAGACCCCATCTGGAGTACTGTGTGCAGTTCTGAGACCCAATCTCTGCAAGGACATAGACAAAATGGAAGCTGTCCAGAGAGGGCACTAAATGGTGCAGGGTCTGCACCAGAAGACATATGAAGAGAGACTAAAGGAGCTTAATATGTATAGCCTCAAGGAAAGGAGGAGAGGGGGACATGACAGAAACTTTCAAGTACCTCAAGGAATCAACAAAGTCCATGAAGGTAGCATCTGTCAAAAAAAGAGGTGTGCAAGAACAAGGGGGCACAATTTGAAGATGGGGGGGTGCTCAGAGGTAATGTAAGGAAGTATTTTTTCACAGAGAGGATTGTGGATGCATGGAATGGCCTTCCAGAGGAGGTTGTGGAGTCAAAAACAGTGGTTGTATTCAAGCATGCATGGGACAGCCATAAAGCAATTCTAAGGGGTGGGGGTAGAAAGAAGTAGGCTGCTGGTTAACTAGGATCTGCAGCTTATCCATTAGGTAGGGAAATGGGCAGACTGGGTGGGCCAAGCGGTCCTTATCTGCCATCAAATTCTATGTTTCTATGTTTCTATGAGAGACGGCGGTAAAAAGAAGTGAAGCTGCTAGGGGCCACCCATGTATTTACAGAAGTAAACGTGATGACGTCATTGTGGGTGGCTCCCAGTCAACACTGCTAATAAAAGCTACCATTGACAAGAGCGCTCTCTGGTGGATACCCAAGTGTATTACCTGCTGCAAGAGATGCCCTCGAAGATGAACAGGGAATTCTGGGAAGGCACGGGAGTGTTACTTTTTAAAATGAGGCACGAATGCCCCAGTGGTTGCCTCCAGCTATCCTTGTCTGCCCAGAGGGCTGGGGCAGCATGGTGGGGGAGGGGGGTGTGCCGCAGTTAGTGGTTGAAATTGGGGGAAAGGGGTGCACAATGGATAAGGCAGTACCCAGCACCCCACTCACACGGCTCTTCACACCTTTGTGAATGGCACATTGTGCGGGCACTCCCCTAGACCATCCACGGGCATAACTGCATAAATGACCAGGTGATCCAGTGCAGAAGGGGCACATGTCCCTTCCAAGAATGCTGCCAGGGGTCTACTGTACCTCTGGTGTGCGGGATTCTGTCTTAGGGTTGCCTAGGTGTGTCGGAAATCTGCACCTATGTGCACAGACCCCAATATGAGAATTGTTATCATGTCTGTGTGGCTTAGATCTTGAGTCAGTAATTGCAGTCCAGCATGAATACAGTCTATACTTTCCTCCCACATACCAAGCGGTGGTCGCCATTTTACTTTAACACTCATGGTCTAGCAGGATTAAATGTATTTTGCCAAATAAATGTAACGACCAGAACTGGTAAGTATAGTGTAGTGGTTAAGAACAGTGGGCTACAAATCTGGAGGACTGAGTTTGCATCCTGCAGCTACCACTTGCACACCGTGTGACCAAAAGAAAGTCACTGAATTTCCCTGTGCTCCCAGGATGCACTTGGAAACAAGCCTCGGCTCAGTGGGTGTTTCCCGGCCAAAAATTGTGCAACAAAAAAAGTCCAAGAGAGTACAACTTTTCTGTTCATGTTACAGTCCCACCTGTAAATAAATAAATAATACGTGCCCCAGTTAAACTACTGCAGTAAAATTGCCTCCCCAGTCTAAAAAGAGATTTTAAAGTTATAATGAAAATCTTCAAATTTCCTTCTCCTACTCCAAATCTGAGTACTCTCCAGTTTCTTCACATCCCACCTGCTCGAACTCTTAACTGAGAGCCTCCCCTTTTTTCCTGGCCTCTAAGGCAATGGTGAACTGAAGTGTATGCCCACCATAGTGAATCTTTCGGCAGACCATCACCAAGAGCATGTGGGTAATTCCTAAGCCCCTATGTCAGGCTCGGAAGGTTTCGAACTCTCAAAGGAGTGGTTTGGGAATGGATAAATTGTCGAGCTGCTATAGGATAGGTTCCAGGTCACCTTCAGAGCTTGTAGAATCACATCCCTGGTGGCAGCATTGGCAGCTGCAAGGAGGATAGTCCTTGGGAGATATCTCTGGCCTGCTGCTGTTTTCGGTGACACCTGGTAAGCACTCTGCAGACATGCAGAATTTGTTGCAGGGTTCAAATTCAGGGATCCAGGAGATCAGCATTTTAAGAACTGTAACAGAAAAGTCCCTTTGCCGCCTTCCAGCAGCCCAACCAGGTGAACGCTGATACGAACATACAAACATACAAAAATGCCAGCAGTATCTAAGCTGGGTATTCTCCTGAACCAGCTTATTCAAGGTCACCAAGGTGTGAGTTACTTGTTAAATCGGCTGTGTTAGTAGTGTTGGTCGCCACATGAATTTTAATGTCCTTCTCCCCAATTGTGTCCACTCTGGTGTCTATGCTTTTCATCAATGCCAAAAGGGACTTCCATGTGGGTTCAACCACTACCCCTCCCATTGATACAGGCTGAGCAGTGGCCTGGCTCCCTTACTGTGGCTGGCTCTTTGGTCCTACCCATCCACCTTTATTTGAGTGCACCATCTTCAGAAAATTATCACATTGTTCAGCACATCTTCTATCACACTATGTAAAAAATGTTATATACTGTAATTGCCAAGATTTAGTAAGTAAGAAAGTAAATTTTATTTCTAAAGCACCCATCCCCAGAGACTCTAGGCACTGAACAGTAATCTACAACAATGTAAAAATTAACAGGTAATGAAATAACAAATTCAAATTAGTACAAGTAAAAAATGCAAAAGGTATAAACAAAACATTGCCAGTAAAGTTAGTATAAGAAAAAAACTCCTTAAATAGGTGGGACTTCAGACCCCTTGTAATGGCTTCCAATGAGGGGGCCTCTCTCAAAGACCTTGGGAGCAAGTTCCACATGGTCAGGTCGGCTACTGAAAAGTCCGCTCACCAGATGACTTCAGTCAAACCCTGGGAACTGCTAGGAGGCCTTGTTCAGAGGAACAGAGAGGATGAAGTGGTTGGTACTGTAAGTGGACATTAGGGCTGGCAAGTAGCTAGGCCCCAGGCCATGTAGGCTTTATAGGTCAGCAATCCGACCTTGAAGGCAATCTGCCATCTCACCGGCAGCCAGTGCAGACCACATAAGATTGGTGCTATGCAGCAGGACCTAGGAAGGCCCATCAGCAGTCTGGCTGCAGCATTCTGCCCTAGCTGCAGGTGACACCTGCATTTCTTTTTGCCAGAGCACCTTCATTTAGCCCCAGGTACAAGGCATTGCAGTAATCAAGCCTGGGATGTCACAAAGGCATGTATCAGTGAGGACAGGTCATCAGAAGGGATAAAAAGTTTGATCCGGGTGATATTCCTCAAGTGGTAAAATCCACTTTGGACAAGGGCCATCACCCGAACGTCTAGTGTCAGATCGCTGTCAAGGTTCATGCTCAGGTTTTTCACCTTCATGGAAGCTGTCAACTGGGAGTCACCAAGTACAACACTGGAGAACTCCCTTGCCTGCTTGACATCCCACTGACGTCAAGGCTCAATCACCAATATCACCGTCTTATCTGGGTTGAGCTTTAGCTAGTTGGAGGACATCCAGTCCTGGACCTTGGTCATACAAGAACTAAATACAGAGATCGCACCCTGTACTCCTGGTGCAAAAGACATATACAGCTGGGTGTCATCTGCATAACAGTGAAAGCCCATACTGTACCATCTAATAATATCTCCTAGGGGCAGCATGTATACTGCGAACAAGATGGGTGACAGGATCAAGTCCTGCGGAACTCCACATGACAGGGGCATCGGGTGGGAGAAGTAGATTCCCATAACTACTCTTTGCATCCTGCCTGCGAGAAACCAGCTCATGACTGTGCCGGTGAGTCCGCAATGTTCTCTAAGGCGATCCAATAACATCCCATGATCCACTGTATCAAATGAAGCGTAGAGATCAAGGAGAAGAAAAATAGACAATTCGCCCCTGTCTCTCACCCTAAGGAAATCATTTTGCACCTTGACAAGTGCAGTTTCCGTACTATGCCTAGATCTGAATCTAGACTGGAGCAGCTCAAAGATGTCAAATGCAGCAAAATGTGCCTCGAGCTATATATAGGGCCACCACTTTCTTTCTCATCAATCTTTCCAAAGAGGGGAGGGTAGAGAGAGGTCTGTAATTCACCAGACAATACAGGACCATTAAAGGTTTTTTTCAAGACTGGTTTCAAGAGAGCTTCTTTCAAAGGCCCAGGGACAACCCCCGAGAGGGAACACTGGACTATCTTGGCGAATACTAGCCCAATGGACTCAACACAGCCCGCTAGAAGGCATGTCAGGCCAGTGTCCTGGTCATAGTATGCCAGCCGCAGCTTCAAGACAATCCTACAGACCTCTTCCACCCTCACTGGATCAAACTCACTCCAGATTTGAGGAGAGCCCCCTGTTAGTCCCAGACCTGACACCACACGCCAACTGTGATACCTCAGGGGAGACACCCGAATTGACAGAGCACATTTTGTCAAAATAGGACAGATCAAACCCTTCACATCAAGTGGGCGACAAAGCTTTAACCAGCTAAAGGCAGGCTGGATGAAGTAGCCTGTCCATAGTCCAGAACAGCTGAGCTGATCTGTTCTTCCATCCTCTCGGTTCCCAGGGTTCAGCTAAAGTCATCTGGTGAGTGGGCTTTTTCGGTAGCCAACCCAACCCTGTGGAGCCAATTTTTTTTTTCCCCAATATGTTTTGAAATTTGCAGAGCTACAGTGAAACATGTTCTTTTAGCAGCATTGCTCAAGATCACCCCATACACTACTGTTTTTAAAAATACAACTTCATTTAAATAAAAGATCAGCCTTCTGTGAACTCTTGATAACAGAACTCATAATTGTGAATACCTGTTGTTAGGCTATAAAACAGTTCTGTTGCAAAAAGCTCTTTTGTCTGTACAGCCCTGTGAAAAGAGTATCATACTGAGTTTCCAGCCACCAGCAACACTTTCTTTTTTATGCTGTTTCTAGTTTAAAGGAAAAAAGAGTGGTTATCCAACTCCAAAGCAGCTTGATTCTTGTGTTCTGAATATGACCTGCACACAAAAGGTCTCCATTTTTTAGTGGCCGAAACACTCTTTTAGACTCTACAGGGATCATTGTCCCGCGTCATGACATGCGCCTTAATGTGAGCACTTCTGCTGACAAGAGGAGTCATACACTGCATAGCAGGCAGTCAGAAATACCACATTAACTTCAGTAAATACTGAATCTTATTGAATATGGTTTAAAGTGTGCAAAAGTATGGGTTATGGTGGGCCTCCCAAAAATTACTCATCATCGCCCTTTGTACAATGGATGCCTTTATACTGAATATACAGTAACTCTTGCTTTTGTTGACTCTGGTAGAGAAATGTGTTTCCACTTCTTGTATTTTATCTTGAAAATACGAGAAAGTGGCATCTCCGCAGCATAGTAGGGAAAGCTAAATCAGGGGAAATAAAAAGAGGATTTTTTACTTTAAAATTTTTCCCTAATTATCACGAGCAAGATAAAAGGGTATGTATCTATTGTCACAAACCCACTCAGCAGGTCAGCCCTCTACTCCCAAAGTGCCAACCTCCGAGCACAGTCTTGTGAACAGTTTAACAGAACAAGGTAACCCTCTTGTCTGTTTTGTGAGTTCGGATCAACCTTTGGTCTCCAGTCTTGGAGGGATTCAAACTGTGACCCTCTTGCTAGCATACCCAATGCACAGACTCAGATATTTCTGTCTTCGGGGGCAGATACGGGCACCTAACCCGGTATACAGAGATGAACCCTTAAAAACTTTAATAAAGACCTCAAATATAAAACGCTTCTCTTTCCAGTTTGGTATCACCAGTCAAGCTTATGTCTAGTGTCTGCTATAACCATATGTAACCCCCCCTGCAAATGGGGGTTCCCAAAAAGACTTCCAGGAGCTTGCTTGAATGCTCCAAGCCTGAATGGTGTTTGGTGTTTGGCATTTAAGCCATTTATCAGTGAGTGTTTTTAGAGCCTCTGGTACTGTCTCTTTAAGAGCGGTCTGCTTGCAGACATAATTAGTTTGTATGGGGGGACTGTGTGCTTCTCTGAGTACCACTGAGCTGCTGCCAATTCACTTCATTTTTGCAGTCACTAGGAGTGCAAAGGGAACCTATCTGAAAGATGTAACTGTTTGCCAGAAATTATTTAGAGTAATAATGAAATTACAGTTTGTCTAACCTGCTTTCTTTGCAGTCAGAACTGTGTCTGCTAGTTCCCCATTCTAGTTTTGAACTGCTGAACTGGACCAATCAGTGTGGGGTAAGCTAGCTCTAAAATGGTGCCTTGGACGAATCAGAACTTGACTCATAATCTGAGCCAGCCACAAGAGGATTGTATGGGCAGTGACTCTGGGAGATGTAGTTTAGACTTCAGTGCCTTTTGACCAACAGCAGCAGTCTATTGTGAGTGACAGCCAATCCAGTCAAGAACTGGGAGGAACTCAAAGGAAGTGCCCGGTTTTGTCGGTTGGAGTTCAGTTGAGCTTTGGCAGTGAAGAAGGAAGGAGCCCTGTGCTTTTCAGTGTGCAGTTTTAGTCAAAAACGTGTGTAAGGCCCAGAGTTCCGGTCTGCAGCTTGTGTAACAGCTTGTTAGGACTGAATCCGTCCCTGTGAAAAGAATCAAAGGATCTCTGAAGAGTAGAAACCAGGCTCACCCTGTAGAAGACTGGAGGAATTGCTAAAATTGCACTCGGTCTGTCAGGAACTGAATCTGCTGTGTGTTCTCCCGGTATGTGCAGTAATTGCGATCGGGATACAGATGCAGCCTGCCTGGTATAGTGCTTTCTTTATATGGATGTGTGAAGAGGTTTGTGTACCTCAAGTGAGCCCTGCTGACATTGAAGGACCCTATCTTATTTGGAGGTCGTGAGTACTAATTCAGGGTCGCTCCTGTTGAATTGCCACATTAAATCCAAATGGAATTACTGTACTGCTGACTGTTTAATTCTCCTTTTCTCTGTGTGAAAGGGCCCTACCAGCTGCCACGGTTTGGACTAGCCACTAGGGCTTGGGTACCCAGGGACAGTAACTGATAGGGATAGGCCTGTGCACAGAGCCATAGGTAGATTATTAGAGTGATAAGCTGATTAACCTGATTTCCTGTCCTTGTTATATCCCTCTAAATAAATCAGAGCTGCTTGTTTCAGCAAAGTTATACTGCCTGAGGTATTTGTCTATGTTAAAGTACTGTACTGTGATTGTTGCACTGTATCTCATTTCACAGGAGGTCCCAGTGCCGGAACCAGACCTGGGGTAAGTGTATACTGTGAAGGTAATTCTGATATATTGTGTGGGCCACTAGTGGGAAGAAAGGGGGTTGCAGTGTCCCAGAGGGCTGTGACCAAGTTAGTTTAACTATTGCAAACCCTGACCTCTGGGTGGAGGCACCCGCCATTGGATCCAGGCCCCTCAACCTGTTAGTGGCAAATCAGGCAGGGGTAGTAGCCCTTGGGATAGCGCCATCTAGGGGTTACACATATATACTTTTCTTGCAAATGAAAGAAAATCAAAGACATATCAAGTAAGCTCTAAAAAGAGTTTTTACTAAAATAGATAATATGTAAAACATACAATACAGAACTATTATATCACAAGACATACAATTCTCTTAAACAGAACAGGTTTTAACAGTGCAATTCCTACTACAGTACTTAGTCTCTAAATACCTGCTTAAAAGTGTTCACAGATGTTTCTTTGTCAGAGTCTAGATAAAAGTGTCTCTGAAGAAAAACAGAATAATGTTTAAATTCTGGTTTTCCCCACCTACTTGCATGAGGTCACCTAGCTCCTCCCTGTCAGAATATTAAAAAAAATATTTATATAAAAAACAGGATGTCTTTTTCAAGTATTAAATTCTGCAATCTCAGCATGATTCATGTCCTCCAAATGATATTTCTTTGATCTCATGATAAGCTTCCCCCTTCCAGGACATGAAAGCATCTTTATGATTTCGCACCAGTTTACTAAACCTGGTTTCCTCTCCTAACGTCATAAAATGGATATGCTCAACTCAGGCCTCTTCCAACCTGTAATTAACTTTAGATAAAACAGGATATCCTTGATCAAGGTCTGTTCTACTCTGTCATTCGCTTCAGGCCTGCCATGTAACACCTGGTATCTAAAACCTGTGTGAGTGTGTGTGATCTCACATGCTGTTTCCACATTTTTCTCATGGCTTTCATCTTTCAGCTGAAACCTGGGGGGGTGGGGAGTGACAGATTTTCAGCATCTCTCATGACAGACAGTATATAACCCATTTTGATATTACAAAAAAATGTTACTACAGCACTTAGAACTGGCTGTCTATGTCACATCTATAGCAAAAGCAATATTCACAAGAATACTGAGATTGTTTTGCTCAGCAGGTTTTGCATTTTTGGTTTTGTCTCTGTTATCGGAAGGCATACTTTTCTAATTGATTTTTTTCTAATTTGGCACATCAGGGTTTTGGTGATCAAGGATGGCTTAACCCTTGGAAAACTAACATAGAAACATAGAAGATGACTTCAGAAAAGGACCACAAGGCCCATCCAGTCTGCCCATTTCTTTTTTTACCTTATAAATGTGCAATCGACCTTTGCTCTGTCAATGGTCTATCTATTCATACTCATCCGTATTGCTCCCTTATGCCTATCCCATGCCTGTTTGAAGTCCTGCACTGTATTCATATCCACCACTTCCTGAGGTAGGCCGTTCCATGCATCCACAACCCTTTCTGTGAAAAGAACTTCCTCACATTACTCCTTAATCGGCCTCCCTCTAATCTCATGCTGTGTCCTCCTGTCCTGCTATTTTTCTTATCTTGAAACATGTTAGACTCTTTCACCTTATTAATGCCCTTAAGGTGTTTGAATGTTTCGATCATATCACCTCTCTCCCTCCTTTGCTCTAGGGTATACATATTGAGCTCCATTAATCTGTCCTCATATGTTTTCTGATGTAGTTCCTGCACCATTTTGGTTGCCCTTCTCTGGACTGCCTCAATTTGGTTAATGTCCTTGTGAAGGTGTGGCCTCCAGTACTGCATGCAGTACTCCAGATGGAGTCTAACCAGTGTCTTGTAAAGAGGGATTATTACCTCCCTCTTTCGACTTGTGATACCTTGACTAATACACCCCAACATTTCCCTAGCCTTACCTACTGCTTTAGTGGTCTGCTTGGATGATTTCAGGTCATCAGTGATGATGATGCCCAAGTGTCTTTCTTCCCTTGTGACTTCCAGCAACTCCCCTCCCAGCCTACAGGTGGCTTCAGGATTTCTCTTCCCTATGTGCATGGTCTTGAGCTTCTTTGCATTAAACCCCAGTTGCCACTCTTCTGACCATTTTGCTAGTTTATCCAGCTCTCTTCTCATTCTGCCCACCCCAATCTGGATCATCTACTCTGTTGCAGATCTTGGTGTTATCTGCAAACAGACAAACCTTACCCTCCAGTCCATCTGCAAAGTCACTGATGAAGATATTGAAGAGCACTGGCCCCAGAACTGATCCCTGAGATACCCCACTTGTGACTTGCATCTCTTCTGACTGTATACCATTTACCACCACTCTCTGTTTTCTGCCCATCAACCAGTTTGTCACCCAGTTGACCAACTTCTGACCCACCCTGAGCCTACCCAGCTTATTAATCAATCTTCTATGTGGAACAGTATCGAAAGCTTTGCTGAAGTCAAGGTAGGCGACATCAACTGCTTCCCCCTTGGTCTACCACTCTGGTTACCCAGTCAAAGAACTCTATGAGATTAGTTTGACAGGCCCTTCCATTTGTAAACATAGAAACATAGACTTTGACGGCAGATAAGGACCACTTGGCCCACCTAGTCTGCCCATTTCCCTACCTACAGGATAAGCTGCAGATCCTAGTTAACCAACAGCCTATTTCTTCCTACCCACCAAAAAAATTGCATTATGTCTGTCCCATGCATTCTTGAATTCTCCCACAGTTTTAGACCCCACAACCTCCTCAGGAAGGCTGTTCCATGCACCCACCACCCTCTCTATGAAAAAATACTTCCTCACATTGCCCCTGAGCCACACCCTCTATCTTCAAATTGTGTCTCCTTGTTCTTGCACATCTCTTCTTCTGAAAGATGCTACCCTCTTGGACTTTGTTGATTACACTGAGGTACTTAAAAGTTTCTATCACGTCTCCCCTCTCCCTCCTTTCATTAAGGGTATACATATTAAGCTACTTTAGTCTCTCCTCGTATGGCTTTTCTTGCAGACCCTGCGCCATTTTAGTTGCCTCCTCTGGACTGCCTCTATCCTGTCTATGTCCTTGCGGAGATGGAGTCTCCAGAACTAGACGCAGTACTTCAGAAAGGGGCTCACCAACTGTCTGTACAGAGGGATAACAACTTTCTGTTTTCTGCTGGTGATGCCTCTCCCTATACATCCCAGTATCCCCCCAGCCCTCCCTATTGCCTTCTCACATTGCTTGCTAACCTTAAGGTCATCGATATGATTACCCCCAGGTCCCTTTCTATTTCTGTTGTTGTTACTCCCCCCCCCCCCAACTGTGTAATCTTCCCCTGGGTTTTTGTTTCCCAGGTGCATTATTTTGCACTTCTTTGCCTTGAATCCAGGCTGCCATACTTCTGACCATTCCTCCAACCTTGCCAAGTCCCTTCTCATCCTTTCCACATCTTAAAAGCCCCTCTGGACTTTCTCCTTTTACTAATGTATCTATACAAAGACTTGTCACCTTCTTCTACTGTTTGTGCTAGTGTTTCCTCGGTTTGGGCCTTTGCCTGCCTTACTGCCTTTCCTGCTTCCTTTAGGGAAGTTTGGTATGCCTCCCTATCTTCATCCCGCTGCGTTCCCTTATAGTTCCTGAAGGCCAGTCTTTTGGCTCTGACCTTTTCTGCTACTGTTTTTGAGAACCAAAGTGGTTTCTTTCTTCTTTTGCACTTCCTTTTCTCTCTAACACAATGAGATGTTGCTTCAAGTATTGCATCCTTAATGCTTGCCCACATTGCCTGAACCCCCTCATCTGTATTTCTTTTTGCCAGGGCTAGCTTAACTCTGTTGGCCATCTTATCAAAGTCGGCTCCTCTGAAGTCCCATATTTTTTGCCTTGCCATTTCCATGATGACCTCTTTCACCAAGTCATTTATTGTTAAATTAGTCTTCTTCCTTTTTCAAAGTAAGTCGCACAACTTGGAGATTTTGAAATTTACCCTGACTTTCCAAGGCTTTAATATGTCTGTTAATTTTAACACTCTGCCAGACAGCTAGAGCTGAAAACCCTCCAGTATTTGGGTTTTTAGCTCTGCTTTGTTTCCCTTGTATTAAGTTTTTTGCCGATGACTGAATTAATTCCATGGATACTTAAAATGCTTATTTTGCTACAGAAACTCCATTTATTAGCTGATTTAGCCATCTGTTACTGTTTGAAAGGGAACAGTCAGCACTAAGAACCCCACACTCAAATGGGGTTGGTCCCAATTTGCACTTTGTGTGCAAAAAAAATAGAAAAGAAAATTTACTTACTGTTCATAGCAATATTTAGGATTGTATCGAGCAGATGCTGCTGCCTCCCAAGCCGGCATTTGCTGGAACTAGAAATCCCAGAATCTCCTGTAGCAGTATGAGATTCAATAGCCTGCGGTGCATGCTAGATCTTTTAGAAACTTAGATCAGATGTTTGCTGGTCCCAGTGTTTTCCCGGGGCTATGTGCAGTCCTCTGTGACTGTACTTAGCCTGGGAGGACAGAGGGACCAGCAAACAAAAGATCAGTGCTTATAAAAACTCTTAACATGCACTGCAAGCTATTGAATCTCTACTTGCTGCAGCCCAGCTCTGATGTAAGCTGCAGGAGATTCTGCGATTTCTGGTTAGAGCAAACGTCAGCTTGGAAGGCAGCAGAAGCAGCCCAACACACTCCATTAATGCAGCAAACAGTAATTAATAAAAAGTGTTTTTGTATACAAACTGCAAAATTAGGACCAGCCCCACACTTGAGTGTGGGATGCTTACTGCTGAATATTCCCCTTTAATAGAGCTGAGCTGATTTGTTTGACTGTTAACGTTCCCTCTAGTACAGGTAAACCTTTCTGTATACTCCCATGTTCCCTAGTCAACTTTAAGGGTAAAGACTGAAATTATGTATTTTCAGTGTTGGTTACAGTGGCTGGGGGGCAATTAATCAGCACTAGTGGCGTCTAGGAAGAAATCTTTGTTACAGTTTGCCTGTTGCATACCTGTATGTAGCAGGTTAGGTATTGGAACGTCCTGTATACATGCATCCACCAGGGGCTGAAAGTCAGTTCTAGGCTCTAGCAGATGGAGAAAAGAATCCACAAGCTGTTGATGCACGCAAGCAATGCCACCATTGCTAATGGGGCAAAGCCCCCAGAGATGCTTCTGAAGTCCCCTTTGTGCTCAGATCGGGGCTGGCAGTCAACCACAAAAATATTTATCCAGGGGCCTGAACCTAATGAAGCTGGCTTCCGCAGTTGTAGAAGTCTCGGTTTAAGTATTTATCAGCAGTTTTAGACATTTTCTTCTGTCTCCAACAACAGGAAAAGACAACAGGTGAGCTACAGTGGAAAGGCTAAAAATATCAGTGTCTACCTCCATCAGCCATCTTGGGCCAGCTTAAATTAGTAGGTTCTTAAAATCAGTGACCTCCCTGCTAATGTGGGACAGGATCACCACTCGGTAGCAAAAAAGGGTGTGGGGGTCTTTTTATAAGTAATATAAGAAAAGCAGCAATAATTGCATTGGGTTATAGTTTAGTAGTTAAACGTTATAACCCTCAGAAGTTAAAAGGAAAAGAACTTGGCTTGCTGTACTAGCCTGGGTGAGGGAAGGGTATTTCGAATTTTAGTCCTATAGCCTGTAGCTAACTGCGGAATTCTGAGGGTGTTTCCACCTGCAAGTCGGTCTGTAAACCATAGGTGGGGGGATCTGGATTGATACTTTTTGTTTTAAATGTATTAAACTGACTAGGGAGTTTGTAAATATTTTCAGATAAAATATTTTCAGATATTGTTATATAGTTTTTTTTTAACTGACTGTGACACTAAAAATGTATTGTTTGGTGTTACTGTGTACAGTTTTGCATTGCCGTTGTAACCACTGGAGACCCATTAGAGAGTAAACTGGGAGCCTATTGGCCGACACCTACTTTCCAAATTCAAAATACGTTAAATACTATAAGTAGAAGAAATATCTTCACAAATAGGTGGAAACAATGGAATCAGCAAGGCATGGTAAAAGTCTGAAATCCGTACAGATACAATATTGGTCTACAAGGGAAACAAACTACTGTTGCCTTTTTTATTTTGTTAACATTAGGAGGAGATGTGGAGTTAAATCCAGGGCCTGAAGTTTATAAAAAAATTAGAGTTTTACATGATAATGCCAGAAGTTTAAGAAATAAAATGGACACTTTAAAGATGATGATGATTGATGAACAACTGCCAGATATAATTGGGCTAACAGAAACTTAGCTGACAAAATATATAGATGATGAGGACATTGGGATATCAGGCTATACATTATATCAACAGGAAAGGCAAAAAAAGGAGGGTAGTCTTGTACATAAAAAATGGTTTAGGGCATATCAAACTATTTAAAAAAAAATAGTACAAGCAACATAGAAACAATAATAATAAAACTTAGCAGATTGGATTTAGTTATTTCTGTGATGTTGTCCCCTCCAAAAACAAAAATTGATCAGATAGAAAAAATAATTAACATAATACAGAGGGTTGCAAGAGATAAGTATTTAGCCATTATGGGAGATTTCAGTTGTACTTGGGAAGAAAGGAGGGGTAGGTCCTTGAAAGAAGTAGTGTCAATCTTAGGAGTAGACCAATATATATACACATGAACCTACAAGATACACAAATACGACAAAAAAAAAGGAACAATACTGAATTTGCTGTTTATACCTCACTCATTGACAGCTGAGGCTTCAGGAGTTTTGCCACCCTGCCTTGGAGATCATAATCCAGTATGGGGTGACATCATGACAGAGACTAAACAGAAAATGTTAGATCCAAACATATGGGTGTAAAATATGAAGTTATTTTCTGAAAATAGTTTTCTACTAAGTGTAGAGAGAGAGAAATGGGAGAGGTACAAACTCTTTCCAGATTTAGATTCAACCGTGGAATATTTTACTGAGACCTTTACTGAACTGTGTGATAAACAAGTTCCAAAAGTAAAAACATTGAATGGAAGTCCAGTTAAATTACCCTGGATAAATGATAAGGTCTTACAAAGTATTAGAGTGAAAAATAGGTGCTGGAAGAAAGCAAGAAGAACAAAAGAGGTAAATGATTGGGTTTTGTTTAAACAAAAAAGAAACAGATGTAAACAACAAATAAAGAAGGCAAACATTATTTATTATAAAGACAAACGAAACAAGGAATCAGATCTTAGAAAATTTTGAAAGACTGTCAACTCCTTGTCTAGACCAGGGCAGGGAGCTGATAAAAACCTTCATTTTGAAATTAATGATTGAGGATACTCAGGAAACTGTTAATGCCCTAAACAATTTTTTATAGCTTTACCTGGTATTGCAAAAACAATATGTAGCCAGGGTTCTTCAAAACCAGCAGGGTAAGTTAAATTTCAGGCACCACACCCTTCTTTCCGATTTAAGATTCCAAAGGTGTCAGATGTTCAAAAAAGGGTTAGCTAGAATAAACATTCACAAGGCATTGGGGCCAGATTGTTTGGAAGGGAGATTTTTGAAAATTGCAGCTAAATACATCGCACCTACAGTAACAAATATATTTAATAGAAGTCTATACGAAAGTTACTTTCCACAACAATGGAGGGTGAGTAAAGTAACCCCCATTTTTAAAGGGGGTAAACAAACTGAGTTGAATAATTATAGGCCTATTGCCTTATTGTCTGTTTTAGCTAAATGTTGGAGATGCATGTACATACTCAGAGGATGGAATACTTAGAGAAGTATAAGATGATCACTCCATACCAATCAGGGTTCCGAAAAGGGTTTTCCACCACATCTGCTTTAATTGAATTTAATGATATAGTCAGCACTTCAATACACAAGGATCAGGATACAGCTGTTCTCTTTGTGGATTTATCCAAGGCCTTTGATCTGGTGGACCATCCCCTTTTATTCCTAACTGCAGAATGAATGGGGATCACTGAAGGCCCAAGGGAATGGTTAAGATCATATCTGATAAATCATACACAATTTGTATTGGTGAATGGTGCCATTTCTATAAAATGATCAATAATTAGGAGAGTGCCACAGAGGTCCATATTGGGACCCTGTTGTTCTTAATATTTAACAACAGCCTCCCTCAAGTTATTCAACATTCACGGATACAGTTGTACGCTGACAATACTGCAATAATAACTGGGGGATGTAACAGTAGGAATTTACAAGAAAAAATGCAGATGGATTTTGAGAACATGAGGGAGTGGTTCACCAGGTCAGGCTTTGTGATGAACACAAAGAAAAAAAAAGTATTGTATTTTGGATCTAAATTGAAAGGAAATAAACAATTTTCCATTAAGGTAAGCAATGATTTATGTCTAGAACAGTTGTCCCACTATACTTATTTGGGAATTACTTTCAATGAAGAAATGACCTTTAAAGAACATATTGGGTCTTTAATAGATAGGGTGAATAAAAGAGTGGGAGCCCTACAAAGAACAATGAAATGCTTGACAAAAAGCAACAGGAAAAAAGCTGCTGAACAATTAATACTTCCTGTATTGACATATGGGGACCTTCTGTATCGAACTGCTAACAAGACACTTATAAATAAATTGGAAATAGTTTATAACACAGTTGCTAGATATGTTTTACGGTATGTGCCAAGAACCCATCATTGTGTGTTGTTCACCACACTACAGTGGAAACCAGTTGAATCTAAACATGCCATGTTGTGGCAAAAATTAATATATAAATATCACATATATTATCCAGAGCATTAAATAAATTAGGGTCTATTTGAAGGGAGTGATCAATTTTACCAAAGGGCAAAACAGTCTTGTCAAATAAACAAGATCTTTACTTTTGTTAGCAAAAACAAATATGGAGAAAAGACCTCACGACATCAAGCAGCCAAATACTGGAACAATCTGCCAAATTTGGCCCGTTCTTTTCCAGCATACAGCCTTTTTCTACAAGAACTGACTGTACTAAGTCTTGTTATTTGGCTAATGTAAAATATGGACTGAGAGAATCCTGAGGGGGGTTACCTGTTTATGTATTATTATAATATGATATAAATGGATAGTGTATATCCTGTTGAGCGATATAGGATGAATGGACTGATTGATTGTTCTGGCATTGTTATATATGTTAAAACTATTTTTAATAGTTGTATGTTTTAAACGTATAGGCAACAAGTTATAAACAGGACAGTGTTGTAAACTGGGCCTATTGGCCTAAAGATTTGTTTCCCTGTATAAAAATAAAGTTTTTACTTTTTACTTTTTTACTGCTACTAGGAGAGAGGCACAGAGATGGGGAGTGAGAGATAAAATGAGAGCTGTGGCACAGCTGAGAGATACGGAAACTAGTTCTTTGAGTGGTAAAATGAGGGACCTCCCTTCTGATGTCTTACAGGAGAGAGGTACTGTAGAGAGAGTGTGGTTCTGAACAGTAAAATGGGAGATATACCTCCTAACATGCAACAGCTGGGTGAAACAGGGAGGGATTGTCTGACAGTTAAAATGATGGTTGTCCTAATGGGGGACAGTTGAGAGTAGGGGTTCTCTGAATGGTAAAAAAAGGGTTGCCCCTCCTAATGTTTATTGATTGATTAAAAATAGTTTTATACAGGATACAAATTATTAGGGTTTTATCCCCTTTATCAACAATGTCATGTGGTGCAAATTTTACAAAATACACAAACAAACAACAGAAAAACATCACATCACATCATTATAGTCTCTAAAACAAGAACAGGTTAAGCTGAAGTGATCATACAAAGAAACCTTAAAAACAGCTAAACTGGTTACTGATTTCAATTCATTTGGAAGATTATTTCAGTGCCTGGCCAAGCTATTTTGTAAGGTAATCTCTCCTAATCTAATCTAGCATGATTTCATCAAAGAGACTTTCTGGGACGTTATTCTCAGGCTAGCCAACTGTTTAGAGTGAGGTTCTATTTCTACCAAATGAGCTAAGGGGTGTATTCCCTTTAAATGAATGAGCTTGTGACAGAATATTAACCACTGGTGAGCTCTTTGTTCTTCTGGTTTGAGCCACCCAAGCTTACTATATATTTATTTTATTTATTGAAGAGAATCAGAATTACAATCCTTTGAGTCATAGACTCCTTTACAAAGGCTCCACGTCGAAATACACAAAACATAACATATACAATACAATACATAAGTAATACCGAACTGGGATATATACAGTTGGCAGGTTACAGCTTCAGGGGTCCTCTTGGCAAAGCGTGTAAACGTGAAACGTTGAGGTGCTATACCTGGAAAGGACCTTCCATGTCCATGTATGCTGTTTGATGCTGAAAAGAATAAAGAGGAGCAACATTTGAAATACTTCTTTGGTTGCATTTTCCTTCATTATGGGACTGGTGTGTGAGTGCACCTGGCTTTTTTGTGTTTTGTCGAATGTTTGTCAGAAGCTCCACTAACTGCAGAGCGGCTTTTTTCGTCGTTGAAGAGCTTCAGGGGTCGTAGGGTTGACCCTGAGTCATTGTTATATACATATGGCAGGTTACAGCTTCGAGGGTCTTTAAAATGGACTTGGAGTCAAAATGTATATACAGAGAAGGAAAAGGGGCAGGGAATTAATCATGAGATGCAGATAACAGTATGGTAGGGACGATATATGAACAACTATAGCACGGTATAGAAATACATCGAGATAGAAACATGAGTCCTAAAAGTAGCTGAAAAGGAAGGAGGAGGAGGGCAAGAGAAAGAGAAAAGGGGGGGGGATCTGAGGAAGGGGGGGTACCCAGCAGAGATATTGATTAGTGGCAATCACAGCTACTGGTGGATGTTATTAACTCCATGAGCCCAGTCTTGAAAAGTCCAATACTCAAAAGAGTTTCTATTGCGTACTACAGTGGTGTGTGCCCGAGCACTTTTTCTGATGAATTTCCCCAGTCTATAATGTATTGGGGACAGGAAAGAGGTATGCTACAACGTGACATTAGTACAGACCTGTAGAAAGCACTGGACAGTAGTCTTGTGACATGGCAGTGGCACTGTGAAGTGCCATCAGAGACCCTGGTTCAGGGGAGGCTTTGGACTCCACAGCCCTTGGTTGGTGAAGACTGAGCATGCTCTCGAGATACTGCACTCTGTCTTTGAGGAAGAACAGCTGTCCAGCACACATGCAACATCTACCAGCTTGTCACAGGATGGCACATCTTGCAAATATAATATTTCTGCCTGAATTGGCCACTTATATTGTCTCCAATAGGAATGGGGGTTTTCTGGTCTTCACATCAGGACCCTGCTGTGAAGTTGTCCAGCTACCAAACATCAAGATAGACAACCAGTCAACTGGGTCCCTATTCTAAAATGCAACTGCCTGAATGATCTTCCTTTATGTAAAGTGCATTGCCTAATCTGGTTTCCTTTAAGGTGCAATCCCCAATTAAGGGGAAGGTAAGTGGTGAGGAGCTAGCTAATGAGAGAGCCATACATCTCCCTAGCATCAGACACAAATTAGCTGCTCAACCCTTGCTCATTCGCAAAATTTAAACTTTAAATTATATTTGTCAGATTGGAAGAATATTACATTTGTGAGATTTGCCATGGTGGGGTCCACCGAATGCTCTGTTTTTATTGTCACCGAATGGTACTGGCTGATGAAGTGTCGAGAGGTAGTGACGCAAAGCACTGTGATATTGAAGCCAACACTCTCTTTAAGTCCAATAAATATTCTGTTTTTGCAAACTTCCTGTGTTCATAGCTGAGCAGCTTTTCTGCCTGCAGCACTTCCACTTGTGAGCATGTGCAGCTTTTGTGTTCCTATTGGTTGAAGAAACAGTTGCTTGCTAATCCGAAAAGGAAAAAAATAACAACACACTGCAAAAATATCGAGGCAAAGGTTACCCAAAAAGCCCTTTAACAATTAAGTCAAGTTTAAAAAAAGGCAAAGTATTAAGAACATTCCACTAATGATATATATATATATATATATATATATATATATATATATATATATATATATATATATATATATATATATATATATATATATGTGGCATGGTAGTGCCACTATGGTTAGAGTTGAGAAGGCACTTCTAAGTTAAACCTCAATGTTATGCTGCTTATAACTTGGCTGTGCTTAAATCTAGGGACCTGAAAACGGGTTTCCAAAATCTGTGTGGCACGTTCATATGAACTGAAATTCCGAAAAAGATCACTTCAGTAATTTTAGAGTTACAGCTTGTACAAAACACAAATATTGATTTTAAGATGCCTTATTTTTTTATTGCTCACCAACTAAGAATGGCCACGCATGTGCAGCTGCTGTTTGCGTTCTTCATAAGGTGATTTCATGCACCACAATTCTGACTGGTCAAACTATGGTTTGAAAGAGGGTGTCAGAAAGGAATAAATTGTTTTACGTGTAAATATACTGCATTTTACAGGCAGGGTTTATCAAGGGTGAAACAAATGGGTTTCACATGGTCTAACAGATTTTACAGAGGGTGACTGCCTTTAAAGGTATTGTTGGGCTGGCATTGTCATACGGGGTGCTGCTTGCTGTTAAAAGTATTGAAAGCTAGTCAGCAGATTAGCATCGCAGGTAGACATGTTGGGAAATTAAACTTCACCCTGTGAATTTCGGGTGAAGTCCCAAAAATCTGTGCTTCACAGAGCTTTGCGAAGCCTCCCAGCACCTGGCAGACTTCGGAATGCAAAGTTTTTCCCGAGAATTGCACGAATTTCGCCATGAAGTGTGAAATTCATGGGCAGAACTTTGCACTTCATGGTGAATTTTGCACAAATTCGTGTCCGTGAATCAGGTGAATTTCACGATTCCGCAAAATTCGCGAATTAATTAACATCGCAAATTTTCAGGACTTTGCCCATCTCTAGTTGCAGGTTGAGGTACCCTGTGCCACACAACCTGCCACAACAGTGACCTAGGTCTGGGAAAAGTCATGGGTCTCGTGGGGGCCAGCCAGGAGAGGAGAGACTAAGCTTTCCATGGTGGCTCTGCTCCCTCGAGGTGGGGGGTCCTATATCTAATCACTTTACTGCCACCAGGCAGACGCCAGATGGCTACAACAGAGAAAACAGTGGGATGGCCAGGGCATCAGTAGATGCAGCATGTACACACGTGTCATTGCACATACAGCGCCATGGGGGAGCTGCCAAGAAAACTACTGGAGGAAAAATGCCCCATCTCCCTTGGTGTCCCCTGCAGGCACCACATGATCCAATGGGGCAGACCACCTACACCTATCAGGCTAGGAGGCTGTTAACATGTAAGTCCTTGAGACGGGTCAATGACAGGGCTGGAGGATGCGCTGAGACCCAGGACGTCAGGAGGGAAAATGTGCATGAAAAAAAAAAAAAAGCTAGCCAGCTTTGTCCATCAAGAGGCTGTTTGTCATTTGAAGTATTGCAAACAAAAATTGTTGGGTGCACGCACAGCTCTCAATCTTTTGTCATAGACACTGAAAATGAGGGATAATGTGGGGCATGGCTCTCAAAATGAGGGGCACGTCATCAAATATGACGATGCAAGTTCAAATCGCTGGGGAAACCAGTGCTTTTATTTTCTCAAAGTTTCATTTTGCGTTAGCATCACAGAAGGTTACGAATTTCTGCTTTAAAGACCGATTTTACAGCATCTCTTCTATGTGGGCAGTATCTTTTCAATGTGGGACAGACCACTTCTGAAAGTTAAAATGAGGGACAGTTGAAAGGTACGTGTGCACGTCTTTTTGTTGCTGTTGTTAAAGTAAGGAAATTGACTGCAAAAATCTAAGATAATACATCAGTCACGGTATAAACACTAATTGTCAGAAGCAATGAAATACAATGTTAGGGTGAAAAGGCCACTGAGCCTTTGTGAATGTGTTGCACAGTGTTCCTTGGGGGTTTGAACAATCACGCGATGAAGCATCCTTGTTGTCTTGAAGGGACACTGTCAACCCCCTTAGGCCTCAAAGTGTCTTTAGTTTCAAGAATACGTTATGACTGGTCACGTTCTGTAGAGACTGTTACGTAAATGGTATAGTTTGATTTTGATTCTTTATTTTTAACAGTGAAAAACAGACTGACCACCATCCTGGTGTTATACACAAAAACTTGTTTGTTTACAGTATGTAATCGACTCCCACTGCATCTTTCTCAGACTCGGGAACACTGCCAACGCTGTCTAGCCACTCATGATGCAGTGGGATGAGAGGAGACTACTAAATCATGAGTGGCTGCATTGTTTGGGGGTGTTCCTAATGTTCGGGATGTATGCAATAAGAGTAATTCAAGGACCCGAAGCAAAACACGGTTGGGTTTAATTAATTACACCACAGGCATGCATTTTAGTTCTACTAAGAAAGGAAGCAGCTCAGACAACCAGCAACATCAATGCATTTTAGAGAACAGACGCACTCATAAAATGTGGGGTTTTAACTAGAACTAATGTGATACAAAAAGGATTGACAATGTCCCTTTAACTGGGGTGCATTTTTGCCCAATATGAGCTACAGCAGCCCTCGGGCATAGTAGGAATTCTGGACTTGGCGGAGGACTGGAGGGGTCTGGTTGCAAAAATATATCAGAATCTGATGAGCTCAGTCCCAGACACCTGTGGCCATATCTGGCTAAAATGGCAGGAAGGGACAGTGGAAGTGGAAGACATAGGAAGGGGAAACTATTTAACCAGGAAAGGCACACTAAGCCAGAGCTTGTTTCCAGGGCGACCTGGGAGCACAAGGACGTTAAGTGACTTGCTCAGGGTCACACAGTATGCATGTATGGGCTGATGGGATTCAAACCCAGGTCTCCAGGTTTGCAGCTCAGTGCCCTTAACTACTGCACTATACTGCCTCCTACGCAGTCGAGGACTGGAAGGACACACAAGAAGAGGGCTAGTGCCTTACAATAGAGAGTACATTTAAACTCATTCAATATTTCTCAGTGCAATAAGCGTATTAAATGCCAGCCAGTTTGGTAAAATGTTCTAGTGCATATACAGGAATGGAAGTTTGGCTTTTATATAGCCTCTTTCATATAAACTGCATGCCAAAGTGCTTTGCTGTCCAGGAATAAGAAAGCAAGAGAATGTAGCTTCCATATTAGGTGCACAAAGAAATTCAAATAGCGCAGTGACAGATTAGAGGCGAGAATGCCGAGTTTAAGCACCTTTCAGGTCTGTTTACACTGCCACTTTGGAACTGGAGCAACCCAAGCACTCGGGTTGCTCCAGTGCAAAAGCAGCCTTGTGGACATATACCAAATCGTGGTAGGTCACTCACTGCTCTGTTAGGGATTCTGCTGTAATCTTGAGGGCACTGGTCAGAGCGAGCAGTGTAACCAAAAACAAATGAATAAGCAGCCATGAGGTAGGCTGCAACGCTACCTCTGCTGTAACCTGACAGTCCCATCTGCCTCCCAGGATCCTCTACTGCCTATCATGCGGACTTATGGCCCCTCTCCAGCACGGCTTGCATCAGCACTGAGAGGGGCCTTCTACTCAAACATCAGATCACCCCCAGTGGTTGAAATAAGTTGGGAGGGTGCTGCAGAAGTCACAGCACATCAGCCATGTAAACACGATGAATTGAAGTGGTTGTGGTGGAATTCAAACCTGGGTTTCCAACTTCACAACTCTGTGAACTAGTAAGCTACACTGCATCTCTGAAAGGACCAAATTATAGGAGGGGTGTAATAAAATCTCATAACCATCACTTGTTTCCAGAACTCACATTAGATCAGCACATCTGCGTTTCAAGGCACCACATCCCACACTGCCAAGCTCTGCCTGAAACACAATCAAATCATGAATCTGGAACAATAAGACAAAGTAACTCTCGCTAGGGTTTAACTTCCCCATACAAGTTTTGTGGCAGCTCTAGATGGCATAGTCGCCTCCAGTCTGAAGGTGAGCGAAACCTACATATTATCTTTGCCCTAAGCCTCTCTGAGAAGAGATTGCTGATGGTGTTCCAATATGCACAGAGGTCCTGACCTATTCTGGGACAGGCAAGTAAAGCTGGTGGGTGAGACTGCATCAGTGCCAGGGGTTTTGGCACCGTTCAGAGAACAAGAGCTTTGAGCAGCCCAGAGCCGTGATCGAGTGGCCAGAGGCTCACACCTACTGAACTAGGCTCACAATACCTCATATCCAGATCCACTATCAAAGACACCTGTTTCCAGGCACACTGCCAAGAAAAATATCTGGAAACTACACTTCTCATATTAATGTGACTGCTTGGACATACTGCATCTCTCCCTCGATTTCAGACCTAGATAGAGGCCTCTGCTAATGCGCTAAATGTTAGAGTCACTAAAGCAGAACCAGATGTGCCTCTACTAACCCTTTCTCAAACACGTGAGAGCAGCATTGTTGTGTTCACTCAGGCCGCAAGCAAGGGGAAAGTTTCTTGATCTTTAGTTGTGGTGTGTTTTGCATGCAAGTTTGCCTGGTCATTATGAGATCACTTCTAAATAATTTATATAATTATTAAACAGCAGGTGTATACATTTGTGGTCCACTGATTAGAGCATGGGCTTGAGAATGAGAAGATCACAAGTTCAAACCCTGCAAGAGCCAAACACTCGGTTTGTGACCTTGGGAAATAAGTAGAAACATGATCCCACTAAAGGGAGATTCTAAAGTTCAGCTGGCCTATCCTTTGTAAAAACTGTAAAAACAAATCATGTCTCGGTTATTAAACATTCCTAGTGTTACTTACTGACCGAAATGATTAATGAAAAGGTGGCACTCATGTGGGCTCAGACTGCCTTGTTATAATTATTTGTTTTCCTGTGAGCTTCAGTGGTTGTTTTTTAAGCATTTTTTCTGCTGCAGTTATTGTTTTCTTTCTTCTCTTTTTTTTTTTGTGAATTACTTTTATCCACCCTTAGTTACCAGCCAGAAGCTTTTTCTGCCCCAGCTTGTGCCACCTATCCAACCTTCGGAGCTGCTCTTCTCTGGATCCTCCAGAACCCAGCAACCCCCACAGCACACCATGATGGACCACCTTGGTTTGCCCCATGCAGGGGATCTCACCATCAGCACTGTGGCAGCAAATCCCTCATATCTGGGCTCCATGGTGGCGGTCATCGCAAGGCCATCCCCAAGGGCAGAGAAGAAGCAAGCCCAAAGTAGTTGCTGAAAGCCCAAAGCAGTTGCAAGGCAGACAGGGTGTCATCTGCCCAGTTGGCACCACTTTTTCCCCTTTCATCCTGCCCACTAGAGAGTGCGTGATATCACCAGGTGCTGGCAAACCTGACACACCAATGCACAAACTCTCCCAGCCCCTGTGCAGCCACAGGGCCCAAGACTGAGCTTTGACCTGTGATCATGCAGGCGGTGGCACTGCAGCGGTCTGCACAACCCATCCTCCCCAGATAAGGAGAGCATTCTCTGGGACACTGGCCTAATCCACCTCCCCCTAGACACCCTCTGACAGCAAGGGTCTCATTCCCAAATCCCGGGCACCAGCGTCATCAGTTGTAATTCCGCCACTATGCAATGCACCAGCTCTGTATTTCTCTTTCACATGCTGCTGTGAACTTCAACCTTTTTGGGTCCACTTGCCATTGCAGTGCAATATGGAATAATCTGACATAACTAGCTCCCTTAATCTTTATATGTACAAACTAAAGTAGAAGCATCACTTTCTGTTATATACATCCAAATATACAAATAGTAGGACAGAAGAAGGCTCACTGCCCATTGAGATTGTGCCCCCCCACACGCACACACTTCTGTTTATTATTGACTCATGTAAATATATATGAGAATGTTCTTTATAAGTTTCTTTTCTTTCTGAGTTTACGAAGTTCTTTGAGAGTGATTCCATATAGCTACCATTCTCTGTGAGAAGCATCATCTTGTCCTCCCTCAAAATTTCTCCTAGCAGTTGCTTATCATGGCCTCTTGTGGTACTTTCATGATTTTTAATACAGACTCATGGAAACAAGGACAATGACGGCAAAAAAAAAAGACCTTTGGTCCATCCAGTCTGTGTATAAAACCTTAACAAACCCAGGACCTATTGTCCATCCAGGGTTCTAACCCACACTTAGCCCAGTCCTTTGCATAGCTCCAGATCCTTTAGGAATCCATACAGCATCATTCAGTCTCCCCGTATTCTCCATTGCTCCAACATAACATCGTTTTTATCCCCAGGTGTTTGTTTTTTGTATCCCCAAAGCACTGTCTTATCATATTTGTTGATTCTGTTTTTAGATTTAATAATCTTTTTTTAGGAGCCAGTATCATGTCACCAAACTGATATGATTGTGTGTTAGTATTTCCGCTATAACTAGCTCTGCTGCATCCTTATTCCTTTCTATAACCTCTTTCCCTCGCAAATTCTGACTAAGTTTCGTTTTGGAATTTGTGCTGACCTTGTTAAATTTTCATCAATATTTTACTGTCCCTTGCACCAGTACAATGAAACTGGGCAACAATTTTCAACTTACCATTTTTTTCCACTATAAAAGATTCCAGGCACCTTCCGGTTTTATTTGGTTGCACAATGTTCTAATTCCACCAGAATTCAAGCATTTTATATATATGTTTTCATTTAGTTTTTTTTCTCGGGGGGTTGCTGCCACATTTGACTTAGAAATAGCATTTGTGACCTGGCAAAGTTATGATCGAGAAAATAAAAACACCTTGTGGTGCATACTACATAGTAAAGGAGGCACTTAGAAAAGTGAACTTGATGGGTATGCTTATATTTTTAATTGTAGCTGAAATGAGCTTTTTGGAAAAACACATTTTGTTGCATAGCTACTTCAGTATTAAAGGGACACAGTCAGCTTTTAATCCATTTTTTATAGTGTCTGCACTGAATGTGTGTACAGGAAAGCATTGTCATTATAGAAAAGAGTCATGGCAGGAGATTTTTAAATAACCCCAAGATATTTATGTTTTCTAAAAGTATATTATAGTCGGTCCCTTGAAATGCACAAGGCTCACATCCATAAGCAGGAAGGGCACAGAGCCGCTGGTAAACTCATTCATGAACGGGTTCGTAATTTGGGGTCATGCAGGTAAAGGTTGATACTCCTAATGTGCAAGCCAGTGATCCATTTCAAGTTATTGCCCTAAAAAAATGAGTGCTCCATCACATTTCATTTTGTTTACAAAAGTTGCACCTGTGCTTCTGGGCATGCGCATTGGCCACTTGGTCCGCCCATTTTTCCCTGCTATAGCATCACTGCAGATCCTACTTGACTTCTGGCCCATCCCAACCCTTCCCTTTCCCTAAGATTCCCTTATGTCTATCCCATGCATTCTGGAACCCCACCACTGTTTTCACCTTCACCACCTACACTGGAAGATTGCTCTAGGAATCCACCACTCTTCTGTGAAGAAGTACTTCTCACATCTCTCCTGAATCTACCCCTCCAGCTTCTCATCATGTCCCCTTGCCCTTGAGCACCTTTTTTTTCTGAAAAATACTTCCCTCCCATACCTTATTTACCCCCGTAAGGTATTTAAAGTTCTCGATTATATCACCCTCTTCCAGAATGTACTCTCCTTGTAGGACTTCTGATGCAGACCCTGCACCATTGTAGCTGCCCACCTCTGGACTGCCTACACTCTGTCTATATCCAGCCAAAGATGTGGTCTCCAGAACAGATAAGGAGGTCCTGGGTTCTAGCCCCACACCAGATACATTGAGTAATACCCATAACTGACACTGTAGTGCAGTACACAAGCAGTGATGCTTCGGATTAGATGTTAAATGGAGGTCCTGTCTGCCAATCTCTGGTCACTGTCTAGGTGGAAGTTAAAAATCCCATGGCACTTACCAAAGAAGAGTAGGGAAGTTCTGCAGTAACCATTGCCAATATTCCCCGTCAGCAAAACATGTCCATGTAATTACCTGGAGACACCTGGAAACAAGCTGTCACAACTTAGAGTGCCCTTCCTGGTCAAAAATTACAAATGAATAAATAAATGTATACCTACACCCTCCATATAACATGTTAACTATATGCATATGAAAGGGAGTTTAGCAAACAATGTTCTGTGGCTTAACTTAGGTTTCCTTATACAGTACCTGCATAAGCATGCCCACAATAGTACAATACAATTTTTTAAGAGAACACAAAACAGCTATTTATATTTAAGCCCCAAAATAATATTATTGGTTAGTCCATTAAAATATGTTACCCAAAAATTAAGTACTGATTTCTAGCTTAGGGACAGACCAAAGATTTAGCTACTGAGGTTGCCTTCCTGGAGCGGTGATTTCAACCATCAATTCATTCTGAACTTATGGGACCAAAGGCCCTAGGGGCGTGGGGTGTAGCTTTAGACAGTGCTAATGGATTTTTAAAGGACATTTTCTAATGGATGGCCTGCAACAAGCTACAGAAGGCTGGGTACTACTGAGGGGGCTGGTACATAATGAACAGCCTGCTAACCAGCCTGGTGGCATTGAGGGTTGAGGCGCTGAATGCCACACCTTGCGCTACGCCATTGACCTGGGTTTGAGAACGGACCCGGGCCATCAGGGGTCAGCAGGGAAGGGAGAGGAGGGAGCATCCCATGACTGCCCTCCTCTCTCTGGGGTGGGTGCAGGGGTTCGCAGCACTCTGCAGTGGTGCCTGACGGGAAGTCAGGGCACTGCAGGAGCAGCACCCAGCTGAGGGTTGGAGCATGGCAGACGTCAGCATGTAACACTGCGCTGACGTCACTGCACGCCCGGTTCCAGGGGTGAAAACCAGGTAGAAAATTGTGGGGCGGTTGTGGTGGCTGATGGTCATGTGCACTGCACCTCAGGACCTAGAGAGGTGAGCCCCCCCCCCCAGGTGTTGGCCAGCCTACGTGGAGGACAGTGATTCGCAGACCAGACCTGGGTCCCAGAGTGCGGGGGCCAGCAGCTGGACGACCTGCATGCCCGCTCCACAGAGGAGAAGATAAACAGATTCGTGATAAAATTAAAAATAAATAAATGAACTGCCTGCTGATGTGGTATAGCAAGCTTACAGCCTTGGGGCAGTGCCGCTTACAGTTCCTCTGCAGCTGGGCCCTGCATCCTGTTCTGCTGATCTAGATGCCACATGTAATGAATACTTGTCCTCCCCCCCATCAGGTAAGCTGCAGCCAAATTGACCCTATCCCGTCTGATTTTTAACTGATTTGACCTCTGGGGCCCTTATATCCACCTTCAGTGCAGCTACCCCCTCCCTTGATGCACCCTCCCTGTCCCACATTATGTAACCTGGTATGTTCACGTCCCAGCTGTGTTCATAGGAGGTCCATGTCTCGATAAGACCAATGATAGCCTGCCCTTCCGTTGTTACCATCACATGAAATTCATCAATCTTCTTGCAAAAACTCCTAGCTTTGCTATACATAAACCTCCATGTCCTATGTTTCTATCCATTCATGGTGCAGTTACTCCAGTTTGGCAATTGCTGGAGTTGTATAATTTGGGCCATTATGCAGCTGTGTACTTCCTGTGCTGTTCTACATTAGGGGAGACCCTTCCAGACTCGTGTCTCTCTTCTGCTTTATCTGACCCATTTGTTCACCTCACCTAGTTTTTTTTTTTTATCCATCTGATTCTGATTGGCTAGATCATGCCTTGGCAAGTAATTTCAATACATTGGGATGCCACATCAGAAGATTCTGCACTATTCCTCACTGCCCTTTACTGCTTTTTTATTTTTATGCCCTCACCCTCCCACCTTCTGCCTCCTTTGTACAGATGATCTACTAGTCTAACTGCCCCCACTCACACACTCCTCCTGGATGTCATCACTGGACAAAATCCTGTTAGTCCCCAAACACTCCCAATGCTTGCCCTCGTGGTGGGGCCCCTGGGAACCATACTTGATTTCAGTGGGCGGCATACTTTTTCATGCACTGTGGGAGGGTGCATTTTCCCTCCCTTTTAACCCTCCCACTATCCAATCAGATGTCAGGTCTAACTGCAGCACCATCCTATATGCGGGTGGGGGGAGAGCAACTAATGTTGTGTTGTCACCTTAATGTCAGTGCAATCCCCATCTCACCATTAGTGGTGCTGCATTAGCAGACAGGCCTGATACACCCCTCCCCCACCCATGTGAGCGCACACTATCTCTGCAACATATCCCACAACCCACCAGCTCAGAGTGAGTTAGTCAAGCTTGGGACTCAACCTCAGGTCTCTCTTCTAGAAGTGTAGCACACTACCAGCTGGTGTCTCTAGGCTGGGATCCTTTGTTGGTTTTTTAACCACGAATACAAAGTTAAATAAATATTTAAGAATTCATGTTGTATAGTACATCGGCCTTGGCAGGAGGCCCTGAAACGGGGAGCCTTGGGGTCTACAAACAGAGATACCTGCCCCCCCACTACACTGGAAGTCAAGGTCTACTGGGTTAACCACAAGGATCAGAGTGGAAAACAGGGAAAAGCGAGAGGGGAACATAATGGTTTATCAAAAACATTAAAAACAATAGATTCGCGTAATGTTGCTCTGCCAGAAAAACCCTGGAAGGTTGGGCGGTGTTGCAGGAAACAGCTATGTTAGTTTGAGGAAAGGTAATTTGGAAGCCAGAGTGGCTAACACACTGTAGATGTCTGTCGGGGGGAGGTTATATCTCTGCTTGAGGTCTGTATATGTTGTGCTTATTTTTCTTCTTCAAAAAAGCAGTGTGAGCACCCACTTGCATTCTGCAAGAAATAAGAAACTGTAACAGAAGTCTCTCTCTCTGCATGTGTATACATATTTCATTACATTTCAGAAATGAAGCATTTAGCCCAGTCAAAAGAATACTATGCAATGTTCTGAAATGGGATAATTATCTTCAAAAAAAAAAAAAAAAAACTATATATATATATATATATATATATATATAGATAGGCGTACTGTAACTTTGTACAGGATGTCATGTTCTAAATTTTAATGGGATCTTGTGCTCATTCTTTTTGTCCCCTCCTTACCTTCCTTTAGGCACTTGTGCACACAACCTCCCAACCCTGTCAGCAGGGCCTCCCCCCCTCATCTGTTGAAGCAGCGGGGATCTATATGTATAAAAGGCCCAAGACTGTCAGTAAATTGTGTTCTGATGAACCACAACTGGGATGTTTTTTCTCCTTTTTCACCCCAATCCAGAGATCAGAATTACCACTGACTCATTCGTCAAATGCTGGTAGAGTTTGTATTGGGCTTATAAATGTTCCTTTAATTAGCCCTGCAGGCTTGTATTGGAGAAAGTACAGTAACAGTTAAATCAGTACAACAGCTGGGCCTGTAGAAATATTTGTGAGGCCAGTTTTTTCTCAGTCACTAGCCCTGCTAGCTAGTGACTGCTAAACTCCTGCTAGTCCTCTTCTCTCCACCCCAAGGAGTGAGTGCAGCACTGCTCAGCCTCGAGCAAACATAGAAACACAGACGATGGTGGCAGAAAAAGACTGATTGTCCACCCTTCCTATCACACCTTGGGACTTGTTGTCTCTGATCAGGCTCTATGCTTACTCTGTTCCCCCTTATATTCTCCATGTTTCTGCTTCCCTCATTCTGCTGAGTAACTGCTAAGTCCTTCTGCTAATCGTATCCCTTTCCCCACAACTCTCTGCTGCCTCTACTCCAACCAACTCCCTACCCACTTTATTATTTTGCTAGCTGTATGCAGATTCCCTGCCTTCTTAAACAGCCTTCGCTATGGCACGGAGTCAAATGCCTTGCTGAAGTCAAAGTATGGTAAGTCTACTGCGTGCCCTTTGTCAACTAACCTAGTTACCCAGTCAAAGAATACTATCAGGTTGGTCTGACAAGACCTCACTGCCACAAACCTGAGCTTGCTTACTATCCCGAATCAGGAATTTCTTCCAGCGGCCTGGCATGGGCCGGTAGTGGTCGCACCTTTGGTAATGTAGATCTGCCTGTCTGGGATGCATTGCAACCTGTTTCCAAGACCAAGGCGCTCTGGGTAGTCTCCAGTTTGTGCCCCAATACTGGACCCAGGACCAACATGGCTCATTTTCAGCTGTGGCTAGTACTTGGGCCCGGTGTTCATAGAGATCGTTAATGGGTCCTTCAGGAAGGGTGTTTTTCCATTGGCCTTGAAAAAGGCCGTTGTCAGACCCCCTCTTAAAAAGCCTTCCTTGGACTCTGATGTTCTAGTGAACTACAGGCATGTCTCTAACCTTCCCTTTAAGGGAAAGTTATTGAGAAGGTGGTGGAGGAGCTGCCAGATCGACTGGAGTTTTTTCCATCGACGAACCTTTCCAGTCAAGTTTTCAGCTCCATCACAGCACAGAGACTGCTTCTGTCAGGTTAACGCATGATCTCCTCCTAGCAAGAGACAGAAGACAATGTTTCACCTTGGTGCTCTTGGATCTCTTGTCAGCATTTGATACAGCTGAACATGTGTCACCCCCCCTGCAAATGGGGGTTCTTAAAAGCCTTCCCGGAGCTGCTTAATAGCTCCTTGCCTAATTGGTGTTTGGCGCAATGCCGCCCAAAATGCAGCCATTGTGAGTGCTTTTAGAGCCTCCAGTACTGTCTCTTTAAGAGCTGCCTGCTTGCAGGCTCCAGCGGGTTGGCATGGGGGGATTGGTGTTTCCCTGCTCGAATCCCGCCTGAACTGTGGCGTAATCACCCCATCCTGTAGTCGCTGACAAGCACAACGGGAGCCCATCTGACAGATGTAACTGTTTGGCTGTAATTATCTGGAGTATCTGTGAACTTGCGGTTTGTTTAACCTGCTTTCCTTGCAGCTGGGACTCTGTGTGCTTGGCCCCTCCATTTTGGACCTGGACTTCCGAGATGGGCCAATGGAAAGGGAGGGACACTGAAATGGAGATCATTTGAGCCAACCAGAATCAGGACTCATGTTGGAGCCGGCTGGCCATAGGGGATACAACCAGTAATTCTGGGAAATGAAGTTCTGGGCTACGGCGCCCTTTCTGCACCAATGGGGACCCACTTAAGTGATTGGTATCTGCAGCCCACCAGTGGGATCCGGTGGCGCCCGAACTGAGAGTCTTTACCCAAACTGCCAAGGGGCAGAGTCGTTGTGGTTGTGAGCGAGGAAGGAGCTCTGTGCTCCTGCACTGTTGAACTTTCGTGCGGGAAACGCATGTGAAAGGCCACATTTCGGTGGGTTTAATGCCAGCAAGTGACGGATTAAATCCGCTAATCAGTGGTCAGAGGAGGCTGTGCAAAAGTGCAGCTACCTACCAGGCTCACCCTGTAGAGAACTGGAGAATCTGCTTCAATCGCGCTCGTTCTGTCAGGACAAGTGAAGCTGCGTCGTTTGGGCCCAGTGTTCTGTGGTAAAAAAAAAATCGGGATTAAACAGCAGCTGCCTGGTATGGTACCCCTCTGCTCTTCATGTAAATGTGTGGAGAAGTGGCTGAATTTCAGGCTCTATCCTACAAGTGGTGTGAGAGCGATTTTATGCTGGAGTCATGAGTATTAAACCAGGGTATCTCCCTGCCAGGTGTTCATAGTGAAGGCACGATTTGTCTGGCTGCAAGAACTGAGCTCGTTGGCTATATTTAATCCCCTTAGGAATCAAATGCTCATTTTCTGCGTCAGGGTCCCAACCAGCTGCATCGAGAAGCTAGCCTTCTATTGCCTTGGTACCCAGAGACAGTGACTTATAGGTCAGGCCTGTGCACAGTGCCCTAGGTATAGAGCCAGATATACGTATATATTAGAGTGGTAAGCCAATTAACCCGATTTCCCCCCAGTCCTTGTTACTGCCCCACTAAATAAATCAGATTAGTTGTTTTGCAAAAGTATATTGACTGACCTGTGTGTCTATGTTGGATTATTGTACAGGTGGTTATTGTCTAACTGCATCTTACTTTACAGGGGGTCCCCAGAGGCAGCAGATTGAGCCAAGCCTGGGAGTGAGTGTATATGGAAAGGGTACTGTGATTGACCTGTGTGGGCCACTAGTGGGAGGAAAGGGGGGTTGCAGTGACCCAGAGGGCTGTGACCAAGTCATACCAGACTGTCCTACCCCCGACCTCTGGGTGGAGGCACCCGCCATCGGATTCAGGCCCCTCAACCTGGTAGCTGCTAGTCAGGCAGGGGTAGTAGCCCTTGGGATAGCGCCCTCTAAGGGTTACACATGGAGTGCTCTTGAATTGCCTATGTGGGCCTAACCGGCACAGTTCTGTGCTGCTTTTAGTCCATAACTGGGAGAACGCAGCAGGTAGCCCTGTGTAATTTTACCTCTGAGGCTTCTGCGTTGTCTGTGGAGTTCCTCAAGGCTCGATTCTCACCACCATTTTGTTTTCTGCGTCTATGCTGGGGGAGATGATTAGATAGTATAGGGCTGAGTTTCACTGCTATGCAGATGATACTCATCTGTACCTGTCTTGTGCTCCCAGTAAAGGTCTTGTGGCTTCTATGCTGAGTCAGTGTTTGCCTGAAATAAACAACTGGATGTCACTGAACTGGTTATGTCTCAACCCAGGCAAGACAGAGGCCATGGTGCTTGAACCAGGATGCTGGGGCATCCTAGCCTGCTTAGTGCTTATAAAACTGCCCGAGGTACTTAGTAATGTGTGGACATTGATTGTGTGTCATAACTATATCCTATATAGGTAAAAACTAAGATTAAAAGAATTAGCAGGGATCAATTGCATCTTACCTGAGACACAGTCTGTCTGCCTGTTTTAAAGCCTTACCCTATATAGGTGGAAGCTGGGATTTAGCAGTTTTAGCAATAGTCAGTATCACTACACATTAGATACAGTCTGTGCTTACCAATGCAGTTAGACGGTTACCACTTCATCAGAGTCTCCTGAGAAACTGCGGGTTTACCTGCGATCACTTCCTTGGAGTCATAGACCTATGGGATTTAAAACAGAAGGCTAGACCAAACCCCCTTCCTTTCAGCAGGGCTTCAGGTGCTTACCTTTTCTGGGGGAAGGGGGGAGTAAAAGCCTAATCCACTAGTTCCAAAAGGTCCCCCTGAAGTCAGGCACAAGGTGCCCCTGCTGTGAGAGTAAGCTCCTTGATCCAACCAAAGGGGTCACTGGAGCGCTGGAACCCACTACCAACACTCCCTAGCTGAGACACTCTGCCACAAGGCAGTTCACTCAGCCGAGCCTGCCTCCTGATGCAGCAGTAGCACAAGTCAGGTTTTGAACCTGGATCTAATGTTTGCTGCAGTGATACGCTGCCACTAGGGCCTTCTGGGCAGCCAAAGTTTTAATGGTTTTAAAAAGCAAAGGATTCGGCATAACATAAAAAACAGTGCGTCGAGCCTTATCTACTTCAAAGTCAGCCAGTCTAATTTGTAATATTTTTATATATTTTGGTTGAGTAGCCTATTAGCTAGCCCATCTCATTGACATTCTGCAATGTAATAATTTTACAGTACCATCTGCTTTTCATCTAAGTAAGCACTCAATTAACAAAGGCACTCTGAATTATAAATAACTAACTACAATTGAAATGATGCCATCATCGATCCTTATGGACAGTGCTGTAGTGCGCTTCAGATTATATCACAGAATTTATTTATGTCTTTGGTAACCGGGTAAGGCCCACTAGGCACAAGTGCCTGTTTTCAGGGGCGACCTGGGAGCACTGGGCGGTTAAGTGACTTGCTCAGAGTTACATAGTATGCAAGTGGAGACTGTGAGAATCAAACCCAGGTCTGGTCTGATGGATGTACCAAGCTTGTTCACAGCTCATTACTAGAATGTTGGCACATGGGGTGGGCCAGCTAATAGCTCAGTGGAAGGGATCTGGCTGCTGGCTCCTCAGATCCAACACACAATCCCTTCTCTTCTAAAAACAGTGCAAGGGAAAATGTTTACAAATCAGACTGGCTGACTGAAGCAGGCAAGGCTCATCACACTTGTGTAGGGGCTTTAAAAAGGTGGAGTACGACTTGTGCACTTTAAGGAAACATGATGCAACACCAAAATATGAAATGTGTAACTCATCTGCAACTAATTTGCTCCTCAAAAATTTATAATAAAAAGTTAATTACAGCAAGAAGTGTAATCTAACCATAGTACAGTATGGAGGTGTACGCAGATATAAAAAACGAATCAGAATGCAGTATGGAGCCGTACACGGGTGTCATGAGACGAAGTTAGAATGTACAGTTAATTCAGTTTGTCTTCCTTTTATTCCAACATCAGCAGCTCCCCATTAGTATTGCAGCTATCCAGCCGAGTCTAGAAACCCGGTACACTATTTGAACTCCTCACCTCTCTTTGGTAATCTGTTCCACAACCCTGTTGACTTCCAAGTAAAAAAAGGTTTCCTTAAATCCCTCATGCCAGCCTCCCCCTTATATTGTAGAAGAGCCCCGTGGTACTGTTATGCTGCATTCTGCTGAACAGGCAGCCTAGGTCTTTTGGTGTACAACCTTTTAGCATTTTGAGTATCTCAATCATATTGTCCCTCAGTCTTCTTTTCTTCCAGGGAGAACAACCCCAGGTGTTCCAGCCCATTTGTTGTGCTTCCTAGCCTCTTAGTCATCTTTGCAGCATGGTATAAATCAAATCTACCTGGCTACTATAACACATGTAACCTGCCTGTTTTATTCGACCTCTAGCATACTACACCCTCCCTTTTTTCCCCTCTTACCTCCTCTGTACCGCCACGTATCGCACTTTTTTTTACTAATCCTTCCTCCCCTCCTTCTCTAACTACTACTAGGCCACTAGCCAGCGGCTCTCCTCCTCTTTCACTCTGTCACCTCTTTACTATCGACTCAAGCCTCTTTGCTCTTACCTTGTCCATCTAGAACACCTCTAGGGTATCCTGGGCTGAGCTGTGTGCAGCTGACAAAATCAGCCATACTTCGGTGTTGGGTTTGCCTTCCTGTAGCAATCTAATTTGAACTGTTTAAGAGAGCTGTTGCAACCCTTGTATAAAATTGTTACTTATTTTTCTTTTTTCCTCCTTATTTTATTGTATCATACGCACCAGTACTTTGTTCATTGTCTTTTTTTCTTTGATAATGTTATTTACTGTATGTTAAATTGTGTCGACTACTGTGCTGTGTTTTTGTCATGCCAGGACCATCTTGTAAATGAGATTGCTCAATGGTGTTTTGCCTGGTTAAATAAAAATTGGTTGACTGATTTTTTTCCAGCTCCTTTATATCCCTTGTCTAAAATAAGGCTCAGAATGCACTGGCCAAAACTGTCACCTGCCCACAAGTCAAATGCTGGTAGATTTTGTATAAGGCTAGTAAAAGCAGCACAGTATCTTGTCTTCTATGGGTTGCACTCAACAGAAGCCTCTCTTATAGCAACAATATTTACTTTTGTTCAATGGGTACATGCAATCAAAGTGTGCAGTACAGCTTGTGCGACATTGTTGATAGTCAGGTGGCTAGTTCTAAGATTGCACTGTTTCACTATTATAGTGTATGGTGAGGGCTTATTATTTACAGAACTCGGTGTCTTTCAAAATGTTGTTCTACCACAGTTCAAAAGGTCATGGAACGTGATTGTATCACACTGTGGTACAACATTTCGAAAACCTCTAGAGGTTTCACGCACTGCACGATTGAGAACTGCACGAGCCACAGCAACACAAACCGCAGGATCAACCAGATTACAGGACGCAGCAAAGGAACAAGCAGTAACTCACTCCATCCTGCCAATGCAAGATCAACTAGATACGGTTATAAAATATGCAGGATCATCCAGATATAGTTTCCTTTGTTAGAAAATAAATGCAGGCTCAACCAGATACTTACAAAAAAGACTCGGACCATCCTCGTCGTCTTGCTAAGTGAGCGATACTGAGGCAATTTTATTTTTCTTAAAATCCCTCCCACACCTGATTAGCAACTAGTGGGAGAGTGTAATACAAATGTAGGGACATCTGGTCCCTAACAACCATGCAACTCGTCCTAGCAACTCTCAGATGGCAAAGACGTCTATAAAAAAGGAAAAAAGAAACCATTGGAACTAAAAAACATTTCGTGGACGCCATACACTATAAAAATAGTGGATGGGTGAAACTATGCCCAACGGGTGTGTTGTGCCGCTTCAGGGTTCTGATTCCCATGGAACTCTTGAGTGTCACTCTTGAGGTCACAGGGAATCAGAACTCCACTGTGGCACAACATACTGGTTGTACACAGTTGCCCATCTACTATTCTCTATATATGTGGCTGTCTTGGCCATTCACAGTCTCTGTCCCTTGTGGGATTACACCTTGTTGGGGGACCTTGATGGCAAAGGAACCCTCTGAGGAGGGATCCACCACTAGAGGTGCCACAGGAACATAGTTCTTTTAGGCTAAAGGTACCTGTGATGCACTGGTCCTTCTCAGGCTCAGCTTGTATCACTGTTACCAGCTTTTTCCATACTATACTTCAGTATCTGCCACCACTCAGCATAGACACTCTTTTGGGGAATCTCCAGGTTCGCGCCCCTTCAGTGCCACTGCTCACACAGTACAGTGCTCCTTGCTCAAGGTCGCACGACCCACCCCTCTCAGTTACAACTGAGAACACCTTAGTTTAGAAATACAATATGGTAACTGTGGCCTTCTCCTCAGTGGCAGAAATACAGTTACTGTCAGTTGTAAATTGGTTAGCTGTACCTTAAAGTATTCACTAACAGAAACATAAACTATAACAAAATCAGGTTGGGAGGTAGACAGGGAGGAGTACCCCATGAAATCCAGTGAGGTGAGCAGAGTAGTCAGGGTGGCCAAGACTTCAAGTGAGCTAAGGCTGGCAAAGGGGATCAAAGAAGGGGAAAAAGATTTCTTCAAGTACATAAGGGAGAATAAGATGCAGCAAGGGTGAAATAGGATCAAAAGAGATCGAGAGTGGGCAGAAGGGAGGGGGGAAATCAGGCAGAGGTACTCGATGAGTACTTCTGTTCAGTGTTTAACAGGGAGAAAGACAGGCCTACGCCACAAAGGAAGGGTAGGGTGGGCACAGGAGGGCTGGGGATTATGGATGGGGTAATCCCGCTGGATAGGGTACTGGAGGGCCTTAAGTTCCTGAGGGTTGATAAGGTTCCAGGACCAGACACTGTGCATCAAAGAGTCCTCAGGAAGTTGGTGGGGGTCCTGGCGGAGCCCCTGGCAGACCTGTTCAACACCTCTCTAGAGACAGGATGTGTGCCTCAGGACTCAAGGATGGCACATGTGGTGCCCCTTCATAAGAGTGGGCCCAGGGACGAGCCACGTAACTACAGGCCGGTCAGCCTTACCTCCATCATAGAGAAGCTAATGTAGTCTATTCTCAAGGAGAGACTGGTGGTCTTTATGGAGGACAATGGGCTCCAGGATGATAGGCAACATGGATTTGTTGCAGGCAGATCCTCCCAGACTAACCTGATTGACTTTTATGATTGGCTGACAAGGGCAGTTGATAAGGGTCATGTGGTGGATGTCTTGTATTTGGATTTTAGCAAGGCCTTTGACTCAGTGCCTCATGGGAGTTTGATCAGTAAACTGGGGGCCCTGGAAACTGGTGAGAAATTGGTAGGATGGGTTAGGAGCTGGCTGCAGGATAGGCAACAGAGGGTAAGTGTTAGGGGGGTAGTTCTCGTCTCCCTGAGCTGTCACCAGTGGGGTCCCACAAGGCTCAGTACTCAGGACAGTGTTTTTCAACATCTTCATTGGAAACATAGCAGACGGGATCAAGTGTAAAATTAGCCTGCTTACCGACGACACTAAGATTGGTAGGGTGGTGGACAGTGAGGAGGGGAGGCAGGTTCTGCAAGATGATCTGGCAAAGCTTGAGCGCTGATCTGTCAGTTGACAGATGAGATTTAATGCTAAGAAGTACAAGATCATGTATTTGGGAGTCAGAAACCCTAGGTTTGGCTACTGGCTCGAGGGAGTGCAGTTGTCCACCTCAGTGGAGGAGAAAGATCTAGAAATACTAATTACAGGGGACATGAATCATTCTGTGCAGTGCAGGAAGGAAGCAACTAAAGCTAATAAAATGCTGGGGTGCACTGCCAGTGGGATCACTTCTTGAAGGAAGGAAGTCATCCTGCCATTATACAGGCCACTGGTGGGACCACACTTAAGAGTACAGTGTGCAGTTCTGGCGCCCATACTTAAAGAAAGACATCAATCTACTGGAGGGGGTACAATGTAAGGCGACAGAAATTATCCTAGGCCTGGGGACATGCCATATGAGGAAAGACTGAGTGAGCTCAGCATGTATTCCTTGGAGGATAGGAGAGAGAGAGAGAGAGAGATATATCAGTCTGGGGGGGGGGGCAGAATACAAGAGGGTATAGTCTGAAATTGGAGGGGTAGATTCAAGAGGGAAATGAGGAGACACTGTTTTATAGAAAGGACGGTGGCAAAGTAGAACCAACTGCCAGAGGAGGTGATTTCGCTGGCAACTGTGGGCCATTTTAAGAGGGGGTGAGACAGGGTCAGAGGTAAGGTCATAACTGCGGGGAAACAGGGGAGGAGGCATTCTAGGGGGATAACATAGGTGTTTGGGGGTGGCAGCTGCATTAGATTAAACTGGGAGCTATGCACACGAGCAGACTCAATAGGCTGCTATGGCCTGTATCTGCTACCATTTTCTTATGTTCATATGACAGTTCAACCTGCTAATTTAGGATTCGGCTATGAGGAAGTTTTGGAGGGATAACACTTGCTCTATCCCTCTAACAGAATAATGCTATGGAGGTGCTGTGAATTGATCTCTGCAGTTAGAGGAGGTTCCCCCATGAAGGAGGCCCACCCCCTCAAAGCATGGAAAGACAGTAGTAACTGATGAAAGTGTAGCACACAGCTCAAGACTGTGAGGAGACCTACCCTTGACTGACAATTAAAGGAAGGGGATACTTAATGAGACTACGTGGGTTAGACAGCCGCAGGAAGAACAGCTTCCGGAAGTGCTACCGATGTGGTTTGCACAGCTAAAGGAACTCATGTCAGGGTTTAGGGTTCTACCCTCTGTTAGCTGAAATCTTGAATAGTACATCGTGAGGTGTTGCCAACTGTTGGTCTGCATGACTATAGCTTCTTCTGGAACACTGAACCTTACTATCCAGTGAGACTTCTGAAAGGCATCACAGGAGACAAGGAGCCTACAGAGAAGGACCCCCAACTAAGACAAGTGACTCACTCTCAAGATACTGACTTCAGGCCAGCCCGGTGGCACTGAAGGTTGAGGCACGGGATGCCACACCTCGTGCCACGGCAGTGACCTGGGTTCTGGAGAGGACTTGGGTCGTCGGGGTGAGCAGGGGAGGAGTAGGATTGAGCATCTGTAGGACTGCTCTCCTCTCTTGGGGAGGGTGGGTGGTGCATGCTGCAGTTCCAGTGGCTCCAGTGGAGACTGGGAGCAGTGCAACTTGTGACAGTGCGTACTCAGGGTAGGGGGGTGTCGGCAGATATCCTGCGCACATGTACAAGGGAAAGCCCATCACGCACTGGACATCACTGCATGTCTGTGCCCACAGGAACACCAGAACAAGGAAAAAGCCCTGGCACCTGAGAAGGCGACAGTGGATCCAGTGGACGGCCCCTACGCTCAACACCGGGTCACTTCGAGATGGTCTCCGGCTTTCCTCCACATTCTGCCCACCCCTACTAGATTGTAGATAGAGCGCCAACAGGAGTAGGCGGTCCCAACTTGGGGGACTCAGAACCCATGGGGGGGGGGCAGCAGTTGTGGAGGATAGATCCTGGGATGGAGATTCGGTCTGGAAGGACCTCGGACACAGTAGAAACAGGCCAGACTGAGTGACCACATCCAAGAGAGTCCTATGGGGCCAGTGTGCAGGAGCATAACAAGAATGTAAATAAAAAAAGATCTTGACTTCAAGGGGAGTTAGTGAGCATGTCTACTCACAGGGCAAACTCGAGGGCAAGATTTGGGGAACATGATGATGGCCAATCTAAATGTGTTCTTACAGCCTGATGGCACATAGGCAGGAGTGGACTGACTAAATGATGACTGCAGAAGGAACAACTGATATGATGGAGATTGAATAATGACTGCTAAAAGGAATGACCGATATTGATCAAAAGCGAAATGAAAGACAAGTGTAACCCTCCTACAACTGGGGGTTCCCAAAAAGTCTTCCTGGAGCTTGCCTAAATGCTCACTGCCAGGCTGGTGTCCTGCGTTTTAGCAGTTTAAATGTGATTACCAAAGCTTGTATAGCCTCTGTGTACTGTCTCTTTAAGAGCAGCCTGATTGCAGCTTAAGTAATCTGAGAGAGAGCTCTGTTGAAAGATGTAACTATTTACTGAAAATCATTTAGAGTGATAATGATAATTTAGTTTGTCTAACCTGCTTTCTTTGTACCAAGGACTGTTTTGTTTGTCTCCACTATCTTGGTCCTGGACTGCAAATTGAACCAATCAGTACTGGTCGGACCTAAAATGTAGCCAGACTACAGGAGCTGTCTGAATTCAAAATCTGTAGAAACTGTAGTTTTAACTTTTTGCATCTTTTTTGCAACTGAACAGGGAGCTCTTGCTTTGACTGACAGCCAAATCAGCCAACCAAATATTTTGGATCTTGGGGAAGTCCCGGGCTGCTTGCAGTTTTCAGTTAGATCTTAGCTGGAAGCTGAACAAGAAGGCGCTGAAGTGATTCTGAGCAGCAATCCTGAGTGGATTCGCATGGGAGAACTCTGAAAAGGCTATGTTTTTGGCCTGCATGTCGGTGTGCTGCTCCCGAGAGGGAGAGAAGAAAATTATTTTGGACTAAATCCAAGTTTGTGTGACTAAAGTAAGCTACTGAAGTGGGCCAGGCTTAACCTGAAGAAGACCAAAGATTTTGCTGAATGCGATTGGCCTGTCAGGAGTTCCAGCTACCCCTAAGCTCCCAGTGTGTGCATAGACTTTGCGATTGTGACCGGGGAACGCTTTGCCTGGTACAGTAGAATTCCCTTACATGTAAATGTGCTATGAGCTGCTAGTGGGTCGTGAGTTAGTCTTCCACTGTGTGAACTGTGTTCTGCTTGCAAAACAAAAATGCCTCACTGGGGTGAATAAGGTACAGGAGGGAAGTATCTTTCAGAAAAAAAAAAAAAAGATGTTTCCAAACTGTATCCAGCCCAAAATGGACTGCATCTGAATTTGTCTCCATGTGGTCTGGACCTTGCCAGACTGGCCCAGCCAGACTACCCACTGCACAGAGAAGCCATCGACGAGAGACCTGCCTGGGGATCAGCCCCCTGCTCCACGCTTGAACAGGAACGACGCCTCTTTGACTCATGTGGGCCCTGCTTCTTCTGGCATTCCAGATTAACCACCTGCAGTCTCGATTTTTGTCCAGTCTGTGTCCCGTCTTGGGTATCATGAGTAAATACCAGTGTAGCTCCCTGCAACAACAGCTTAATGTGAGTGTGTCATCTGATTGTCTTGTTGTTTTGTTTCCTTTTCGAACTGAGCCCTCTGGCTCCGGATTACAAATATTGTGTACTGTGCATGTTGTGTTTTCCATCACAGGGCCCCAACCAGCTGCAACCCCGGGCAACGGTCCTGGCTAGCCCATCTCTTCTCCACCTGGGTACCCAGAGGTGGACTGTGTGGGCGGAGTCAAAGCGCATGCATAACTGCTTGACTGATATAACCATTAAGCTAATTAACCTGATTTTGCCCCTCCGTTGTTCAAGTCCCCTGAATAAATCAGATCTAACTTTTTCTGCATGTAATCTGACTGTGGTTCCAGTTTGTTCTCAAAGTACTGTACTGTTGCTATTTGCTGTGCATAATCTTGTTTTACAGGGGGTCCCCAGGGTCGAGCCAGAGGAACCTGCCCTGGTGGTAAGTGCAAACAGTGTGGATACTTGTGTGGTGCACCAAGAGTATTGTGAAAGTGATTATTGTACAGTGTTCAGGCCACTAGAGGGAAAAGAGGGGGGTTACAGTGTCCCGGAGGGCTGTGCCCAGGTTAGCTTGACCACTACCAACCCTGATCTCCGGGTGGAGGCACCCGTTTCAGAACTCAGGCCCCTTAACCTGCCACTGGCCAAGCAGGCAAGGGTAGTAGCCCTTGGAATAGCGCCACCTAGGGGTTACACAAGGTACCGAAAATATGAATGCATATCAAAGGCAAAAATTATAAGTGAAAACTCTGACACAAGTAGAAAGTCAGAAGTTGTACAGTAGTAAACTATAACTGAGGTTAAACTGACTGAGTAAGCTAACCAATATGACTGAGTAGAAGTAGTAGCAGTTGTCTGGCTTGAGCCAGGTGAACTTAATGCAAATGCAGTGGAACGGAGGAGAAAATTTGTAAGTGGCTTGGTATGGACAGCAGGTAGAACAAACAGAAAAACAAGTGAAATACAGCACACGGACATAGAATCCAGTAAGTACACTGAAAACCAAACTGAATAAGTAAACCCAGGAGTTAAATGAGGACATGGGTGCAACAACGAGTGGCTGACCTAGAGAAAAAAAGGAAGCACAATGCTACTGCCAGGGAAGGCAGAAAGGCAAAATACTAACCTAGAAACTGCAAAACCACTGAGGGCACACTCTAAACAGAAGCTGAAGACACAAACCAAACAGAAAGCACCAAACATTTTTTTTGGGGGCAAAGCTCCAGAGAAGCCTTCGGCTGCAGCAGAGAAACTGATCTTCTAAATGAGGCAGAGCTCTCAGATCTACAGAGATTACTGTACAGTATTTTGCAGGGAAATAGAGCAACCCACAAGGAAATTGTTCCATAGAACTGTATTGGTCATGTGGAAAAACAAAGTAACTCAGTTTCATAGTAAATAATGTAATCTACAGGAAAACAATGGAAAATTCCTGGAATTATGAGAAGCAGTGGTTAAAGGAAAACTACACCCAACACTTGAAAAAAATATATGCTGTGCAGAGTGTTTTAATTTGTATGTGAAGTTCTAGTGTTTCCTTCCCTCTGACTGGGATTAGGAGTTTTTCCTAAATTAGCCTGATAGCTTTAGGGTAGTTTTACGACCCCTGGAGATCTCCATATCAAATAGCTTTATTGCATTTCTTTGTCCTACAATGCACATTGTTTCATGTGATGGTGATGTAGCAGAGCCCATAAATCCAGCAGAAAGCACTGCATCACAATCAGTTCACAACAATAGAGATGGCTATATTTTAAAATCTGTAGAATTCAGCTTCATGACCACCCTCATCCTAAAGGTTTTACTGTCCTGAAAAACTTTGCTGCTGGTAATTTTTGTGCAGCTTGTGAAGCTTCCAAGATATTTAGTTTGTTTGGCATGTGTGTGCTGAATGTTGGGTCTCTCTTACATCACAGTCACATGAGACAAGATGCACTGTGGGAACAAGAAATACAATTACGCTATCAGGTATGAAGATCCCAAGGGGTCGTAAAACTAGCATAAAGCTAGCAGGCAAATTTGGGAAAAACTCCTAATACCAGTCAGAGGGAAGGAAACACTAGAACTTCACATACAAATTAAAACACTCTGCACAACATATATTTTTTCAAGTTTTGGGTATAGTTTTCCTTTAAAGGGGAATCCTTATATGTTCTGCAGGAATGCTGCAGGACCTTTAGGTCCCAATTAAGAGAAACACAGTTAAAGTAAAAATTTCCACATACTTAGTAATCTGTAATTTTATTTTTTTAATTTTTTTATCTGGTCGATCCTGCGATCCTCTGCCCGCCATGATTAATCACTAAATCTCCCAGTGTCCCCTGTGGCCAGCCCTCTGATGATGTGACTGAGTCGCGGAGGACCTCTACGTACTGACAAGTCAGTTAAGAGTGTTTTATTGTGAAGAAGCGCATGATCGCACTTACTCTACTTGTACCAATTGCGCAAAGCTTAGCGTGATCGGTACCAGTAGAATAAGCAGGATCATGCACCCTTCTGATAGTCCTATTTAACAGCTCACTCAAAACAGGAGTGGTTCTGAAGGACTGGAGGAGGTTGGATGTAGCCCCACTTCATAAAAGTGGTAACAGGGAGCAGGCTGGCAATTATAGATCAGTCAGCCTCACATCGGTGGAAGGAAAGTTAATCAAATCACTGTTAAAGTAGAGGATAGTGGAATATCTTGAATCTAAGGGGGTTTCAAGACCTGAGACAGCATGGATTCATTGGCAGGAGGTCATGTCAAACAAATGTGATACATTTTCTTTGACTGGGTGACCAAGGAATTAGATCAGGGTGGAGCGGTGGATGTGGCCTGTCTAGATTTCAGTAAAGCATTAGACACCGTTCCACACAGAAGACTATTATGCAAGCGGAGTTGCTTAGGAGTGGTAGTCAAAAGGTGGTAAACTGGGTAAGAAATTGGTTAGCAGATAGGAGGCAGAGGGTGTTGGAAAATGGAATTCACTCCAAGGATGGGAGGGTGACCAGTGGGGTTCCTCAGGGATCAGTGCTGGGGCTGGTCCTTGTTAATGTCTTTATAGGCGACATTCCAGAGGAGCTGAAGTCTGCCTCTTTGCGAATGACACCAACATCTGCAATCAGGTGGATACTCCAGAGGGGGTGGAAAGGATAAAAAGAGACCTGCGACAGCTTGAAGAGTGGTCAAGGGACTCAAGAGTATGGCAGCTGGGTTTCAATGTGAAAAAGTGCAAAATAATGCACTTAGGGCACAGAAACCAGGGGCAGCGTACAAAATGGGGGGAATGTTATTGATGACCACCAAGCAGGAGAGAGACCGGGGGGGGTAATAACCTCTGATGACCTAAAGGTGGCACAGCAGTGCGACAAAGCAGTTGGGAGGGCTAGTGGGATGTTGGGGTGCAGAGGGGACAGGTATCACCAGAAGAAAGAGGGAGGTGGTGCTGCCCCCTGTATAGATCCCTGATAAGACCTCGCTTAGAATACCGTGTACAGTTCTGGAGGCCATATCTCTGGAAGGACACAGACAGAGTGGAGGCAGTCCAGAAGAGGGCAACTAAAATGGTGCGGCGTCTGCATCAAAGGCCCAATGAGGACAGACTAAAGGAACTCAGTATGTACACTCAAGAAGAGGAGGGAGAAAATATGATAGAGACCTTAAAAGGCCTCACTGGGGTGAATAAAGTACAGGAGGGAAGTATCTTTCAGAAAAAAAAAAAGATGTACAAGAACAAGGAGACACACTATGAAGCTGGAGGGAAGGGGGTTTCAAGAGAGATATGAGGAAGTACTTCTTCACAGAAAGGGTGGTGGATTTGAGGAACAGCCTACTAGCTGAGGTAGTGGGGTGAAAACCATGGTGGGGTTCACGAATGCATGGGCCAGTCATAAGGGAATCTTAATTGAAAAGAATGGGGGGAGGAAGAAAGCTGGAGATCAAGTAGGCTCTATGGTGATACTGTAGGTAGGGACAAATGGGCAGACTGGGTGGGCCAGGCAGTCCTTATCTGCCGAGAGATTTTAAGATATTTCTATGTTCTCATGTTGACTAGACTGCAAGCTTACATTTAAAAAAGCCTAAAGTTTGTAAGCCTAAAATTTCAAGTTTCAGATTTCAAAATATTATCGCAAGTATTATAAAATATCATAAAACGTTTATTCTTGGAAATGGTCAGAAGATATTAGTGATTGTTCTGTTTAAGAATAAACACATTTTTGGGCGGTATTGTCAAGCCACCAGTGACCTTTTGGCTGTCTCTCCATTCTTTTGGCCTGTATCTCAAATTACAGAGACCCGCTTGTCTCCAAGCTAGCCCCTTGGGGTTTAAGACTGTGAAAGCCAGAGTCTGCACAAAACCACATGTAAGTGTAAAGCATTACGGACCAGGATGCCTTGCTAGAAGTGGCACCCCTCCCCCAGCCATGTTCCAACACTGTTAAAGTGATTTCTCATCTCTTTCCTTATCAGAGTCATGATTTACCATTTCTGGTAGGTCATGTCAGCAATAGATCATTTCAGCAAGTTTAAAACTGTTATGTTCAGCCTTAATTCTGTGGAAGGGATCGTAGTTTGGCCCCAAGGTGGCCAGCCGATCCCTTCCACTTCCTGATTCATGAACACCGCGCTGCTCTATGACCTCCAGCAAGGGACAGCACAGGGGCAAGTACCACTGAAATGAACGGGACTGTTTTGTTCTAACTTTTTAATACAATATGATGGCGACTTGGAGATTAATAAGGGCCCTGTTAGCTGATTGGTGGCCCTTATTTATATCTTTCAAGTTTTGTGTGTGCCATATCTTGTTTCTTTATATCTACAGTGGGTAACCTTGTCCAGCTGCCTTGCATGGCAGCATCTCTACAGTCCAGTGGTACACTTTTGGTTTGGTTTGTGCCATACAACGTGAGTGCTGCTTTCGGACAAAAACAATCTCTAATTTGACAAAAAAAGATATTGAGCGCATATTTGACTAAAAGATTTGAAAAGATGAAAAAACAAATAAAGCAAGATATGTAGCCATATAGATTATATAATGCATATTAGAAACTAGAGGGGTTATCATGTAATAAAACCGGAGCTTATCTGCTGCCACATGTAAGTGGCCTATGCAATTTCCATTTAGCTATTACGCATATGACTGAAGGGGCCATTTGATGACCCCTCTAGTTTTTAATACATACCATTTATTTGGATGTACCCATAGGCACTGCTGCAGCTAGCCCAGTGACTCAGGTTTCATAACCTGTAGACCTAGAATGGCGAAGGACTGAGTTGACATTAGCTGTACAGGTCTCCCCAGTGGTGCCTATCTCCCTCGGAGGAGGGGACCCTTCTGGCAAAGGGACATGTCAGATTACCCCAGGGGGCTGCAATCTGGGGTGGAGGTGGCTGGCATTGGGACAGGGGTGACAGCGAGAGACCTAGGTGGCCCGAATGAGTGGCCGACCAGGAGCAGGGGAAGGGGGTAAAAAATAAAAAAATAAAAAAAAAAAGAGAAAAGAAACAAGGGTAAATTCCATAGCTGAGTTAATTGCTTCTAGCATTAGTATCCAGAATGTCAGTTCTTGTAGGAACAACAGCATTTGAGTCTTATATACGCACTGCAAAGTCAGTAAATGAATGGCCGACAGGTGATAAACTGAGGTTTAACGCGATTAAAGAGCTGAAACATTAGTCTACATAGCAGAAACCATTGTCACCAGGGTAACTGCTGAGTGACTACAGATGTCTGGTCTGGCAGGGTGTTTGTAGCACAAGAATAGGCTCCACAATGGGGGGAGGGGGAGTAGGGGGGCACCTAGTTCAATCAACTTTGCCTCAGACAATTAGCCATTAACACGAGCCCTTTGATGTCCCTTTTAGTGCAGGAATCAATAAACCTGTTCTTTTATTGTTTTTCTTTTGGCAAACAGTATCACAGTAAACAGTAACAAATAGCACTTTCTTTTTTAAAAGTCCAACGATGGCATGCCACCAAGAATACCCACTACTATTTTATTTAGTTTTGTTGACTGGGAAAGGACAGGTAAGAAATATTTCCTGTTCTCAGCTCTGTTGGCGGCGGGGTGAGGGTGGGGGGCTGCATACAGCTACAAACTGACTGATATATAACCAGGTTAACCTCCCCTGTTTTTATTTTGTAAAATACAGTATTTTTATTCAGTATTAATAAAAACAATTACAAGTGTTAGCTTGTAGGGCATACACACATAGTTGATCACGATCTGTTATGGTAGGTGTGCAAAAGCATACCCTGCATTTGGTACAACATTGAGGGTTAAACATGGTAAATTACATCTTCACTGTAATATTTAACACATGCAGAGGTAGCCAGCAAATGCACTGGGTAAGGTTCACAGTTCTTTTAACAAGGTAAAGTATAACCAGTTATATTAATTAACTTAAAGATGCCCACGTAACTTTGGCATCTCTCCGGTTTCGATACTGAAACACAAAGGCCCTGCATGAAACTTGTGTAGCTAGGTAAAAACTGTAGAGATTTATATTAACTTAGTTTAACATGCCCAAATACACAAACAATAGAACTACAAGGATAGGCTTAAACAGAGGTGCCCCATTATTATTTGCTATGGAGCTGCATGTAAATCCAGTCCGAGAGTCAATAGTACCGTGGGATCTTTAACAGCCACTTGAGTAACCACCAGAACAGGCAGACAGAACATTGGTTTAACATCTCATCTGAATAATGGCACCTCCAGCAGCATGGAGTCCCCCAAACACCACGTTGGGGCATCTATTTTTAACTTATAAACTATGGGTAGGACGCCCGCTACAGACCTACCAGCACGCCTTCCTGCAGCACCTGATGTTCACTGGAAGTCTCCCATACAGGCCAGGCCCAACCCTGCTTAGCTTCTAATACATAGAAACATAGAAGCTGACGGCAGATAAGGACCACAAGGCCCATCCAGTCTGCCCATTTCTTTTTCTACCTTATAAATGTGCCATCGGCCTTTGCTCTGTCAGTGGCCTATCTATTCATAGTCATTTGTATTGCTCCCTTATGCCTATCCCATGCCTGTTTGAAGCCCTGCACTGTATTCATAGCCACCACTTCTTGTGGTAAGCCATTCCATGCATCCACCACCTTTCTATGAAAAAGAATTTCCTCACATTCCTCCTTAATCGGCCTCCCTCTAATCTCATGCTGTGTCCTCTTGTCCTGCTATTTTTCTTATATTTAAACATGTAAGACTCTTTCACCTTGTTTATGCCCTTAAGGTGTTTGAATGCCTCGATCATATCACCTCTCTCCCTCCTTTGCTCAAGGGTATACATATTGAGCTCCGTTAATCTGTCCTCATATGTCTTCTGATGCAGTCCCTGCACCATTTTGGTTGCCCTTCTCTGGACTGCCTCAATTTAGTTAATGTCCTTGTGAAGGTGTGGCCTCCAATACTGCACACAGTACTCCAGATGGGGCCTAACCAGTGTCTTGTACAGAGGGATTATTACCTCCCTCTTACGACTTGTGATACCCCTACTAATACACCCTAACACCCCCCTAGCCTTACCTACTGCTTTAGAGGTCTGCTTGGATGATTTTAGGTCATCAGTGATGATGATGCCCAAGTCTCTTTCTTCCTTTGTGACTGCTAGCAACTCCCCTCCCAGCCTATAGGTGGCTTCAGGGTTTCTCTTCCCTGAGAAACCCTGTTGAGGTTAGTCTCCAAGGAGGTAAGGATGCAGATTAAATTGTACCGCAGACTGTTATAGTACTCTACCAATATAATGTGCTGAGTAGGCACAAAAGAGGGACTGAGAATAATGCCTGTGCAAACGTGTGTTAGGATTTTTTACACACCCGAGGTGTGTGATAATCCATAAACCTTGAAAGCTAAACTCGAGGGGTTTATGAGATTATCACACACCTCGGGTGTGCAAAAAATTCTCGTAAGACACACTTTGCACAGGCATTATTTTTTATAATAACTGGGGCAAGGTTTGGGGAGACTGTTTAGCTGACGGCAGAACTGTCAGTGTGGCACAGTACCACTTTGTTGTGGGGACAGAGTGAAAAAGTGGTCATGAGCCCCTGTGCTTTCATCTACATTTCAGTGAAGCGAGAGCTCGAAGGAGGAAAATGTCATAATAACTTGCTATCAAGTTATGCATTTTATCAGGACATATCCAGTCATTATAGGGGTGTCGTCAGTTATTATAAACTGGTAATATACTGCCTGCTTCAGTCTTTCGCTGCTATGGTCACCCAAATCGCTGAGGATTTTTTTACCCTACTCAACCGCCAGTCAAACATTGCTTCTGGAGGAGTCATTGCAGCAGTCCAGCGGCACGAACCTGCTAACCAGAAGTAGTAGTAGTAAATCATTTTTATTCAAAGAATACTGGAGACATTCCATTGAGCAAAACTCATTTTCAGTGACGTTCCAGGTTCAATAAAGTGCAAATTTCCACATTTAGTTAACATAAACACATACATACATACACTAAAATAATAACAGAGAAAACATAACAAATCAAACAGCATTTGTGATCAATAGATCAGTCTTTAAAATACATTACACTGATTGCAAATATAAATGGTCTTTGGCCAAGCGGTACACCATTGGACCAACTTAGAAGCATTAACAGAATTTAGAAGATTCCAAGTTTGAATCCCACCACAGCCAATGGATCCCTGAGTCACCCTGAGCATGTCATTTGACCTCCTCATGCTTCACTTGCTCCCAGCTGTAGAACTTGAGTAGAAACAGGAACCTGGTGTAAACAAGATGTTACATCAAAGGGATAAGCTCTTTCGTCCTACACACACACACACACACAAACACACACACACACACACTGGATCCAGCAGCAGAGCTACACTCAATCACACGGCTGACCCAGGAGTCAGGAACAAGCCCAGCTTCCTGCATGTCAGGTTCTCCATGAATAGCAGTGCCATGTAACACAGTGCTTGCTGTTTTAGGGAGGGGAGCACTATCATACCACTGACCCCTGTAGCTTAACCAATGGGTGGAAGCTATGGACGTAGAATGACTGTCCAGGTGGCTGGTGTCAGGGGAGATATGAACACCGCTGCATCAGAGCTGTGAATGCTCATGCAGCTCTGAAGGGTCACTGGACAGGGGAAAATAGGGAGGGTCTGTAGAAAGGCCACGATTTACTATCTTGGTATCAGAGGCTAGTGTGTAGCAAGGAATCAGGCTGAACACAGGGTTTAAGGTGCAAGGTGTGTGCCATTTTATTGGATACAGCAGAAATTTAACAAGTTAGAGTATTCTTCGGTTAGTACTTTAGGTAGTACTGTATGCAAATCTCACAGTCTTCTGGCTTTCTTCTTTCAAATGGTCTGTTACTTAGTCTTTTAGTTTCTTTTTCTATTCACTTGTATTCACCTTCTGGTTTAGCTTTTGTAAGTGTAAAGTTCTCAGCTACTTACAATCTACCAGCTGTTGCAGAATCCCCCGCTGTGAGCTGAGTGCAGAAAATCATGTCCTCTCTTTCAGGATCACAGCTTGACTGATTCCCTTACCTCTGTGCAGCCTTATATACTATAGTCCCAGGACCATGTGATCCGCCAACTTTAGCAATTAAGGTTGGGCAGTCCGATTCCTATAGAACCCACAGAGTTCACCTGATAGGACTTAGACCTTGTGAGGCCTACTTGGCTCCAAATAAGTAAACCAATATCTGGATTGTTTTTGTTTTAATGGTTCATAATGGTTTAAACTGGGAAAAAAGTGTGTTGTTTAAACAGAAAGGAAATACTACTTTCTTTTCGGCCATTTGTGCAAGATATTTTTTAAGAATCACTTAATATATTAAACAAAGAACCAGCATCCTGGGTCTTCATTTCCTTGGGGCTGCTGTAGGGTTTATTTCCATCAGTGCAGTCCTTCTCCAGTGCAGCTTCTACAATTGCTGGTTGGGAAAGGAGGCTACAAGTTTCCCTTGCATCTCCCCTCCATCCCTCCTAGTGTCAGCTGCATCTCAGTCCATGGGAGATGAGGGAGACCAAGCTGCCTACAGTGGTTTCAGTTCATGGGAGATGAGGGAGACCAAGCTGTCTACAGTGGTTTCAGTTCATGGGAGATGAGGGAGACCAAGCTGCCTACAGTGGTTTCAGTTCATGGGAGATGAGGGAGACCAGCTGCCTACTGTGGTTTCAGTTCATGGGAGATGAGGGAGACCAAGCTGCCTACAGTGGTTTCAGTTCATGGGAGATGAGGGAGACCAAGCTGTCTACAGTGGTTTCAGTTCATGGGAGATGAGGGAGACCAAGCTGCCTACAGTGGTTTCAGTTCATGGGAGATGAGGGAGACCAGCTGTCTACTGTGATGGATGCAACCTCCTTCAAGGTCAGCGTTATCAGCTGGCCCAACGTCAGATAGCATCTTGTGCTGCTATAGCACTGTGAAATACGGCGCTCCCGCTGTCAGAGCAGCCTTTGAGATCCTACCTGCCGTCCGATTTGAAAGGTCAGTGTGCAGGTCAGTAACAAACAGAACTCACCCCAACTGCTGAACTAAAGCAATTTCAGGCCTTACCGGACAATAATGAAGGGGCCCTGTTTTAAAAAAAACGGCCTAACATAGCAATATATATCACAATGTGTGTGGGGGGGGGACTGAAAAAGCTAGAAAGTCATAGATAGAAAAGGAGAGCAGATAGAAATGCCCAGAACAAGGAATTTGGTTCCCAGGTGGTCAGATCAGGAACCAGACAGCAATAAGTCAGAGGGGTCAGAATGAAAAAGACAGTTAAAAGGTAGGTACACTTGTCTTTTACTTTAGGTTAACCGTTTTTATTTCCTAATTGGTGTCAAGAACTGGGGCTTTGTCCAGGACTGCTTCTCAATACCAAACCTTTATAAACAAACAAAAAAAACCTGCTGGGAGGCTGATACTCTACCACACTTGGCTCTCCCCAGAACTGGATCCATTTTACCCTTCGAGATGGCCTGCTGTGATGGGTAAGTAATCTGGGTATCTGGGGAGTGCCATTCCAGGACACAGTGCTCAGAAAATCTTAAATGGGTCCACCTCTCAGGTAGCGAAAGAAGTGCAAATCTGTACCCCCTAGCCCCAGAGGTTGCTCCTGTTTTCCCCACGTTTCCCCCCCTGATGTCTCCAGTCCTTCCTCCACCACCCCCACCACCCCAACATTTTTTGTAGATTGGAGCCGGAGGACCTGTGGCAAGGAGCCGCCACCCAGATCTTGCATTCCGGTGCCAGGCAATACTCCACGCGTGCACAAAAGCACAATGTCATCTGGCCATTTAGGTGGCCTTTCAGTTTGTCTCTCTGGTGGTCCCCATCCCAGGGTAAGGCAAAAGAGGGACCAGAGACCTTGGGCAGACCAAAGAGGCAGCAGGGAGGCCATGAGATAATCTTTTGTGAGTGCCAATTGCGCTCGAGGATTCGGAGCCACCTCATGAATAGTAATGAGGTGGCTCATGAATATGGATGAGGCTGAGCCTGTCTAGCACTAGGGGAAGAGGTTTTAGTGCTAGCAACAGGCAAATAATTAAATAAAATATTTAAAGGTTTTAGAGGGTTAGGAGAGTAAAGGGTGTGCTGCAACTCTGTGGGGCAATCAGTAAATAAAATAACTCAGGTTTGCTGCAGCAGGTCAAGGAAGGGGAACTGTGCATGAACTGTAATGGGGATATGTGTAGCTGCCTAGCAGCAATAAGAAACAGCAGCAGTAACAGCAAAAGGGTTGAGGGAAATTTCTAAACTGTGCAATCGCTTTACAGGGCACAGGGGTGGCTACCAATGTACAGGGCGATAACTTGAATAAAAGTAAATGGTTTAGCAGCAGGGATAGATTAAACTGGGGACCCTGCAAAATCTGTGATTGGACTGTTTACACTGCAGCCATGTGACACCTGAACAATCAACCACAAAGCCAGGATTTCACAGAAGCATTCTGGGGCTTCAATAAAGACTCGGGGTGGGGGTGGGGGACATACCAGGGAATATTTTGGTGCCATTTTGAGCAGCCAATGAGGCATTGCGGGAGCCTCATACATATTAATTTTCTCTAAGGACAGTGGCTCCAGCCAATAGGGAGCTGCCAAAAAGCTCCCAAAAGGAGAGAACTTTTAGATTCTGAGTCAGTTCAGTGGGAGCCCCTCCACAGGGAGTGGGCTCCAGTCCCTATGCAGAGAATGGGTCTGCAAGGCTATGAAAGGGCCTGCCTGGGGGCCTTCAGCAATCTGTCCCCCAGGACTGGGTGTTTGCCTTCCACCATCTGAAGAGAATTGAAGGAGAATGTGCAGGCAGCTCTGCGAAGGAGGAGAGCTGCAGGATTCTGATGCTGCACCACAGCAGTGAAGGTATAAAGAGAGGGATGTTTGAAAAGGAAAAAGGGGTTAGGAAAATGGACTGATCCTGAGGAGGAGAGAGCTTCCAGGTATTCGTCTGCACCTCCACAGTGAGACATGGGTGATCTGAGAAGTGAATGGAAAGTAGTGTGAAAGTATGGAAAAGGAAAAAGTTCTGTCTGACCCTGGCATAGACAAAGCATCTAAGGAGATGAGGGGAAGGCACAGGTCTGAGGACTGGCTGAAGCATGGAAGAATGGCTACTGGAAATTGGATGGGAATCCAGATTCTGAGAAGCTGAAGAGAGAGCCACTTCTGGCATTGTTATGCACCTGCACGGTGAGAAAAGAGACTTTCTTGATGTGTTGCAGAGAAAGTGTTCTGGGATTGTGAGTGAGATAGAGTGAGAGTGACCGCTGTATTAAAGTTGAGAGACCGTGAAAGCAGAAGGATGAGCAGGTGCTATGTGGACGGGTACCTGCTGTCTGCTCCAGAAATATGGCTGAGAAAGAGAGACTGGTGTGATGAACCTGTAGTTTAGACTCTGCACCCCGAGTCTGAGAGACAGGGACAACAGAGATTGCGTTGGCTACACACCATGGCTGGTTTCTGAGAGAGAAGAAAATGAAAACGTTCTGAAGGTTCTTCTAAAACCCAGAGCCAGGTGGGGAACTCGCTAACCCCCATCAAATGGGTTGGCTGGCCGTAGGGACCACGGGTTTTATACCCAAGTGCTAGGGCACTCTGTCCTGTGAAGGAGCCGGCCGGGGGGACACTCCTAGGTCTGGGTCCCTTGTTGCTGCCAGGCATTGCCACATGCTCTGCAACAGGCCTCAACAGGCCGAAAGGGACGAGCTGTGAGATCGCCAATCAAGCTGAAGATCCAAGTTGCAGTTTTCTTGCTCTTTCAAGTTCAAGCATCAAGCCCAGTTCTGTATCTGCTGTTACCACCAACCCCAGGACTTCAGTTGTGTATGCCACCCAGGGACTGATGCTACAGAACTGTAACAGCAGGAATTGCCCTACACCTGTGGAAATGTATATAGTTCAAATATGCCCTTTGTCACGGGAAGCCAGTAGAGAAATTAGAGAAAGGTGTAAAAAGTTAAACTAATTCAAGTCAGCATGCCAACACCGGCCGGCCAGCTGCACCTCAGGCCTGCAACTTAAGAGGGGTAGAGATTGTTAAGTAACAAACTTGGCTTGGGCCTTAAAGAGCAGCTGACACCTTTGAAAAAAATTTTGGAAAACGTATTAGTTGGACACAGTTCACCTTATATTTCACATTACTTCTATAGATTTCTCCTCTTCGTTATTTGTTACTAAGGAAATTCCAACAAAACAGGATCTTTATCCTTTAGAGCTAATCTATCTATATAACTTACTCCCTACTTGATATCATAAAGCTCTGTTGCGACATCACAGTCTGCTGCTATGAGAATAGCTGTGACATCACAAGCACAGTATTATGACATCAGGTTGGGAAGAAGCAATAGGAGCTGAGGAACCCTCAGGGAGCAAATCTTCTGTTTTCTTGGCTCTGACCTCGGTAATAAAAAAATGGAGGTAAGAAATACAGAGCTAATGAGAAATGTAAGCAGCTTTGTGTTCAGATACTATGTTCTTCAAAGTTCTTCTTGAGGCATTGGCGGCTCTTTAAAAGATTTTAAATAAAAGAACTTAACTCATGACTTTGCCAGCACCTTTTCTTTTTACTAAGTGCATGCAGTTCTGGACCTGCAACTTAACATCTGGGTACCCAGGAACAGAACTCGAGGCATTGTTCTAAACTGGTACCAGTGGGTCTGGTTATTGGGTATATCTGCAGCAATCAGACAGCTAGGTAGAACGATGGTGGCTGCACTGAATAAGAGGTTTGGAGTCTGAATAATAAAAGTGGAAAAATGATTGTTGTGAAATGCCAAATCCTTAAATGCTAATTAACACGTTTGTTTAACCTCCATTCCATTATCCCATCCTAACCCTACCCATGTAAATAAACTACGACGTTACTGTTTCAGTAAGAGCAGACCCAAGAGCCTGATTTTAGTGAGTATGCTATTACCTGAAGTTTAGAAAATGCCAAATGTGGGGATGTTGGTTCTGGTAAGTCCACGGCTGGGGTTAACTGTTTGGGGAGGTGAGTTGGTACGACATCCCAGGGGGTTGTACTGTATAGATCAGACCCACTAAATGTACTCTGGGTGGAGGCACCGCCTTTTGTTTGTAAGCTTGGGAAAGGACCCCCGTGTATCAGTTAAGGAACCCAGGCCCCTTAACCTTGTAACGTCCGGCAAGGCAGGGGTAGTGGCCCTCTCTAGGACAGCACCAGAGAGGGGCTGCATATAAAAAACGAGAGTGGGGAAAAAGAGAGAGAAACAGGGTCAGAAAGAGACAAAGAAATAAAAAAAAGAGCGCAGTATGAAGTTTTTAAATAATATTTTACATTAGACTAATCAAACGATTTTTACACACAAATGCTTCTGAGACACTCCCCAAGGCCCCTTTTTCAGGTGTTGTAGTTAAACTAACCAGCACCATGTAATATATACACAAGTTCTATGAATCAAAGCATCTTTAACACAAAGAAGAAAGCTGAGGCAAAACAAAGCAAGTTTCTTTACATTAAATATTAAATACATGTTTCCTTGTGTAAGCCATGCTTTGATCCTCCACAGAACCCATATGTATACATTATACGATGCTGGTTAGTTTCTCCCGCACCTGCAGAAGGGACCTTGGGGGTCTTGAATGCTTTGTGTGTGCGGAATGTTTGGCTAGTCTAAAAATGGCATTAACCACAAAGTCAGTACTGGACTCGATCTCGAGGGAAGGATGAAGGGGATTCATACCGGCTTTGTTTGCTGCTGATCTACAGGTGACCCGAGTGCAATTCCAACCTCAGAATCTCTACCTCAGACTGGTGCAGTACTATCGATTTATTTATTTAGCTTTTGTTTACCGGGTAAGTACACTAGACAAGTATTATGCCTAATTTCAGGAACGACCCAGGAGAATACAACATGAGGAACAACAGTCAAAGAGACATGGCAAAGAGTTTTTTGTCACAGTAAACAAACATGAGGGAAATACATCATTTGACGCTAGGGGAAACATACAGTAGTAAGCACATTTCAGATTATACACTCTAGACTAGCTAGTTCAACTGACAGATATATACAGGTCATCATACATAGGAGTGAAGCATAGCTCAAGGACTGGATTGGTCATAATATAACTTATAACATTGTTGTATACACCCCCTAGGCTAGTTGGATCGTGGACAGGTATATACAGCTCATCACATTTTTCTAAATATGCACATGGTACACAGAAACAGAAACACTTGGTAGTACAAGTTTCTACCAAGTGACCAAGGTGCAATATGTCATGGTTAGCCTATGACCGTGGAGCAATAATGGGTGTAAAAATGCCCAAGACTTTTTAGGCAGGAGTAGTCAGAAGTCATTGATCCAGTCGGGAAAATATCTCCAGGAATTCAATGGAGACACCCTGGGGAGGTTCAGACAAAACAATTTGACACTTTACTCTAGGGAGGTACTAGTGGTGTCTCGGAGGTAACACACTCGAATTCTGATCTGAATGGGGATGAGACTATTTTTAGTGGCACTCTCTGAATAGCACTAATAGGAACTCAACGAGTCAGAATAAGTATAATCAAGTATTCTCTGTTCAAAAGGGGTGGTGGGGGAGAGAAGAGTCCATTACCTTTAAACATCTAAAGAAGAACTGAACTGCTTTCTCACGGGTTAAAAGTGCTCCACTACAATGGCAACTCTCAAGTTCAACCTCCAACAGGCAGATGAGAGGACTGCTGATTTGTTTTTGTTTGTCTTTTCTATAGCTTTTTATTATGCAGATTCTGCCCAGTGCCCTCCCAATCCTATGGGTCCTAAATGGTACCTGTTGATCTCCCAGCTCTCTCGGTTGCTAACACCCCCCCGAGTGGGGCCCAAAAGTGCATGAGCCAGTCATTCTTGTGGTCTGAGGTTTTTTTTTTTCTCCAGTTTTCTCCTGCCCTCCACCCACTTGATGGTGCCACCTGCCTATTATATAGACTTTGGATGCCACTGCAAATTGCCTGGGGAAAACAAGCTCTACAGCCCACCAGAGGGGCAGTGGTGGTGCTGGACATAGCAGCATCCCCTCTCCAGGCTGGGAAGCAATGCCATCAGAAGCTCTATCTCCCAGTCCTGGCCATCGGATCAAGCGCCAGGGTATGCTTATGAAGCAGGTCACTGGCACAGCAAAGCACCACCCTGGCACTGGGCCTCTGAGTGGCTCAGACTGGTATTTTTTCTTTTTGATCAACTAAAACAAGGGGCCAGAGCTGTGATGCTGGCAAGGGTCTTGTGTTACCATGTAACAGACCTGGGTTCACATACTGGTCCCATGATTGCCACGGCAGGCCGATTGAGGGGGGCATGCTACATCCAATCAGATACCCTCCTCCTTCACAGTGGCTGGCTGGTGAAAGTGGAAGACTTCTCCCTGGGAGGAGCAATGCAGTAGTCACAAAGTTCTGAGATGGATGGAATGTCCACACATGAGCTTCACTCCAGTGTGCTGATGCCCCAGTGAGGGCTACATATGAGGACAAAACTAATTCCTGACTGTGTAGAAAGGCTTGTTTCAGGGAGACCACAGTTCAAGTGCAAGCTCCGGAATACCACACTGGGGTTAACTGGGGCCTGCTGTGTCGTGGAAATGAGGTGCCCGGCTCCCGGGGAGGAAGAGTGCTGGCTGCCTGGCATTCTCCCACGCCCTGACAGGTGACCCAGGAGCAGCAGCTGTTATGGTAGCTGCTCACCCCACTTCCCGAGCAAAGGAAGGGTGCAACTTTGATTACCCCGCTTGTTGGGGGAAGGCTAGGGAAATCATAAGGGAAAGAAGGGTGTATTAAAATACAGTAATTTGAAGTCCCATGTCGAAGTCTGCCCATTATGCATAAGAGAAGTGTATTAAAATACAGTAAATTGAAGTTCAAGTTCAAAGTCTGCCCTCCCCATGGTGCATATGTACTCTGCCCATGGTGGCAACCCAGCAGGGCCCTGACATAAGGGATAGGAGAGGGGGGAGTAGTAGAAAACTGGTGGGAGTTGGCTTGGGCAGCCGCAGGGCTGGATTAGTGCTGCTGTTGTGCACTCTTACAGCCATTGTGGGAAAGCCAATAGAGACTATATTTAAAGAAAGGCTGGTGAGTTTCCTGGAGGAGAATGGCTTACAGGATGACAGGTAACATGGGTTTGTGTCTGGGAGATCATGTCAGACCAACATTGTTGACTATTTTGACTGGGTAACGAGGTCACTGGATAGGGTTCATGCAGTGGATGTCCTATACTGGAACTTCAACAAGGCGTTTGACTTCGTGCCACATGGAAGGCGGAACAGTAGATTAAGTAGCCTGGGGGCAGGGAAGAAGCTGGTCGGGTGGATAAAGAACTGGTTGCAGGGCAGGCAGCAGAAGGTGGTAGTTGGGAGAGAGCGCTCAGCACCCAGGGCAGTAACCAGTGGGGTACCACAGGGATCGGTGCTAGGACCAGACCTATTTAACATATTTATAGCAGACATATCAAAAGGGATAAGGAGCGAGATCAACCTCTTTGCAGATGACACTAAGATCTGTGCGGAGGTGAATAGTGAGGAAGGGGGTAAAGTGCTGCAAGAGGATTTGGAGACACTTCAGTGCTGGTAAACCACATGACAGCTGGGGTTCAATGCCAAAAAATGTATGGTCTTGCACCTGGGGGCCAAAAACCCAAAGAACAGCTACTGGTTGTGGGGAGTGCAGTTGGCCACTTCAGATGAGGAGAAAGATCTGGGAGTGCTGGTGACGGGGGACATGAAACACTCGGCAAAGTGCAGGAAGGCAGCTGCAAAGGCGAACAGAATGCTGGAATGCATTGCCAGGGGACATCACCTCTAGAAGAAAGGAAGTCGTTTTGTCCCTGTACAGGTCCCTGATGAGGCCACACTTGGATTACAGTGTGCTGTTTCGGTGCCCATATCTGAAAAGGGACATCAAACTACTGGAGGGGGTTCAGCATAGGGCAACAAAGATGATCCTGGGGATGGGGGACAAGACATACAAGGAGAGATTGAGGGAGCTCAACATGTACACCTTAGAAGATAGAAAGGAGAGACAGGATATGATTGAGGCATTCATGTACCTGAAGAGCATGAACAGAGTTAATTCAGATGGCTTGTTTAAGTTAAAGGAGAAGTCCACCCAAAACTTGAAAAAATATATGTTGTGCAGAGTGTTTTAATTTGTAGGTGACGTTTTAGTGATTCCTTCCCTCTGACTGGTATTAAGAGTTTTTCCTAAATTAGCCTGCTAGCTTTAGGGTAGTTTTGCGACCCTGGAAATCTCCATAAGAAACAGCTTAATTGTATTTCTTTGTCCTACAATGCACCTTGTTTCATGTGACGGTGATGTAGCAGAGACCATAAATCTAGCAGAAAGCATTGCTTTATAATCAGTTCACAACAGTAGAGATGGCTATATTTTAAAATCTGTAGAATTCAGCTTGGTGACCACCCTCATCGTAAAGACCTTACTGTCCTGAAAAACTTTGTTGCTGGTAATTTTTGTGCAGCTTGTAAAGCTTCCAAGATATTTAGTTTGTATGGCATGTGTGTGCTGAATGTTGGATCTCTCTTACATCACTGTCACATGAGACAAGATGCACTGTGGGAACAAGAAATACAAATAAGCTGTCAGGCATGAAGATCCCCAGGGGGTCATAAAACTAGTATAAAGCTATCAGGCTAATTTAGGAAAAACTCCTAATACCAGTCAGAGGGATGGAACCACTAGAACTTCACATACAAATTAAAACACTCTGCACAACATATATGTTTTCAAGTTTTGGGTGGACTTTTCCTTTAAAAGGGGAGAGGGACACCAGGGGACACAGCTTGAAATTGAAGGGAGGAAGGTTCAAGAGGGAGATGAGACGGCACTATTTCACAGAGAGGGTGGTGGCTAGTTGGAATGCGCTGCCAGAGGTAGTAGTAACACTGCAGATAGTGGGCAGCTTCAAGAAAGGGTGGGACAGGGCCAAAGGGAGGGTCAAAACTGTGGAGAGGGTGGGGGGAGAGGTTGGAATTGGGGGGCACTAAGTTAGAACAGGGAGCGGGCAACTGCAGTTTAACAAGACAGTGCGCTGCAAACTCGATCAGACTAGATAGACCAAATGGCCTATATCTGCTGGCAGTTTTGTATGCTCATATGTGCCACCATGCTTTCAGCTGCAGAGAGGTGGCATCCAGTTCCTCCACCACAGTGGGCTGGGGTGGGGTGACGCCCAGTTCCTACACCCCAGTGACCCCTGCAGTGGGCTGTGGGATGGGTGGCGCCCAGTTCCTCCACCACAGCAACCCCTGCTGTGGGCTGGGGGGGGGCAATGCCCAGTTCCTCCACCACAGCGACCCCTGCTATGGGATGGGGAGGGACAGTGCCCAGTTCCTACACCACAGTGACACCTGCAGTAGGCTGGGGAGGGGTTGCACCAAGTTCCTCCACCACAGTGACACCTACCGTGGTTTAGGAAGGGGTGGTGCCCAGTTTCTCCACCACAGTGACCCCGACAGTGGGCTTGGGAGAGGTGGAGCCCAGTTCCATTATCACACTGACACCTGCATGGATCTGGGGAAGGGTGGAACCCAGTTCCTCCACCACAGTGACCCCTGCAGTGGGCTGTGGAAGGGTGGCACCAAGTTCCTCTACTACAGTGACCCCTGCAGTGGTCTGAGGAGGGGTAGCATCAAGTTCCTCTACCACAGTGACCTCTGCAGTGGGCTGGGGAAGGGTGGAGCCCAGTTGCTCCACCACACTGACCCCCTGGAGTGAACTGTGGAGGGGTGACACCACAGTAACCTCTGCAGTGAACTGGGAAGGGGTGGCATCAAGTTCCTCCACCACAGTCACCCCTGCTTTGAGCTGGAGAGGGATGGCACCACGTTTCTCCACCACAGTGACCCCTACAGAGGTCTGGGGGGGTGGTACCAAGTTCCTCCGCCACACTGACTCCTACAGTGGGTTGGGGGGGTACCAAGTTCATCCACTGCAGTGACCCCTGCAGTGGGCTGGGGAGGGGTGGACTCAGCTCCTCCATCACAGTGACACCTGTAGTGGGCTGGGAGGGGTGGCTCCCAGTTCCTCCACCACAGTAACCCCTGCAGTTGGCTGGGAAGGGGTAGCATCACGTTCCTCGACCACAGTGACCCCTGCAGTGGGCTAGGAGGAGTGGACTCAGCTCCCTTTTTTTTTTTTTCCAATTGTTTAACCAGGTGAGACACACTAAGCTGAAAGCTTGTTAACAGGTGCAACCTGGGAGCACAAGGAAGTTAAGTGACTTGCTCAGGGTCACACAGTATGCAAGTGGGAGCTGTGAGATTCAAACCCTGGTCTCCAGATTTGCAGCTCACAGCCTTAAACCACTGCGCTATACTGCCTCCCAAGTGACACCTGTAGTGGGCTGGGAGGGGTGGCTCCCAGTTCCTCCACCATGGTAACCCCTGGAGTGGGCTGGGGAAGGGTAGTATCAAGCTTCTCCACCACAGTGATGCCTGCAGTGGGCTGGGGGGTGGCACCAAGTTCTTCCACCACAGTGACCCCTGGAGCGGGCTGGGGAGGGTTAGCATCAAGTTTCTCTACCACAGTGACCCCTGCAGAGGGCTGGGAAGGGGTGTGACCAAGTTCCTCCACCACAGTGACCCCTGCAGTGAGCTGGGGAAGGATGGTCCTCAGCTCCTTGTGACAAGGTGCTATATATGAGGGATCTTTCCTGTCCTTCTTTCTTTAAATAAGCCTGTTGCAACAGCATTCTACTTATTTTTCCATTCATTACTGTATATTTGTTTGCTTTGTCCTCATACATGTACAGGCAGGCCACCTGTTTAATATCTCTTTCTATCCTCTGAGTTTCTGGATCCCTCGTTTTGTTTGCCCTGTGCTACACTATGCTGAGCTGTGAAAGAACAGTTTCTCTTGTAAAAACATAGTTAATAGAAAATAGTAATGCATAAAATGCCTGTTTGTGTAAAGACTATTTAAGTCCGTTTAGGAACGGAATGTTTATCGCCCTTTTGAGAGGCATGGGATGCATCCTGGGCTGTAATAAGTCTGTATTATACAAGATGGGGCCACGCTTCCAAAGGCCGACTCTGAGACATCTCCTGCCCACCTTGGGGCTCTACCGCCTGACAGCAAAAGGTCCTTAGCCTGTGACTAGGGCTTCACCTGTGCAGCCGGGGCCATGCTTCTAAAGGCTGACTCAGACATCTCCTGCCCACCTTGAGGCTCTACCACCTGGCAGCAAAAGGTCCTTAGCCCATGACTAGGGCTTTGCTCGTGCAGCCGGGGCCATGCTTCCAAACGCTAACTCTGAGACATCTCCTGCTCACCTTGGGGCTCTACTGCCTGGCAGCAAAATGTATGTCCCCTGGTAATCCATGGAACGTATGGCTTTCCCATGGATTGGCTTCTCTTCTTGCAGCCGAGTGCTGAAGAAGCCAGAAGGGGAAGGAAGGAAACATATTCAATTCAGTGCTTTAGAGTAACTGGTAATTGCTATTTTTCTTTTAAACTTAGATTGTGGGAGTTTAGTGACACTATACTTTCTTTGTTGTCTTTACTTATAATTGTTTTTGGGCTGTTGAAAATTTAAAACATAGTGGTGGTGTAATTCTGTGCTGTCTTTAATTGCTGCAAATTTTATCTTGGCTTGTCTGACTGCCCTGTAGTTGGGTGAAGGGTGTTAATTGTCTGGCCTCTGACCTCAGCTACGTGATAACTGGAGGTGGGGCTTAGTCAGAGTTAAAGTAGCAAGCAGAGGTTTATTTTCTCAGAAGAAGCCAGAAGGGAAGGAAGGAAACATATTCAATTCAGTGCTTTAGAGTAACTGGTAATTGCTATTTTTCTTTTAAACTTAGATTGTGGGCGTTTAGTGACACTATACTTTCTTTGTTGTCTTTACTTATAATTGTTTTTGGGCTGTTGAAAATTTAAAACATAGTGGTGGTGCCCCCCTCCTCCCCTTCCCCCAGCTCTTAATTATATGCCCTGATAAATCTGATTGACAAGAGCTAAACACAGGGTATAGTAAGGGGTGTGAAGTAGGAGGGGCATAAGGGGAAGAAGCCACCCTCAGCACAACAAGTGTTTTGACTCATTTATTTATTTATTGGTTTCTTTTTCCTTTAAAAAAAAAATATCTGAGGATTAGTGACAGGATTTTTAGTACAGTAAATTAATAAAAAAGAGAACTAGGAGAGCTTCAGTAGCAGACAAGTAGTGGAACTGCAGTATAATGTGGGGAGTGGTGCAATGCAGTGGCTGTGGGGCAGCCATATTCAGGCAGACCTTCTGGACACTGAGGTGCTGCCCTATCTGCATGCATCTCTCTGGACTGTGGGATGAGGTAACCAGACTCAGAGGCGGAAGTAAACTGGGTCAGAGTACCATCACCCCTATCCAGGGACCACCCAGTCCAATGCAGCTGCCTCAAATGATGCCGAGAACGAGGAGCACTTGGATGACAGTGGGCTCAGAGAGGGTTAGAGCAGTTAGGCAGAGGCACATCCCAGATCCTATTCCACTCAAGAACTCATATGCCACACTGGCAAACGAGGACTACCAAACAGAGGTACCCAGAGAAGTGGAAGGAAAGGATGTGGAGGTTAGCCAAGGAGGTGACCTCAGCGGGGAAAGCAGTGGACCCCAGAGGAGGAGGAGCGAATCCTGGTGGGGACTCCATCATAGAGGATCCAGCTAGGAACACAGGAGGGGAGGACAGGAGGTGAGGTGCCTACCAGGTGCTACGGCATGGAGGGATGGAAGGAAGATCCTGGGGATCACTGGGAAGGCAAGGCGGGAGGGTGAGCTGGATGTCATTATCCACCTAGGTACTAATGACCTGGCAAATGGGGAGCCAAAGGAAGTTCAGGAAGAGTTTAGGAAACTGGGGAGGGTCTCAAGCAAGTAGCTACTTGTCACTTTCTCAAGTACTACCTGTAGAGAGGAGGAGACATAGGAGTGCATGCCAGGAACTTTAACTCATGGTTGAAGAACTGGTGCTGTGAGGAAGGGTTTGGATTCATTGGTGACTGGGGACCCACCTGGAGGATGGAGGTTTGTTCAAGCCTGGCGGCCTGCATCCATCCTGGAGGAATCAAGCACTCAATGATAAGTTTAAATGCTACATTGACAAGCATTTAAACTAGCAAAAGATGGCAGGCCAGCAAGGAGGTACCTACTTGCTCACCCCACAGCTAGCAGTGGAACCAGTGAACCAGAGGTAGGCTATCTCTGCAAAGCAGTGTGCAAAAGATGAAGATTAGTGCCCAAGAGGTGGATAAGCAGAAAGGGGCAAAATTCAGCAGAAGGGCAGACAGCAAGGAGAACCAGGGATAAATGACAACCAAGGAAGGGGTTGGAGTAGAACAATGAAACAGTCTAGGGAGGTCAAATCATGGAAAGCCATGTGTGCAAATGCCAGGAGCCTTAGCAACAAGGTGGAAGATCTGGAGGCTGTCATGGTACAGTCAGACCTGGACATTGTGGCCATCACTGAAACCTGGTGTAATGATAACCATGACTGGGAGATGGCCATACCTGGCTACAACATATTCAGAAGAGACAGAGCAGGCAGGAAGGAGGAGGTGGCACTGTATGTGAAAAATGACATAAGGGCCACAGAGATCAGGAGGAACAAAATGGGGAGAGATACTGTGGGTTAAGCTGGAAAGGAAAATGGGGCCAGCCATCCGCACAGGTGTGGTCTATAGACCACCAGCCCAGGAGGAAGAAACAGATGGGAGCTGATGCTAGCCATCAAAGGATGGCAGACAAGGGTGAGGTAGTACTGATTGGAGACTTCAATATTCCAGGCGTGGACTGGAGCATCCCAGCAGCAGCATCAACTAGAACAGATTTATCCTGGACTCCTTCAGGGTGCCTTCCTCAAGCAACTGGTCATAGAACCAACTCGGCAGAAGGCAATACTGGACCTTGTGCTCACAAACAGGGACAGTGTGATGGGGGTAACAGTGGGGAGCACCTGGGTAACAGTGACCACCAGTCATTGTGGTTTGAAATCACAGAAAGAGCAGAACCAAACCACACAAAAACACGTATCCTGGATTTTAGGGGGCAGACTTTGGGAAAATGGGGAGATACTTGAAAAGAGGCATTAAGGGAATGGGACAGGAATCAGGGGTTGAGGAACAGTGGGCAGTATTTAAAATGGGGATTACAAGAACAACAGAATTATGCATTAAGCAGGTTAGCAAGAGGAAAAGGAAGGGAGACCATTATGGTTTCCAAAGAGGTATCAAAAAGTGAAAGCCAAAAGATTGCATTCAGGCAATACAAAAGACACAGGCAGAAGGGATAGGGAGAGTACCAGGAGAAGCAAAGGGAGGCAGGGAGGTCACTAAGGAAGCCAAAGCTCAGACAGAAGAACACATTGCAAAATCAGTGGGTAGAGGACAAAACCTTTTACAGGTACATAAGTGAAAAAAGAAAGACAAAGGGAGGATAGTGAGACTGAAGGGGAGGATGGGGAGCAGCGTGGAGGATGACAACAGTAAAGCTGACATATTGAACAGGTATTTCTGCTCAGTCTTTACTGAGGAAGAGGGTAATGGGTCTGAAGGAGTACAAGGGTGAGAATGGTGCAGAAATGGACACAAGTCCCTTTACGAGAAAAGGGTCTTGAAGGAACTGGAAGTAATAAGGTTGATAAAGCAATGGGGCCAGGCGGGGTGCACCCAGGGTCCTAAAGAACTAAGAGGTGGTGGCTGAACCTCTGGCTATCCTGTTTATCCGATCACTGGAAACAGGGAGGTACCCAAAGACTGGAGGACAGCAGATGTAGTCCCCTTATACAAAGTGGGAACAAGAGGAAGCAGGAACTACAGACCAGTCAGCCTCACCTCGGTAGTGGGAAGATCATGGAAGCACTACTGAAGGAGAGATTGGTGGAACATCTGGTTGTCAATGGACTACAGGACCCAAGGCAGCATGGTTTCACCAGGGAGGTCATGTCAGACCAACCTCATTGAATTTTTGACTGGGTGACTAGGGAGGTGGATCAGGGAGGGCAGTGGACATGGCCTATCTGGACTTCAGCAAGGCCTTTGACACTGTGCCACATAGAAGACTATTACACAAACTGGGGAATATGGGTGTGGGCAGGACAGTAGTGTGGTGGTGAGGTAACTGGCTGGGTGGCAGGACACAGAGGGTGGTGGTAAATGGCTGTCACTCCACGGAGGAAGAGTGACCAGCGGGGTACCACAGGGATCAGTGCTGGGACCAGTCCTATTCAACATCTTCATCAGTGACATTGCGTAGGATCTAGAAGGCAGAATTTCACTGTTCGCTGATGACACAAAGCTCTGTAACAGAGTAGACACGTCAGAGGTGTAGACAGAATGAGAAGCAACCTGCAGAAACTTGAAGAATGGTCAAAGGTTTGGCAGTTGAAATTCAATGCAAAGTGCAAGATAATGCATATGGGCACAAAAACCCAGGCACAATATATCAGTTGGGGGTGAGGATATAGCATGCACCAAGCAGGAAAGGGATCTTGGGGTTGTCATCTCTGATGACCTCAAAGTGAGAAACAGTGTGACAAGGCAGCAGGTAAAGCAAATAGGATGCTGGGATGCATAGGCAGGGGCATCACCAGCAGGAAAAAAGGGAGGTCATAATTCTGCTATACAAGACACTAGTGAGGCCCCACCTGGAGTACAGTGTACAGTTCTGGAGACCATACCTACGTAAGGACATAGACAGGGTAGAGAAGGTTCAGAGGAGGGCAACAAAGATGGTGCATGGATTGCATCACAAGTCCTATGAAGACAGGTTGAAGGACTTGACTATGTACTATGAGGAGGGATAAGAGGGGATATGATAGAGACATACAAGTATCTTACAGGGAGGAACAGGGTGCAGGAAAACACTATTTTTAAGCGAAAAAGATGTTCCAGGACTAGAGGGCATGGGATGAAGTTGGAGGGAGGACGATTCAGAGGAAACATGAGAAAGAATTTCTTCACAGAACGGGTGGTGGACAAGTGGAACACCCTGCCAGAGGAAGTGGTGGGGGCTGAAACAATCACGGGATTTAAGAATGCATGGGATAGACATAAAGGAATTCTAGAGGTCAGGGGTAAGGGGCAACAGACTTCTAGGAAAACAAACTGAACTTACAAGCTCAAATGGGCAGACTGGGTGGGCCATAGGCCCTTATCTGCCGACACTGTCTATGTATCTATGTATCTATGATTGGACTTTTCCTGACTCTGGCTCACCTGCCATTGGCTGGCACCTAAGCCTGCTATCCTTTGACTCTCTGGCAGGCTCCTGGATAACTTTACGGGTCTATATTTTAATTTTGCTGATCTGCTGTACAAATCCTGTTTAAACTGTTTTAGTTAGCCTGTATTGTACTGAAGTCAGACCTGCTTAGACTGCACTTGTACTGCATGGTATTTTTTCCACAGTTTTCCCTGATTGCCTGATATCTGCTTCAGTTTCTCTCCCTTGCTCATATTCTACTGTTGTTCCTCTCCTATCTACTCCTGCCTACTTCTCCCTAATTACTGTGATCATCTCTCCTTCTACCCTCTTTGCTCCAAACAGTTTGTTTGACCACCACCGTTTTGTGCGAGCAAAGCTCTCTCTCGCTCACAACTTTTCTGTGTCTGGCCCTTCTGAGTGCTCGCTCTCATTCTCGCTCCTACTACGCTTTGTCCTGCAGATTAGCCCAATTGCCATTTCTCGGTTGATTTTGCTGCTTCACCCCTACTGTTTGTAATTTCTAGCTGTTCAATTTCTGTGGCGCCTGTCTCAGCGCACCACGTCCCTCCGTCTTTGTCCTTATACCTCCTTTTCACACCTCCTCCCAACCTATAGTCCTCTCTGCAGCCACTCCCCCACTTCTGCCTATAACCTCTTAACCTGTGCTATCTTCTCCCCTGGGTCCTTAGCCTGTGACTAGGGCTTTGCCCGTGCGGCCGGGGACGCGCTCCCAAACGCCAACTCTGAGATATCTCCTGCCCACCTTGGGGCTCTATCGCCCGGCAGCAAAAGGTACGTCCCCTGGAAATCCCTGGAACTTACAGCTTTCCCATGGATTGGCTTCTCCTCTTGCAGCCGAGCGCTGATTGGACATTTCCTGACTCTGGCTTACCTGCCATTGACTGGCACCTAAGCCTGCTATCCTTTGACTCTGGTGGGCTCCTGGATAATTTTTCGGGTGTAAATTTTCTCCTGTCCACCCGCCCCAACCCCGAGCGCTATTAAATAGAGTTACGGCCCCGTCCAGCCTCGCCCATTAGTTGTCCTGCCTCTTACTCCTCCCACCTGCCTCTGCAGTCGACTTTCTCTCTACTAGGGTTGCTCCCACTTCTCCATCACTAAGTGCACTGTCAAAATGCATTTTCTAATAACACTGTCCCCTCTACTTGCTTTTCTGCTCTTGCTACTTATCAGACACATGGATGTCCTGTCCCCTAAGTGTTTTGAACCTCAAAGCTGGACAGCAGAAGGTAGCTTTCACTACACACTTGACTGCTCAACTGGAAACTTTTTCGACACAAGCAAAGGACCTTGGTCCCCCTGTTTTCATGTCCATGGCCACATGTTTGGCATGCCCGCTGGGAATTTGGTACTATATACTCTTTCACTGGTACCTACCTGATATGCCACAGGAAGAAAAAAAGAGACCAAGCACCGTTGCCTTAGTAGACAATCTAAGCATCTTACTAAACTTCAGCGCGGGCGCCTACTGAAATTAACCTTAATGTTACTGATGCTGTCAGGCAATATCCACCCCAAACCAGGTTCCAATGTAGCAGCTCCAAAAATTATGTCACCAAAGCATGGAATGATTACACTGGCCACAATAAACGTCTGCAGTCTCCTAAATAAAATTGACCTCCTCAAGGTCTGGGTGGCTACACACAACCCAGATATACTATCTGTCGTCGAAACCTGGCTATCACCTAAAATCCCAGATACTGCAGTTGCCCTTCCTGGATATACAGTTTTTAGGCTTGATCAAACCGCAAGAGGGGTGGAGGTTTAGGAAGGGGTGGTGCCCACTTCCTCCACCACAGTGACCCCGACAGTGAGGAAAGTGCAATTTACCTAAAAGACTCCATTAGAGGACTGGATGTGCCTCTGATAGACCTTGAATGTTCTGCCCAAGCTTTAGGGGTAAAGGTGCTCCTGGGGGCCCACTGTAAAGCCCTCACTATACTTGCAATACATATACCCACTAAAGACCCGTCCCCAGGCTTACTAAGTATACTGGACTACCTTCGATCACAAAAGCATCTCTCCAAATTGATTCTATTGGGGGATTTCAATATAAACTGGCCGTTGGGTGTAAGTGTGGTTATAAAGGACACACTGGCATCTCTGCACTTCACGCAACTCGTTGACTCTCCGACCAGAATAAATTGTAAAACCGGTACCAGCACCACTATTGACCGGATTATCTCAAATCGCCCAGATCGCATCACAAATGGTTCATTCAGACTCTATCAGCGACCACTCCCCCATCACTTGCAGCTGGTCTAATAAATTCAACTCCTCCTCCCACCTCGAACTATCTACAACCACATACCAAAGCATGGGCACCTTGATCACCTAAAAAAACAACTACGTTCCCAAGACTGGTCTTTTTGTGACATGGCTAATGACATTAACATTGCACTTGAGCATTTCATCAGTGTTTTCAACAGTGCCTGTGATATCCATGCTCCTCCTAGGAAACTAAAGGTTCGAGGAACTGTCAACCCATGGATCACACCTGAAATAGTAAATAGTTACGCAATAAGGCACGACAGGGTGTGTGTTATCGTGTAATAACATCACTCCTGGGGTGGGCTGAAGCACGAGGTGAAGCTGCTCGGTAATCCCCCACCGGTACAGTGTTCACCTGAGTTAAGTGAAATCATTGGAGTTGCACTATACGTCGGTGCCCTGTATTTAACCCTTGTTTTCTTTTTTTTTATTTATTATGAGTATGTGCCTCCCTTTTTCGCACTATTCAGGTGCGCTGTAATCGGATGTTCTGCCGCTGCACACCTCGGGAACTACTCGAGCTGTCTGCTGGTGGGGAAATGCCCAATGCTAGTGCTGCACAAAGTCCGAAAAGGTGATAATTTTCATAATGCAGTAATAGAAAAGGGGTCAGGAGGCGACAGCTTGCAAAGGTGTGCTTTTGCCTGTGAGATCCGACCCCTGTTGTTTTACTTTACTGGTATTTAAATAAATGGAAAGGGAGTTTTTTTTTTTTTACCTGTTCCAAGTCTCCCGTCAGAGATCCTGCCTTGTCCTGCACCTAGCCCTATAGAGCCGGCTGGCCCATCTTGCAATCTGATTATAGGACAGGCATCAGGTGGGCGGAGCCTCCACTAGGGACATTTCTTTTTGTTTTTAATAAAGGGATTATTCCGAATAAAAACAGACATCTCTGTATTGTAACATTATATGTAAAGTTAAAAGTATTTTGTTTTATAAAGCTCAAGACTCAAGGAACTAAATATGTACTCTCTAGAGGAAAGGAGGGAAAGGGGGGATATGACAGAACTGTTCGAATACCTCACATGTATTAATAAGATACAGAAAGGGAGTATTTTCCACAGAAAAAAATGCTCCAGGGACGGACTATGAAGCTGCAGGAAGGAGGCTAAGAGAAGATGTGAGGAAATACTTCTTCACAGAGAGGGTGGTAGACGCCTGGAAAAGCCTCCCAGCAGAGGTGGTGGCTGCTAAAATGATAACAGGATGGTGGGACCACATTCCTCCACCACAGTGACACCTGCAGTGAGCTGCAGAGGGGCTCAGCTCGTCCACACCAGTGACACCTGCAATGAGCTAGGGAAAGGGGTGTGGCTCAGCTCATCCACGCCAGTGACACCTGCAGTGAGCTGGGGGAGGGGTGGGGCTCAGCTCGTCCACCCCAGTGACACCTGCACTGAGCTGGGGAAGATGTGGGGCTCAGCTCGTCCACCACAGTGACACCTGCAGTGAGCTGGGGGAGGGGTGGGGCTCAGCTCGTCCACCACAGTGACACCTGCAGTGAGCTTGGAATGGGTGGTGCCCAGTTGTTCAGGGCGGCCAGTCGAAAACACCGGCATCAAAATACAAGTGCATGCACTCCAACCTCATTAAATGGCAGTAGAAAAAAGCCACAATAACAAGAATAATTCTTGCAAAGTGCAAATGAATTTATTATCAAAAATCCACAGCCAAAGTGCAACATCGATGTAACCCCCCTGCAAATGGGGGTTCCCAAAAGTCTTCCAGGAGCTGGCTAAGTGCTCCCAGCCTGAATAGTGTTCACCGTTTAAGCCGTTTATCTGTGAATGCTTTTAGAGCCTCTGGTACTGTCTCTTTAAGAGCTGCCTGCTCTCAGGCTAAATTAGCTTGAAAGAGGGGACTGTGTAGTTAATGCTCGAATCCCACCCTGAGCTGCCGTCTGATCGCTCTGTTTCTGCAGTCGCTAAGAGCACAGAGGGAGCCCATCTGAACGATGTAACTGTTTTCCTGAAATTATTTAGAGCATTTGTAAAATTGCAGTTTGTCTAACCTGCCTTTATTGCAGCTGGGACTCTGTGTGTGTTGCTCCTCCATTTTGGACCTGAACTGCTAATCTGGGCCAACTGGGTAAGGGGAGCCCGAAAATGGAGATTGCCTGAGCCAACCAGAACTTGGACTCTCACCTGGAGCCTGCTTAAAGGGGGAATGTATGGCAGGTGCTGCTGGGAGCTGTAGTTTGGACCTTGGTACCTTTTTGTACCAACAGAGGGAGCCCTGCAGTGATTGACAGTTGAATCCTCCAACCGAACATGTGTGGAGCCTAAGGGAAATGCCCTGAACTGTCCTGGAAGCTCATATGCGAGTTGACTGTGAAGGGAGTAGGAGCTCTGTTCTGCTGTGGTGTGCAGTTTGCGCATGAAGCGTGTGTAAGGTCCTGAAGTCGGCCTGTAGCCATTAGCGAGTGCTCACTGGACTGAATCCAAGTTTGTGGAGAAAAAAGAAGAAGTGTGCAGATCCAGGTTTGCCTGTAGAAGACCGAAGATTTGCAGAAATGCGATCTGCCTGTCGGGGACTCTGTTGCTGCGTGTGTTCTCGAGTTCTGCAGTATTTGCGATCGGAATCGAGAAGCAGCTGCCTGGTATAGTAATTTCCTTTACATATAAATGTGCCTATGTTTGTAGGGGATCGCGATAACTTTTCCCCTTGTTTTGTGAGTTGTGAGCTGAAGCTGGAAGCTGGACCCAAAGCTAATCGGACTGCATCCGCCTGCTTTCCAAATCAGGCCCTGTCACAAGGGTCTCATCTCCATGCCCTGCTCATTCTGGCCATCCAGAGCCACCTCCTCAATTCAGCTCTCGGGTTGGGGTTTGTGAGTACAAATAGGGGTACCTCCCCTCACCTTCATTTAATCAAAGTGTGTCAACTGATTGTTTTGTGTTCTTCTGTTTGCACACTGAGCCACCCGGCTCCGGATTACAATTTGTTTCTGCATATATTTTCTTCATACAGGGCCCCATCCAGCTGCACCAGCCGGCCAACCACGAGCAACGGACCTGGCTAGCCCCCCCCCCCATCCTGGGTACCCAGAGAGTGACATTTTGGACCCTAAATATATGTGCACAGTACTGTGATTCGAACTTATCTAAACTAATCAACCTGATTACCCCTTCCCGTGTTACTATCCCCTGAATAAACAAGATTTATTGTTGTTATACTATATACTGGCTGTGGTGTTAATGCACCTAGAACTGTATTGCAGATTGCTGTGTATGTTGCTTAACCTTGTTTTACAGAGGGTCCTCTGAGACGGGCTGCAGAATCAGTCTCGAGGGTAAGTGGTATCTCTATGTGTAAAAAGTGTGCATATGTGGGGTATTGGGACGGTAACTCCCATGCATTGTGTGGGCCGCTAGTGGAAACAAATGGGGGGTCACAGTGTCCCAGAGGGCTGTACCTGAGCTAGTTTAACCACTACTAACCCTGACCTCTGGGTGGAGGCACCAGTCATAGAACCTAGGCCCCTCAACCTGTCAGTAGCCAAACAGGCAGGGGTAGTAGCCCTTGGGATAGCACCACCTGGGGGTTACATCAGCATCTGCAAATAAGAAATGAAGCAGATATAGTATCCAACAGACCTTCATCACACAGTCACCCTAACACTTCGACTCCACAATTAGCCTTTGTCAGGGGTGGGAGACTGGCCTTCCTATACCACCACTTAAAGGCAGATATATGTATAATTCATTAGTATGTCAATTAAATAGCACTGTATGTTCTATTTAAAAAGGTATGCATCACCTGACAGGGAGGGCTGTAAAAGATCCATATTTAAAGCCCAAGTTAATTGTGCAAAAACTGTGCAAAATAAAAACATCCTACATTCCATAAATACAATTAACAACACCCCCAACCTTTAAAATAGGGAGACGTTTGCTTCACACCATCAAGAAAATAGTAAAAACATATTTTATTAGTGAGAAAGCGAGCGAGTGAGAGTGAGAGACAAAGAAAAACAAGTCCTGGGTCCAAAGCTATCATGCAATTTCCTGATAGCCCATTGCTGATGGAAACAAAGTAAGTTAGGGTTTAAATGTAGATGTATTATGGCCTTTACTGTCAGGGTAATGCATACCTTTAAACAAAAAAATAAACAGTGAATAAAATGAATACAATATTTCCTGGAAGGTGGCAAGCTATGTAGCCTTGGGAAGAGATGCTGGGATCACCATCCAGCGCCACCTCTTGGTGGAATAATTTAACAAATATTATGACTATTATTATTATTATTATTATGACCTTTGGCTTGGAGGAGAAGAAAAAACAGGTTACTCATCTGTAACAGTAGTTCTAGGAGTGGTATATGTTGTTCATCCACACTTTCTGGCAGTTGCCTTTCCTTTTAAGACTTGCCGGAAACATCTTCAAGCTGGATCTTCCCACCCACCTGGGTGTTAACTCCCTCGGATCCGCCCTATGACACTAGATCTTGCCCGCTGGAAGAAGTGTTGTGCACCAAAGCCAGGGGAGGACGGGTGGGTCCATGTGGATGAACAACATATACCACTCCTGGAGAGCTGAGGCCCCAAAACCAGCATCCCGGTGTGACTCTAGGTCGATGTGGTAATGGGAAATGAAGGTGTATGCTGACCTCCAGGTAGCAGCCCTGCAGATTTCCTGGATGGGGATGTCCCTGGAAGTAGCCGCCGATGCAGCGGTATGATGGGTGGAGTGAGCCCTAAGCCCTCTACGAGGCTCCCTACCCACCAACCTATAGCAGAAATCAATGCAGGATGTGATCCACTTGCCAACTGTCCACTTGGCTGCAGGTCTGCCAGGTGCGGCTTCGGCGTAGGTGACAAACAGCTGTCGAACTCTCCCCGAACTATAGCCATGCGCTGCTTATAACAGGCTAGTGCTCACTGCAGGTCCAAAGTATGGAGCCTGTGCTCGGCCTCCGAGGTGTGATTGGTGAAGAACACCGGGAAATTAATCACCTGGTTCAGGTGAAAATCTGACACAATCTTCGGAAGGAACTTCGGGTTGGTGCTCAGGACAACCTTGTCTCTGTGGAAGACCAGGTAAGTAGACGCCACTGAAAGTGACTAGAGGTCACTGATCCTTCTGGCCGATGTGATAGCCACCAGGAAAGCAGTCTTCTACATCAGCTGTGACATTTCACACCTGTGCATTGGTTTGAATGGCGTGCCTATGAGCTTTGCCAAAACCCGCAACAAGTTCCACGGTGGTGGTGGTTTACGCATCAGAGGGGAAATGTGGCCAAGGCCCTTGAAAAAGCACCAAGTCACCTTCTTATGTGCCACCGACTGCTGACTGGCCCACACCTGGTAAGCAGAGATGGCTGCCAGGTGCAGTAACCAGTGATATGAGCTACTCAAACTGAGCGACTCAATATGAGAGACTCAATTTGAGCGACTGCGGAGACAGCGAGTGGTACTACAGAGTGACAGGAATTACAACAAATGTGAAAAATGGCTATGTATTGAATAGCCAGGCAGAGGTATGACGTTAAGGACATAGGGTGTGTTTGGGAGGGCTACTTCCAGCTGGCCATCTGGTGTGGTGGACTAGGTGATGGCTTGCAATGCTAAGATTCGGGACTGGAGTGGTGCTTCTGTTTTTTTTTTTGTGGTTTTTAGCTGTTGTAGTTACTTTTTTTTTATTGTTTCTGGAGGTGTTCTGTTCCCACTAAGTTTGTGACCCACTCAATGTTCTCCCCTTGTGCACAGGTATCCCATCCCACCCCTGTGGTGTAGCCCCCCACATGATTTTCTCTTTCCCCCAGTGTCATGCCCCTCAAGAGTTGATTATATTAGTTCAGGGGGTGCGGGGGGCAAAGTCCCCTGCAAAGGGGAGTGTGGGAGGCATAGCCCCACAGATAATGATGTTTTAAGTTTTGGTTTTTTTTGTAAAAATTAAGCTTCGGTCATTTAAATTGTAGGTGGCTGTTGTGTCCATGGCTTCTATCGCTGTTGCCCATATGTAGTCACCATTTAGTTCGCTGCTGTTTTTGGTGGGGCTGTTATCATATGGTACCGCCAGGTGCACTCCAAGGGACGTCGACCAGAGATCCAAAAGAGAGGGACCAAAGGTAGTCAAGGATGCTAGCCACTGGACAGGACAAAGGGTCCAACCCCTTGTCCTGACACCAAATGGAGAATCTCTTCCATTTGAAAGTGTAGCACTTCCTGGTCAACTCCTTCCGAGATGCCTCCACCACGGTGAGGACAGATTTAGAGAGACCCAAAGCCTGGAACTCTAGCCGCTCAGGAACCAGGCTAGGGAAGATGCCTCGGTAGCCTGCTCCTGAGACTGAGGAGACAGGGGTACCAGAACTGGTGTGGCCCGTCCAGAGCCACCAGGATCACTTGTGCCTTGTCCCTCCTGGCCTTGAGCAGCACCTTGTGGATCAAGGGAGATGGAGGGAAGGCACAGAAGAGGCCTGGGGTCCAGGGCCTCGAAAAGGCGTCTTCCTGCAGTGTTGCCTGCTGAGGGGGGTGGGCACAAAAGAACCTCAACTTTGTGTTCTCCCTGGAGACAAAGAGGTCCACCTGAGGGGTGCCCCACTGGGAGAATAGGCTATGTACTACCTCTAGGTGGAGAGCCCAGTCATGAGACGCTTCGTCCACTCAGCTGAGGCATCTGCCAGCTGACTGGAGGATCCTGCCACATGGATGGCTTGGAGATCCACCTCCAGGCTGCACACAAGGGTCCAAACATGGAGAGCTTTCCTGCACAAGGGTAGAGAGTACATCCCGCCCTGTTTGCTGAGGTAGTACATGGTCGTGGTGTTGTCCGTCTGGACTTGAACCACCTGACCCTGAATGTGCAGTGCAAATGCAGGCAGCACTAGCCAAACTCCTCAGAGCTCCAGCAGGTTGATGTGGTATCTGGACTTCTCGGGGATCCAGAGCCCATGGACTCTATGTTCCCCCAGGTGGGCACTCCATCCCGTGAGAAAAGCACTGGTCATCAGGATGACCGTTGGCTTTGGGTGGACAAATGGGATCCCTTCCTGCAGATGTGCTGGGACCAACCACAACTGGATGGTGTCCCACATTCTCTGGGCCACTGTGACCAGCTGGTTGAAGTGACTCTTGCACTGAGACCATTGGCTTGCCAGCTCCCATTGCAGGGAGTGCATTCTCCAGTAGGCCCAATGGGCCACGTTGGTGCAGGCCGCCATGTAGCCCAGCAAGCACACAAAGTCACGAGCAGGGCGCAACTGCCCAACCCGAAATGATAGGGCACAGGAGGAGAGAGAGACTCTGCTCTGTCCGCCGGGAGCCAGGCTCTGGCTCTGCAAGAGTCGGGCTCTGCTCCAATGAAGTGGATCACCTGTGAAGACACAAGTTCTGACTTGGCCTCGTTGACTAGGAGGCCAAGAGAAAAGCAGGTCTGGAGGGCCAGGTCCCTGGACCACTCCACCTCCTGCCTGGAGGGACCTGCAACTAGCCAGTGAACCAGGTAGGGGTAAACCCAGACCCCTCAGTGCCTCAGGTAAGCTGCCACCACTGCCATGCACTTGGCGAAGACCCTGGGGGCCAAAGAAAGGCAGAATGGCATGGCCTGGAACTCATAACGGGTTCCCTCTGCCTGAAAGTGGAGGAAACTTTGATGAGTTGGACGGCTCGGGACATGGAAAAATGCATCCTGAAGATCCAGAGAGCAAAATCACATATTTCACTCTAGAGATAGTATGATCTGAAACACAGTGACCATCCTGAAGGTGTGTGACCTGAGGAACTTTTTTGAGGTTATGCAGATCTAGAATGGGGCACTAGCCCCTGTCCACTTTGGCACCAGGAAGTACCTGGAAACAAAACCCCGGGTGTTCCGGAGGATCTGCAACAAGAACCATGACCTCCTTACGGAGAAGCTGGGCTACATCATCTCTGACAGCTGACAGCATGTCTGCGGAAACCAGGTCCTCCCATGGGGCATGGGTTCAGCAAGGAGGGTACTGATTGAATTCCAGTGGCAGACCCTGACCCACCACTTCTAAAACCCACCTGTCTGTGTAACAGCGAATCAGGCAGAAAGGAAGTGGCTGAACTGGCCCCCCATGGAAGGACCCAAGGGAGGTGCGACAGGCATGAGGGAGGCACCCCTCAACCCATCACTGTGCAGGCTTGGTGGAGGGCCCAACTGAGGAACCACCGAAGCCTCTCCTTCCTAGCATACGGATAACAGAGGCCACTGACTTGGGCCAAGGTCACCAGGCCTGAGCCTGCTGGCCAGCCTGTTATTGAGCTGGTTTGGCCGGAGGAGTGGAGGTGGACTGAAAGGGCTTCCATTTCTGATATTGTTTGAAGCCCTTGGAGTAGATGTCACAGAGTGCAAGATGGCACTGGACTTCTCAATGCGAGTGAGCTGACCCTCAACCCCAGGCCTGAACAGGTCGGTGTCTAGGAAAGGGACATCCGCCAGCTTGTGCTGAGTGTTCACCATGAAGGTCGAAATCCTCAGCCAAGCCCTGCGGCGCATGGACACTGAGGCTGCCACGGAGTGGGCACAGGAGTCCCCAATGTCCATGATAGTCTGGAGCAGTTATTTGGCCACAGCTCGGCCCTGGTCCCGGACCTGTTTGAACGTAGTCTGAAGGTCCGCAGGCAGATGAGGAAGCACCCCATCTAAGGTTCCCAACAGGGCATGGGAGAAGTGGGCCATGAGGAGGCCGAGCTCATCCTCAAGTGAGGAGGCAGCACAGACCTTCTTAGCCACATGGTCCAGCTTCTTGGACTCCTTATCAGGTGGCTTGTCAACATCCCCAGTGTTGTCGGAGCACTGGAACACAGAGTTGGCCACCAACCACTCAGCCAAGGGGAGCTCTGTGAATCCCGAAAGGGATCCGGTGGGCACTGCATACTTGCAAGCCATCCGGGCAGTGGGTGCAAGACAAGAAGCAGGGCACTGCCAAAGCTCCAGGACAGAGCCAAGAATGGCTTCTGCCACCAGGAAAGCCTCCATTGGAGAGTCTCCCTGGTTGAGGATCTCTGTCAATGGGTAACAAGTCAGTTTCTGGACAGGCTCCATTTTCATACCCGTCAACTCAGAGATCAGGCAGAGAAGGCCCATGAACGAAGATGGGCCTTCGTCAGTTAAGATATCCCCCACGGACTCCACATCGACCGGATGGGAGTGCAGAAAGGAACCCTTGGACTCCGAAGAGTCATGGAAGAGCAGTTGACTGCCAGAGTCCCCAGTGACCATCCATGGACGGTCAGGGGTGACGGTGACTGACAGCCAACGGGGGAACCCCTTGGCTGGCCGAGACTCCTTAGTCGGAGCGCCGACTGCTGGCTGCTTTGGTGGTTGTTCGACCATGATCAGCGGAGAGGCTGGAGTCGGCCAAGTCAGGACTGTTTAAATTGGTTCTGTTGGTGGTGTCGGCACCGGTCTTTCAGGCAACACCCAGTTAATGGTCGTCGTAGAAACCGGGGTTGGTTTGGCGCTGGTAAATACCAACTGTTGCCCCATCAAGTCCTCGTAGTGTCAACTCAACTTACGCCGAAGGCTCTCCTCGGCTGAGGAGGCCAAAGAATAGTGGCAGTGCTGCTTCCCGTGGTACCAAGAGTGGAAGCGCCAATACCAGGTGGCCCTGCTTGACCCACGGGAGGAAGATGAAGACCTCAACTGCTGGGAGGACCAGTGGTGAGGCTTGGAGGGAGTCGGCGTATGCCGATGCGCCTCCTGGTCAAGGTCAGGGACCAGAGGCAGCAGATCAGCGGACTGATCCATCCCTCCAATGGTCTGCATCAGGACTGGAGTCCTACACAAGAAAGTGTCGGCTTCTTTGGTCAACAACTGATTGGTCGGCTTGAGAAAAATCTCGGTTGGGACTTCCACCAGCGTCTCGGCCAGTAGGCCCGATGGGGTTACCATGGAGCCAGCGACCAAGGCCAATGATTTGACCAAAGTCAAATCCAGAAAAGCTCGGGAGTCTGAATTCCTCAACTGAGAGTGTTCCCGATCCCATGGTTGACGACGATTCCTATCTTTCTTAGACTCTTTTTTACATTTGGATTTGCCCATAGGTCCCTGACCGAAGGTCGGCAGAGACTGGCACAATTCCTTAAAAGAACCTATAAAGGGGGGGCGTGGCCTGGCTGTGCTAAAGATGGCTGCTTAACTTTTCATCTCCCTGGGACTACCATCAATCATCATCATCTATCCTCCTGCTCCCAGACCACCATCAAATATCAACAACTTAAATCCAATTCTTCTAACATCACAGAACTGCTCTGGTAAACTATTTTTCATTAAACATAAACTATAGATAAATTTTCTCTCATCTATACTGCTACTTTGTGCAGGCCTACAACAATGGCTGAGCAATCTCTACAGAACAACTCCCTTAGCAGAGTGGAGTCAATGCTTCAGCAACTTATCAATGAGATCAACGACTTAAAAATAACCTCTCAGCAAAACAGCACCAATATGCAATTGCTTGATCATAAAATTAAGGATACCGAAATTAAAGTAACTAAAAATGAGAGTTCTATCCATGACCTACATGCTACTATCAGGGAACAAGACAGAACTATCAGAATTCTACAAGATAAAATTGATGACATCGAAAATAGAAACAGGCGCAACAACCTTAGATTCCTGGGCTTTCCTGAAGGTGCAGAACTTGGGGACACTAATGCATTTTTACTCCATGTATTACCAGTCATGCTTAAACTTCCACCAGGCCTAGACTTCACTACTGAGAGATCTCACCGCACCTTGGGTCCGAGGCCTGGCCCACATCAAAAGTCCAGGTCTATTATCGCTAGATTCCTAAACTATGCACACATCGAATTGATCATCAGCTACGCAAAACAAATGAGATCACTTATATGACAAGAGCATAAAATATTTATTTTCAGGGACTTCTCAAAAGATCTAGTCAACAAATGTAAAGCTTTCAACCTCGTCAAAGCTGTGTTGCACTAATGTGGGATTAAATTCGTACTGAGGTACCTGGCCGTCATACGCCTATTTCTGGGGGACTCATCTAAATATTTTAATACCCCCAATGCACTTGCTACTTTTCTTGGTGAGCCCCTGCCATTAATCAACAGATCTGAAAAGTCTGATTCAGTTCTCCTATTTCTGGGGGACTCATCTAAAGATTTTAATACCCCCAATGCACTTGCTACTTTTCTTGGTGAGCCCCTGCCATTAATCAACAGATCTGAAAAGTCTGATTCAGTCCTCCACCCCACCAGCAATGCAAGCCCACAAGCAAGTCAACACATCCACGTTGTGGCTACAAATCCTAAACACCCTGAGGAGCACGCAACATTACCAACCCCTACAGCACTTCCTGTTTGGAGTTCAGCTCGCTTGCAAGACAAAAAAGGTCTAATTGCTCACCCCTCCAAACATACCTGCTGTGAGGATACCACAACTTCTAATTCCTCCATACAAACTGGGAAACACGTAGACTTTGCATCGCCGCTTACCCTCTCCAACAAATTCTCCCCACTGCAAGATGATTCACACTCCTCACAAGAAGATCTCTGAGTTGCTGCTATGGATCTCGCTACCAGTGATCCCCAAGATCAGGGTGGGACAAATAGGGTCGCCAGGTCGCCAAATGCGACCTGGCTAATCATTTTGGCCACCAGATTTCTCTAAAAACTCGCCATTCTGGCGAGTAGTAAGCCGCATCTCTGGCGCGCATGCGCGGTAGCTCAGCATCCCCTGTCAATGAATTGAGCTGAGTTGCTATCATCACGCATGCACGGGATCGTCTTTTACAGCTGCGCGGCCAAGAGAGAGCAGGAGAGACATGTCTGGGAGCCAGAGGAGGAGTCGGGACTCAGGAGACCATCAGCGAGTCTGTGCAGCAGTAGGATACCAGCAGTATCCTCATCATGAGGTGAGCAGTTGGGTGCTCACGTGGGTGGTGGGGGAGTCGGGAGCCACAGCACAGATAGGGACAGGATTCGCTCACGCCTTGCAGTCGCCATTGATTTCAGGCGGTGAGTGGGCGAGGGAGACTTGGTGTGAGCTCTCAGAGCATAACTTTGCCATGAAGTTACTGCAAGTTCAACAGCCCTTTTAAGGGCTCAGTGAATAAAAACTGTCAGTACTGGGTTTTTTTTGGAGCCTGTTCGACTCGACTCCTAATCTGTATACTTAAAAAGAGCAGTTTACTTCTCAATTTGGGGACGACATGCTGACTGGGGGGAGGGGCCGGTGCTTGGTGGTCCTGTTGTGGGGATTGGGGAAGGAAGCTCTGAATTACTGCAAAGGGGCAAATTGGGTGGGTAAATAAATATTCTTTCTGAATTGCGTTTGCAATTGCTGCAGCTCAGCTGCTAGCACATTAGTCACTGTGCTGAGTGAGTCTGATGATTGGGGGAAGGGAGGGGGACGACAGAGACCCTACTTTGTGGACGTGGTACAGGGGTAGCTGTATCTGATTTTGCTTGTCAGTCTTTTTTGGGTGGGATTGGGGCTTGGGCCCAAGACTGAAAAAAAAAAATACAAGCTACAATAATTTAAAGTCCGGAGTCCGGACTACCACTTGTGTGCATATTAGTGGTTGTTTGTGTCAGGTGTTTTGGGGGGCCAAACAAAAAAAATTAGAGCTTGCCACAATTAATGAAAAGTCCATACTAGTGCTACCTGTGTGCATATTAGTGACTGTGTCTCTTGTTGTTTGGCTGTCCACCTGTCTCGTCCAGTCCTCTTGAGGTTGTGTCAAACAGTCTGGCTTTTTTGGGGGGACCAATTTAAAACAACAAAAAAAATTAAAGCTTCCCACAATTAATGAAACACCCATACTAGTACTACCTGTGTGCATATTATTGACTGCGTCTTTTGTTGTTTGGCTATCCACCTGTCTCGAGTCCTCTTGAGGTTGTGTCAGGCTTTTTTGGGGGGACCAATTTAAAACAAAAAAAAATTAAAGCTTGCCACAATTAATGAAATGCCCATACTAGTACTATCTGTGTGCATATTATTGACTGCGTCTTTTGTTGCTTGGCTATCCACCTGTCTCGTCCAGTGACCAGTCCTCTTGAGGTTGTGTCAGGCTTTTTTGAGGGGACCAATTTAAATTTAAAACAAAAAAAAAATTAAAGCTTGCCACAATTAATGAAATGCCCATACTAGTACTACCTGCGTGCATATTATTCACTGCGTCTTTTGTTGTTTGGCTATCCACCTGTCTCGTCCAGTCCTCTTTAGGTTGTGTCAGGCTTTTTTGAGGGGACCAATTTAAAACAAAGAAAAATTAGAGCTTGCCACAATGCTGTTCTGGCAGGCTAATTCTCATCAGAATCTCTGGTAAACACATTCCCAAATGTAGGTTAATAGACAATTCCTCCTCTGAAAGGCAAGTTAAAAAAATTGCTACCATATTTTATAGGCTAACGGCCGTAAAAAAACTGGCCACCTAAAAATATTTTTGGCCACCAGATTTTGAGGTATGGTGGCCAAACTGGCCACCAGGTCAAAAAGTGATTTGTCCCACCCTGCCCAAGATCCACTGCAATCCACTAAGTCCCCAGATTCCTCATGGGCCGAACTGGTTACTAGCTCCCCCTTCAAATCTGCAGAACCTCCAAAGAAGAAACGCAAGGGGAAACTAAAAAATAAATCGATGGTTGTCTCCTCCAACACACACAGGCACAGCAGCTATAAGTGATAACTGGGCACTTATTTATGTTGGTACCTCTCGAGGTTGGAGCCTTTAGTTGATTTTGGCTCTCTGATCATTATCCAGATTCATCTGCCCTGTAACCACGCAGTGCATTCCTTATGTGTGTATACTATCTCACCCAGCTGGTTTGGAATGCGCTAAGCTATACGTCACGGTTACAGGCTTCCGGTTTAAATTTATGCCATATTATTTAGGCATCACCTTAAGACAGTCCAAGCATTTTCTGTTTCAATGCAGTGCCTGTTATATTATTTATCTAGTTACTTCTGCATGGATTATTCACAATGTCAGTCTCTAGGTATCCCTAATGTTAGGCTATGTTCTATTTCTAAAGGGTCATTTCTCACTCAGTGTTAAACCAAGTCATATGTGCTTATTGCTTTTCTATACTTATTTAGAGTTGTCAATCTTTTTTTTGTTCGCGTGTCCTTCTCATACGAACACACGTACGAACATACGAAATTTGCCAGAAGATAAAGTCCTAGAGGTCTATCAAGTCTGCTCGAATGTGCAGCTAGCACCCCTTATTCTGCAGCTGCCCCTCCCTTCCACCCTTCCCCTTCATTAACCCTCCCCCTTGTCCTGTCCCATCCTCGTTTGAAGCAGTCCACTGTTCTACTGCATACCACTTCAGCAGGTTACGCATTCCACCCATCCACCACTCTCTCTGTAAAAAAGTGTCTCCTCATCTCCCTCCTGAACCTTCCTCGCTCCAGTCTCATATCATGGCCCCTGGTGGCCCTCCCCTCCCTTACTTTGAACAGCCCCTCTGTACCCGTCTTGTTTATTCCTTTCATGTATTTAAAGGTTTCAATCATGTCACCCGTCTCTCCTCGCCTCCAGTGAGTACATGTTCAACTCCTTCAACCTCCTCTCATATGATAAGTCCCCCAGCTCCTTGATCATCTTTGTCGCTCTCGCTCACCCCCTCCAGTAACTCAATGTCCCTCTTCAATCACGGACACCAGTACTGCACGAGTACTCCAGGTGTGTCTAACTAATGACCTATACAGTGGCAGAATCACCTCCTCCCTCCTTGAGGATATACCCCTTGCAATACAACCCAGCATTTTGTTGGGCTTTGCAGCTGCCTTCCTACATTGTGCCGAGTTGTTCATTGACCCTGTAATGAGCACACCCAGATCCTTCTCCTCCTCTGTCTGGGCTAGCTGCACTCCCCCTAGCTGGTAACTCCTCCTTGGGTTCTTCATCCCAAAATGCAGCACCTTGCACTTTTTGGCATTAAAGCCCAATTGCTAGGTGTCTGACCAGGTTTCAAGCTTTGCCAGATCATCCTGCAACTCCTGCCATCCCCCTAGGTCATCCACCACCGCGCCTACCTTGGTATCATCAGCAAACAACAAAAAAATAAAAATGTTATTGCAAAAAGCAATCATATAAGCATTATGGGGGGATGCCTGCTTAACTAATCAGTTACCCAATATCACCCCACACATTTGTTAACATATTTAAGTTAATATAAATGTATGGCATATTGGTGACATATTAATGAGGTCCTCAACTATTTATTCCCATTTTTCACTGCTTCATCCTACATCCTTCATCTAACATTTTAATATTTCCTATGTTTCCCTTCCTCCATTAACCCACCCTCACCTAAATTTCCAACCCTCTTTTCAACCATGGTATACCAACTCCTTGCATTGTCTTATTTACTCATTATTTAGTCTCCAGTTTTACCCTACAGTTAGGCACTGCAGGCTATTTTCAAGGTATCTCACCTTTATTATCTCACCTAATGGGTTACAATTAATAATTGATAGCATAATCTGACTCAAAGCCCTTAAGATATGAGCTTTTTAAGCCTGCACTGTAATCTTATAGCTGAGCTCGCTTGACCCTCTCCACGTCTGGTCATCTCACTATATTAATGTATTTTCCTTTTCTAAGGGTGATTTTTGGGTCTGTGCCATCACTAATTACCCAACACTTATTATTAGTATATACAACCCCTCGAAGCCTGAACAAACTGAAATCCTTACAAATGTTATATTGCCAAGGTGACTTCGTATACCTGTTTAATTCGTGATTCCTATTTAAAACATACCCTCTTTATACAAATTGGACCTTGCAATATTTCAACACCTATAAATCCTTATACCATCTGAACCCTACCATCTCCACTTTACCTAGCCACCCCCTTATATAAATGCTTCTGTGTCTAACATTATGGTTATATGAGTAAGTACACAGCAGATGGCACAAGTATAGTCGATCTTATAGTTTTAGGACCTAGCCAAACCATGCTGGCATATTGTTCGTATTGCTTATTACTGTTTCAGACTAGTTCTTCAAGTTCAACTTAGGTTCAAGATATATTATTATGTCTGGGATTGCACATATTTTTTTGTAATCTCCTTTTCATATATGATAAGATGTTTACGGTTCCCCCCAGGGAATTATTATGTTCAATTTAGTACTAGTCACAGTTACAACTTGATAGGAATAATTGCTTACAGTTTGTATCTTGGGTTTAAGATTACTTTCTCCCAAGATTTACTTACTATTTACATGCCTTGTAGTGTAGCGAGTGAGTCCATGTGTTTTCATTGACTCATAGCTTGCTATATTACCTAAGGATTTAACAGTGTGTTACTATAACTCAAGTAGATTTTGTTTAGCAACTATATATATATATATATATAGATATATATAGATATATACATATAAATAGGGGATACATGATGGGCAGGAGTGCCATGCCATACCATGCAGGAGTGAGAATATTTTCCATATTCCACTCCTGCCCATCATGTGTTCAATTTATACAATAGGCAACAACTGTTTCTGTATGGTTTTGCTATTTAAATATTGTGTCTGAGGTCTGTTTTGTTGTTGTTACTTTTTAAGATGGTGTTATTACTCAGTGATTTGCCTGCTGTGTGTTAGTCTGCTCAACTGCGTGATAGGGATTAGTGATGCTTTGGAATCCTCTGTTGCGATTGGTTGATATGGTGTGTAGTGGTGTCTTGGTTGTGCTGGTAGTGGATTCGGAGTTTATTGTTTCATTGGTGCTATTAGGTGTGTGTTGGGGAATGAGTGATTTCATTGGTTTGCTGGTGTTTGCGGGCAGGATGTGTGTGGTATGTTTACTTCCAGAGTGCTTCCATGACCATTGGTGAAATGGGACTGTTTATTGTTTTGGAGAAGTGCGAAAAACATTCATTTATTTATGAGATTTTATTTTATATTGTGTTAGTAGTGCTTAGTGCAACAGTAATTTAGTTCTTTCGCCCTCTTTGCATCGCAGCTTCTGAGAAGGGATATCAACATTAAGATATCGATGGAAGTGGAGATGTGGCATAAATATCCAAGGCTCACAGAGATAAACAGGTACATGTGGGACAGAGGAGCTTTACTGGTTATTCAGAGTCTGTGTTACTGGTGAGCTGCTTTGAACGCTTTCTGGGAGGAGACCTGTAGTGTCAGTGTGTGCAAAAGAAGGTAGAATATTTATTATTTGTTTCTTTCTGATGGGTCTAGCAGTGGCTCCTTATCCTACCTGAACTGAGAACAGCTCAAGAAAATCTCTTGTTCCAGGTTCATTGTTTTCAGTACATGATGTAATTTTAGTTTTTTCATCCGTGGTGCTTCTCAATGTTTAGGAATTAATTTTGAAAAGCTCATTGTACAGAAATACTGTTTTTAGTCAAGTTTTTGTGATTTGTTTTCAGTGCTAAGCAATGCTCCAAGTGTACTGCTTTCAGCTTCTGACTTTTTAGAAACTGCAAGTAAAAGTTTCACACTATGCAGGTTGCGTGTAATTAGGTAGACTGATGATTTCATTGGTCAGTTTTAAAAGAAGTTCCAGCGTGTGGTGCTTAACTGATGCTGCAGTGAGAATATCTGGTAATGACATAGCTACTATAGGTGTAAATGGAGTTATTTTCACTTCAGCTATGTCATCACCCGATATTCTCACTGGGGTGAGAATACATGCTTTTATTCTCAATCAATACACAACACCCCTATTGTATAAAAATATATATATATATATATATATGACTTCTATATTCTCTTTACTATCTCTCTTCTTTGCAAGACCCAATGGATATATTCACCCAGGATTTAAATATCTCCACAGCCTAGTTATCCTGCATGCATTTTTTTGTGTTAACCCTCTCCCTTCTGGGTCTGTAGCATCCTCCAGCTTTTTCAATGAGTCCCTTTCTTCCAGTTCGTATTTTGCCACATATCCCCTCATTAACATGAGTGATCTAATTCTACATTCATGGAATGTTAAGGGACTCAATTCACCTTGTAAACGAAAGCAAATACTTTCTTATCTCAAAAAACATAAAACACATATTGCTTTCTTACAAGAAATAAAGCTTTTATTAGAGTATGTCGACAGACTCAGAAGGGACTGGGTTGGTCAGTATATGCATCCTCTTCTTCTTCTAAAAAACGGGGGGTCGCTATTCTATTAGATAAATCTCTCAACTGGAATCTTATCAAATCCTTCTACGATTCAGATGGCAGATGGATTATAGCCCACTTAAATACCCCCACAGGCCCCCTTATGTAGTCAATATCTATGCCCCTAACTCCGATTCACCTGAATTCTTTCATAATTTGGCCCAACAAATTATGAACAGTAATACCAACAATTCTCCTATACTTGTAGGTGGGGATTTCAATTTAGCTTTGGAGGCGCAGTTAGACAGAAGTAACCCTTCATGTGATTCCCACCCCAGAAGTATTTCTGCACTCTCAATGCTAATGAAAGACTTGGGTCTTACCGACATCTGGAGGCTACACCATCCTAGACCGTGCGACTATACGTTTTACTCTCCGCTTCATAAATCGTATAGCAAAATTGACTATTGTTTTTCAACATTTGTCTCCCCTTTTACTACCATTGTATAATACCTCAGACAACATGATATTACTTATTTTCCATTAAGAATTCATATAACTGTATGTTGGAGGGTATAATGTATTTGTATGTACAATTACAATAATAATAATAAAAAGATTAACTGCAAAAAAGAACCCGCAAAGGTCGAGCCCAGCTGAAGCGGCACGAAAGCAGAAGCTGAGAAGAAATGGGCTGCGGCCTGGACCGCCTCCTCTTTGAAGGCCGCAAGCTGCTCAGCAGACCCCACAGCCACAGAGACCACCCCTGGGCGATACGGTTCTCCAGAACGGTTGGGTGAAAGAAGCGGCAAAAGTCGCTGGCCTGGGGATCATGGTCATGCCACAGGCAGTAGGCACACATGGTATGCAGGTCGGTCCTGGACATAATCTGCCCGCAAGGGCACTGGCAGAACCCAGGAGTGGACTTCTCATCCACTGTGGTCGCGATCGAAGATCGAGTGGAAGATGAAACTCTCGAAAAAGTTGAAGTTTTGGAAATAATTCTGAAGAATTTAAGCCCTAGGGCCTACTCAACATGGGAGTGGTAAGGAGGGAACCTGCTTCTTCCAGTGGAAAGGAAGATCTGGGATCACAGGACAGAGTCGAGGGAGTTACTACCTGGGTGGGTGGGCGGAGCCAGCTTGAAGACATTTCTAGTAAGTCTTGAAGGGAAAGGCAACCTCCCTAGAAACCTCCTTGTAGAGGAAACATCTGGGGCTCCAAGGCCTTAGGTCACCATTCCTCCAGATATAATTATGATTTAATGAATACCACTTCCACTGAATAAGATGCTACTTGTGACGGCTTAGCAGTTGGCTCTGTAATGCCCAGACAATAGCATTACACCCATTTGACAGTGAGTGACACAATGACAATTAATTATGACCTTCCAGTGACTAAGCCTTAGTGAGTGACAGCTCAGCAGTTAGCCCTAAGAATTGCCCTGCTGCAGTGTGTGACAGCATGACCAGTGCCTACGAGGGCAAAGGATTACTTACATTTGTAAAAAGACCTCAGGCATGCTGCTCAGTTATTTATGTTTTTTGTAAATTAGGTGAACGGGAAAGGCACACTGAGTTGGAGCTTGTTTCCAGGTGTGACTTGGGGAAGGGATACAGTAAAGCAGTGAAACAGCAATAAAGAAGTGCAAACAAGTGCATGTACATGAACAAGAAAATCACAATACAAGTAATGAATTCCAGAGAAAGAAAATAAACTACTACGTAAAAAATTTACAAAGTGCATCGGTTATGGGGGTAGCCAGGATAATAGCTAAGGGAGCATGCAGTCAATGTATGCAATTTATTTGTAACAGAATCATGGTGGCATAAAATTCAAATTGCAGAGTACACAGGATTTAAGCTATATAATAGAATAAGAGGCCAAATGGGTAAAACAGTGTAGGGGTGGTTAGGGCCTCAGTTGTTGTAATGTGGAGAGGCTAGGAAGAAACCTAGCTACAGGTGCATGCTTTTGTGAAGTGTGTCAGTAAAGCTGGTCTGAGAGAGTACAGGAAGGAAGAGAGAAGGATGGGGAGAGGGAGGTTGCTCCACAGTGTTGGAAGGCAGACAGGCAAACTATAGAATTACTGCGAGGGGTATGAAAGGAAGCAGCATCAGATGATCAAAGGGATTAGGAGGAGGTGACGGCAGGGTTAAGGAGAGAAGAGAGAGAAGAGGCAAATGGGAATAGTGGCAAGGAATTAAGTATTGCTTTTAATTTATTGCACTCAAGTAATTAGTAAGTAATAATTCACTAATTGCAATTGATTATTATTAAAGTGGCAAGCAAATATTTGGCAATTAAGGGAACGGCATGTCTCTCCTTCTGTTTAAAGGGCTTTCACCGTTTGAAGGTATTGTAGGGGCTGACTGTACAATCAAGGAATCCTCATGTAGAAGGACACCATCGTCAGGAAGTTGCTAGGAGGCCGATACTCGCTGCTAAAGAATGCCGATATTGCTGAAGAAACCATGAGGAGAAGGAAGACTTGCATACATCTGGTTCAGGCTGTTTTGCCCTGATACTCTCCTCTGAGACAACGCTCACCAGTGGAACGTTATAAGCCAAGCCCCTGAGGGGCAAAGTTTGGCATTATGACATCGGAGCAGGCCTCTGAGGGCAAAGCCTAAATAGACGAGCTATTGAGTTCCCCAAGCAGCCATTACTGGCCCAACTGTAGTCTCCATTTTTCTTAATGACCTCCCCAATGTCTGCTCCTCTGCATCAATTTAAATGTACACAGATGATACAATACTCTTTTCCTCTGACTCCTCTGCCCCTGACCTCATGAACTAGCTCCAAATGGACTTTAACAACGTGCAGCTGTGGTTCTGAGAAATTCAGTTATCCCTCAATGCTAAGAAAACAGTCTCTATACCTTTTGGTACAAGGCAGAGGCTTGCCTGAGTCTCCCCACATCCCTCCTTTCATACTCTTGATAGTACAACTACTGAAGATGTCTCCTCCTTCTAGTACCTCAAGATCTGGCCGAATCACCATCTTGATTTTTCTGTTCATGCGGATGCTATCTACAAGAAGATTTACCCTAAGCTTTGGGGCACTATACAGAAATAGGAGAAGCATTCCACTTCCCATTCCACTTCTTGCATGCAGAGAAATACTATAATAATTCTCACCATTGTTGACTATGGGGACATTGGTTATAGTGCTGCTCCAAAGTCCACTTTAGCTAAACTGGACCCTTTCTTTCACTCATTCTGTCCTCTGCCTTGACAACCTCTCCCGGTGTACATACCACTGTACTTTGTATTCATCCTTGTCCTCCTCTCTCGATGCCAGGTGCCTTGCCCACTGTGCTTCCTTTATCTCCAAATTTTGGTTTGGCTCTCTCCCCTCATATCTTGTTTCTCTCCTCTCTTCCCCTTTGCAGTTCTTGCTCCCACTCTCTTGCTCTCTCTCAAATGAAAGCTTCTGCTGGTCAAGCTGCCTTCTCCTTCCGCTTTCCTAAACAATGGGATTCTCTTCCCCTTCTGTTCGCTCTACTCCTTCCTTTCCTGCTCTGAAATCTCTCCTCCACAAGTTCCCTATTCACTTGTCCATTTGTTTCTGATATTGGGGTGAACTCCTCTTCACCTGCAACACACCCAACACTGACACGAGCACTGCACTGCTCCCTTAGTGTCAGCCTTTTCTACCTGTTCCTTATTTTGTTGTGTTGCGTACTGTTTAATGTTCTTTTCCATGTTCCACAATTTACTGTATGGTAGTTTTTCTGTTAGACAATTTATTCTTTAGCGTTCTTGAATTGTTTATTTTTGATCTACTTAGTCTTATATTATCGTATAATTTTATATATTGTACTTTGTATCTGTTCTAGTCTCATCTCTTCCCCTTCCCCCTAGGATGCATTTTGAAATGAGCTGATACCAGCTCAGAATGAGTTTCCTGGTAAAACTTTTGAAATAAATTAATAAACAAATAAATAAATTGAGCAACAAGTGTGAGAGCCGGGGTGAAATCTCAGAGGTATGATGTAGGGCATGATGCTGAGGTAGTACTTAATATTTAGATAGTATGATAAGGTGGAGGAAGTCCAGTATGGTTTTTACATTATGAGTGTTGAGCCCAAAGTAGAGGGTCTGTATGACCACACATGCACGCTGATGGACATGGTAGTGAGGGCAAGGTAGCAGGCTAAGGGCCAAAACAAGGGGAAGGGACAAAAACACAAAAAAGGCTGGGCACAGTCACAGCAGTGTCGACCAGACAAGAGCAAGCAAGAGGTAGTAGCATAGCCTGGAATAGACGCAAGGCAGGGGGCAGGGGAACGGGGAGTCCAACAAAGGCTAAAGCAGCAGGAAGTAGCTGGTGGGGGTGGGGAGCAGCCAATGGAAGCCAAAAGTAGAGGGAGCTGGAAATGACGGAACATCAGAAAGTAGGTGGGAGGAGGCCAAATTGTCAGCACTGGGTGGAATAGCAGAAAGGTAGAGATAACAGGGAGGTGGAAGCAGGCAGGAAAAGGACACTACAGGAGTTTTGGCATCAGCAGTGGATGGAGTTGAAGCAGCTGTTAAGTGAGCGGAGTGAAACTGGTGGCAACAGGAGCAATTGCAGCGAGCCAATAGAAATGGAGCAGAATGCCCACAGCAAGATTCAGGGGAAAACAAGCAAAAGCCACAGGAAACTGACAAGCAGCTCATGAGCAAACGGCCTGAGGAGCCTGTGGTGGTAGGCAGTGATGCATGGATCCCAGCACGGGACTGCAGAGTGAGGCCATGGGAGGGTGGCCACAGTCAGCAGCAGGCAGGGAAAAAAAAGGAAAACCCACAAACAAGGCGCACAAAGAAAGTATTGCACAGATGCAGCACTTACTGCTCCAGTTGCATATTTAATGCAGTGATACAATTACATCAGTATAGCAGCAACAAGGCATAATCCAGTCATCTTCTGGTGACCACACGGTGTAGTCCGTCTGTCTCAGTCCTTTGCTGCGCAATGGAACTTCATCAGGCAAATCAGCTTCAGCAAGCATGTTAGCTACACCTGCTGTTGGCACTTCCTGCATATGTCTACCGCAGCTCACCTGCAGTTTCTCGAAAAGAAAACCCCACAAGAGCAAAGGGGCAGGGTAATCCATCTACAAGCAACAAATGAGAGCCTGAAGGACACATTGGCATGCGTGGCTTAACTGCCACTCAGTGGGGTGGTGGGGAGAGTGTTGCCCTCTGAACCACAGTTATAGTGCTTTAATAAAGCAAAAACAGTGACTTTAATACAAAAAGCGAAATTATCAGCATTTCAGACAAGGACAGACAATGTCAGAAATGTTCCTGCTTTTTGAAGTTTTGCTTCTTCCACTGTTATTAATTAGCAAACACACACTTTAGTATTGCAGTGTCAGAGGCTCAGTAGATTGCACGCTCGTATCTGGAGCCAGAGATCATGGGTTCTAGTCCCATTCACAGAACTTGGGCTAATACTGTAGCACAGCAGTAGGGGGGTGCTGCACTGTTTATATAATGTCTTTCAGATGAGACGTTAAACCAAGGTCCTTCTTCCTGCCCCTCTCTGGCTGCTGTCCTGGTGGATCATTACATGGTACACATTTTAAGAGCAGCGCATTTTCCCCACTATCCTGGGCAACAGTCTCCCTGTCAGTAAAACAAGTCCATATAAGTCTTCACCTGGGACACACCTGGAAATGAACTGTCACAGTTCAGTGTGCCTTTTCTGATCAAAAATTACAAAGTCATTAGAAGGCATGCATAAAGTTGTGTTTGTTTCTGTGTGTGCCCTGGATGCTGTCACATTTTATTAATAAACCTACAACTGTCTGCCTGGGTGACCACCTGGTATCTGTTTCCTCCACCTGCTCACACTGGAGACCTTGGGGCTGCTCCATGTTCCTAGTGCCAATTTACAGGTCTGTACCTATGGGACACGATCATCTCTGGTAGCAGGTCTGAGACTTTTAAACTCCCTTACAGCAGCTGTGTGATACTCAGCAAATGCCAGTGCAAGCCATTAAGTGTTTTTACAGTATGGGCCTAATTTTAAAATGAGAGGCAGATGCTGCAAGTCCCTGGTGTGCCGACTATACAGCGCAGGGGGCTTGCGGCATCTCTATGATTCCCAACTGTGATTTTCTGTCGCGTGCACCAAATGACGCAAGTTAGACCAGTTCCCCCCAGTCTAAATTTGCAAAATTTGGGACCACTTTTATGAGGCTTACGCCAAATATTTGGAGCAAGCTGCCATAAAGTGTGAAAAATGTCACAACTGTGTCAAATGTACTATAATTGGGCACAAGTCTTGGCAATGTGTTTGGCGCAGATGGGGCGAACACTGGGGTTGATGCTGGGCTTAACGCAAACCCTGCATCAGCCTTGGAACATCAAGTCCCATGTCTTGACGAAAAACGAATTTAGTTATAGAATGCATTGGTTGGAGTGCTGAGATGTGTGTTTTGCTCGTTTGTTGCAACGGCTTCTTTTTCCTTACCAGGTTTACCAGTTAGGAACTCATTAAACCTCCACTAGTGCTGCTTCCTGTTCAGGGAGCACTGTACTTCCTTGGTCACCCAAGATGCTGAATCTCTGATTCAAAGCTGGACTCACTACCCCCCAATCTCCCTCACCAGCACCTTAGAAGGCTCTGTGCCTGATAACCAACTGCCTGCAACAAGAGAAGACACTGGGAAGTGGATAGTCAGGAGATGGGGGAGGAGACCTCATTGGATGTGGGAGGGGGCAAGGAGTCATCTTCCCAACTGAGGACCACATTTCCTACCTGTTTGTTTTTTGATACCTACAAACTCTGCCCACCAGGACACTGCTAGCTGGCATCATTATGACGCACTGCTAATGCATCTCACACACCCTTTACAAGTTGCTCTGTTACCTCTGGTCACCTATGTAGCAGTAGGTCAGCTGGTGCAGCTATCCTCCCTCACCAGAGAAGCAGGACATCCTCTGGGATGCTCCATTCACCACCCACCAGCCCGCAGCAGCAGCAACCCAGGGTCTGAGTGTAATCCTGGGATGCCAGCATTGCAGCGGCTCCACAACTCCTGTGCTATTGTCCTGGCCCAGAAAACCGTCTGTTGCACCAAAATGTAACTATTTATTTTACTGTTCTGTACTTTACATTATGTGTGAGCTGGTGCACTGACGTGTAATGAGTAAACGTTATTGTTTTACATTTTCTGTTATGATGATCACTATAATTAAATAATGGCAGATCCTCTTTGTTAGAAAAATGCCAAATCAGCCTTTTTTTTTGGGGGGGGGTGTGTGGTGACAGTGCCCTTTAAATATAGAACATGTGGTTTTAAAACAATAAGGGGGAGTTCTGTTTGATGTTAAAGGAGGTTTATTTCAGCAAAACATGTTTGAAACAAAAAGCTTGTTGTGTCACCCTCTCCCAAGGGGAAGAGATGCTACTGTAATTTCGCTCACACACAGGAGCATCTGTGTGGGAGGCATCTGGAAGTAAACAGATGATTGAAAGTGCAGCCACAGTTTGTTTAAGTTTTACTTCACACAGCCAACAGCGTTTTCCTCATCAGCTTTAATTACAAGAAGGAGCTGGGCGTGGAGTCATTTTTATTAGCTGACTTAAGGGCCGCTGCTTGGAGAGGGTGTCTTTAAGCAATAAGACACAATAGAGTGTATTGGTATTGTCGGAGCCAGCCTTAGGCATGCTGTGTCCCTTCAGCAATTGGGGCCCCCTATGCATGGGGGGGGCCCAAACCAGAGCCAACGGAAGCAGCAGCACTGTAGCTGGAATGTAATATGCATTATTTGGCTTCTGCATTTAAACCGCACTCCCAGGTGTGAGTACTATGAAGGAAGCCTGCAGGAACTGAACCCAGGAGTTGACTCAAGTAACAGTAGTTATGCCATTGTGGGTGGTGGACAGTCACGTGACTACTGGTGCCCAATTGAGTGCTAGCAGTCCAGTATTTAAATTCTACAGGTCCAAGTGACCCTAGAGCACAAGTAAGAGGACAGTGCCCCCAGTGAGGATGCAGGTCCACAGGGAAATCTGTCCATTTACCCCCAGATGAGAACAAGAAGATCTGCCACATACTTGGTGTGATCTGTGGAATGGTAGTCTACCTGGTGCTGACAGATCTAGTTCAGTTCTAGTTCAATTCCTCCTCACACCTACACTGACTGTGGCATCACTCTGTCAGTTTCGCTACCTGGTCCAAGGTAAGAGTCATCTGGTTTCACCCACTGAGGGTAATCTGAACCATCGAGAATACATCTGTAAAGGCATCAGCACTCTCTTAACTAGGGGCACACATGCTGGTTAGTAACTTGGGAAGTACGAGCAAAGCCCTATCTGGAGTAACGCTGTGTAGGTATCTGTACTCAAAGGCTGCTGGGTAAGTGACTTGGGAAGTACATGCAAACCCTGGGGAGTACTGATAAAACTGTATCCAGAGTGACACTGTGTAGGTATCTGTACTCAAAGGATGTTGATAACTGACTTGGGAAGTACTAGCAAAACCCTGTCTGGGGTAACTCTGTGTAGGTATCTGCACTCCCGCATTGTTGGGCAGTAACTCAGGAAGACATAGCTAAACTCATCTATGGTATCAAACTAAAGGCACCAAGACAGTGTATAGGATGGTAATATCCCTATCTAGGGTACATCATATTAAAGGTATAACTGATGTGACCTTGAGTAGCCATGTACAGGGGTGAGATGTGGGGACCTTAGAAGGGGGATTTAGTTAGCTGGAGGACCTGCAGCACCCTACTCCTCCACGATACACTGTACAGTGTGGAGGTTGCCTGGTCAGCAGGATGTTGACAGTACTCCACTCCAAACTGTCTGCAGCATGGGCTGTAACTCCCCAGCTACAGAACAGATCAGAGCCAGAGCTGGGGTTGCCCATTACTGCCTCCCTCTCTCAGCAACCTCAAAGGGTGCACAATGGGAATTGGATGGTAGGAGGCAAGGAGGGGTACTGGCAGGTGGCAACAACTGGGGACAGAAGGGGCCCTGAAACTGCCATAAGCACCCCTTTTGCCCTACTATGCAGGGTGGTGCATGCTACTTCCCCTCCCAGGAGACAGCACACTGTTGTAACCAGGACCACTGCAGCAGCAACACCCATTGGGGCAGTAAGTAACCAAGTCAAGGAGAGTCAGAAAGAGTGCATGTATAGTTGTTGATTTATAGTCGAGGTACTGAAACTATAGTCTGTACCTCAGATCAAGAGGGGGAGGGTGGTGCATGGTCTCCCAGGGGTGATGGCATGTAGCGTGTACTACAGCGTAGATGGGCTGGTTAGGGAAGTGGCAAGGAGCCACATGTTACTGTCCATCTTGGGATAAATAATGTGGCAAGAGGGCCACTGGGAATGGTGAAGGCAAGCTTCCGGGTGTTGGTTTCCAGGATTAAGTGGTTGACAGGTACTGTGTTCTTCTCAGAGGTCCTCACAGTGCACAGGTAAGGGAGCCAAGGAAGATGAAAACCTTTCAGTTTAACAACTGGTTAATGGAGTATTGCACCAAGAAGGAATAAAGAATTAAACTGGAGTGCCTTCATCCTGATAGGGAGGGGATAAAGGCAATGTTTAGCATACATTTTGAGGGAATTTAAACTAGTAAAGGGGCGAGGCTGGGGCTAGGATCATCTGTGAGAAGAGCTTAGGTGAGGAAGACGTAGCTAGCAGTCCCTCCCCTAACCGGTGGGAGCAATCGGCGTAAAAGGATAACGTAGATGGGACGAGTGAAAGGGTCACATCTGAGTCCAATGATCACATTGGGCAGGAGGTTACGAAGGTGAAATAACACAGGGAGTGAATACTGTGGAGTTTGGTCAGTGCAAGGGGTAAAGGTAGGAGACAGTTGTCATACATGGTGATACACTTAAATGACAGAAACCAAGGGAACAAAATTAGTGAGCACCAGGAGGTGATGATGGGGCTAAGATGGATATGTTAGCTGTAACGGAAACATGGGCAACAGGAAACAATGACCATGGTTTTGCAGTCCTGGGCTACCCACTCTACAACAGGGAAATGAAGGAATATTGAAATTGGAAAGAGATGGTGGGATACACAATTTAATGAGCGAGCTGTAACAGGCATTGCCTACTAAGCTTGAATAAACTTCTGAAACCTATGAGAAGCAAAAAAGCATGAGAAGGATGGCACTCTGCATTAGTAAAAGGTATGGAAGCCATACAGGACACTACTCTGGAGGGCACAGAATAGAAGTAGCTTTTGTGCAACCGACAATGGAGGCGGGTAAGAAGATCAGGGTCGGAGTGATGTACAGACCACTGTACCAGAAGGAGAAAGGGACAAGAAATTAGGGAGGAGATCAAAAAGGTATCGGCCAGGGTGGGGGTGGGGGAGTCTGGTGAGAGACCTAAATGTGTTGGATTTAGGCTCAGAATACCAGCAGACAGCAGTGCAAGAAGTCAGGTTCTGGTAGATGTGATGCAAGACTGCTTTCTCATAAAATGAGTCAGAGAAAGTACAGTTGCGTAAGAACTTACTGTAACAGTAGATCTTCGAGAGAGGTTCTTGCAGGTAATAACCTGTAGGACTGGCACCCCCTGGCGTCAAGACTGCACAGAAACTTTTGCTAGCACAGTATGATGGGGACCGCCCACCTGATGTCACATGACAGACGTCAGCATGACCCTATACAGACAGTGGGCGGTCCCCACGTCCGCCCTCCAGTTCTCCCGCTGAGACCAAATAAGGTATGACAGGAGAAGAAGAAAAAGAGGCTCCAGTAACTTCTGAAGAAATGGCTTCTTGGAGAAAGAACATGAAGAAAAAAAACCAGACATAAACAGGGGAAAGGTGGGTGGGAAAAAAATTACCTACTGCAAGAACCTCTCTCGAAGATCTGCTGTTACGGTAAGTTCTTACTTAACTGTACTATCTTACTTCAAGACGGCTCTTGCAGTTGGTAATAACCTATAGGACTGAGTGCCAAGCATTAAATTGTCCAGGGGATGAGTAAAAAGTAGGGAGGCCGGAACATGACCGAATACTGCCCATTGAGGCAGCTAGGACAAGAGACTTTGGAGGACTGCTAGACCAAAGCCAGCCCTGCGCCTTGATGCAATGTCCAGACTGTAATGCTTCATGAAAGTGTGGACAGAACTCCATGTCACTAACATGCAGATATCTGCGGCAGAGACATTCCTGAAACAGGCTGTGGAAGCAGGCATTCCCCTGGTAGAATGTCCTTTGACTTGACCCAGAAGGTCCTTACCATACTTCTGGTAACAAAAAGTAATGCAGTTTGCCAGCCATTTAGAAAGGCACTGTTTGGAAACTGTCGCACCCTCCCTCTCTGGTGCGAAAGAAACAAAGAGCTGTTCCATCTTATGGATAGCTTTTGTCCACTTTGTATAGTAATGTAAAATCCTGTGAATGTCCAACGTATGCAGGATGACTTCTCCACAATTGGAATGCTCGAAATAATACACCGGCAACTCTAAGGACTGATTAAGAGTCATTTCCAAAACGACCTTGGGAAGTAACTTAGGATTTGTTAGCAGAGTCATTCTGTCTTTGTGAAAAATCAAATAAGGCACCTTATACATCAGGCCCTGAAGCTCAGAAATTCTGTGGGCTGAAGTAACAGCAACCAAAAATAACACTTTCCAGGACAAAAAGTATAACTCACAAGAGCTTGCCAGCTCAAAAGGCGGTAAAGTCAACTTCTCTAACATAAAATTAAGGTCCCACGGTGTGGCAGGATTTAGCACCGGGGGGTTTCAGATGCAGGATACCTTTCAGAAAGGTTTTGGAGACAACTAACTGAGCCATTGTCTTGCCTCCTACTGGATCATGGTAGGCAGAGATGGCTACTAAATGCACCTTCAATGAAGAAAAACTCAGGCCTAGGTCAGAAAGATGAAGAAGATACTCCATGAGCTGGGGAGCAGGACACAAAAAAAGAGTCAAGATCTTTTGCAGTGGCCCAAATAGAAAAACACTTCCATTTCATAGCGTAGGTAGTTCTGGTGGATGGTTTTCGAGCTTCCACCAGAATTTGGCTACCATGGGGGGAAACTCCATACTGAGATGCAGCTATGTCCTGAGGTGCCACGCGTGAAGATGCAGGGAATTCAGCCCCAGATGAACCATTGTGCCCTTTTCCTGAGTGAGAAGGTCGTAAGACAGACGAAGAGGAATAGGGGGTTCCACTGCCAGACATTGAAACAGTGGGAACCAAATCTGTCGAGGCCAAAATGGAGCTATCAAAATCATTTGTGCCCAATCCAATTGAAACTTGGTCAACACTCTGTAATAGAGGGAAGGAAGGGAATGTGTACAGAAAACTCCCTGTCCAAAAGAGTGATAACGTGTCTAGCCAGAAAACACCATGCCTGGGACTGAGCGAGCAAAACTTGGGAAGTTTTGCGTTTGATGGGGCTGTGAACAGATCCACCTCTGGATGACTCCACAGGTTAAAGATCTGATCTATTACCTCTTGTTTTAGCTCCCACTTGTGAGCCCGTATCCTGGTGCAGCTTAGACTGTCTGCGAGGACGTTCTGCACTCCTGGCACATGAACCGCTCTCAGACGGACTTTGTGCAGAACTGCCCAGTTCTAGACTCGCATCGCTTCCCTGCAAAGAGGGTATGAGCGGGTTCCCCCTGTTTGTTTAAGTACCACACTATGCACATGTTGTCCGTCTGAATCAAAAGGACGGCTTGAAGAAGCATGTGCTGAAAAGCCTGAAGAGCATACAGCACTGCCCTCATTTCCAGCACATTTATGTGCAAGTGTGTTTCCACAGGGGCCACAGGCCCTGGGTTCTGTGGTGTCCCATATGGGCACCCCAACCCTGTCCTGACATACCTGTGATCAGAACTTGGGGGTGGGAAGGAGTCTGGAAAGAAGCCCCCTGTAAAAGATTGCTGGGGTCATGCCATCACAACAGGTCCTGCTGCATTGAGGTGGAGATAAGGATTGGGAAATCTAAATTGTCTTACTTCTGATCCCATTGAGAGCTCAGAATCTATTGTGAAATCCGTATGTGGAGTCTGTCCAATGGGACCATGGGAATAGCCAGTGCCATGAGGCCAAGAAGACGGAGAACCACTCTGGCCGAAATATGATGACTGGAAGAAACCGTCTTGGCCAGACGCATAGGAATGGAGTGTGCAGGTGGTGCACCTGCACTGGGGACCATGAACTAAAGGGACCCAATGATCTGGCTTGTCTATACACAATTTTGAAATGGTACAAAAAAAATGATTGTTTAGAACAGCTGCAGACTCATTTCCTTCCAGCAGGAGGAGTGGCAGTGCCCCCGACCTAGGCAGGCCAGGCCCCCACATGACAGTCTAGACGTACACCCCGTGGTGGGGAGTCAGAATTGGACAGACAGCCAGGGCTTGCAAGCATCTGCCGTGGATGAGGAGGAGGATGGTATCGCTGGTGCCACCTATCTGTCTGTCATGATGATTGACAGATTAGGTGGTGATGTGGCGAACTAATGCTGTGCTGGGCTGCTGTCTGGTGACCAATCGGGAGGCTATCGGGGCAGACAGGAGGAAGAGAGAGAGTGGGACATCATCATGTCAGCAGCAGCCGTTCTCCAAAGCTGCAGTGAGAGAAGCGTGCAACCTGCCATTTTCTTCTGTCTCTGACTGCAGCAGACGTGTCGGTATCAACTGTGTCTCTCGCTGTCAACACAGGCATTTTGGGACCTCAGCTCATGAACAGTGTCACTGTGATTTTCTTAATCTGTCACGAACACTGATTTCCCACAGCGACCGCGCATTTCTGCGCCAGAAGTGCGAAAACACAATTTGGCCAGAGTGTGAAAAATGACAGCTGTACTATTCAAACAGATGTGTGGAAAAATGCCAGTGTTGAAAATCTGGACTGAAAATATTACAAATTTGTGAACTTACAAGGGTGCGTGGAAACTGCGCAATGCACGCTCGTAACATAGTAATTTTCTGGACCTTTGTCACCAGATGTTCAACATAGCCATTTTAAGACCTCTGCTCATGAACAGTGTAACTGTGATTTTCTTACACTGCCCCAAACATCTGTAACCCCCAGGTGGCGCTATCCCAAGGGCTACTACCCCTGCCTGCGTAGGTGCTAACAGGTTGAGGGGCCTAGGTCCAATGGCAGGTGCCTCCACCCAGAGGTCGGGGTTCAGACAGTCTGGTATGACTTGGTCACAGCCCTCTGGGACACTGCAACCCCCCTTTCTTCCCACTAGTGGCCCACACAAGTCAATCACAGTACCTTCGCAGTATACACTTACCCCCAGGATTGGTTCAATCAGCTTGCCTCTGGGGACCCCCTGTGAAGTAAGATGCAGTAATACAATAACCACTGTACAGTATTTCAACACAAACACGCAGTTCAGGCAGTATACTTTTCGAAACAACCAAATCTGATTTATTTAGGGGGAAATAACAAGGGCAGGGGGAAATCAGGTTAATTAGATTAGACACATTAATAATCACAGTACTGTGTGCATATTCAGAGTCCCAAATGTCCCAAATGTCACTCTTACTGGGTACCCAAGATGGGGGGGGGCTCTAGCCAGGATCGCTGCAGCTGGTTGGGGCCCTGAGGATGGAAAATACTTGCACAATACCCAATTTGTAATCCGGAGCCAGTTGGCTCAGTTCATGAAGAAAGAAAAGAAAAGTAATCAGATGGAACACTTGCAATTAGATGATGGCAGGGAGCTACCATGATCTGTACTCACAGATTCAATGCTGAAACTGAATGGAAGGCAGATTGTCCCGGATTGCCAGGAGAAACAGAATAGCTGGCCCCAGCCCTTGTGGCAGGGCTCACTTGCACTCAATGCAGGCAGATGCAGTCCAAGTGATGCTGGCTAAGACTTCCAGCTCACTGCACATTTTATATGTACACAGAACACTACCAGGCAAGCAGCTGGTCACTTCAGGAGATTTAGCCTGGCTACTGAGGCATTCTTCTCCGACTCAAACGTGGATTCAGTTCGAACCCGGCTAGGGAATCACACTCTCAGCACAGCACACAGTTCACAACATGGAGAATTACTCAGAGCTCAATCCCCACAAGCACTACACACATATATATGTAAAGGTCACTTACTGTACCAGACCAGAGAGTCCTGACAGGCTGATCACAATTCTGCACACTTTCGGTCTTCTTCAATTAAGTCTGGTCCCAAAATGACTTCTGCTTCTTCTCCCACTCTGAAAGCTCGGAGTCGCTGTCTGAATTACACTTACTAATGGATGCAGGCCAACTTCTATGGCCTCCTGCGCTTCCCATGAATCTACTACGACAACGGGTGCATCGAACACTGGGCAGTTTCCCTCAGCTTCCAACTTCAAACACAGTTCTCTTCTGCCTCAAACCTCAGGGCACTTCAGCATCAAGGTTCCTCTTCAGAATCGCTGTCTGAAAATCAAGGTTTCTCTTCAGAATCTCTGTCTGAAAATCAAGGTTCCTCTTCAGAATCTCTGTCTGAAAACCAAGGCTCCTCTTCAGAATCTCTGTCTGAAAATCAAGGTTCCTCTTCAGAATCTCTTCTCCACACTTGGTTGCCCATTATCTAGGCCACAACAACTGCTTTCCCTTTTCACACAAGTTCAGATACTTGATCCGAGAAAACACAGTCCTTTTCTCTCCCTTCAGGAGAGCTGACAAAAGACAGACCTTTTTCAGGCCTCCCGTACGGTTCCCGCGCTGCCCCGTGGGCAGCAGCCCCACGAGCTGCTCCCCCTTCCAGCTCCATGCTCAGACTGACTTTCTCTCAGCAGACAGTCTGGGCATTTCCCCCAAATCCAAAAGGTTGCAATTGGCTGATTCTCCTTGTCAGTCACAACAGGCTCCCTCTATTGGCGAAAAAAGGCGCCATGGTCCAAACTACATTTTCCAGAGGCTCTCTTCATACAAGCCCCTTGTGGCTGGCTCCATTTGAGAGTCCAAGTTCTGATTTGCCAGCAGACTCCATTTTAAGGAGCCCTTCCCTATTAATTGGACATATTCAGCAGTTCAGATCCGAAATGGAGGGGCAAAACACAGAGTCCCAGCTGTAAGAAAGGCAGGTTAGACAAACTGTACTGTCATTATCACTCTAACAAATTACCAGCAGATAGTTACATCTTTGGAAAGGACTCCCCACGCGCATATAGTGACTGTAGAATGGAGCCATCTGCTCAGTGGCCCAGGTGGGACTCGAGCAGGGAAACACACAGTCCCCCCAATTCACATTAATTATACTGCAGATTGGCAGCTCTTAAAGCGACAGTACATGGAGGCATTAGGCACTCGCACTAAATTATTTAAAAATTCGGCTGAAATATAGGACACCAGCTGGGCGGAGAGCACCTAGGCTCACCCAAGGAAGGCTTTTTAGTGACCCCCATTTGTAGGGGGGTTACACATTGATTTCGCACACTGACTGCGCCATTATGCACTACATGAGCGAAAACACATTTTGGGCAAGATGTGAAAAATGACAGCTATACTGCTCATAAGGAGGTGTGGTAAAATGGCAATGTTGAAAATCTGGAGTGAAAATAGTAAACATTCTCGAAGTTATAAGCGTGTATAGGAACTGCGCAATGCACACTCGTAGAACAGTCATTTTGGGGAATTTTTTCACCAGATTTTCAACATAGGGTTTTTGGGGGCCTACCTCATGAACTGTGACACTGTTGTTTCGTTACTCAGTCCCAAAAGGTGGTTCCGCGCAGTGACCACGAAATCACCTTTCAGGAATGAATAACAAAATGACAGTGGCTGAGTTCATGTGGTGGGGTCCCAAGAACCCCATGTTGAAAATTTGGTGAAAAAATTCCCAGAAATGACTGAGATATGCACCAAAGTTGAAACGAACCCTATTTAACTCATTATACAGCTTACTGGCATTTCTTCAGTTCGTGGTTGGCTTTAGAGTACAGACGTGTTCCTGGTCCACCGAAGATTGTCGTGCCCGGGCCCCCGGAGGTAAGTATGGGGTGGGGGTGTGTGGGGAGGTGGGGTATGCAGAAGGTGGGTGTGCGGGTTGGGGGAGGGGGCAAGACAGTCAATGAGGGACTGTTTTCTTTTGTTCTAAGTGTGTTTTTTTTTTAAAAGATGACATGAGACTTTTGCCACACTGGGGTGGGCTCTCAGCATGGCACCTGGAAGTTTGTTGGGGGACAGTGGAGCTGATGGCGGATTGGGCACCCCCGTGGGCCATAGACTTTTGCCAAGCTGGGGTGGGCTCCCAGCATGGCACCTGGAAGTTTGCTTTTGGGGGGGGCAGTGGAGCCGATGGGGGATTGGGCACCCCCGGTCATACAGTGTCGGGGGTGGAGGAGTGCGAGGCATGCTGGGTGGGCTCCCAGCGTGCTACCTATGTGTTGGAGGGGGACTGGATCAGCGGGGATCAGAAGCGAACCCGTCTATGACAGTTCCAGGATGCAGTGCTGTCGGTAGACTTGCATACTACCATCGGCAGTATGCAAATTGCTCACAACGGGCAGTATGCAAATTGCCTACACGCTATCACCACTGATTGTAGCAGTGGTTTTCTCAGAACTGTATGGCCCTGCATCTGAACAGCTGTCATAGACAGCTCAGACATTCATTGTTGTGGTGCGGCCGCACCTGCAAAAAGGAGCAGGGCATTGGAAGTGGGGGTGGCACACCTACGAAAACTCGCGTGGTGGCACTATGTTTCTTGCACATGCGTGCAAGCAAACATAAAAATGTATACCACTAGCTAGCAATTTTGTACGACAGTTTTTTAATGTATTTTTAAAAACAACAGAACCTGCTCCAGTGTTCAGGTAAAATCCCCAGCAAGCATGTCAGGCAGCAATGGAAGCAGCAGTCACAACAGAGCAAAGAGTTTACGATACAAATGCTAACCGCAGTCTGTGGCAGTTCAGTCGGCTCACACTCAGCCCTGCACTCTGGGCATGATTCGAAAGCCTCGTTCACACTGCCACTGTTTGAAATGGTGCCCTCTGCTGCCTTCTTGGTGCAGTTTCTGAAACACTGCATAACATTCAGACAGCACTGCCGTGCAGCATTGGGTAGCTCCACATTTCTTTTTCTGGCATTTCCAGCAGTGTTCTGTCGAGGCTGGCTGTGGGTGAAGTTAGGTGGGCATGGGGGAAATATGCCTGGCCAACCATGTCGTTACATCCTCTGCCCAGGTGTAAACAGGAAGTGGGCAATTTAAATGAAATGGCTTTTATCCATACTACTACCACATGTTTGTCGTTGGCATTTCAACCACCGATCACAAAACTAACCACCTGGTTTTGTAGCTGTGCCCATATTGGGGGGTCATTCATAACTTGTGCTATAGAAACATAGACTTTGATGGCATATAAGAACCGCTTGGCCCACCTTGTCTGCCCTTTTCCCTACCTAGAGGATAAGCTGCAGATCCTATTTAACCAACAGCCTATTTCTTCCTACCCCACAAAAATTGCCTTATGCCTATCTCATGCATTCTTGAATTCTCCCACAGTTTTAGACCCCACAACCTCCTCAGGAAGGCTGTTCCATGCGTCCACCACCCTCTCTGTGAAAAAATACTTCATCACATTGCCCCCGAGCTGTCCCCCCTCTATCTTCAAATTGTGTCCCCTTGTTCTTGCACATCTCTTTTTCTGAAAGATATGCTACCCTCTTGGACTTTGTTGATTCCACTGAGGTTGAGGAAGTCGTAGAGTCAAAAACAGTGGGGGAATTCAAGAATGCACGGGACAGACATAAGGCAGTTCTAGTGGGGGGGGGTAGGAGGAAGTAGGCTGTTGGTTAACTAGGATCTGAAGCTTATCCGTTAGGTAGGGAAATGGGCAGACTAGGTAGGCCATGCGGTCCTTATCTGCCGTCAAATTCTATGTTTCTATGTTACTTAAATGTTTCTATCATGTCCCCCCATCCCTCCTTTCCTCAAGGGTATACATATTAAGCTCCTTTAGTCTCTCCTCGTATGGCTTCTCTTGCAGACCCTGCACCATTTTAGTTGCCCTCCTCTGAAGTGCCTCCATCCTGTCTATGTCCTTGCGGAGATGGGGTCTCCAGAACTGGACGCAGTAATCCAGATGGGGTCTCACCAACTGTCTGTACAGGGGGATAACAACTTCCTGTTTTCTGCTGGTGATGCCTCTCCCTATACATCCCAGTATCCCCCCAGCCATCCCTACCACCTTCTCACATTGCTTGCCAACCTTAAGGTCATCTGATATGATTACCCCCAGGTCCCTTTCCATTTTTGTTGTTGTTACTACCTCCTCCCTCATTGTGTAATCTTCCCCTGGGTTTTTGTTTTCCAGGTACATTATTTTGCACTTTTTTGCATTGAATCCAAGCTGCCATACTTCTGACCATTCCTCCAACCTTGCCAAGTCCCTTCTCATCCTTTTCACGCCTCCTTGTGTATCAACCCTGTTGCAGATCTTTGTGTCATCTGCAAAGAGGCATACTTTTCCTTCCAGTCCCTCTGCAATGTCACTTATAAAGACATTAAAAAGGACTGGACCAAGTACTGAACCCAGCGGTACCCCACTAGTAACCCCTCTTTCTTCAAAGTGGACTCCATTTACAATTACCTTCTATGTCCTGTTGTCCAGCCAATGTTTTACCCAGGCTACCACCCTGGGACCCACTCCCAGGCCGGTTAATTTGACTATTAATCTTTTGTGTGGGACTGTGTCAAATGCCTTGCTAAAGTCTAGGTAGGCCATGTCCACAGCCCCTCCCTGCTCTACTACTTTGGTCACCCAGTCAAAGAAATCAGTTAGATTTGTCTGACATGACCTTCTCGCTGTGAACCCATGCTGCGTTGAGTCCTGTGCCCCACTGGCCTCTAGGTACTTAACAATTCTCTCCTTCAGAAGTAGTTCCATCACTTTCCCTACCACAGAGGTCAAACTGACAGGTCTGCAGTTTCCTGCCTCTGTCTTGGTCCCATTTTTGTGAAGGGGAATCACATCAGCCTTCTTCCAGTCCTCAGATACCACACCATCCTCCCATGATTTGTTAAAAAGGGTAGTCAGTAGTGTCACTAGTTCTCTGCTTAGTTCTTTTAGAATTCTGGGGTGAATTCCATCTGGCCCCATTGCTTTGTCAACCTTCAGTTTTAGGAGTTCTTTCAGAACCCGTTCTTCTGTGAAAGGACTGGGATTGACCCCCCTCTCCAGAGTGCTTCTGTTAATTGGATAAGGCACCTCCCCCACTTCCTCTTTTGTGAACACTGAACAGAAGTACTCATTCAGTATCCCTGCTTTTTCACTGTCACTCTCTGCCCACCCACCGTCCATTCTATTCAGCCTCACTGTCCCTCCCTTTGTCTTTCTATGCTCCCTGATATACCTATAAAAGGTTTTATCCCCCTTCTTAACCGAATTGGCTATCTTTTCTTCAGTTTGGGCCTTTGCTATTGACTTTCCTCCCTGCTTCCTTCTGCCTTAACTGGTACAGTTCTCTGTCCCGCTCCTTCTGTGTTTCCTTATACTTCCTAAATGCTTTTTCTCCCTAACCTTCACCGACACCTCTTTTGAGAACCATAGTGGCTTTTTCTTTCGTTTTGATTTGTTTATTTGCTTCACACAAAGGCGTGTTGCCTCTGTGATGGTAGTTTTGATATTTCCCCATTGTTGCTCCACCCCTCTTTCTAGCCTGTTTGCTAGTGTTTTTCTAAGACACTCTCCCATCTTGCCAAGGTCAGCCATCCTGAAGTCCAGAACCCTCACTTTTGTATAGCTTGACTCTGTAGCTGAGTTTATCGTGAACCACACTGTTTGGTGGTCAGTTGTTCCCAAATGGCTACCCACTTCTAGATCTGAGATCCTCTCACTGTCCCCATTTGAGAGTACAAGGTCTAAGATTGCTTCCTCGTGAGTAGGTTCCAAAACTAGCTGTCTGAGGCAGGTTCCAAAACTAGCTGTCTGAGGCATGCCACCTGAAGGGCATCAAGAATGGCCCTGCTTTTGGATGTGGCTGCAGCAAAGGTGCTCCAGTTAACATCTGGCATATTAAGGTCCCCCATCAACAGTATCTCCCCTTTCTCTGCCACCCTAAGTATGCCTTCTCTCATATTCTTGTCCATTCCCTCCCCATGACATGGGGGTCTGTATACAACCCCTGTGCGGATTGTAGTGTCATTTCCAGTATCTAAGGTGACCCACAGGCCTTCTCTACTCCCTGTTTACTCTTTTGTTCAGTTGCTTTTATCCCTTCCCTTACATAGAGAGCTACTCCCCCCTTCTCCCCTCCCTGTCTCTCCTGTAGGTTGTGTACCCTGGTATGTTAACATCCCAGTCATGGTTCTCTGTGTACCATGTTTCTGTGACTGCTACGATATCCAGGCATCCCTCTTCCATCAAGGCCACCAGTTCAGGGAGCTTGTTGCCCAGACTACAGGCGTTGGTACTCATTACCCTCCATTTTTTGATGGCCTTACCCCTTTTTGCCCCATCCCTGTCCTTATTGCATTTGTCACTTTCTCCATTTACCCCTGCGCTTCTCCCTATCGACATCTCTATGTTGGTGTCTACCTCACTTACTACCCTCATTTTTGGGGGGCGGCTAGGATTTCCCTGCTCCTTTCCAGTGTCCAAAGTTAACTTCTCTTGCTCAAGAATTGCCTTCAGTTGCAAGAAGCACAACTCGACATCAGGATCCACGGATCACAGCAGCGAACCACCATTACCATCGGACCTTGTAATTGCAGGTATGAGTGCCAATTTTCACTCCCAATAACTTGCAGGTATTTCCTTTGTGACCTGTTTGTGTGTGTGTGTGTGTGTGTGTGCTTTGAAAACTAGAGCACTCCAGATGCTGAGCTGCCGTTCTAACTACAGAGTAATGCTGAGGGTACACACACACACACACACACGCACACACACACACGCACACGCACATGCACACACACACACACACATAATGGGGAAAGACAGTTTTCTTCTTCCATGAAATGCCATTCCAAATATGTACTTTCATACCCTGTTATGTGCCACATTGCGTGTGCACCACACTTTAAGTGATAGCGGAGGTAGTGCAGATATTTTGCCTGTGCGAGTACTTCTCTTTGTTGGCACTTACCAAATAGGAAGTTCGGAAACATGATTTTTTCTTATTATGGTGGTCATGTCTCCCAAGCATGGCAAATTTATTGTTTCGGGTTGGGGGGGGGTTGTGGCTGTGCAGCGAGATGAATGCTATATGCGAGTCCCTACGAACGCATCAACTGTTACTGCCTCTTACATTTTCAAGAATTCCTCTTATGACTATCTGCATGGCTATTTCTCCTCTTAAAACCTCTTGATGTTACTGTTATATTTCCCATTTTGTCCACAACCCATCCCCCATGATTTCTGGTGGGATCACAAATCAATTGATCAGCTGCCCCCCCCCCCCACCAGCAAGTGCCATCAACAGAACCTCTTCCTTCATGGTAATTTAAGTAAAACCCACAATTAAATCCAGAGGAAAAGACGCCCATATTTCATTAACAGGAAACGGAGTCAATTCAGTTAGTAAACTGGTCAACAGACATAAATATATAGAGGAGAGAAAACAGAGGAGTGAAACTGCTGCATGTCGTGCACAATCCACTTTGGGGGTGGCGGGCTGTTTGCCTGCTGATGGTTTGGAAAAGTGACTTGAAGTGTTCCTGTAATCAGAAAACCTTTACAAATATTGTTGCAGCTCTGCCCCCAATTTTTTTCTTAAGTTTGAACAAACAAGAATAAATTATCTTATTGCTCAACTATGCAGTGCCATACACTGAAAATACAAGCATCAGAAGTTACAGATATACATCAAAAAATGAGTAGAGACAGGGTTGAGACATGAGTACACAAGTAAATCCACTGGTCTTAAGTGGAGGAGTGATATTCTGGATGCAGGAGTGGGGGGTTGGCTCCAAGGTAAAATTGGTAGAGAGCGGAGAACCTCATGGGGGGGGGTATACCTAGGGGGAAGGGGATTGTAAAGCATATTGAGAGAACAGGAAGAGATTCCACACATCTTTATAGCTTGGAAGGGTCCTCCTTGCAAAATGTGACATTCTGTCCATACTAGCTAGGTTTCTGACTCCTTCCAGCCACTGGGTTACAGAGCGAACCTCCTCCAACTGCCATCTTTGAAGTATTAACCTTTTGGCTTTCACACTTGCCATCAGAAGCCATTTTAGTCATCCGTATGGGAGGTAAGCAGATTGTATGGACAGACCAAGAATGTATAGTTGAGGGAAGAATGGACTGGAACTACCTAGGATTTTGTTACACCAAAGTTTGGCCCAAAGGGGGAGAGGTTTTGGACCACTCCATACAATGTGAAGAAGATCAGCTTCAGAGGCTTGACATCTCCAGCATACATCCTGGTTCATATGTCCCAGGGATTTCAGTTTAGCAGGTGTGTGGAAACAGAAATGCATGACTTTATTTTGTATGAGACTCCAAGTATCTGGGCAAGCCTTGTGGATGATCCTCCAAAGGTGAGCCCAGCTAGTTTCTGACACCAGTGACTACAAGGACTGAGACCATTTGAGTCTCCCTTCAGAAGGGTCAGGGGCCTCCTGTAGGATCTTTCCATAGATCATCCCTGCTCTGCCATTTGGTGCAGACAGCCATGTTTGAAAAGCATGTGGTGGGGTCAGTGGGAGCCTCAGGGGAGATTTCTAAGGTTGTCAGTAATGGCATTGCAAATCAAAGAAATCTCCAGAAGTCCCCTTTTGGGAGGTCAAATTGGTTCCTAGGGCTTTCAAAGCAGTCTAAGTGTGTGGTAGGTGACTGCCACAGATTAGAAAGGTAATTTATTCCACTCTCCTTCCAGGTTTCCCAGTTTATGGAGGAGCCGCCCACCATAAGCAGTGGGTTACTCCAGAGGGGGAACAGAGATCAGGGCATAAGAGGGGTAGCCAGGCTTCCACTTTCTTCCAGGCCTTAAGGGTGGGAGCTATGGTAGGGCTCTCCTTCTTGATATCTGGTGGGGGGAAGAGATGGACAGAGGGGTCTACTACCTGGCCCATGTAGTGTTTTAGGGGGGACCATTAGTGGGGAGGCAAAGAGAACCATTGCAGTGCCTCAGCACAGTGGAAGGCAATGAAGTATGCATATATATGCATATGGTGTGGTCTCAACTTACTATTTAAGGACAGCCTCTTCAACCAGCGGCTGTTTAGTGTCCAGCTGATCCTTCAGCTGAGTACTCCGGCAGAGTGCTCTAGCGGTTGGGTGGCAGACCCTGCTGGGTTACTTTATTTTCTATCACAAAATACATCAGTGAGTCCTCGGAGGAGCTGGGATACACTGAATGGCTGATGCAACAGAGAGCTGCATGGTGCTTGGACCCCCTCCCTTCTCGCTTCACTGTGCCTGTGAGTGAAATGAAAGGTAAAGAGCTTAAAGATCCGGGGATATTACAAAGGATGAGTATGCTCACAAGTGTTTGGAATAGTGACTTACTTTAAAGCTGCAGTATGAACTGTCTGTGAAATGACTGCATTTTGTTAACTGCTACTTGGAGCGGAATATATTTAAAAGTAGAGACTGCCAAAACTTTTTCAGTGACTGCACCTGATTTGTGTTACTGTTGGATTGGACTGCCTTCTGTATAGAACCTTGCACAGTCACCTTAATTGCACCTGAACACTTTAATTGGGGGTAGTTTAGATCTGCATAGTGGGGGCTCACACAAAGGCTGCGGTGGCAGAGCAGCAACTAGTGAGATCTCAACTTACTATTTAAGAACAGCACCTAAGATGCAGTGGCATCTTTCAAGTGGTGACTATGTAGAGTCTGACTGATTCCTCCAGCTGAGTGCTCCGGCAGAGTACAGAGGAGTCTGCAGGGGAACAGAGGAGGGGAGTAAATAATTTTTTTGAAGGTTAGATTTAGTTACTTAGTATTCTTAGCTTTATATATGGTTATAAATGGGTTTTATTTATTTATTTATTTCATAAATTGGATTTATAACCTTTGAGTCACAGACTCATTTACAAAGGCACCTCGTCACAGGGAGGGGGACAACAAATAGTGCGGCGAGACAGGATGGGACAATACAGGTGCAATACATACATTATACATAGCATAATACATAGGTATTTTACCAAAGTACTTTATACATTAGGTTTAGGTAGTAATAGTTGTTAGATGTGGGATATGAGTTTTAAAATGGGGCAAGTGGATATTGTTTATGTACTCCTTTTAGGATTGTGTGGAATAATGGAAGGGAAAGTATATGAGATGTGTATATCTACCCATGGGGAAGGTGAGGGAAGGGGGTACATATTCCAGTAATGATTAGTAGGGAAAGAAAGAGCCATGTAAATAGGAATGTTGTAAAAATGTATTTATTGAAATAATCAGTTTTACAACCTTTGAGTCAGAGACTCGTTTACAAAGGTACCTCGTCATTGGGGGGGAGACAACAATTAAGTGAGGTTTAGGACAGTGGTTACATACAGGTGAGATACATAAATACACATGAATCATTTATGTCAGATACAAACCAGGTATGTGGAAATGGGAAAAGCAAACAGAATACCTGTAATGATTACAGAAAGGAAAATGAAGTATAGAGGTAAAAGGGAAGTAAACAGGAGTAATCTGACAGTTATTCAAACTGGGAAAAGGTGGTATCAACAATGATGAATTCTAATGTAAGAGCTTTAACTACAAAGGTGGACAAACTTGCTGTAGTAATGAAGAAAAATGAAGTCCAGGTGGATGTGATAACAGAGACGTAGTGTAGTGCAAATATTCCCAGCTGGATGGTTGCAATTTCAGGATATCAGATTGAAAGAAGAAACAGGTTAGAGCAATCTGGGGGAGGGATAGCTAAATATCCATGATAGTATTCTTTATATAAGATTATTAAAATTTGGAAGTTGATGGGTTTGAAATGATGTGGGTGGAACTTAATATACCAACTCTGCCAAGGCAATGTAGATCATTAATTGTAGGTGGGTTTTATCACCCCTCTACAAGTAATAAATAGCAGATGGTAAATCATATAATCTGGTGTTTAGACAAAATTTGGGGAAAACATGAGAAGTGTGGTCTTATTATTATGGGGGATGCAAATAGATTGCCACTTGGAAAAATAACAAGTGAAGATGGTTTAAAACAAATAGTTGAAGAACATAGAAGGGGACAAAATGTGTTAGATGTGGTTATAACAAATGTAACCGAATTTTTTTGTAGATGAACAATTGCGCCATCTATTAGGTTATCAGACCATAAAGTTGTATTGCTAGCAAATAATTCAGAGGGTTGCAGAAAGTAAAAGAGGAGAACATGGTGTTTAAATGTATTGGGGGAGGGAAAGTGGGGGGGTGGGTTAAAGCACTATACACAGCCCTCCAAATTGGGGACAGACTAAAGCATTATACACACAGCCCTCCACCTGGGTGTCTAGTGCTTTAAGCCACCTACCAAACTGGGGTCCAAAGCCCATTATAAGCAGTATGGCTTGCAAGTATCCCCCTCCACGGAATCAAAGGCCTTCTCAAAAGCGATGGCAACTGCCATAGCTGGAGTATGGGCAGAGAAGGTCTAAGATAGTAGGGAAAGAAATGCCCTGTGATGGTCATAGCTCAGGTGTACCTTCTGAAGTCCTGCCTGAGATGGGCAGATAAAGTGAGGCAGGGTGAGCTCCAACCTGGAGGCAAGGGCTTTTGCCAAAATTTTAGATATCGGAGTAGACCTCAAGGGCTTCCCCCCTCCTCCTCTGGTTCGGCAAGCCCCATGAGCTGGCAGTTTAGCCTAGAGGTTAGAGTAATAAGCTGTGAATAAGCTTGGTACCTCCAGCAGATCTGGGTTTGATTCGCACAACCTCCACTTGCATACTGTGTGACTCTGAGAAAGTCACTTTCCCACCCACTGCTCCAAGGTCACCTTGAAAACAGGCACTTGTGCCTAGTGGGCCTTACTGGGTTACCTTAGAATAAAATAAATAAAAAATAAATAAAATTGAATTCAAGGGGGATCCATTTAAATGGCATATTTATACATAATAATGGCCAGCTGGTGATTGATGAAAGCAACTGCTCAACTAACAAGGCCCTTGTTAGTCGAGCAGTGTCCTTCATTAATCTCCTACTGGCCATTATTATGTATGAAAATGCCACTGAAATGGACCCCCTTTGATTTTAATGGGTCTCACCCCCACTCTCCTGGTCACATGTCATTATGTGCCTAAGCACGGGGTGCGACAGTGCAATCGGAAGTGGAAGAGATTGGCTGGCTACCTCATCGGGGTGAAACTAGGATCCCTTCCACAGATATACTGGCTCACATTCAAACTGTAAAAGGTTTGTGGAATGACTTTTGCCAGCATCAACTACCATAATATGTGAGTAGTGACTGATCTGCAGAATGTTGGAAAATCACATTGAAGAAGGAAGGGAAATGGGCTTCCGAGGATGGGAGAAAGATTTATATACTGAATGAATTATTTTGTTCAGTGTTTACCATGGAGAAAGGAAGCCACTGTCAGAGTGCAGGATGCAGGCCACTGAGAGGGGGTGAGAGGATTAAAGTTAAGACCTGTCCCAGAAGAAAGGGTGCTCAAAAAACCCTAAGGTAGACAAAGCACTTGGTCCAGATGGGTTGTACCCTACAGTGCTAAAGGAGGTGGGTCAGACACTGGCAGCGCTGCTGGCAAATTTGTTTAACTGTTCCCTGGAGACTGGGGGTGGTTCCATCAGACTGGAGGGTAGTCAGTGTGGTGCTGCTTCACAAGAGAGGGGACAGGAATGACCTGGGGAAATTACAGACCTGTCAATCTAACCTCGATAGGCAGTGGAATTCTTGGGGTAAATGGGTTGCAGTACAGGAAGCAGCATGGATTCACAGCAGGGAGATCTTTCTAAACTAACCCGACTGACTCCTTTGATTAGGTCACAAGGTGGTGGATAGGGGTCAAGCAGTGGGTGTACTGTATCCCAGCTTTAGCAATGCCTTTGATTCTGGTTCATATGAAAGGCTGGAAAACACAGCTAGGCAACTTAAGGATAGGGGACAAACTGGCCAGGGGGAAAGGGATCTGACTATAGGGGCAAGACACAGAGGTTGGTGATCAATGGGGTGCACTCACTGCCCAGAAGAGTCAATAGCAGGGTACTGTAGGAATTGTTCTGAGACCGGTGCGCATCAATATCTTCAGTTTCAATATTTATTTTATGCGTTTTACCGGGAAAGATATACTGAGCTGGCAACAGCTCCTTTCCAGATGTGTCCTAGAAGGAGGGTGAATGGGGAACAGTACAGTGCAGTAATCACATAAGCACAACAAGGAATGGGACAGCACACCCAGACAGCAGCACTGAAGAGCCTCACAGCAATCAATGACATTATGATGCAGCAGCATACACAAACAAGGCACCTAGTGTAGTGATCACATTAACAAAGCATGGAAATGGAAAAGCGTTCTCAGACAGCAGATATAGGAGAGGGAATCCAGAGTAAAGAGGGTCTACTTGTTGATGACACCAAGACCTGTGGCACAGTGGACACTAAGGAGGGAGTTAGAGAAATAGAGAGAGACCAGGAAAAATCCCTTTGGAGATGAAAACCGATATCAATAGGATTATTACCAGATCCGTAAAAGACAATATCATCGGCATACATGGTAATACGGATGTCCTCATCCAGAATAACAGACAGCAAAGGATTTAAAAAAAATACTAAAGAGAATGTGGCCCAGGATGGATCCCTAAGGAACACCCATGTTATCTCAGTCACAGAAGAGTACAAAGAGTGAAGTGTGACAGACTGCTTTCTGTCACATAAGTACTGTGAAAACCTGTTTATTGATGCAGATGAAAAACCATGATTCTCAAGTCTTGTAAGCAGGCGATGGTGATTAACAAGATCAAATGCCTTAGAAAAATCGAGAAATAAGGTACCCACCAAACCACCACTGTCCAAGGTCCTCTGCTACGCCACTGTGTCAGTGACTTCCAGCGTGGCCATCAGGGTACTATCATTTTCTCTGAAGCTGTGCTGGTAAGGTGTAAGTAAATTCCTTGCATCCAGCTATTCCTTTACTTGATCAAACACAATTCATTCCAGGACCTTTGACAGAGGGGCAAGGAGAGAGATGGTACGATAATTCTTTGTTAAGGCACAGTCACCAGATTTGTAGATTGGCACAACAGTTGCCTGTTTCCAAGACTGTGGAATTTCAGAATAATACAAAGAATGATTAAACAAAATATTCAACAGACAACCCGTCAAGTCCAAAACTAAGGCAAGGAGGCATAAGTCAATCATGTCAGCCTCCATGCACGTTCTCAAAAGCAAGCCCTTGAGATAATCAAGGTCTGATCCTGATCCTCCAAATAAAGAGGATTTCACCAGGGCTGTGACTGATTCTTGCCTGCAGAACAGAAAATGACCTGGTCTAGTAGTACAACTATTTTACACTTTCCTAGCAGTTCTCCTGAGTAACACTGAATATTTAAATTCTCTCGCATAAATGTGAAAAAAGTTACCCTTTCCTCTAGCTTGGGATTTAGAATGGAACAAAACTGTCAAGATTTCTGCTTTTTGGCTAAATTTAACAAGTGGATAGAGGTAGATTGTTCTTTCACAATATATAACTGTAAGTAAGAAATGAATAGCAAAATGAAGACAGCAGTAACACTCCCCTAAACAAGCCCTATTGGCTAGGGTGTGACTGATTGCTTTTGTTTGCAGAGCAGAAACAGGCCTAGCATTTAGGGAAAAAAACACTCCTAGACGTTCTCCTGAGAAACACTGAAAATTATGACACAAAAGTGTGACAAAATGTAACATCTCTAGCTTGGGATTTAGAGAGGGAACAAAACTTAAGATTTCTGATTTGCGTCCAGTTTAACAAGTGGATTGAAGCAGATTCTTTCTCAGCAACATCTCAAGTCTTTGGTTTCTCCTGCCTTTATCGTCTGTGAGTGCTGAGTCACATGACCTGCCTTCAGTGAGCTTCCAAGGTGGCCTCTGATTGGACAGGAAGTCTCAGAAGATCCTGTAGTGTCATAGCCAGTTCCAGCAGTCGGATAATGAATAACAAAGTATCAATAACAAATAATTTGGACCCCCGAATACAAATGCTTGGTGAATATTCAAAATAGGGTATTTGCACATCCGTAGCAAACAGGATGTTGGGATGTATAGGAAGGGGATTTGATAGGTGGAGGAAGGAGGTGATACTGTTCTTGTAGAGGTAAGGTAAGGCAAGGCACACCTGGAGTTCTGGGAGCAGTTCTGGAGTCCATACCTCAGAAAAGACAGGAGCTACATAGAGACCATACAATGTAGGAAGCTGTAAAAAAGATCCAGGGGCTGCAGGGAAGTATACAGGATTATGGAGGCAGTACAGCGTAATGGTTAAGGGCACTGAGCTGCAAACCTGGAGACCTGTGTTTGAATCCCATCAGCCCCCACTTGCATACTGTATGACCCTAAACAAGTCACTTAGCCTCCTTGTGCTCCCAGGTCGTACCTGGAAACAAGCTCTGACAGTGTGCCTTTTCCTGGTTAAACTATTTCCTAATCCCCTTCCTTTCCCTACCAGGGGAGGTTGTATGAGGAAAGGTTAGCAAACCTTAGCATATAGTGTATTTATTTATTTATTGATGATATCGGATAACATACCTTTGAGTCAAAGACTCCTTTACAAAGGTTCAGCGTCATTTTATATAGAGACATCAAATACAATGGCAACAAATAAAACACAATAGTTACAAAGAAGCTTGTACATTAGAAAAAGTGGCTACAGAAAGTTGCAAGAACAGTTACAGAGTAAAGACAGTAATCAGTTAACAGGGTACATACACTGCAGGACGGTGGCCTATATACACGGGAGACTAGGAGGGAAAGGAAGGAAGGACATGGCTGAGTCATACACATTCTTGTGAACAACCAACAGGGTGGATTGTAAGGACTTGTTCACGAGAAATGAGGGCACACTGACTAAAGAACACAGGGGAAGACTAAATGAGAGGATTCTAGAGGAATATAGGAAGTTCTTCAGGGAGTGGGTGGAGGATGAATTGAACAGATTGCTTAAAATGGGGTTTCAAGGTAAGACTAACAAGGTTTGTTGGGTGGGACAGATTAAAGGAATAGTGAGACCCACAAGCAGAAGAAGGGAAGAGATAGCTGGGGAACGGGATGACTGTCTGCCACTAGGCCCTATCAGATCTCTAAATCCAGTCAAGTGTTAAGCTCAGCATGGAGCTAGGCAGGGAAATAGGCAGACCGTATGGACATCTGTTTTTTTTCTGCTGACACGAACTGTTTCTATGTTAGAAAAATGTTGGGTTGCAATGCTCTGTGCTCTTTCCTCTGCACATCCAAACCGTGAGCGGGCGCTCAGTATGGGGAAAGATGTCAACAGTGCCACATTAAACATCCAAAGTAGCACTCAAAGAATATACAGAGTTCTGATGAAGCTGTGACATCACAGCAAAATGTTAGCACTTTCTTTGCGTGCACAGGTAGGTGCACGTCCTTCTCTCCCAGCCAACTACCCATGGTGATGGGAGTAGTATAGAAGTTTATTATTCTTTATGCTGGGAATAGTGGCAGCCCTTGTCAGATGTGCTGTATAACTCAAATGAACAAATGCTGAGATGACAGCATGCATTATGTGGTGATGGTGTATAATAAAGTTTCTGTCAGGAGTGTTGCTCTGGATGTTTGTTTGATTTTGTTTGTTTACCAGGTAGGTGCACTGATCCAAGGGACCATTTTCAGGCATGATCTGGGCCATGAAGATGGCACATAGGAAATACAATTACAGCTAAAATAAAATTCATAAATACCAGAAATGCTCTGGATTTTTATTTAGGAGCAGTTACTAATATCCTTGGAATGATGGTACCTTAGTGCCTGGCACCACACAAGCTATGCTCTTATGTTATTTACTTAGTTTAGTTTGTTCAAGGGACATGGTCAAGCCCCTTAAGCTTCAAAGTGTATTTAGTTTAAAAAACACTTCTGGTTGGTCACTTTCTGTAGAGATTGCTAATGTAGCTGGTAGTTTGAGTCTGATTCGTTTCTCTTTCTAAAAGTGAAAAACAAACATCCCACCATATTGGTGTCACCACACACAAACATGTTTGTTTATGGTCCTTGATCAACTCCCACTGCATCTCACTGGAGTTGAGAACACCCCCAGCACAGTCTAGCAACTCATGATGCCATGGGAGGAGAGGAGGCTATTGTATCACACGTGTCTGTGCTGTTTGGGAGTGTTCATAATGAAGTATGCAATAAAAGTAGATCAAGGATCTGAGACATAACGAGGTTGCATATACTCACACTGTTAGCATGCATTTCAGTTCTACTAAGAAAGGCAGCAGGAAAAAAGCAACCAGCAACATCAATAAATTTTAGAAAAGGTAAGCACTCATGAAATGTGGGGTTTCAACTAGAAATAACATGAAGCAAAAAGGGCTGACAGTGTCCCTTTAGTATGGTAATCTGATTGGAGCGTGGTTCATTTTGAGAATAGACCCAGGACTAATGCATTACATAGCGAATAATGGCTATGCAACTGTGTGTTATGCATTTTTTGTACACACCGAGGTTTATGAGGTCATCACACACACCAAGGGTGTGTAAAAAAATCCCTAACAACTCAGTTGAAGGGACATTATTTTTTGTAATTACTGGTGCATGGAATTTTTTTCCTCAGTTCCTGAAATGCCAGTCAGACACTTGTAGAACTCTATACCAGTGCAGGGAATTCTGTCACTGACACACACACACACACACACTTCAGTACAGTGTTTTTTTTTCTTTAAGAAAACAAAACTGTTGCACTGCGGTTAAGTTGCGGATCGGAAGTCAGGAGAACAGGCACAGTTTCACTGGATATCGTGCTGGGTTGGACTTGCAGTTTCCCGAGCCCGACGCACAGCAGGATCCACCAGATACATTTCACTAATTTAAAAGGCAGGATTAATTGTATAGCTTCTAAAAAAGAAGTTAAATAATAACTTACAGAGACTTACAATAAGGGAAAGTCTCCATTGTTGTGGTGGTTTGTCACTTAGCGGGAATGGAGTTGCCATGTTTGAGCAAATGTTAAGCCCGCCCATTCACATAACAGGAGCCAATAAGGTGGCGTGACAATTTCCACTGATGGAAGCATGAAAGCAAATGCCATAATAACCGGTTTTCTGGTTATTATGGCATTTGAAATAAGTCCTGTTACCGTTTGATAAAGGGGGTCACCAGTAATTATACATACATGAAGACTGAAGGTGCAAAAGTGCAGCCCAATTAATTGGATGCAAAGAAGCAGAATGGTTGGCCCCCCTCCCCCTCGGAAGGTGGGACTAGGGTGTCAAAAGTTGAAACACAAGCACACATATTAGCATACTACTTTAAATGTGGTATACTGGCTCTGTGTTATTTTGTATTCGGTAATAGAATTTCCAGGAAAAGCCCACTGAAAAATGAAATATAGCTTATATGAAAGGATGTTCTGTGTTTGCGAAGGGGGAAGAGGCCCATCTGGAAATTTTCAGGTATCCAGGTAAAGTCCAACACATTCTCCAAGAACTAACCCTGACGGGGGTCCCCTCAGGAATGGAACACCATCTGGTTATATTGTGAGATACTGTATCGCAACATCCAGGATTTGCTGCTCAGCATGAAGAAAGCAGTGCGCCATAATAGGGGATTTCAACTTGAACTGGACCAGTAAAGCAAACCAGCCCTTTCACACCATAGTACAGGGCCACAACCTTCACCAGATTATCACTGACCCAACACGGGTCACGGCTCTCCCCCGGTCCAGCTCACTAATAGACTGGGTCCTTACAAACTGCCCCAACAGCATAGCCTCGACTGGTACCCTTGTAGATGCAATAAGTGATCACTCCCCTACCCTATCGTCTGCATCTGGCGTGCCCCTAGTTGGCCATCCCTTCCCCCAAAACTTATCACCTTCCGCAATCTGGGAAATTTTAATCAGACACAGTTTCTGTACGACCTCTCTATGACTGACTGGTCACCAATTTTCACTACCTCTAATGCTCAGTCAGCCCTTGATTTCTTCCTAGAAAGATTTGGACTTCTCCAGGATATCCATGCTCCCAGAGTAACCCGCCACATACGTGGAACTTCAAACTAAGTGGTTAACCAAGGACCTTCTCTCTCAAATTAGGGCTAGAGACAAAAGTTGGTGGCACTTCAAGGCCTCTGGACTTCAATCTGACCACGATGCCTACAGATCTTTGAGAAATACCTGCAAAAGAAATATCTGCTTAGCTAAAAGTGCTTTTCGCAAAGGCTTATTAACAAAAACCACAGGTGCCTCAAAGAAATTCTCCACTCTACTGACCTAGCCCCTTTCTATATCCCCAGATGCAAAACCTCTATGGGTGCACAAGCTTTCTCTCACTCAGCTCCGAAGTACTGAAACTCCATACCTCAAGCTATCCACCTAGCTCCCTCCCATGCCAGTTTCAAGAAACTCCACCGAGATCATCTACATGCTTCTAACCCTTGTGCTTCCTTCCACCTGCCGTAGATCCCTCTTCCCATTTCCTCACTACCCCCCTGCATCTACTCCCCTCCTATCTGCTTTATCACCTCTCTCTAATGACCCTCCCCTTGCACACTCTCCACCACCCTTCACCCCTTTCTCCCCTGCCTCTACCACATCCTCCACTCCCTCCTCTCTAGGCACTTACTGTATATTGTATATATCTTGTCCATCTTATTCATTTTTTTGTACTCAGTATTTTCAGTTGTTTTGCACTTGTCCATACCTATTTAACTTTTGTCTAATGGTATGCTGCTAGTACCCTGACCTGGTCTCTAAACTGTATTTCGCTCAGCCTTCTATGTTGATTGTTCTGACCCCTCCCACTGTAGTACCTATTTCATGTGCTGCGTCACATGGTGTGCTTATGTATTGTCAACTTGTATTCTCCCGGGTCGTGCCTGAAAACAGGCATTCCCACGCCTAGTGCACCCATCCGGTCACCAAAAGCAAATAAATAATCACCCCAGGTGCAATGATAGCTAAAGCTATGAAAATATCTGGTGCCTAAAACACCTACTACAGGAAGACATTTTGGTGAGATGGAACTGGCAGAATAGGCAAGGAAGCAGCAATGTTTCATCGGAGGTTCGTTCATTAACATTAATCATTTCTATATCTCTGACACTATTTAGCTCAATTGCAGCACAAGGCACACATTCCGAGGCCTCAGTAAGAAGGAAGCTTATTACAAGAATCGCTGCATTTCCAATTACTTTGGATACGTGTATGTGCACTTTTTTTGCTTTTCAAAAATGTGTTCTTGATAGGGATTCCAGCAGATCTGGAAGACCCAGTTCAGACTCCGACCCCCCCCCCCGGATCAGAAGAGATCATCCTGGTCAAACTCTCAGTCTGGAGCCACTCTGGGGGTCTGAAATGAAGATAGGGCACCAAGGGGTTGTTTATACCTTAACAGTTGGCCTCGGCTTTGATTCATATTGCACTAATGTCTTTACAACAGGAAACGTGGTGCAAATCTAAATATTGGTTTATAACACCAACTTGGTTGGCTATAAAGTTCAACTTGCAGCACGTCTGTGCTTTCCATCAAAGTATCGCAGATGTTCCACCTCTTTGGCTACAGCTGAGTGATCTCTCTCTCTCATGCTGTACTTTAGCCCTCACCCAACTTTCCGCAACCTCCCACAGTCTCTCACTGACCTGCACATGTGCCTTGTGGCTGCTGCAAACTATTCAAGGCTTGTAATACACTTGGGAAGCTGTGGGTATGAAATACACTCTATAAATCAATTTCCATTTCTAATAAGGAAGTTGTGGAGGAGAAGTGCCAATCTATATCTGAAATATAAGATGAATTGTACAGACAGGAACTATTACTGTTTTCAGAGCTCCCCCTAAAGCATCAGTACTATTTAAGTCACCAAATGTGCCGTGCTTCTCGTTCCCACCCTATCATTTCACTGTTGTGATTGTTGTTTAGAATTACAAACTGACTTATGAGGTTGAACCCCTTAGAGCAGCGAATGCTGCAATACTGTCTCTCTGGAATTGCAGTGATGGGTAACCTGAGGGCTTAATGACAGAGCGGCAAGAGCTGCAATTAGTGCTGAAGGGACTCTGAGCACAACAACAGATGCTGAGATTTGATCCTCAGGGGTGAAGACAAACCCCAGAATGCTATACACATAGTCCGTCTGTAACATAATGTGGCAGAGCAGTTCATCAATAAGATAAACAGAAAGAGCTGGTGTTTCAGAAGTGTCGACGCAGCTGCCTTTCCAGATTTTGAGCCATGCCTGCATCATCCAAAATGCGCCAGAATGTTTGAATGCTACGTGCAAAATGTTTTGACACATTTGAGACACTTTCCCAGCTTTACAACAGATTATGTCAAGAAAATTATACATGTGTAATTTTTTGACACATAAGTCATTATAATTGAGCAAACTGCAGCAACTGTCACAAAAAAAGTTAGACCATATTTTATGTGATTTAACTTTTTGTTGCCAAAATGCACACTTGTACTAAAATAGTGCCGCAAATCCTGGATTTCCCTTTGAAATTCCAGACCATGGTGACTAGCTTTTCTTACATTTAAATAAGAAATCGTCTATATAGTATACCCGGATCCCTTCCACAGATTCTTAAAGCAGCAGTACTACGAGAAAAAAAATTGTACTTTTTTTGACAGTTTATCCCTGTGCCCCGCTAATCATATACCTGGTACTCTTTCTCACCGGCATTGTACTATCGCCGAGTAATCTGCTCAATTATTCTCTGCTTTCATTTACATTTCTGCTACTAAGCATGTTGCACTGGAACCCCCTCTGCTGCCAACTGCACATGTGAATGACTTGCAGGGACATTGGGAATGGTCAGCAGAGGGTCCCTCTGCTGTTGTCAAAAGACGTGATGCGACCTGTAGAAAAAGTGCAGCTGAAAATTAGTCAGCCACCATATTTGTTGTAGCGCTACAGCAATTCAAATAAATTGCAAATATCTAAAAAACTAAAGATGACTGAAAAAAAAAAACATTTACAGGTATGGAAACTGGAACTTTGGCCGCATGCTTACAGCGGAAAAACAGAATTTTGATAGCTCACTTCCTGATTTCATAGTACTGCTGCTTTAATCTAGGTTAACATAGAAACATTGTTTTGTTTTTTTCACCAGTTACATTGAACCTTAGAATCTGGCATTGGTCTTTGACCCCTGAAAATATGTAAGGATTAACCCACGACACAGCATGGGTTTATCAGGTATTAATGTATGGCTTGGGGGGGGGGTTCCAACCACCCAGCCATACATTAATACCTGACAGACCCACACTCTGGAGTGGGTCAATTCACTTGTAACATGGGGAAGAAAAAGTGTTCGGCTCACTTTTGAGAATGTTTTCTTCCCCATGTTACCGGTTCTAATAGCTTATTTTTGCAGTGTTAGGGTGCGCTTGTGAATTTCCATTTTTTCCCCTAAGGAACATGAGTAGACTTCTGATAACAAATTCTTTGTTTTGCCCGGTGCATTTCCCACATTTGGCTTCTTAGCTTACTTTTAGGATCAGGCTCAATAATCAATAGTGCTGCAGTGTTCTGTGCGGACTGTGGCTACAATTCCTACTGCACTATTACTCTGTTGTCTCCGATCATGCTAAAGATGCTGCAGTTCAACAACAGATCATGGTCAGATATAAGAAATATACCGCTAACCTTCTCTTCCAGATTCTATCGGAAAACACATGTTTTGTGGGATTTGTGTGCTGAAAATAATTCATCCTGTACACCTGTGTTTTGGATTTCAATAGCTACTTGGTTGTTTTTATAAATGTAGTTTTTTCCTCCAACGGCTTTCAATAAACAAGTCTGATGATATGCGCCAGGTCGTGACCCTGCACCCTCGGTTATATCAGGAGAGATACTGTTCTACTACTGGTAATGTTATTAAAGCTGCTGATTACATATTGCAGCTTTTGCTTCTGTTTGTCACACAGAAGATCCTGTTTATCACCACCAGTCTGCTCTCCAAGTGTGCACTATGCCACAAGTCCAAAATCCATTCGAGTCGGTGGGTGGGAAGATCACTAGTGATGCAAAGATGCAATGAGTGACTAAAACAGCACATGGACAAACCATTGTGATAAAAATCTTTCATTTCACTGGTGATGTACTGTTTGATTCATTTAGTGCGCTCCTATCAGGGGGCTCCCCTCCTATCTCTCATCCTCTCTCTCCACTCCACCCCCCCCACCCACTCTCTCAGATCAAATGACGACCGCACCTTGACGATCCCTCGCCGCTCCACCCTCATCGGTCAGACTGGTTTCGCACATCGTTTCCCTAAAATCTGGAATTCCCTCCCCCCTGAAATACGACACTCCTCCTCCAACTACTCCCTTACCTCTGCCCTACACAATTACCTTTCCCTCAGCTGTTCCTGCTTTAACCCACCTTAATACCCATCCCCAGTTTCTGCCCTCCTACCATGACCCCTCCTGGCAGGGTTCTCAACATCCTGAAGGGGGAAATCCGGAAATGGCAACCCCTTCTCCTCTTAGTCAGTTTTTGCCTCTCCCCCCTCTCTTCTCCACCTGCCCTTCTGGGTCACCAGTGTATACAACCTAACCCCATCCTTTTTACTCCAAGAGCACTTGCGTACTACCTTGAGGCTGCTCCTGGTACACTCATGCACTATAAATGGTTCTATCGCATTGTTACTGTTTTGTATGTTCATATGTTCTTTTGTATGATTTTTGACATGTACTGTAATTTACTCAATGTTCCACTATTGTTTATTGTACCATACCTTGTGATCAAACTGTTGCTCAATCTTGCAATGTTGTATTGTTTGTACTATCCACATACTATTGTAACTGATCATCCTTCACAACCCTATGAAACCCCTCCCCCCCTAGATCACACCGTGAGACAAGCAACTTGTTGTTCAGTGTGCCCTCTTGGTGAAACATTTCAAAAAATAAATAAATAACATTTTATACACTTCAGTCTATTGATTCATGTCAGCAACTGTCTAAACTAGGTAGGCTGGGTGGGAAGTGTAGTACACAAACCCCCGCGTGGTTGCTACAGTGAAAATGACACCGACCCATACAGAATATAAGAAAGCGCAGGATTATTGGTGGATTTCAGACAGTAGGTGCGGCGGCAGAATGACAGCATACATTAATTGTACCGTTGGCATACATTAACTGAGATTTAATGCATGCCCACGCTCACCACACGTGATACTGTTTATCCAATAACGTGTAACCCTTTTTCTTCCCCGTTACAACTCAGTATAATTCCCATCCTGGTTCAAAACTGAGTACAAAGAGCTGCCATTTCCTAACACTTTGGGGTCATTTTATAATCACAATAATACACTTCAAGGTATGATACAGTATATCATGGACTAGCGTCACTTCGTGGGTGGTTGAAGGCACTCAACATTGCCTTGTATGCCCCACTGAACCAAAGGCATGATGATATCTTGTGATACATCACACCCTGTTGTATATTATTTCTTAAATGCATAGCATAAGAATTACAACAAGAAAACATTTAAAAAGGGACTCGTAAGGTAAAGTCTAAAAGGTTTTTGGCACGCTGATATAGTTTGTGCTATGATTCTTGTTGTTCAAGGGGTACTTAAAGGGTTATTTAAGGGACTATATAAGCCAAAATGGATGGGAAAAAAGACCATGGAGTCACTGCAGAGGCACATCCCTCAAAACATCATGTAAATGGCTGGCAGCTGTTAAAAGAGGAATGGAGCGTGCACTGAGGGAAGTGATCCTACTGTTGGCTAGGGCCTTGAGTAGGGCCCGCCAAGAATATTATGTTCATGTCTGGAAACTACAGTACAAAAAAATGGTAACTGGAAGAGTTACAACCACAAATATGACAAGGGGACTGGAAAATAAAACATACGAGGATAAATGGTTCTGCTGTAGCTTAAAGAAAAAAATGTCCAAGTCTTGATTCGGCAGGATTTTCTCCACTTCTTATGTAATCCCCATGTAAAATATAGGGTTGCTTGGATACTTTAAAGGGACACTGTCAGCTTTTTTGGCATTTTGTGTACCGCTGCATCTCGATTCCTCCTGCTTCCAGTATCCCCGCTGATGACACGTTGTCACCCCATTGCAATAAAATATCGAATAATGCTGTTTTTTGTGAAACATTTCGTTTTAGGCATACCAGCTTATTTCTCTGCTACCTGCTGATCCAGCACCTCCATATGCATATATGGCACCACAAGCTGCACATTCATGAGTGTGTTCGTTCCCCCCCTCCCCCAAAGTCATGTGAGTTTAGTGGCAAATGCAGTTTTATGGCGTTCCCTGAGCTTGCCACCATATGTTTTATCTCAAAATGAGCGTTATGTCTAAAAAGAAATTTTCCTTTGAAAACTCAAGCTTTGACTCTGGGCACGTGCATCAGCATCGATACCAGCCCCCTGATGAAGACTACTGTCAAAGCGCTGAGGCTTTAAAGAGAGTGAAAGCAGCTCCTGGGAAGCTTGTAATATCTGGAACAATAAACTCTCACACATGTGTAACCCCCCTGCAAATGGGGGTTCCCAAAAGACTTCCAGGAGCTTGCTTGAATGCTCCAAGCCTGAATGGTGTTTGGCATTTAAGCCATTTATCAGTGAGTGTTTTTAGAGCCTCTGGTACTGTCTCTTTAAGAGCTGTCTGCTTGCAGACATAATTAGTTTGTATGGGGGACTGTGTGCTTCTCTGAGTACCACTCAAGCTGCTGCCAATTCACTCTATTTTTGCAGTCACTAGGAGTGCAAAGGAACCTATCTGAAAGATGTAACTGTTTGCCGAAATCATTTACAGTAATAATGAAATTACAGTTTGTCTAACCTGCTTTCTTTGCAGTCAGAACTGTGTCTGCTAGTTCCCCATTCTAGTTTTGAACTGCTGAACTGGACCAATCAGTGTGGGGTAAGCTAGCTCTAAAATGGTGCCTTGACGAATCAGAACTTGGACTCATAATCTGAGCCAGCCACAAGAGGATTGTATGGGCAGTGACTCTGGGAGATGTAGTTTAGACTTCAGCACCTTTTGGACCAACAGCAGCAGTCTATTGTGAGTGACAGCCAATCCAGTCAAGAACTGGCAGGAACTCAAAGGAAGTGCCCGGTTTTGTCAGTTGGAGTTTGAGTTGAGCTTTGGCAGTGAAGAAGGAAGGAGCCCTGTGCTTTTCAGTGTGCAGTTTTAGTCAAAAACGTGTGTAAGGCCCAGAGTTCCGGTCTGCAGCTTGTGTAACAGCTTGTTAGGACTGAATCCGTCCTGTGAAAGAATCAAAGGATCTCTGAAGAGTAGAAACCAGGCTCACCCTGTAGAAGACTGGAAGAATTGCTGAAAATTGCACTCGGTCTGTCAGGAACTGAATCTGCTGTGTGTTCTCGGGTATTGTGCAGTAATTGCGATCGGGATACAGATGCAGCCTGCCTGGTATAGTGCTTTCTTTTATATGGATGTGTGAAGAGGTTTGTGTACCTCAAGTGAGCCCTGCTGACATTGAAGGATCCTATCTTATTTGGAGGTCGTGAGTACTAATTCAGGGTTGCTCCCTGTTGAATTGCCACATTAAATCCAAATGGAATTACTGTACTGCTGACTGTTTAATTCTCCTTTTCTCTGTGTGAAAGGGCCCCTACCAGCTGCCATGGTTTGACTAGCCACTAGGGTTTGGGTACCCAGGACAGTAACTGATAGGGAGCCTGTGCACAGAGCCATAGGTAGATTATTAGAGTGATAAGCTAATTAACCTGATTTCCCTGTCCTTGTTATATCCCCTAAATAAATCAGAGCTGCTTGTTTCAGCAAAGTTATACTGCCTGAGGTATTTGTCTATGTTAAAGTACTGTACTGTGATTGTTGCACTGTATCTCATTTCACAGGAGGTCCCAGTGCCGGAACCAGACCTGGAGGTAAGTGTATACTGTGAAGGTAATTCTGATATATTGTGTGGGCCACTAGTGGAAGAAAGGGGGTTGCAGTGTCCCAGAGGCTGTGACCAAGTTAGTTTAACTATTGCAAACTCTGACCTCTGGGTGGAGGCACCGCCATTGGATCCAGGCCTCAACTTGTTAGTGGCAAATCAGGCAGGGGTAGTAGCCCCTGGGATAGCGCCATCTAGGGGTTACATCTGGAGGCTCACCGCTGGGATTGTGTGTCCTCTAGTGGCCATATTTACGAACCACTGTTAAGAAAAAATGGGCACCCGACAGAAGTGGCTGTGCACCGGCTGGTGGAGTGGTGTACTGGGGAGGAGATCGACCCCCAAATGCTATGCTTATCCTGGACATCCCCTTGGTATCAATACGGACACTGTGCAGGGAGTACTTTCCAAGGTGGAAGGTTTACAAAACCCTGTGGTGGTGGGTCGGCATGCTAATCTGCTCACCCACACTTTCCTGGCCCTAGTAGAGTTTAAGGATCCCATAGATAGCTCCAAAGTGCCACAGACCATTACCCCAGAGGGAGCCCTCACTGCTTGGAGAGTGATAACTAAGGACAGTAAAGACCCGGGGGGGAATCAGCCCCCACCACTATCTGAAACTTTTGAGGAGAAATTTGCTGAATGGTTGCTGGGAGAGGGGAAAACTGTGGAGGACTTGAAGAAACTATTCTTGCCACCTGGGGGTGTTCCTCCCCCAACACCCTCTCCTGCTCCAGTGCCCGTAATGGTGGCTGAACCAATGCAGACTCCTATTTCTGCACCTGCCATTAGTCACGACTCTTACCAAGGTTGAGGATCTTCTCTGGCACCCTCCCACCCCAAGGGAGGATGACTGGGAGACCTGGATAGACTATGTTGCCCCCAAGTGCTAGAATGGCAATGCTCGGAAGGTGAAAAGCGAAAGAGGGTTAGTGAGAGCCTCCGAGGTCCTGCCCTGGCTACCATCCGTAGCAACGGGCCAGTAACCCTGAAGCGACTGCACAGGCTCATCTTGAGGCCTTAGAGAATGTGTATGGGAGCCCAGATTCTGATGAGGACCTATGGTGGAGAGTAAGAGATGCACAACAGTACCAAGGGAGTTGTTGTCTGTGTATGTATCTCGGCTGGAAAAATTGTTGCAAGAATGCCTCAGAAAGGTAGTTTGCCAGCGATTGAACTGGACCGAACCAGGCTGGACAGGATCCTTAAGTCTGCCCCTTCTCAGAACTGCTGTTGCTTCAAGTTACGCCTGGGCAGATCGACTGGAATCCCCACCCTCCTATGATGAGTTAATGAGAGAAATTCGAGGAGTTGAGAAAGACGACCTGGAGGGACCTGCACCAATAGCTGCGCTACGACCCGAGTGACTGAGGGTGACCCATCAAGTGAAGTTCAGGGGCAGAGGTTGGCAGTCAATGAGTGCTCTGACAAGGAAAAGATATGTCACAATGGGCGAACTGTTGAGAGAGATCCGGGAATTCAAAACAGTCCCTTATGAAGGCCACGCCTGCAAGTATGGGCCCTGACCTATATCCGACTGCATCTGCTATGGGGGTGGGGTACCCACCCATGTATCTCCTGCTGATAACAGCTCCGAACTCGATTCCTTGACCATGGAAGTGAGAAACTGACTAGATGTCTCCAAATGCTTATCACGCCAAGAGACAGAAATGGCACCAAGGTTTCCAGTTAGTAATACCCCGCCCTGGCTCCCAGTGTGGCGCCCGGCCAGCTCAAACTCCAGAAAGTATGTTTTGCTATAATTGTGGGAAAGATGGGGACATGAAAAGGAATGCCAGTCCCCAAAAGACACTGACAAAGTTGCATATAGGCTACAAGGAGAGCTTGGAGAAGAAATCAGTGGTTAAGAGGTGCACGACATGATCCAGTGAGGGCACCAAAATGCTAATTCACGTCCTTTTGTGGCAAGGTCAGTTGCCCAGGCCCCACTACCGCCTCTCCAGACTGGTCCAGAATAGTGGGTCCCTCCATGGAGACCACTGTAAAGGTGAACGGAGTGTCTACAAGAGCTATATTAGACAGTGGCTCCCAAGTGACAATTATGTTCCAAGATTGGTATCAGAAGCATTTGTCAGACGTACCCTTACAACCATTAGAAGGACTGCATGTATGGGGGTTAGTGGAGAAGGCCTACCCTTATTCCGGTATATCCGAATTTGGCTGTCTTTCCCCACCTCCGTGGCTGGAGTGGCCGAACAAGTAGAGACCCTAGCCTTAGTGTGTCCCCCACTGGACTGTATGATGGTGTCCCTTTGTTGATTGGAACAAATGCTCATATGTTCGGAAGGCTGGCACAGTTGTGTTATGAAAACAGGGTCAAAGACTAGTAGAGCTTTAAGAGTTCCGCTTTAATTAAGAAGGCCTATGAGGCACAGAGAGATGCTGAAAACAGAACCAGAGGAACCGGTCGGAATTGTATGGAAGAAGGATCCTGAGTCTCTGATCCTGGCGCCAAATGCCCAGTGTACCTTACAGGGAGAGGTCCGTATCAGAAAGGATGTTAAGAATAAAATATTAATGTTGGATGCACCAGGCGATGGAAAATTGCCAGAGGGACTGCTGGTCAAGCCTAGTATTTTGCCCGCTAGAGCCCATGCTTATGCCAGAAGGGTAATGGTCCAAGTTCATAATGTGTCTGAAAGAGACATTCGAGTAAACAGAGGTTGCATCCTGGCTAATGTGCATTGTGCAGACACTGCAGTGCTACCCAGCAGCAAGAGTTCAAGGAAGAATGACAGAGTAACGCCTGACTTGTTTGATTTCGGCGACTCCCCGCTGCCAGCTGAATGGAAAGTGAAGATCAGTGAGAAGCTTGCCCAGAGAGACCAGGTGTTTTCTTTAAAGGAATGGGATGTAGGATGCGTGCAAGGAGCTGAGCACAATATCCGGCTGCATGACGAAAGACCATTTCGTGAGAGGTCTCGACGCCTGGCACCTGCTGACATAGATGATGTGAGACGGCATCTGCAAGAGATGTTAGCTGCTGGTGTAATACAAGAATCCAGAAGCCCTTATGCTTCCCCCATTGTGGTAGTGAGGAAAAAGAATGGAACAGTAAGGATGTGTGTGGATTATCGCACCTTAAACCGACGGACTATCCCTGATCAGTACACAATGCCCCGCATTCAGGATGCTTTGGACTGCCTAAACGGGAGCAAGTGGTTCTCTGTGCTGGATCTCCGCAGTGGGTACTATCAGATCCCGATGGCCCCAGAGGACCGTGAAAAGACAGCCTTTATCTGTCCGCTTGGCTTCTATGAATTCATGAGGATGCCTCAAGGGATTTCAGGTGCCCCAGCCACTTTTCAACGATTGATGGAGCGTGCAGTGGGGACATGAACTTACTAGAGAGTGCCTGGTATACCTAGATGATGTTATTGTATTTGGCAGCTCACTGGAGGAACATGAGAGCAGATTATTTAAGGTATTGGACCGACTGGAGGACTTTGGCCTTAAACTGTCCATTGATAAGTGTCAATTTTTCAAACATCAGTAAAGTATGTGGGACACATAGTATCCACCAAGGGAATAGAGACTGACCCAAGTAAAGTTGAGGCCTTGACCACCTGGCCACAGCCCAAAAATCTAAAAGAACTGCAAAGATTCCTGGGATTCTGTGGTTATTATCGGCGCTTCATCAAGGACTATTCAAGAGTGATCCGCCCTTTACTTAACCTTACTCAAGGGTATCCCCCAACCCACAAAAAATACCAAAAGTCAGCGTCCCTCAAGACTGAAAGAGTGTATTTTCATCCGAGTGAAGTATTTGGGGCCCGCTGGACTCCTGATTGTGAGACTGCTTTTCATGAGATCATATATCAACTTACCCATGCTCCAGTGCTGGCCTATGCAGATCCAAGAAAACCTTACGTCCTGCACACTGATGCTAGCTTGCAAGGGTTGGGGGCTGTGTTGTACCAAGAGCACGAGAATGGCCTGAGACCAGTGGCCTTGCCAGTAGAAGCCTGACCCCATCCGAAAAGAACTATCCTGTACATAAGTTAGAGTTCCTAGCTTTGAAGTGGGCTATTGTTGACCAATTCCATGAGTACTTGTATGGGGCTAAAATACTAGTAAAACTGACAATAATCCTTTGACCTATGTGCAGACCTCAGCTAAGTTGGATGCCACTGGCCATAGGTGGCTTTCTGCATTATCTACATATGACTATGCTCTCGAATACGAGCAGGTCTGAACCACATAGATGCTGATGCTCTCTCGGAGGCCTGTTCCCCAGAATGACTGGGTCCGATTGGCAGAACCTGACATTCGGGCACTCTGTCGAAGTTTGACAGGGAGGAACAAATGTCCTACGGACGCAGTGGACTGCATGGTGGATTGCTTGGGAGCCTCTGAGAATTGCATACCTGCTGCTTATTGCCACTTTTCTGCAATAGACATTGTGCACTGCCTCAGCTGGACAATGACAGTATTCGTGGCTCAATCCCGCGATCCCATGATCAAAGCAGCTTTAGAAGCCCTCTATGCAGGAAAAGATGTGTCCAAATTACGCCTCCACTGATTTGAGAACTGCACTGTTATACAAAGAAGGTCCTAAGTTGAAACTGATCAATAAACTGTTATACAGAGAAACAGTAGACAGAGGGGACAAGTAGACAAACAACAACTAGTGCTGCCCACTGCCTTCGAGACTCAGTACTGAGGTCCTTGCACAACCACATGGGGCACCTTGGTATAGACAGAACACTTGACTTGGTGAGATCCAGATTCTATTGGCCTAAGATGGGGGCTGATGTGGAGCAACACATTCGAACTTGTAGTCGCTGCTTACAGAGGAATGCTTTGCCCCCAGAGGGCTGCCCCCTTGTTAACATCACCACCAGTGCACCTGCATGGAGCTGGTCTGTATTGATTTTCTAAGTTTGAGTCAGATCAAAGAAATATCAGTAATGTGCTGGTGGTCACTGACCATTTCACGAGATATGCCCAAGCTTTCCCACCAAAGACCAGAAAGCATCCACTGTGGCCAAAGTACTTGTAGAAAACTTTTGTTCACTATGGGGCTCCACAAAGAATCCATTCTGATCAAGGGAGAGACTTTGAGAGTCGCCGATCAAAGAGATGCTTTCTCTGTGGGGAGTGCGAAGTCCAGAACCACTCCCTTACCACCCCAGGGGACCCACAGCCTGAACGCTTCAACCAGACTTTGTTAGATATGCTAGGCACCCTGCACCCAAAGGACAAGCTTAGATGGAGCCAACAATTAGCACCCTGGTACATGCTTATAACTGCACTAAAAGTGATGCCACTGGATTCTCCCCTACCGCCTGATGTTTGGAAGAGAAGCTCGACTACCAGTAGATGTGTGTTTTGGGGTCTCTCCTGATGGGGTTCAAGCTGACAACTATTTACAGTATGTGCAAAAGTTAAAGGCCCAGCTAACTCATGCGTACTAACTGGCTCAAACCATGGCTGCCAAAAGAAATCTGGCCAACAAAGAAAGTATGATAAAAGGTGAAAGCACAGGAACTCCAGGAGGGAGATCGGTATTGCTAAGAAATCTGGGATTGCATGGCAAGCACAAGATTGCTGACAGATGGCACCATCTCCCTCACATTGTAGTGGGCAAACTAGATGATCTGCCAGTGTACAAAGTAAGGCCTGAGAATAATTCAAAAGATGTAAAACAATGCATAGAAATCATTTACTGCCCATTGGACAAATCTTAATTGAGTCTGAGCCCCTAGAAGATGCCCCTCTGGACCAGTGACTAGAGCTGCTGCTAAGAAAAGATCAAGAAAGTCTGCACCTACAGAAGCAAAGTTAAAGTGTTCCCTCCACAAGTCCCAGTTGAGCATGACTGTCAGTCCATATCGGAAGAAAGTGAGAGTGACTTTGAATACTATCCTTCTTACGAACTGAGTCAATTGTTTGGGCAATCCCTCTAGTCAATACTGGAGACAAAGCTGGGCCTTCTGGACTGTCTAAGCCCCCAGCTCATCCCTGGAGCCAATGCTCCCAGAAAGTGAAGTGCAAAGCATCAGATCAGATGAAATGGAATCATTGTGCATGGTTGAACTGTTTGAGCTTTCAGGGAGGAAAATGATAGATTGGGGCAGACTGGTGATACACTCGAACAAGAAGAGTATTTTGAGTGCCCTGACAGTCCACTGCCAGTGTCCGAAAGCTCTCCATGCGAGCCAAATGTTGTGGACTCAGAAACTGTAACTCCTGGAGCTGAAAGTGCCCCAAGTTCTAGCCTCTCTACCCCATGGAGACTCCCCTGACAAGTGAGGACAATGCTGAAAATGAGGCTCAGAGTGCAGAGACTATAACAGTTCCCCCTAGAAAGTCTGGTCGAGCTGTAAACCCTGTGGTGCACCTCAGTTATGATTCACTTGGGAGGCCTGTGGACTTGCCTCTCTCAATGTTGTCCATAAAGGAGTGTATGTGTCCCCAGCTCATTGCCCAAACTGAGCATCAGTGCTAACTCCAAGTTACTTGTGTTGCCCTTCATATGGTGCCCTGCCCCATCCAGCCCCAAGGTAACTGATAGGAAGGCCCCTCTCTTCAGGTTTCATGTACAAGAGGTAATAACTTGAGTTATGGTACAATGTGTATGTAATACTGTGTAAAGAGTGACGTACTGCAATGTTTCAGAAATGTGTTCTTGGTAAAATGATATATTGACTGATGATTACATGTGCAGCCTAATGCAAATGTATATGGTTGCAGTTGAAACTTATGGGGTACTTGCTTGACGCTGGACGCCAAGCTTTCCTAGGCCAGGAAGGGGTAACCCCCTGCAAATGGGGGTTCCCAAAGACTTCAGGAGCTTGCTTTGAATGCTCCAAGCCTGAATGGTGTTTGGCATTTAAGCCATTTATCAGTGAGTGTTTTAGAGCCTCTGGTACTGTTCTTTAAGAGCTGTCTGCTTGCAGACATAATTAGTTTGTATGGGGACTGTGTGCTTCTCTGAGTACCACTCAAGCTGCTGCCAATTCACTCTATTTTGCAGTCACTAGAGTGCAAAGGAACCTATCTGAAAGATGTAACTGTTTGCCAGAAATCATTTACAGTAATAATGAAATTACAGTTTGTCTAACCTGCTTTCTTTTGCAGTCAGAACTGTGTCTGCTAGTTCCCATTCTAGTTTTGAACTGCTGAACTGGACCAATCAGTGTGGGGTAAGCTAGCTCTAAAATGGTGCCTTGGACTAATCAGAACTTGGACTCATAATCTGAGCCAGCCACAAGAGGATTGTATGGGCAGTGACTCTGGGAGATGTAGTTTAGACTTCAGCACCTTTTGGACCAACAGCAGCAGTCTATTGTGAGTGACAGCCAATCCAGTCAAGAACTGGCAGGAACTCAAAGGAAGTGCCCGGTTTTGTCGGGTTGGAGTTTGAGTTGAGCTTTGGCAGTGAAGAAGGAAGGAGCCCTGTGCTTTTTCAGTGTGCAGTTTTATAAAACGTGTGTAAGGCCCAGAGTTCCGGTCTGCAGCTTGTGTAACAGCTTGTTAGGACTGAATCCGTCCTGTGAAAAGAATCAAAGGATCTCTGAAGAGTAGAAACCAGGCTCACCCTGTAGAAGACTGGAAGAATTGCTGAAAATTGCACTCGGTCTGTCAGGAACTGAATCTGCTGTGTGTTCTCCGGTATTGTGCAGTAATTGCGATCGGGATACAGATGCAGCCTGCCTGGTATAGTGCTTTCTTTATATGGATGTGTGAAGAGGTTTGTGTACCTCAAGTGAGCCCTGCTGACATTGAAGGACCCTATCTTATTTGGAGGTCGTGAGTACTAATTCAGGGTTGCTCCCTGTTGAATTGCCACATTAAATCCAAATGGAATTACTGTACTGCTGACTGTTTAATTCTCCTTTTCTCTGTGTGAAAGGGCCCCTACCAGCTGCCATGGTTTGGACTAGCCACTAGGGTTTGGGTACCCAGGGACAGTAACTGATAGGGATAGGCCTGTGCACAGAGCCATAGGTAGATTATTAGAGTGATAAGCTAATTAACCTGATTTCCCCCTGTCCTTGTTATATCCCCCTAAATAAATCAGAGCTGCTTGTTTCAGCAAAGTTATACTGCCTGAGGTATTTGTCTATGTTAAAGTACTGTACTGTGATTGTTGCACTGTATCTCATTTCACAGGAGGTCCCAGTGCCGGAACCAGACCTGGGGGTAAGTGTATACTGTGAAGGTAATTCTGATATATTGTGTGGGCCACTAGTGGGAAGAAAGGGGGGTTGCAGTGTCCCAGAGGGCTGTGACCAAGTTAGTTTAACTATTGCAAACCCTGACCTCTGGGTGGAGGCACCCGCCATTGGATCCAGGCCCCTCAACCTGTTAGTGGCAAATCAGGCAGGGGTAGTAGCCCCTGGGATAGCGCCATCTAGGGGTTACACATGAATCTACATTTGTATTTGCCGTGATTTAATACAGCTCATCCCTGTTGGGAGTGCTCAGCCTTCCTGTTTGTGTTGTTCTTGTCTCTGCCTGCTGTTGAATATAATAAATTTCTTAATCTGCTGAAAGTGGGTACGTGTGTGTTTTCCTATATTTCTGAATGCTGGTCCATCTTGTGGCCACTACCGTGTGACCTCAGTCATTCTTTTAGTCTGTCCTGCATTTGACAGTTTACTCCATGAGGAGCAGTCACTACCAAGGGTCCCACACTTAAGTTTGGGACTGGTCCCAGTACACACTTGGGTCCGGATATTCAGACTGCATCAGGCAGGGGCGCAAGCCTGGGTGCAGCGCAACTGGGATGCGCCAGGGCGTGGCTTGGGCGATATTCAATGGTGCTGCACAATGGCTCAGCACCGCTGAATATGGCACCATAGCCGACCGCATAGCGCACGGCACAGTGGCACTGCACAACGCAAGTGGCAAGTGAGGAGCAGGGGGATGTGCCAGCGCAAGTGCGGTTGCGCTAGGTGTAGGAACCGCGATATTCACTGGTGGGTATGCAAATAGTGCCATTATGCATGCAAGGCACAAATGGGGCCATTTGCACGTCATTATGGCTCCATTTGCATGCAGGTGCGCCAATCCCTGGCGACTTGCGCCCTGGCACCCTGCCAGGCTGCAGCCGTCGGTGACCAACGCCCCCGCCCCTCAGCGGCAACACACCCCAACGCCTGATCGTGGGCTTTGTATAACTGTAAAATCCCTGGTGGTCCAGTGGACCTGCTCCCCAGCCTGATCGCGGGCTTTGTAAAATAACTGTATCCCTGGCGGTCCAGTGGACCTGCTCCCCAGCCCGATTGTGGGCTTTGTAAAATAATGTATCCCTTGGTGGTCCAGTGGATTGCTACTCCAGCCAGATTGTAGGCTTATTCTGAAGTAAATGTATCCCTGGTGGTCCAGTGAACTTTCTTCAAGCCCGCCATGGTTTTATATAAGAATATCTTCAGGGTCCAGTTGTAGCCTCCCTCCCCACCTGCCCAGTCAGATCTGGCCCTCGCCTCTCTCGTCAGTGGCGGGTAGCTCCTCACCTGCAAAGTTGCCCAGCCGCCAACTCTACTGACAGCGTACAGTACGGTTTCATGTCTATTGGTCCATTACGCGGCCAATGGGACAGAGACAATACACAGGTCCTACCATGTGAATAGAATTCATTCACATATCAGACTGTGTAGTACAGTATGGTCTGTAGTGCCCATTGGCCCCGCCAGGACCAACAGGCATGCAGCTTTACTGTACGCTTATCAGTCAGTGGGCAGCAGGGCGGCTTGTGGGTGGGTAGCTGCCCACCGCTGACCAGGGGAGCGGGGTGGTGGGTCTGAGTGGGTGGGGGAGGGGGGTACCGCTGGACCACCAGGGATACTTTTTACAAAGCCCACAACCGGGCTTGGAAGCAGGTCCACTGGACCACCAGGGATACATTTACTTTTAATAAGCCTGCAAATGGGCTGGGTTCAGTCCACTGGACCACCAGGGATACATCTATTTTTAATAAGCCCACGATCAGGCTGGGGAGTGGGTCCACTGGTCCACCAGGGATACATTTGCTTTTAATAAGCCTGCAATTGGGCTGGGTTCGGTCCACTGGACCACCAAGGATACATCTATGTTTAATAAGCCCACGACTGGGCTGGGGAGCGGGTCCCCAGGACCACCAGGGAGATTTCTTTTTACTTAATCCCATAAGCGGGTGGGGGGGTACGACGACAACGGACCATAGCTCTGGAGGTCGGGTGGCCACCACAGCTGGCGGCTGCCATGTTGCACCCTGCAACACGGCAGCTCTCCTGTGGGTGGCCAGGCCTTTGCTCCTTTTTGGATCCTTTATGCCTCTCTGTATAGCGCGCAGTGTGCTCAGATATAGCGCCCAATAATTCGGCTGAATATCGGATGTGTCGACATGCATGGGCACGTCAAACTTGCGCCGCATATATTACTGATGTGTACCGGCACATTAGGATTTGCGCAGGGCAGCATCCCCTTTTGAATATCATGCCGGAGTGCATCAGTGGGTTGTGCAAGGTGCAATACTGCTGCACCATGTGCAACCCCTTTGAATATACCAGCGTTTGTGTGCAAAAACATTTTTGTTTACTTACTGTTTACTGTAGTATAATGTATGTTAGAACGCTGTTAACCTTAGGAAATCATCATTTCCTGAGGTTGTTAACCTATCGACGTGACGTAGATATGTTGTTAACCTATCGATCCTACGTCACATCGATAGGTTAACAACAGCGAGTGGTCTGGCGATGTGCGCTTTTTTCCACGGAACCGAATGGAAGGGAAACCGACGGGAAGGACTGAAGGCCGCGCGGTGACTTTTTAAAAAACGTAAGCCATTTAATTTTTGATAGTGGGACTATACACTATAAAAAGAATGTATGGTCCCTCTATCGGCAACCGGTCAATTTTAACCGTCTCGAGGTTGCCATGGCAACGTAAACCTCTCGAGCTTCGCTCCCGAGGTTTACATGGTCGCCCTGGCAACCTCTCGACTGTTAACTGACCGGTTAACAATAGAGGACCATACATTATCCTCTATATAATGTATGGTAAGTGCCTATTAACCACCATTATCAGCAGTTACACAGCTTTGTTATGCACTGTTTAGAATTTTAAAAGTTGTTAACCATACTCCGGAACTTCCAAACAGTGGCAAAACAAAAAAGAATGCACCAGAGTTCCATATTTCTCACACAAAGAATGCAAACAGTGCTTTTTTGACCATACACTATAAAAGATGATGGCTGGTGATCGGGTGACAACCATGCTGAAATCACCTCTCGTGGTTGCTAGGGCTACAGTAAACCTCTCGAGCCGCGCTCTCGAGGTTTACCATGTTGCCCTAGCAACCACTCAAGGTGATTACAGTGTGGTTATCACCTGATCCCCAGCCATTATCCTCTATATAGTAAATTGTAGCAAACTAATTTTTGCTTAGTTCTAGGATGACATCTTCTGTTACTGCAAATCCCAGAATTCCCACTGCTGCCTACTGCTCTGATGTCAGCTGCAGAGGATTCTGGGATTTGTAGTAAAAGAAGATGTCAGCCTAGAGCCAAGCAAAATTAGTCTGATACAATCTACTATACTACAGTAAACTGTAAGCAAACCAAAATGCTTTTGCTCAGAAAGTGCGCACTGGGACCAGCCCCATACTTGCGTTTAGGATGCTTTATGCCAACTGTTCCTGTTTAAGGCCATTTCCCCCCCCCGGGTTGGGATGCTGCCTTGGATGCCTGAACAGTCCACCTCTGGCTGTCTCTATCCCAGTTATTACTTTTTCTTTTACTGCCGGCCCAAAGTTTGCCCTTATTAGCCACCTACTGCTCCCAGCACTGTCACCTGCTTTTTCCTGGATTTGCCCCTACTTCTGTGTTCCTCCCTGGATTACCACACAGGGGATCCACAGAGTATGCCATGCTCTGTTGGAAGTCCTGCTTGGCTCCGGAGGCAGGTGCCTTGGTTGGCAGTGCGGGGCTTGCAGAGAAGGAGCTGGCATCAATGCCTCAACGGGGAGATTTTTTTCTCTTTCTTTGGGTAGTTCTGTCTTTTGGAACGCCGACTGGCTGGAGCTTTCATCAGGTCTACGCATTCGAGTGTGCTCCAGCACATCAAGCTCCATTGGCATCCCCCTCTCGCTGACAACCAGTTCCTCTTGCACCGCCACCTGTGGTCATCTAGGTGGCTGAACTGCAGTGGAACTGGCGCTTGATACTCCTTCCCTGGCTTGCCCTCTGATGACTCTGGCTCGTTCAGAAACCAGGTCACTGGCACTGCAAGCAGTAGTGCTACAGCTGCACCAATGGGCCAGCTCTTATTCCAGACAGTAGTCACACTGCATTTGTTGGCTGTCCTGTAGAATAGGCTACGCAAGTTCACTCATTAGTGTGACTCAGGTTCAGATCATCGCAGTAGAGAAAGGACACTGGAGAGATCGAGAAGTAAACAATAAATCACGACAAGGTGTGCATTAGACAGTTCTAACGCATGGCTGGGGTGTGTAGTGTGGCACAAGGCCACAGGCTGAGTGCATCCAACCTCGTAGTCATGCGTTAGAACTGTCTAACGCACACCCTGGAGAGGCTTATTGTGCTTATAAAATGGGATTTCTATATGTCAGCAGAAATTAAAAAATAATATATTTAGATTTTCCAACAGTTAAGCTTTATTTGTGATAAAATAGTCCCTCCACCAGTGATAAATTGCTATAATTTCTTCTTTTGCCTAGTTTTTATTGTATTTATTGTAGTTTATACTAGAGTACTGCAGACTTGTTCTTGACTTCCTTCTTCCCTCACACACATGCGCACCCTCTCCCTAGATGCCAACCTGTATTTATATATTTTTATTTTCTTATGATGTATTTTTTGTCAGTGACCAAAACAAAGGAGAAGTGAGCAAGCGTGGCATTCCTTGCAACCAGGAAGTAGAGGAGATGCAGGTATTTTCTTTCCTTTTAAATTTCTAAACTGGTAATGAGCAGGGGCTGAGCGCAGAGCTTACTTTTCGTTTGGCACCCAGGGAGCGAGTGTTTTAAACTGTGATCCAGCAAGTGGGTGGGAGAAGGAAAGCTGATGTGAGTGTGATAAGGGAGCGAGTGTTTGAAACTGCAATCGGGCAGGTGGAAAAAGAGACGTGATCGTGGTAAACGAATTAAAAAAAAAAAAATAATGAATGGACTGCAGATCTATGGAGTGTACCACTCTGTTCACAGTATATTGGGGTGTAGGGCAGGTGCTGGTAGGAAGGAGCAGAGGTGCGAAGCTGCCCCACGTTGTCATGCTTATCACAAATTTCCAGATAGCACTCTCAGACAGGGACAGTTACTATAGAGCCTTTCTTTTAAATATTTGGCTTTTATATATTTTTTTTTTACTTTTTATTTATAGATTTTATGATATACAGTATTTATTACATAAAATATCACAAGAGGCATGCAGACCCCTGAACTGGAAGCACAGAATATATTGCAAGGTGTTTAATAACTTTAAGGCCAGAGGTCCATACAGTTCAAAGGATCTACCTAACAATCCACGAAGGAGTAAAGTCTGATCTGATTACGTGGTAGATCTTCTTCACTCTCACCATCTCATTAACATAAAAAATAAAGAAACGACAATGCCCAATATATCAGATCCCTTGTAGAACTGGTGCCTGGGGGGAGCTTAAAGGAGCGCTGTCAGCTTGGCCCCTTCGTTTTTTAGCACATTTGAGCAGTGTGCCTTTTGGCACACAACAATCAAATCTGTAGTGTAGATTGCCCCCATAATAATGAAAAAATAAGTATTTCTACATATTTGTTGATTTTTAGCATAACCCCTTCCTCGCTTAGTCCGAATGTAAATAACCCGCCACCGGAAGTGTCTCCATCTTGAGAACGCACCTTGAGCAGGAGCGCAGTCCCGCCTCGAGCAGGAGCACAGTCCGGAGGTGCAATTTTTTTCCCATGCTGACTGTAAAAATATGTTGTCTCAGTAACTGCAGCAATTCTGAGCTGTTCGTGGTGCCTGATAACTAAAACCAAGAACTGTGGAGACCGGAACGTACAGTTTTAATCGGGAGCCGAAACCCCACGCATGCGCAAGAGTGGCATGCACAAGATCCCGCTCAGGAGTAGTCACACTGCTTGATGCTGTAGGCCCTGGCCTCCTCGAGGAGCTAGATAAGGAGAGGCAGACATCCAGGTTCTGTGTAGCGTGGCTGGTGTCTTTTTTTGGGCTCATTGTAACTGGTAGAGTTTCCGATGCAAGATACAATCATCGGTGATCAGAACTGCCAAGATTCAGATATTAATAATCCAGTTATAGTTTAAAGTACATATAGCTATTTTACATTACCGCCATGTTGCTGCTCCACAGCACCCCCGGCTAGTCATATTTTCTATTCTGATTTAACAGAGTCCAGTTTCTGGGAGGTGCGAGTGGGGATTAAGCTGGGTTAAGCAGCAGCAGCTAAAATCAGAGGCTGCGTGGGGGTTATCAGGGAAATGGGGCTTCCAAGTATTTAAACCAGCGGACAAGCAGGCGTAAATGATGCTGAAAGATAGAGGAGTGTTTGTTGAAATTTAAAAAAAAGGCAATACTTGCATATGAAAAGATAAAAAGGTTTATATGTAGAAGCTTTTTTTCCATTTTAAAGAGGAGCTGTTGACATTAACTTTCTGTCAGTAGCTACTGTGGGGGAAAAATGTTGTCAGTTTCATTTCTGAAAGTTCCAATAGCCCAAGAATTTTTAGCATGTACTGCAGCCAGGTTGGCAGGACTAATTTTAGCTGTGTGTTAGACACTGCTAATGCACTGCTAACAACCAATCACATTGCTCAAAATCCTTTGCCCGTTTTATAAGGTCAGCACAGAACCACCAAGACAATTTATGACCTAGGGGCTATGAAGAGAGACTGAACATACTCACAAATTATTCAGCCTGGAGATGAGAAGGCTGACAGTGGACATGATCACTAGACAGGGTGGAGAATAAACAGATGTCTGAGTTGCAGAGTGCAAGCAGAACTAAGGGACATGTACTAATGTTGCTTGGATAGTAGCCAATGAAACTGGATATCATCGGATACCACCAGTTTTCTTGGATACCAGATGGCATTTGGTATTATTGGTCTCTGATTACTGTACCCTATCACCTAGGATCCAATCAGATAACAACTATCTGATGTGACTATCCGGGATCGATGAGATTCAAGGCAGACATCTGACCTCAGATCCCAATATCAGATCTTGGATCTCATTATCCAACCTTGGATCCCAAATCCGAATGGGGGTGGATAGGATGTTGGATCTAAAGTCTGATAGATGGACTATCAAAAGCACTATTCAGACATAATTGCCCCAGTTAAGATGGGGGGCAGATAAGGGGGAGCATTAGAAGGCAATACCTCACACATAGGCTGGTTAATGTGAAAGATGCTACAGTGCCTTCAGAAAGTATTAACCCCACTTGGATTTTGTCACATTGTGTTGTGTTACTACCAGAATTTTTAATGCACTGAAATTATTTTTTCCCCCTTGATTCACACAGCATACTCAACAATTTAAAGGGGCAAAAATATTTGTATTGTGTAACAAAAATTTATGAAACATTAAAAACTGAAATATCTTGTTTACTTAAGTATTCACCCCCCCAAGTCAATACTTTGTAGAAGCACCTTTGGCTGCAATTACAGCTTCGAGTCTTCTTGGGTATGTCTGTATCAGCTTTGCACATCTGGATTTGGGGATTTTCACCCATTGTTCCTTGCAGATTTGCTCAAGCTCTGTCAAGTTGGATGGGGAGTGTCGGTAAACCGCAATCTTTAAATCTTTCCACAGATTCTCAACGGGATTCAAGTCTGGGATTTGGCTGGGCCACTCGAGGACATTCACCTTCTTGTTCTGAAGCCACTCCAGTGTTGCTTTGGCTGTATGCTTGGGGTCATTGTCCTGTTGGAACGTAAATCTTCGCCCCAGTCCAAGGTCTACTGCCGACTGATGCAGGTTCTCCTCAAGGATGTGCCTGTATCTGTCTCCATTCATTGTTCCCTCTGTTCCGACAAGTGCCCCAGTCCCTGCCGCTGAAAAGCATCCCCATAACATGATGCTGCCACCACCATGCTTCATGGTAGGGATGGTGTTACACGGGTGATGAGCTGTGTTCGGTTTGCGCCAGGCATAGCGTTTTGCATTCAGGCCAAAGAGTTCAATTTTTGTTTCATCAGACCAGAGAATCTTTTGCCACATGGTCTCAGAGTCTGCCACGTGCCTTCTTGCAAACTCCAGGCATGCTATTATGTGGTCTTTTCTTAGGAGTGGCTTCCGTCTAGCCACTCTCCCATAGAGGCTACATCTGTGAAGTGCTGCAGAGATTGTTGTCCTCTGGACAGGTTCTCCCATTTCAGCCATGGAACTATGTAGTTCTGTCAGGGTGGTCACTGGGTTCTTGGTCACTTCCCTGACCAAGGTTGTTCTTGCCCAGTTGCTCAGTTTAGGAGGCTGGCATGCTCTAGGAAGAGTCTGGGTGGTTCCGTAATCTTTCCATTTCCTAATGATGGACTTGACTGTGCTCCTGGGAACTTTCAACACCCTAGAACTGTTTTTATACCCCTGCCCAGATCTATGCCTCCTCACAATTCTATCACGGAGTTCTACGGACAGCTCTTTGGTCTTCATGGTAGAGCTTCTGCTCTGACATGCACTGTCAACAGTGGGACCTTAAATAGACAGGTGTATTTCCTCTGAAATCATGTCAACCATTTGAATTGACCACAGGTGGACTCCATTCAAGTTTTAGAGTGATCTCACAAGGAAATTGGATGCACCTGAGCTCAATTTGGAGTGTCATAGCAAAGGGGGTGAATACTTATCAACTCAAGATATTTCAGTTTTTTATTTTAAATTACATGTACAAAAAATGCCAGAAGTTTCATTCCACTTTGACATTATAGAGTAATTTGTGTAGATACGTGACAAAAAAATCCCATATAAATGTATTTTAATTTGAGTTTGCAACATCACAAAATATGACAAAATCCAAGGGGGGGTGAATACTTTCTGAAGGCACTGTACCTAGTGTAGTTAGTGAGGCTAACATTGTTCTCACTTTTCAGACAGGACTAGACAGATTCCTGAGGGCGAACAGCACTGAGGGTTACACAGCGTGAGCAAGGGTTGGATTCCGGCTGATAGGCTTAGCTGTGTTTCCATGCTTTAACTGGGTATAGTCAGCACCATGTGGCAAGAGGGGCGGACAAGATGGACCTTAAATCCCTTCTGTCATCATAATACTGTGATGTATTACTCAGGGACACACCATTGCCATTTATGTAGCCAACACAAACAGCTGAGCTCCACCGCCCACAGAAACTTCCATTCGCATATACTTCTCCGTAAGTGTATGCTCTCCCCAGCAACCACATACCTTACATCTTTCTTTAACCCTGTTGCTACACCTTCTTCTTTAAGGCCTTCTGAAATGGCTAGCTGGATAGTACACAACTTACAAAATTATTTCCGTAGTCAGGTGATCTAGGTATACTCCTCTGGCCTGGCAGAATGGCACAGTTGGCCACCAACATCACCATCATCACCATCACCCCACGCCCTTTGGCACACCCGGAACCTTCCAACTTTCTGAAGACTGCTGCTTGAGCATCTGAGTGATATATCTAGACAGCCTCTTAACTTGAGGCTCCCTCCTATTCATCAACATGGGCTGTGAGGACCAACTGGCAGAACTGGGATTTCTTTCCATGGAAAAGATAAGACTCCAGAGAGACATGATTACAGTATTCAAGTGTCTAAAAAGGATGTCTTCACAGTGAGTTCAGATCTTTAAGCAGCACAAGGATGGAAGAACAAGGGAACATTCAATGTCAATGAAAGGAGGTCAAGAGTCAAGGGAACTTCAGAAAGAACTATTTCACACAACAAGTTGTGATCACTTGGAACTGAATGTCAGAACACATGTCATCAGCTCCTACTGTAATGGCCTCTAAGTTGAGCCTGGACAAATATTTTTAAGTAAATGGGGTGACAGGTATTTCCATTGAACTGGCGCAGCAGGGAACACAATAAACCAATGCCCCGAAATATGTATGTTTGTATCAAATGATATTTATTGATGTCTTTCTCTTTTAAATTACTTTCCTATTTTGAGCTCACCATGACCCAAAACAATAAGACCACTGGTTCCTCCTTCCCCTGAGCTGAGATACAGATGAGGTACACTGATGAGTTCTGAGAGTGATGAAACACAGGTCTGTGTCTTCTGTTTTCAGCCCAACTGGCAGAATACTCCCCTGCTTAAAGCAGAGCTCGCCTAAAGTCTTTCATGGTGATTTGCACATATTTCCCATGATGCTTTGCAATATTGGGTAAATGTAATGCCATATTTCTTGGAAGCTTTGCTTTATTGACAGTGCCCTTCCAGGGTAAACCTTGCTTCAGTGCTTTTGGATGAAGGTTCTTTGTTTTTAGAATAATACATATTTATTTGTACATTTTATGAGTACCTGCTTGCTATGCTGCTCTATGAGCAGATGTTCTGCACTGTTATAATAACTGGGTAGACTTGATTATACACTGAAATCAGTGAGGGTAATTCCCAATTATACATGAATATGAAGTTGCACTTATAAATAACAGCTTAAGACCATCAACAGACCAAAAAATACTTCCTCAAGCAGAGAAAACCACCACTTTTAAACCAGCAATTTTCAAAAACAAAATGCAGAAAGTATACAGTATATGGCAACTTAGTTTTTTAATACACCCTCAGTGTGTGATGCCTGGCTAAACCAATCAGGCTTCATTCTCATAGATTAGGTGGCATTGCACACCTCTGGTGTGTAAAAAAAAAAACTCAAGAAACTGGTGAAAAAAATTCAAGAAGGCTTATTGGCTGAGAGGTATTTGAATCTGGGATTACATTCAACAACATAATCATGGTTTCAAATGGCATATGGCCACCAGCCTCCTCACTGACAAGAAATCGATCTGACAGCAATGGACAGCCAGACAGCTACACTGAAGCTGCGCATGGTAGGAGCAGCTCCTCACGCACTGCCACTCACATTTTCAAAAGCAGCAACACGTGGCAACAGCGCGTGAGTGGCAGCAATGGAGGAGTCATCTTTTTTTTTCTAACTAAACAAAACACAAACCAGAGACCCCAGACTGGAACAACAAGTGAGCAAGTCCCATTTGAAATTACACTGGGCATTGGCTGGGGTGATAAGAGCGAGCGATGGCTTACGTGCTTTCAGAAATGAAACTGCCGCTGAATGCGGCATACAAGAAAACGCCAGCTGTCCACACAACCCAGCAACAGCTGCTCATGATCTCATGTGGGATGGCGCGTGTCATCGCTCCAGCCACTTCTCAACACAAAAAAAAAAAAAAACAGAAAATGAAGAAAACGAAAGGACCACAAAACACAACACACACTGTGGATCTTTCTTTTTAAAACCACTTCTACTGGCCTGCCCACAGCTTCATCTAGCAATAACCACTCCTTCATTTCACCCATTGGCAGCGAAAAAGTGAAAGTGTCCACCTTGACACTGCGCTTCTCACAGATCAGGTTTTGCAGAAAAACACACACACACACACACACACACACACATATCTTCACCCAGTCCCACAGCAGGCAGTGGGACCGGGTCAAAGCCAGACAGAACACAGTTCACATCCTGGAGTACTGCTGTGAGAATGAGAAAGAGTTCACAGCCACACCTCCTCCATGAACTCCACTTACAATAGTACCACCTGCTGCCCAGGAACTATTTTGTTAAAACATACTCCTCCAACACCCCCCAAAAAAAGACACTTTCAAAAGGTTTTAAAATATTTTTTTTTAATAATAAAAATTTACAGCCAGTTCATAATAGCAATAATGCACTCCAGGGTGTGGTATATCATGGGATATCGTCACTTCTTGGGTGTTGGATGCCTGTGGCCTCGTGCCCAACCACCTGAGGCATGACAGTAACCCATGGTATACCACACCCTGTTGTGCATTATTGCTTAACTATACACTACACTGCATGTATTATTCTACATATTATGAACTTTCCTGTATGGTATGTTGCATCTGTGTTTCCTTAAATTTAGCAAGGGTGATATGTGTTTTGTACCCTACTGTTCCAATGGAGCCCCACAAAACTGAGATATAGTATATGGGTGCTGCCTATTGCCAATGGATTTCAGCAACTGCTGAAATCTTGTTGTAGTACAGTTCAAAGGTCAAAAAAGTTGTTGTACTATTGCTCTGACATCACATCGATAGTACAACAACTTTTTACCCTTGACCTGCTGCCTGATTGGCTCAGACGATGCACTATAGAGAAAAAAAAATGAAAAAACGTGGCGGCGCGATTTAGCGAGCGCCGAGCAACAAGACCACCGATTGAGAAGTCGGGAATTGGGACACGGAGAGCCATACATGACTCTTCTAAAACAATTTCATTTATTTTTCTCACCGATTTAAAAAAAGCGATGTGCTGAGGAGCAGGATGGAGCATAAGCTGAACAGGCGAGCAAGCAGAAGCACCAGAGGGGAAGCGGGGGCTAGCGCCCTACGGCAAGTAATAAAAAATAAATGTAAAACAAAAAAAAAACATATACTATAAAAACGGTGGATGGGTGAACATCCACAACTAGAATCTCGTCCCATCTCGGGCGATTGATGACATCAACGAGACCTCTCGAGTTCTGTGATGTCATCAACTCCCTCGATGGAAACACAGCCTTGTTGTGGATGTTCACCCATCCACTATTCTATATGTTGTAGCTTATGGGGCCACTGTGAACTGACTGAAGTACATTTCAATAAATAAATCATAATTTTAGAAAAGGCTTTTAACAGGGGTAACATTTCTTACATTGTCCAATTCCGTTATGTATCTAGCAGATAACGTCAGTGTAGAAAGAGACACAGAAATATAGAATTTGTCAGCAGAAAAGGACCTTTAGGCCCATCCAGTTTGCCCCTTGTCCCTGCCTGTTCTGTCTCCCCTGACCCCTAGATCCCTCAATATGTTTGATAATCATTTACAGTCAATGTAACTCCTTCTGCTACCTTTTACCCACATCCTCCAGTGTGGAATTAAAGTAAATGTAACGTAAGTGTATTAAAGAACATAGAACCATAAATGTTGTCAGCAGAAAAAGCCCCTGTGCCCACCAAGTGTGCACAGCCTTAGCTACTAACTGTAGATTTTGTGAGGGATCTAGTGCCCGTCGCTCCCTTTTCCTCCCTCCCCTTTTGACACTGTCTTCCATAGCTCCATATGCCTATGCCGCTCATGTCTGAATTCTCCACTGACTTCACATGGACTACCCCCCCCCGCCGTAGCCTAGTCCACTCTTCCACCACCCTTTCTGAGAAGAAATGTTTTCTGATGTCCTCTTTATATCCCACCCCCCCAGTCAACTTCACTGAGATCCTCTGCTGCTTACGCCTACCGTGTAAACTAATCTCTGCTCTACTGTATTAATCCAGCACAGGTATTTGTACATGTCAGTCATGTCTCCTCTCCCTCCCTGCCTCCAGCATACATACATATATATATATATATATATATATATATATATATATATATATATATATATATACTGAGATTTGACATGCTTTCCCATAAGTCATATCCTGCTGAATCCCTGAATCATTCTGGTTATCCTGCTTCACGTCACTTCCAAACGACCCCTACCTTTCTTCACGATTGGTCTCTAGAATTCCACACAGTACTCCAGATAAGGATGTGCCTGTGATGTGTACAGTAGCAGAATTACCTCGCTCCTTCTATGGCTAATCCCCTTCCTATAGATCTCAGCACTGTATTCACCTTTCCCTAAAGATATTTGTTATTTTTTGGGGCGAAAACTTTAATAAAATCTTGAAGTGTAAAAAAAATGGAGAGGGTCGGCTTCTGACACCAACTGCTGGTGCAGCTACTGCATAATATGGCAGGGCTCTACTGTTCTGCGCGGCAGAATTTCGATTTCATGTGCAGGGCTCCTTTGGCTTCTGCGGCTTGATTTATTAATTTCTCTGGCAGAACACAGTTCTGCCATTAGCTAAATATAATGTGATGTCATTGATGACATCATGTGCTGAGCATAGAGGAGGGGCTTAGCCTGACAGTACAGAAAAACAGTATGTTTGAATGAAAATTTACCAAAAACAGTAAATTCTGTGGCACAATATATATTCTGCGGTATGATGCAAATTCTGCGGAAAATTCTGCAACCACAGAATTGCAGAATTCAAGGGGACTTGATTATGGGAGTGGTTGTTGATGGGCAGGGGTAGAGAGGATAATGAAAGCAACATGTAACAGATATTCAGCTACAACAGCCTCTGATGCTTGCTAATGGATTTAAAATGACAACTAGGTCTTTAGCAACCCCACACAGCATTTAACACACTGTATCGGAGGTTACTGCTCTGCTCTTACTCTCAAAATACTAACAAGGTGGAAGTGGTTCAACTTACCTCAAAGATGATGGACCAGAAACAACCTGAGGTGTAGGAGAGGTAGAAGAGAGGATTATCAGTGCTGGAAGATAATCTTTTTTTTTAAATCTTGCTGCGTATCTGGGACAGTTCATTAGCCTCCAACAGTCCTCGCTGCAAAACTACTTGACTTTGCTAAAGATCTGGAAAACAGAAGGGAAGGAATACATTGCTCAGTGTTACTAACATCTTGGAATAGCCTGGTCCAGTGTTTTTGTTTTATTTATTTAGCAGATTTATTGAATTTCATTGACCAGTTAAACCTGCTGGGCCTACAGGAGTCTCTTTTTCAGGGCTTTCTAAAATATTAAATACAGTCACTTCCACTTACATACAATTCTGATGTATGCAATTTTCAGATACATGCAAATTTTTCTTCAATCCCAAATCATTTCCTAGTCTGTGCGGTTTTTGTTTGGCGGGAGGGGGGTCGTATGCATAGTAAATCTCAGTTGTATGCAACTTTTTCAGCAACGCAACTTTAATTTTTGTAGGCACCCTTTCCAAAAGGCTCAGGGTGCCATACAGGGGAACAGAACAATAAGATGCAACAGTACTTAAAACATAACACACTAAATACAAATATAAATACTGTAAATAACTAGCTAAAATATTAGTCCATTTCAAAGAAATTATTCTCTGAGAGACCCCTTAAAGGCATCCACTTAGCAGGCAGAATGAATGCTAAGGAGAGAGAACTCCATAGAACTGGTGCAGCAACCCTAAATGTTCCATCTCCCATCCATTTAACACTGTTTCTGGGGACAACTAGAAAGCCTGTATTGACTATTAAAGCTGAGAGAATGGATAGGGGTGTGAAGAGACAGGAGCTCTTGTAGGACATCCAGACCCAGATCATGCAGAGCCTTGAATATTAACAAGCTTATCTTAAAGCTGATGCACCACTAAACAGGAAGCCAGCTCTGAGTATTCAGAACTGGCATGATGTGGTCATTTCGGGATGTTCCAAATATCAGCTGAGCTGCTGCATTCTGGACCAACTGCAGGCGACACATCACACCTCCAGATAACCCTAAGAAAAGAGCACTGTAATTATCCAGCCTTGAAGTGATGAAAGCATGGATTATCGTAACCAGGACCATGGGCACAAGATGCAGTTTGATCCAGGCAACATAACATAGGTGGAAAAACATTGTGGACTACAGCCAACATCGGATATTCAAGTGTAAACTTGTAGTCCAGAGTGACACCCAGATTCCATACCCCATCCACAGCACAAAGTATACTGCCATTTAAAGAGGGCAACATGGCATGACTTCTCATTGCTGACTCACAGGGACCCAGTTTGACAGTCATCCCCTCAATCTTACCGGGGTTGAGACTCAACCAGTGTGGGGCCATTCAGTCACTTGATTTCCTGCGGGCACCACTCTAAAACAGAGGCAATAGTGTTTCCATCAGGTGCACAAGACAGATGTAGCTGAGTATTATCTGTGTAGAAGTCAGATTCGGTGCCATACCATCTTATAATCTCATCCAGCGACAGCATGTACATGGCAAATAACATGGGATCCAGAATCCAGCCTTGCGACACTCCAAGTAGGTCTAGAAATGGAATTACCTAGGCACACCTGCTGTGTCCTGCTGGTAAGGCAGTACTCTAACCAGCTTAAGACAAAGTCAGTGAGCCCAATATAGAGCCCCGTGTGATCCAACAGCACTTTATGGTCCACCGTGTCAAACAACGATTAGAGATCCAGAAACACAAAGACAGACCAGTGTCCTCTAGCCCTCCACGTGAGATCATGCAGCACCTTGACAAGCGCCATAGAAGCGCTGTGTCATGGCCTAAATCCCCACTTGAGAAGCTCATAGATGTCAAATTGTACCAAGTGAGTCTCAAGCTACACCGCCACCACCTTCTTGATAACCTTCTTCAAACAGAGAAGGTTCGAGACAGGTCTGTAATTTACGAGACTGTCAGAGTCTAAAGATGGCTTCTTTAGTAGGGGTCTCACCACAGCCCCTTTTTTTTCTTCTATTTTCCACCCAGGGTTCCACGCTGGTAGATGGCTTTGACTCCCTCCTCAAGGGGCTCTCATCCAGCCTGAGAATCATGGGTGCTGTCTCAACCCCAGCCACGTGACCGGCAAATCCCCCATGAATTTCCCTCCATAGTGGGGAAGGGAAATGCATTCAAATCCAGTTTGGCCGGTCTGGCTGTGGGTCAATATCGCAATCCAGCTTCATGCAGCCCGGCAGTACTCCTCCTGCTTTTCCAGTTTTTGTCCCTCCCCATTGCTGGGGTATGATGATCAATGTGCGCATGTGGAGGCGCATGCATGTTGCAGAGTCTGCAGTACCCTCCCGTCTTGTTGGCATCCCTGCCCCGCACTACCCACAGGCCTGCACGTCGGGATAGTCATACGGTGGGACTGCAATTCACCCTCCCCGAGAGGAGAGCTGTCCTCCAGATGCTCTATCCTCTCCCTCACAGCTGACCCGTGGTGACCCGCTCGCACCACGTACCCAGGTCATCGGCATAGCAGGAGGTAAGGCACCAATGACTCAGCCCTCCACGCCACTGGGACGGCCCCACCACAGCCCTTTTCAGGGATGCAGGGATCACCCCCCTTCTTCAACCAGCACTCAACATTCTCAGTGAAAAGGGACCCCAGAGATTCCAAGCAACCAGTAAGTAGCAAAGTAGGCCCAGGGACCAGGGTACAGCAAGTGAGCCAGGAGACCACCCGTAACCCCTCCTCTTCCACAACTGGGTGAAACTCTGCCTAGGATGGTAGCATGTCAAAGCCTCAGCCCACGACAGGTCACTTGAGGAGATCCTATGTCTGTATAGAGGATACCTTGTCAACAACGAACTGGTTGAACTCTTCGCACTTTTCTGTAGGAAAAAAAAACTTGTTCAGACCATAGACAGGTGAGATTAATCAACCTGTCTATGGCACAGAAGAGTGGAGCCGGATGTTTTTTTACAGCTGCAATTGCCCTTGACAGAAACTCTGTCTCTCTTCAGGGTGAATGCCTGCTAATAGTATCCATAGTGAACCCTCCGTGCCAATTTGTCCTCCATGGAACAGGACCTCTGCCAAGAACACTAACTCCCATCCCTCAGTTTCTTCAACTATCACAACTGATAACAGTACCATAGTGAGCTGTGGTGGAATGTCGAGGGCTGGACATGATAAGATGCCAGAGGGTCCAAGGCAGTCATGAGAGCTGTACTGTAGCTCTTCACCACCTTACTGATTCCCGAGGCAATGCTGGTATTGTGCCTGTGATGTCCAGTACTCTACCCCAAGGGGTTTGCTAGGTTCCAGAATATATTTTGCATGGTACTGAACCATTTCCACGGGGGGGGGGGTACTAACACAAGGGGCCCTGCAAAGAAACAACACGGCATCGTAATCTGACCAAACAACTGGACCAACCTTGACTTCACTCATGACACGATCCAACAACACCAGGTACAAGGCATGGCCATCAAGGTGGGTACCATAGATAACTGTGGAAAGAAAAGGCTACACAGAAAGGCAATGGTGTTAGCCCAAATGTCCCAATTTCAGTTCAGTAAGGGTGCCACTCACCAGCGCGCTTGCAGACTCAAGGATTCACAGGAATCATAAATATATTGCAAAAGTCCAATCCTTTATGAACGGTTATAAAATCGGACGGGAATTTTCTGGGTCATGATTGGCTGAGAGGTACCTTTGGCCGTGTCCTTATCAGTGCATGCCTGCCAACCAGTACCTCTTCAGCCACTCAGAACTAACCACACAGGAGAAATCATGCTTCCAAGAATGAAGATCTGTGTGGCCGGGCTGCCCATCTGCCTGTCCCCCCCCACCGCAACACAACGTCTGTTACTGCAACCAACTGTTTACACTACACAGCAGGACCACAGAAACACTTTTTTATTCCTTTCCCCGCATATACAGATAAGAATCTGACCTCTGCAGGTTGTGAAGAGAAACTGATCCGCTGAGCATTGTGAGTGCCACGGCTTCAAAAAAAAGCTCATACCCACTCCTCTACAACTCACTAGACCTGGTACGTCCCCCTCCTCCACTGGGTCTTTCAGAAGATTTTATTTTAACATTCCCAGTTTCTACATCTACAGAGCGAGCAGCCAAAACCATGATCAGGGAAGCAGCACTAAATACGGCGGCTAGTGAGTGACACGCACACTCGCTCCCACTCCTCACAGGAAAACTCATTCTGTGTTCACTCACTTATTCAAATAAACACACACACACGCACACAAGAAAAAAAGAAAAAGCACATTGTTGAGGCTTTTGTGTGTGTGTGTGGGGGCAGACAGACACTACGGAGAAGCACTAAATACAGGAGCTGGCGAGGACCCGCGCTCCCACTCCTCTCTATAAAATTCACTAGCCGTTTGCTCCCTAAATAAAAATAAACACACACACACAAAAAGAAAAAGCATATTGTGTATGATTTTGTGTCTAGAGTAGGAGTGGGAGTGGGGAGGAGGGAACAGACAGACACCACAGTCCCCTAGTTAATTTTAATCGAACATGTCCACTACAATACAATGACAAGGACTATTTTTTATGTTTTTGTATTGATAATATCGTATTTTTTAAATCTTTTTATTTACACTTTTTATGTGCATTTTTATTTAAATTTTTTACTGGGGGACCCATTTTATAAGCACAATAAGACACTCCGAGGTATGAGTTATGGCCGGATAAAAGCACTTCCCAGGTGCTAAAGGCACTTGGCGCAGGCGCCTCATGCCTCATAACACACCTGGGTGTGCTCTTATCAGGCCATAACCCACACCTCATCCTGTCTTTTGCTTGCACAAAGCATTAACAGACCCAGTGGTCAGGCGTGCACCCACGGGTCTCAATGTTTCGTGCACATGCACTTTGACTAGAGAGTCTTGGACTTATAATCGCAATAACAACCTCAAAGCTGGTCATTTCTTGGATTAATGACTGACTGGAGCCTCGGGCCACCCATCCCCCCAACCTGTCATTAATCCCTCAGAAATGACTGGCTTCTCGGTCATTACTGCTTAAATACTACCCTTTAAAGTGAAGAGGAAAGGCAAAAATGGGATGCAGTGACTTTGTAGTATATGCCAGTTTATAGTCAGAGCCAGTATGTGTCATCATCCCAGTCTCATTTCCATTTGTCATGTATTAAACAACAAATATTGTTGTTTACACTGTAAGCACAAAGAGGGCTGTTTCTGTAGAACTTTGAGCTGTACTTCCTTTTTGTGGCAGCAAAGAAGTGTAGCTTGTCTCAGCTTGAAGATGTGTCAGCATGTAAACCTGCAGGTGTTCCACCCCCATCACACAGTGGTTAAACAGAAATGCTTAGGTGGGGGTACTTTCACCTCTTGTTCTGCAGGTGGGAGAACAGTCATCTTGAAGTAGTGGAACTCTCCTACACTATTCAATGAAGAATGACAGGTGTAAGAACACTTACACGAATGTTTAAAAAAAAAGTGGGGACACTGAGTTGCTGTGCGTTCATGCAAACACACATGTTGTTTGGACACCTTAATTCACCAGCTGTAGCTGATGAGAGCTAATTATGGACTAATCAGTGAACAACGGCTCTGTCCTTTGGGCCTTTTCCCTTATGGACAGACTTTTCAAGTCCACTGTACATTTCACTGCTGGCATTGTTTAATCACACAGGCTAGTTATTTTTAATTGTGCCATGGTGGGGTTGGGGGGGGGGGTCCCACAGAGAACAGCAGAAAAATCTTACCATAGCATGATCTCTGAATATGTGACATGGCTGTGAGTGGGCTACAAACACAATGACCAGACCCTCATAACTGGAGAAAACTCAAGGAGTAGTCAAGGGGTATGGTAGCTGGTTTCAATGCAAAATCATACAGCTAGGGCACAGTAACCCAGGGACGGTGTATAAAATGGGGGAAGAGGCACTGACGGTCACTAAACAGGAAAGGGACCTTGGGATTACCATATCTGATGACGCTGCAAGGCAGTGAGGAAGGCAGCAGGCAGGATCAGCAGGATGCTGGAGTGCACAGGGAGGGGAATCACCAGTAGAAGGAGACAGATAGGGTTACCACTGTATCAGTCATTGGTGAGACCCCACCTGGAACACTGTATCCAGTTCTGGGGACCACATCTCAGGAAGGACGAAGACATGAAAGAGGCTGTCCACAGGAGAGAGAAATGGTGCAGAGGCTGCATCATAAGCACAATGAGGAGCGACTGAGTGATCTCTATGTACACCCTAGAAGAAAGGAGGGAGAGAGGAGACATGATGTAGATTTGTGAGTACCAGATGGGGGTGAATAGGGTACAGGAGGGGTGTATTTTTCAGAAGAGAAGGTGCATGAGAACACGGGGGCATGCAATGAAGCTGGAAAGTGGGAAATTTAGGACTGATATGAGGAAGTACTTCTTCACTGAAAGAGTGGTGGATGCCTGAAACAGTCTTCCAGCGGAGGTGGTGGGGCGGGGCAAAAACAGTGGTGGCCTTCAAGCTCGCATGTTATAAACACAAAGGAATCTTGCTAAGGAATGTAACCCAAGCACCACCTCTCAATGAGCTACTACCCCTGCCTGCTGCCCAAGATGCAGGTTGAGGGGCCAGGGTTCTGATTTGTCTGATAACAGGGGTCTTTACCGACAATAACACTACTTGTATGGTCCCTCCACCCAGAGTGACTTTCAAGTGGGTTTATTAACAAACTAGCACAACCCTCTGGGAAGTTGTACCTACCCACAGCCCCTACCAGTGGTCCCACACATGGACTGATACAAAACACTATACTTGGCTTTGATTGGCACAATTACTAGTGGGCACTAATAATATGCTCATGGCAACACCACTTACCAACAGGGTCTGGACCTCCTGAATACACTATGTGCACCTGTAAGGAATGTTTTTAGCAACAGTAATAAATATTTTAGCTCCCACAATGACCCAGCACACAGTAATAATATGCTCATGGACCCAGATGACATTCAAACAGTGAAACTGATTTATTGTGGGATTTTAACAAGGGGAGGGGATGTAGATTAGAGTCAGCTTCAGAGCAATTTTTCAGGCTTGTGTAAGTACATTCCAATTACAACCACTAATACCTGGCCAGTCCAGCTATAGCTTCTGGGTACCGGGATTCTACTTAGTTGCAGGCCTGAAGCATACCAGCTGGTTGGCTGGCGTTGCAGCTGGTTGGGGCCCTTAAATAAAATAATGATTATGGCTCTTTCTGTACTTGACAGTAGCAACAAAAACTGTAACAGATCATCCTGCAGTTTGTAATCCTGAGACCCGATGGCCTGCAAACAGTCTAGACCGCAACTTTAACTTTAAAGGTAAAGCAGATGACAAACACTTTTTATTTTGTGGTGCAGGGTCAAACCCTGTTGTACTCACTAAACCAGGACCTCAAGAATAATTGCCAAGCTGGTTCCTCTCGAGGACTGATGCTTAGCTGTAGGCTGCAGGTTTCATCCTTTTTGACCAGGACCAGGATACAGGGACCAGGGCTAACACGACTCACCCCCACGCCAAGGCCTCCCCCACCCAAGGGTGGCCTCAACCCGGGACGAACTTCACCACAGGACCTTACTCCCCAAACCGGACTTCCAGCAGCTTTTGTCTCACAAGCAGCAACAGTCTCTTAGCAAGGTTGTTTGGCATCACATGTTAAAACTCTGGCACAGTCTTAGGTCACGCAGCTTACCCACTTGCAATCTGCAGTCCTGGGAAAGTAAGCTGGCAAAACAGAATTTCAGGTTTCCCTCTTTTGGCAACAGAGCTGGAGACAACTCCGGTAGCCCCAGGCTTCAGTTTCAGGCCACATTCTCTGAGGCAACAAATCTCTCATCGAAATACAGCTTGGAGATCTTTTAGGTACTCTGACCCTCTTCAGTCTGGAATTTTATCTCAGAGAAAATCACTTCTTTTCTCCCTTTGGAGTCGTTTAAGGCGGTCTGCTATACTGGGTAGTTCCAAATGATCCACTTAGGATTTCAGGCTGGGAGGAGGTAAACAGGCCTCTCCCCAAATTCTACGAGTTGAGAACAGAGTCTCCTCATGGGCCAGAAGCTCAAGCCAGACTAACTGTGCAGCAGTTTTTCTCAACTGACTGAAAAAGGAATCTCAGAATGCGGTTGGCTGCCCCCGCTGTCAGTCACAGTTTAAGTGTCCCGATTCATTAAAATGGGTGCCAAGCACACAGTTCACAGTTTCTCCCAGCCATATACCATTGAAACAGCAACGGAAATACCGCAAAGACCATTACAGCGACAGAATTGGCAGTTCACAGTAATGGTCCGCAGTATTTCTGACACTGCTTTCTTCAGTGATGTTGCCCCTTCCTGAAGCAACTCCAAGTCCAAGTTGACAACCTAAAAATGCATGGGGGTGTGGGGGTGAAGGCCCCCACAGAAAACACTGTCTTCTAATGACAGCACAATGCCAACTGTTGGCATTATTCTGTTGCTGTAATTCCGATTGACGAATTTCCTGTCGATGCAGCTTGGTGGGATCTCTCCCAGCAGTCGTAGTATTAGGACACATTAGGACCCCTTGAGTTCCGACTGGCTCACCAGTAGGGTCAAAATATTAACATGGCCGCTACTGAGTAAAAAGTAAATAGTCCCAAATGTTAAAGTACATTTTAAATAGAACTGTCTAGCTTTAGAAACAAACAGCTACAGCATTCAGTAGAGCTTCGGTTATACTTGTAAGCGACTATACAGTGGAATTCATAGGGCTGCTGCCTGGCCGGTCGTGAGCTCCGGTTCCCTTGGCCCCAGCACAGGCCATGCATTGCATACACAGGCTGAACCTCTTAAAGGCATAGTGTGACGACACTGATGTGCACATTTGCTCGGGAACACAGCAACACTCTACATTTAGGACTTATATTTTCAGTACTGGACATGCCAGACTCTCCAAGGCAGAGCATCAGTGTGACCCTTTCAGGCAGGGAGCACCACAGTGCTAACAGAGATGACCCATGGTAAGCCCAGCATTTTTGGGGGTGGTTACAGGAAGCTGGTTGGGGAGGGAGTAGCCAGAGATTAGGTCAGCAGTGACAGTATAGGCAAGGACAAAATGGACAGACTGGGTGGGCCAAACAGTCCTTATCTGCTGACAAATTCTGTTTCTATGATCACAAAAACTTCAAGGCACCAGAAAAACCTTGCCTTACCATGCTCTCTGAATTATGACATGGCTGTGAGTGGCACACAAACAACACAGTGAGCAGACTCACAACTGAATGGCACCAGGATTACAGAGTACCAATGTGGTTGAACTGTAAATTATACACTTTAACCTTCATCAGTACCAGCTGTGCATGCTAGCTTGCCTTACCTGCAAACTTTTCACTTAAATTTTTTTTTTTATTTTAGTCTTTGGTAACCGGGTAAGGCTCACTAGGCACAAGTGCCTGTTTTCAGGGGCGACCTGGGAGCACTGGGCAGTTAAGTGACTTGCTCAGAGTCACACAGTATGCAAGTGGAGGTTGTGAGAATCAAACTCAGGTCTGGTCTGCTGGATGTATCGAGCTTGTTCACACCTCGTTCCTCTAACATCTAGGCTATACTGTGCAAACATGCTTTCATTTCGGGGCCTCTGTTTGGGGTCTGTTAGCTGTCTCTGCCTCTGCTGTGCTACTGCCGCCTGGGTGACTCCAGGTGCCAGTCAGCTGGATAGCAGCAGTTGAGGTGATGGGATGTCAGACATGCTCCGTCCCGCAACGCCTTGTTATGTTCACAGATGCCCAGAAGTTACAGGAGAAAACATGGTGGCAAAACCCCACACTGGCAAGTACCACTTCCATAGTGCATGTTTGGACAGAACCCTGACTTGAAAGGGCTGTGGGGGGTGGGGGTAAGTCAGGGGTCCAAGAGTGGTAAGTGTGCAGTGATGGGGGCGGGGAGGTTTGCACAAGGTAGATGAGGTTTGAAGACCTGACTAAGGAGGCATATGGTGAATGTTTAACAAAAAAGGAGAGTGAAACCCACTGCTATATATGCATCTGTTTTGGATAAAGGCAAACAAAGCCATCTAAGGTGAAGATGAAGGGTTTAAAGAAAAAAGATTTTCAGGTTTCATGAGATTTCTGAAACTGGGGACTGGAAATAATCCACAGATCCAGCCCTCTTTACAAAAAAAAAAAAGGCATGCTATTTTAATAAGCGGGGCAGAAAGAAACTAAAACCTTTTTTAATTTATTCTCTTTGATGCTTGGACCCACAGACTAAAAAACAAATTCCCTTTGCTTCTTAACCTCTGACCTATACACAAGGAATTATACCTCGGAGTTGACATCAAAAGGGCCCCGTACACAATAAATCAACTGCGAATGACTGTAACATTATTTCAAACCCACAGACTTCTTTGTTTTCTTAGCAGAGATTTGTAAAATGATAAAGCAGATGGCTGGAACTGGAACATTCTGATTGGCTGACAGCATTCTAAAGGGTCAACACCTGGAACCCTCTCCTGTACCAGCAGAACCATCAGAATGTTAACCATAAAGACTTTAATTTAAAGAAATAAAATAGTTAAGAAATGGGCAGGGTTAGGTTAACTTTAGATAACCTGACCGAGAGGTGAGATATAGCATAGCCAAGCTTTTTACACCCCTAAGGATAGATTAATCAATGTGAATCAATCCCTGTTGTGCTGTAATGCTATTATTAAACAAAAATGTTTTCATTTCTTCTGAATGACTGTTTTGACAACTAAAATTTCAATTTTTGTATTGTACATGTGGGGTTCTAGACACTAATTACCCTAACCTTTTCAGAGTGCTGTCAACCTATCAGAATACTCAATTTCCAGTCATTGCTTAATCGTTTAGCTTAACAATAACATTAAGTCATTCTAGAGGTTAGTTTTGTTCTGTTAATCTTACCATAGGGGCATAAGGCAGTCAGCAGCACCCTGGGCCTCGTGACCCCCTATAGTTCAATTATCTGGCAGTCAGCCAAACCCTGGCTGTGTCTTAATGCTTAAATTGGCTAGTGACTTGGTTCCCAACACCAATGCAGTGTTTCACTATGAGATGAATCTGCAGTCTTGAAGCAGCCACAGATGGCAGCAAGTTAGTCTGATAATGTAGCAGCCGTAGGTGACCCTTGCTTATGTGGGGCAGCAGGAGGAAGCCTAAGCATCCCTAGGGATCTGTACAAAGGCATTATATGCAAATATACAGTTCGGACCTCCCACCCACACATCGGTGCAGGTAAGCACTGTAGCCACAAGCCAGGGAACCAAAAACAGGGGCTCACTCACTCTCAGTGGTAGCACTTGGGGTACACTAACCTCAGTATCTTATGCATCCGTCACTGGGGACCAAATCAGTACTGCAGTCTGAAATTACGAGGGCAGCCCAATCGAAGGCACTTGTGTTTTGTGTGGGTTTTATTTGCAGTTATTGCTACTTTTCCTCCTCTGGCTGAGCCCCTATTAGTAACTGACCCTCCCAGCTCTAACACCCCAGCTTCTCATGGACTTACCATCCAACTCTAGCCTTCCTCATGGCTCCCCCTTCCCCCCACTGTGATGGGGACAGCCCAGAGGCCACAAAATGTTCCTCAGGCAGGAGGCATGCCACATCGCTGGGTAGTGGGCCTATGGAGGGTCGGATCCTTCACCCTGCCCAACTGGTGTTTTTCCTCTTCCTGTGTGTTCCCAGGAGGGTAGGCGTGCAATGCCCATACAGACAGCCCTGCGCACAGTTTCACACGCAGGGCACTGGCAACTGCTGCTCCTCTCATCCCCAACATTGCAGCCCCTGGCTGCCAAACCCCAGACACTGATAGGGTCAGTTGTACACCAAAGGAGAACAGCAGTCAAATGGACACTCAATTCCGCTCCCCAGGCTGCCCATCTGACGTCCCGAATGCGCTCTCGAACCCAGATCGCTGGTGCTGCAAGCTGTACTGCTGCTGCTGCACTGGCAGGCCAGCCAAAATGAAAGGCAGTTCTGACCCCAGAGGACATCAAGCTTCTGAGCATAAACTTGAGAGAACTAATGGGAGAGCTGAGACCAAGCTCCTGTCTACTTTCAAGAACTGCTTCCTGGAATAGCATGTCCAATGAGGAAATAGATTCTTAACCTTGTTCTCAGCAGTTGGATAGGGTCATCTTTACTGGGAACATCAAGCTACCCATGGGAGAGAGTGACCACAACTGGATAGCCTTCTTCCTTGTGACAGTGAAGGTGTATGCTCTGGTGCTGTATGAGTACCCGGAGGAGGAGGGTTCTTGGCAACATCCGTCAGGGATCTGCTGCTGGGGCCAGTGCTGTTCAACATTTTCATCACCGGTCTGAAAGCTTCGGTCCCCAGCTGGCTACATAAGTTAAATGATGACACTAAGCTGCCCAGGGTGATGGACTCTCTTGAGAATGAAGACAAACTTCCAAAAGATGAGACCAAATTAGGTGACTAGTCCAACCAAGGATTTAATGTCTGATCAGACTTCAAGACTTATATTACCAGATTCAGGGTGAGAACCCAGAAGCATCTGAGAATGATAGAAACGTGAGAGGGCAAAGCCTGTATAAGTGTGATTTTATGAGAGTTGAACCCCAAGATGAGTCAATGATCTATAAGTCTATGAGCCTGTCATTGGAAGGCCTGGTTGACAAAAGGTTGGTTAAATAATGGAGGGGGCATGCTACCAGGAGGCCAAAAGATCCAGAAAGGCCCAAAAGATCAAAAGGTGAGGCACAGCCAAGGAATAGGAGAATGTTGGAAGAAGTTCAGCAGGAAGGTGAGTCACCCCCAGTGGCGGGGAGGGCTGAGCAGCACGGCCCAAAGCCAGAGGGCGAGCAAGGAGAGCCATGCAGGGAGGCAGCAGGGGCAACTGAACAGCAGGAAAAGAAAGCCTGCAGATCTGACACTGCTCAGGAGAAGAGATGGAGGAGCGGGAGAGGATGGCAAACACAAGCAGCGATGACCTCACTTCTAAAAAAGGGACAAGTCAAATGCCAACCAGTCCAGGAGTCCACCAGGAGGACGTGCAGCCAAGCTGACCAAACTAAGGCCTGGAGTAAGAAAACAGGAAGAACAGGATTGCTGTCCTGAAAACTGCTGACAGGGACACTGGGGAAGGAAACTTACCTTGAATAAGCAGACAGCAGGCTCCAATTCACAGCCATGCCAGAGGGCACGGAATAGTCACAATACTACAAAGAAAACAGAGGCAGAAGGGAATACCCAGGATGGAGGCAGATTTGGGCCCCCCCAGACTCAGACACTAGAGGAGCTGTGGGTGGCAGTGGCAGCCAGAGGCCATGTCAAAAACAGCTGTACAGCAGGGGAGGCCTTGTTTGAGGTTGCAAGCAGTGGTCAGCTGCTACAAGCAGGACGCTAACAGTTACGCTGCCGACATGGATGGGATTAGGCAATGGGAACAGACAAGGTAGGAATGGAGAGGCTGCAGACAGCAATAAAAATGAACTTTAAAAGGATGCTGAAGCATGTGCGGTTAAGTACCCCTCAGTGAGGACGCTGCCTCATTAGCTGCAGCCAGCCTTCAGTTCTGCTCACGCCAACTGAGATTTTTTTAATTTACTTTGGTGGCTGACTGGAGACTCCTTTGTTTCTATAGATGTTTGTTTCCCTTTTGGGTACTAACGTCTTGCCTTCAGGCCAGCAACCACCCAGCCCACTGGCCACTAGCCCCACCACTTGCACACTTTCCACACAGCTTGCCTTCCAAGGCAGGAGACCCTGGGAGGATCATTCTCCTAGCCTAGCTACTGATCCAGTTAGAGGGCAGCAAGGGCATATGGGATGAGGGGACCAGTTTACTGGCACCCTTCACTGTAACAGCACCCAGGATGTTTCTCCCCAGCATTCTTTATAATTCTAGGCCACCCACATGAACCCAGTGACGTGGGTTCAGGTGTGGAATCAAGTCACGACCTTGAGGCTAGGCCAAGCTGAGATAACGACGGCTCCTCAGTACTCCTCAGTCAGGGTGGATTGATGGCAACTTCTGGCAACACTGACCTCCCTGCAGTTGGGCCAGGGAACATGACTCAAGCTGCAGGGATGCTGTAACATCTGAGGTTGACATAGACACCACACATGCCATGGGATGGAGGGAAGAATGCTGGAGAGCAAACCAGGGACAACAAAAAAAGCATGTGTGTAACCCCTAGGTGGCACTATCCCAAGGGCTGCTACCCCTGCCTACGTGACTAGTTGCAGGTTAAGGGGCCTGGGTACTGAAAATGGGTGCCTACACCTGGAGTACTGGGTTAGTAGTAGCTTAGCTGACCTGGATACAGCCCTCCAGGACACTGTGACCCCCCATCTTTCCCTTCTGGTGGCCTAAACAATGAACAGCATACACAGGTACTGTACAGTAGCCCCAATCAACATACAAATCCCCACTGTGTTTGCACTTACCACCAGGGCTGGTTCCACCAGTCCTACCCTGGAGACCCCCTGTAAAATAAGGATAGGCACAGCAGGTAACAACAGTACAGTGCTTCTGGTACAAAATGGAACCACAGTCAGGTTAAATGCAAAAATAATTAGATCGGATTTATTCAGGGGGAATGAACAAGGGAGGGGCGTAATTTGGCTGATTAGTTCTGTAACTGATTCATTCAGGCAATCATGCATGCACTTTAGAGTCCCTTCACAGTCACACATTCTGGGTACCCAGTTGGAACAAAGGGGCTAGACTAATTTGATGCCCAGGGTAGGCTGCTGTTGCAGCTGGTTGGGGCCCTGTGATGGAAAGAAGAAGCATGCATAACCACACACACATTGTAATTGGAGCCAGGAGGCTCAGTTCATGATAAAAGACAAAACAACTAAATCAGATGCCACACTTAGATTGAGCTGTTGTTGCAGGGAGCTACCCTGGTGTTTACTCACGCTACCCAGTACAGGACACAGGATGGACAAAATGGAGGCTGCAGGATGACTTGCTGGTTTGCAAGGAGAAGCAGGGCCCTCACGAATCACTGAGGCGTGGTTTTTGTTTGAGGTGTTGAGCAGGGGGCTGATCCCCGGGCAAGTCTCTCGTCGACGGTTTTCTCTGCATCGCGAGTAGCTGGCTGGGCCAAGTTGGCAGGGCCCAGGTCGGGTGAACAGTTCGGATTCAGTCTGGTAAATGCTGGATGCAGCTTCCAGCAAGTGTGACACAATTAGGCAGTGGGGAACCAAATCGCAACCCACTAACAGCATTCAGCACACTTATAGTAAAAGACAAGCAATACCACAGTTTGGATGACAGTCTAGTTGCAATTTCAGTTTTTCCTGAGTAAAACCGTGATCTCTGTGGTGAATCAGACATCCTGACAGACCAATCGCGTGGAGCAAATCTTCGGTCTTCTTCAGGCAAAGGTACAGTCACAATTCGGCAGCTTTTGTCACAATTGGTTTGGATACAATCTGGCTATTTAAGCACTCTTTAAGGATCCCTTTCGAGGGACAGCAGGCAGACAGGCCAAACTCAGCCTTTCCACCAGTTTCACGCGTGACTACACAGGAGCAGCTGCTCGAATCACTTGAGATGTTCACTCTCTCAACTCCAAACTCAGACTGCCACTCTGCTGCAGGCAGCACTGGGACTTCCTCTGAGATCCAAAAGGATTGGTTGGTTGATTTATCTGTCTGTCACAGCTAGTGCTCCCCCTCCAGGTCTATTTAGGCGCCAAAGTGGAAAAACTACACTTCCTACAGAAATTCACTCTCATAAGACCCCTGGGGACAGACTCCGTTTTAAGGTCCCAAAAGGTACTGATTGGTGCAATACAGAAATGTCCATGCTGCAAAGAAAGGCAGGTTAGACAAACTACAATACCATTATTATTAGAGCAGCTAATCAGCAAACAGTTACCAGTTCTAACAGAGCTCCCTTTGCACCATTAGCGATGACAGAACAGAGCAATATTACTACAGCTCGGGCAGGACTCGAGCCTGGAAACACCCGACCCCTACCCAGATTAATTATACACTACAAAAATAATGTCTCTTAAAGAGACAGGCATGGAGGCTAACAGGGCACTCACATGCAAGCACTTTTACACCTGTAAAGACACAGAACACCTGCCTGGTAGTGGGCATTTATGCACACCCAAGGAAGACTTTTGGGAACCCCCATTTATACGGGGGTTACACATGCACCAAGCCATCTATTTAACAGTTGTCTGTACCATGCAGATCCCCACCAGCTGGACACTGGGGGCAGTGGCTGACGAGGCTGAAGAATCACTGACAGCGCACAGCAAGGAGTAGGTGGCGGCTCGGGGGTCAAAAAGAGTTGCTGAAAAAAAAAAAACAGTCCACCCTCCTCCCCTTGGTGTCAGTATATCCTAAATCTGCCTCATACATGCCCAGCATGCCCCAGCAGAAGGAGCAAGCTCCCTGGCCCAACTGCAGGGGTTGCTTAGTGCTGGAACCCACCACCAACCCACCTCAGCTGAGTGGGAGCTGCTTCAGCCCGGGCCTGCCTCCGACGTGGCCTCCCACATTTGCTTCTGAACCCTGGCTGCCTCAGCACTAGGCCATCAGAGTGAGCTGACGCCCCATTTTAATGATACTGTTAGCACCCCACTTTACACTGGAGACGTACTGTAGTGAAGTCGCCCAGGATGAAGCGCAGTGCTGCAGAGATCTGCAGTAGTTACTGCAGTAAACAATGGAATTTCAATGGGAGTTAATCCCTTTTGTCATGCAGTAAACCTGGGACACGGCGCTTCATCCTGGCTGACTTATCTGAACATACAGTGACCTCCACAAGCCCAGAACCTGCAAGTCTAAATCCACTCCAAAACTCTGGTTCTCCCACTTCGGAGTGCTGAGCCCTGTGGTTGTGCCAACAGGCCAGCAAGAGTTTATTAAGCGTCAGTGTGCTAAACTCTGCCAGTTTATTATGCAATGAGTCTTTTCAGTGCAACAGAGCTAAATGTTAGCAGATGAGCTCCGTTGATCTGCTGACTCACTGCCTGCTCTCCCAGATGTCCTCCAGAACTTGCATGGCTGCAGCTGCTGTTCACTGTCTGAGGGTATGCTGTGATCAGCAACCTCAAAAAGAAGAACATTTTACTCCCCTACCACTCTGTTATACTCTGCAGAACTGAGCTACTTCTGTGTTATACCACTACCAAATGTTACTTTTATTTGTGACTGTGTGATACTCAGGAACAAAGGTCCCATCTCTCTACCATAGTGGGGAAAGGGCAAGGATGAGGGTGACATGAGCTAATGTCAAACTGGCATTCTGTAGAAGAGCTGAAGTCCGACACACTGACACCAGAGAAGTTGGTCTAAGGGACTCAACCATTGTTGGAAATCTACTTTATGAGCTTTGGAAGTTGGGGACCCCCGTTCCCACTATAAGTCAATGGCAGTGATACTTGTGCTACCCAGGCTCACTTCAGAGCGGGGAGTCTGAGTCCTGGCAAGCACTCCTGTAATTCCAACACTGGACTCTACTTCCCTTCAGAACTTCAATGTCAAGATGCAGCATTATTTACAGGGAGCAGTCACGGAGCATGTCCAAGTTATTGGCAAGCCACATGACTGGCAACAGCCAATCAGCGACGCTGGAGACTGACAACTCCTTGCACCGCCCATGTCTCACTGTCATTTCTAGCTCTTTTGGGGGACAGGGACCTGGCTCCTGGAAGCAGTTCATTTCTAGCAAACAAAAAAAAAAAAAGATTTGTGATCAGAAAATTTAAAAACGTCCGACATCGTCAGAAAATTGTGTATTATCATTCTAGTTGGCTTATTCACAACATTCAACTGTAGTTTCCAGCAAGGCAGGCAGGTGAAATCTTGTGCTGCTGCAGTGGAGAGTGTGCTGTAAGCCTGCAGCACAGCAGGGTGAAGTTGTCAAACTGAGAAATGTAAAGGGGTGCATTTTTTGAATCATTTAACAATTTCACTTTTTTTGGTATTGATTGTTGGAGATGCAGGGCATAAATATCTATCTTTATATTTTTTGCCTGTGCATAAGCCTGCCAGTCAGTCAGTGAAAACTGAAGCAGGCTCCCGTGTGAGACACTAGGGCATGGATATTCAAATAAAAGCACAAGTGTGGCACAAATGTTTTTACTGTGCTTGTGCCTGTGCTCACCCCGGCTGCTTCTATGTTCGGTCGGATAGCGACCAGCGCTATCCAACTGACTATCAGGCCATGTCAGCACAGTGCTAAGTGCAACTGTGCTGCCCCGACACAGACTTAGGCTGTATATAGCCCACAGGGAATAGCGCTGCCTAAAACAGGATACCGCCAAGACACCTACCTGTTGGCGATATTCGGCTCAACCTTGCAAATGAGCCCATTGAGCATGCAAGGCACTTAGGGACCATTCGAATGCTCACCGTGGGCTCATTTGCAGCAGCCCTTAGTGCCACTGCCACATAGGAAATGTAAGTCCTGGTAGTCTAGTGTGACCCCCCCCCCCGATTTCTCCTCTGAGGTTACTGCAACATACCCTGGTGGTCCAGTGTGACCCATACATCTGATCACTCCTCTGAGTGCACTGCAACATACCCTGGTGGTCCAGTGTGCCCCCCACTCCCTGATTGCTCCTGAGCACACTGCAAGATGCCCTGGTGGTCTAGTGTAACCCCCACCCACAATTGCTCCTTTGAGCATACTGCAACATACCCCGGTGGTCTGGTGTGTCTCCCCACCCACTGATTGCTCCTCTTAGTGTATTTCAACATACTCTGGTGTCCAATGGTTCCCCATCCAATCACTCATTTCAAAGGGCTAACTGTGCTCTAGCATCTCGTGGTCTGCCCCCCGATCACCCCATGTACAATACTACAACTATGCACTGGTGGTTCAGTGTCCCCCCATCTCAACCTCCCCACTCACATCCCACCTCCACTTATCCCACCTTACCTGGACAGCCGCACTCTTCCAAGCACAATACAGGGCCAGGCAAAGCCCTCCTCTCACTTCTGCAGATGACTGCTTTATGAGCTGCCACTGACTGTGTACAGTAGAAAGCTGTACACACGCTCATTGACAGCTCATATGTTGCCTGCCACTGATGTGAGAGAAACACTGTGCCAGTCACCATACTGAGCTTGGAGGAGTGCCAGTCATCCAGGTGAGGGGGAATGCGGGAAGGTGGGATGTGAGATAGTGGGTCCGGTGGCAAGACACTGAACCACCAGAGCTTAGTTGTAATAGTGTACATGGGGGGTTGGGGGGAACAACTGGACACGAGGGCATAGACAATCATTTGAAACAGGTGATCGGGGAGATGGGGGGAACCACTGGACACCAGGATGTGTTGAAATATGCTCAGAGGAGCCATCTGGGGGTCACACTAGACCACCAGGGAATATTTCAGTGCTTGTACAGGAGTTCAGGGGTGGTGATCGCAGTACAGCTGCCCTACCTTGGGGAATCTAGGTTAGCACACACAGTTAAGAGGTGGCCTGCAGCAGCAGTAAACATCGCTACTGGGGGGGGTTGTTTACCACCACTGCAAACCTTTGAATATACTGCTGTGCCAGTATGCATGTGGGGACCCCCTTACTTGTGTAGGTGCAGCGGTATTTTAGTGCTTCGGCGCTGCCGGGCTTCTGAATATTTTTTTATTTTTTACTTATTGTGATCTTGGAATGACACCTTTGAGAACAAGCTCATTACATAGGTTCCACATCAGAACTGAGACAAACAAGTTACTGGAATTCAGTAAAAAACAAAATACAATGATTGTTTAGACAACAAAGTAACAACTGAGTAAATGTCGGTATTGTACAATGTATACCAACTTTAAAACCAGCAACACAGAGCATTTGATAAAAATCACTGGGCAGGGGAGAAAAAACATCAGCCCAGAAGGCGTTGTCAGATGAAAACAGGAGGAGAAGAAAAGACATAATTCAAAGTAGTGAAGCGGCAGGCATCCGAAGCGGCCCAGACAGATGGGGAGGTAGGAAGTAGATGGGAAAATGGGAGAAACGGGGGGCAGCGGAAGGGGAGAGGGGTGGGCTGGAGAGATTATTAGACATTTGGTCCAATCAGATATTATGAGCTGAGGTTACAGAAAGCAATCACAGCTGGAATTCTCAATTAGACGATTTCTAAGCATTCGTTTAAAATGGCCTATTTTATCCATTGAGGAGATGTCAGAAGGAAGAGTATTAAGCCAGTGAGGAGCTTGCTGCGCAAAGGACCTTTGCCCTAGTGTGCGGGAGTGGGGAATGTTGAAAATCAGACTTTCAGAGCTTCTAGTGCAGCGATTCATAAGGGGTTAGAAGTTTCTGTACCCCAATAGGCACCGGGCCTAGGCTTACCTTTTTAGACACAATACAGGATTGGTACCTAAGTCCACCTGCGAACTGAAGCCATTTAGCCTGAGCATACAGGTCGCATGTGTGAGTGAGCCGAGCAGCTCCAATTGCAAGCCGACATGCTTTATTTAAGGCCACTTTGAGGCAGTGAAGGGCTGTATCAGTAGCAGAGCCATATTACTAGGCCATAGTCGACGAGCGAAACCACAGAACTATGTATAGCAAGTCTAAGAGCCTCAGCGGTGAGGTTATTCTTATGCTTGTATAGCAGACTAATACACATATTGACTGCTTTGGTCATAATGTTGATGTGCTTGGAATAGGACAAGGTGCTGATTTTGTTCATGCAAATGAGGATTAGCGGGTGTGCTAACCTTTTAATATCAGGCCCTAGGTTTCTCAGTGGAGTGGTGTGATAGTCTGTCAGGGAGTCAGGGTGTGGCCTGATGGTGATGCGCTTTCCTGTTACCTTACAAGTTGTACGGCATTGCGGCATGTGTGTACATCATGCATGTCTGTCTCAAGAGCATCTAAGAATCGTACTGTGATTATTATGCAACTGTTGTGAGTCATCAAAGTTATTAGCATCTGTTGATGGTTGCATCACATCACCATTTGTCATGCATGTGTCCTTGATGTATACAGAAAACATGAGAAAAAGTACAGGAGGGGAAAGTGATATAGGGAGATAGGGAAAGAGCAGGTAAAGGTTCCTCCATGCCAGTTCCTCCAAGTACATGTTCTGCAAGTGGTAATGGTAGAGACGGAGCTGGTCATGGTGGGCCAGGGGCTGACAGTCATGGTCGTAGGGCAGTGAGGACTAGGCCTGGAAACGTGATTGTGCTGCCAAGGAAACCATAGTTCACAATTTCCGTAAGACCACTGGATCCACTCCCGCAGCAAGCAGCCTTCCCAGCCAGACATCCCGTGCACCTGGGGATGGAACCACATTAAGAAATCCAGAAGCATAAGCACAGTGGTTTCCCCCTGTTCATCCCTCAAGTGCTCCCAGTTCCCATTCCTCTTTCCTGGATACAAGTGATCGATCCAGAATAGTAAAGGCAAGCTCTGCCCCTGCCTGGCTCATACGAGCAACACAACAGTTGCCACAGCCACCTATGCGTGGGTGTCATCAACTGCCAGAACAACTATATGCTGCTCCTCCCACCTCGAAATTACGCATCAGCAGCACCACACAGCCCAATGCTTCTGCTTATTGCAAGGAACTATTCAGCATCGGTAACAGTTCAAGGACATGTGTGCACAAGTGGAAACTGATGGGCGGGAGGTTAAAAAAGGATGCAAGAAAGTTTTATTTGGCTGGCCCAGTGGTGCTGGAGGTTGAGACGCTGGTCGCTACACCTTTGCGCCACACCGGCAACCCGGGTTCGGGAATGAGACTGGGCTGCCAGGGATCAGCAGGAGGTGAGAGAGGACTGAGCATCCGGAGGACTGCTTTCCTCTCTCAGGGGAGGGAGGCTTTGTTGTCCCGCATATTGACTGCCCTCTGGCGGTGGCTGGAGGATAGTATGGGTCAGGAGGCATGTACCGGTTTCATTATGTCGGTGTGGAGGGGAGACGGAAGAAAACACAGAAAAAGGGAGCTGGCAGGCTCCATGATGGCCCGTCACGTCCCTGAGACCACCTCCAATTTCTGGATTATGCTCTGGGGGAGGGAAATAGCCGGCACTCTACTCCCTGGCCCCGCCGCAGGGGGTAAACCGCGTGGGAATACACGGGGGTCGGTTTGAGTGGGGGCACATGAGCCAGAGGAGGAGGAGTCCCTCCGAGAGAGGGCCATAGCCACCTGCCAGGCTCCGGGAGGATAAAAAGATAACGGAAAAAAAAAGTTTTATTTTACAGAGGGGTGGTGGAACCATGGAACAGTCTGCCAGCTGAGGTGGTGAGCACCAAAGCCATCAATGATTTCCAGCACAGCTGGGACAGACTGATGGGTATAGTGGTTACTCAGGGTGTTAACATTTCCACATGGTGCAGATCTCTTTTATATGGTGGAGGGGCTCAAGGAACAGAAACCTATGTTCAGGGCTATGAAGTTCGAAGATGTGGCCCATACAGGCTATCTGCCATGGGTGTAGTTTGGTCTGCTTTGGTGACCATATGAATAGGCCACCAAAGACTACAATGCAGACTTAGTAGTCCAAACAATGGTCCTTCCAATGGTGAGCCTACATGAACACCAGCACCAGTAGAAGACTGCAGTCCTTATGACTACATCAGCAGTGAATGTCCTGCACCGCAGTGTAACAACATACAACTGACTGCAGTTTTACTGCAAAGCACCGTGCAGTCACTTTACTCGAGCAGGGAATATCCTACACCGCAGTGTAACAACATACAACTGACTGCAATTTTACTGCAAGGCACCATGCAGACACTTTACTCCAATGCAGTGTAACCACATACAACTGGCTGCAGTTTTACTGCAAGGCACCGTACAATCACTTTACTCGAGCAAGGAATATCCTACACTGTAGTGTAACAACATACAACTGACTGCAGCTTTACTGCAAGGGACCGTGCAGTCACTTTACTCCAGCAGTGAATACCCTACACCGCAGTGTAAACATACCACTGACTGCAGTTTTACTGCAAAGGACCTTGTCACTTTACTCCAGCCGTAAATGTCCTACACCGCAGTGTAACAACATACTGTAAGGGACCATGGATTCACTTTACTCCAGCATGGAATATCCTACACCGCAGTGTAACAACATACCACTGACTGCAGTTTATTGCAAGGAACCGTGCAGTTACTCTACTCCAGCAGGGAATATCCTACACCGCAGTGTAACATACAACTGACTGCAGTTTTAACTTCAAGGGACCATGCAGTCACTTTACTTCAGCAGGGAATATCCTACACCACAGTGTAACAACATACCACTGACTGCAGTTTATTGCAAGGGACCGTGCAGTCACTTTACTCCAGCAGAGAATATCCTACACTGCAGTGTAACAACATACCACTGACTGCAGTTTTACTACAAGGGGCCATGCAATCACTTTACTCCAGCAGGGAATATTCTACACTGCAGTGTAACAACATACAGCTGACTGCAGTTTTACTGCAATGGACCGTGCAGTCACTTTACTCCAGCAGGGAATATCCTACACTGCAGTGTAACAGATCACTGACTGCAGTTTTACTGCAAGGCACCGTGCGGTCACTTTACTCTAGCAGGGAATATCCTACACTGCAGTTTAACAACATACAACTGACTGCAGTTTTACTGCAAGGGACCGTGCAGTCACTTTACTCTAGCAGTGAATGTCCTACACTGCAGTGCAATGACATACAACTGACTGCAGTTTTACTGCAAAGCACTGTGCAGTCACTTTACTCGAGCAGGGAATATCCTACACTGCAGTATAACAACATACAGCTGACTGCAGTTTTACTGCAAGGCACTGTGCAGCCACTTTACTCCAATGTAGTGTAACAACATACAACTGACTTCAGTTTTACTGCAAGGCACTGTGCAGTCACTTTACCTGAGCAGGGAATATCCTACGCCACAGTGTAACAACTTACAACTGACTGCAGTTTTACTGCAAGGCACCATGCAGTCACTTTACTCCAACACAGAGTAACAACATACAACTGACTGCAGTTTTACTGCAAGGCACCGTGCAGTCACTTTACTCCAGCAGGGAATATTCTACTCTGCAGTATAACAACATACACTGACTGCAGTTTTACTGCAAGGCACTGTACAGTCACTTTATTTGAGCAGGGAATATTCTACATCGCAGTGTAACAACATACCACTGACTGCAGTTTTACTGCAAAGGACCACATAGTCACTTTACTTCAGTAGGGAATATCCTACACTGCAGTGTAACAACATACCACTGACTGCAGTTTTACTGCAAGGGCCCGTGCAGTCACTTTACTCCAGCAGGGAATATCCTACACCGCAGTGTAACAGCATACAAGTGACTGCAGTTTTACTGCAAGGGATCGTGCAGTCACTTTACTCCAGCAGGGAATATCCTACACCACAGTGTAACAACATACAACAGACTGCAGTTTTACTGCAAGGGACCGTGCAGTCACTTTACTTCAGCTGGGAATATCCGACACCGCAGTGTAACAACATACCACTGACTGCAGTTTATTGCAAGGGATCGTGCAGTCACTTCACTTCAGCAGGGAATATCCTATACCCAGGGCCCCTACTGTTCTGCGGCAGAATTTTCTGATTTCTGCGGCAGGGCTCCTTGACTTCTGCGGCAGCATTTTCTCATTTCTGCGGCATGATTTATTCATTTCTCTGGCAGAATGCAGTCCTGTCATTGGCTAAATATGATGTGATGTCATCGATGACATCATATGCTGAGCATAGAGGAGGGGCTTCAGGATAAATGAGGTGGGAAAGAAAGCCTGACACTATGGAAAAAACAGTATATTTATATGAAAATTCACCCAAAACAATGAATTCTGCGGCACTATATATATTCTGCGGCATGATGCAAATTCTGCAGCAAATTCCGCAACCACAGACCCGCAGAATTCCAGGGGCCTTGCCTATACCGCAGTGTAACAACATACCACTGACTGCAGTTTTTACTGCAAGGGACCATGCAGTCATGTTACTTCAGCAGGGAATATCCTACACCACAGTGTAACAACATACCACTGACTGTAGTTTTACTGCAAGGAGCCGTGCAATCACTTTACTCCAGCAGGGAATGTCCTACACCACAGTGTAACAACATATAACTGACTGCAGTTTTACTGCAAAGGACCATGCAGTCACTTTACTCTAGCAGGGTCTGTCCTACACTGCAGTGTAGCAACATACCACTGTCTGCAGTTTCACTGCAAAGGACTATGCAGTCACTTTACTCCAGCAGGGGATATCTTACACTGCAGCGTAACAACATACCACTGACAGCAGTTTCATTGCAAGGGACTGTGCAGTCACTGTACTCCAGCAATGAATTTCCTACACTGCAGTGTAACAATATACAACTGACTGCAGTTTTACTGCAAGGGACCATGAAGTCACTTTACTCCAGCAGTGAATGTCCTACACCACAGTGTAACATACCACTGAGTGCAGTTTATTGCAAGGGACTGTGCAGTCACTTTACTCCAGCAGTGAATGTCCTACACCACAGTGTAGCAACATACCACTGTCTGCAGTTTATTGCAAGGAACCGTGCAGTCACTTTACTCCAGCAGTGAATGCCCTACACCACAGTATAACAACATACAGCTGACTGCTGTAATACCGCAACAGCTGTAGTTATCACTACTTCAGCAGCAAATGCCCTGCTACGTACAGTTGACTGCTGTAATACTGCAAGTGATGGAGCAGTAGTTCCTGCGCTACTTTATCAGTAAATATCCGGCACCATAGTGTAACTAAGTATAGCTGACTGTAGTTCTAATGCACCTATGACGGAGTAGTCATTATCACTTTACTTTAGCATCAAATATCCTACACAGCAGTGTAGCCAAATACAGTTGACTGTTGTAATACCGCAAGTGATGGAGCAGTAGTTCCAGCACTACTTTATCAGTAAACATCCTGCACTACAGTGCAATTAATTATAGCTGGCTGTAGTTGTAATGTACTCATGATTGAGTAGTCATTATCATTTGACTTCAGCAGCAAATGTCCTGTACCTAAGGGCAACTAAATATAGTCTGCTGCAGCTATACCACATGTGATAGAGCAGTAGTATTGTCAGTAAATGTCCTGCAGTGTACCGCAGAGTAAGTACAGTACACACAGTACAGATGGATGCAGTTATACTGCAAGAGAGGGAGAAGTCGTTATCACTTTACTTCAGCAGTAAATGTCTGCCATGGCAGAGTAACAACATACAGTTGGCTGTGGTCATGCTGCAAGAGATGGAGCAGTCATTATTGTTTTACTACATCAGTAAATGTCTTGCACCACAGTGTAACTATGTACAGCTGGTTGTAGTTACACCGCAAGAAAGAAGAGAGGGAGACGTCCCTTTACTTCAGCAGTAAATGTCATACAATGCTACGTGAATACATAATGTGGTAGGACGATACTTGCAAGAACAATGAAAGAGAGCTGATCAACGAAAAAAGTTGGTGCTGTCTCCTACACTTGTTGAACACATGATGTAAGGCCTTCTCTGAAATACTGCCAAGTAATCTAATAACATTATGTAGCCAGCATAGCACAATGCAGACCTGGAACCAGCAAAATATGAAAACATGTTTCTGTTTGTGGACCAAATGTACTTTTTGCTATTAGCAGGATCATCTCAGCCACAATGTTTCACCCAGCTAAGTGGTGGTTTAGGGCTGCCTTTCAATCAGTGCCACTGCTGCTCCGTGGTCGGCCAGGCCACACCCTTCCTTACTGGGAGCCAAGCATCTCACGTCTGTCGTGCTTGACATTATTGTCTGCACACAAACCCGAGTATCCCATGTGGCCATGCACAACGCAGCCACCGTGCCACTGGGTTGGCTATCAGTTTGAACGACAAAATCATATTGTGATCCAAGTGACACAAAACCACCTATAGAAACATAGACTTTGATGGCAGATAAGGACCGCTTGGCCCACCTAGTCTGCCCATTTCCCTATCAATCAATCAGTCAATCAATCAATCAATCAAAGCTTTATTTTTAAAAAGTGCCTTTGTAAAACCAAAGCGCTTTTACAATAAGTAAATCAAATACATAGAATAAAACAACATCCTAAAATTAATCATTAAAAAATATTTAAAAATCCAGATATGCCAAATTAAATAAATGTGTTTTTAAAGCTAATTTAAAACTTTGGACGGTCAGGTAATCTTGCACCCGATGAGGTAGAGAATTCCACAGGGTTGGGGCCATAAAACTAAATGATCTGGCCTCAGATGTCTTTAAACGAACCCTGGAAATCTCCAGCAATCCCTGATCAGTGGATCGGAGCAGACGAGAGGGACAGTAGGGACTACTGGATAAGCTGCAGATCCTAGTTAACCAACAGCCTGCTTCCTCGTATCCCCCACCAGAATTGCCTTATGTCTGTCCCATGCATTCTTGAATTCCCCCACTTTTTTGACCCCACGACCTCCTCAGGAAGGCCGTTTCATGCATCCAGAACCCTCTCTGTGAAAAAATACTTCCTCACATTGCCCCTTAGCCGTCCCCCCTCTATATTCAAACTGTGCCCCCTTGTTCTTGCACATCTCTTTTTTTGAAAGATGCCACCCTCTTGGACTTTGTTGATTCCCTTGAGATACTTGAAAGTTTCTATCATGTCCCCCTCTCCCTCCTTTCCTGAAGGGTATACATATTAAGCTTATTTAGTCTCTCTTTGTATGGTTTCTGGTACAGACCCTGCACCATTTTAGCTGCCCTCCTCTGGACTGCCTCCATCCTGTCCATGTCCTTGCGGAGATGGGGTCTTAAGAACTGCACGAAGTACTCCAGATGGGGTCTCACCAACTGTCTGTACAGAGGGATGACAACTTCCTGTTTTCTACTGGTGATACCTCTCCCTATAGATCCCAGTATTCCCCCAGCCCTCCTTACTGCCTTCTCACATTGCCTGCCTACCTTTAGGTCGTCTGATATGACTTCCCACAATGGACCATCAATGTGAGATTGAAACAGTAGACTGATCTGTTGGTATCACGTTGTCATGATAATGCTGTGTAACATGCTACGAAGGATTATTGTGCATGTTTTAATATAAGGCAAGGTCCCTTGAATTCTGCAGTTCTGGGGTCACAGACCTAACAGCATGGCGCACATCCTATCCATGTTATTCACAGTGTTGGGTGATTTTTATTTTAAAAATGCTAGTTTTCTATGACTACAGGCTCGTTTCCTGCCTTTATTTGTCCTGAAGCTCCTTCTCCATGCTCAGCAGCTGATAGCACCAGTGACATCACATAGCATGTTAACCAACAGATGTACAGAAAACTGCCACAGAAACAAACATAGGTTTAGGAAGCATGCCACATAACATGGGGTGATTTGCCTTAAAGAACTGAGGGTCCTGATGTAGGGTTGCAGCGATTACCCTGGACTACATCCCTAACCTGAAGTGTTGCCTTTTTATCCCTTTTTGGACAGGGTGTGCTTGCAGCAAAGCATTCCAGCAAAATCAGTCTATTATACCATTTGTGGTATGAAGGACATCCTGGAGGTCCGCAGTTTTTGCAAGGCAGAGCTCCCTGGGTGGCTTCACATGGGCAAAACCCCACAGCCCCTGTGTGGACCAGGACCACACCAAATTGTTTCAGCTATGCACAGTGCTTTGATCTCCCAAACACAGAACCCAACAACCCTGAGACAGAAGTACTTCTGTTCTATTGGCAATACGACTGCTCAGTACACACCATGGCCTTGTAGTTCAAGAAAACTCCAGTAAACTCAACATAAAAAAAATACGGGCTGTCAGCAGAGAAATAACAAACAAGGGGAGGAGAAGGACCTCGGAGGAACTGGTTTAAGGACATCAAATAGGTTGCAGGTGGTAATCTGGCATTGGAATCTGTAAACCTACTGTGATAGCTGGAAGTGATGACAGAGATGCGAAGGCTGCTGATGTCTCTGATACTCCTTGCAGGACAGCAATACACAGTGACACAAAAAGCTATGGGATGGCCCCCAGGTGTGTGGAAAACACAATAAACAAAAACTAGTTTCCAGACCCACAACTATCAATCAGTCCAAACACATTCTACAGGCTATAGGTTTCCCCTTAAGAGTAGTGAGCACTGCATTTTTGCTCAAGATGTGTTGCATGCCAGCGTTTCTGTCTGCTAAGCAGAAAACTACCAGATTTTTCCCATTTTACATTCCCCCCCAAAAAAACTGCAGAAAGGATCTAAGATTGATGGAAAGAACTTCCTTGTTAAGTCATGAAAGCTGACAGACCTTCTAATTCCTTTCCTGTTTCTGAACCTTTCAAAAATAAGGCTTGCTTATCTTTCAGTGTGTGGTTGCCATGGGAACCGCATCCCTTGTGAGATGTGCTGTCATAACATCTCAGATCCATGCAGGAGACTTAAAGAGACAATAGCACTTCGTGATTTGCCTCTGAGCAGTGAGGCTCCTTTTACACATAGAGAATATCAGGATTATTTAATTCTTTAAAGTCAGGAAAAGGTTGCAGGCAAGCCAGTCCAACAGAGACCTTCCTTCATGACATCTAACTGCATCTCTAGCACAGCCATATGATTAGAAAAACACAGATGCATAGATGTCTCTGCACACATGAGCAATCTCACAATTATCAACAGGCACTTTAATGCCTAGCCAAAACATTGCGCTCATACCATACACATTAGCACCCGAATGCAGCACAAGAGGGGTACTGTACTGTCAGAGTGTGCCATCCTTTAGATGAGACATCAAACCAAAGTCCTGTCTGCCTTTTCTGGTTGTTTGCAGGTGGTTGTTCAGCTGGACGTTAAAGATCCAGTGGCATTTCTCGAGAAGAGTAGGGGATTTCCTGGTGTTCTGCCCAAATTTACCCATTCACTAAAAGCCACCTACAGATTAACTTTATTTAGGTATAGTTGATTTTCACGCGTATCCCCTTCCCCCCCGAATAAGACTGAAAATGGGCAGTATTGTCTAGCTCTCCTGACAGCAAAAAAAAAAAAAACTCAAAATAAGTAATAAATAAATAAAGCCTAGCATCTTGTTTGTGTGTGTGTGTGTGTGTGTGTGTGTGTGCGCGCGCGCATGCGCGTGTGTGTGTTTTTGGGGGAGGTTCTAATTCTAGTAAGCAGTAACGCTATATTGCCACATGTCCCAGGTGGAATATGAGGCACATGGGATAACCAAGTGCCTTCATCCACCTGGGAAGTGAGGTAATTTGTAAGTAATAAGCCATGACAGGGTGCGCATTATAGAGTTTTAATGCATGCCCCAGGGGTGTAGTAGGGCATGAGGTCGAAGGCCGAGTGTCCTTATGCCCCTGGGAAGTGCATTAAAATCTTATGATGCACACCCTGGAGGGGCTTATTACACTTATAAAATGGCTCCAAGTATGTTTGGGGTGAGGAAGATGAGATTTGGTACCTGACCATGCATTTATAGAGACTGACTACCTGGTCAGGTGGCACCTCTTGGCCAATTAAATTTCTAGATTTTCTTCTTGCCATTTTATAAATGGCATTACTGCACACACTGGAGTGTGTTATAGTGCTTATACAATGGTTTTAAAAGTTACAAAATCAAGAAAAAGGAAAAGAAAATCAGAGTTGTGTGGTAATGCAAAATTAATGCATGGCCATGTGACCAGTTTGGGCCAATCCAATTGCTTGTTTAGTCCAAGCCAATTTAAAAGCCATTTTTACAGCTGGCAGGGACTGAAGTATAGGGAGATCAAGTGACTTGCTCACAGTTACACAGCAAGTTAGTGGCTCTACTGGGTTTTTAACCTGGGTCTTCCCAGTTGACAGACGTTGTGTTCTAACCACTGGAACACACACTGCCTCACAACCTCTACATTGACCCCCCCCACACACACACGCACACGGAAAATAGCCATCCTCCTGGTGTGAAAAGCAGTAGGGTGCCTGACATGAAGAGCACATTCCATGACTGGGCACATCATGTTTACACTCCCACAGCCTTTGGTCCCCACTGCCTCCGACACTCAAATCCCATCATTCACCTTCTCTGGGGCTTACCAGCTTTGTAGCATCTCCCATGGATTGCTCCCCCCAGGCTTGGCCAGAGGTGGGACAGCAGTCCCCACTCTCCCAACCAGTATCCATATCCAGATGTCTGGAGCCTGCCCAATTAGTTACTAACTGTAGCTAGAGAGAGTGCGCACAAGGAAAGTGGTGCTGTAAGACCGCACGTTAGAAACTAAACGCAATAGGTCTCAGGACTCACTACCAAAAATGGGACATCAAAGACATATTAGTCAGTTAAAAAGTTAGTTATTCGGAGCCTGCAGTGGGTCAGAGGTCACAAAGCCATTACTGGTGTTTCTGCCATTTTTGTTGCCTCCTTCCCTCCTCCCCTGATGCCGGGCATTAGTGTTCTAGCAACCATACACACGCATGTAGTGATGCCCTGCAGAGGAGACCAGCTCCCTCAGCCCACTGGAGGGGTTGTGGTAGTTGAACAAGCAGCGACACCCTCCCCAGATGGAAGTAGAAGCATCACCGCAGCCCCTGGTTGCCCAGCCTAAATGCCCTGACTCTGTTCCCGAACCAGGGTCACCAGAAAGTAAATTATCTAGGTTTTATACACACGCACGGGTGCACACACACACACACACACACACACACACACACACACACACACACCTGGCCTCTCACAGTATGAACAGAGGGTACACAGTACATCTCGGATTATTATAGCATTTTAACTCCCAGGCATGAGTTCAACCAGCTGAGGTAGAGAAGCAGCTCTTCTCCTAGCTTTTCTTAGATTTTACTGAGCCTGTGCACCACCGAGGCAAACATCTTACATACAATTATTTCTCTTCCTGTTGCCAAGCAAACGCTCTCATGCCCTATGCTCAGACTAGATGACTAGAACGAAGAACCTGCAACAGCATTTAAAATGAACTTCAGTAATCTCTGCCATGTCTGATAAATTAAGGCTGAAAGACTGTTGCAGTCTGTCCTCCTTTTAAGTGATTTGTACTTTTTTTTTTAATCTTGATTTTTCTTCCAGGTCCAGCCACCCCTGTTCTTCAAACATTCACCATATTCTGGCCTTAGCTCTCCCCAACCCCCATCCAGCCCCACCTGCCTGAACACATCTGTTGCCCCCCATAGCTCTTCCCTCCATGGCAGGGGTGTAGGGAGGATCATTCTCCCCGGCCCCCGAGCAATCCAAATGCAGATGTGGAGGCCAGTGGTCATGGCTTGCGGCCCAAATGCACAGATTGTCATATAGATGGCAGCTGGGGGGTCTCCCCTGTAGGTCCACCCTCCTCCCCCCAACGTGAGCTCTATCTCTAGCAGCTGCGTGCACACGCAGTGTGACCCTGTGGCAGGAGCAAGCTCCCTGACCCAGATACAGGGGCCGCTGCGGTGGTGGAACTCACCTAACCCTCCCCGGCTGAGGTTTGCTTCTGTGTGGGAGCTATGCCTGCCTTCCAACGCGACAACCTACATCCGATCCCAAATGGTGCACGGCACAAGAAAATGCTGTCACTGGACCACAGGGGCTGCCTGTGATCTGTACTTTCTAATAACCCACACATACATTACTGATTCATTTTATCTGAAATGTATTGACTGGGAGAGAACCCCGAGCAACAGCTCATTTCCAGGTGTGATCGATGGAGCAGCAGAAAAAAACAACGGGGGAGTAACCCACTTAGCTGCACAATGGAAAGTACAGTATTCTATAGTAAACGTCAAATTTCAAGGTAAACGATAAACAAAGCCTACAGAGGGTAAAATAATACAAAAAGGCAATAGTCAGCAAAAGTGCAGTGTGCAAGTCAGACACATAATCAAACTTGGTATAAAATAGAAACAGAGAATGTGACAACAGAAAAAAAGTCATTCAGCACATCTTGTCAGCCCAACCCTGCATTCAGTAATGGAATCAAAATCTGGAGAGAAAACTGTGGAACCAGCACAAAAAGTTGCTAATGCGAGATCCCTGATGCTGCTATTATATGGTACAGAAATATGGGGCAGTGCAGTAGAAGACTATAGAGAAACCAATGGACCCGTTTGTTTTTTTGTTTGCTTGTTAAAGACTGTTAAACTGACTGCTATCACTGCCAGGATACAGCGCCCGAATGAAGCTAGGACAAACTTCTGTAAGACCACTGGCAATGTGGAGAATGCTCAGGGTTTGCCTTTCCATACAGACATCAGGGAACTTATCACAGAGGCTCCTAGATGGAAATGCAGACCTTCTTATCAACAAAGGATGTAACACCCCATGGATTTCAAATATATAAAAAAAAGACTTTAAACCTCATGGGAAAAGGGTACTTGTGGAATTGGTTTCTGTGTAACATAATAATGGCAAGTACCTATGATCCTAATCTGAAATAAAGATTAACAGACGTGGAAAAAGAAAGAGTAACTGGGTTAATCTCAGAAAACCATTTTCGCCCCCACCCCCTCCTCCCCTTGGCAATACTAAAAACAGAGCATAAAATGAAATAATATCTGAGATACTTGACTGATCCAGAAATGAGAGCCACAGTAACTAAATTTAGATTTGGCGTGTTCCCAGGCAGCATACTAAAGGAAAGATTTAATAAAGATAAAACAAAGCAATATCTGGCAACTGCTCATGTTAACATTAGCTCTAAGGAGGATTTATGTCCTGGAGTACTACGATGTCCAAAATATGACAAATACAGGGGAAAAATGGCTAGGCAATGTATTGGGAAATCTCTTTCTAGGAAAAAAATTAACTGTTGTGTTATCTGTTCAACTCCAATAATGTTAAAGGGACACTGTCAGCTTTTTAACCAATTTTTAGTGCCCCTGTAATAGCTGTGCCTGTTAACACATCTCTACCAAGTAATTAATCAGATTACATTTCAAAAGCATATTTGCTATCTTGGATCCATGACTAGTCGTTGACAAAAATGTTGTCCAACGACCAGACAGCGAAACTGGCAGGTTGACCACTTTTCACGGTCAGCTGCCGGCTCCAAAGAAAACAAAGTGTTTTCTTCGAGGGGATAACCCCTGAACTCCCACATGGGCGTGCCCCTGCACCTAATAAGGTTTATCACTCCAGTCGTGGAGCTGATTTGGGTGCAAGACCGACAGACAATGCGGGTCCCAGTGTGGACACTACAGCAACATGGCGCTGTAGTGTTGTTCGCTGTGCCAGTGTCGCTGTCCCGGGGTTATCACGACTGTATATAATCATTTGCCCCAAAAAGTTTTACTCATTTCCGACTTTATTAGTACGATCTGCTCCTTCCCGTACATCCCTCACGTAGGTATGGTACTGAATCACATTGCCAATCTGGGGCTGGCAGTATAGCCTAGAGGTTAGAGTAACGAGTTGCAAATGAGCTTGTTACATCCATCGAACCTTGGTTTGATTCCCACACCATCTACCTGCATACTGTGTGACTCTGAGTAAGTCACTTAACCTCCCCAGTGCTCCTAGGTCAACTGTGAAAAAGTACAGTTACGTAAGAACTTACCGTTACAGTAGATCTCTGAGGAGAGCTCTTGCAGCAGGCTACACCATAAGGACTATGCTGCCAGGCAATAGGACCCCACGGAAAACTTCTAGCTAGTGCTATATAGCAGGGATTGCCTCCGACGTCAGCCAGTGGTATAAAGGGGGCAGTCCCCAGTCCCAACTCAGTTCTCCCACCACAGACCCGACCTGTAATAAACGGAGAACCGGGGAGGTTCTAATATTCCCATGTATAGGAAGCTAAAAGACCAGGAGGAAGGAGGAAGGGGAAGCAGCGCCTGCTGCAAGAGCTCTTCTTGATGATCTACTTCTACGGTAAGTTCTTACATAACTGTACTATCTTACTTCGAGCTGGAGCTCTTGCAGCAAGCTACACCATAAGGACTGAGTACCAAGCAGTAAAGGAATGAAATCAGGTTGGAAGGGAGGAGGAAAACTATTGCCAGTGGAGGCTTTTATGAAAGAAGTCCCTGAAAGATGGCTAGGCCAAAGCCCGCTCTCTGCCTAGAGTCAACGTCCAGACTGTACTGCTTGACAAAGGTATGCACCGAACTCCAGGTAGCAGCTGCACAAATGTCTACTGCAGAAACATTTCGCAGAGAAGTGAATGAAGCGGCGACCCCCCTGGTGGAGTGACCTTTAACCAGGTCCAGTAAAGGTTTGTCTTGCTTATTGTAGCAGAGAGTGATGCAGTTCACCAGCCATTTGGATAATGTCTGTTTAGCCACTGGTGCCTCTTTGGATTTCGGGGCAAAGGAAACAAACAATTGGTCGGATTTCCTGATCGACCGGGTGTGATCAACATAATAACGGAGCACCCTATGGAGGCCCAGAGTGTGTAAAAGGGCCTCCGCATGATTAGAATACTCGGGGATAATACACGGCAAGTGGATGTCTTGACTGAGTGTAAACTCTGACATCACTTTTGGAAGAAACTTAGGATTGGTCCTTAAAGACACACTGTCTTTCTGGAAAACTAAATAGGGCTCTTTGCACATCAGAGCCTGAAGCTTGGAAATCCTCTGAGCGGAAGTAATAGCAACTAGAAAATAATGCTTTCCACGACAGAAAGTGAAGCTTGCAATCCACAGCTGGCACAAAGGGAGGCACAGTAAGTTTCTCTAACACAAATAAAAGATCCCATGGAGGGATAGGGTCCCTAATGGGCGGTTTCAGATGCAACATTCTGCACCAAAAGGTGCGGGACAGGTCCAATTGAGCAAGCATTTTGCCTTCTACAGGTGCATGATAGCCTGAACCTGCCAAAAGATGCACCTTAATGGAAGAGCAGCGGTGTCCAGACTCTTAAAGCGATAGAAGGTACTCCAGGACAGAGTTCACAGGATTGGTGAAAGGATCTAGACTACGGGCGGAGTCCATAAGCAGAATCACTTTCACTTCATGGCATAAGTAGCTCTGGTGGAAGGTTTCCTTGCCGCAACTAGAACCTCGGTGACCCTACAGGAAACTCCAAAGCAGGCCGTGGCTAGGTCTGCATGAGCCAAGCATGCAGGTGCAGAGACCTGAGGTCCAGATGGACCAGGATTCCTTGCTCCTGAGAAAGCAAGTGCGAGGTCAGGGGCAGGGGGATAGGAGGTTCCACTGCCAATTGCTGAAGCACGGGAAACTAGATTTCCAGGGTCAGAGAGGATCAATCAGGATCATGTCCGCTTCTTCCGACTGCAGCTTGATTAGGACTCTTTAGATAGAGGAAAGAGAGGAAAGGCATAAAGAAATCTCCCTGCCCAACAGAGGGACAACGCATCTCGCCAGAAAACACCAGGCCCTGGATCTAGTGAGCAGAAACTGGGCAGTTTAGCTTTGGATGGGGACATGAAGAGGGCCAGTTCTGGACATCCCCACCTTTCGAAGAGGTCCTCTGCTACGGACTGAAGAAGGTCCCATTCATGGGACTTGGACCGAGATCTTCTTAGGCAGTCAGGCAAAGTGTTTTTGACTCCTGGAACATGAACGACAGTGAGAGTCACACCATGTTTTATGGCCCAGAACCACACCCGCATGGCCTCCCTGCAGAGAGGACACAAGTGAGTTCCCCCTTGCTTGTTGATGTAAAAGACCACAGACATATTGTCCATCTGGATCAACACGGGGCCCAGAAGAAGTTCTGTAGAGCATACAGAATTGCCCTCATCTCTTAAGACATTGATATGAAGAGCTTGTTTCAATGGAGACCATGTGCCCTGAGGATGGCAACTCTGAAAGTGAGCTCCCCATCCCAGACCCAATGCATCTGTTGTTAGGATCTGCTGAGGGGAATCCCTCTCAAAGGAAACTCCTAGTTCCAAGTTGAGAGGAGTCAGCTACCATGACAGGGTCTGGGATACCGCTCTGGAAATCTGAACTGGATGCTTGAGATCATCTGAACGTTGGTCCCACTGTACCCTGAGAGTCCACTGGCAAACTCTCATGTAGAGACACGCCAAGGGAACTGTTATTATGGCAGCCGCCATGTGGCTGAGGAGTTGAAAGAACGTCCGGGCCAGAACCTGGTGGGAAGAGGAGATCCTCCGAGCCACTGCCTGAAGATAGTCTGCCCTGTCAGATGGGAGAAAGGCCTTTCCTAGGGTGGTGTCCAAAACTGCCCCAATATATTACAGCCTTTTGCTGGGCCAAGGGGATGATTTGGAGATGTTCACTGTGATCCCCAGCTCCCTGAACATTGTGATGGTGTCTGACAGGGTGGACAACAGCCAATCTCTTGTGAAGGCTGCCAGAAGCCAGTTGTCTAGGTAAGGATAGAAGTAATGGCCCTGACTCCTGAAGGCCACAGCAACCACTGCTAGGCACTTTGTGAAAACACGCGTTGCCGAAGAAAGGACGAAGGACAAGCCCCAGAACTGGTAGTGTTTCCCCTGAAAGGTGAACCACAGAAACCTCCTGTGGGCAGGAAGCACCAAGATATGGAGGTAGACATCCTGCATGTCGAGAGAAAAGAGACAATCCCCTTGATGGAGCATGGGGAGAGGTTCTGGCAGGGTCACCATTCTGAAACTCTTGTACTCCATGTAGGTGCTTGGGAGACTGAGGTCCAGGATAGGGCGAAGATCCCCCATCTTCTTGGGGACCAAGAAGAAGCAGGAGTTGAAACCTTTTCTCCATTGGTATGGTGGGACAGGTTCTATGGCTTGCATGGGCAGGAGGACCTGGATTTTTGCATGGATAAGGGCAGCGTGGGATGGTGAGTAACTGGAAGGGTCGGGAGGATTGTCCGGAGGTATCTGAAGAAACTCAAGAGCGTATCCCTTCTTGATCAGCTGGAGCACCCAGGCATCTGATGTGATTTTGGTCCATCCCTCTAGACAGAGGGAGAACCGACCCCCTACCACTTCCCCCCAAGGACTCCACTGAAGGAGGGGGGTCATGCAAGGAGTCAGGCTGAGGCTACAGGAGTGGACAAGAAGACCTGGGAAGTTTTGGCATTCCTAGGTCCCAAGGCTCCTGAGGGCTGAGAGGAGGCCTTACGTTTGAAGGCTCCTCTTGATTGCTGTCCAATGGGTTGTTGACCCGTGGGTGACGAAAAAGCTTCCGTCTGGCAAGGGTTGATTCCGACTTACACATTTGCTTTGCCAGAGTCCTGGAGACCTGTAATGATCTTCTCGGTATCCTCTCCGAAAAGAGCAGATCCTTGGAATGGGGCATCCAGGATAGCTTTCTGGAGGTCCTGATGGAAACTGGAAACCCTGAGCCAGGAGTACCAGCTCAGACAGATACCGGTAGCTATAGCCCTAGCGGCGGTGTCTGCTGAATCATAGGATGAGTGCAAAATGTGTTTTCCTACATCCAGGCCAGACTGGAGAATGTCCAACAGCTCTGTCTTTTGAGAGGAGTCAGGTTGGGCCTGGGCCAACTCCAGAGCCATCTTCCATAGGGACTTCTGGTACTGTACCATATGTGCTAAAAAGTTTCACGATCTAATGGTACAGGTGGCCGAGGAGTATACCTTACGGCTGAATTGATCCAGTCTCTTGGATTCCTTGTCCGGGGGTTGGGAACTCATATGTCGAGGTTGTTAATTTTTTTTTATTTTAGTTGTTTAACCAGGTATAGCACACTAAGCTGAAAGCTTTTTTACAGGAGCGACCTGGGAGCACAAGGAGATTAAGTGACTTGCTCAGGGTCACACAGTATACAAGTGGAAGCTGTGGGATTCAAACCCAGGTCTGGTCTGCTGGATGTCACCAGATTTGCAGCTCAGAGCCTTAGACCACTGCACTATACTGCCTTCTTAGGCCTGCCATAGGGTGCCGTTAAGACCATGGAATCAGCCTGTAGCTGTTCTCCTAAGAAAGCCTCGTTCTTAGGGATTCTGTAAAGTCTGTCTGCCTTTTAGGGACAACTGAAGCAGAAAAAGGGTGCCTCCAGGCAAGTCTGGTGATGTCCTTGAAGGGGGCCACCAACGGGGACATGACCAGTGGTTTGGGGTCACTCATATCTAGGAACTGGGTGAGCCAATGCCTTTCCTAGTCCATATCCTCAGTGTCCCACTAGTTGAGAAACTGGATGTGATGCATCACGTCCATGAAAGTGGGGTCGTCCGGAGGCGACCACGGAGAATCCTTATGAGTGCTCAGTGTCAAAGGGATGGGCCAGCCATTCTATGCACCTGTTGAGCGTGGGCAGCATCAGGCAGGCATAATCTCGCAGCTGAGTTTTTCCCATCCAGAAACCGTTCTTACTGTTGCTAGTTGCTACTCAGCTATAATTTGACTTTAACCATCTTTTTAATACATATCACCTTCTGTAATGTTCAAAAAATATATCATTGCAGGCCCAGCGATTGGATTTCCACTCACGACACCAGTGACCCAGGTTCGGGAATGGACCCAGGGAGTCAGAAGGGCCAGCAAGGGAAGAAGGACTGAGCATCCCTGGGACTGCTCTCCTTCTCAAGGGGGAGGGAGGGGCTGAGTGTCCAGTGCTTGACAGACCCCTGGCGGAGGCCGGGGGCACCACGGCACTTGGCACCATTACGTTGGGGGGGGGGAACGCTGGTTATCATTGCACGTCCCCACCCCCAGGGCAGCAAGTAACAGAAAAATGCTGGTCCCCCGGCATGAAGACCCATTCCATCCCACCGCTCACAGCCTCCGACGCCAGCCGGGGGGGGGGGTCCTGCTCTCGTGGCCCCGACCCGGGGGGAAATATGGGACTTCCACGATGTCCAGTAGGGAGTGGAAGCCCTCAGTGGCCCCACCCATGAGGGTAAGCCTGAGGATGAAGTGGCAGGGGCTTAATGGGCCTGAGAATAGGGATACGGCCCCAAAATAGGAAAAAATAAAATACCATTGTTTACTTAATATATTTTGGCACTAGACTGTATATAGCCATATGCTTGTAGCTTTTTTCTTTGTCTTGCTCCATGCTGACACTCCTCGTAGCATCTTGGTACAATTGCCAATTTAATCAAGTTACCATATCATAGATTGCCTCAGGAAAAAAATAATAAGGGAAAACATGAAAGCAGAAATATACAAACATTTTGAACCAGTGAGCTCTGTGGTCTTATGTGATGACCTGATTTAATCAACTGAATAGCTTGTTGGTATTCTAAGGTTTATAAAGATGCATTTATCTGTTCTAGATTCTTGAAAATAACTTGAACTTAAGCCAGTGTAACAAAATACTTTTTTACTGGGTAGCAAACTTGCAACTATTAATGTTATACTCTTGTAATAAGCTCGTACAGATATTGACATAGCCTAAGGGAAGCCCAAGGCAAAATCAGAACACTGCAAACTATATGCAGATAATTACTGCACTCATAAACTCCACCGCGCTACCCAGCTGTAATCAAACAAACTCTAGTCAGTGCCAAAATGGCTGATAATGCATTACCCCGATAAGGGATACAGATACAAACACATACATCACCCGGGCCTCTCCTTCCATTGCCAGCTCCTCTGTGTCCACTTGTATACCCCATAACCTTTGTCATCCACACATCCCTTGACCCCTCTCTCCATTATCCGCCCCTCCACAGTACCAATCCTCCGGCCCCCACCTTTGCCATTCGGCTCCCCGGTCCCTCCATCCCATAACTTGCATTCCACAAACATTCCCTGCCTATCTTCAGTTATCTTCCACAGTGCCAATTCCTCTGCCCACTATTTCCTGACAGCTCCCCTGTCCCTCCTCGCTGCCCTATAATATGTTCCTCACCTCATACGCACTAATGTATCTGCTCCCCCCCCCCAGCTCCAGCTCCCATGAACCCACCACCACAACCCTCATATGATAACCTCACATTACATTCTCTTTTGGCCTCCTCTTTTCTGCCTCCTAATGCAGAAATCTCCTTGGTTTAATCTGCCTGCTGCTGCAGGATCTGGATCTTGCGCTCCACCACAGGTCTGGGGAAGGAAGGGGGAGCAGCTAAATGCCAGAGATTACTTGGGACAGGACTTGAGTAACTTCCACTAGAGTTGGGAGGACATCAGACTGGGGAACAGCTCACTGGAGCTTTTTTCTTTTTTTATCAACCTTGTTTATTACTACTCTCCTCACCTCTTGATGGTGCCATGCCCAGCTCCTATCCAGTGTCTTCTCCTACTAGGTGTCAGCGTGGCTCAGTTGGTAGCACATCCGCCTCTGGACCAGAAGGTCGTGGGTTCTCGTCCCACACCAGGATTGGACTTGCACCTAAAAATCGCTGGCATCCGAGTGCAGTATTGGGGAGTGCTGTACTGCTGGGGTGTGCCGTCCTTCGGATGAGACGTTAAACCGAGGTCCCTTCTGCCCATCCTGGTGTTGTCCTGGTGGGTGTCCAGGTGGATGTAAAAGAACCCAGGGCACTCTTCGCAAAGAGTAGGGAACATTCCTGGTGTCTTGGCCAACATTTCCCTTCCCATAAACTGGTTCATGCAATTATCCAGGCTGTGTGTGGGTGATGATGTGCGATATGGCCGCCACCACACATTCAGTCACTTCACTACCAGTCTAGCATTGCTTGTAAAGCGCTTTGGATGTATAAAATGCGCTATATAAATGCTGATTCTTCTTCTTCTACTCACTGCAGTACCTCCTTCAGCAACAGCTCCTTGCCCACTGGCATACCCATCTATTTCCAGATGCCCCTGTTTCAGCAAACTCCAAGATGGAGTACAGGAAAGATAAGCCATGAACAATTGGGAAGCCACTTTTTTGAGTGTTCAGCGGATGTTCGTGGAGGCCGGCCCTTTTGTCATTTTGCCTCCAATAGTGATTCCCCCCCCAATGTTGTCCCCAACCACCTGCTTCTTCTCAAGTGTGCTTTTTCCTTAATGTCCAGTGAACATACAGCAGCACCTGACACAATTCCCTGAGCATCTCACCTTGCTGACAGTATTTGATTTGAAGGCCACATCTGCCACGGATCAACTTCTAACAGAATCTCACCACTATATCATGGATCAGATTTCATGATCCTGAAAGGATTTCTATGTCACCTAGCTGACTGGCCAAGATAACAACAGAGTGTTAGGGCTGACAACCCCAAGGTACACAGCCCACGCCTGATTTACAGAGCCGCAGTAGAGGTCAAATAGCAATGTTTTTTACAGTTACTGCCTGCAGGATGGGGGTGGGGTGTTAGGGTTCCCTCCTATGTTTGTCAGTTTAACCCTAACTAGTGCATTAACAATATATATTACTGAGGTGCGGCTGCGCCCCTATAGTTAGGGTTAAATCGTCACTTCTATGTTAACCTGAAAATGTTGTGCTTCAATAACTTTGCAACCATTCAAGCGATTTGCATGAAATGTGGTATGCGTCTTCAGGGACCATAGATCTCTTGATATGGTAAGTTAAGTTCTGATCAGATATGCAAGTATGGAGATACGGAGTATCAAAAACATGTAAATGATCACTTTTTGTCAAATTATTTGCCACTGCGTTGCGCAAAAAACTGTGTGGAATTGTGGTCTGAAATTTTTAGGATATTTAGGTATTGGGTCACAGTGGGGCTTTTTGAAGGTTTGGCGAGAAAATATTCATCCGTTCCAAAGTTGTTACATTTTAAAGTTTCCCATTATTTCCTATGGGAAAAGTTAAATGTGAGGTTCGAAACAAGATTCTTGACCACAAATGCAAAATCCTCTTTCACAGCCACGGAATCCTGTTCCGCAAATGCGGAATCTTAGTTTGTGCGGCTGCCATCTTGTTTTTGATTAGCGAGGCAAACAAACTTGGATTTCTAAAATTATAGATGGCTTTGGTAAACATCAGCAGTTGTCTTTACCTAATGCCCAAGGAAACGCATCCTGGGGTCAGGTTTTCCTAAAAATGTGGATAAATGTGTTTATTTCATTCACAGAAATCCTTTTCTGCAATTCGAGGAAAACTTTAACCATGAAACAGGATCCTTTTCCACAATTTGCCAAAAAGGATTTTCTTTTTCTGCAAATTGCAAAAAAGGAAGCTTGGACAAGTATTCTTTTTCGCAATTTGTGAAAAAATAAATTTTATACAGCTGTTTCTTTGTCACTTCATAGGAAAGAAACAATTTGGTATTTTGGACTAAAAATGTCATGGTGCAAAGGGCTTGCCCCACAGATGTGCCTTTTGCTGGTTTCGTGAAAATATATTGCTTTAACTTAAGAGTTCTGCGGATTTAAATTTTCATTGTTTTCCCATAGGATAACAATGTACTGGGAGGTTTATGGACTCGTTTCTTTGTCACTACACTGTTAAGAAACAGTTTGCAATTTTGCTCTGAAATTTCCAGGGTATAAGGGGCGTGTGCCACCGATGTGTCTTATAATGGTTTCGAAGAAAATATATTAATTTGATGACAAGTTACACAGCGTTCCAATTTTGCTGTGTTTTCTATATGATAAGAGTACAATGTGAGGTGTTTTCTGACGCTGTGCACTGTGGGATGGGAAATCAGCACCCTGAGGGCCCTGTGCTCCAACAGGCAAATAAGGATACCACTACTCTATCTGAAAAATTATGCATACATCTCCCACATGTATATACGGATACCATTATGGACTGATGGGAGTGCAGGGCCCTCTTACAGGGAAATAAGGACAGAAGCATAGAATTTTTGATGGCAGATAAGGACCGCTTGGTCCACCTAGTCTTCCCATTTCCCTACCTAATGGATAAGCTGCATATCCTAGTTAACTAACAGCCTACTTCCTCCTTCCCCCCCCCACTAGAATTGCCTTATGTCTGTCCCATGCTCACTTGAATTCCCCCACTGTTTTTGACTCCATGACCTCCTCAGGAAGGCTGCTCCATGCATCCACAACCCTCTACATGAAAAAATACTTTCTCACATTACCTCTGAGCTGTCCCCCCTCTATCTTCAAATTGTGCCCCCTTGTTCTTGCACATCTCTTTTTCTGAAAGATACTACCCTCTTGGACTTTGTTGATTCCCTTGAGGTACTTGAAAGTTTCTATCACGTCCCCTCTCTCTCTCCTTTCCTCGAGGGTATACATATTAAGCTCCTTTAGTCTTTCTTCGTATGTCTTCTGGTGCAGACCTTGCACCATTTTGGTTGCCCTCCTCTGGACAGCCTCCACCCTGTCTATGTCTTTGCGGAGATGGAGTCTCCAGAACTGCACGCAGTACTCCAGATGGGGTCTCACCAACTGTCTGTATGGAGGGATAACAAATACAAGTTACTCACCTGTAACAGGAGTTCTAGGAATGGTATATGTTTTTCATCCACACTGTCTGGCAGGTTCCTCGCCGCTTTAAATCTTGCCAGAAGGTCTTCAAGCTGGCTCCTCCCACCCACCCGGGTGGTAAAACTCTCGGCTCCACCCCATGACGCCAGATCTAGCCCGCTGGAAGTCAGGTTGTGCGTCGAAGCCGGGGAGGTCGGTTCGTGTGGATGAACAACATATACCATTCCTAGAACTCCTGTTACAGGTGAGTAACCTGTATTTCTAGGGACATGGATATGTTGTTCATCCACACTGTCTGGCAGACTCCTAGCAGTTCTCCGGGAGGAGGGAGGCAAGGCGCACACCCCCTACTTGGGAAATAAAGACTGGAGAACCGAGGCCCCAAAACCATCATCCTGGCGTGACTCAAGGTCGATGTGGTAGTGGGTGATGAAGGTGTGTGCTGACTTCCAGGTAGCAGCCCTGCAGATTTCCTGGATAGGGACATCCCTGGAAGCAGCCACCGATGCAGCGGTATGGCGGGGTAGAATGAGCTCTTATCCGGCTGGGAGGCTCCATGCCCGCCAACCTATAGCAGAGATCTATGCAGGAGGTGACCCACCTGCCTATGCGTCCGCTTGGCTGCAGGTCTGCCAGTGCAGCTTCAGCATAGGTGACAAACAGCTGGTGAACCTCTCCCGAACTTCAACCATCCGCTCCTTATAATAAGCGCGGCGCTTCTAGGGTCAAAGTATGGAGCCTATATTCGGCCTCGAGGTAATGATTGGGGTAGAACACCCGCAGAGTCAACACCTGGTTAAGGTGAAACTCCGACACCACCTTCGGAAGGAATTTCGGTGGGGCAGGACAACTCTGTCCCCGTGGAAGACCAGATAAGGAGACTGATGGAAAGCACCTGGAGCTCTCCCATCCTTCTGGCTGACGTGATAGCCACAAGAAGGCGGTCTTCCACTATAGGTGAGAGATGTCACACCTGTGCATCGGTTCGAATGGCTTGCCCATGAGCTTAGCCAATACCAGCAGTAGATCCCATGGAGGTGGAGGTTCTCGCACGGAGGATATGTGATCAAGGCCTTTGAAAAAGCTCCGACCACCTTCTCTCCTGTACCGACTGCTTCCGGCGCCCGTAAGCAGATGGCTGCAAGGCACCTTAAGGGTCAGCCGATCGAAGCCCTTGCTGAGAAAGGGACCACAGGTAGTCCAGAATGCTTGCTAAGGAACAGGAGGAAGGGTCCAGGCCCTTCCCTGACACCAAATGGAGAATCTCTTCCATTTGAAGGCGTAGCATTTTCTGGTCGACTCCTACGGACGCCTCAATGGCGTTGAGGACCAAATCGAAAGACCCAAGGCCTGGAACTCTAGCAGCTCAGGAACCAGGCCGTCAGTGCAGGGATTGAAGGTCCGGATGGAATACCTTCCTGATTGACTGAGATCAGGTCCAGGTGGGCTGGAAGCCGTCGGGAGCCTGGAGCTGAGACTAGGAGATCTGGATACCAGAAACTGGGGCCAGTCTGGGGCTACCAAATCACCTGCGTCTTGTCCCTCCTCACCTTGAGAAGCACCTTGTGGATCAAGGGAAAAGAGGGAAAGGCACAGAAGAGGCCCGGGGTCCATGGCCTCAAGAAGGCATCCCCCTGCAGTGAGCCCTGCTGAGGGGGGCGGGCATGAAACAGTCTCAGCTTCACATTCTCCCTGGAGGCAAACAGCTCCGCCTGAGGCGTGCCCCAGTGGGAGAAGTGATCTTGTACTACCTCCGGCAGAAGAGACCACTCGTGAGACGCTGCCCCTATCCGGCTTAGGGCATCGGCCAGGGTGTTGGAGGCTCCTGCCAAGTGAATGGCGAGGAGATCTGCCTCCAGGCTGCGCATGAGTGACCAAATGCGGAGAGCTTCCCTGCACAGAGGCATGGAGCGCATCCCGCCCTGGCGGTTTGGGTAGTGCATGGTCGTGGTATTGTCCGTCTGGACCTGAACCACTTGACCCCGTAGAAACGGAGCAAGGCGGTGAGGGCTAGACGAACCGCCCGAAGCTCCAGCAGGTTGATATGGCATCGGGACTCCCGAGGGGACCAGAGGCCGTGCGCTCTGTGCTCCCCAAATGGGCACCCCAACCCATCAGAGAGGCATCGGTCAATAGCGAGACTGTCGGCTCGGGGCGGACAACGGGATGCCCTCCTGCAGATGTGCCGGAACGGTCCACCACTGGAGAGCGTTCCACATCCCCTGGGTCACTGTCATTAGCTGATCCAGCGGATAGAAGTGCTGTGACCATTGGCTGGCAAAGCCCCCACTGAAGGGGACGCATGTACCAGTGGGCCCAATGGACCATGCTGGTGCAGGCCACCATGAGGCTCAGGAGGCACAGGAAGTCCCAGGCAGGGCGCGATTGCCCAACCTGAAATGATTGGGCAAAGGAGGAAAGAACCTCGGCCCTGTCCGCCAGAAGCCGTGCTCTGGCTCGTAGAGAGTCAAGCTCCGCACCAATGAATAGTATCATCTGCTTTGGCACGAGTTCCGACTTGGCCTCATTGATGAGGAGGCCAACCTGAGAGCAAACCTGGAGGGCCAGATCTCTGGACCGCTCCGCCTCCGCTCTGGAGGAGGCTGCAATCAGCCAATCATCCAGGTAGGGGTACACCCAGACCCTTCGGCTCCGCAGGAATGCTGTCACCACAGCCATGCATTTGGTGAAGACCCTGGGAGCTAGGGAAAGGCCAAAGGGCATGGCCCGGAACTCGTAAAGGGATCCCTCCGCTCTGAAGCGGAGGAATCTCTGGTGGGACGGACGGATTGGGACGTGAAAGAACACGTCCTGGAGGTCCAGAGAACAGAACCACATGCCTCATTCCAAGGATGGGATTGTCTGAGCCAGAGTGACCATCCTGAAGGTCCGAGACCGTAGGAACCCGTTCAGGTCGTGCAGGTTGAGAATGGGGCGCCAGCCCCCCATCCATTTTGGGACCAGGAAGTACCTGGACACAAACCCCGGGTCTGGAGGAGGATCCGCCATCCTCCTGATCACCTCTTTTTCGAGGAGCAGGGCAATATTGGCTCAGCGAGACGACAGAGAGGCTGCGGACCCCGTAGGCCCCCGAGGGGCGCCGGCTCGGAAGGGCGGGGCCTGCTCAAACCCAAGGGGCGGGCCCTTTCCTACCACCTCCAACACCCAGTGGTCCGTGGTGATAGCGGACCAGGCGGAAAGGAAGTGGCAGAGCCGTCCCCCCCACGGGGGGAACCCAGGGGAGGACGAGGCTAGGGGCGACACCTTAAACCCGTCACTGGGCAGGCTTAGAGGAGGACCCGCCAGGATCTCCTGGGCCTTCCTCCCCTGCTTCCTGTTGGAGGAAGCCGCAGGCTTGGGTTTGGGATGCCAAGCTGAGCCTGCTGGCCCTGGTGCTGGTGCTGTTGGGCGGACGTGCCCAGGCGCAGAAGAACCGAAAGGACTTGTGCTGCTGCTGTTGGCAGCCTTTGTCCTTCTGGGCGGAGGTGACCGAGTCCAGAGTGGCACTGGACTTTTCGATCTGCTGGAGGTGACCTTCCACTCCAGGGCCGAAGAGGTCGGTCCCCAAGAAGGGGACATCCACCAGTTTGTGCTGGGTATCCGCCGTGAAGGTGGATATCCTCAGCCATGCTCTGCGGCGCATGGCCACTGTGGCCGCAACCGATCTGGTACAGGGGTCTCCGATGCCCAGAGCCGTTTGGAGCTGCTGCCTAGCCACTGCCCTACCCTGGTCCCGCACTTGCCGGACCGTGGTCTGCAGGTCGGCCAGGAGATGAGGGATCACCTCATCCAGGGGCCCATGAGCGTGGGAGAAGTGTGCCATCACACGCCGAGGCTGGCCTGATGGAGGCCAAGGGAAGACAGCATACACCTTGCACCCGGCATAGTCCAGCTTTTGGACTCTCGTCGGGGGCTTGTCCGACGCCCTAGCGTTCCCGGACGCCGGAAAGCGCTGTCGGTGACCAACCCCTCAGCAGAGGGGTGTTCCGAAAAACTGCGCAAAGAGCGGGTAGGCACCACATACTTCCCGGCCATCCTCGCCTAAGGCGCAGGACAAGAAGCAGGCCGCTGCCAGAGCTCCAAGGCTGGGCCAACAATGGCTTCAGCCACCGGAAAGGCCTCCTTGGGTGAATCCCCTCGGTCCAGTATCTCCATCAGGGGATACTTGGCCCGCTTGGATACAGGCGCGAGCTGCATCCTGGTGGACTCCGAGATGAGCCGAAGCAAACCCATGAAGGACGATGGGCTTTCGTCGATCGACTGACCCCCAGAGGACTCCAGGTCAATGGACCTGGAGAACAGGGAGGAGTCGTCGTCGGACTCTGAGGAGTCCACGAAGAGCTGCCTGGGGCCTGAGCCACCCTCCACCTGCCGGGGACGGTCGGAGGAGGGTGACCGACAACCTGTGGGTCAGGCCCTGACCCGACCGAGAGTCCTTGGTCAGCGCCCCCGATTTCGGTTGTGGAGGCGGAGGTTCCACCACAATCGGTGGGGCAGCTGGTTTCGGCAGAACAACCGGCCAAGGCTTGGGCACCTCAGCTACAGTGAGGGGTTGTTTCAGCTGCTCGGGTGACAGCCACTTGATGGCCAGGGAAGGCAAAGGCGTCGGCTTGTTCCCAGACAGAAGTAACTGCTGCCACATCAGGTCCTTGTAGCGTCGACACAATTTACCAACCTCTCCTCTTCCGAGGAGGAAGACAGAGACGACAGCGGCGCCCGCACCTCGGTGCCGAGACCGAGATCCGCCGATGTCGGTGGGATCGGCTGGACGAGCGATGTCTGAGACGAACCCGGATCCTCGGTGTTCCGAGGCCAGGTCTGGGAAGAGCGCAGGATACCTGCTCTTCCCGCTGGCTCGGAAGCCTTAACCGTGGACTGTGGCACTGGGGGCGCAGGCAGGTCCTCGGTCTCCACCGGGTGAACTGGTGAAGAAGGGCTGTCGGCCTCACCAGTCGACAGCCCGTCCGACGGGTCAAGAAAAATCTCGACCGCGTCGACAGGTGTCTCGGCCGGCTGGCCTGACGGGGACCCTGTGAAGCCAGCAGCCTTAGCCGCAACCTCGACTGAAGTCGACAGTCAACTGTCCGGGGAAGGGGACCTCTCCCGCTCCCACGAACACTGATGATGGGACTTACCCTTTGAGTCCTTGCTTTTGGACTGAGACGAATGTCCCGATGGCCTCTCTCCCTTCGTGGAAAGGGACTGGCAAAGCTCCTTGAAAGAAGCTGAATACGAGGTACCCAGAGAGAGCGGGATAAATGCCGTGACAGAGGAAGAGGATGATGCGGCCTGAGCACGCCTCCTCCTCGGGGCGATCATCTGCTCGGGTTGCTCAGCAGAGTCAGCCCGCACCGGTAAGCATGCTTGGGCCTCCTTCCGACTAATCGAGGCGGGTGGCGCTGGCAGCCAAGCTGTAACGGGCAGCGCAGTCCTCCAGGATGTTGGCCGAAAACGAACGGCATAACTCGCAGGCCTGTGGGTCATGTTCTAGGCCGAGGCAGTAGATGCGCGTGGAGTGCGGGTCCGCCCTGGACATCTTCTGCCCACAAGGGCACCACTGAAATCCGGGAGTCGATTTGTCCATCGCAGCCGCAAGGGAGAAAGTTGACCGAAGTCTTGAAATTTTTAAAATAAGTTTCTGGCGAACCGAAGAATTAGGATCCAGTCTACACGCAGAGCGTTAAGGAGGGAACCTGAGCTTGCAAGCGGTAAGGAAGATCTGGCGCCATGGGGCGGAGCCGAGAGTTTTACCAAAAGGGTGGGTGGGAGAAGCCAGCTTGAAGACCTTCCGGCAAGATTTAAAGTGGCAAGGAACCTGCCAGACAGTGTGGATGAACAACATATCCATGTCCCTAGAACTTCCTGTTTTCTCCTGGTGATGCCTCTCCCTATGCATCCCAGTATCCCCCCAGCCCTCCTTGCTGCCCTCTCACATTGCTTGCCCACCTTTAGGTCATCTGATATGACTACCCCCAGGTCCCTTTCCATTTTTGTTGTTGTCAGTATCTCACCCCCCATTGTGTACTCTTCCCCTGGGTTTTTGTTTCCAAGGTGAATTACTTTGCACTTCTTTGCGTTGAATCTAAGCTGCCATACTTGTGACCATTCCTCCAACCTTGCCAAGTCCCTTCTCATCCTTTCCACCCCACCTTGTGTATTAACCCTGTTGCAGATCTTTGTGTCGTCTGCAAAGAGACATACTTTTCCTGCCAGTCCCTCTGCAATGTCACTTATAAACACATTAAAAAGGACCGGACCCAGTACTGAACCCTGCGGTACCCCACTAGTAACCCCTCTTTCTTCACTGTGGACTCCATTTACTATTACCCTCTGCGTCCTGTTGTCCAGCCAATGCTTTACTCAGGCTACCACCCTGGAACCCACTCCCATGCTGGCTAATTTGTTTATTAATCTTTTGTGTGGGACTGTGTCAAATGCCTTGCTAAAGTGTAGGTAGGCCATGTCCACAGCCCCTCCCTGATCTACTACTTTGGTCACCTAGTCAAAGAAATAGATTAGATTCGTCTGACATGACCTTCCCACTGTGAATCCATGCTGCCTTGGGTCTGTACTCCATTGGCCTCTAGGTACTCAACAACTCTTTCCTTCAGAAGTGATTTCATAATTTTCCCTACTACTGAGGTCAAACTGACAGGTCTGTAGTTTCCTGCCTCTGTCTTGCTCCCACTTTTGTGAAGAGGAATCACAACCGCCCTCAGGTACCACACCATCCTCCCATGATTTGTTAAAAAGGGTTGTCAGTGGTGTTTCTAGTTCTCCCCTTAGTTCTTTTAGAATTCTGGGGTGAATTCTATCAGGCCACATTGCTTTGTCCACCTTCAGTTTTAGGAGTTCTTTCAGAACCCTTTCTTCTATGAAATGACTGATATCGACCCCCCTATCCAGAGTGCTTCTATTGACTGGATTAGGTACCTCCCCCTCCTCCTCTTTTGTGAATACCGAGCAGAAGTATTCATTCAGCATCCCTGCTTTTTCACTGTCCCTCTCTGCTCACCCACCCTCCTCTTTATTTAGCCTCAGTATCCCTCCCTTTGTCTTTCTTCACTCCTAATGCACCTGTAAAGGTTTTCTCCCCTTCTTAACCGAGTTGGCTATCTTTTCCTCAGTTTGTGCCTTTGCTATTCTGACTGCCTTCCCTGCTTCCTTCTGTTTTAACTGGTACAGTTCTCTGTCCTGCTCCTTCTTTGTTTCCTTATACTTCCTGAATGCTATCTTTTTCTCCCTAACCTTCCCTGCCACCTCTTTTGAGAACCACCATGTTTTTTTCTTTCATTTTGATTTGCTTATTTGCTTCACACAAAGGCTTGTTGCCTCTGTGATGGCAGTTTTGATGTCTCCCCATTGTTTCTCCACCCCTCCTTCTTGCTTGTTTGCTAGTGATTTTCTGAGGCACTGTCCCATTTTGACAAAATCAGCCCTCCTGAAGTCCAGTACTTTCACTTTTGTATGGCTTGACTCTACAGCTGAGTTTATCGTGAACCACACTGTTTGGTGGTCACTTGTTCTCAGATGGCTACCCACTTCTAAATCTGAGATCCTCTCTCTGTTCCCATTTGAGAGTACCAGGTCTAAGACTGCTCCCTGCCAAGTGGGTTCCAACACTAGCTGTCTGAGACATGCCCCCTGTAGGGCATCAAGAATGACCCTGCTCTTGGATGTGACTGCAGCAAAGGTGCTCCAGTTAACATCTGGCATATTCAGGTCCCCCATCAGTAATATCTCCCCTTTCTCTGCCATCCTAAGGATGCCTTCTATCATTTTCTTGTCCATTTCCTCCCCCTGAGATGGGGGTCTGTATACAACCCCTGTGCGGATTGTGGTACCATTTCCAGTCTTCAGGGTGACCCACAGTGCCTCCTCTCCTCCCCGTTTACCCTTTAGTTCTGTTGCTTTGATCCCTTCCCATACACAGAGAGCTACTCCTCCTCCTCCTCTTCTACCCTCCCTGTCCCTCCTGTAGATTGTGTACCCTGGTATGCTGACATCCCAGTCATGGTTCCCTGTGTACCTTGTGTCTGTGACTGCCACAATATCCAGGCATCCCTCTTCCATCAAGGACACCAGTTCAAGTAGCTTGTTACCTAGACTACGGGCATTGGTACTCATTACCCTCCATTTTTTGATGGCCTTACCCCTTTTTGCCCCATCCCTGTCCTTATTGCCTTTGTCTTTTTCTCTATTTACCCCTGCCCTTCTCCCTGTCGACTTCTTTATCTTGGTGTTTACCTCACTAACAACCCTGATTTTTTTTTGGGAGGGGGTAGGATTTCCCTACTCCTTTTCAGTGCCTCCCCCCCTTGGCTAGTTTAAATGCTTGCCAATGAAGCATTTGAACCTATCACCTAGGATCCTGGTTCCCCTCCTGGACAGATGCAGACCATTGCGCCAGTATAGGCCTGCATCACTCCATGTGGATCCCCAGTCCCCAATGAAGCCAAAACCCTGAGCTCTGCACCAGTTTTTCAACCACTGATTGAATGCCATGGTGCAGAATACCCTAGCCTCACCCATGCCATAGACAGGCAGCACCTCCGAGAAGATTACCGTGTGTGCTACTTGTCTAAGGCCCCTCCCCAACTCCACAAACTCCTCCTGCACTGCTCTGATCCCTTTCCCAGCCAGGTAATTTGTCCCTAGGTGGACAATGACATCCAGCTACCTCCCCGTGCAGCTGCTCCTTGTGATCCTGAGGATTCGCTCCCTGTCCCTCCAAGCCATGGTGCCAGGCAGGCATCTTACTGCCCTCTCCCTTCCCCCCCCAGTTCTACCCTCCTAACAACGGAGTCCTCCACCAGGAGTTGTTTCCTTCCCAGTGGGGTCCCATGCCACCCTCCTGCGGGTCTCCTTTGTGGAGGTTCCCAGCATCCTCCTTAGTCTCCACTGCGGGTGCCTCCATAGAGGAACCACGCTCTGCCACAATGGCATTTGAATTGTGGAGAGGTACAACTGGAGGGATGCTCCTCTGTTCCACCACCTTCACCCTCCCAGAGCCCACTGTGGTCCAACCGCTCCTCTTTCTTGGCAACCTCTCAGGCAGCGGGGCCCTGGTGGTCCCTGGGTAGGAAAGGAGGTCCCCCAAATCCTGGGCAACTCAGCCTGGAGATGAGCAGCTTCCTCCCTCAGCCCAGAGAGGTGCCTGCAGATGGGACAACACTGCATCCTCCAGAACGTCTCCCAGAAGACTGTTGCTCCACAGCCACTACACTGCACCACTCCCAGCATGTCTTATTTGCGGCCCCTAAACTGTTGTTTTGTATACTTACTCTTTCTCTATTTATTTTTTTTACATAATTTTTTTTGTCTCCCTACTTTCCTGCTGCCTCCGTGCCCTTAAAGCTTCTGATCTTCCTGTTCTGGGATAGGAAGTTCCTCTATTCCTCAGTAGTCTCCTTCTTACTTGCTCAGAGTCAGACCTCCAGCAGCTGGGGGGGGAGAGCTACTCTTTTCCTTCTAGCATGGTGAGTCTTTTGTGCCTCTGTGATCACTCCCTTCCTGCTCCCAAACAGGAAGTTCCTGTTGTCAGTCAAATCCTGTGCCTATAAAAGTAGAACCAGCTAAAGGGGAAGGGGGGGTGGAGGGCAATATAGACCCAGTAAAGTTCTAACAGTAGCTCCTTCCTCTTGCTGTTTTCTGCCAGAAACTATCTAGGTCAGTTTTTAAATGCAGACACCTAGCTTCCTTCTGCCTAAGCCACTCCCTCTAATTCAGTTTCTTTCTTCACCTAACTGCACAAATAGCAATTCCTTCACCCTACCCAGACAAACACACTGACTCTTTTTTTTTAGTTTTTGCCCTAAATTGAAGTTCCCAGTAGTGGAGTTCTAGTTCTTTAGTCCTGCAGAGTAGTAAAGTTCTAACAGCAGCTCCTTCCTCTTGCTGTTCTCTGCCAAAAACTGTCTAGGTCAGTTTTTTAAATGCAAACACCTAGCTTCCTTCTGCCTAAGTCACCCCCTCCCCCAATTCACAATTTCTTTCTTCACCTAGTTAACTGCACAGATAACAATTCCTTCACGCAACTCAGAGAAACACACTGACTCTCTCTCTTTTTTTCTGTTTGTTTTTTACTCTAAATTGAAGTTCCCAGTAGTGGAGTTCTAGTTCTTGTAGAGTAGTAAAGTTCGAACAGCAACTCATTCCTCTTGTTGAACAAGCTTTCCACTGTCCCAAAAAGTAAGGATATTCTTTGCAAAAAACTTAATTAATGCATTAGTTAGGGTTAAAGGAACAAACGTTTGGAAATGTGGCAACACCCCACTCCATCCCCACCCTACACGCATGAACAGGCATGGGGGTGTCTTGGGGTTGTCGGCCCTAATGCTCCCCCCATTCTCCTATACTGTACCCATCTCAGCTTGTTTACTCATGTAATGGGGTGAGTATTATGGCTGACAATCCCAAGACACACCCTGACTCCTGTTTGTGCATGTAGGGCAGGGGTGGGGTGTTAGGAAACCCTAATACATTTCTAAACTTTTATTGTTTTACCCCTAACTGATGCATTAATGAAGTTTTTTTTTGCATTGAATATATATAAATATATTGCACTTAAATATCTTTGCAACTGTTCAATGGATTGCACGAAATTTGGTATGCGCTGTTCCGTGGAGTAGGTCTCTTGACATGACAAGTTTTGTTTCAATTGGATATGTGGTTTTTGTGCAGCGCATAGTGAAGCAAGTGTGTTTTTCACTTTATTCCGCCAGTTGTTGCAGATTTTTGCCCATCACGCTGCGGCCACACTGTTTGGAATTTTGGTGTGATATTTTCAGAGTGGAAAGAGGTTGCCCCAAAGAACAAGCCAGAGTTGGTTTGGTGAAAAAATATAAATACGTTCCAAAGTTATTAAATTTTGAAGATTTGGGTTCTGAGAATGCTCAGTTCAGTCTTTTGGATAGGTGTATAAACTGCGAACAAGGATTTGCCTCACAAACAGGAATTTTGACCGGCCGCGAACAGGGATTTATAAAATCCCTGTTCATGACAGAAATTCCCTGTTTGCAAGCTGCCAACTTGTTTTCATTTTTCCTCATCAAATAAAACATTATAAGTTGACTTTTGGGAAGGGAGTCCCTTAAAGAGACCGAAGATCATGTGTCCTCCAACTTTCTACCGGCAAAAATATCCAAGGGCGACCTTACGGTGAGAGATGAACAGTTAATCCTCGACCAGCTTAATAATCGTTTCGCTACTGCAGGGTTAGCATTCGACACTTCTCCTGCCAATACCCTCCGTTCCCAACTCAGGATGCAGGACCTAGTAGCTCTGGTCATGGATGCAGTGTTCTCCTTACAACCTACAACACTGAAGGAGGTTGAAGACCTACTCCTTCACTTGGATAGAAGGAAGAGAGCTGGCTCTGACCTCATCGACCCATATTTCCTAAAAATTAGTTTCCAAGCCCTGGCCATGCCCATCACGCATCTCTTCAATCTATCTCTACTGCATGGTGAAATCCCTCCAATATGGAAAACCGCCCACGTGATTCCCCTTCTCAAATCGGGAGACCCATGTGACCTCAACAACTACAGACCAATTTCCTTACTCCCTATCCTATCCAAAATGCTAGAAAAAGTAGTAAGTATACAAGTACACGATGCGCTTGTTATGGTGTTATCAAGTGATACTACCATTTGCTTGTTTGCCTGGATTGTAGATTGCCCCCAAACTCTTTCTGCTTTATTGTTGTTTCTGTGTTGGGGTATTAGGTAGTATTAGGGGATGATATTACTATCCCTCTCTCCCCCTCCTCTCTCTCTTTTTTTTTTTTTTGTTTTCCTTTCTTAGACCTGAAATCCTAGAAAAATGCCTTGTATTAATTGTATACATATATATACTGCTTTGCCCATTCTTTAAATGGTTATATTTATTCTTTAGTACAAAATTCTTATTCAGATTTATGGTATATTGTGTATTTTGCTTTTGTATGTATTCTGGGAAATTAAGTGAGTGATGTCCTTAAGACTATTCCTGTAATATATTTTATTACATGATGTTTTGTATCTGTTGAAACTGCATTCTAAAACAGGACAACTTTGATAAACAGGGCCTTTTCTGGTCATAAAAGTTATTTTTCCTGTCAAAAAATAAAAGTTTTTATCTATCTCATCTATCTAACTTAGAAACTACTTGGAATCCACAAATCTGCTTAACCCTCTACAATCAGGATTCCGGCCATGCCATAGCACAACTACGGCCCTGACAAAGGTTATCAATGACTGGCAGGAGGCCCTGGGTGCCAAGCACTTCGTGTGCACAGTATTTTTGGACCTAAGCAAGGCATTTGATACAGTCAACCACGAATTGCTCTTGGTATCCCTACGTAACATCAGCATGGACTCCCCTCTTCTGAAATGGTTCTCAAGCTACCTTGTAGGTCGCCAGCAGCAGGTAAAGGCAGATAGAGAATTCTCACCACTGAAACCTCTACTGAGGGGCGTACTACAAGGCTCAATACTGGGTCCACTGCTATTTGCAATCTACATTAATAGAATCAAAGTAGGAATCAAATCTGCCAACATCCATCTATTTGCAGATGATATGGTACTCTACATTGACAGACCTACCCCTGAAGCAGCATGCATGGATCTTCAGCAGGAGTTTAATCAATTGCAACTACAACTACTTAACCAGAAATTACTATTAAATGCAAAAAAAATGAAGGCGATGCTCTTCTCACCCTTTACACATGCAAGCAACCCTGCTACACAAGGATCCACTCTCCAGATTACTACACTCCTAGATGAGCCACTAGAATTTGTAGCAAAATTCAAATACCTGGGAGTGTGGATCGACCACAAGCTCTCCTTCATTGAACATATTGAAGAACTTATAAAAAACCTTAAGCAGAGACTTGGTCTCTTCTGCAGAATCAAAAAACTGCTCACACAGGATGCCAAGAAGAGACTAGTACTCACCACGTTCTCATCACTGCTGGACTATGCTGACTTTTTGCACGACCAAGGCCCTGTTTCTGCACTAGCCAAACTAGATATACTGTACCACAGAGCCACAGGATTCATTACTAGTGCCCCATACTCCACGCACCACTGCTCCTTGTAAGCTATGATGGGATGGATATCCCTTGCCTATAGAAGACAGAAAAGCGCCGCTTACTGGACATACAGAGCAATCACTAAAAAACTACCTCAATATATATCGGACTGTCTTCCGCTATACATGGTAGGTAAGTACACCCTGAGAAGTGCCTCCTATATCTTACTTACCATACCAAAAATCAATTTGTGTTTTGGTAGGTCATCCATAAGATACGTACTACCTGCACTATGGAACAATTTACAGAAATCCATAAAACTGGTTTACCCTATCAATTTCTCAGCATTTAAAATGCTTTATGTATGCTCTGTCAAGGAGTCCTGTAACTGCTTCCCCTGATTAACAAAATGACACCATGTTGCAGCGTTACTGAATTCCCCTGGTACCTACTATCTTCCTCACCCCTTTCTTTATTCTTCCCTCTATACAGGTACCTATAATGTACCACAGGTGCTTAGTCTTGGAACCAGTAAATATTACTCTGATGGTCTCACTTGTCACCTGCAGAGGCTCACTTTTCAGGTCGCCCCTTCAAGTTTCTTTGTTTTTGCCCTCCCTCCCTTTCCCCCACTTTGTATGCCCCAGTCCCACTCACTCATCATCTTCTTCTGTTCTCACCCTCTGTTCCCTGATCATAAGGCTTCACCAAATTCATTATCAATGTTATGCCACTCTAGGTACCTGCCTGTGTTCTCTAACAGTATATTGACTGTCTGAGTTAGTCTAGCTCTATACTACCCATCCATTTTCCTTATTTGATCCTACTCCTCTGTATACTGCAGCGAATATTATCTTACTCTGTATACTGCAGCGAATATTATCTTACTCTGTATACTGCAGTGAATATTATATTACTCTGTATACTGCAGCGAATATTATCTTACTCTGTACACTGCAGCAATAATTATCTTACTCTGTATACTGCAGCGAATATTATCTTACTCTGTACACTGCAGTGAATATTATCTTATTCTGTATACTACAGTGAATATTATCTTACTCTGTGTACTGCAGTGAACATTATCTTACTCTGTATACTGCAGTGAATATTATCCTACTCTGTATACTGCAGTGAATATCATCTTACACTGTACAGTATACTGCAGTGAACATTATCTTACTCTGTATACTGCAGTGAATATTATCTTACTCTGTATGAACATTATTTCATTATTCTCATGTATATTGTATGCACCTTTTACGCTATGTACTGAACTTGATCATGTATATACTGTTTTTTATATAAAACCTATTATAAGTATGAAAATATATATATAGCTATGTATGTCTTTGTACTGAGTATTTATACTGTCCAGGTCCACCTCGAAAATGAGTTTTCCTCATCGGTCTTTTGCCTGGTTAAATAAAGATTTTGATTGACTGATTGACTCAGAGAAGCGTTGTGAGGTAAACCAAGCATGAGTTTATTCAGGGCGATGTCCTCTACAAACCCATGCCTTTGGTTCACTTTAGTTTGGCTCTGAAATGTGGTTTTGAAACATTAAAAATCCTTGTTCGCGAGTCGCGACTTGCTACCAATCCTTGTTCGTGAGGTGTCAAAATCCTTGTTCATGAGCTGTCAAAATCCCTGTTTATGAGATGAAGACCAGATGGCCCTATCTTGTGAACGAAGAGTTTCTCACGGACTAAGGATTTTGACACCTCACAAACAGGAGTTGACGAAAGCAGGGTTTTGACAGCTCACGAAAAGGAATTCTAAAAGGAACCCTGTTCATGAGGTGTCAAAACCCTGCTCATAGCTATCAGAATCCTCTCTGTGAGGTGTCAAAATCCCTGTTTGTGAACTGTCAAAATCCATGTTTGTGAGGGGACAACCAGATGGCCTACCTCATGAACAGGGATTGCCTCATGAACAAAGATTTTGACAGCTCATGAACAGGGATTTTTAAAGGTTGCTGTTTCTTTGCCACTTCACTGCAAAGAAACGGTTAGGACTTTTGGCTTGAAATTTGCAGGGCACAAAGGGGGTGTCCCAGAGATGTGACTTATGCTGGTGTGGTGTAAAAATTTACATGGGTTACATAGTTATGGCATTCCAAAGTTGAGAAATTTCCCATAGGATAGCACTGTGGTGACTGCGGTGCCTTTTGGTGCCTAGATCTTAAAAACGGTTTGAGACACAGATTTTTCACTAAACGCAGCCACGTGCAGTCCGTGATTATAACTGCAGCTGAATTTTTTCTAAGGTTGCTGCGGTTACTGAGATAGTCTGCCATTTGCAGCACAAGGGTTTCTTTGAATGTATCTAGGCCTGTGCTGCATCTCTACAAATATAGGTAGGTGGGAGAACAGGGCCCCTCTCTGACCCTGCGGTCCCACATATGGATACCATTATGCAGTAATGGAACTGCTGGGCCATCCATTATGCAATACTGGGAGCACAGGGCCCTTACTCCCACAGGGAGATGACAGTTCATTACAATGTCTGTACATTTATCGATAGATAGGAGTGCCGGGCCCACCCTGCGCTCCCAAAACCATATGAGGGTAAGATTACACTTTCTCAAAAAGTAAGGACATTCATTGCAAACAACTTCATTAAAGCATCAGTTAGGGTTTAAGTGACAAAAGTAGTTAACTGAAGCATTAGGGTTAAGACCTTAACACCCCCTCACCCTACCACCCCAACCCGCCCCCACACTCCACAGACCAACAGGCGATACGGTGTGCCTTGGGGTCTTTGGGCCTAACTCTCACCCCGTTCTATACTGTACCATGTCAGCTTTCTTACACATGGAATGGGGTGAGGAGTTAGCTTGATATCAAAGGCACATGCCTGTTGCCTGTTGGTCTGTGCAGGGTAAAGTGGAGAGGTGGTAGGTGGGGGCTGTTAGGGTCTCAACCCTAATGCCTCATTTCCCTACTTAACCCTAACTGATGCATTAATAAAGTTTTTAATGAATATATATATATATATATATATATATATATATATATATATATATATATGTGCATATATATCTATATATATTTACACACACACACACACACACACACAAAGTAAGTGGCATACTACCAGAGGAAAGGCACAAAGATGGGAATGTGACAGATATCAGTCATTCATGAGACACAGTCGGATGGTGAGTTCTTCACAGGAGCAAATGATCAGGGTGGCTTTCATCAGTTTAGGAGCTTTCCAGTTCTGGGACAACAGACTGGATAATAAGGGCTGGCCTGTTATCACAGTGCTAGGGCTACTGCTCGTGATGCCGGTGACTGGAAGTGGACCTGGGTTGTTGGGTGCCAGCAGGGAGGAAAGTGCTTGAGCATCCCAGAGGCTGCACTCACTCTTCGGGAAGCTATCACTACAGTGCCTCTGGGGTAACCACAGGTGGCTTTACAGGCAGTGCATGCCTTTGGGGTGGGGGGATGGTGGCTGACACCATAGAACAATGCACTCTGGCATCACCAGGGCTGGCATCCCAGCTGGAGGAGGAGAAGAAAATGAGAAAATGGCCCCACTGACTGTGGACAACGGACCCTGATATATCTGTGCCTCCCCCCTCCACCAACCACCACCAGATGAAGGACACTGCTGAGGGTATATCCGCCATCCCTGACCTCACCTAGGGGGTTATCCAGAGCTTGATAGAGGCAGATGAATGTGGGAAAGAAGCATGGAGGGTTGTGGTGTGCCTTGTGGTTCCTGAGAGAGATAGGCACCCTCCAGGTTACAAACAGAGTGGATGGTAACTATTAGAGGGAACAATCTCATGATCATGGGTGGAAAAAAAAACTATCCAACGCAAATATCCTGCTTATTCAGTACACACAAAACTCTCCTGATTATCCAGGGCAGACAACAACGATCCTAACTAGAAAACAGGAATGATCCTGTTGAGCTATTCTAATTACCCTGCTTACCAACAGGCCTCCATGCCTGCCAGCATACTTGAATATTGCACCACCACACCAGAATTTAAATGCAGAGCTCCTACTGTACCAAAGTATCTTCAGTGGTAGCTCACTTATGTACTGTGCCACCATGCCACAATTTGAATTTAGGGCTTCTGCTGCACCAAAGGGTCTCTATCTTAGCTTGCTATTGTGCTGTGCCAACATGCTCAGATACAAAACTCCAGGCCCCTGCAGTAGAAAGGGTTGAGCCTGTATGCCAGCTCGAGCAGATAACATGCTTTTGTTCCTCCTGCCAACCTATGCAACTTTAGCGGATCAAGGATTAAACCAAAAGCAAAAAGGAGTTATGTAGAGCTGCTTTACCCAAAAGCAGACATAGAGGCGTGTATGGTTGAAAAGGATGAAGGCAGAAGCAGATGTGCAACTCTGTGGCTTGTTGCACAGCTCCAAGCCCCTAAGTATAAACAGATCACTAACGCATGTCAGACTGTACGCTACTGCAGAAAGCGTGTCACTCTTCCCACCATGACAACCAGTGACATCTGGTCTACATGTATATAACACAATATTGGGTTTGCAGCAGAATGTACAGTATGTAAAAACTACACAGCAACAAGAAAACTGGTAAATGTTTCACAATAACAGTTCAGCAGCTGGATTTTGGGTGAACTACTGTGAATGTCCTGGTTCATTACAAATCCACCACAGTGTGGCACAAGGCACAAAGAAACTACCGTATAGTGACATAGGTGATACAGGTGTTCCTATACAAATACTTGAGGTGTTCAGGGAATTAAACTGTACAAAATAATGGGTGGCCAGCTCGTTGACGTGGTGGTAGTGCTACCTCTCAGGACACTGGTGACCCATGATCGGGAACAGGCATGGATCATCGGGGGCAAGTCAGTGAAGCAAGGCTTGAGTGTATTATGGACTATTCTCCTTCCTCAGGGAGGGGGGGACAAGACTCCCACTGCGGGACTGACAGTTGATAAGGACCAGGTGACAACATAGTCGCTGGCACACGGAAGGGGAGGGACTGTCCCAAGACGTCCCGGCATGGATGCGTGCTGCAGCATGCATGCACACCTGCATCACTACATGCAGCGCTTGGGTGCAAAAATATTGGTTGAAACAAATAAATAATAAGGGGCTAGATGTGATCTATCCAGTTGTCAGAAGCTGTAAATTACTGTTATGCAAGAGTATGACATCACAAATCCCCTCATATACAGTTGTGATGTAATACCTGTATATAATTGGATTTCTAGAGGGTCAAAAAGGTGTCCGCTGGCATTTCCTGTCTCTCTCTCTCTCCCCATATGTTAAACATTGAATGGATCCCTACCAAATCCCCCAACCCAACTGTGGCTTCCAGATCCATACTGTGGTCTTGAAATGTTGTTTTATAATTTGATTTTATAACACCTTTTAATGTTTTGTTTTTAAAAGTCGCAAAACCAATCACTGCATAAAGTAAAATATACAGAGCAATGTAAACTTATAATACACTGTCAGCTCATTTTGGTAGTGGCTTCTAAAACTTGGCTCTTCACATCATGAAGAACAGGTTAGAATGGGCTGAGCACATCTGATCATGCTAGCAAGCCATTCAGCACTGGCATGACTAATAACTGCTTGCCATCGTGGAAAGAGCCTACCTTGTAACTGTGATTTCATATGCTAATTGAATAGTAGCAACCTTAAAGTAGATATGTTCTTTTTTTGATAAAATGTTGTTAGAACCTAGTAATCCTGAGATCTCAACTGCTGAATATGACAAGAGGGATTTACGGCACACAGGCAAGTCTCGCTGTGATGACTCTCAACTTTTCATTGTAATCTGTGATATAAGTTTAATGTTAAAATCACTGCTACAACTTTTCACCCCTGTGTTTGTTGTGTGACCATGTTGGCTCGAAATGATCTAACATTGGATTATATGAAATAAAAACCAGCCTTCTTTTAAGAACTAGGCTATTCATCTACCCTGGTGCATTGGTGACATCACAAAGCCACTCGAGATGTCACCAAAGCCCCTCAGTAGCTGAATAGCCTTGTTCTTAACAGAAGCCTGTTAATTATTCCCTATGTTATTTTACACACCCTCGATTTGTGATGATCCGATAAATGACTCGAGCTTTGATCTTGTGGTTTATTCAGTTATTACAACTCTAGGGTGAGTGAAAATATACTTGTGACATACTGCTCCCCATACATTTATACTTCCTCCACAGAGATTACAGATTACTGTATAGTGAGAAAGGTGATTCATGTGTTACTATTTGTGAAAGGCCCTTTAAGTAGGCTTGCCCAGAAAGACACTGCAAATATATAAAATATATAAGTGACAAAGATTGTTTATTGCTAGAAGTGATTCATGTACTATTACACAGGGATTAATGCAAAGATACAGAGGTGAATCATATGTTAGCAAGAATTAATGTACCGTGGAAAATGATTTGTGCATCACCACAAATAGGGAATATATAATGGGTCGCAGTGGAATAACACATTTATCTCCGCTAGTGAGTAACAAGACCCATAACTCAAGAGAGGCAAAGCAATGAGTTACTTATGAAAGTCTAACCACTTGTGTGAAGATTAATGTGTTATTCCATTGCCACTAATTATGTAATTCATATATATACATATATATATATACATATATATATATATATACACACACACTACACTATCTGTAATGCTTTGCTTTAGTGTTTTACTCATTAATTTACAGACTCCAGTAGTAAAAAAAGAAAAGAGAGATATGGGGCCAGATATTCAAAGGATTGCCCTGCAGCAAACCCCATTTTGCCCTCGCAAACTGGGTTTTGTGCTGAGGTCCCATATTTAAAGGCCCTTTTTGAGCTGGCGTAATGGGCTTGCACCAGGGCAAAAAGTGGAAGGGTACACAAGGCAAAAGCATGCAAATCAGGGGGCGTGGACCTGAATATTGGCGCAGTCTGATATTTGGAGTATCTGCTCTGTGCAAGGCACTTTGTGCACTCCCCTTGCATGGAGGAAATACCACCCTCCCAACCCTGGCCTTAATCTGGCGCAACCCTAACAGTTGCCAGAGGTAGTGCATTGGTGCCCCCCCACCTCAACACAGTACTTACTGGTGTCTAGAGGTCCACACCCCTCACAGATCACCATCCCATGTAGTGAAATCAATTTCTCTGGTGGCTAGCAATCCTTCCCTTGCCGACTGCCATCCCATGCAGTGAAATCAATTTCCCTGGTCCCCTTCCCACTCTGTTCCCATAGTGCTTCCATAATTCCTTGATATCTAGTGGTTTCTCCTCCCACCTGCACCCATGCCCGATCTTCTAATAATTATTCCCTAGTAAACAGGGGGCACTAGACACCAGGGAATTATAGAAACATTACAGTAATGAGTGTCAGGTGGGGGGAAGGATCACTAGACACCAGGGAAGTTTTTCATTTTTATGAGGAACTGGTATCAGTGTGGGGGGGACGCCGCTAGCACCAGGGACAGTTCACGGGATGGGCAATTTTTGGCACTAAAGGACCTCCAACCCCACACAAATGGCCCCTTAACGCCTTGCATGCCCAATGGACTCATTTGCATGGGGACTTTAGAATACTGCAAATATTGCACTAGAGCTAGCCACTGCAGGAGGCACTATCAGGTGGGGCTAAGTGGCTTCACGCTGGGCACAATAGAACCTATATTCAGACAAATAGTGCCCTGTGCTGTTCCTCTGAATATAGCATTTTTGTCCACCAGCGCCATTGCAAGATGGAGTGAAAATGTTTGCGCTCCATTTTGCACATTTGAGAAAATCCTTCCCATGATTTATAATATCTTACAACTGCCTTTCATTCCATTTAAGTTATCTGTCTGGCCCATTGTTCTGTGCATTCTTATTTCCAGATTATAAGCAAGCAATAATACCCTATAATAATACCCCACAATACTGCGGCAATGCCGGGCGGTCCAGCATTGCCGCAGTATTCGGCAATGCCGGACCGCCCAGGGGCGTAATGAGACCCAACGCCATAGGTGGAGGGCTCTATATCCCTTGGAAGGTCCGGCATTGCCCATACCACCCACCCTGGAGGGTATTATTGTGCTTAGAAAATGGGCACTGTAATATAAAATAAGTTCAGTAAAACAAAGTTTGTAAACAATTAGTTTAACACATGTTTTAAAATAAAATAGTTCCTCCACCTATACTGCCCTTGTGGAGCTTCTGTGCTTGAAGCTTTTGGTGCTGGTTGTCATGGTTACTCCCCTCCATTTCTGTACAGTAGGAACAGATCACAGCAGCACGGCATGACCAGTGGAATGTACAGCAATAGACTGCAGGGAGGATCGTGGCTGAGAGAGTATGCTCAAGTTACTGGGAGCATCCTTAAAGAGACAAGCTTTTTTTTAAATCACATTTAGAAAGTGCTGTATGACTGTGTAAGCTGCTGTTTTTGTGAAGTGGAGAATCTGCGAGCTGGGTGCTCTCACTGTAGCGCTTAGCATGCGACGTGCTAGCGCTACTTTTACATGGAAAAAAATATTGTTTTCTGTCAGAGTAGCACTTAGCACTATAGCTGATGTGCTAGCGGTAATAGTTTAAACTGAATCATTTTGTCTTTTCAAGGGAAAGAAACAGTAAATGAAGTGCAAGCGAAGGGGGGGTCTAATAACTCACTCACTAAGTGGGTAAAAAAATGGCGGCACTTTCAAATTGTGTGCCCAGTGCTTCAGCCAATTATGAAGCAGGCTGGGCACAATGATAACAGTTCTGAGGCTGGCAGGGTTGGCATGGCTGGTACTTTTTACTTACAGGGCTCGCACTGTAAGTTAATGTACCCCTGCCAGCTAATCAGATTTCTTATATTTCCAAGCCCATTTTCTAAGTGAAAATAACACGTTCCAAGTGTAATAAATTGTGTTCTGAGTAAAAATAAACATTTATCACAAAATACCATGATTTATTTGCCCAATTTATGCACCACTAGTGTGATATATAGGGACTTATATACAGTGTCAGAGGCAATTTACCATGTTATTACACAGGGGTTAGTATGTTATTATACTAGTTATTTAGTCAAGTCACTTTTAATATATAGAGAGAACAATGGATACCAACAATCAGTAACAAGCTGGTTAGTACATCAAGAGGCTGCCATGGCGACATTAAGAACCTCAAGAGCAAAGCTCGAGAGGTTCTGTCACCACTGGCTACCTTGAGATGTACTGGCCAGCTTATAACCGATGAGTCGGTATCCATTGTCTTTTTATAGCGCATGATGCTACCAGCTGACGTACATCTTGAGAAAAAAATCGCAGACAAAAATCATTAGCTTTTACTTACTTCTCCAACGGACTAGCTCTTGCTGCCGCTGCCGAGTAGGGGAAGATGCACGATCACATTCTGTGTTGTTATGCTGCACTAGCTATGTAGCTAGTGCAGCACATCAACGTTTTTAAAATGATGGAATTCAGTGCATAACAACGTTCCATCATACACTATACACAGATTAATGCAAACTACAAAATACACAAGAGAAACCAATACCTTGTAATTGGTCAGATGTGATCTATTGGTCAGATGAAGCTCTAACATGTAATGCAGGCTTCTAAATCTTCCACTGCTGTTGCCCTCCTCTGATGTCAGCTGGGATTTGCAGTTAAATAAGATGTCAGCTTGTAAGTCAGTACCCCTCCTTTTTTCTTCTCCTTTCCTACCTTTCTTGTTTAGCAATTTACCATTTATGATGCTGTGTATACGGTACGCAGCTGTGCCTTTTGCTTATCAGATTACTGCACTTTGCTTATACTGTGTATTTAACCTCCATTCCCCCAGGACACATCTGGAAACAAGCCTTATGGCTCAGTATGTATTTCCTGGTAGATTTCTTTCAATAAATAAATAAATAAGTCAGCAGAATCGGTCTGATACAATCTGCAATTCTGCTGTAAACAGTAAGTAAAAAAAAAAACAAAAAACAATGTTTCTGCACACAAAGTGCAAAATTGGGACCAGCCCCACAGTACTGACTGTTCCCCTTTAAGTCTAAAACATGTTTTTACATAGGAATTTAGGATTTAGAGGTTAGGACTCCAAATCTGATCCTGATGTCCTTTCAGAATTATATATGAATCAGATTCAGAATAGAGAATTCCTAAAAAGCCATATCGGAATTGGCCAATGTTGATAATCCCTAACATAAATATTGTGTTTCTTAAACTTTACCAAGAAATGCCCTAGAATCTGTGAGCCGCCATTTATCAGCACATACTACAACATCTGCAGGTTCTTCTGCAGTGTACCCCCCACTGTGTCCACTCTGTAATGTAACAGACAGGTATCTACGTCCTATAGAAATTTGCCAATATCTGTTATTATGGGAGTATATTACGTCATTTAGACTCTTAGCTGGACATAATGTAATAGGGCAAAACTTTAATCTAATAATGGGTTCGTACATATACGGATGTATTCATGCCAGTAAACCGCCTTGAAAACTTGCCGGGTACAGCAGAAAAATGTGAATCTGAAACACCTGAGAGAGTCCTTACCTATTTGATTTAATTTTAATCCATACAACAAGACTCTTGAAATAACTTTCATATTTCCAAAAATAATGTATTAATGTAACCAAAAACTAATACATAACTTGTGACATGTTTAAATGTTACAGTTACTATGTCTGGGTGTTCCCAGACAAATTCCCGCTTACCAAGGGAATCACCGGGTACCCTGGGTAGTACTATAGAGTGTATAGGGAACCCCAATAACTTAGTACATGTTTGCACAAAATACTTATTCACACCTGTTTATGAAGGGGCGGGGGCAGACATCATATATCTAGAGTCCCTTCTGATCATAAATTACTATAAGTATATAAAGCAGGGAGCAGACATAACGGACCAGAGTCCTTTCCGACGACTGTCAACCCTTTTTGCATTATATTTTTTTTAGTTGAAAACCCACATTTTATGATTGCTGAACTTCGCTAAAAATGTACTGATATTGCTGCTTGTTTTATCGTCTTCCTTTTTTAGCAGAACTGAATTACATGATAATGGTGTAAATATATGTAACCCTCACCTTGGGAGGGAGCTTACCTGACTGCTGACTGCCGCCCTCCCAAGGTCCCTGGGGCTCAGTTTCTGCTGTCAGCTCCCAACTGCTTGACCGTGTCTGTGGCAGCAGGGGGGGGGGAGAGAGAGAGAGAGAGAGAGAGAGACCAGCTGCTCGAATATTCCTGATGCTTCCAGCACCTCCCTCTAGTTGAGGTTGTGGCCATTTTTCTTTGGCACTGATACCCCGATTATGGCATTGGGGACTGGGAGCAGAGGGATTCCACAAATCTTCAGTGCTCAAGGCACCATGCCATCTCTTAGGTGCTTCCCACGCCACTCCATTGCCATCACCAGCATGAGAGAGGGAGCGTGTGCTGCAAGGGGCTCCTCCCCACTGCTCCCTCTCCTCCTGGCTAGTGACAGCCAGACCCAGTGCCCCCCCACCAAACTGGACGGACTGGATAACAGGACTGACGGAGAGCCCTGCCTGTCCAGTGAGACACTGAATGGAGGAAAATACGTTTCTGGGCTCTCAAGGAGTTTCCTGGCACTCTGAGAGAGACACACTGAAGTGTTCAGACCTGCTGCTGGTGAGACCAAGCTAGAGTCCTAGAAAGGCCAACAATCCTGTGAGCCCTCACCAGGGTTCATTCTGCCAACTCACTGATAGCCTTATCCTGGGCTTACACTGTTCGGAAACTGTGCCAGATGAACCTCTGTGGAAGAAACTGCTGAGAGTTTGAGCCTGTGGGTCACTGCTGCATACTAAAGGCGGCTGAGTTGTACTGAGCAGAGACAGAGACTTGCATCTTACCCAGGTTGCTTCAGAGTCAGGTAAGGGGCCTGATAGCCCTTATATAGTGGGGTGGATTGGGGAACAAGGAGCCACAGGGCACATGCCCTGAGTATGAGGGCACCCTCGATATGGAGGGGAGTTGGACCGTGGGGGGGGAGCAGACTAGGTGGGCCAAGCGGTCCTTATCTGTTATCAAATTCTATGTTTCTATGGGTCACTCCTTGAGTCTGGGCACCTTGGGAACTGGGAAGCCATTGTGTAGTGCTCCTGTGACTAAGAGCTGAGCTAGAAGGGCTGTATGCCTACAGGTATATCCCAGAAGGGCTGTGCTGCTGCAGGACATCTGAGGGAATCTGAAGTGCTTAATCCCCAGGACACTAGGCCCTGTTCCTGACTGCTGCTCACTCTGTTGCTGTGTGATGTCCCCTTCCTCAACTGACCTGCTGCATCTGTGGATCACGTGCATTTTGGCATCGCTGGCTGGGGTCTTTTGTACTTTTCCAATTTTGGTTTACCATTACTGCATTTGGATTACAAGTTGGGTTTCAAGCATTTTCCCATTGGATTTCAAGATGTTTAAACTGTGCTAGAACACTAGTACCTGCTGTGGGGTTAACCTGCAATCTTGCCAATCTTTATCAAGTGTACCACTGACAGAACCGGGGCAACACAGCTACCGGACTTGCACCAGGACTCTTACGTAACTTCTGAGTACCCAGAGTCATTGGTTAGTGGGCTGTACTAGAAACTGTAGTTTTACTATTGGCACCAGCTGAAGAGTTACCACACCCTGTGTAGTATAATTCCACTTTTTGTGCCCCTTGATTTGGCGGATGCCTAATAGCAATCAATCAATCTTTATTTAACCAGGTGAGCATCACTGAGAAGAACTCATTTACAAGATGAGCTTGGGCATTCACATATACAGGTACAGGCAACAGTATATACAATGTTACAACAATTGTAAGTACAACAACACAGTAATTCACAGGGCAAGGATATATACAGTGTTACAACAAATCAGGGTTCATACCATGCAGTAATGCTAGCGTAAACAAGGAGAAAGTGCACATATCTTAGATGAAAATCGCGTACATATTATGGTACAAAAACCTATGTACATTAGCTGTGACAGGAACCTATGCAGCCAGAAAGGGTAAGGAGAAGGGGGAGTAGAAAGAGGAAGGGGCAAAGCCTGAGGGGGAGGAAGAGTGATACGTCTGGGGAGGGTATTACACAGTTTAGGGAATAGGTCGGTGTAATGATACAATGTGAAAATGGGCAGGGCACGGAAAAGAGATGGGGAGAGAAGCTTATAATAGAGAGGTCCTAATCCTAGGATAGGTTCGGTAAGAGTGCCATTAACAGAAGCAAGTACAGGTTTCTGAAAAAGAACTTTGGTAAAGGGATTTGGAGAAGCTCAATGTCAGAGGGATTGACAACTTTAAACTGTGCAGGATCTGAGAGGGTGGTAGTGACTTTTGGAAGGCAGAGCCGCTCTCAAGGGGTTCGGTTCTCAGTGACAAGTAATTCAATATGTAGAAATAAAGTCACAGAACACAGTCTCCAATAGAAATAAACTGAAGTCCATTCATAACTTGGTCCAGACTTACAGTTTATTCGCAGAGCATAGCATAGCACTTGGCAGTAGTGGATCACACAGACAACTGACGTTGCACCTGTTGAGGCTTTGTACTGCCAAATGCCATGTTATGCTCTACGAATAAACTGTAAGTTTGGACCAAGTTATGAATGGACATTAGTTTATTTCTATTGGAGACTGTTCTGTGACTTTATTTCTACATAGGGTGGTAGTGACGCATAGTACAGTGGATCCAGGTGGGCACTGCTATAAGGTGGGAGTGTTCAAGGGGATTGCAATTGTCTAACCCCCTCTTTGCCTCTGGTGTCCAGGCCTGGGTTTCTAAATAAAAGCACTGTTAATTAGTTGATTGTACTTCTGTATGTGCGCCCATTCTGTATAACCCAAGTGAAGTGTTTATTGGTGAAGGTAACATCTGTCTTATTGGCCCCCAGGGGGGCAGTCCGGTGCAGGGAGGTGGGTAGGTACTGCATCCCAGGAATGGTACTGCACACAACATCTGGCCCACTTATTTTGTCTGGATGGAGGCACTGCACTATTTCTTATTCATTCTGGGACAAACCCCCCTACCGCAGGAGAAAGAATGAACCCAATGCCCTCAACCGGGTAGGCCCTGTACAGTCACCAGGCAGGGGTGTGAACCCGGACATGACGACCCAGAAGTCACATATACCCAACACTGTGTTGTTTTAAATCCTTGATCTACACTTACTGCATACTTCCTGAACATCAGCAACACCCATAAACAGAGCAGCCATTCATGAAGCAACAGTCTCCTCACCTTCCACTGAATCACAAGTGGCTAGACCAGTAGTGGCCAATACATGGATGGGGATCCACTGGTGGGTCTCAAGAGATTTTTGGTGGATCTTGGAGCAAGCTAAAAACCAGATAATAATAAAATAATGAATCAAAAAAGTTTGCTTTATTGTACTTTTTGTTAATTTTTTTGTTAGTGGATCTTGGAGCTTCTTGAGATCCAACAAAATGGATCCCAATACAAGGTGTATTGACCACCACTGGGCTAGACTGTGTTGTGGTGTTCCCAAGTCCAGTACAGGTGCAGTAGCAGCTAATCAAGGAAAGTAAAAGTGGGAGTAAATCAAGGAATGTAAATAAACATGTTTTTGTGTGGTAACACCAGTATAGTGGGCAGTCTGTTTTTTAGTTTTAAACAGAAAAAAAGAATCAGAATCAAACTACCAGCTATATCAGAAATCTCCACAGAATGTGATCAGTCATTAAATGTGTTTTTTTTTTAAACTAAAGACACTTTGAAGCCTAAGGAGGTTGACAGTGTCCCTTTAAATTACTTTGTTACTAAATGTATATTAAGTAGGGAGCAGACATGATGAACTTAAAGTCCCCTCTGACTTTTATTTACCAGGTTACAGCATGTATATGAAGCAGAGGGCAGACATGACGGACCTAGAGTCCCCCCGACCTTAAATTACTACGTTATTACTATATGCACTGTATATGAAGCAGAGGGCAGACATGATGGACCTAGTGTCCCGTCCGACCTTAAATTACTACGTTATTACTATATGCACTGTATATGAAGCAGAGGGCAGACACGATGGACCTAGAGTCCCCTCTGACCTTAAATTACTACGTTATTACTATATGCACAGTATATGAAGCAGGGGGCAGACACAATGGACCTAGTGTCCCGTCCAACCTTAAATTACTACATTATTACTATATGCACTGTATATGAAGCAGGGGGCAGACACAATGGACCTAGTGTCCCGTCCGACCTTAAATTACTATGTTATTACTATATGCACTGTATATGAAGCAGAGGGCAGACACGATGGACCTAGAGTCCCGTCTTACTTCAAATTACTAACTTATTACTATATGCACTGTATATGAAGCAGGGGGCAGACACAATGGACCTAGAGTCCAGTCCGACCTTAAATTACTACGTTATTACTATATGCACTGTATATGAAGCAGAGGGCAGACACGATGGACCTAGTGTCCCGTCCAACCTTAAATGACTACGCTATTACTATATGCACTGTATATGAAGCAGGGAGCAGACATGATGGACCTAGAGTCCCGTCTTACCTTAAATGACTACGTTATTACTATATGCACTGTATATGAAGCAGGGGGCAGACATGATGGACCTAGAGTCCCCTCTGCCCTTACATTACTATATTATTACTATATGCACTGTATATGAAGCAGAGGGCAGACACGATGGACCTAGTGTCCCGTCCGACCTTAAATTACTACGTTATTACTATACGCACTGTATATGAAGCAGAGGGCAGACACGATGGACCTAGTGTCCCATCCGACCTTAAATTACTACGTTATTACTATATGCACTGTATATGAAGCAGGGGGCAGACATGATGGACCTAGAGTCCCCTCTGACCTTAAATTACTATGTTATTACTATATGCACTGTATATGAAGCAGAGGGCAGACACGATGGACCTAGTGTCCCGTCCGACCTTAAATGACTACGTTATTACTATATGCACTGTATATGAAGCAGGGGGCAGACACAATGGACCTAAAGTCCCGTCTTACCTTAAATTACTATGTTATTACTATATGCACTGTATATGAAGCAGGGGGCAGACACGATGGACCTAGTGTCCCGTCCGACCTTAAATTACTACGTTATTACTATATGCACTGTATATGAAGCAGGGGGCAGACATGATGGACCTAGAGTCCCCTCTGACCTTAAATTACTATGTTATTACTATATGCACTGTATATGAAGCAGAGGGCAGACACAATGGACCTAGTGTCCCGTCCGACCTTAAATGACTACGTTATTACTATATGCACTGTATATGAAGCAGGGGGCAGACACAATGGACCTAAAGTCCCGTCTTACCTTAAATTACTATGTTATTACTATATGCACTGTATATGAAGCAGGGGGCAGACACGATGGACTTAGTGTCCCGTCTGACCTTAAATTACTACATTATTACTATATGCACTGTATATGAAGCAGGGGGCAGACACGATGGACCTAGAGTCCCGTCTTACCTTAAATTACTATGTTATTACTATATGCACTGTATATGAAGCAGGGGCAGACATGATGGACCTAGAGTCCCCTTTGACCTTAAATTACTACGTTATTACTATATGCACGGTATATGAAGCAGAGGGCAGACACGATGGACCTAGAGTCCCGTCTTACCTTAAATTACTATGTTATTACTATATGCACTGTATATGAAGCAGGGGCAGACATGATGGACCTAGAGTCCCGTCTTACCTTAAATTACTATGTTATTACTATATGCACTGTATATGAAGCAGAGGGCAGACACGATGGACCTAGAGTCCCGTCTTACCTTAAATTACTACGTTATTACTATATGCACTGTATATGAAGCAGAAGGCAGACACGATGGACCTAGAGTCCCATCTTACCTTAAATTACTATCTTATTACTATATGCACTGTATATGAAGCAGGGGGCAGACATGATGGACCTAGAGTCCCGTCTTACCTTAAATTACTACGTTATTACTATATGCACTGTATATGAAGCAGAGGGCAGACACGATGGACTTAGTGTCCCGTCCGACCTTAAATTACTATGTTATTACTATATGCACTGTATATGAAGCAGGGGGCAGACATGACGGACCTAGAGTCCCCTCTGACCTTAAATTACTATGTTATTACTATATGCACTGTATATGAAGCAGAGGGCAGACACGATGGACTTAGTGTCCCGTCCGACCTTAAATTACTACGTTATTACTATATGCACTGTATATGAAGCAGGGGGCAGACACGATGGACTTAGTGTCCCGTCCGACCTTAAATTACTACGTTATTACTATATGCACTGTATATGAAGCAGGGGGCAGACATGATGGACCTAGAGTCCCATCAGAGGGCAGACTCAATGGACCAGGTGTCCCGCCTGACCTTAAATTACTACATTATTACTATATGTGCTGTATATGAAGTAGGGGGTAGACACGATGGACCTAGTGTCCCGTCCGACCTTAAATTACTGTGTTATTACTACAGGTATATAGGTATTGTATAAGAAACAGGGGGCAGGCATGGTGGACCTAGAGTCACGTCCGACCTTAAATTACTATGTTATTACTATAGGTACTGTATAAGAAATGGGGCAGACATGATAGACCTGGAGTCATGTCCAACCTTAAATTACTACGTTATTACTATATGTTACTGTACATGAAGCAGGGGGCAGACATGATGGACCTAGAGTCCCGTCTGACCTTAAATTACTACGTTATTACTATATGTATTGTACATGAAGCAGGGGGCAGACATGATGGATGTTCCAGATTGTGCATGCGCACGCCGGTGCAGGATCTGAATGCAGCTCTAGGGATATGCTTTCCCAGTGATTCAGACAACAAACTGCAAGGAACAGCGGGACACCACTCTGCTTAAACAGTACCACCCTGACGAAGCTCCACCTGAGCAAAGCGCTGGGGTGCCTGTTTCCATTACACTGTCACTGTTCTGCTATTTTTTTTTTTTTTTTTTTGCTGATCAGCTTAATAAATTCTCACACAGAACCACAGCTACTCTACAGCCTATTATTTCAATTGGTGGCAGTGTTTAACAGGAGGGGCATGCAGCTGTCCCTCGATGTTCGTTGACAGACATGATGGACCTAAAGTCCCTTCCGACCTTAAATTACCATATAACTGTATACACATTATAAGTGTGTCTTCTCAAGCCCATTGGGTGAGAGATCGGCAAACTACTTTTTTTATTTTTTTTTTAACTTTCTATTTTTAACCTCCTTCCCAACCCCGGAGCTACACTTCTTTGGGAGACACCCAAGTCCCACCCCACAACTTACCTTACCTGAATCCCCAGGGGTACCCCCACAGAGCTGTGGTTATACCCCCCAGGTGGGTATGGGGCAGGGCACTTACACCCCGATATCCCAGCAGGCAGGATGAACAATCGGACCCTTGCAAGCCCTGCACAAGTGACCTAGGCTCTGACCCATGCTGGATCTTGTCTGCTGTGGGTCGAGAAAGCTCCACACTGCCCCTGCCTCGAGGGTAAGCTGTAGATAAGGAAGAAAAGGAAAAGAGAGCACCACAGGGGAGCCACCCCTTAGAATTTCTCTGTACCCCATCTGTCTTGCATGGAAATGTGCTGCCTGCCCTGAGAAGGTGCTCAAGCGTAGACTTTATAGCAAAATTCATAATAATCTGTGAAGCCAATGCAAAATTCTTTGTGCAAAGAAATGCACTGGTTTCTCAATATTCTGAACTTGTATCTATTTGATGATTTGCCCACATTATGATGGCCAGTGTCCCACACTTTTTAAAATTTTGAGCAGTCTTTAAGCTACCACTCCCCAAATCGGTTGCTAGTCATTTTTGGATGTGGCTATTTTTTCTGGGTCCCAAATCACCAAATTATGATGTTAATGACTGGTGTGTGTGTGTGTGTGTGTCCACCTAACTTAAATGTTTGGGTCTGGCTACAGATTTGGTGATCTCACTACAAACTTTCCGTAGCAATTTGCCAAAAAACTAAAAATGTTAAATTTCCAGTTTATACCCTGTTTGAGTGTCTTTGCGCCACATTTCCATGACCGAAGGTTGAGCGGTGCTGTAGGAGCGACTTTGACTAGTAACATTCATCTAACTTTACTTCAAGCCTGTATCAGTTAAAGATACTCTCAATTATAAGAGAAAGGTCCTTGGCAAAACCAGAGTTTGGGGTTGGGGGGGAGGATACACTTGACATGCAGCTACTCGCCTTGGCTCTGGAGGAACTCTCCTTCCCCATTTCCAGAATCTTCAACTTCTCGCTGAGGTATGCCTGTGGAAATCCATGCTGGTCACCCTTGTATACAAAAATGGCGATTGTTCTAACATAGCCAATTACAGACCCATCTCAGTCCTCTCCCCACTGTCCAAGGCCTTGGAGAGAATTGTGTCAGACCAGTTAGTCACATACCTAGAAAAGCACGAACTGCAATGTGCCCCCTAGCAGCATGGTTTTAGGAAACTCCATAACACTAATACAGCACTGACGGAATACACCAACTACACGCATGAGGCCCTTGATACTGGTAACAGGGTGGGAGCTATTTACATCGACCTAACAAAGGCCTTTGGTTTAGTCAGCCATCAGCTGCTACTCAGTAAGCTCCTTGGGCCTTGGTCTGTCTACAGACTCAGTGGCCTGGTTTCAAAGTTACTTATCTGAGCGCACACAGAGGATGAAAACTGATGGCTCCCTATCCGACAGTCAGAGAGTATCCGTAGGCAAGCCACAAGGCTCTGTCCTGTGCCCTCTCCTCTTTGGCCTTTTAACCAACTGCCAGATGCCTGTCAATCCGCTCACATTCTCCTGTACGCAGATGATGCTGTAAACTACGCTAAGACCGCCAGCCTTACCAACGTCACCTCTAGTCGCCAGGGAAATTTTGAGTCCTTAGAAAAATGGTTCTCTATTAATAAACTAGTCCTCAGCAACAAAAAAAACCCAAAACCATGCTTTTCACCAGCAATCAGATGAAGAGAAAGGCCTCCCCCTTGTCATCCTCAATAACAAAGGTCAAATGCTAGAACAGGTGAAGACATTCAAATATCTCGGGTAGTTCTGGATGACATTCCATCCTTCACCCCATGTGGACAATTTTACGTCCACTGTAAATAAAAGGCTGGGTGCCCTATTTGGAAATCAGAACAGCCTTACTGCAGAAGCCAGATTTCTGACTGGGTCCAGCTCCATCCTATCCCTAGTGGACTGTGGACTACCTATCTATTCAGCTGCCTGTGACTCTGTATTAAACAGGGTCAAGGTGTTACGCAATAAAGCTTGCCAAGCGCACCATAAGTGCTACCTTTATTCACGAATCAACTGGCTGCCCCTTCCCAGTAGAATACAGTTTCAAACCCGTCTACCAGCCAAGAGCGCACTAATGGGCCTAACACCCCCTGCTCCAAAAACCTGTCTCCACCCAGTGTCTAACCATTATAGCACAAGGAGCATGGCCAGGAATGCCCCTGAACTGCCTTTTCACAGAACTCAGCTGAGTAAGCGTTGGTTTGCCACTAGGGCTGTGGACTGGCTAAATGAACTGCCAAAATCTGTTCTGAAACTCCCCATGTTTGTCCAGTTCAACAAATCCCTGTGGACTGCCCTAGCAATTCAGTGCCATTGCAATTTGTCATTGAACTATTCTTAACCATCATTGTTCTGTTCTGCTGTCTCTCTAGCAGCCTGCTACTGGAACCTGTTCTTCTTCAATTAGCACTGCACTTACACGACTTGTGTTTCTTGATTGTCTAGACAAGCTCGCCCTATCTCAGTTTTAACTGTAATGTCTACTGTAATTCTATTGCAACATTTGCTGTAAAACTTGTAATTTGCCCGGCCCGGTGGTGCTGAGGCACTGGCGCCTTACCTCGTGCTACGCTGGCGACATGTGTTCGGGAACGAGCACGAGCCGTCGGGGGTCAGCAGGGGAGGAGAAGGATTGAGCGTCTGATGGACTGCTCTCCTTCTCTGGGGAGGGGGGGTTCTTGGTGGTCAGTGCTTGCTCGCCCCCCGGCAGAGGCTGGAGGACAGGGCGCCGCACCACAAGTAGGGGAGGAGTTGGGCCAGACGTCTGGAGGGAGCGCGTGCGGATGCGTGCGCACTCTACTCTGCTGACATCATAGCATGGTCCTGACTCCTGGGAGAACAGGAGAAAAAGGATACCACCGTGCAGGATGGCGGAGGGTGCCTCACAAGCTCCGCCCCCGGCTAGCCACGGTGCTGGCCACCTAATCCGGTCCTCGGTGGGGGAGTTTGTCCCCTCGCTGACCCCACCAGGGGGGTAAGCCCTGGGGCTATGTCAGCGTCGGCTGGTGGACGCCAGGGGACGGGGCTGGGGACGCCCTCCTGATATAGCCGGCGGTAGGAGGAGAAAAGTAATAACTGCAAAAAAAAAAAAAAAAACTTGTAATTCTGATGTGGAACCTTTAGGGTACCATCTGAATCTTCTAATAAACAAATAAATATATAGATAAATAAATAAATAAATCTTGCCTTTTCTCCATATTTTGAGCTACACATCCCCATATTTTGGTGAAGACAACAGAAGTTGAGAAAACGTGGAAGAGGTGGCCTTAGATGCTCCATAAGCCTGTGACAGACTATTTTCTTGAGGTCTGTTACTGGAACTCCACCCTAGGCCCCAGACTGTGTGGCATTAACTCATTATTATCTGGGCAACATATAGTGTCAGGTAAACAATGGATAGTTCGGACTTCATACGAAGCTATTAGAAGTAATGAGTTCTGCTCCTAATAAGTGTTCAGTATCTGGAAAGGTACTGCACCTGTACCTTATTGTACTGGACATGCACGATTACATTTGCACCTTTGCATAGTGGTATCTAATGGTGTTCACACAGAGTATTGTATTGCACTTGTAGCTTACTGAATTGTTCTTGCATGTTTTATTTTGTGTTACGCTGGTCTAGCTGCCTGAAAATCGTGACTGTTCAACTGTAATGGGTTTTATTTTTCTTATGCTTGTACTGTATTGTTACACACACACACATCCACAGCATGTCTTTCCCTGTAAAACCTTATAAATAAATAAATTTAGTGCCACTGATTTCTAGACGGAACTTGCATTATATACGCCTTTCAGCACAATGCAAAAGCTACAGTATTTCACCAGTAACAGTGAGCATGTGATTTTAGCATAGCTCTCCTGCTTAAATACCAGTAATCCCTTCTGTTGTCATCCCCCACCCCAAAAAAAACAGGAATTTAACCACTCAGCACTAAAAGAGCACCTGACTCAGGGATCATGCAATCAGTGTTAGTTATAAAACAGGTATCGTAGCCAGGACAGATACAATCAGAAGCCACAAATCAGCAGGTCAGCCCTTGAAAAAGCTTAGATTAGTGAGCATCTGACTGGTTTCTGTCCAGCTCCTGTCACTCGTTAACTTTTCTATTGTGCGTGACAGCAAACCTGCTTAAGTATTACATAAATAGACTTGTTGACACACTCAGGGCAACAGGGGAGGTTAATCCGAAACAGGATATTACTTTTTGTGTTTACCCAACACTGTAGCTTAACTCGCAAAGACCCTGCCTAAGATTAGAATCTAGGACCCCATGTTGTGAACATGATGTTTCATCTCACTTCAGCTACCCTGGTGCAATCATGTTCGATAAAGCAATACACACTCAAGACTGCCATGTATCGACACGCCTTCACTAAGCCATAATCAGGAAATTCATTTCCAGCCACTGTCCCTGCTGGAAATCATAGCAATGCACTGAGCTTCAAGGTTTTAGCAGACCAAGCTAAAACTGGATAAGGGACAGGGCCGGCTTATTTAGTGGTTATACTGGTGGCAGTAAGGAAGGGTATTCAAGCTGTTAAGAGCAAGACGGATGCTGCCAAATGTAATACCCAGCACTAGATTGTGAGGAGCTGGTCTTGGAGGTAATTTTTTTATCTTGTGTTGCCCAGGGAAAGGAAGCCTAGGAAATACTTGCTGTTTTCAATCTCGTCCCGGGGAAGGGAGACACAGATGCAAACTGACTGATACTGAACACCTGCTGGCGTTTTTTTAGGCCCTTTTATACAGTGCTTACCTGGAGTGCTGCCGTCTGAATCGGCTACCTCTGGTCCGATCGCACTGCTGCCCTGTTTTGTTTACATGCTGCGGTCGTGTAGCATTCCTGGTGGCCCTCCTGTGTTTTGGGTGTTTTTCCTGCCGAGGGGTTACTTAGTGGGAGTGGCACTGGTGCAGGCAAAGCAGCGTGTTTACATGCTGGCAAAAAACACAAGCACTGGTACACACTGGTCTGTGTTACCAACAAACCAGGGAATGCTCCGTGCCACAACAGAGCGTCTTGCAATGCTCAGGCAACTCTCTGCACCGCCGGCTCTGCACCTGTGCAACTCAAGTGCACCGCTGCAGCTCTGATAGTGTAAAAGCTCCCCCCCCCCCTTTCTTTGTGAATGAGGGAATTAAATTATTTATTTATTTATTTGTGAGGATTTTGATGACCGGGTAAGGCCTGATGACCAGGTAGGCCCACTGAGACATGGCGGTCCCTTTTTCAGGGATGACACAGAATTAGTTACATACAATAAGTGAGAAACAATGTACACAGCATTTACAGAGCAGAAACGAAACATTCAAGTGGTAATCACACATACAAGGTACAACAGATTAGTTACAGTCAGAAGAATCATGAAACATATTCAGAGTAAGTGTCAGGATCACAGATTACAGCAACTCCTAGCACATAATGTAGGTCAGCTGGAGATGTCCAGGGTCCATCAGGAGGATGGTGAACATCCAGGCACAGCCTAGAGAGAGAATTCAGCCAAGGGAGGTAGTTGATTATCTGTTGCATTTGCAAGGGGTCACCAAACTGGACAGCGCTTTGAGTCTTCTTTTGCACTGTGCAAGAGTGGGGGTGGCTAAGAACCTCAGAGGGCAGCAAGTTCCATAGAGTAGGGGCAACAGATCAGAAAGATCTACCAGATGCTGATCGTGTCCTGGGATTTCAAGTAGCGGACTAGCACAGGATCTAAGGAGCCTCTTGTGTTGCTTAGGCTTGATTATTCCAGTAAGGCTAGGGGGATGGAGTAAGTTTCACTAGCTTGAAGGTTAGACAGTACATTTGTCCCAAACACTGGGGAATTCCCCTACTCTTACCAATTGGGGGAGCCCTTGTTTGCCGAACCACAGTGGCGGATGCTGGTGAGAACGAGAGTGGAGGTGGCGCGTGTCCCATTCAAACAAGTGCAAAATAGCCCTTGAAGGCAGTTATATGACCTAATACGGCTACAGGATTTTGTGCAACCTGTAGACTTCAAACAGGGCCCTGTCGGACTGGAAAAGACTGTCATAAAGCAAATGACTTACAATTCAAAAGACTGCCAAAACACATGTGGGATACTGTGTGGCTGGGCAGTCTTAGGAAAATGAGGGTGAAGGATGCCATGAAGCACAAAAGTGATACCGAAAGGGTATGCCCACGGCCTACTTGTACAGGAGTTTTAGAAACACAAGTACATTTTCTACTGGACTGCCCTTTCACAGTGCAGTTCTGGAATTTGCTGGGTCAAGAGTGGAAGGAACCCTTGTTTTTATAAGCATTATAGAATGCAGTGACACTGGAAATTTTTTCAAGGTGGATGGTCACAGTACCATGACAGAACACTAAGGATTTGTTTTTCTGCTAGTAAATATTTTCTGTGGCAGGCTAGATGCATCCTGACTATGCAACAAAAGTATTCACCACTGAGTGTGGTGGTTGGAATGATGATTAATATGATTAGGAATTTTAATAAGCAGAAAAGCAGTGCCCTTTCTGCAGTCTAGTTCGACTCTCTTTAGGGAGCACGGCAAAAGTTTCCTACATAAATCTGTGGGGTGTGCCTGCTGGAGAAAAGGGGGGGGGGCATTTCACAGTATCTCTAGTCAATGGTATGTTTTGTTTTCAGTGTAGTTGGCTATAATCTTTTTTGGGTGGGGTTGCATGGACTGTGTCTCAATCTTTGTTATAAATGCATAATATTATAGACACATTGATAATGATGGCAGAAAAAGACCATTAGTCCATCCAGGCTGCCCATAAAACCCTAACAACCTCAGGACCTATTGTCCATACAGGGTTCTAACCTGCACTATCCACCCCATGGTCCCCCCTCTACCGCTACCACCCTGAGCAACACCTCAGCCCTTCACTCTGTCCCAGCCATGCTTGAAACCATTTATAGTTTTGACACCCACCTCATCAGCTGGCATATCATTCCACGGCTCCACCACTCTTTCTGTAAAATAAGACTTTTTCACTTCCCTCTTGACCTTCCCCTCGTCAGTTTCCACTTGTGCCCCTGTGTTTTTGATCCACTACTTATGCTAACTAGTTCCTCGCAATTTACCTTGTTCATTCCTTTCTGGAACATTTTAGGTCTCTATCATATCTTCCCTCTCTCGTCTGGCATCCAGCAAGCACATGTTCAGTGCCTTAAGCCAATCCTCATAAGATCTGCCCTGCTGGCCCTGAATCATTTTGGTCACCCTACGTTGCACTGTTCCAGCCAGTCCTTATTTTTCCTCAGGTGAAGACTCCAGAACTGGGCACAATACTCCAGGTGGGGCCTCACCAGTGATCTATACAGAGGTAGTGATACGTCCTTCCTTCTGCTAGCAATACCCCTTCCTGTACACCCCAGCATCCTGTCTGTCTTACTGTAGGCCTTGTTATATTGACTTGATTGTTTTAGGGAGTCACTGATGATGACCCCTAGGTCTCTTTCCTCAGTGGAATATATGCAATGTACTTTGTTTTTTTGTGGTTATGGGATTGGAGGTTATTGCTTGCAGTGCCTTATTCGTTTTGCAATGTCTGTGAAATATGTGCTATATATTCTGTATTTGCCGCTTTGATTTTTAATAAAAATGCCCCATCTCTTGTCAGTAGGGGGAGCCTTTGGCTGCCCAACCACAATGGCGGATGCCAGTGAGGATGAGGGTAGAGGTGGAAAGCATTCTATTCACACCATGAACCCTGCTGTTCTTGAAACAGAGCCTGAAAGTTCTGAGAACATGCCTGCTGCTATACCAGAAATGGAGGTAGAGACTGGTGATGAAATGGGAGCACCTGAGACTGTTGTTATTGAGCCCACTGTGGGAAAAGGAGTGGAGAGTGAATCGGAGGTAACTGAAATGGAGGGCACCACAGATGCAGAACATCAGCTGGAAGCTGCTATGAGTGACCAGAAGACACCTTCCCCAACACTTGGCAGAGGAAGAAAGACTGGCATGAGATAGGCTGAAACAAAGCCTGTCAAATATAAGGAAAACTGCCCCAGGGCTGAGCGAGCAGATGGAAGGAAGGATAGGTATCGAGTGCAGTTTGTTTATTTAAGGTAAAAAACCACTGAGTAAAAACTCATTCGCAATAGTAACCTTTACAGAAAGTACAAAACATTCAACACTCAACATTAAAAATACAGTCAAACATCAATCATCAACTACATAAGCATGAAAAACATCAATAACAATTACAAGGTTCCTGTAAGGAAATCAAGTGTTTTCTTAGATGGGATATTGATAAGGGCCTACCAATCTTTTGTCTATATTCATGAAGAAGGCTATTCCAACATGTCGGAATATAATTACTAAATAAATATTGGGAGCGTTTTGATTTTACAAGGGGGACAACCATATCCATAACAGCTGAATTTCTGAAAGTTAATTCAACATTTCTAAAGGAACATCTATTCTTTAAATGTATAAGGACAAAGCCCAGCCCACGTTTATAGGCAAATAACTTTTTATGTATCGTCCTTCTCCTACTTAGTGGTAACCACCCTAATATCTCGTATAATTCACAGTGATGTGTAAGTTTGGGACAATTAAGAATCAGTCTAGCAAGATGATCAACTAAAATGTCTAACTTTGATAACCGGACCCTAGTGGCTCCATCATACAGAACATCCCCATAATCGATTAAAGGGAAAATCTGCATCTTTACAATCAAATCCAGTGTCACAGAATCTAAACAATTTTTATTCCTAAAAAGGAATCCCACCCGCTTATTAACTTGGGAGATCAAGTTGTCTACATGTAAATTACCTGACCCATAGTTATTTAACCAAAATTCCAAGTATTTATATTGATTAACTAACTCTAACCCCTCCCCTCTACTATCAACTATTTCCAAGATTGGGTCATCTTTCCGTTTTATAGATGACCCAAACAGCATACATTTAGTTTTTGAGGAATTAAGTTTTAACTTCAAATTGGCAAAATACATTTCCATGTTGTCAAAACTTTTCTGCAATGTACATTGTATTGCTGAAACTGATTCATCCGAATAGTATAAAATGGTGTCGTTGGCATACAGGTGGTAGAGAGGGGCCCCCACATGATACCCAAGATCTTTTAGATATACTAAGAATAAAAGAGGACCCATGACAGATCCTTGGGGTACACCTCCCCGCACCACCTGCATAGCCGACATGACACCATTTACAACTGTTACCTGCCACCTTTCAGAAAGATAGGGAATAAACCAGTCCAAGACTGAGCGACTCGTCCCTACTTCGGACAATCTCATGAGCAACTGCTGATGATCAACTGTGTCGAAAGCCCTGGAGAGATCCACCAATATTGCACCAGTATAACGCTGGGCTTCAATTGACTTACTGATCTCATCCAGGACTTCGGACACAGTCATCACAGTGCCATGAGACCTCCGAAATCCTGACTGATACGGATCCAATAGTTTTTCTCTTTCCAGGTACTCCATTATCTGTCTCGCCAGCAATTTCTCCAACACCTTACTAATCAAAGGTAATACAGATATAGGTCTATAGTTGGACAGCCAGCCCGGGTCACCCCCCTTGAAGATGGGGACGATCCTGACCGACTTCCAACCTTCTGGAATACATCCCTTCTCTATCCAACGGTTGAACGGGTAGGTTAAGGGATCCAAAATATGGGTTGCAGCATATTTCAGCATCCTTGGTGACAGGCCATCTGGACCACTACTCCCAGAGACATTCAATTGCAACAAAATTTCTAACACCTCACCACTAGATACAGCATCAAATACAAATTTAGAGTCCCCTGTAGAATGATTCAAGGGGTTATAAAGGAGTTCATTAGGGCTGAACAGACTCCACATCAGCCTTCAGCAGTAGTCTGCAGTTTGGGTTTGTGAAGGGGCAACCCTGCACCAACCCCACCCACTACAACCTTACAGCCTTGGTCCACAGATGTGGCCCTGGAGGTAGCCAGATGGAAAAGACCAGTGGGTGTAGGGGAGTGGCAGGTCGGCACTGCACCTTTGGCAGCTGGTATCATAGCAGTAGCCAAAGAGTTTAGAGGCCATGTTTCTCCACACTGGAACATGCTCCAGCAGAAGTAATGTCACTGGGGTTGCAAGAATTGCAGTTATTATTACAAAATACAGTCTTTGTTTTAAAACCGGAGGGTGGAGGTGACGAAAGTACTAGGAATACTGGGTCAACTTTGCTAAAGGTAGACAACCCCAGGAAACAACCCCTTTTACAAGATTTCCCAGTGATAATGAGACCCCAATGGTACAACCTTTGGAATTTCAGACTGAGGTAGAGTCCCAAATTTTGAATAACACTAATAAACCACCTGTAACTGGCCCATAGAATGGAGACCAGTGCACAAACAGAAGGTGTGGGCCTACCTGATCAGGAGAGTATGACAGCAAGTGGACTTGAACTGGGAATGTGCGGAAGGATCGAGCTCTTTGTTTCTATCCACGCCAGATGAAAACTTGCCACAAATGTGGCTCCAGTACTCGCTTCAGCACTGCTTGTGACAAAATATGCTGTGGGTCCTGCCTGGAGTATGGGCACATCAGACTATTCTGTCCAAACCCCTTTAAATGTAATCTGTGTGAAGGTCAGGTGCATTCATATCAACAGCACCCATGGGCAGCCCATAATCTAGAGGATGGGCTAAAGCAGGACACCATCCTCCGCGAGACAAAACAAGTAGAGACTCAACGAGAAGGTACCCCACCAACTCCCACACCCACAGCTCTTAAAATCTCAGGGATTCTGAGGTACAGCAGCAGGCCCTCCCTGCTGTGATGCCACACAAACTAGTTTGTCTCCTGCTTCAACCCCAAATCTTACATGGGACTCAGCCCATCCTCTTTCCTCATCTGTGATAGCAGAGAAGGGTGATACTTCTGCACAAGAGGTGACTGATGAGCACAAAGAAGTGACTGATTCCCCTCAGATGGAGACACATACTGAAGAACCCCTGAATGACTCCAGGGAAGAGACCCCCAACCCCTTCACAAACCCTCCAGAAGAAGGCACTAAGAAAAAAGATCACATAGGTCTTCCCAGTCTAAGACAAAGGTTCCTAAACTAGAGGTGTTCCCATTAGAGGTAAACAATGTACTTGAACCCATCTTCCACAGCTCAGTGAGGTGATACTACCAGAGAAGGGGAAGAGTCTGAGGCATCCTCGGCAACATCCTCGGTAACACCTTCACAAAAGGAGAGACCCTCTGACACTGACAACTCATTATCAGGGTCATGTGTCTCATGAAAACATACAAGGTCTAGCTTAAGACTACAGAGTAGGAAAATATGATAAAAAAATGTCTTGGTAGGCTCCTTCAGAGTATGTTATTAGGCCCACTTAAAGTGTTTACCTTAATCGATTTGGAAGATTTCAGTAACTATGGTAGAGCAACACAGCCATCAGCAATGTTATCAGGGAATATTGTCACAGCCCTTTTTTCCCCACTTGGAACTTTCAGTGTGCCCTGGTGGAAAAAGAATATACAATACAATGTTTACAAGATACCAGAATTCCAAAATATGCATGGGACATCTCATGGTTATGCAGTAATGGATTGTTAGCAGTCCAGACAGCACATAAGCATAAGACTCTTCTAGAATATTTTTTGTCCACGGACTTGTGTGGGGGACAGTGTATTAAACAGCTGGTAGAGCACAGCTAAACGCCAAGCTAAGCAGGAAGTAATGCTAACAATTTCTAGAAATGAGTAGCAGTAGACTGCTAACCATTTTTTCAGTGAGTCCATGACACAGTAGACTAAATAACTACATATATAATTTTAAATTTTGCTAATCATTCTGTGCCAAGTGCTATGCATTTTCACAGATGATTAGCATTTTAGCCTGCAAAACCTCTAATAATTTTTTGTTGGCTTATCTAATACCTTGCAACTAGAAACACAGATGAATCTGCTCTTGATATGCCAGTGCATCGTTACTTTTTGGAAGCCCTAAGCTCAACAGTGGGGTGAACCTAGATTTTCAGGTATCATCTATGCTTTGCAACTGCATGCAGAGCTTTTTGGATGTTACAGTATAGTGAATTCCTCCTCAGCTTCTGTATCGCTGGCTATGGGAGAAATTGAAGTTGTGGTGGTGACTGCGTTGGCCTGTTTGCTCTGGTGATCTGATCAATACGATTTATTGACTTTATTAGCGGACCCTGCAGCAAATTCTTTAAGCCTATGTCTGGTAGACATTATGACATCGATAATTTTCCTCGTTTGTTGAAATTCTTGATTGTTTGTGGCCAGTATGGATATCGATTCGGCTGAATGAGTAAGAGCTCTTGTCTCAGGCTGCCATTGAAGCGGTGACGTCACCGAAGAACCCGTGAACCTAGATTTTTATCTCTTACTTATAACAACCTTATATTTTGTATAGATCTGCTGCCTGCACCAACTATCTCTATAGTACATCAATGGTCATAGTTGCAATTTTGAAATTTCTGATATGGCAACATAGATATATGTGGTTGCTGTAACATATATACCTCTCAGCTAGAATTAGCGAAACAGGTTACCAGCTCTGTATGCTCTGTTTACAAATCTGAGGCAGATTATTTATGTTTCCCGGGTAAGGCAACTCTGGAGGAATTTATAATGGACACAGTGAGTGAAACATTATCTTTGAATTTATAATCCTTCGAATACCTGGACTGATTGCAATAACATTCCTTTTTAGAAATGAGTGTATCTGTGTTTATAGTACACACTGCTATTATTTTGATGTAAGGATGGAACAGAACGAAGAGTTCTATAGTTTCCGGTTCTGCTTTCTACTTGTCCTTTTTCAACATTACATTTGATACTTTATCTGTATATATGTTTCTTTATTTTGAGTTTTTCTTGAGCTTATAACAAAATATCTGAAACGTATTTTGGCTTGCTTTTCTTGCTTGTTTTAGTTTATACTATGTATCCTGTATCGTTTTGTAACTTTTTTAAGTAAAAAAAAAACTATTCCCCTACTCTTTTAGAGAACTGCTATGGGTTCTTTAGTGTCCACCTTAATAACCACCAGAACAGGTAGACGGGACCTCCGTTTAATGTTCCATCTGAAAGACGGCACCTCTGACTTTGCCAAAGATGATCTTGTTTACTGCTGTTGTACTCAGCTCAGTTGTGAAGATATTCCACTTTTTGTTTTATTTTAATTTTATTTATGCTTCTCATCTTCAGGAAGGGTCGGAACCTCCTTCAGAATTCAGTTGTTCCTGTATCCAACCTAGCATCTCCTCTTGCAGTGTCCCTTCCAGTCTCTAAGACCCTCTACCCTGCACTGAATTTGCAGTCAATGACCCCCGGTAGCTGGTGCCTGGCTCCTCCTTTGCGCAGGGTGGTGACTGGTAAGCTAGGAACCACACGAAGAGGAGATGTCACAGCTCGTGGTGGGTTGCAGGGACATCATCCCCCTGATACTGCTCCACATTTTCTATCACTGTTTGTAGCCCTGAGGCCCCACCCAGGAGGAAGGAGGGGTATGTCACGTACTGATGTGCCGATGCACCAGGCATATGTCCCCTACAACACTGGGTGCTCCCCAACTTCACCACTACCTGAGGTCAGACAGGTGGTAGTACTGCAACAGAAGATGCTACACACTGACCCACCCCAGAGGAGGAAAGTGTCTGATACAATGCTCACTGCTCCCTGTGCAGGCTCTTCCTGGCTGCCTATGATCAGCACCCAAACCCGGGTCATCAGCATTGCCCACTGCCAATGCTACTGTGTCCCCTGTACTGGTGGATATTCTACTTAAATTACTGAACTAATGAGCTCTGCTTTGGATCCTGTTTTTAATGTTTGCAGAATTAAGTAATAAAAATTAGTTCAAACATAAAAGTGGTACAGACATCATACTTGGAAAACCTACCCTGTCTAATTGATAAGCATGCGTCCATGTCCTGTTTCTGCCATTGGCTGATCCAGGGGCAGGCATAGTGCATGCAATTCTCCTTTTCTTTACAGTTCAATGTAATGGATGCTGTGGGTGATGTTTTGTTGGTGCTATTTAAAGTACTGGGGTGCTGTGGATGATGTTTGGGGTGGGAATACAATTGTGCCCACCCTGCTCTCTAAATTCCTGGATCTGCCCCTGTTTTCTACCGTATCCATTACTACTTGTAGAAAAATACTGTATGTGCAGTCTGCATATTGTGAAGTCTGGGAAACCCAATGATACTGGCAGCCGGTGCATCAGCAAGCCATCAGTGCATCATTATACCCCAACCGGTAAAGCATGCTAACTTGGTGAAAAATAGCAGATGGTATAGAAGATTAAGACTGCAAGGACAAGCTGTCTGACCTGGCACTATACTCTCAGTGAGAAAAGAAGATTAAGGGGCAATATGATAACTGGTGAAGGAAATAATTCTATCTGATCAGATAACATTACTAAATCTATCTACTGATGAAAGCTCTTTAGGACGTAAGTGAGCAAGTAAGGGAAGAAGATTAAGAAAGACTATTTAAAATAATTATTTGGTATAATAGACTTCCATCTAAAAAAGTATCAGTTACCATCCACGTCTTCAAATTAAGGCTAGATAAAAAGCTGATCTGGCAGTACAGCAGTAGCACTGATGTTTGCGATGGTGGCGACCTGGGTTATTAGGCGGGCTGGCGGGGGAAGATAACTTACTTGATTTCTCCATTAAGCATGTGTATGGAGTGCTTTAATGCCATTATGGCCCATATGCAGAAGGTCAGTTAATTATAGCATACATCTCTAAGACTGCAAGCTGGAGTAGTGGTCCACAGGGAGACTGTCCTTCATATTAGATAGTGTAGCTCACATGTGACTGCCAGTTCGAAAGGTGTACAAGACAGCTCACTCAGCTCTGGGTTTAGAACCCAGGTCACTACTGCTCGCTTTTGATGAGAGGTCACAAATGCTGGTTCCTTATGAAAGACAGCCTGAACATAAGCAACGGCACCAAATGGGCCTGAATGGCTAGCCTATGAACGATTGGGATAGTCCACAGATGTGCCTTCACTGATGAAGAAACCATTACTGGCTCAGAAATGCTTTGTAGGTACAGTAAAACCTGTTCACAAGGATGGGTAATGACGATTCAGAAGGTTGCTTTCCCCCCAGATAAAACTCCTTCAATCAACTCCATTGCATTGTTAAATAACAGATTTTTGACTGCTGACAGGAAGCAGAAAACCCGAACTAGACACCCCGACCCCATTGACCAGAATGGCCTCAGGAGCAACTCCCAAGGTGCAGGAACTGGTGACCAGACCCTGGTACTGGTACAGGAAGGTCTACCATGAGGCAGCTCCATGGGATCGTACACTTCCCCTGCTGGTGCTGCATCATCATCATCTCAACTAGCAAGGGGTTGTCAGAGTCCACTCCTCCAACTGGATACCAAATAATGTAAGCTGTTTAAGGGTCTCAAACAACAGACAGACTAGCACTCAGTGTTCAGATTACCCGGCGCGTGTCTCACAATTGCTGTGCTTTATGAAGGCCTTTAATACAGCACAGCAATTGAGAGAAATGTGTCAGGCACCATGTCCGGGGGTTTAAATTTGTTATGGCACCTCAAATAAAGATTTGGACATTAATTGACAGTGTTATGTGGCATCTGTTGAGATTGCGAGTGCTGGTCTATCTGTTGTTTGGGATTCTGAAATCGTGACCAGAAGCACCTCGTTCCGTTCCTCACTGTACTTCATTTTGAGTGAGTACTTTTTAAATGTCACTTTATAAAGTGTAGTGAAAATGAGCTATCCCTTGTAGCCTGAAATATTACCCTCAAAAAGCTTCATGCTCATGATTTTGCAAACAGTAAACCAATCAACCACTCTGCATTGTGGCACAACAGAAAATGGTCCATCACAGGACAGTCCCAGTCCTACACGGAAGGGTCCACCACAGTGTGGCTTAGGCTGATGGCTGGTACATTTGCTACTCCTGAGAGGCAAGTGTCCTGGATAAAGAAAATGACATAATAGTTATCAATATAATGTAAACTAATGCCTTCTGGATCCTTTCCATGAGGGTTTAGTATCTGCACAATGTGGCTCCTATCTGTGCCAAGATTATATGGTGATAATAGCCAAACTGTTGGGTCCAAAATTCTTGACCATACAAAGCCCAGTGGGCACATTATGAGAATAGGGCCCCAAAATAAGGTTTCTCTTGCCTGATCACTATAGTAATAGCATGTGAGGGCACCCTTTACCCTAATGGGGTGAGCCCAGGGATGGCACGTTCAAGACTATAACCTGTTGTGAGTACTGAAAGGAACAGTTCCCACCATGAGGCCAACATGCAGTGCATGGAGTTTGACCTGATCCACTTCCAGAACTTAATGGACCATCTGGAAGAGGATCACTTTATGTCCGCTAATAAAACAGATATGTTTTACTGGTATAGGAAGGTCTTTAATTCTTGTTGTTTGAGAGAGGCCTCCTCCACTGTAAAGTATACTGTGTAGACATGTAGAAACAAGATCCTGCCAAATCATCCTACTTCTTCAGGTAGAGAAGGAGGGGTTACAATGCTATCATTCTGAATTTTGCTAAGCATCTGCTCTGGAGGCAGCAATCTTCCTGTTGACTCAGATCCCTTTTCTGAACACAGACGTGATGACATGTCCTTACTGGGTATATTTTGCAATGAAAGGATGATCTTCACTCACGGAGGGGAACCCAACGAATGGGAAGCCCATCTACTCAGTGTGCGCAAATATGCAGTACAAAACCTTGGATGTCAGCAAATGCAAATGCGCTCTGTTAATGAAAGTGACCAGACTAAGTCACTCAGTTCCCAACAGCCCACAACTTTGATGTCCTGGGGAGGTTTATGAGGGATTTTATCCTAGTCCACAGCCTCGCTCCACAAGCCGTACTTGCAGCTTCAGCATGTACCCATTCCAGACAGTTTCTACCCATGTCCATGGTAATGCTTCTTACGGCTTGTGTTAAGTGCCAACCACCCTGTCACAGTAAAGGACTGATCCACCCCTTAGCCCCACTGGTGATGATGGAGCACTGTGACATGGTCAGCATAATGGTCTCAGAGGTCTGATACAGTGTTACATGAACAATATTGTTGTGAATGCCAGGGAGACTAATATTCATTCTCAAACAGTAAAACTTTATGGGAAAAATGCACAAAACTTCTATAAAAATCTCTGTATAAAATCCAGAAAGTGCATGGAAATTGGATCTCAACACACATGTGGGCACCATTGGCAGCAACATCAGTACCTATATCAGGGATATAGGCACTGCTCAGCGCCATCAGTCTGCATGTCCTGAAATTGTGAAAATGATCCTCCCAGTTTCTGACTGGGGATGTAGTGTACAGTGCTGTCTCTAAATCTACCCTTCTGAGGCTGGACTCACCTTTCCGCTCCTTCTGTACGTTACTCTTGACTGTTCGACTCCCACCCATACTCAGTACCGCTCCATTACTCCTTATACACCTCCCTCTCTTGAGTGTAGACATCTCTACCACTGTGCCTCCCATATCACTAAACTCTGGTTTGGTACCCTCCCTCATACCTCAGTTCCCTTCTCTCCTGCTCCTACCCTCATTTTATCTTCTCCGTAACTCTGAGGAATTTCAGAGTTACGGAGAATAGTAAAGTGACAGATGTCACTGTAAGTAACATCCCATTTGTGCAGTGAGGTTTTGGTTGCATTTGTGAGGACAAGAGAGCTGTATCGGATGGAGGGGAGAAGTATGCCTTGGCATATGCTCCTTCTGTAGCCTCACAATTAAGAACTGCTGCTGGTCAAGTAACCTTCTCGTTCAGGCTCCCCAGGGCTTTGGTCCAACCTCCACCCCCTACCATTCACTCCTCCTCTCACTCCTTCCTGAAAGCCGTACTACTCCCTGGATATCAACACCTCAGTTCTCCCTTATCCACTGACTGTCATCAGGGATTCATTCTTAGTTCATTTACAGTGACTTCCTTGTGTGTTGGCAGATTATGATATACATTGTGATCACCATCCCTGTAATATGTTTCCATGTCCTGCTCACATGTTTTGTGGAATATTTGAACCATGGGATTCACTGGCATATAAAAAGTAGAATTTTTCGAAGAAATACTTACACAGATGTATAGCTTGTATGGAGTTTCTATGGATTTTTCTTTTATTCAATTTTTCTTTATTTTCCAAGAAGATGTATAGTAATTACAGTCATAATGAACACGTTTACATTACTGTTAAGTATCATACATTGGTCGTCTGTATAGGTACATATTTTCCCTTCTCTTTGTCCTGATTGGGGCTTGCTTTTTTAAGTTCTTCTTTCAGTTTGCAGCTTTAATGATGCTCCATGTAAGGGTAAACAAGTAAAAAGAAGAGATGTAAAAAAAAAAAAAATAGCATGATTTGCATGAAAAGTAGAGACAGCGACGATGGTAAAGAAAAAAGCATTTAAAGGTACAGAACTAGCCAAACAGAGGTGGACAGGGTGGAGCTTTATAGCAAGATGAAAGAAGCCAACAGGATAGTGAGAAAGGCTAAGGTTGACACAGAATCAAAAGGAAGGAATAGTCAGGCCAAAGCAGAGACAGAAATGGGAAGAAAAGGATAAAGGTGAGACTATAGACTGAACAGATATTTCTGCTCGGCGTTCTTAGTAGAAAACAAGGGGCAGATGCCTGACTGTGATGTCAGAGCAGATGAGGGGGGTTAATACAAATCCCATTTCAACAATATAGGTCCTGGAGAAGAGCCATGGGCCCAGATGGGCTAATATCCCTGAGTGCTTAAAAAGATTGGGTAGATACTAGGTACACTGCTAGCTGAGCTTTTCAGTAGTTTCAGTTCTGTTCAGTTTATTGTGTAGGGATAGCTTCCATTGAGCATGCTCACTCACAAGGAGGTCCCTAACACAAAGTACTAAACATCACAGACAGTCAGTACAAGGATACATCGTAGTAATACAGTACAGCAGGTATATTATGGTACATAGAGTAGATTGGTTGTAATGAATACGTAAAGGCAAAAGCATCATCACATGACAGTAAGTTTACCACCACCTAATAAAATTCATCACAGACAATCAATACAAACAGTACATCACAGAAAAACAGCAGGGATATCACAGTACGTAGAACAGGTTGGTTATAGCTATACATAGAGATAAATTAGAAGCATCATGCAACAGTAAGTTTACCCCCCCCCCAATAAATATGAGAGATAACAACTTAGGCAGAATGGATGAAAGGGAAGGAAGGAACTGAGTAAGTAAACTAACGATGTAAGTTTGTTTCACTGACGGCATGGCTTTATTATGTATGTATGTATTTATTCATGTATTTCTTTTTTTCTTTTTTTTTTTTTTTTAATGGTAACCGGATATCTACACTAGAAAACTTGAAAGCCTATGTATAGGTATGACCTGAGAGAGTACAAAACTGGTAAAACAACAATCGATAAATATATCTGAGCCATTCAGGTTGCAACAGCTACACGAACATCAGAGGCATACAGCAATGAAAGTCACACTGAGACAGCAACAAGTAGCAAAACATTATATGAGATTATTAGGACACCAAGTGTCAACCAATACATTCATTTAGCCATTGGGAAGTAGAGGTAGCGAGTATATTAATTATTATGATAGCAACTAACAAACAGTACATTCATTTTAATCATGGGAAGTCACAGTAGTGTAGACAAAATTGCCATCTGCAAATGACCTGAAATGAACTGGGCGCTAAGCTGCACATTGTAGGAACAGTATTTAGTGAGCAAGAGTGGAAGGTAATGTCAAGTGCAGGTACAGGCCGTTGATAGAAGGTGCTGAGCCTTCAAGCCTGCTTTGAAGGCAGACAAGGTTGGGGAGTTACGAATGTTTGTGGGAAGGGAGTGTCACAGCTTTGGGGCAGACGTGGAGAATGGCTGGTTGCCCATTTTAGTTGCTCGTTTCAGAACAACCAGGGAGGTGGTAGCTGTCAATCGAAGAGAGTAGGTGGGGTGAGCACCGAATATTAATTACATAGGGGATGCTGCAGAGGAGGACCTAAGAAGTCTGAAAATAAAGCCACCCAGGGCATAGCAGTGTGATGCACAGGGGAAGCGCCACCAGCCCAGAGTGGAGAAAAGGCAGCAATGATGGGTCAGGCCAGGGGAGGCAATGGTAAAGTGACAGATGTCACTGTAAGTAACATCCCATTTGTGCAGTGAGGTTTTGGTTGCATCTGTGAGAATAAGACAGCTGTACTGGATGGAGGGGAGAAGTATGCCTTGGCATATGGTCCTGCGAGTATCAGGAGTTAGGAGGTGGCAGAGGTGATAGGCCATGCCTGATTTGGAATTTGTGGACTTGGTAATAGGAAAGGGGAAACTGTTTAACCAGGAAAGGCACATTAAGCTGGTGCTTGTTTCCAGGTGCGAACTGGGAGCACAAGGAAGTTAAGTGACTTGCTCAAGGTCACACAGTATGCAAGTGGGAGCTGATGGGATTCAAACCCAGGTCTCCAGGTTTGCAGCTCAGTGCTCTTAACCACTCAGCTATACTGCCTCCTACGGCATAGATATGGGAGAAGAAATCCAAGATGGAGTCTATGGTAATGCCAAGGTACTTAAAGAGCAGATATTCATGGATTTCTGTCTTTTTTATTTGCTAAATTCATATATATATATATATATATATATGTTAATAAATACTTACCCGTGTTGGAGTATGTGGTGTACTTCATCCTTTTTCCCCTAATTAGTTTGTCGGCTTGCAGTCTTGACCCATGGAAGACATGCTAGGGAAAGTATTTTTTCAAAACTGTGGTACTGTAATGTCTGAGTCAGTATGACGTCTGTTACAGAAAACTGACTCAGGCTTCACGCGCAGGCACCTCCTGCACAGCAGCCATGAGGGCAGTGATGTCATTTGATTTCATCTCATGCGTGTTCACAAGTATGCTGTTTCACTACAGCCACGATCAAACCTAAGTGCAAACACAAGCTGTTAAAGGAACAGCTGTTTTCTCGCAGAGCATTTTGCTCTATTTCCCTACTGCCCATTTTATTAAAAAAAAAAAGAAAGAAAAAGGTCAGTCGTTTTCATCAGTATCCTACTTCCTCGGGTATACTTTAATTTTTTTTTTTTTATTATTAATATTTAACTTCTGTGTGAAAATTAGAGGTAAGAGTCAGAGAAAGTGAGAAACAGAAGACTGTGTTGGAGGAAAGACAGTGCCTCTCTGTAACATTGCTAATGTGGTGGGATTAAAACTTTTGACTTGGCTAGCAGGGTCTAAGTATCTCCTTTTGAAGGCAGTTCATGATCACTCACTCTCCAGTGAAATGTGACAATGCCCACTAAGTTCCAGGAGCCAGTGTAGCTGTAAAGGAAACAACTGATGTCTTACAGATATTGCCGTTCCCTTCGCTCAGTCAAGTCCTGAATTATCTTTATCTGTGGATATAAATGAAACAAAACTTGCAAATTTTTGTGACTGATGATGTAGTCCTACTTTGACTCTCCACTGCCACGAGCAAAAAGAACCGGGATCAATGACAAAGGGAAAAGACAAACACTGTGTGATGACAGCTGTCCTTGACAGCTCCTCCTGGCGCTCAGTGGGCACAGCCGAATTTCACCAGGGAGTGTGTACAAATGACAGCTCTGCTGTGCGGATGGTTGCTGAACCAAGCAGTGTACTCTTGAAGTTTAACTGCTGTGGGTAGCAGTGCTGTTCACATATGCTAAAGAATATGGTGCACACTTACTTGTGCCAGTTAAAGCTGAAGGCCAGTGAAGAAAGGTGGGAGTTTGAGTTGAGCATTGGAGGAGGGGGACGCTAGGCAGGCGAGTTCTCTAACAGCACGGCAGTCTTGCCAAAAATCAAGTGTTACAGAGTTCAAGCCATGCCTAAACGCCAATGTTCACTCTCCCCCGGTAAGAATCGCTCTCCATCACACTAGCCCTTAAGCTTCAGGAAACCAAGTTAAATTTGTGAACAGAGATACCCAGGGAAATGAGAGGGGTTGCAGTGGGCCAAATCAAAAAGCTATCCCAAGCAAACCTAGCCCTCCCCCAGATACCCAGCCATGGAGAACAGACTCAAAGAATTGTTGTACAAAAGTTTTAATATTTACAATTCATAGAAATATAAAGTGCTTGGCGTATACCGCTTAGGCAAAGGAGCCTGTTAGAAACCATCACACCTGATGCTGTTTCTTGCCTGTGCAGGCACATTTTCAAGGGCTTTCCCTCTGATATACAGAGCACTTTATATTTCTATGAAGTGTAAGTAATAAAGATTTTGCACTACAGTTCTTGGAATCTGTCTTCCATAGCTGGGTATCAGGCAGGAGTGCAAGGTTCGTTTGGGACAGCAACATTTAAGCATGACTCAGTTTGGCTTTCAAGTTTTCTCAGATATGGACGACCACTCTCCCAGGTGCACTGAAATAACTCCTTGGGTCCTGAGGAGCTGCTGGAGGCAAAAGAGCCATTCCTGCTGCCACCGCTGCCCATGACTTTCCAGGGGTGGCAAGCACCTGTTGGATACCCAGGCGGGTATTCGGGGAGTTTGCTGACTGTTTTTGTGGGGATTGCTGGCTCAGTGAGGCATTTCGGTTGGGTGTGTGATGAACTACCAGTCTATCAGGTGAACCTGATGAGGATGGGCTGCCTCTGTTTTTGCTCTCTGTAGTGTGGCTTCTGGAGCAGGAGGCTGGTGTATCTGTTCCCTTCCACTTGCGGGTCTGTTGTTCTCTGCATCAGCCCCTGTGGGGGGGGGGGCTTGCCAGTGGTCCTCTAAAGTAGGGTGTCCCCATCTGTATGCCATTGTCCTGCTTCTGACTGAGTGGAATTCAAAGGTTTTAATCCTACCATGTTAACTATGTTACAGAGAGATGCTGTCTTCCCCCAGACACAATCTTCTCTCTCTCATTTTCTCCTGCCCCCCCCCACCCGAGTTGTGCACGAAGAAGTTAAATGACAATAAACAAACAAACAAACAAAAATGAAAGTATACCTGAGGGAGTAGGACACTGATGAAAATTACTGACCTTTGTTTTTTGGTTAAACAAAATGGGCAGTAGAGAAGTAGAACAGCTGCCCCTTTAACAGCTTGCATTCGCACTCAGGTCTGAGAGTGGCTGCAGTGAATGACAGACTTATGAACATGTATGAGTTTACATCAAATTACATCACTGCACTCATGGCAGCCATGCAGGGGGTGCCTGTGCATGAAGACAGAGTTAATTTTCTGCAACTGAAGTCACACTGACTTGGCTTCACAGCAGCATGGTTTTGAAGAAATCCTTTCCCGGCAAGTCTTCCATAGGTCAAGAATGCCAGCAGACATACTAGTTATGAGAAAAAGGATGAAATAAACCACACTCTCCAACAGGGGTTAATTATTTCTTCAATAACATACATATGAACTGAGCAACTAAAAAAGGCAAAAATAAGTGAATAGCTGCTCTTTAAATTCACTCACAGTGCAGCGAGGGGCACCATCAGAGCAACAGATGGCCAATGGACATGGGAGGGACGCTCTGCGCAGGGTTTTGGTGGCATTACAACTAAGTTGCTGACCACAAGCTAGTTATCTATATGCAATAAATCAGTATTCACCTGGGCAATAATCTGTGGGAGGTTTTGGGCACTGTAGTGGGGAGCAACATCATTAGCGTACAGGACAATAAAGCTTCTGGAGGTACCAGTGGGGAGGTTGCTAATGTACATAAAGAAGAGGAGGGGTCCTAGTATGTATCCCTAGGGGACACCACGAGTCATTGGCAAGAGGTTTGAGGCTGCGTCTCCAAATTTGACAAACTGCTGCCTGTCAGTCAAATAGTTAGTAAGCCAGGCAGTTGCATAGAGGGAGAGGCCTACATCTGTTAGTTCTTGTGTCAAGAGGGTGTGGTCCACTAAATCAAATGATTTGGGATAGTACCCAGGGACTAACGGATGTGGAATGCAGTTCCCCTGCACAACAGTGGGAGCAGGGATAGTCCCAGGAACTACAGATCTATCTGCCTTACATCTCTTGTTGTTAAGTTGCTAAAGACCAAAATAAGGAAAAGGATAAGTGTCCTGGTGGCAAATGGACTCCAGGACAAAAGACAACATGGGTTATGGGGGGTTATGCTGTCAGAGCAAAGGTATTTGTTCATTTGTTTATTTTGTATTTGATAACCAGTTACGTACACTCGACAACTTGGGAGGGTATAAGACAAAGCATCACAATCCAGGTGTTAGACAAAAACAAATTACACAGAACAAATTCAGTGTGAGCAGCAAACAATTCAAAGGTACAATGATTCAGGCAGGTTATCATCATTAAGAGGCATGGACAATAAGAATTAGTGCAGTCCGAGACAGGCTGCCAGTGTGGCGTGGAAGTGCGCTGCTATGATTAAGAGTAGTGGTGGGGTTAGAAGCAGATGCAGGCCATGGATAAATGGAGATAAGCCTTCACGACAACTCTAAAGGATGTCAAGGTGGGAAAGTTGCATTGGACAAGGGACAGGCAGTGGACACACTGTGCCTTGACTTTAGTAAAGGCTCGGATTCCGTCCCACTACCAGAGAAGATACATGATCTTGGTACAAGGCATAGGACCATCACTAGACGAGTAGGAAATTAGTTAAAAGAGACAGAACCATCCAAAGGGTTTGAATAAATTGGGAGTTCTTAGGGGTTAGGGGAGTTACCAGTGGGGGTGCCACATGGATCAGTCTTGGGATCAGTTCTCTTCAACATCTATCTGAGATATAGGAGCAGTGATATAGGGCAAGATATCCCTCTTTGCAGATGATACTAAGATCTGAGGCTGGGTATAGTGAACAGATGAGGATATATAGTGAATGGATGATGGTAGTGAACAGATCAGGACGTATAGTTAATGGATGAGGGTGTATAGTGAACAGATCAGGATGTATAGTGAATGGGTGAGGGTGTATAGTGAACAGATCAGGGTGTATAGTGAACAGATTAGGATGTATAGTGAATGGATGAGGGTGTATAATGAACACATCAGGATGTATAGTGAATGGATGAGGGTTTATAGTGAACAGATCAGGATGTATAGTGAATGGGTAAGGGTGTATAGTGTACACATCAGGGTGTATAGTGAACAGATTAGGATGTATAGTGAATGGATGAGGGTGTACAGTGAACAGATCAGGATGTATAGTGAATGAATGAGGGTGTATAGTTAACAGATCAGGATGTGTAGTGAATGGATAAGGGTGTACAGTGAATGGATGAGGGTGTGCAGTGAATGAATGAGGGTGTACAGTGAATGGATGGGGGTGTATAGTGACTGGATGAGAACATATAGTGAACAGATGAGGGTGTATAGTGAATGGATGAGGGTGTATAGTGCACAGATGAGGGTGTATAGTGAATGGATGTGAGTGCCAAAATTATAAGAGAGGATCTGGTGAAACAGAGAAGTGATCAAAAGTATGGCAGTTAAAATTTAGCGCTATAAAGTGCAAGGTGATCCACACAGGGCAAAGAATCCTAACACCGACTATAGAATGGTGGAGGTAGTAGTAGAAAGCGCTACAGAGGAAAAGGAATTGGCATGTTTATTTCAAACAGTCTGAGAACCTCAGCGCAGTGCAACAGGGTGTTGAGTGGGGCAGACAGGATGCTGGGTTGCATAGGAAGGGGGACAGGCAGCCAGAGAGAGAAGCTGCTACTGCTGCTAATGTACAGGCCATTAGTTTGTCCTCACCTAGAACACTGTGTGCAGTTCTGGAGATCTCATTCAAAGAGGAACAGGAACAGAGTGGAGGCGATGCAGAGGAAGGTAGTCTAGGTGCTTCAGGGACAGCAGGAAATGACTTATAGAGGTTGCCAGATTGAAACATGTACATGATGGAGACGAGAAGAGACAGCAGGGACGTGATTGACACAAACACATACCTTCAAAAGGTAAATGACATGGATAGTGGGGAATTATTCAGGCTGAGTGGAAACACAAATGCCAGGGGGATAATCCACTAAGATGATGGGGAGGGGGGAATGGATTTAAGAGGGATACTAGGAAGTACTTTTACACAGAAAGGGGTGGAAGAAATTGCTGAAAAAGGTGGTCTGTTTGAAATCGGTGTAGGAGGGTGAACCAAACTTGGGTAAGACAGATACAAGAGCATGGTACAGACCATACTGGAAAGGAAGGGGGAGGGGGTGAATAACCAGCCTTTTTCAGCCGACAAATTCTATGTTTCAAAGTGTCACCACAAGTTAACGCTTTTTTTTTCTTTTGTTATTCTTTGGTAAATGGGTAGGGCCTGCTAGGCCAACTGTCTGTTTTCAGGGGATGATCCAGGAGCACTGGGGTGGTTAAGTGACTTCCAGTACACAAGTGGAGGTTGTGAGAATCAAACCCAGGTCTGCTGGATGTACCAAGTTCATTACTCTAACCTCTAGGCTATACTACCATAGCACATACTTGCACAGCATACTTATTCATTCGTCATTTTGAGGTGGGGGAAGGGACATGATGATCCTATGATCCCTTACATTCCAACAAATAACTGGGTTACTGTATCAAAACCAAGCATGGCAGCCCATTGTGTACTTGGCTAATATTGCACCATTGGACGAACATCCTGTACAGCATTGGGATAAAATAATTCCTGATGTAGCATGGGTTGCAGAAACACTCAGGAAATGACATTAAGAAGGTTCCATGGCCAGTGAGATTGCTATTTGTCCAAGAAAAATAACTAGCTGTCACATGACATGAGTTTTCACACAAGATAAGGATAGGGTGCTTTTGTGCACTTCAAACATTCTGTAGCCTGAAATGCAGACATATGTCAAAGAAAGTCATTCAGCTTTTTGTTTTAACTTCTCCTGTCAGAATAAACGAGTTACATTCCCCGACAGCAAAAGTTGAAAACAGAAACCTGGCAGATGTTCCTGTTCTGACATCTGAGATAACAACTTTCAACTGGGCACTGATTATTTAATTCAAAGCCTGTAGTACAGAAAACACAGGAGCTATTACAGCTTTTCAAGAAACAGGGTAAATGTTTACTCTACAGAAAAGCAACTGTTCCCATAGAAAAATATATACTGTCACAACATTTTTAAGGATCGCATTTATACAACATGTCCACATACAACACAGCTAATATAAAATGAGTTTCTGCAAGTTATGAGCTTTTTAAACTAATCATCTATACCGCAGTTCCACAAATCCATGCCTTTCACTACCTTTTTATTTTTTTTAATTTTTTTTGCTCCTCCCGCCCCCCCAACCTGCCACTCCTTCAAGCAGCACATACCCCACTGCCCCCGCCGCTACGCCCCTGCCGCCATCCACTGCACCATCTTGGTGGTCCCAGGGTAACCTGACATAACCCTTCATTGGGTGGGTCCCTCTCGGGGGTGAAGTGCCCGTAGGCACACTGACGTATCCCAGGGGCCTGTGGGGACAGCGCGGGGTGACTGATGTATCCCGGGGGCCCACAGGGTCAGCTAGGGGTGATCCCGGGCTATCGTGGTGACGGGTGATCTGGCTGATCACGGAGAGATTTTCTAGTTTTGGTCCCCGCCTGCCCAAAGTGGCTGCACCTAGGGTCCCTCCCAGCATGATGCACAGGCGACACGTGTGCACCCACGCCACATCACATGTCACCACCAGGGGTCGCTCCAGAGCAGTACAGACCCACATCCACACCCCCGGCCCCCCACCTGGGAGGAAAGCATACAACATTTCACCACCTGGTACCAAAACTCCCGATTGGCACTTTTAGATGGTATGGAATTTTGTTACAGTACCTGTACATGTTTTGTTAATCTTTGAAACAGTGCACTGTAATTCCACTTTTCATTGCTGACAAGCAGCATCTCAAGTGCTAATCGTGCGTTTTGGCACCAGCTGGTGAAAGCTGATACTTTTCCACTGTTCTCCCTCAAAAAGAGGAAAATGTGTTGACGCAGCTATAGCGTTGCTGCTCACAACGCTGGTGACCCGGGTTCGGGAACAAGCGTGGGTCGTACAGGGCTGGCCTGGGGGAGAAGGACTGAGTGTCCCAACAGATGCTTTCCTCCTCCAGGGAGGGAGGAAGGGCTGTTTCACCTCGCTTATGCTACTGCCATGCGCAGGTGTGCGGATGGGGGTGCAGGGAGGGGGGATGCTGAGATGGGTTTGGCATGCTTCTGCGTTCACCTCGGTCCCCCTGTTAGCATACCCACAGGGAGGGGATCTGCAGCAGCTGGGTGGAAATAAAGTGGCTAATCCCCTCTGCCCATGCTCAGTTTTGGCCGTAAACTGGCTGTATGGCGGTATATCTGCACTGCCGGGCTGAGGAGCAGGAGCAGAAACAGAATTTCAAATAAAGGGGGAATATGTGCTCCAATGGCGGTTGAGGCTTTTTAAAAAGCGGCTCCAGGCCTTCTAGTGTTGGCTGAGCAGACCCAGGACTGAGTCTCAATACCACCTCCAAAGCCTGGTCTGGTGGAGCTTTAAGAGCTCTACAGAGGCAGTGCTTTCAGGCTCCAGGGTGAGGGCCTTCCCCTTCAGTATGTGTAGATTCAGCAACTCGTGTAGGGAAATGGGGACAGCACGGGTTGTCACAGGTGGCCATTCAATGTTTTACACCCCCAATCAGGATAGTGTAGCACACGATTGGCTCTAATGTGTGGGGTGGAGGGAGAGATTAATGTGGAAAATTCCTCCTGACTGGCAGATGGTGAAACACAGAAACATAGACCTTGACGGCAGATAAGGACCGCTTGGCCCACCTAGTTTGCCCATTTCTCTACTTACTGAATAAGCTGCAGATCCTAGTTAAAAAACAGCCCATTTCTTCCTACCCCCCACAAGAATTGCCTTATGTCTGTCCCATGCATTCTTGAATTCTCCCACAGTTTTAGACCCCACAACTTCCTCAGAAAGGCTGTTCCATGCATCCACTACCCTCTCTGTGAAATAATACTTCCTCACATTGCCCCTGAACCGCCTTCCTTCTATCTTTAAATTGTGTCCCCTTGTTCTTGCACATCTCTTTTTCTGAATGATGCTACCCTCTTGGACTTTGTTGATTACACTGAGGTACTTAAAAGTTTCTATCATGTCCCCCCTCTTCCTCCTTTCCTCAAGGGTATACATATTAAGCTCCTTTAGTCTCTCCTCATATAACTTCTCTTGCAGACCCTGCACCATTTTAGGTGCCCTCCTCTGAACTGCCTCCATCCTGTCTATGTCCTTGCAAAGACTGGGGTCTCCAAAACTGGACGCAGTACTCCACATGGGGTCTCACCAACTGTCTGTACAGAGGGATAACAACTTTCTGTTTTCTGCTGGTGATACCTCTCCCTATACATCCTGGTATCCACCCAGCACTCCCTACTGCCTTCTCACATTGCTTGCTAACCTTAAGGTCATCTGATATGATTACCCCCAAGTCCCCTTCCATTTTTGTTGTTGTTACTACCTCCTCCCAATTGTGTACTCTTCCCCTGTTTTTTTTATTTATTTTGTACTTCTTTGCATTGAATCCAAGCTGCCATACTTCTGACCATTCCTCCAATGTTGCCAAGTCCCTTCTTATCCCTTCCACACCCTCTTGTGTATCAACCCTGTTGCAGATCTTTGTGTCATCTGCAAAGAGGCATACTTTTCCTTCCAGTCCCTCTGCAATGTCACTTATAAAGACATTAAAAAGGACTGGACCCAGTACTGAACCCTGCAGTATCCCACTAATAACCCCTCTTTCTTCAGACTGGACTCCATTTACTATTACCTTCTGTGTCCTGTTGTCCAGCCAATGTTTCACCCAGGCTCCACCCTGGGACCCAGTCCCCGCTGCTGTCAGGCTACATGTCGCTGCCCCAGGATGCACACCTCCTCACCCGTTCCCATCCAGATGGCAGAACTCAGGAATGCCCAGGGCACTCCCCCACTTCAGGGCTTGCCATGAAGGGGGGGGGGGGTTGTCCTGCTGTGTTGTGCTCCAGCAGGCAGCACTGTGCTGGGACACGGATGGCTGCAACCTGCGAGACCAATGGGCAGGTATGGGGAATGGCCAAACAATACTAGGGGAAGAGAGCTCAAGAGAGACAAAGGAGGGCACCAGAGGGTAGGGACCATAACTAATAAATTAAAGTAAATAAATAAATAAAGTGGGATTCCAGTTACTAGCAGCAAAGAAAATCACAGTTGGCATGAGCAGACCTCATTCATACAAACTAAACAAAGTAAAAATATCTAATTTCTAGACATTCTGTTTTTATTAAAAACATTTAAATGAAAACTGGGTCCATGGGCCACCCCAGTGTCTCAGTGGCAGCGTACTGTGCTGTCACACAGGTGACCTGGGTTCGAGACTGAACTTGGATTGCCTTGTCAGGGGTCAGGCCTGGATAAGGTAGTCACTGCTCGGCAGAGCACCTCAGTTGGGGTTGTCTGATGGTGAGTTACAGTGAGAAAGTGTTCCCTGTAGCTAGGTTAGGGAGCATCCCTCTAATCTCAGGGACACTGCAGTAGGCGAGGCCAAAGTACGCAACATGCCACGCCATGGGCTGGAGCAAGGGACCATGGGGAGAAAACAATGGGGACAGAAAGGCATGTACACTGAGCTGTCTATATGATGGTCATTGGTATACTTGGGCCCTGCTCCACACGGATTCCCAATGGCCGTGATAGTGGGGGGAGCAGCCGATGGAGTTGAGGGGTCTCTGACAGCATAGCACCAAGTCCTGAATGGCAACAGTCTGTGGTGCTCAGGGGCCAAAAAGCATTGTTTAAAAAAAAAAATGGATCTGTGTCCCTTAAATTTCACCTACATTTGGGGTTTACTCAGGAACTGAAGTCATGATCTCCTGCGCATGACATCATAGCCTGTTGCCATGGAAATGACTGTGATGTCACAAGCCAGGTATTATGATATCAGCTCTAGAATAAGTCTGAGTTGAAGAGACAGTTATTATCAAGACTTAAATCTCATAATATTTCAAAATGCCCCCCCCCCCCAAAAAAAAAAAACATGTGGGGCTTATTTGCATTCTCAACAATCAACCTCTTTTGTGCTGCTGCTGTTAGTGATGCTCTGCATGACCTACAGGGACTGTGGACTACTACAGCTGGGGATAGAGAGTGGGAGAAGAGGAGTCTGCTTTAGCGCTTGGCAGATGCTTGAGAAGAGTGAGTCTCATACAAAAACATTGGTAAATGTGTTTGTCATTTCTATGACTACTACCATTTTTCATTATTGAATCTTCCTAATGGCAAGACAGACTGCAACATGTCCTTTAATGCTGCAGCAAGACTGGTCTCTAATGTGGGTGTCTGAGAACGTATTGCTGCAGTACTCAGAGACCTACATTGGTTACTGATCAAATTCCAGATTGATTAAAAAGTACTTCTTTTTACATATAATTTTTTCATGATTGTAGCCCGCCTAGCTTTCTTAGATTTACTTGTGGAATACTGGCCCACAAGAGCTCTTCGCTCAGCAAATCTTAAATTGCTGGCTGTTCCTAAATCCAACCACAAAACGGTTGGTGATAGGGCTTTTGAGATTAAGGCCCATTTACTATGAAATGTCCTTCCTATAGGTTTAAGGCAAGCAAACTATTAGTTTTAAATCTGCCCTGAAAACTTTTTTTTTTCTCAAGCCTTTGAAAGTTTGCAATTTTAAATTGTTCAAGAGGTTTCACTCTTAACAATGTCGGTCTAAGTGTTTGCTGTACTTCTGTTTTCTGTTTTATTATGCAGGTCCACTATGTAAATGAGTTTATCTCAGTGGTGCTTCTCCTGGTTAAATAAAGATCGACTGACTGATTATGTACCATGTACAGTCATGTATTGCATTGTTGTATATTCATATATATTTAAACTTATGTGTGATGTTAGGATCTGGAGCTGCAGCAGTGAGTAGGAAAATGGGCAAACAAGGTGGGCCATGTGGTCCTTATCTGCCAACAGATTCTGTTTCTGTTTTTACTCTGTAGAGCACGCAGTTATTCTGGATGGACACTTTATATGTAAAGATGTATTGGATTGGATTCCACAGTCTGAAGCCCTGATCATCCAGATACTAGCATTTACACAAACAGGATATTTGTTGGGGGTGCTGCACTGTGTACTTTGAGTGGCATGTACCCAGTGGTGTCATGCCCATATAGCAGGGGGGCATGCCCCCCCAAATTCATGTCTACAAGTTATTTAAAAAAAACCTTTCAATAGTAGTTCTGTCAGCCAGAAAAGCTGAAGGCTAAGTGGGACAGCCTAGGCATCACAGTCTAGCTGAAGCACATTAGGCGAAAATCGGGACTGGATGTCGAGCTGGGCTCTAGGTCAGACAGGCAGGAGACCACAGTGAAGTGAGTCTTTCACTGTTCCTTGACTCCCTTTACCATCTGTGTTAAGAGAACAAACTCTAAGGTGTCTCTCCTTGTTAGCGTTTGCCTAATCCCCTATCTTGTCTCATAATGGGAGACATGAGCCGAGTCCAGCTGATGGAAAAGAACAGAACCCAGCCACTTGTCACTTCTCCCCGATGAGTAGAGCTCGGTCAGTGAATGAATGGAGATCCAAGTCCTAGTTTCCTTCTAACAGAACTTTCCCCAAATGACAGGAGCTGCTGCTAACATTGGTGGCTGTCTTTGAGGAAAAAAAAAAAGGATGAGGGGTTTGGCCATTTTAAATCTCAATGCCATAAAATGTTCTGTGGCTGACTAAATGCAAAATGAACACACATCTTCAGCACCAACTCATGTAGCAGACACAGACGCTTTCGCCACTTTCCTAAATGGCAACTGAAAATGTTCCTTAGTAACAGTTAGCTGTTCATCTGTCATGGGGAAGGTGATGCTGCAAGAGGAGGAAGGGGACTGACTAAGATCAGAACAATGCCTGCAAGAAAGAGGGATATCTAATGTAACGGACTAGAAAAAGCTCCTCTGTAAATCCCCGGCAACAATGCAGGCTGCAGCCAAGGTCTCAGCCACTAGACTCATGGCATGAGGTGAGCTGCCAATCTACTGTCAAGAAGGGATGGTCTACATGAATCAAATCGATCAAACTAGAGGAGGAAGGCTGGGCGCCACGTGGCCAGGCTGGGTACCGAGGCAGTTCCGAGACAGCTGCCATTTCACTCCTCCTCCATCACTCAGGCTTGCCAAATCAATCATGTTGGTGGCTGTAGCTGTGGCTGGGACTGGGACTGGGTCGGTTTTATGTGGGAGAGAGGCCCAGGGCCAGGAATCAATCACTGACAAGTCCGTAAGGTTAGCTGAATATGGGAAAAAAAGTTTAAAACTAAACAGGCTTAAGGAGCAACAGCAGCCAAGCAAAGGAGTTCTTCCACTCGATGCTATTTGAATTGCACAGGCCCACCACTTCAATTTCAAAAAAGGAAAGTCAAAACGTACAAAGTAGGTGTAACGATTTTATTTACAAACAATACTAGGTGAAAGTCTAAGTATTCTGCTAGGTTTTGGCAGGCTGTTAAACTGAAAGCCACCAAAATGCACCATTTGGCTTCAACGTTTCAAAATTCTTAAGGGGGGTATGCCCCCGGACCTCCCTAGAGAGGTCTGGATTTTGTGCCCCTCTAAAATTTGTCTTTGCATGACTCCCCTGCAAGTACCTTTTGAAAAGGACTTTGGGCAATGATGGACGCCTCCATCCTTCCACCTCTGACCCCATGTCAGCATGGCAATCAGGGGCAGACAACAGCCCCAACCGGACTTCCGAACTTTCTTCAGAACTACCAGAGGGCTCGTGGGCCACAAGAGGACCCCATTAATTCACTCAGGTCTGAGGGACCCAAATCAGCTTTCAAAGCGCTAACATAAAGGCCTTCAGTTGTGACTGGCAGTCGACTTTATCCAAATGGAAGGCTGTCTTCTCAGTTTTCCCCTGCAGGTCCTACCCAGCTTACACAATGCATTTCCGTCTGTCCAAGGAGGCAAACCTACTGTCTGTGAGTGCAAAAGAGCACTGTGGATGCACTGGAAGAGGGAGAACTATGCTTTTTTAGCCACTAAGGAGGAGCTCCTTCACGCACAATATCTGCACTTCTTCTACTAACTGAATCATCATACTGTGTGATCCTGACCAAGTCCCATCTAGAAACCAGCTTCAGCTTAGTGTGCTACTCCTGGTTAAACAATGTTCCCTTTCCCTTTCATCAGCTACTACCTATCAGTTTGTGATGGATAAGACACCTCACAGCCGAGACTTTAAGGGAAAACTAGACCCTCTTATTTTGTAAATTTTGTTTCCATGTCAACAGACAACTCATTTCCTGTAGCGTTTAGGGATATATCTGATTGCTTTGGTTTGTTTTCACTGTTCCTGCTAGTTCCTGTAACTATCCTGGGGGTCTCCATTTCCTGGTTGTTGAAATCTCATTGTCACTGAGAAATACATTAGCATATAGGAACATGAAATGTCAGCACACTTTAGACTCTATAGTATGCCAGTCTGCTTAGTTAGCTGTCAACAAAAGAAGCTGCAGCAAGGTGTGAAATGTAAGCAATAAGACACGATGGGTGTGCATTAGACAGTTCTAATGAACAGCTAGGGGTAAGTAGTGAGGCACGAGGCCACAGGCAGAGTGCGTCCAGTCCCCTAGCCGTGCAGCAGAACTGTCTAATGCACATCCCTGGAGTGGCTTATTGCGCTTATAAAATGGGCCTGTGTATTCTAAATGGGGGTTCTAGTTTTAGCTGTGCATTAGACACATCTAATGCATGGCTAACAACCAATCAGATTGCTTGAAATCCTTTGCCCATTTTACAAACCATATTTACCTTCAGTTAGCTTTGCAAACTCTCAGAGTTGCAATACAGAGGTTTTCCCATTAAACTGCTTTTAATTTGTGTGTTTCTAGAGGTTTTTTCAGGATAGTTGAACTTTCAGCATAGAGAGACACGGTATAAATGTGTGATATGGCATCACGTTCACCTATGCTAATGCAGCTCTAATAGACAATAAGATTTCAACAACCATAAAATGGAAACCTCCAGGATAGTTATAGGGGATTAGAATGAGCAGTGGAAACAAACTAAAACACACGTATATCCCCATCAGCTACTGGAAAAGAGCTGTCTGCTGACAAGGAAACAAACACATAGAAACATAGAGGTTGATGGCAGATAAGCACCGCAAGGCCCATCCAGTCTGTCCATTTTGTCTAACTTATGAATGTGCCATAGGCCTGTACTGTCAATGGTCTACCTAGTCATACTCATCTGTATTGCTCCCTTATGCCTATCCCATGCCTGTTTGAAGCCCTGCACTGTATTCATATCCACCACTTCCTGAGGTAGGCCATTCCATGCACCCACCACCCTTTCTGTGAAAAAGAAATTCCTCACATTACCCCTTAATCGACCTCCCTCTAATCTCATGCTGTGTCCTCTTGTCCTGCTATTTTTCTTATATTGAAACATGTTAGAGTCTTTCACCTTGTTAATGCCCTTAAGATGTTTGAATGTTTTGATCATATCACCTCTCTCCCTCCTTTCCTCTAGGGCATACATAATGAGCTCCGTTTATCTGTTCACATATGTTTTCTGATGCAACCCTGCACCATTTTGGTTCCCTTCTCTGGACTGCCTCCATTTTGTTAATGTCCTTTAGCAGGTGCGGCCTCCAGTAGTGCACGCAGTACTCCATATGGGGCCTAACCAGTGTCTTGTAAAGAGGGATTATTACCTCCCTCTTACGACTTGCGATACCACTACTAATAAACCCCAACATCCCTCTAGCCTTACCTACTGCTTTAGTGGTCTGCTTGGATGATTTCAGGCTATCTGTGATGATGATTCCCAAGCATCTTTCTTCCCTTGGGATTGCCAGCAACTCCCCTCCCAACCTATAGGTAGCTTCAGGGTTTCTCTTCCCTATGTACATGATCTTGCACTTCTTTGCATTAAACCCCAGTTGCCACTCTTCTGACCATTTTGCCAGTTTATCCAGATCCCTTCTCATTCTGCCCACCTCATCTGGATCATCTACTCTGTTGCAGATCTTGGTGTCATCTGCAAACAGACAAACCTTACCCTCCAGTCCATCTGCAATGTCACTGATGAAGATATTGAATAGGACTGGCCCCAGGACTGATCCCTGAGGTACCCCCACTTGTGACTTGCATCTCTTCTGACTGTGTACCATTTACCACCACTCTGTTTCTACCCACCAACTAGTTTGCCACCCAGTTGACCAAACTCTGACTCACCCCAAGCCTACCCAGTTTATTAATCAATCTTCTATGTGGAACAGTATCGAAAGCTTTGCTGAAGTCAAGGTAGACGACGTCAACTGCACCCCCTTGGTCCACCACGCTGGTTACCCAGTCAAAGAAATCTATGAGATTAGACTGACAGGACTTTCCTGTTGTAAACCCATGCTGTCTTGGATCCTGTGCTCCTATGGATTCCAGGTACTGCAGTATCCTTTCCTTAAGGATTGCCTCCATAATCGTGCCCACTGCTGAGGTAAGACTGACTGGGGTGTAGTTCCCTGCCTCCTCTCTGCTGCCACTCTTGTGGAACAAGATCACATGTGCCCTTCTCCAGTCTTCTGGGACCTCTCCTGTGCTCAGAGACTCACTAAACAGTTCTGCTAATGGCTCTGCTAGTTCCACCATTAGCTCCTTTAGTATTCTGGGATATATGCCATCAGGTCCTATTGCCTTGTCCACCCTGAGCTTAGAGAGCTCTTGTAGGACCCTTTCTTTTGTGAAGGGACATGTGCACACCTCCCTCCCCCCTGTGTCCATTTACAAGATATATGGGTGCAGTTTTCCTTTAAGACAGAAAAAAGAAGACAGACTGGCCTGAGGGGCCTGCACAACAACTATACCAGCGAGGCCAGAGAGCCACCATGGCAGTCATTGCAGCCTGGTGACGGCCTGCAACGGGTTTTGCCAGGAAGCGAACTGCAGCAGGTGATTAGATCTCTAGCCTTGCATCCACCCTACCATCCTCAGAGAGACGGAGACCAACTGAGGGAGAGCCCAGCTGATCTGAGTGGGTGCTGGAGGTGACAGACGAGGGGGGTGGTGAGTTGCTGGATGTGTGATCCCATCTGCTGAGAAAGGAGTTGGTAAATACAACTATTGCTGCACAGATGGGAGATGTCTGCTGCTGCAGGAATGATGGTAATCACAAGTAACTAAACAGATCCCAAGTAACACAGAAACACAGAATGTGTCAGCAGCTAAGGACTGGTAGGCCCATCTAGTCTGCCTATTTTCCCTGCCTAACACTACACGCTGGACTCTGCTTGGTCACAGGTGTCCCTCCCTCCTCCCTTAACTCTGCTTATTTTGCTCATATGCCTATTCCATGCATGTTTGAAGCTCCCCACTATTTGTGCCCCTACCTCCTCTTCTGGCATGCTGTTCCAGGCATACACTACCCTTCCTGTGAAGAAGTGTTTCCTCACATCTCTCTCAAACTTCTCCCCCTCAAGTTTCATAGCATGCCCCTGTGTTCTGTTGCTTCTATTTCTTTGAAAGAGATTCTCCGCCAGCCCGATGGCGCTGAGGATTGAAATGCTAGATGCTACACTTCGCACTATGCTGGCGACTCAGGTTTGGGAATGATCTCAGGTCACTGGGATGCCAGCATTGGAGAGCGAGGAGGGTGGGAGCAGGATTGAGCGTTGGCTCTCCTCTCCCAGGCAAGGGCTGGGGTCACCCGCCTGTAGTCCTGCCGTCACCGAATGAAGGTCTGGTGCCAGCACAGGCAGTCAATGGCACGACAGGAACGGAGGGGCATCCTGAATGGCGTGCATGTGCTTCCACATGCATGCACTATGTCAGGTACATGTGGGTGTACGGGCCGGGAGAAAACTCACAAAAACCCAGAAACTGAATATGGAAAAAAAAAAAAAAAGAAAGAGACTCTCCTCCTGCACCTTGTTCACCCCCATGAGGTACTTATGGGTCTCAGTCATGTCTCCTCTCGCTCTCCTCTCCTCCACGGAGTACATGTTTTTTTGTTTTTTTTTATACTTTCTTCTTTATCCTCCTTCCTACCTCCAGAGCCCCCTCCTTCCGTCCGCTCATGTCTCCCTTGCCTACCTTAGGGATCTGCCCCTAGAGTGCCCATCCTCCTTTCCTTGCACAGTGGGGTCTGTCCTGTAGGTGGTCCGGGTGGACTTAGGGCGGCCTTCATCTAGGGCTGCCGGAGGGGATTTTCCGTTTTTCTCCCCTTACGTCCTCTACCCGCTGGGACGCGAGCGCTTGGGATGTGCGTCCCGGTGATGGCGTGCTGATGCACGCCAGAGCACTCATGCGGCCGGGCGACGCCCCTCCCGACTGCTAGACTGAGCCGCCCCATCCCCTCTATTGTCGGAAGCTTCCACCCGCTACGAGGTGATGTAGAACGAGAAGTGTTCTTGGTTCCCACCCCTGAGGGAGGAGAGCATCCGTTGGGACGCTCGATCCTGCCTCCCCCTGCCGACCCCCGACCACCCGAGTCCATTCCCGAACCTGGGTCACCAGCGCAGCGCGAGGTGTGGTGTCTAGCGCCTCAACCCTCAGCGCCACTGGGCCGGCTCACGGAGTACATGTTGAGCTCCCAAAGCACCCCCTCATATGGTTTCTTATGCAACTACCACATCATTTTAGTTGCCTTCCTGTCAACCACATCCACCCTGCTGATATCCTTGTGGAAGTGTGGCCTCAGAACTGGACACAGTACTCCAGCTGGAGTCTGACCAGTGAGTGACACAGAGGAAACAACACCTCTCTTTTCCTGCTAGAGATCCCCCTCATCATGCACCACAGCATCCGGCTCACCTGGCCTACTGCCCTGCCACCTAGAGATCCTCAGACATGATCACCCCAAGGTCCCTCTCTTACTTGGTAACTGTAAGTCCACCCCCAATCTTATACACAGGCCCCATGTTTTCCCACCTGAGATGCATGACTTTGCACTTTTTGGTGCTGAATCCCAGCTGCCACTCCCTAGACCTCTCCTCTGGTTTCCCCAGATCCCTTTCCATTCTCTCCACCCCCTACGGTGTCCACCCTGTTGCAGATTTTTGTGTCATCTGCGAAGAGGCACACCTTCCCCTCCAGTTCCTCAGCAGTGTCACTCACAAAGACAGTGAAGAGGACAGGGTCCAGTACCAATCCCTGTGGTACTCCACTGGTTACTCTGTCATCCTCCGAGTGGCTGCCATTTACCACCACCTTCTGCCTCTCATCTGTCAACCACTTTGATACCCAGCTCACCACCTTCTCCTCCACCCTCAGGCTGTACTGTTTATCAGCCCGCTGTGTGGTACAGTGTTAAAGGCCTTACTGAAGTCCAGATAGGCCACATCCACTGCTCTCCCCTAATCCACCTCTCTAGTTACCCAGTGAAAGAAATTCATGAGATTTGTTTCACATGCCTTCCCCCCCGTGAAGCCCTCCTGACCGTGGTCCTGCAGGCCCAAATGTCTCGTAGTACTCCATCAGTCTCTCCTTCAGTAGGGACTCCATTAACTTCCCCACTACTGATGTGAGACTGACTGGTCTGTAATTGCTGGACTCCTCCCTGCTGCCACTCTTGTGCAGATGGATCACACCGGCCAATCCTCTGTTCATCTGGAACCACAGCTCCATCTCTAATGAGGTACTGAATAGTGTTGCCAGAGGGGTGTGCTGTTCTTTGAAGTACCCTTGGGTGGATCCCATCCAGCCCCATCATCTTGTTTTCCTTTAGGGCTTCCAACCCCCAGTGGACTCTCTCTTCCACAAATGGGCTTGTGTCCACCCCCAACCCCTGGTGCCTGTTAATGAGTGTCAGCTCGTCCCTTCCCCCTTCCACTGTGAATATGAAACAGAAGTATTCATTTAAAATGTTAGCTTTTTTTTTGTAAGTAGTTTGTCGTTTTCATTTCTAGTTTTTCTCCCTGTTCCCATCCCTTTGTCTCAGCATGGCCATGCACGTGTGGAGGTACGCACACATCACACTATGAGACACCCTCCCTTCATGTCACATCCTCCTGCCTGTGCCATCACCGGACTTCCACCCGGCAATGGCAGAGCTATAGAGAGGCTGCCATTAGGCAGCTCAATCCTGCTCCCTCCCCCCCCCCATATGCCGGCTCCCTGATGACCCAAGGTTGTTCCCGAACCTGGGTCAATGGCGTGGAGTGAGGTAAGGCACCCAGCACCTCAACCCTCAGTGCCACTGGGCAGGCAAAATTTTAGCTTTTTCATGGTCATCCTCTGCACAGTACCCACCCCGCCCCATTCTCCTGATTTTCACTATACCACCCCTTGCCCTCCTCTTTTTGCTCACATATCTGAAGAAAGTCTTATTCCCATTCTTGACCCCCTGGGTGACCCTTTTCTTGGTTTAAGCCTTCGCTGTCCTTACCCTCCTTCCCACGTCCCTTTGTTTCTCTAGATATACCTCCCTGCCTACCTCTGTTTAGGTCTTCTTGTACAGTATTTCCTGAATGCTGCTTTTTTCTCTGCACCATCCCCATCTATGTAAAGGCTCCGGACCCCATTTCTAATCCAACCCAAAGAACATCCAGCCCCTCCAGTTCCCCGCTGTGTCCTTGTATTTCCCTGGTCTTCATACTTTCTCTTACATATAAAGCAACCCCCCTTCCTCACTGCCCTGCCTTTTCTAAACATGCTGTAACCCAGTATGGTCACTTCCCAGCTGTTGGTGCACCTTCATTCTGTTATGGTCACCAGATCCAGGTCTGCCTCCGCAATGGATCCTGGGTTCCTTGCATTGGTGCACATGGCTTTCCACTTCTTCCGTCTCATCCTGCCCCTATTTTGCCTTCCATCCCATCCCGTCCCACCCTTTGCTTCTATCCCAACTGGGGAATTTATTACCCTTGGGCTTTTCTTCACTGCTGCTTCATTATTTTTTTTTTTTGGGGGGGGGCATTCACTGCCTCCCTCTTTTCAACTGCCTCCCCACTTGGCTAGTTTAAATGCACATCGAAGTAGCATTTAATTTTCCACCCAAGACAGCTGTTCTCTTCCTGGAGAGATGAAGGCCATCTCATTTGTAATGGCCCCTCTCCCTCCAGATAGGACCCCAGTCCCCGATGTAGCCAACCCCTTCCTCCCTGCACCATGCTTTCAACCAGCTGTTGAAGACCACAATGTGGTGCTCCCTCTCCTCCCCCTAGCCATTCGCTGGTAGCATCTCAGTGAATGCCACTGTGCATGCTACTTGATTTAGGCCTTCCTCAGTTCCCTAAACCTATCCTGCACCACATCCTGCAAGATCATTAGTCCCCATGTGAACAATGACATCCAGCTCCCCCTCCTGCTCTAGCGATCCTAAGGATCTGCTCCCAATCCCTCAATGCCTAGGCACCTCACTTCCCTCCTTCCCGCCTGTGGTGTTCCCAACGCTACCTCCTGATGACTGAGTCCTCCACCAGAAGTTGTTTCCTCTTCCACTGGGGTCCTGAATCTCCCACCTTGGGGCCTTCGCTTTGAAGGACCCCCACGTGCTCCCTTGTCACTACCTTGGGTGCCTTGTATTGGCAGTCCTGTCCCGCCAGGGTGGCAAAAGTGCTCTTTAGTGGTACTGGCTGAGGAATGTGTTCCCTTACTCCCACCCCCACCCTCCATGAGCCCACCACAGTCCAGCTGGCCCTCCCTCCTTCCTGGCGCCCTCTGGGGCAGTGGTGGTTGACTTGGTGGTCCCCTAGGTGGGGAAGAGGTCCCCTGGATCTTAGCCAACACGGCCCAAAGTGTGGAAACCTCCCTCTCAGCCAAGAGAGGCATACATATGAGCAGCACCTCAGTCTTCAGGTGGTCTCCCTAAAGACTGCCGCTCCACAGCCACTGCACTGCACCACTCCCATCGTTCCCAAATCTACTCCCCCTGTTACTTGAAAGTGAATTTACACCCTTACCCTAGATAGGGTGTTTCTTGATTTCCCTTTTTTGTCCAGATTACCCCGTTGCTGTACCCTAGTTAGGTACTAATTTGATTCCTTCTTAAACTATTGAGTAGACTTTTACTCTTTCCCCCCTTGTACTCTGCCCGTAGATTGGGTGTCACTAGTTTTTTTCCTGTTCCCACTTAATCCCTTTGTATTTATACCATAGTCAGCGTGTTGCACCTATTCTTAGTTATAGTCTACCATTTACCTTTCATCCTTACCAGCAATGAATGTTACAACAGAGGTGAACAGGTACCTTACCACAGCTGACTGGCAGAGTCCCCTTGCTTCCCTGCTTCCTCCTGCGGATGCCTGTCGACACCCAAGATGCCGATTTCACACCTGTTCCACTCCTGTGCTGTTCCACTTACTGTATGTGCTGGGACACAAACGTGTGTGGAGCACATCAGGAGTGACTGCTTTTATCCTCCCAGTTGGACCTAACCCAGGCCGTAATTCCTGCCAAGCTGCAGCGGCCCTGCCTGGTGTTCAAGCAGCCGCTTGAACCTCCGAGTCCTAGCCGAGCAGCCCTCCCTCCCAACAGTCTGCAGAATCATAGTAAAATCTGATCCTCCTTTGAGATAAAACAAAGCTGCTTGTCTGGCCCGCCCCACCCTCAAATTAGTCACCAATCCTCAGTGACCTCACTTCCCCAAAAACAAAGAAAGCCCATAATCTTTGTTTAGATTGTTGTGTTTGGTGCTGTTAAAACACTTTAAACACGCATCTGTATAACGACAGACAAGGTCACAGTGTAATGGGACACACATTATTATTACATTTATAGGAACATTTATGGGCCTCACAGCCTCCTAGCTCCTGCTTGACCTTAGTATGAACCTTCGTATGAACATCTGTATAAAGTTAGACAACGTCACAATTTAATGATAAGTCTGTTAGGCTAGGCCATCTGGCCAGGATTACAATTTTTAATTTGGTGCAAGTATTTGATATTATTTAGGCTCACCAATACCTGTCAACCATGTGCAACTGTTATCTGGCTTGCAAACATTCCAACACCTGGGTACACAGGTTTCCCCAGGAGCTCCCTAGGACTAGGGTAGCTGCACTGGTACCAGTGGGCAAACGTACTTCCCAACAATACAGTCAGGCAGGGGCACTGGGTTGGTTTTGGGGGGTTGGGGGGAGGGCTGCACAAAGGTTTAGCTAGCAACGGCTGGACCACTGCTTGTAAATATTTAAGTCTGGCTTAACCATTGCCTTTTTTTTAAGCTTAGGACCTCATTCCTGCCCCCCAATCTATCTCCTTAATACTTGTCTGAATTCCTGAGTCTTGAACGTATTATTTGTAGAGGGTTATCTTACTGTTTGGTTAAACTGTTCTTGCATTGTGTGGGGATTGGGAGGGCTGTACCTACCAATGTGGGGACCACAGTGGGCTCCGACTGTTTCCCAGGGAACAGTACTTGTGTGACCTAGCCCACTTAAACTTTTGTGGGAAGTGACAAGGTGATGACTGGAGCTCTTTTAAAACATTTTTATCAGGATAACCAAACAAGGATGGCATCAGCTCAGGTAAACTGTTCCTCCTGTCTGGGACATCATTTTCTGCAGAAAAATGTGAGCAGTTTGGGTGTCTGGGACAGCATTTTCTGCAAATAAATGCGAGCAGTTTGGGTGTTTCTTTGCCAACAAGGTGTCCTCTATCAGGGCGAGTACTGCGTTCTCTGGTCCAGCCTTTGCTGGAGGTAATCGGCCTGCTGGCAAAGATCTTCTGCCAAGCTGGACTGAGTTTCAGCCAGTTTTGGTAGTTGAGGTTCTCCACGTGCTTACTAGTGTGCATGCCACCAGCTGTGCCCTGGACCCGGGTTCAACGTGGCTTGTCATCAGCTGCCTGAATTTTCTGGGTCCACTGTTTGTGGAGATCGTTAATGGGTACTTAAATGAGGATGTCTTTACTATGGCCTAGAAAGGGGCTGTGGTGAGACTCCCCCTTAAAAAGTCAACTTTAGGTGGCCGACCCAGTGGCGCTGAGGGTTGACGCGCTGGACACCACACCTTGCGCCACACCGACCCTGACACCAACCTGACATTCAAGCAAACTATAGGCCGATCACTAACCTTCCCTTTCGGAGGAAGGTTATTAAGAAGGTGGTGGTGGTTGACCAGCTGGTTGAGCATTTGGAGAGTTTGTCCACCTATGAACCACTCCGATCTGGTTTTCGACCCCAGCACAGCACTGAGAAGGCTTTGGTCAGGGTGGCATATGATCTCTTCTTGATGAGGGACCGAGGGCACACCACAATCTTGGTCTTGGACTTACCCCCAATGTATGACATGGTGGATCACGGGGTGCTACTGGATCATCTTTGGAACTATGTGGGTGCTACCAGCACAGTTTTGCGCTGGCTTAGCCATATTTAACCAACAGATCACAGCATGTAGTAATTGGAAATTCTTCCTCTGGACTTTTCGTGCTGCCTTGTGGTGTTCCGCAGGGTTCCATTTTGGCCCCTCTGTCATTCTCTGTGTACATGCTGCTGCTGGGAGAGATCATTACAGGGTTTTATTTAACTCTAAAAATTGATTAGCGTTTTGCTCATAAAAGTGCTAAAACATTGTGAAAATGCATAGCACCTGCTTCACTGTGTTTAACAAACATAACACTTCTAGAAAACCTATATAAATACTTTCTGAACAGTTAGAATTGTCCCAAGAAAAAAACTGCTAATCAATTATTTAAAACCCTGCATTAGGTGGTACAATCTGGAGTTTCACTGCTGTGCGGATATACCCAGTTGTACCTGTCTTGTGCCTTAGAAGACTTCTCCACCTCAGGTATGCTGAGCCGGTGATTGGCTGACATCAACGATTGAATGTCTGCAAACTGGCTATGTCTCAACCTCAGCAACACAAGTTATGGTGATTGGGCCGGGTCATGGAGGTGTCGCCACTGATAGGAGGGTGCTCGCTCCAGCAGTTGGCCCTTGTTGGTGGTTAATGCAGTTAGGAACATTGGCGTTTAGTGACCGACTTATCCTCAAACAGGTATCATCGGTTGTTAGATCTGGGTTTTTCCATCTCCGGAACATCGCCAGGATCCGTCCGTTTTTGACACCTGCTGATCTAGCCACGTTTATCAATGCCTTTGTCGCCAGTAGACACAATAACTGTAATGCTCTTTTTCCTAGGGCTGTCTGGAGGGTTGATGCATCGACTGCAGCTAGTGCAGAATGCTCCGGCCAGGATGCTGATGGGTGCCTCTATGAGGGATCATGTCACTCCTGTTCTGCGCACTCTGCACTGGCTGCCTGTGAGTTCGCACATCATCTTCAAGATATGCTTGTTACAGTAACTTACAAGGCTGTACGTGGTTTGGGACCTGACTAACTTAAAGAGTTCCTGGTTCTGTATCACCCTATCCACCCCCTACACTCCGCTGAGGCTGGCTAGCTTGTTGTACCTTCCTCTCGTCTTAAGAGATCTGGCGACAGAGCGTTTGGTACAACTGCACCATCTTTGTGGAATTCTCTTCCACCCTACATTCATGCAGCCAGCTCAGTTGAGGCTTTTAAAGCCTCTTTAAAAAAATGTTCTTTGAGAACGCCTTTAGTTTTATTTAAGCATATTTAATTTTAATTTTGAGAGATATTTTTATTGTAACGCGCCCTAAGCCCCTGGATAGGGTGCTGCTATATAAATAAAATCTGCCTTACCTTGCCTTTACACAGATGTCAGGCATCAGGAATCTCAGGCATCAGGGCTGTCTACCAGCAGGATAGGACCCCAGAAAAGTAACAGGTTATGCAACCTTGTAGCGACAGGGAACTGCTTCCTCAGGCAGCCTGTGTGGGTCAGTGCAACCTTCCATGTTGGCTGCCTGGAACAGATTCACAGCCAGGGCTCAGGTGAGCCCTTATATACCCACCCAGGGATGCACCCAACCATGATCCAATTACCGTAACACTACACCATACAATACCCCAAATCAGCCTTTTAAAAATAGCCAGACACTACAAACCCTTCCCTGGGCCTTCACAAACTACCACAAAAATTATAATAGTTTTTATAACAGAAGAACTAGCAGAGAGCCTTAATGGTGTTCTCCACCATAGCACTACAGTAGGATGTTTGGACTGTGTTGCATATGCAGGGGGTGCTTACTGTGTGGTTGCCTACAGAACAAGGAAGTACCTATCCCCCTATGGCTGCAGCCATGCTGCTCTGGCCCTTTCTCCTTGTCTGCCTTTGGGCCCGCAGGCCATTTTTGTGTGTGTGTGTGTGTAGTTCCTTTACCTTCCCAACCCCCGGTCCAGTTATTCATTTATTTTAAAGAGAAGCTACACATGGCTCTCTCCCACCAACAATGTCAGCTCCTTTGGTTTACCCCTCCTGCACTCTCCAGACCCACGGCAACCTGTCCTACCTGCCCAGCTCGTGCCGTGACCAGAGCATCTGGTGGGAAAGAGGGAACAAACTGACATGCAGAAAGCTTCCCCAACATTCTTCCCTGGCTGCTCCTTTCCTTGAGACCACCAGTGGTGCCTTCTCTACTGGTGATCACACACTGGAGGACATTCGGCTAGCCAGGGAAGCACCCGCCAATGCAGGCTGCTGGACAGCTTTTCTTTATTGCTCTGCTCCTTCCCCTCCACTCAGCTGGTGCCATCAAAGTAGGCACCAACCCAAGCAAGGAGCACAGCTCACACTATAGCTGTCTCTCTTTCCCTCCACTGCTCAATCAAGGATCCAGAGGATAGGTGGTGGGAAGCCACACTACAGTTCTCCTGTGCCCTAGCTACCCCCATACCTGCTGTCAGGAGAGGGCCACTGCACAGCACCAAACCACATGGGGGAGTGCAGCGGCCTACAAAAAAAACAAAAAAACAACAAATAAAAACAACCTCGCTGCAAGGCCTGTACAGTAGGGCTATCCTAGGTCTCTCATAGCCCTAACCATGGACACGCAGCTAGCCCTGCCCTGGCTACTAACTCCTAAAGGAGGTCCCCATATGGTAACCACCCTAACCAATGGTGGAGACAGGATCTTTAAAGGCCACACCTGAGCAATTGGAGGAGTACCTCATCATGGTGGCATAGTTTTCCACCAACACTCCCCCATCCCTAGAACCCAAAAAAACCCAGGGAGAGATCCTTAAGAGACCCTCTTACACTGGGTATAGGTTCCGTGCAACTTATTTTTAATTTGTGTTTAATATTTACTTTTTCTCCTGATCTCCCCGGCAGACCCCTTCTAATCGACCTCCCTCCCCCAGCCCCATCACCTGGCTCCTCTGGCATTTACCTCCGCCTGTTGTCCTCTACCATAGGACCGTGGCTATGCCCGCCCACCGGTGCGGAGCCTACAGGGTGGGTGTGGTCGATCATTGTCCCGCAGCCTCAGGTGTTTTCCAAGATTTTTTCTCTCCCTCCCCCAGTTGCTGGGGCGTGACATGTCAGTGTGCATACATGAAGGTGTATGCATGCTGTGGGGTCCCACAGCACCCTCCCTTCATTGGTATCCCTGACCTGTTCCACCCTCAGGCATCCTCCTGGGGGCATTCACTCGATGGGACTGCCAAGCTACCCTCCCTGGGACAGGAGAGTTGTCCTCCGCATGTTCGATCCTCTTCCTCCCCGGCTGACCCCTGGCAAACCACTCACACAGTGAACACGGCCAATGTGGCAGGAGGTAAGGCACCAGTGCCTCAGCTCTCCATGCCACTGGGCCGGCTACCGTACAATTTATTTTAAAACCCACCAGCCATGGCCACATACAATACAAAGCAGTACCTCACACTGGTGATGGGAGGGGAGCCCCGTGGGAAGGATCAGTCTTGAACCTGCATCGGCTGGAGGATCTGGGGAGCCTGGAGGTGAATGATGGCCACAGGATACATCCAGCAGGCAGCAGGGTGTTATGCAGAACCTGAAGAAGTGGTCTCTCTACAGTCCACAGAGGAACAAAAAATGTATAATGAAGGCCAACCCAGTGGCATGGAGGGTTGAAGTGCTGGATGCCACACTTCCTGCCACGCTGGCATCTCAGGTTCGGAAGCGCACTTGGGCCACCGGGGGTCAGCCGGGGAGGAGAGGACTGAGTGTCTGATGACAGCTGTTCTCTCCTGGGGCAGAAGGGTAAGCCATGCCACTCACAGTACTACCAGCACGTGGAGGAGTGGCGGTAGGGTAGTAGTCATGACTCAGCAAAGGCTAGTTGGCAGCAGATGCATGGTGCATGCGTGCCTCTACATGCACGCACAGTGGCATCACTGCACATCACTGACCAAGAGGACCAGAACAAGGCAAAGGGGGCAGGAGCATGACAATGCCATCCAGGACCATTTTGTCTGTATTTGGTCTCGAATGGGGTGGACAGACCTCCTTCCCCTGGCCCCCACAGTACGGTAACCATGTTGGATTATGACGTGGATCCAGGGGGAGGCATTTGCCAGTTGGGAGTGGCCTGGGGCTGAGCAGGGCCAGCCCGGAGGGGGAAAAAAGCTGTATGAAAAAAATATATATAATGAATAGGGAAGAATTATAGTGAGGTTTCAGGTCATTCTTTTGCTTTGCCCAAAACTCCCTCCCTCCTTTTTTATGTCAAGATTCCTTTTCCTTCATTCAGGCTATTAGACCCAGTACTGCAAAGGCAGGTGAACACAGTAGGTTAGGGGGAGGAGAAACACAACCGTTTAAATCTTTAATAAGTGAGACTATTATTAGCAGATTAACAGTAAAAGGATTTAAATAAAATGGAGGCCCCATAAAATAATCAAAGAATCCAGTTGTTTTAGCCCAACGCGCCAGTATTGAACTGAAATAAACTAATAACATAGCCTTCCCAAAACTAGCACAGGGAGTTCTCAAAACACTGGCAGATGACATTGTCAGATGACACTGACAGTTGATTTCCAGTCAATCTGAGCACCTCAGGTTTGGTGAAACATGGCAGGAGACATGGAAATATTGAACAAGGCATCTGTGAGGGATTCCAGTGCTCTAAGGTAAATACAGAAATACATTTTTATTCATAAATTCAAAGCTGGAATTCACAAATGTTCGAGGTGACATCCATCAAGTGGGCTAACAAAAATGCACCTAGGCCCAATTCAAGAAATACCTGCACCCAAACCGTTACAGATCCTGCCTGTCTCAGGCCATCACTTAGGCCCAATTCAAGAAATACCTGCACCCAAACTGCTACAGATCCTGCCTGTCTCAGGCCATCACTTAGGCTCAATTCAACAAATACCTACACCTGAACCACTATAGATCCTGCCTGTCTCAGGCCATCACTTAGGCCCAATTCAAGAAATACCTACACCTGAACCACTACAGATCCTGCCTGTCTCAGGCCATCACTTAGGCCCAATTCAAGAAATACCTGCACCTGAACCGCTATAGATCTTGCCTGTCTAAGGCCATCACTTAGGCCCAATTCAAGAAATACCTACAACTGAACCACTGTAGATCCTACCTGTCTAAGGCCATCACTTAGGCCCAATTCAAGAAATACCTACATCTGAACCACTACAAATCCTGCCTGTCTAAGGCCATCACCAAGATGACGACCGGTGTGGGTCCGCTCTGAATCTCACTCCCACAGTACTTGTTTAAATTTTGTTTTAGCTCCTTTTTTTTTTTTAGTTCGTTTTTAATCTATTAAAGTTTGCTTTAAGGTGTTTCATAGTTTATTGTTTAAAATTTGCTTTTCCGTCACTTATTTATCGTTATTTCGCTTATTTATTTTTTTTTTTTAGTTCGTTTTTAATCTATTAAAGTTTGCTTTAAGGTGTTTCATAGTTTATTGTTTAAAATTTGCTTTTCCGTCACTTATTTATCGTTATTTCGCTTATTTTTCTTTTGGGGACCTGGACCTCTGGGATTGGATTCGGAAGATACCCCATCCCTTGCTTTTAATGTGGAGATATCCCTTGCTGCTAACGTGAGCCACTGTGTTTTAATGCGATCTTTCCCTGGAGTTGGGCTGTATGGAGTACAATTTAGTTTTGTTTAATCCCAGCTCTGTATGATTGTGAACTTACCGGAATCTTCGCAGTTCTACTGACTTTGGGAGACTGACTTTTTGAGACTGCTCCGTTATCCTTTTCGGGGTTTTGTGGGAGGAAGACCAGCCTGTGACTGACTGGGTGTTTGGAACCCGGCGTCCGGACGCGCTTTCCCCCTCTGGTGGAGCCTGTTAAGTTGGAGAAGACTGGTTTGGGACTGGCGTTTTTTTCGGGTTGCTGGTTCCGGAGATACTGCCTGAATCTGCTGGGTTCTGAGATATTGGGCTGGGTCAAGACCTGGGGCTGCCATGGGGAGGGAACCCCCCCCCGGTCTCCACTCCCAGAGGGTGAGGGGGTTGGTCAGCGGCCTGCCGGAGGGTTGGGCATCTGTCTGCCCTGGGGGCCTGCAGTGTTGGGGTGGCCGTTGTACTGCCCTTGTTCTGGGGCCTTGACCCTGGGGAGTGGGGCTTGTGGGGTGCCTCCTAGCCAGTGCAGTCCGCAGGGTTTATTTTGACCTTGGCCACCGCAGATTTGGGGAATCGTTAATTGTTAATTTCATAAGTTTATGTGGGATTGGACTGAGAAGCAAATCTCCAGTTGTGAGTGGGGAGTGACCTGTACCCTGACCGCTCATGAAGAGGTTTTTTGCCTGCTGTCAAGTCTAGTCCTGTTTGTTTTCGCCTGGATTGTGCAATGTTTTTCGAACTTTGGATGCAAGCATCTGGACTCAAGAGAGGATGAGTACTGATGGCCTAAAATAATTAATCCTTGATTAACTTGTTGGGGAGGTCGTGGATGGGTCCCTGGTTTTGAACATTTTATTTATAGTTTTTATACGTTATTGTGTGACGTTTTTTCTGACTGGAACCTACTCTCTAGATCAAAATGTCTTTTACTTTGTCCGTCCAGTGAGAGTGCTCTGTTATTATGAGTTTTCAGGGAGTGGGAGTCCCTGTTCACTCACAAATCTTTATTATTTATTTTTGGGGGAATTTTATGTTGTTTTCGTTTATTTCCGTTCACTGAGAGTGCCCGGGGGCTGAGCAAGCTTGTAGTGTGAGTGCTTGTTTTCTTAGTCAATTTATATTGTTTTATTTTTAGTTGGGTTTTCTTTATTTTCTCTTTCTTATATTCTTTTTTATTTGATTTCGAGATGGGAATTCCTTGTGTGAGGAGGGACCCCGTCTCTATTTATTTTTATTTTTACTTTTATTTTTATTTTTTATTTGTGGTTTTAGTTTTGTTTTGTTTATTTTCCTGAAAGCAGGTTCTATTTGAGAAATGCGGATTAATTTGAGTTAATTGGGTTCGAGTCCTTGATTTTTGGTTTATGGTTGTTTAATTTTGTTCGGTTAACTGTTATTTTAACTTATCGAGATTTGATTTTTATTAGTTTCTGTGAGAGTAGGAGTTTATTGTCTTGCTCCATGTTGAAGGACTGGGATACATATTATTATCCCACTCCCCTGGTCGTGCACTATTCATCCTCCGCTCTTCATGCCCTCCACCCCTTTTCTCCCCCTCCTTTACTTTTTTCTATTTGCCAATGTTGTCGGGCCTTGGGAATTGCCCGTAGGAGGATGGGGAGGAGTGGGGGGTCTGAACAGTGGAGGATGGACGAGGGGAGCGTCAGACAGATTGTTAAGCTTCCAGAAGACGCCATGAAATGGAGATCAGAATGTGGGTTTCCTTGTCTGACTCTCATACCCAAGGGCACCACCACTAGTAACGGTGGGCAGGTGGCTGGGGCATCCCAGGGGTTCTGTCCAACACGGGCGGTGTTATGCAATGCCAGATCCGTTATGAACAAGACTGCTATTGTGGCAGACTTGGTGGGTACAGCGGATCTGGCTTGCATCACCGAAACCTGGCTGGATGGAAATGCTGGCCCCGTATTTGAGGCGGCAGTTCCGGCTGGGTATTCAGTAATACACCGTCCAAGATTGGACCGCAGGGTCGGGGGGGTTGCGGTCTGTTTCAAGACCGAATTGGGTCTCACTAGTGTTCCAATTGAGGAGACCAGATCATTCGAATGTGTCATAGTGGCAGGTGTGGGCTATAGACTGGCTCTCATCTACCGTCCACCCGGAGACGAGAAGCCATTCCTTAAGGAAGTGGCAGACTTCGTCGTTGACCTGGTATTGGAGTCCCCCAGGTTGATGGTGCTAGGCGACTTCAATGCTTGGATTGACGATGAACTCTCACAGTTTGGACATCACTTCCTCCAATTGATGAATTCATTGGGCCTCTCACTGGTGGTTACCTCTGCCACTCATAAATGTGGCCATTCCCTTGATCTGGTTTTCCTCCTGGGGATGGAAGCCTCTGGCGTGGGGGTGGAACCTGTCGGATGGTCGACCATCACACTGTGAGATTCAATGATGGCACCCCCTTGCGTAGACCTACCCCTGTGGAGATGGTCAAGCACTGCCCTTTACGGGATGCAACTCCCAATGGTCTAACTGCGGCACTTGACCTAGCAAAATTTCCTGTGATGAGCTCAGATCCAGAGGTCTTGGTCTTGGCCTACAATAAGGCCATTACCTCTGCTCTGGATTCCATTGCTCCAATCCATGTGCGTCCTCTCTCCCTTCGCCCTCGGTCCCAATGGTTCGATGGGAGACTTGAGGGAGATGCAACGACTAGGATGCAGGTCAGAGAGGTGCTGGCGGAAATCTGGCTTAGATGCCGGCCATCTTAGACTGCTAGAGCACTATCAACTCTATCAGTCAGCAATTGCTCATAAGAAGGCAGTATTCCTGTCTGGGGAAATTGCTGCTGCTCAGAACCGACCGGCTCAGCTCTTTCGAACTGTGGACAGACTGTGCAACCCAGCCTGTCTACAGGTTCATAGAGCTTTTTTGTAATTTCAGTGTGAGGAGCTTGCTCAGTTCTTTACAGATAAGGTGGATGACATCAGGGCGGAGACCCACGCAACACTCTCTATGGGAACGGCCGTGGACCAGTCCCCGGTCACACTCCCTCTTTTTTCCTGGAGTCTCTTCAAAAGGCCGGAAATCGAGGATGTTATGAAGACTGTCCAGGGTATGCGCACTACATACTGTAGTTTAGATCTGGGCCCTACAGCCTTGATTATGGGCTGTGGGGAGATTATCATCCCAGTTCTGGCGAGGATAGTCTGGTGCTCCTTAGACTCTGGTGAATATCCCTGCTCCCTGAAGGAGAAAGTGGTGACACCAGTGTTGAAGAAGGCTTCTTTGGGCCCTGACTCCCTCGCCAACTACAGGCCTATCTCAAACCTTTCCTTTGTTGGGAAGGTAATCGAGAAAGTAGTGGCTACTCAGTTATACAAACATTTGACCATCCATAGCATCTACGATCCTCTTCAATCTGGTTTTTGAAAGAGGCACAACACCGAGACTGCGCTAGTTCAGGAGCTCAATGATCTCTTGATGGCGAGAGACCAGAAAAAACGGTCCATTTTGGTCATGCTGGATCTGTCATCAGCATTTGACACTGTAGACCATGGGGTACTGCTTGAGTGCCTGAGAATCATCTGTGGGCTTTCAGGTTTGATCTACAGATGGTTTACTTCTTTCCTCACTGGTAGAACTCAGAGGGTGGTATCGGGGGTGTTTCCCTCCAATCCTACCTCTCTGTCTTGTGGGGTGCCTCAGGGCTCAGTGCTGTCCCCCATGTTGTTTGCGGTGTACATGCTTCCCCTCGGAGACACTGTAAGACGGTATGGGCTGGAGTTTCTTTCTTACGCCGATGATACCCAGTTCTACCTGTCTTTTGCACCTGAACAGAATGGAGCACTCTCGGTGTTTAATAACTGCCTTAGTGAAATCCAAGGTTGGATGAGGTCCCGCTGGCTGAAGTTGAATTCTGGGAAGATGAAGGTGATGGTCATGGATCCTGGTCACCGGATAGGGGCTGGAGGACAAACCATCCCTCAGGTTTATTCCTGGGGGATGTTGAGCTCACTATCTCTGAACAGGTGCGCGACCTAGGGGTGATTCTTGACGATCGGCTGATACTATGTGCTCAAGTGTCGGCCGTCGTTAAGTTATCCTTTTACCATCTTAGGAACATCGCTACGATCAAGCACCTTGTTCCGTCCAGCGACCTACTTACATTGTTCCACGCCTTTGTAACCTCGCGTTTGGACTACTGCAATTCCCTTTACTTTGGGCTTCCAGGGGTTGATATCCGCAGCTTGCAGCTGGTGCAGAACTCCACAGCCCGGTTGTTAACTGGGATGCCTCGTTCTTCCCATATTACACCGGTGCTGCGGGGACTGCACTGGCTGCCGGTTCAGTGGCGGATCACCTTTAAAGTCGGCTTACTGACTTATAAAGCCCTGAATGGTTTGGGCCCTGACTACCTGAAAGAGCTCCTGATTCCTTACCTCCAGGAGCGACCGCTCCGTTCAGCCAACGAGGGGTTGCTGGAGATTCCAAGGGTAGTTTTAAAATCTTCTGGTGCCCGGGCTTTTATGTTCGTGGCACCGACTCTCTGGAATTCTCTACCCCGTTGGATTACAGAGTGCATGACTGTGGGGGGCTTTAAACAAGCATTAAAATCCTTCTTGTGGATTAAGGCATTTGGGGACAATGCTGACTTGGTTTGATCTTAATGTTTTATTATGATGTATGATGTTATTTATTTTATTGGTTTTATTATGATGTTTTATTCTGACGTGATTTTACAATTTGTTCTGCGCCTTAATTTTTGAAAGGCGCCTTAAAAATAAAGATTATTATTATTATTATCACTGAGGCCCAATTTAAGAAATACCTGCACCTGAACCACTATAGATCCTGCCTGTCTCAGGCCATCACTTAGGCCCAATTCAAGAAATGCCTGCACCTGAACCGCTACAGATCCTGCCTGTCTCAGGCCATCACTTAGGCCCAATTCAAGAAATACCTACACCTGAACCACTACAGATCCTGCCTGTCTCAGGCCATCACTTAGGCTCAATTCAAGAAATACCTACACCTGAACCACTACAGATCCTGCCTGTCTCAGGCCATCACTTAGGCCCAATTCAAGAAATACCTACACCTGAACCACTACAGATCCTGCCTGTCTCAGCCCATCACTTAGGCCCAATTCAAGAAATACCTGCACCTGAACCGCTACAGATCCTGCCTGTCTCAGGCCATCACTTAGGCCCAATTCAAGAAATACCTACACCTGAACCACTACAGATCCTGCCTGTCTCAGGCCATCACTTAGGCTCAATTCAAGAAATGCCTACATCTGAACCACTACAGATCCTGCCTGTCTCAGGCCATCACTTAGGCCCAATTCAAGAAATACCTACACCTGAACCACTACATATCCTGCCTGTCTCAGGCCATCACTTAGGCCCAATTCAAGAAATACCTACACCTGAACCACTATAGATCCTGCCTGTCTGAAGCCATCACTTAGGCCCAATTCAAGAAATACCTGCACCTGAACCACTACATATCCTGCCTGTCTGAGGCCATCAAAAAAGACTAAGTGGGAATCAAGCTAAAATCCTATTCCTGTCTATACAGATGAACATCAAGGTACAGAGCGAACCTCACTCTACATTAGTGTAAACTGCAGCAAGCCCCAAGAACAGAGGGGACCCAAAGATGCTGTATTGTTCCAGCCCAGTAGCACAGAGGTTTCAGGCATCATGCCTTAACTCACATCACGCCGGTGACCTGGGTACGGGGATAACCTCAGGTTGCTGGGGAGCTAGCATGGGGAGGGAGCAGTATTGAGCAGCCTACCACCACCTCTCCTCTCTTGGGGAGGTTGTCCCTCCCTGGTAGTTCCTCTGCCACTAGGTGAAGGTTTGAAGGTAGCATAGGCGGGAGGGGGTGGCAAGTAGGGAGGGCGTCTCGAAGCGTGGTGTGCCTGCTCAAGCACCCGAGACGAGGGTGGGTGTAAACTGGATAAAAATATATATAAAAAAAGATGCTGTATTGCTCCTGCCCCTTCTGTCTCTGCCATAGCTTTACAGCATGTATGCAACTATGATCTCACCAAAGCTATGACTTCAGTAGAGGGAAGATTGGGGGAGGAGGGTTCAAGATGAAGTCTGAGACACCCACTGATCCAGTTTTAATGCAAATGTCCTCAATCTCTAATAAAAGATGATCTATAAATACAGCCAATTAATGAAATATAAGATAGTGTCTGAATATTTTATTTACTGTTTGTTCCCAAAGACTGAAGCATCGCTTTAATAGGAATACACATATACATCTTGTCCCACAACTACTGTACAGGGGCTAGATCCATGCTATAAATTAACCCCCTGAATTATTTCTATTTACCTATTTTAAGAAAGGCAACCTATGTAAAGCTGGGGATGCCACTGCTCGTCCCCTCTGTTTCACACTGTCTACCATCCCACAACCCCCCCACAGCTGACGTCATTGATGTCAGGGCTGGCAGTATAGACTGGAGGTCACAGCAATGAGTTGTGAATGAGCTTGGTACATTGGGCAGGCCTGGGTTTGATTCTCACAATCTCCACTGGTATACTGTGTGATCCTTAGCAAGTCATGTAACCTCCCTGTACACCTGGGATTCACCTGGCCAAAAATGGTAAATAAATCAATCAATGGTGGATCAACCATAGGAGATTTGATGGTGTCAGCCATGGGTTCAGAGCAAAGTGATGCTTCCAAGTCATCTGCCACCAGTAACATACTCCCCAAAGCAAAGTTGGTAAGGGGTGCACGACAGTGGTGGGAGCACTGAACCTCCATGATACGCTGGGACCTCCTGCGACTATATGGGAAGTCCACAAGTACACTCCCAAAACAGCTCAGCATTAGCAAACTGGCTTTCTGCTAAGATTTTTTTAATTTCAGTACATCTGGGGCGCCCACAGTTCAATTTTCATGTAAGGAATATGAAATCTGAATCATTTGAAATACAGGGAAATTGCAGTAGTGTATCATGAAACATTATAAGTCTAATTAAATGTTCATTAGCCTAGCAAAGCTGCTGATTGGTTACTGGATTGGTCATTCAACATCTAAGAAATGAACAACCAGCTGCCAACCGTCGCTGTGTGTCACGCATGGCTCACACCACTCCATACAAAACCTAAAAGTAAATGTAAAAAAAAAGGTAAAAAAGAAAGTTGTTATTGCAATTAGACTTATAATTCAAGTAACATAGAAACATAGAATTTGACGGCAGATAAGGACCGCTTGGCCCACCCAGTCTGCCCATTTCCCTACCTAATTGATAAGCTGCAGATCCTAGTTAACCAACAGCCTACTTCCTCCAACCCCCCACTAGAATTGCCTTATGTCTGTCCCATGCAGTCTTGAATTCCCCCACTATTTTGGAATCTACAACCTCCTCAGGAAGGCTGTTCCATGTATCCACAACCCTCTCTGTGAAGAAATACTTCCTCACATTACCTCTGAGCGGTCCCTCAAAGCCAATCATTTCCTTGGATTAACCACTGGCTGGAGGAATCCCCCCAACTGGTTGTTGATCTCTCAGAAATGACTGGCTTCTCTGTTATTATTGCTTAAATGTATGACTCAAGAAAACCATTCCTCACTCTAGTTCCATCCAATTAAATCAGGAGCAGCTTATTAGCAATCTGACAGCAGGAATGACTGCCATTTGTACAAAGCATATTTAGGGTGATACGATTGCATTCAGGTGTGGTCAAATTTGAATACGTTTGCAAGGCTAATAGACATACCACATATACGCTGACGAGCACATAGATGGAAATGAGCTGCTGTTTAACACATGTAACCCCCCTGCAAATGGGGGTTCCCAAAAGACTTCCAGGAGCTTGCTTGAATGCTCCAAGCCTGAATGGTGTTTGGCATTTAAGCCATTTATCAGTGAGTGTTTTTAGAGCCTCTGGTACTGTCTCTTTAAGAGCTGTCTGCTTGCAGACATAATTAGTTTGTATGGGGGGACTGTGTGCTTCTCTGAGTACCACTCGAGCTGCTGCCAATTCACTTCATTTTTGCAGTCACTAGGAGTGCAAAGGGAACCTATCTGAAAGATGTAACTGTTTGCCAGAAATTATTTAGAGTAATAATGAAATTACAGTTTGTCTAACCTGCTTTCTTTGCAGTCAGAACTGTGTCTGCTAGTTCCCCATTCTAGTTTTGAACTGCTGAACTGACCAATCAGTGTGGGGTAAGCTAGCTCTAAAATGGTGCCTTGGACAAATCAGAACTTGACTCATAATCTGAGCCAGCCACAAGAGGATTGTATGGGCAGTGACTCTGGGAGATGTAGTTTAGACTTCAGTGCCTTTTGGACCAACAGCAGCAGTCTATTGTGAGTGACAGCCAATCCAGTCAAGAACTGGGAGGAACTCAAAGGAAGTGCCCGGTTTTGTCGGTTGGAGTTTCAGTTGAGCTTTGGCAGTGAAGAAGGAAGGAGCCCTGTGCTTTTTCAGTGTGCAGTTTTAGTCAAAAACGTGTGTAAGGCCCAGAGTTCCGGTCTGCAGCTTGTGTAACAGCTTGTTAGGACTGAACTGTCCTGTGAAAAGAATCAAAGGATCTCTGAAGAGTAGAAACCAGGCTCACCCTGTAGAAGACTGGAGGAATTGCTGAAAATTGCACTCGGTCTGTCAGGACTGAATCTGCTGTGTGTTCTCCGGGTATTGTGCAGTAATTGCATCAGGATACAGATGCAGCCTGCCTGGTATAGTGCTTCTTTTATATGGATGTGTGAAGAGGTTTGTGTACCTCAAGTGAGCCCTGCTGACATTGAAGGACCCTATCTTATTTGGAGGTCGTGAGTACTAATTCAGGGTCGCTCCTGTTGAATTGCCACAAATCCAAAATGGAATTACTGTACTGCTGACTGTTTAATTCTCCTTTCTCTGTGGAAGGGCCCCTACCAGCTGCCACGGTTTGACTAGCCACTAGGGCTTGGGTACCCAGGGACAGTAACTGATAGGGATAGGCCTGTGCACAGAGCCATAGGTAGATTATTAGAGTGATAAGCTAATTAACCTGATTTCCCCCTGTCCTTGCTATATCCCCCTAAATAAATCAGAGCTGCTTGTTTCAGCAAAGTTATACTGCCTGAGGTATTTGTCTATGTTAAAGTACTGTACTGTGATTGTTGCACTGTATCTCATTTCACAGGAGGTCCCAGTGCCGGAACCAGACCTGGGGTAAGTGTATACTGTGAAGGTAATTCTGATATATTGTGTGGGCCACTAGTGGGAAGAAAGGGGGGTTGCAGTGTCCCAGAGGGCTGTGACCAAGTTAGTTTAACTATTGCAAACCCTGACCTCTGGGTGGAGGCACCCGCCATTGGATCCAGGCCCCTCAACCTGTTAGTGGCAAATCAGGCAGGGGTAGTAGCCCCTGGGATAGCGCCATCTAGGGGTTACACACACAACATAGTTTTACAAAATGCAGATCCTGCTAAAGCAACTTGGTTGTCTTCTTCAAAGCAGTAACTAGGGAGGTGCATAGGTGCCATGTGGTGAATGTGGTCTATTTGGACTTCAGCAAGGACTTTTTCTTTACACAAAGTAATCGCTTATATATGGAATTTGCTACCCGCACCCATAGTGAACTGCTCTACCAAGAATGCATTCAAGCAGGAACTAGACAGTTACATGTCAACTGAGAACATAACACTCTACCACTGAGAAGTAGGAGGGTGGTCCAGATGGGTCTCATGGCCTACTTCTATCCTAGAGACAGTTATATGAACTCAATAGTACAGACTTTGACACTGAACATTAATACTGCTACAAACACCACTCTTCCATGTAACGGTAACCTCATACACATCCTTAGGGTATGAGAACAAAGCTTGTGGTTCTGATACCTTAAAAATGTAAGTGTGACCAAAAGTTACAACCATAACTTGCGATCTCTGTGGCAGTATTAATATTTTATTTATGAAAATCAATCAATAATATTTTGAAAATTGAACAAACTTCCTCTGAATCAGCCTGTTTCCAGGGCACTTGTGAAGGAGAAGCTACAAAATAACTGTGCCTGACATGCAGGGGAAAAGTGTGCTCCAACTGGTCACAAGCCCTCCCTCACTCTATAATGTACTGCACAGAAAACTCACAGAAAATATAGTATAATATGCAGTCCGTAAAGTGTACAGCAGGTGGGCAGCAAACTGCTCGACAGGCAGGAAGCAGAGAGTGGTGGCAGGTAGATGATCACCATTCAGAGTCAAAATGTGTACTTGGTAGAGTACCCCAGGGGTCACTGCTGGGTCTGTTGTTCTTAAACACACAGAGATGCAGGTTTCTTGCTTAAAACCATATATTCACTACTAGTATTCACTTCCTTTCCACACTTAGGCAGTCTCCATTAAGCATGCTCAATCTTCAAGTTCAACTCCAACTACCGCTTAACCAAGTGGTCCTCTGACTCACCCCTTTGAACTCAGATTTCCATGCTGGAACGGGAATCTGAAACAAGCCTTACCAGGGATGGTTGGGTTGGCTGTGTGGATGTGAACTGAATATTAGTAATAGAACTATAGTTAGAAGTAAGTAACTTGTTTCTAATTACCTGCATTCAGCTCACTAATCCTATTACTAGTTATTATTAGTAATTATGAAATGGGTATTTAGAATGACAGCTCATGATTGGTCAAGAGCAGCTTTTAGCCGGGCTGTTATCTTAGCACAACGGCGAAAGTAGTTCCTGGCACTCAGACCTCCTTACCAATCAGCTATGGCATATCTCTCCCTGCTGTCAGTAACTGCCCACTCACTGTCACTAACTACCGCCTCACTTTCGCTGACTTCCTGCTCCAGTACTTCCAAGTCCTAGCCTTGCTCCACTCTGTCACTACTGTCCATTTCATGAATTAAAAAAAAACAAAAGTAATGTTCCCGTCTTTCACAGCAGCTGCCAACCACAATTTAAATCATCGGCTCCAACACGCTTGCACTGTCACAGTTAGGCTAGCAGCAACCACTCCCTCTTTAATTGCAGATCTAAAATGCAGATGTAACCCCCCTGCAAATGGGGGTTCCCAAAAGACTTCCAGGAGCTTGCTTGAATGCTCCAAGCCTGAATGGTGTTTGGCGTTTAAGCCATTTATCTGTGAGTGTTTTTAGAGCCTCTGGTACTGTTTCTTTAAGAGCTGTCTGCTTGCAGACATAATTAGTTTGTATGGGGGGACTGTGTGTTTCTCTGCTTGAGTACCACCTTGAGCTGCTGCTAATTCACTCCATTTTGCAGTCACTAGGAGTGCAAAGGAACCTATCTGAAAGATGTAACTGTTTGCCAGAAATCATTTAGAGTAATAATGAAAATACAGTTTGTCTAACCTGCTTTCTTTGCAGTCAGAACTGTGTTTGTCTAGTTCCCATTCTAGTTTTGAACTGCTGAACTGGACCAATCAGTGTGGGTTAAGGTAGCTCTAAAATGGTGCCTTGGATGAATCGAACTTGGACTGTAATCTGAGCCAGCCACAAGAGGATTGTATGGGCAGTGACTCTGGGAGATGTAGTTTGACTTGGCCTTTTGGACCAACAGGGGCAGTCTATTGTGAGTGACAGCCAATCCAGCCAAGAACTGGGAGGAACTCAAAGGAAGTGGCGGTTTTGTCTACTGGAGTTTCAGTTGAGCTCTGGCAGTGAAGAGGAAGGATCCCTGTGCTTTTTCGTGTGCAGTTTTAGTCGGGAAACGCCGTAAGGCCCCGAGTTCCAGTCTGCAGCTTGTGTAACTGCTTGTTAGGACTGAATCCGTCCTGTGAAGAGAATCAAAGGATATCTGAAGAGTAGAAACCAGGCTCACCCTGTAGAAGACTGGAGAAATTGCTGAATGCGCTCGGTCTGTCCAGGTACTGAATCTGCTGTGTGTTCTCCGGTATTGTGCAGTAATTACGATCGGGATAGAGAAGCAGCCTGCCTGGTATAGTACTTTCTTTTTACCATATAAATGTGTGAGGAGGCTTGTGTACCTCAAGTGAATCCTGCTGCCATTAAAGGACTTTTGCCTGTTACTGTTTACCATATAAATGTGTGAGGAGGCTTGTGTAGCTCAAGTGAATCCTGCTGCCACTAAAGGACTTTTGCCTGTTACTGTTTACCATATAAATGTGTGAGGAGGCTTGTGTAGCTCAAGTGAATCCTGCTGCCATTAAAGGACTTTTGCCTGTTGCAGTTTGTCATATAAATGTGTGAGGAGTCTCGTGGAGCTCAAGAGTAGCCCTGCTGACGTTTGAAGGACCCTATCTTGTTTGGAGGTCGTGAGTACTAATTCAGGGTCGCTCCCTGTTGAATTGCACATTGAATCCAAATGGAATTACTGTACTGCTGACTGTTTAACTAATTTTTCTTTTCTCTGTGTGAAAGGGCCCCTACCAGCTGCCACGGTTTGGACTAGCCACTAGGGCTTGGGTACCCAGGGACAGTAACTGGTAGGGATAGGCCTGTGCACAGAGCCATAGGTAGATGAGTAAAGTGCTAAGCTAATTAACCTGATTTCCCCCTGTCCTTGTTATATCCCTCTAAATAAATCAGAGCTGCTTGTTTCAGCAAAGTTATACTGCCTGAGGTATTTGTCTATGTTAAAGTATTGTACTGTGATTGTTGCACTGTATCTTCTTATTTTACAGGGGGTCCCAGTGCCTGAACCAGTCCTGGGGGTAAGTATATACTGTGAAGGTAATTCTGATATACTGTGGGCCACTAGTGGGAAGAAAAGGGGGTTGCAGTGTCCCAGAGGGCTGTGACCAAGTTAGTTTAACTATTGCAAACCCTGACCTCTGGGTGGAGGCACCCGCCATCGGATCCAGGCCCCTCAACCTGTTAGTGGCAAATCAGGCAGGGGTAGTAGCCCCTGGGATAGCGCCATCTAGGGGTTACACAGATTAAAAATAATAGGCTCACACACTTGCCGCCAGTCAGGAAGAAAAAATGAGTCACTGTAGTAATGTTTCTTCCAAGGAATTCTTCAGCATTATTGACAGATACAGAATGCCAGCTGGGTTCAGCTGACCCGGCAGAGAGGAGTCAGTGGCAATCAAAAAGACATTGGCCAAGCAGAAGCAAGAGAGAGGGAGAGTGCTGCCTGCAGTAAGACCTCAGAATTGTTTTGATAATGAAAAAAGGGCAAAAAGACTGAGCCCAGAGAAAACGGAATAAATGTAACAACTGTAAATCCAAACCACTACTATGAAAAAGACAACAAGAAATAACAATAGAACTGGAACAAATTTGACTAAAACAATAAAGCAGGGCCATCCAAAGCCAGGTTTCATACGGGAGGAAGGACGGGAGTGTCAATAATGCTGAAGAATTCCTTGGAAGAAACAACCTTACTATGGTCAGTAATTTTTTCTTCTCACCCCAGGGATTCTTTGGCATCTACTGACAGATGCAGACTACAAAGCAGTACAGTTGGGAGACAGGCACAGAAACCTACTTAGGAAAAAGGCTCTGCAGCACCGCTGTGCCAGATCTGGCATCTGATCTGGACTGCACGTCCAAGCAGTTGTGCTTTGTGAATCTGTGCACAGTTTACCAAGAAGCTGCTTTGCATACCTCGAGCAAAGGAACATCCCTTGCTGCTGCCACTGAGGCAGCAGTACCCCTAGTAGAGTGGACCCTGAGGCCCTCAGGGGGTTGTTTGCCAGCTTTGCTGTAACAGAACTGGATACAAGAGACAATCTAGTGGGAAACAGTTCTTTTGGTAGCCAGCCTTCCTCTACCCACCTCACCGTCGATGAGAAAAAGCTGAATGTGGGACTCTCTGAACTGCTTGGTATGATCTAAGTAGCAGGTAAGAGCCCTTTTCACATCCAGACTGTGTAGACTGCGCTCACCTGGAGTGGACTGTGAAAATGAATGGCAGGGTGATAGACTGGTTGTGGTGGAACTCAGGGACCACCTTGGGGAGGAATTTCCCTTTTGTGTTAAGTACTACATTGTCATTGTGAGCAATAATGTAGTTAGGTTCTGTACAAAGGGCCTGCAACTCCGAAAAATCCTTCTGGCGGAAGTGATGGCAATTAGGAAAACAATCTTCCAGGTAACATACTTCAAATGAGCAGTAGCCATAGGCTCAAAAGGCTGCTCTAAGAGCTGTGATATGCAGAGGGTCAAATCCCATGGAGGGAAAGGCTTCCTCAGTGGTGGGTGAAGGTGGAAAAGCACTCTGAAAAACATTTTGAAAACAGGTTGTGAACGGATACATTTCTCCTTTCCAGAGGAAAGATAAGCCGAAATGGCTGCTAGATTCACTTTCAGGGATAAGGCTTTAAGGCGTTCCGCCTGAAGGTGAACCAAATAGTCAAGAAGGATAGGAAGGGTAGCCTGTAAAGGCTCTTTGTCTTTATCCTTGCACCATATAGAAAACTTGGAAGCATAAGTCTTCCTACTACTAGTTTTTTTAGCCATTCTCAGGATTCTCAGGACCTGCTTAGAGTAGTGGGATACAGGGAACTCTAACTGGCAGTATAGCCTAGAGGTTACAGTAACAAGCTTGATACATCCAGCAGACAAGACCTGGGTTTAATTCTCACAACTTCCACTTGCATACTGTGTGACTCTGAGCAAGTCACTATAACCCCCCTACAAATGGGGGTTCCCATAAAGTCTTCCTTGAGCTTGCCTAAATGCTCACTGCCAGGCTGGTCTCCTGCGTTTTAGCAGTTTAAATGTGATTCCCAAAGCCTGTATAGCCTCTGTGTACTGTCTCTTTAAAGGAGATAGGAAGCGAGTTTTGCATATTTAGCTGCTCTTTCATCTTCCTTTCCATGCCAGTTATATATTCTGATATGCTTTGATGATTTTTTGATAAATAAATAATATAGCTGTGGGGTACCCTCATATCTATATAGAGTTCCACACTCCTCACCAGCTACTGCTCTTGATTTTCATATCTCTGAGACATTCTATGACATCACAGACTCCCATTCCATGCCATTCATCTGAATGGGCTGGAAAGGACTTTGTGATGTCATAGAATGTTCAGGCAGTATGAAAAGAGACAGCAGCAACTGCTTAGCAGAAAGGGATTCAGGGTAGTTACAAAAGCAACAAAATTAGATTATTAATTTAACAAAAAAGATCAAAAGTATATCAGAATACTGGGTATCCAATAAATGAACAACTTAAGGGCATCTAAAGGTGTAAAACCATTTCCTATTACCTTTAAGAGCTGCCTGATTGCAGCTCAAGTAATCTGAGAGGGAGCTCTGTTGAAAGATGTAACTATTTACTGAAAATCATTTAGAGTGATAATGATAATGTAGTTTGTCTAATCTGCTTTCTTTGTAGCAAGGACTGTTTTGTTTGTCTCCACTGTCTTGGTCCTGGACTGCAAATTGGACCAAACAGTACTGGTGGGACCTAAAATGTAGCCGGACTGCAGGAGCAGTCTGAATTCAAAATCTGTAGTAACTGTAGTTTGAACTTGTTGTGCCTTTTTTGCAGCTGAAGGGGAGCTCTTGCTTTCACTGACAGCCAAATCAGCCAACCAAATCTTCTGGATCTTGGGGAAATCCTGGGCTGCTTGCAGTTTTCAGTTAGTTCTGAGCTGGAAGCTCAAGAAGAAGGAGCTGAAGTAATTCTGAGCAGCAATCCTGAGTGGATTCGCATGGGAGAACTGGGAAAGGGCTGAGTGTTTGGCCTGTATGTCTGTGTCTGCCTGCTGCTCCTGAGAGAGAGAGAAGATAATTATTTTGGACTAAATCCAAGTTTGTGTGACTAAAGTAAGCTACTGAAGTGGGCCAGGCTCAATCTGAAGAAGACCGAAGATCTTGCTGAATGCGATCAGCCTGTCAGGAGTTCCAACTATCCCTAAGCTCTCGGTGTGTACAGACTTTGTGATTGTGACTGGGGAGCGCTTTGCCTGGTACAGTAGAATTCCCATACATGTAAATGTGCTATGAGCTGCTAGTGGGTTGTGAGTTAGTTCCCCACTGTGTGAACTGTGTTAGCTTGCTGGAAGCTGTATCCAGCCCAAAACGGACTGCACCCGCATTTGTCTCCATGCGGTCTGGGCCTTGCCAGACTGGCCCAGCCAGACTACCCACTGCACAGAGAAGCCATCGACGAGGGACCTGCCTGGGTACCAGCCCCCTGTTCCACGCTTGAACAGGAACAACGCCTCTTCGACTTGTGTGGGCCTTGCTTCTCCTGGCATTCCAGATCAACCACCTGCAGTCTCGAGTTTCATCTAGCCTGTGTCCAGTTTTGGGTATCATGAGTAAATACCAGAGTAGCTCCCTGCAAGAACAGCTTAATGTGAGCGTGTCATCTGATTGTCTTGTTGTTTCATTTCCTTTACGAACTGAGTCCTCTGGCTCTGGATTACAAATATTGTGTACTGTGCAAGTTGTGTTTTCCATCATAGAACCCCAACCAGCTGCAACCCCGGGCAACGGTCCTGGCTAGCCCATCTCTTCTCACCCGGGTACCCAGAGGTGGACTGTGTGTGGGGGGACTCAAAGCGCATGCATAACTGCTTGATTGATATAACCTTTAAGCTAATTAACCTGATTTTGCCCCTCCCTTGTTCAAGTCCCCTGAATAAATCAGATCTAACATTTTCTGCATGTAATCTGACTGTGGTTCCAGTTTGTGCACAAAGTACTGTACTGTTGCTATTTGCTGTGCATAACCTTGTTTTACAGGTAGTCCCCAGGGTCAAGCCAGAGGAACCAGCCCTGGTGGTAAGTGCAAACAGTGTGGGCACTTGTGTGGTGTACCAGGGGTATTGTGAAAGTGATTACTGTACAGCAGGGGTTCTCAAATGGTGAGGCCAGCTTCCCTGGGGAGGCCCCAACGTGTTCCAGGGGAGGCTCAAGCAAGTCTGACAAAGTACTATATTTAATTTTGAGTTTCATATATTTTGTGTGAAGAGATGAAGCAAACCGAAAGAGGATAATAGTAAGTGGATTTCATGCATTTATTTACTAATAATTGACAAGGGAAGATGAATGACAAGGCTCATTTCAGGTGTACCCGGGAAGGGTAGGAGTGAATACATTTCAAAAGGTAACAACAAAACAATCAAGAAATAACACAGTGAACAATAGTGCAAACAAATATGAACAATAAACTAGTAATGAGTAGTGGTAACTGATCAATTTGTAGACTGATGGCAGAACAGCCCAAATACAAGAGCTGAGCATAGAAGTACTAAGAGCAATAGCAGGAAGGAGCAAAAGTAATCCCAGAGAAGTTGCTTAGAAGCAGGGAAGGAGGGGTGAGGCAAAAGTATGTACGAAGGTTATTTCATATAGAGAGGAAACAAATAAAGTAGTCTGACCCATGAAGGTACTGCATCAAGGGGTACGATGGTTCAGGAATGAAAATAGTGGAGCAAGTAGACTGGCCTGTGGGGGAGGTTACAATAAGTTGAATAATAATATTTGTTTATTTTATTTATTTGTTATTCAGATAACACCTTTGAGCACAGGAGCTCTTTTTCAAAGGTTCCATGTCATATAAGACAAGCAACTGAATGTGAGCCAAGTACTCAAAGGGGTTTCAGTTTATTCATGGCGTCCTGCGCAAAGTACAGTATGTTACTTTTCTTTGGGGAGGCTCAAGATTATTTCAGTTTTTGGGGGAGGCTCAAAATCTTTTCCATGGATTTAGGAAGGCTCACTGTGACAAAGTCTAAGAACTATTGCTGTACAGTGTTCAGGCCACTAGAGGGGAAAGGGGTTACAGTGTCCCGGAGGGCTGTGCCCAGGTTAGCTTGACCATTACCAACCCTGACCTTTGGGTGGAGGCACCCGTTTCAGAACTCAGGCCCCTTAACCTCCTACTAGCCAAGCAGGCAGGGGTAGTAGCCCTTGGGATAGCGCCACCTAGGGGTTACATCACTTAACCTCCCAGTGCTCCCAGGTCACCCCTGAAAACAGGCACTTGTGCCTAGTGGGCCTTACTCGGTTACCAAAGACTAAAATAAATAAATAACTCCTCAAGTACCAGGCCTTGAAGTGAAGAGACTGAATGTTTGGGTTTGCTGTCCCTGTCTGAGGAAGAGTCAGGAGACTGTGGGTTACTGGCAGTCTGTTGGGCTTCCTGACCAGCAGGGCAAGAAGCAGAGTACCAAGGCTGCCTCACCCAGTCTGAAGCCACCAGAATCATGGTGGCCAGCTGATCCCTGAGCTTGAGAAGAACCCTGTAAATCAGAGGGAAGTGAGGAAAAGCATACAGATACCTCCATGTCCAGTTCAGAGCATCTACTGGAATGGTTCCCAGTGCTGGGAGCCTACGGCAGCACTGTGGAAGCTAGTAGTTGAGGCTAGTCGCAAAGAGATCCACGTCTGGATCCCCCCCCCCACAACCTTCTGAAAACTGTGGCAAGGACTTGCGTGTTCAGTGTCCACTCGTGGTGACCCTGACTAATGCAGTTTAAGGCATCTGCTAAAGTGTTGTCCTTGCCTGGAAGATGAATGGCTGACAGGGACATGTCCAGAAGTATGCCATGGACCAGATTCTCACTGCCTCTGTGCAGAGCTTGTAGGACCTCATGCCCCTTTGCTTGCTGATACAGAACATGGCACTGGTGTTGTCTGTTCTTATCTGAACAGCATGACCTCTGAGCTGTGGGGCGAAGGCCTTGATGGCAAAATACACTCACTGCTCTGAGTTCCACAAGACTGATGTGATATGTGAACTCTCTGGGAGTCCATGTGCCACTTATGGACTGGTCCCCTAGGTGGGCACCCCAACCTAGGAGGGATGTATCTGTTGTTAGAACCTGGAAGGGTTGCTGAATCTGGAAGGACACCCCTTCCCTGAGGTTTTTTGCCTCCTTCCACCAGCCTAAAGCCCACAATAGAGTTTTTGTGACTGGCACTAGTTTTGAAAAGAATATTTTTTCTGGGACCAGTAAAACCTGAGGTGATACTGAATGTCCCTCATCTGGAATCTGGCAACGAAGACCACTGTGGTCATTGAGGCCATACGACCGAATAGCCTGAGAAAGTGTCTGGCCAGCAGTGGCTGGCCCAAGATGAAGGAATTCACCAGGCTGAGGAAATTTTGAATTCTGTCTGCAGGAAGGAAAGCCTTCCCCTGCAGTGTGTTGAGCTCTGACCCTATAAACTGCAGCAGCTGGGCAGGCTGAAAATGGGACTTTTCCTTGCTGATGGTGAAGCCCAGAGACTGCAGAGTGTGTTTTGTCTGTTTCAGGGCTTCTGAAACTGCATCTGGAGAGCTGGCCATAATTAGCCAGTCATCCAGGCAGGGAAAGAAGGAAATCCCATCTTCTTTGAAGTGCTGCAACTACTGCCAGGCTCTTTGTGAAGACCCTGGGAGCAGATGTGTATCCAAATGGCTTTGCTGTAATAGAAATGGATACAAGCGAGAACCTAGTGGGAAAACCGTTCTCTTGGCAGCCAGTCTTCCTCTGCCCACATCACCGTAGATGAGAAAAAGCTGAGTGTGGGACTCTCTGAACTGCTTAGTATGCTCTAAGTAGCAGGTAAGAGCCCTTTTCACATCCAGACAGTGTAGACTGTGCTCGCCTTGAATGGATTGTGAAAAAGACCGGCAGTATGATAGACTGGTTGCAGTGAAACTCAGGGTCCACCTTGGGGAGGAATTTCCCTTTTGTGTTAAGTACCACATTGTCATTGTGAGCAATAATGTAGTTAGGTTCTGTACATAGGGCCTGCAACTCTGAAATCCTTTTGGCGGAGGTGATGGCAATTAGGAAAACAGTCTTCCAGGTAGCGTACTTCAAATGAGCAGTAGCCATAGGCTCAAAAGGTTGCTCTATGAGCTGTGATATGCAGAGGTTCAAATCCCATGGAGGAGCAGGTTCCCTCAGTGGTGGGTGAAGGTGCAAAAGCACTTTGAAAAACATTTTGAAAACAGGTTGTGAATGGACAGATTTCTCCTTTCCAGAGGAAAGATAAGCCGAAATGGCTGCTAGATGCACTTTCAGGGATAAGGCTTTAAGGCGTTCCGCCTGAAGATGAACCAAACAGTCAAGAAGGACAGGAGGGGTAGCCTGTAAAGGCTCTATGTCTTTATCCTTGCACCATATAGAAAACTTGGAAGCATAAGTCTTCCTACTGCTAGTTTTTTTTAGCCATTCTCAGGATTCTCAGGACCTGCTTAAGAGTACTGGGATACAGGGAACTCTAACTGGCAGTATAGACGAGAGGTTAGAGTAATGAGCTGTAAACGAGCTTGGTACATCCAGAAACATAGAATTTGACAGCAGGTAAGGACTGCTTGGCCCACCCAGTCTGCCCATTTCCCTACCTAATGGATAAGCTGCAGATCCTAGTTAACCAGCAGCCTACTTCTTCCTACCCCAACCCCCTAGAACTGCCTTATGACTGTCCCATGCATGCTTGAATTCCACCACTGTTTTTGACTCACAACCTTCCTCCGAAGGCCGCTCCATGCATCCACAACCTCTCTGTGAAAAATACTTCCTTAAATTACCTCTGAGCCGCCCCCCCATCTTCAAATTGTGCCCCCTTGTTCTTGCACACCTCTTTTTTTGAAAGATGCTACCCTCTTGGACTTTACTGATTCCCTTTAGGTACTTGAAAGTTTCTATCATGTCCCCCCTCTCCCTCCTTTCCTCGAGGCTATACATATTAAGCTCTTTAAGTCTCTCTTCATACATCTTCCGGTGCAGACCCTGCACCATTTCAGATGCCCTCCTCTGGACAGCTTCCATCCCGTCTATGTCTTTGCGGAGATTGGGTCTCCAGAACTGCATGCAGTACTCCAGATGGGGTCTGACCAGCTGTCTGTACAGAGGATAATAACTTCCTGTTTTCTACTGGTGATGCCTCTCCCTATGCATCCCAGTATCCCCCAACCCTCCTTGCTGCCCTCTCACATTGCTTGCCCACCTTTAGGTCATCTGTATGACTACCCCAGGTCCCTTTCCATTTTTGTTGTTGTTAGTATCTCACCCCCATTGTGTACTCTTCCCTGGGTTTTGTTTCCCAGGTGCATTACCTGCACTTCTTGCATTGAATCTAAGCTGCCATACATTTGACCATTCCTCTAACCTTGCCAAGTCCCTTCTCATCCTTTCCACCCCACCTTGTGCATCAACTCTGTTGCAGATCTTTGTGTCATTTGCAAAGAGACATCGTTTCCTTCAGTCCCTCTGCAATGTCGCTTATAAAGACATTGAAGAGGACGATCTAATACTGAACCCTGTGGTACCCCACTAGTAACCCCTTTCTTCAGAGTGGACTCCATTTACTATTACTCTCTGTGTCCTATTCTCCAGCCAATTCTTTACCCAGGCTGTCATCTTGGGACCCACTCCCAGGCTGGCTAATTTGTTTATTAATCTTTTTGTGGGACTATGTCAAATGCCTTGCTAAAGTCTAGGTAGGCCATGTCCACAGCCCCTCCCTGATCTACTACTTTGGTCACCCAGTCAAAGAAATCTATCAGATTAGTCTGGTATGACCTTCCGCTGTGAATCCATGCTGCCTTGGGTCCTGTGCCCTCTGGCCTCTAGATACTCGACAATTCTTTCCTTCAGAAGTGATTCCATCATTTTCCCTATCACTGAGGTTAAACTAACAGGTCTCTGGTTTCCTGCTTCTGCCTTGCTCCCATTTTTGTGAAGGGGAATCACATCTGCTCTCCCCCAGTCCTTGGGTACCACCTATCCTCCCATGATTTGTTAAAGAGGGTAGTCAGTGGTGTCACTAGTTCTACCCTTAGTTCTTTAGAATTCTGGGATGAATCCCATCAGGCCCCACTGCTTTGTCCACCTTCAGTTTTAAGAGTTCTTTCAGAACCCTTTCTTCTGTAAATGAGCTGGTATCAACTTCTGTATCCAGAGTGTTTCTGTTTGTTTTAGGTACCTCCCCTCTTCATTTGTAAATACTGAGAAAAAACATTTGTTTAGTATCTCTGACTTTTCACAGTCACCTCTGCCACCCTCCCTCCCCTTTATTAAGCCTCACTATCCCTCCTTGGTCTTCCTTCGGCTCCCTGATGTACCTATAAAGGTTTTATCCCTTCTTAACTGACTTGGCTATCTTTTCCTCGGTTTGGGCCTTTGCTGTTCTGACTGCCTTCCCAGCTTCCTTTTGCTTTAACTGATACAGTTCTCTGTCCTGCTCCTTCTGTGATTCCTTGTACTTCCTGAATGCTTTCTTTTTCTCTTGAACCTTCACTGCCACTTCCTTTGAGAACCATAGTGGTTTCTTACATCGATTTGTTTTGTTTATTTGCTTCACACAAAGGCTTGTTACCTCTGTGATGGCAGTTTTTATTATTCCCCATTGTTCTTCCACCCCTCCTTCCTGCCCATTTGCTAGTGCATTCCTTAGGCACTCACCCATTTTGGCAAAGTCAGCCCTCCTAAAGTCCAGTAGTTTTGCCTTTGTATGGCTTGACTCTATTGCTGTGTTTATTGTAAACCATACTGTTCGATGGTCGCTAGTTCCCAGATGGCTACCCACTTCTACATCTGTGATCCTCTCTCCATCTCCATTTGAAAGAACCAGGTCTAAGATTGCTCCCTCTCGAGTGGGCTCCAATACTAGTTGTCTAAGGCATACCCCCTGTAGGGTATCTAGAATAACCCCACTCTTTGAAGTGGCTGCTGCAACTGCACTCCAGTTAACATCTGGCATATTCAGATCACCCATCAGCAATACTCCCCTTTTCTGCCATTCTAAGTATACTTTCTATCATTTCCTTGTCCATTTCCTCCCCTGAGAGAAGTCTGTATCTAACTCCTATGCGGATTGTGGTGCCATTGCCTGTCTCAAATTTTCCCACAGTGCTTCTTCTCCCTCCCTGTTTACCCTTTTGTTCTGTTGCTTTGATTCCTTCCCTTATGTAAGAGCTACTCCTCCTCCTCTTTTACCCTCCTGTCCCTCCTCTAGATAGTGTATCCTGGTATGTTTACGTCCCAGTCATGGTTTTGTGTGTACCATGTTTCTGTGACTGCCATGATATCCAGATGTTCCTCTTCCATCAAGGCCACTAATTCAGGAAGCTTGTTACTCAGACTACGGGCATTGGTACTCATTGGTCTCCATTTTTTGATGGCTTTACCTTCTATTGCAGCATCCCCCAATGACCTTTCTACCTCGGTCTTTTTCTCATTTAGTATCCTGTTTTGTAGGAGAGGCTGGGATTTTCCTGCTGCTATCAGTGCCTCCCCTTGACTAGTTTAAAAGCTTGCCAATGAAGCATTTAAACTGATTGCTCAAAAGACTTGTTCCCTTCCTGGACAGATGCAGACCATCCTGCCAGTATAGGCTGGTGTCCTTCCAGGTGGAACCCCAGTCCCCAATGAAGCCAAACCCCTGTGCTCCACACCATTTGTTCAGCCATTCATTAAACTGCATGGTGCAAAGTACCCTCGCCTCACCCATGCCATTGACAGGCAGTACCTCTGAGAAGGATACTGTGTGTGCTACTTGTCTTAGGCCCTTCCCCAACTCTACAAAGCCCTCTTGCACTGCTCTAATCTCATGATGAGCCAAGTCATTTGTCCCTAGGTGGACAAGGACGTCCAGCTCAGACTCCCGTGCAGCTGTTCTCATGATCCTGAGGATGCGCTTCCTGTCCCTCCAAGCCATGGCACCAGGCAGGCAGGCACCTTACTTCAGTTTTCCCTGCTCCCCCCAGTTCTATCCCCCTCATAACTGAGTCCCCCACCAGAAGCTGCTTCCTTTCCCTGTGGTGTCCTCTGCCTCCTTCCTGTGGGCCTCCCTTGTGACAGTTGTCCTCAGCCTCCTTAGTCTCCTCTGCCAGTGCATCCATAGGGGAGCTATGCTCCCCCAGAATGGTGTATGGATTGTGGAGTGGAACAACTGACTGGGTGTGCCTCTGTTCCACCATCCTCACCCTCCCGAGCCCACTGTGGTCCAACTGCTGTGCTTTCTGCAACCTCTGAGGTAGTGGTGGTGGTGGCTCTGGTGCCCTGGATGGGGAGGTTCCTTCCTATTGTCCAGTGTGGCCTGGGGAAGGTTCCCTTACTACTGTCCAGTGTGGCCTGAAGGCGGGCAACTTCCTCCCTCAGGGCAGAGGTTGTCTGCAAATAGGGCAGCATCTCAGCCTCCACAAAGACTCCGGAAGACTGCTGCCCCACAGCCATTACATTGCACTACTCCCACATGTTTATCTACTTTTTTGTGTGTGTGTGTGATTGGTTTTGCTATATAGAAATATATATATTATACAATGTGTATGCTTATATTGTCAGTGCAGTGTGCTAGAAAAGGATATGACAGTGATATGCACCTTGCACTCTTGAGGAAATGATGTCAGAACCCCAGGTATAAAGGAACTATTTCCAGGGTGGGTGGGGTGAGGGGTGGGCTGGGGTTGGGCCTAAACTGTGCCCTCCACGAAACAATCAGCTAAAGCTCTGAGCCACTGCTGCGGTGAGTGCCTTCCTGTCAGCAAGATGCCCTACACAACAATTTGACAGAGAAAATACCCTGCTAATCAAACAGAGAGAAATCCAGACATCCAAGTCAGACACAGGTAAACCTCCCCAGCCCTAAAACAGCCTGGTGGTTTGTGCTCTGAAAGCAGTCAACCCCAAAATAAGTCAGCTGTGTTTTAAACTCTTCCTGCACTGAAAATCTAAAGAATTATAACAAAAGTAAAGCTAGATCCACCTCCCTCTGTTGCTTGAAAGACTGTCTTTTCCTGATAATTCTAAGTTCCTTATTTCACCTTTCAGTTAGAAGTAGCCTCCACCTGCAGAATATCTAATACAAACCAAAGACAATTTTAAAGTTCACCTCCCTCCGTTGTGAGCACAACTCGCTTTCTTGCAAATCCTATGTTAAGTATTGCAGCTTCCAGCCAGAGGTAGCTTCACCTGAAGAATATATTAGAAAAGACCTGGGTTTAATTGTTTGTTGAATTTTGTTGACCTGGTAAGCCCACTGGGCCTAGAAGTCCCTTTTTCAGGGGCGACTGGGGGGTGGGGGGGGGATACAGATGGTAAGTAACTGAAACTGAACCAGATTAAGCTGCTGGTGGTACTTTTTAGTGAATGAGGAAAATTTGGCCATGACACCGGGGACATTCCCCTCCACTTGCATACTGTGTGACTCTGAGCAAGTCACTTAACTGCCCAGTGCTCCCAGATCACCCCCAAAAACAGGCACTTGTGCCTAGTGGGCCTTACTCGGTTACCAAAGACTAAAATAAATAAATAACTCCTCAAGTACCAGGCCTTGAGGTGAAGAGACTGAATGTTTGGGTATGCTGTCCCTGTCTGAGGAAGAGTCAGGAGACTGTGGGTTACTGGCAGTCTGTTGGGCTTCCTGACCAGCAGGGCAAGAAGAAGAGAGTACCAAGGCTGTCTCGCCCACTCTGAGGCCACCAGAATCATGGTGGCCAGCAGATCCCTGAGCTTGAGAAGAACCCTGTAAATCAGAGGGAAGTGAGGAAAAGCATACAGATACCTCCATGTCCAGTTCAGAGCATCTACTGGAATGGTTCCCAGTGCTGGGAGCCTGCAGCAGTACTGTGGAAGCTAGTGGTTGAGGCTGATCGCAAAGAGATCCACGTCTAGAAGCCCCCCTCCTTCTGAAAAATGTGGCAAGGACTTGCGTGTTCAGGGTTCACTCATGGTGACCCTGACTGATGCAGTTTAAGGCATCTGCTAAAGTGTTGTCCTTGCCTGGAAGATGAATGGCTGACAGGGACATGTCCATAAGTATGCCATGGACCAAATTCTCATTGCCTCTGTGCAGAACTTGGTGGACCTTGTGCCCTTTTGTTTGCTGATACAGAACATGGCAGTGGTGTTGTCTGTTCTTATCTGAACAGCATGACCTCTGAAGTGTGGGGCAAAGGCCTTGATGGCAAAATACACTCACTGCTCTGAGTTCCACAAAACGGACGTGATATGTGGACTCTCTGGGAGTCCATGTGCCACTTATGGACTGGTCCCCTAGGTGGGCACCCCACAGTATGCACCTTGGTGGCTGTGGGATTCAAACCCACGTCTCCAGATCTGCAGCTCAGAGCCTTAACCCACTGCGCTACACTGCCTCCATAGCCGTTATCCCACCATAACACCCCCCCATTGTGCCTTACTGCTTAATTACTACACACCAGGTGTAACTCCATGATGCTGGTGTGTGTGTGGGGGATTTAAGAGGAACACTATAAAGTCTTTTTCACAGAAAGAGTGGTGGAATGGGCAAAACTAGGCTGCTGAATGTGGTGGTCTGTGTAAAAACAGTGAGGGATTCAAACATGGGTTGGACAGATACAAGGGTTTAGTAATTACAGTGTGACAGAGGAGCGAGCAGAGGTAAACATGATAGGCCAAGCAGCATTTTCCTGCTGGCAAATTCTGTATAATGTATAGTGGGACATTGTTGTGCAGGAAATTCATGCATGCAACAGCACTGTGCTGCAGCAGTGACATGAAGATGTTGCTGGGCTGCACAAGTGATGTCACTACTGTAGCACAACAAATTGGAACATCTGTGTAGAACAGCGTTGTTGTCCTGCAGTAGTGACGTTAGGATGTTGTTGTACTGCACCAGTGACGTCACTAGTGTAGGACAACAAACAGGAACATCTGCGTAGGGCTGACCTTTTAAAGCCGTGGCTTAGAACACTGACGCTCACACTGCTCAAGACAGCAGTAAAGAAAGGGTCATGAAGGCACTCCTAAAACTCAAAGTGGACAAAGCAATGGGGTCTGATGGGGTTCACTCCAGAATTCTGAAAGAACTAAGGGGCGAACTAGTGACACCACTGACTACCTTTTTAACAAATCATGGGAGGATGGTGTGGTACCGGAGGACTGGACGAGGGCAGATGTGATTCCTCTTCACAAATGTGGGAGGAAGGCAGAGGCAGGAAACTACAGACCTGTTAGCTTGACCTCAGTGGTAGGGAAAATGATGGAATCACTTCTGAAAGACAGAATTGTTGAATACCTAGAGGCCAGCGGGGCACAGGACCCAAGACACCATGGGATCGCAGTGGGAAGGACATGTCAGATGAATCTAATAGATTTCTTTGACTGGGTAACCAAAGTAATAGATCAGGGAGGGGCTGTGGATATGGTCTACCTAGACTTTAGCAAGACATTTGACACAGTCCCACACAAAAGATTAATAAACAAGTTAGCCAGCCTGGCAGTGGGTCCCAGGGTGGTAGCCTGAGTAACAAGCTGGCTGGACAACAGGACCCAAAGGGCAATAGTAAACGGAGTACACGCTGAAGAAAGGGGGGTTACTAGTAGGGTACCACAGGGTTCAGTATTGGGACCGGTCCTCTTTAATGTCTTTATAGGTGACATTGCAGAGGAGCTAGAAGGAAAAGTATGCCTTTTTGCAGATGACACAAAGATCTGCAACAGGGCTGATACACAAGAAGCGGTGCAAAGGGTGAGAAGGGACCTGGCACGATTGGAGGATGGTCAAAAATGTGGCAGCTTAGATTCAATGCAAAAAAGTGCAAAATAATGCACCTGGGAAACAAAAACACAGGGGAAGAGTACACAATGGGGGGGGGGGGTACTAACAACAACACAAATGGAAAGGGACCTGGGGTAGTCATATCAGATTATCTTAATGTAGGTAAGCAGTGTGAGAAGGCAGTAAGGAGGGTTGGGGGTGTACTAGGATGTATAGGGAGAGAGGCATCACAAGAAGAAAACAGGAAGTTGTTATCACTCTGTACAGACAGCTCGTGAGACCCCATCTGGAGTACTGCATACAGTTCTGGAGACCCCATCTCCGCAGAGACACAGACAGGATGGAGGCAGTCCAGAGAAGGGCAACTAAAATAGTGCAGGGTCTGCAAACGAAGCCATACGAAGAGAGACTAAAAGTGCTTAATATGTATACCCTTGAGGAAAGGGGGGGCATGATAGAAACTTTCAAGTACCTCAAGGGAAACAACAAAGTCCAAGATGGGAGCATCTTTAAGAAAAAGAGATGTGCAAGAACAAGGGGGCACAATCTGAAGATAGAGGGGGGCCGGCTCAGGGGCAATGTGAGGAAGTACTTTTTCACAGAGAGGGATGCATGGAACCACCTTCCTCAGGAGGTTGTGGGGTCAAAAACAGTGGGGGAATTCAAGAATGCATGGGACAGACATAAGGCAATTATAGTGAGGGGTAGGAAGAAGTAGGGTTTTAGGTAACTAGGATCTGCAACTTATCCAGTAGGTAGGGAAATGGGCAGACTAGGTGGGCCAAGCTGTCCATATCTGCCATCAAAGTCTATGTAACCTCACAAAGTAAACTTAAAAAAACGCGGGTGTGCCGGCTCATCGGCGCAGCGGTTAGATTTCCGCTTGCGATGCGGCGACCGGGTTCAGGAGGCAGGACTTGGGTCGCTGGAGGCGGCCTGGGAGTGGAGTAGGCTCTGAGCGCCCCACGACTGCTCACCTACTCCAGGGGGTGGGGAGGTATTCAGGACCACTGCATGGTACCCCTGGTGGAGGCCAGGGGTCCAGTTACTGCCGAGCCTGGGCGTTGGGGCGTGGTGAGCGTCGGCCTGCATGCTGGCGTTGATGGCACTGACGCCCCAGAGAAAAGCGGAAATACCAGCCTCCGGGTTCACCGGATGATGGCTGCCCGCTCTCACTGACCCAAGGGGTCCTGTGCCTTCCGATCCCACCTCAGCAGCACCCAGGGACTGACGCCTAGTATGCTGGGGTCCACCCCCACCCCAGTGTCTTTCCCCTCGGAGGAGGGGGACCCACTCGGCAAAGGGATATGTTGGGCCACCCCTGGGTCAGCTGCGATGTGAGGTGAGGGAGGGGGACAGGGCCAGAGGTCCGCAGTAGCAATGTGCAGCCGGAAGGAGTGGCAAACCCGGAGGCACGACCGGAGGGGGAAAAAAAAAAAAAAAAAAACGCAGGTGTAATACCTTTTAATTTCATGTTTGAAAACCAAGTAGTCGGATAGCCCTGCTGAAAGAAATCACTGCTAAGTGAAAATGATTGCTGTAAGGTTGAGAGCGACATAAAATTTGAATCCAAACTGCTTGTTTTTAAATGTTTAGTCAGTTTTACCAAATGCTGCTGTATGTTTCATGATGTTTCCAGGGATCGACAAATTTTAAATTTACGTGCTACTCCAGGACAACTGGCCTAGCCAAAAATGGTAGTCCCAGTGATGCGAGTGGTAGCCCATGGTCGGCAGGCTATATTTTAAGGAACATTTTAAAATAATTAAGTAGCAACAAAGTATATGGTCTGGGGGGTTGTATTATTTATACTATGGAGATGTAGGCTATTGGAAAACAGGAAAATGGTGTATTTGTAAATTGTTCTGTTAAATTAATACAGGTTAAAGTCAGTTATATTTCTTTTCTTTTCCTCTCCTCTACCTGTTCATCGAGCACTAAATGCATTTCTTTTTTTGTGATGCTATTAAAACTTACTTCATTACAGTTACTGTGTGGTGAGTTTTTTTTGCATTGGTGGTAGACTGCACTGGGAGGGGACAGACACTAATAGAAAATAATGCTTAAATTACAGACGCAGGCTGATTAGACTAAGCAAGGTAGGCAGGGAGGAACAGGAAGGCAGTGGAATAGGACTGGGATGTGAAGAAATAGCAATGTCTAGAAAGATTTACAGGACAGTGTAGCTTTGATGCTTTTTTTATTTCTACTTTATTTTAAAACTTCTTTTACACTGCACTTGTTGTTTGTCCCATGCCAGCGACACCCTCACCCGACATGCCTGTCAGACAGTTCCCTTCCTACCACTCCACAGACTACAACACACTTTTTATTTGTATTTCCTTAGGCAGCTTTTGCCTTATCATCACTTCTGGTTTTTACACTTTGCCTAACTTTTCCCAGGGCAACACGAAGCCCAAGCCTCACTCTCTTCCTCCTTTGGAGCCATTTTGTTTAGCTCAAGACAAGTGCTACTGTGCTACATGTAGTTTCTTTGTAGCTAGCACATAAATCATAGCGGCCCAGTAGCAACAGGCTACTTTTGGCCCCTCTACTCTGACTAGTATCTGATTCTTTCTTTTTTTTTACTTTATTTTCAGACCGAACTTTTTTATTTGCCACTATGCTGCATGCAGCTATTTTGCAGCTAGCACATAAATTGTCGTGGAGAGGCTGTAACACACTACCTTTGGCCCCTCTATCCTTTAGTACCCGATCCTGCAGCCCAACACACTTTTCTGTTACTTTTTTTTGTTCCTTTTTCTTTCCTTTTTGTTCCTTTTTTGGGGTGGGGGGCTTAAATTTTGATCACACTGGAAGCTGGCAGGCATGCAGATCTGATCTCGCTGATGAGTGCATCCCTCCCCAAGCTCACCACCGTCACACTCCCTTTCGGTTCTCTTTTTTTTTTAAATACATTTTCAATGTTTTTTCAGTGACATTTAGATGCAGAAGTCTCCCCACAAACAACCATCAGCCACAACAGTGTTGCGCCATTCCCCAAGGTCTGCTAGACTCACATAGCTACTTCATTTTCCCTCTTAGGTCGGTGTGCAAGACGTGAATGGGCCTTCAATCTAACGTTTAACCCCCCAAGTCACCACTATGGCCAGTAGGTTTTCTTACCCTAGTTTCTGACTGTTCTGCTTCCCCCCCTGCCACTCCAGTGACTCTCTGGCTCCTCCTCAGTTCCCGAAGGCTGCTCTCTCTCTCTCTCTCTATCTATTCCACGCTCGCTCTCCACACTAGGCAACGTGCCTGTGAAATGTGGGATCATGTTGGCCACTAGCCTCAATGTGGGACACATCACCAACCAGAGTTTCATTTGCAGAATGTTGGGGAAACTGACGTTATTTTTGGTGCAAAGTTTCATTTTGTTTTAGTACAGTATAGTATGAATGTCTGCTTGAAAGTCTAAGTCTGCAACATGTTTCTGCACCTACTCTATATGCCCAGTGGCATTTCCATATGGGACAGATGTGGGAGTGAGCAGTTCTGAGTGTCAAACTGAGGAATTTCCCTCATAATGCAGGACATCTGAGCGGTATGCTGCCTGCCCTGTATAGTAGGCCCCATCCTGTAGGCTGCATATGCTTCTCATAATGAAAAATGTTATTTGTGTTTTTATGCACTTTAAATTGTTTTACAGGTGAACATATAGACACACAGTCTTCTTGTTTACAGATGCGACCTGGGGAAATAGGAGCATTCCATTCTCTGCTCCTATTTGCTGTCAATTTTGTCTCAATATTTAGTTTGTCGCTGTCAGTTTTTGTATTGCCTCCTGTATTATCATATTTCACTGCTCTATTGTTCCCTGGTCCCCGAGGCTGCTGCTCGGAACTAGCCCACTTGCACTCTGCTTGCTTACCTGGTAAAATATGTTTCAAAGATCAATAAATAATTTCTGGATTCCTTCCGGTGTATCCGACTGGGATTTTATGAGACTGCGGTGGCCCCCCTTGTGGTGCATACTCAATATGTATCCTTATAGGGCCGGCCCGGTGGTGCTGAGGGTTGAGGCAATGGATGCCACACCTCGCTCTACGCTGGCAACCCAAGTTCAGGAATGATCCAGGTTGTCAGGGGTCGTGGGGTGGGGCGAGCGAGCAGTGGGACTGAGCTGCCACGAGGCGGCTCTTCTCTCCCAGGGAGGAATGAGGGGCTTCTCCGGCCCTTGGTTGCCACTTGGTGGAGGATGGGTGGCAGGTCAGGCAACAGGGAGCTCAGCGACAGCCACAGGGTGGGGCAGAAGGAGCCGAGCTGGTACCCGGCATGCATTTGTGCCTCCATGCGCACACGTGGCCTTGTCTGCCAGGGTCCCAGGATCAGGGAGAAAAGCAGGGAAGAAAACGCTAAAATGTAAATTTAAAAAAATGAGTGTCCTTATCCTTATTAACATACCTGAATATGTTAACAAGCACTTCCTCATGGGGTGGTTAGTGTGGTGCCCTGCTACCTTTGGTTGTGACAGATTCAGCAGATTGTTGCTTATTTTGATCACAGAGGACCAGATCTGCCCCTGTAACATTGCTAGATCAAACCTGACCATTTAAATGCAAAACACGAAGGTATGTGAAGGAGTAACAGGTCAGTATATTTTTCCATTTAGAAGAGAACTTGACTTTGTATATCACCTTTCTTTTTGTTTTATTTGATCATATTAAAATGTTTGCAGTTCCAACTAATCACAAAGTACTGGCTGATCTGCAGTATAAAACATTACAATACACAGATTACAAAAGCGCAAAGGCCATACAAATCACACAAATACAGCTGTATTTATACAAATATCCAGAATTATACTGTTCTAATAAAATATAATAAAAACATTAGATTACAACTCTACAAAAAACACTCATGATAAATAACACACAAAAAACTGATTTTTCATACTTCCTCATCCTAACCCTAGGTTTTTCCCACATGGTTCCTGGGGTTCTTAATGTGTACTCAGACCTTTCCCTTAAAAAAAATGTGCAGTCTGTACAGTAAATGTAAGAAAAAAACAAGATGCTGTGTCAGTGTGTGGGCTGAAAACAAAACAAAAAGGTAATATTAAATGCACGTTGGAAATAGAAAACAAAGTTAGAATCAACATTTTAACTATAGCTCTTCTTCAGGAATTATCTATAAACAGAGAACAGCAAGGTTAGTCAAACTTGCTATTTTCCCTTTACAGATATCCTGTAGAAGAAGACCTATGGTTGAAACATTTTTCTGTTTTCAACATGCATTTTATATTACCTTTTTTCGTTTGTTTGATTGCTTTTGTTTCCATACACACTGTTTTCCAAACTGCTTTACAACATAATCAGCTAAGGTACTGGTGGTGCAAAGACTGTGTATATATAGGTAAGCAATAATGCCTGACAGGGTGGGTGGTATTGTGCTATATACCCGGACTGCCCAGAAGCGTAATGGGGCCCGGCAGCCCATCGTGAAGAAATCTTATAACCCTGGAAGGTCGATATACTGCCGCACTGGAAACCATTATTAACGCTTAGAAAAAATGGCACTGTAAAAACAAATAAGTTTAATAAAAAAATATTAATGAAAGTCATTTAAAGTAAATTTTGTGATAAAATAGTTCCTCTGCCTAACACAACCTTTGAGGCCATCAATTGTATTTTTTTCTTGTCGCCCCAACACCCTCCCCCAAGCTGCGCTACGTTTGTTCTTTTTCCTGCTTGTTGATGGAGCTCCGTTTTTAAACTGTGCTTGTCATCCCAAGCAAAGGGACTGCAGTAGGCGGCAGGAACGGGATTATGCTCTTAACAAAACATTGTTTTCAAATAAGTTTTGTAATAAAATAATTCCTCCACTGTATATGATGCATTTTAATGTATCTATTTTATTTTATTAGCTATGGACTTTAATTGCTTTGACTTCAGCATCCAGCCAGGCTACTCCAGGTCTGTACAGTACAAATGCCTCAGCCCCTTCTCTCTCCTTCCTATCGCAATCTCTTCAACACAACAGAATCCGCTTATAAATGTTACTTTCTATGCCTGCTTTCTTTTTAGCAGCTTCACATCTTGATCACCGCCTCAACACGCACATCCTTCTCCGTTGGGCCCACAAAGTTGCACTAAATATTTATATAAAAAAAAAGACCTTTCCTTATCCTTTTGTGCATGTCCTCTTCGGAGATGTGCTACTGTCTCTATTTTCATGCCGTAAATGGAAGGTCGCAGGCAGCATCTCGTACAGTGGGCAGGCAGCTGGACGACAGGAGACAATTTAGTAACTGCCTGATGAAAAGGTGGGCGGCCGTAGGATGCTGATGCCTGAGGTACTTTTGTTTTTGAATTACGGGGTGACGGCAAGATCAGGATTACTTTGAGGAATCGCAATCCTCCTTGGTCTTGAACACCCCCCCCCCCGTCACTCATGTTACAGTTTGTGGCTTGTGAGGGAGGAGAACAGATCATCGCGCAGAATACAGCGCTGCTGGCGGTATGTGGATTGCAGGAGAGGGTGTAAATTTGAGCGGACTTCCTGCTTTGTCGTGGTTGGTAGGGGTACTGTATTCATTTGCTTGGTCCCTGGCAAGTTCAGGACAGCAGGGTACCAGCTGATTGCTTTTGTCTCGGTAGGTGAGACAAACAACATGGCTGCAATTGCCGTTTTGAAAATTCTACTGGCCCAAACATTTATAGAACTATATGAGGCAACAGAGACTGGTACTAGATATTTCCCAGTCTCTGTTGTCTCATACCTGACCGGCTGTTCAGCGCTGTTGTCCAATCAGGATTTGCCTTTTTCTTTTGCCATTTCTAACAGTTGTTAATGGTGCTAATATCACACACACAGTCATACTACATTACAATCTTTGTTCAATCAGAAAATCAGCAGTGATTTATTGCAATCATTAAAACCAGCTGAAGTTCAATACAGTATTCCACGTAACGTAGTCAGCAAAAAAAAAAATCGTAACAATAATAAATATAGGGTTCAAAAGAACAAGGTTACATTACACAAATAATGATACCAATCACTGATTATAAAATTCACTAATATTCACTCCGTAGGTCACTAGAAACCTATTGCTCACATGCCTCCTTATATAATGGCAGTTAATCTAATCTGACCTTACTAGCGACTCGTGGTACATCTGACTCCCAATATGGTAGCCATTAGGTGGGAGAGAGAACAAAAACTAGAAAAGTTTCCATTCTGAGAATAATGTGAAAAAAGAGATACTCCAAAAATACAGAGAAGCTAGTAAAATAAATTTGTCAAGGCAATAAAGAAACAGAGAGGGAGAGGAAGTATGCCAGAGAGAGAATGTTGGCCAAGATATTGGGATTACTCCCCTATTCTTTCGGATAGTGCTACAGGATCATTAACTTCAACCTAGACAGCCAACCGAGATAGCCAGAAGGGACTGCAGTTTAACAATTTCATGCAAAAAGGACCACCCCTCTAACAGAGCAGCAGCCCCCCTGAAATACTGCGCTGCCAGTGAGTTACTCCATTGTTCTGCACTTTTTAGATGAAATAGTACTAACAGAAAAAAAGGCATGTGCTGCTCTGGTGTCCACTGCTGCTTGTGGAGCCCAAACAGGAAGAGGAATGCAAGAAAAGCTTGCCTTATATGGACCCAACTTTATAGAAACAATATGAGAATGGAAAACGTCTCCTGCACCTCCAAAGTTCTACATCTCGAACAGTGTAACTTTGTTGCCCCACTCATTACTACACATGTTTGACCTGAAGAGCACAGTTCTGACCTGAAATTGTCAAACAACAGGCAAAATATGGGTCACTTCTGAAAACATCCAGCGAGGTTACTGTTGATATATCTTTGCTGACAGCCAGTAGCACGAGGGTTCTTGCTCCCATCTGTTTTTCTTTACACAGAAACCATCGACAGTACAATAATATTTACATGAACTCTGTTTCTGTTGCTCTTAGTTATGAGCTCGTAACAGTAAAGCAAAAATTTCACTGATCATGAGAGTTCAGATGAAACCACCGTAACTAATGCTTATTTTGGCCACTACTGGAAGTAGTGGGGCCAATTAAATGATGCAGCACACAAGACATTGTAAAGGGATATTGAAAACAACTCACTTATTTTGATTAAATGTAGCCCATTTCGATACTTTGAAGTTATCAACTACTGGGATCACATACACTGTAAGTCCCATGAGCCATTTAGCAATGGACAGTCCCACAGAAGTCCAGCATCCAGAGTCTCATGGACAGCCCATATCAGCAGCTCCTGGGCCCAAGGAAATCTTCACAGGCAATCCAACACATATCTGACAATCAGATCACCAAAATCATATCCAGCAATGAGGTCACCAAAGGGATCCAGCATACTGTAGGGAGTGACCGAGGTATCAGGCATGGAGAGTACCTCAAATCCAGCATTGGGGTACAACAGAAATCCACCATAGGTAGTGCTGCAGATCTCCGGTATGGGGGTACCGCAGAGATCTAGCATAGGAAGTACCAAAGAGATCCAGCACGGGGAAAACTATAGAAATCCAGTGTGGCTAGCACCACAGATATCTCACATAGGGAGAACTACATAGATCCAGTGTGGTGAGCACCACAGAGATCCAGCATAGGAAGAACTACAGTGATCCAGCATGGTTAGTACCACAGAGATCCAGAAAAGGGAGAACTATAGAGATCCAATGTGGTTAGTACCACAGAGATCCAGAAGAGGGAGAACTACGGAGATCCAGTGTGGTTAGTACCACAGAGATCCAGCAGAGGGAGAACTACAGAGATCCAGCATGGTGAATGACACAGAGATCCAGTATGAGCAGTACTACAGAGATCCAGCATGGTGAGTATCACAGAGATCCAGCATGGGGAATATACAGAGATCCAGTATGGTGAGTACCACAGAGATATAGCAGAGGAAGTACCGAAGAGATCCAGCCTGGCGTTGTACCACGGAGATCCAGCATGGGGAATACTGAAGAAATCCAACATGAGGAGTACCACAGAGATCTAGTACAGGGATTACCACAGAATTCCAGCATGGGGAGTACCACAGAGATCTGACATAAGGAGTACTACAGAGATCCGGCACAGGGAGTACCATATAGATCCAGCATGGGCAGTACCACAGAGATCTGACATGAGGAGTACCACAGAGATCCAGCATGGGGTGCACTACATAGATCCAGCATGGGGAGTACCACAGAGATCCAGTATGAAGAGTACCACAGAGATCCAGAATGGGGAGTACCACAGAGATCCAGAATGGGGAGTACCACAGAGATCCAGTATTGGAAATACCACATTGATCCAGCAGGGGGAGTACCACAGAGAGACAACATGGTGGCACCACAGAGATACAACATAGGGAGTGCCACAGAAGTACAACGTGGGCAGTACCACAATGACACAACATGGGGATCACCACATACAGCAGATCCAGTATGAGGAATGCCAGAGAATCCAGCATGAGAGATATCACAGAGATCCAGAGTGCAGAGTATCACACAGATCCAGCATGGGAAGCAGCACAGAGATCCAGTGTGCAGACTACCAAGGAGATCCAGTGTGGGAAGTACCACAGAAATCCAGTATAGACAGTACCATGGAAATCCAACATGGAGAGTACCACAGAAATCCAGCATTGGGAGTATCACAGAAATCCAACATGTGGTGTACTACATAGACTCAGCATGGGGAGTACCACACAGATCCAACATGGGGAGTACTACAGCTACCCAGCGTGGAGAGTACTACAGACATCCAGCCTGGGGAGCACCTCTGAGATTTAGCATGGGGAGAACCACAGAGTACCACAGAGATCTTGCATGAGATGTACTACAGAGATCCAACATGAGAAGTACCACAGAGATCCAGCATAGGGTTTACTACAGAAATCCATTATGGAGTGTACCACATAGATCCATCATGGGGAGTGCCGCAGAGTTCCAGAATGGGGTGTACCACATAGATCCAGAATGGGAAGTACCTCCGAAATCCAGTATGGTGAGTACCACAGAGATACGGAGTGAGGAGTACCACAGAGATACAGCTTCAGGAGAACCACAGAGATTCGGCTTGGGGAGTACCACAGAAATCCATCAAGGGGAGTACTACAGGGATCCAGCATAGACCATACCACAGAGATCCAGCATCAGGAGTACAAAAGACTGGGAACAGGGTTAACCACAGAGATCCAGCATGTGAAGCACCAGAGATCCAGCATAGGGAGTACTACAGAGATCCGACATGAGAAGTACCACAGTGATCCAGAAAGGGAACTACCATATGGATCCAGTACGCAGAGCACCGCATGGGAAGTACTACAGAGATGCAACATAGGGAGCACCACAGAGATCCAACATGGGGGGGCACCAGAGATCTGTCATTGGGAGTGCCCCAGAGATCTGGCATGGTTTGAAACCATTCTTGTAATCATAATAATTACCTCTGGTGCAATCATTCTTTTTTCTTTTACTACAGATTTCATGGCAAATTGCTGGGACTCATTATTTGTTCTGCTTATTCTATAACTGGACACTTTGGCTCCTTGATGGCACTGGACTTGTCCTAACATGACTGTGTGTATCTCTGTCTTTTCCTCTATTCTGGCCTCATGTAATTTCATAATTGTTATATTATAATGATCTTCAGCTTATGTTTTTTCCTAATCTACACTATGTCATTTTCTGACATTTTAGTGTTTAAAAATACATTTAAGAAGCCGGCCCAGTGGCATTGAGGGTTGAGGTGCTAGGCGCCACGCCGGCAACCCAGGTTCGGAAGCGGACTCGGGGCATCGGGGGTCAGCAGGGTGGAGGATTGAGCATCCAAAGTACTGCTTTCCCCCCAGGGAGGGTTTTAGCTTCCCGCCGTAGTGGCTCCCTGGTGGAGACCGCAAGCACTACACGCCAGCGGGGACTTGCAAGGGGGATGTGATGGTGGACGTCTGCAGGAAGGGGCGGGAGCATGCCCTCTGTGCGGTGACATCACTGCATATCTGCACTTCTGGGGGAAAACAAGGAGGAAAACCCTGTCTGCCAGGGAGGCGACGTCGGGACTCGAGCGACCAGCCCACACGCCCAATGCCGGTCCCCAACCCAACCTGACTCTCTGTGCTCCCTGCCTCCTCCTGTATGGGGTTGGTGGGAGAGGGGGGACCCAGCAACCAATTCTTTGGTCGAGGAAGGGGGTTCAGGCAGGCGGTATCAGGCTGGGCCACAGGGTCTCTGGCAGTCAAGGAAGAAGGGAGAAACAGAGCTGGAAAAAAAAAAAGAATACATATAGGAATGTCTTAGTTGTATGCGGTCCCTTTTTTACTTTTTGCAGTCTTTTTTACACTTCTATTAATGTTATTTTTGAATAAGGGGCTGTTGTATCTCCCTCCAAATTATAGTTTGCACTCAAGATTGTCTCCCCCAAACATTCACACTATGCTGTGAACATTTTGTGTTTTGTCCCCCCCCAACAAATACACACTCGCGATTTTTTAACTCCATCATATTTGTGTCTACTCACCCCCTACACACACACACACAGAAGCACACACTCAATATGCTGCACCTACAAGTCTTTTTTTAATTTGGCACATTCTGGGAAGCGATATGGCAAGAGGAATCGCCCACAGCTGGGAGAGACATCAGTGCAAGAAAAGCAACAGCTGCTCTGAAAAGAGCAATTAAGGCATCCATAGCAGGGAGAGAGGTGAGACGGGAAGGCATACACAAGACTCTCTGTCCCAACAGACGGCATTCACTGATCTGTGCACATAGAAACATAGAATTTGACGGCAGATAAGGACCGCATGGCCTACCTAGTCTGCCCATTTTCCTACCTAACAGATAAGCTGCAGATCCTAGTTAACCAACAGCCTACTTCCTCCTACCCCCCACTAGAACTGCCTTATGTGTATCCCATGCATTCTTGAATTCCCCCACTGTTTTTGAGTCTATGACCTCCTCAGAAAGGCTGTTCCATGCATCTAAAACCCTCTCTTGTGAAGAAATACTTCCTCACATTACCTCTGAGCCACCCCCTCATCTTCAAATTGTGTCCCCTTGTTCTTGCACATTTCTTTTTCTGAAAGATGCTACCCTCTTGGACTTTGTTGATTCCCTTGAGGTATTTGAAAGTTTCTATCATGTCCCCCCTCTCCCTCCTTTCCTCGAGGCTATACATCTTAAGCTCCTTTAGTCTTTCTTCATATGTCTTCTGGTGCAGACCCTGCACCATTTTGGTTGCCCTCCTCTGGACAGCCTCTACCCTGCCTATGTCTTTGCAGAGATGGGGTCTCCAGAACTGTACACAGTACTCCAGATGTGGGCTTACCAACTGTCTGTACAGAGGGCCAACAACTTCCTGTTTTCTACTGGTGATGCCTCTCCCTATGCATCCCAGTATCCCCCAGCCCTCCTTACTGCCTTCTCACATTGCTGGCCAACCTTTAGGTCAGTCTGATATGACTACCCTCAGGTCCCTTTCCATTTTGCTGTTGCAGATATCTCACCCCCACTGTGTACTCTTCCCTGGGTTTTGTTTCCCAGGTGCATTACTTGCACTTCTTCGTTGAATCTAAGCTGCCATACATTTGACCATTCCTCCAACCTTGCCAAGTCCCTTTTCATCCTTTCCACCCCCACCTTGATCAACCCTGTTGCAGATCTTTGTGTCATCTGCAAAAAGACATACTTTCCCTTCTAGTCCCTCTGTAATGTCACTTATAAAGACATTAAAAAGGACCGTCCCCAGTACTGAACCCTGCAGTACCCCACTAGTAACCCTCCTTCTCTCACTGTGGACTCCATTTACTATTACCCACTGTGTCCTGTTGTCCAGCCAGTGTTTTACCCAGGCTACCACTCTGGGACCAACTCCCAGGCTGGCTAATTTGTTTATTAATCTTTTGTGCGGGACTGTGTCAAATGCCTTGCTAAAGTCTAGGTAGGCCATGTCCACAGCCCCTCCCTGGTCTACTACTTTGGTCACACAGTCAAAGAAATCAATTAGATTTGTCTGACATGACCTTCCTGCTGTGAGTCCATGCTGCCTTGGGTCCTGAGCCCCACTGGCCTATAGGTACTCAACAATCTTTCCTTCAGCAGTGATTCCATCATTTTCCCTATCACTGAGGTCAAACTGACTGGTCTGTAGTTTCCTGCCTCTGTCTTGCTCCCACTTTTGTGAAAGAGAATCACATCCGACCTCCTCCAGTCCCCAGGTACCACACCATCCTCCCAAGATTTATTAAAAGGGTAGTCAGTGGTGTTACTAGTTCTTCCCTTAGTTCTTTTAGAATTCTGGGGTGAATCCCGTCAGGCCCAATTGCTTTATCCACCTTCAGTTTTAAGAGTTCTTTCAGAACCCTTTCTTCTGTGAAAGGACTAATATCAACCCCCCTACCCAGAGTGCTTCTATTGACTGGATTAGGCATTTCCCCCTGCTTTTCCATTGTGAATACTGAACAGAAGTATTTGTTCAGTATCCCTGCTTTTTCAGTCACTCTCTGCCCAACCACCTTCCTCTTTATTCAGCCTCAGTATCCCTGCCTTAGTCTTTCTTTGCTCCCTAATGTACCTATACAAGATTTTATCCCCCTTCTTAACCGAGTTAGCTATCTTTTCTTCAGTTTGGGCCTTTGCTATTTTGACTGCTTTCCCCACTTTCTTCTGCTTTAACTGGTACAGTTCTCTGTCCTGCTCCTTCTATGTTTCCTTATACTTCCTGAATGCTATCTCTTTCTCCCTTACCTTCCCCGCTACTTCTTTTGAGAACCATAGAGGTTTTTTCTTTCATTTTGATTAGTTTATTTGCTTCACATAAAGGCTTGTTGCCTCTGTGATGGTGGTTTTAATGTTTCCCCATTGTTGCTCCATCCCACCTTCTTGCATGTTTGCTAGTGCTTTTCTGAGGCACTCTCCCATTTTGACAAAATCAGCCCTCCTGAAGTCCATTACCTTCACTTTTGTGTGGCTTGACTCTACAGCTAAGTTTATTGTGAACCACACTGTTTGGTGGTCGCTTGTTCCCAGATGGCTACCCACTTCAAGATCAGAGATCCTCTCTCCGTCCCCATTTGAGAGTACCAGGTCTAAGATTGCTCCCTCTCGAGTGGGTTCCAAAACTAGCTGTCTGAGGCATGCCCCCTGTAGGGCACCGAGAATGGCCCTGCTCTTGGATGTGGCTGCAGCAAAGGTGCTCCAGTTAACATCTGGTATATTCAGGTCCCCCATCAGCAATACTCCCTTTCTCTGCCATCCCAAGGATGCCTTCTATCATTTCCTTGTCCATGTCCTCCCCCTGAGATGGGGGTCTGTATACAACCCCAGTGCGGACTGTGGAGCCATTTCCTATCTCCAGGGTGACCCACAGTGCCTCCTCTCCTCCCTGTTTACCCTTTAGTTCTGTTGCTTTGATCCCTTCCCTTACATAGAGAGCTACTCCTCCTCCTCTTCTTCCCTCCCTGTCCCTCCTGTAGATTGTGTACCCTGGTATGTTGACATCCCAGTCATGGTTCTCTGTGTACCATGTTTCTGTGACTGCCATGATATCCAGGCATCCCTCTTTCATCAAGGCCACCATTTCAGAGAACTTTTTACCTAGACTACGGGCATTGGTACTCATTACCCTCCATTTTTTTATGGCTTTATTTCTTTTTGCCCCATCCCTGTCCATGCACAATCGGAGCTGCAAGTGTTCCATTGTCTGTCTTGTGCCTACCCCACTTGCAATATTAGAGGTCTGCTTGTCAGAATGCCAGGTTCGATGTGTGTCTCTGTGTTGGCAAACTGTCTGCACCTTTACTAAACAGCAGAATTATTTATAAAAAGAGTTTTGAAAAATGGAATGTATCACACAGAGATACAGTGGCTGCTGAAAACCTTTCTGACAGGGAGATTGGGTGTAATGACTTCCTTTGGATAAACAGGATGCCGACCCGGGGGAATGTAGTTTGCAAGGCAACTGTGGATTAAATAGTTGATCTAATCAATGGTCAGGTGATGCTGTTAGACCAATGAGCTTATTAGTTGTTTCCAACCAAGTTTATAAACTAAGATACAACAGCACCCAAGTCCAACTCCCCCCCCCCAGCACCCACATTTAATAAAATTAGTTAACAAGCCCCCCCAGCACGAGAAGGCAATTAACACCACCTGCACTCCTCCATGGCCTGCCACCTTCTTGTGAATAGCACTCCCACGCTTGCTCACATGAAAGAGATGATCATGTGATCAGCTGTTTTACTATGTGAGCAAGCATGGGAGCACCATTCATTAGAAGGCATCTGGCTGTTGAAGAAGGTGGGTTTTGTCGGTTGCCTTTTTGGCACTGGCGGGGGCGGGGCTTGCTAACTAATTTTATGACATGGAGGTGCTGGGGAAGAGGAGGGTGGGACTCAGGTGCTGATGCCAGAGTAGGAGGATGGGGGATGGTTTATTTAACTCAAACAATGGCAAGAGGAGAAGGCATCCAGTCATGAAGGCGGGTGGGTTGTACCAGTCACCACTCGTGGGACTCCGTTTTTTGTTAATCTTGAAATTGGGGGTGCTGGGGGGAGGAGGAGAGAGTGAGCTTGTTGCAGAGGGTGGAGGGATGGAGTGTTGTTTTTAATGCAAATGGGCTGTAAAGGAAGGTGGGGGGATGTTTCTTTCCTCCCCCCCCCACAGGTACACAAATAACAAAGCCGAATACCGAATTTCCGAACAGTTGGGACCCTGAATATGAATATTCAGACAAATGTTCAAAATACGATATTCACCCACCTCAGTTCAGACATCAAAAAGCACACAGGTAGTTAAGAGCTAAAAGGATGTAACAGAGTAAGCAAAGCACCCTAGGGTGTGCTTTGTTCTGAGATAACAGCACTTCTTGGGTGGTGGAAGCATTTGGCCTTCGACCTTATGCTTCAATCTATCTGAGCCATGCCGTTATCCCAGCACAAGGAAACTTAGAAACATAGACAAAACAGCAGAAAAAGACCAATGGTCCATCCAGTCTGTCCGAGTTCCCAATTTAGAAAATCCTGATATGCCTTATTTCTTATAAATAATGTGAGCTACCAATTTTATCTTCCTATAGAATGTCACAGTGATAACATAGTTACATAGTACTGTGATGACAGATGGTATTTTGGAGTCTGTCCTGTCCCCCTCTCCTAATGCATGGCAGTGACTATACCCAGTTTGGGAATGGACACACATCCAAGCTGAACAGACAGAATGTTACCCCAACTCATGCTGTGTAACTTTCAATGCAATTCTCTCTCAGGCATCTGTATAGTTCTGCTTTGAAAGCCAAAACAGCGCTAGCCTCCATAACCTCATGGGTTAGCCTATTCCATTTGTTCAACACCCTCTGTGTGTGGGCCACCCGATGGCATAGTGGGTGGTGTTACGTGCTCCCATGCCGGTGACCTAAGTTCTGGAGTGGATGCCCGGGGGGGGGCAGCTGAGGAAGCACTGCCATGATGCAGCACTCCCAGCTAGGAGATATGGGCATCCAGACTCTGCCTCACTAATGACTCCTGTGGTGGGCTGGGGGCTTGATCCTCTGTAGGGACGTACTGACTGCGTGCCAGGTCTGGAATGACAAGGCTTGATGCTCACGGTGGTGATTAGTTGGTAGACAAAGAGGAAAAGGAAATCTCCGATGAGCACTAGCTGCCACAAATGACTGTGCCGGCACCTTTGGGCTCTGCCCCCTGTGGATCCCTGCTGGACTGATGGTGGGAGGACTGGCAGTTGGCACTGGGAGAGCAGGAAGAAATGCCAGAAACAAAAACATGGCAGAGGCCAGAGGCTAAACAGCTATATGGAAAAAAATAACACCCTCTGTGTAACGGAATGGATTCTAATCTTTCCTTATATTCAGTTTGAGGGCCTGCAATGTACCGTAGTTCTGCTTGCTCTCAGCAGCTGAAACATCTGTGCATACAGTACTCCATTCGGGCAATCCCCTTTAGTATTCAGAAAACCATGAGCATGTCCTCTCTCAGCCTTTTTTCTAGGCTGAATAATTTGAGTATGTCCAACCTCTCCTTGTAACGTTTGCCTCCTATTCCTAAGCCCCACACATCTTGGTGGCCCTATGCCGGCTCAACATGGACACAGTGACTTGGTGTTTATGATAGTTGCACTGTGATGATTTTCCCACAATGAATAAATGGCACACTGTAAGAACAATGCTTGCCACTATGGGCCTTACCTCTGGATACCTCTCCGTCAGCATTTAATATGTTGCCTTTGGCTCCACAGCCTTACGTCTCCTCTTTATCCTGGTATCAATTTACGATCACTCCCTGCAAGGAAAACAAAAATGCAGTTTGTTAAACTTGGCTTCTGGAGCTGAATAAATACTTCTGAACTAAGGCAGTTCACCTTGGCTACTACTGGCATCTTTCTGGGTAGCCCAACATCATGTCTTGGTTTCCCATTACTGCACATTGTAATGTTTCTGTAGTTACCCAATCTATAGTCGTCTAGTAGGTAGCTAGAATGTTAAAATACATAGATAAGGGAATGCATGCCAGACCCTGAAAAGGAAGGAAAGAAGGAAGGAGGGAAGGAAGGAGGGACCTTTGCTCTGTCAAGTACCCCACCCAAACCTGGATTCAGTGACAGCGGAACATTATTGCATGGATTCATGTGCTATAATTCAATTACATTAATTACTGCAAGTCACTTACATTTCTGCAGAGAAAATGTTTTTTCATCCCTGCTTATGATGAAGCAGAGGGGACGGACATGATGGACCCAGCGTCCCTTCCAGCCTTAAAGCATCAGTGTTTTTTAGCTGGCAAAAATGACATCACATAGTTTTTTTAGTAGAAGTGTATTTCTGACATTCTTAAATTCATCATCAGTGTATATTTCATTTGCTCACGCACTTATAAAACAGTTTTTTTGGCTGAAGTTGTAATTAATGTCGGAAGTCCTTAAAGATGGCTGTCACTGGCCAGCCCTGTGGTGCTGAGGTTGAGGCAGCTGGATACCACACCTCACGCCACACTGGTGACCCGTTTTTGGAGCAGTAGCGGGTCGCCAGGGGTGGCTGAGGAGGAAGACTGAAGTCCAGAGATAGATCTCCTTCTCCGGGAAGGGGCGGTGTTTCAGCAGTCAGTGCTAGCCTGGCCCCTAGCAGTGGCTGGGGACTGGCACATCGACACCACAAGTTGTGGGGTAGGAAGCAGTGCAGATGCTTAACAGGGGTTCACACGGGAGCGTGCGCAGCACTGTCGCAGTCATCACTGCACATGCTGCCCTGACAAGAAGGAAATTGGGGAAACAGCAGCACCCCATAGAGGATGAAGGGGGAGCTCACAGGCCCGCACCCGGCCAGCCACAGCACAGCAACATTTGATCCGGTCTTGGAGGGGTGGGCCCCCCTCCGACCCCACCGGAGAGGAGGGGGCAAGCCCTGTGGCTACTACCCTGCCAGTTGGTGGATGCCAGAGTGACGGGGCTGGGACTCCCCCAGATTGTGAGGGCTGTGGGGGCAGGAGCATAATAATGAAAAAAAAAAAAAAGATGGCTGTCACTCACAGTTTAAAAAAAAAAAAGAACTCTTCTGCTGAGTTTAGCGTTTGAGTTTACTCACCAGATTTGTACTGTGGATGTATTAGGGTGGTGGTGCTACATGCTTCTGAAGGTAAACAGCAAAGTACTGCACCAATTTATTAAATTTTTTATTGGGGAGGTAGCTCAGGAGCAGGGATTTTAAAAACTTCAACATCCCATATCTCATTTAATAAATTAAAAGACAACAAAAAGAGAAATGGATATTTTGATGGTTTTGACAGAAATACATTATTACTGGGAAAAAAAATGATATGATAACTAACAAACACAGCTGGTTTAAAGTACTATGTATGTTACTGTTCTATATACAAGCATTCATTTTACTTGATAGAGGTTATTACCGGGATGTTTGGTGGCCTTTTTTTTTTGTACTTTGGTAACCTGGTAAAGCCCACTGAGAGTACAGCCCTTTTACAGGGGTGACCAGGATGAATGTAAAAACAAGTCCAGCAGGAAGTGCAGTGCAACGCAGGAATAAAACGACAGCTACAACAAACAACTTTCAGGTACGACTAACTTGACATTGTCCAAACCGATGTTTCTGATCATTATTTTTAAAAGTCCACAGTGTATTGTCCTCTCTCAAACAAGCAGGCAAGGTGTTTCATAATTTAGGGGCAATGCAGTCAACAGAATGCTGACACATCAAAGATCTATGCAGGCGACTGGTGGGTGGGCTTACACCGCATTGCCAGATGGGGTCCAGCATGGCAAACTGGCTGGAGGCAGTTCTATTTTAGTGCATCGCCCACTCCCTTGTGGGAATCTTCGGGAGTCGGGTACGGTGGCACTTTTGGAAGCAACTGGGCCCACCTTTGGTTTTTGGGGGTGGTCAGACCTACTCTTAGTTCAGTTTTCCATGTGTAACTCCTAGATGGCGCTATCCCAGGGGCTACTACCCCTGCCTGATTTGCCACTAACAGGTTGAGGGGCCTGGATCCAATGGCGGGTGCCTCCACCCAGAGGTCAGGGTTTGCAGTAGTTAAACTTACTTGGTCACAGCCCTCTGGGACACTGCAACCCCCCTTTCTTCCCACTAGTGGCCCACACAATATATCAGAATTACCTTCACAGTATACACTTACCCCAGGGCTGGTTCAGGCACTGGGACCTCCTGTAAAATAAGATACAGTGCAACAATCACAGTACAATACTTTAACATAGACAAATACCTCAGGCAGTATAACTTTGCTGAAACAAGCAGCTCGGATTTATTTAGGGGAATATAACAAGGACAGGGAAATCAGGTTAATTAGCTTATCACTTTACTCATCTATCTATGGCTCTGTGCACAGGCCTATCCCTACCAGTTACTGTCCCTGGGTACCCAAGCCCTAGTGGCTAGTCCAAACCGTGGCAGCTGGTAGGGGCCCTTCCCACAGAGAAAAAAATTAGTTTAAACAGTCAGCAGTACAGTGATTCCATTTGGATTCAATGTGGCAATTCAACAGGAGCGACCCTGAATTAGTACTCACGACCTCCAAACAAGATAGGGTCCTTCAATGTCAGCAGGGCTACTCTTGAGCTCCACGAGACTCCTCACACATTTATATGGCAAACTGCAACAGGCAAAAGTCCTTTAATGGCAGCAGGATTCACTTGAGCTAACCAAGCCTCCTCACACATTTATATGGTGAACAGTAACAGGCAAAAGTCCTTTAATGGCAGCAGGATTCACTTGAGGTACACAAGCCTCTTCACACATTTATATGGTAAAACAGAAAGTACTATACAGGCAGGCTGCTTCTCTATCCCGATATAATTACTGCACAATACCGGAGAACACACAGCAGATTCAGTTCCTGACAGACCGAGTGCAATTCAGCAATTTCTCCAGTCTTCTACAGGGTGAGCCTGGTTTCTACTCTTCAGATATCCTTTGATTCTCTTCACAGGACGATTCAGTCCTAACAAGCAGTTACACAAGCTGCAGACCGGAACTCTGGGCCTTACACACGCTTCCGACTAAAACTGCACACTGAAAAGCACAGGGCTCCTTCCTTCTTCACTGCCAGAGCTCAACTGAAACTCCAACAGACAAAACCGGGCACTTCCTTTGAGTTCGTCCCAGTTCTTGACTGGATTGGCTGTCACTCACAATAGACTGCTCCTGTTGGTCAAAAGAGCGAAGTCTAAACTACATCTCCCAGAGTCACTGTCCATACAATCCTCTTCTGGCTGGCTCAGATTATGAGTCCAAGTTCTGATTCGTCCAAGGCACCATTTTAGAGCTAGCTTACCCCACACTGATTGGTCCAGTTCAGCAGTTCAAAACCAGAATGGGGAACTAGGCAGACACAGTTCTGACTGCAAAGAAAGCAGGTTAGACAAACTGTAATTTCATTATTACTCTAAATGGTTTCTGGCAAACAGTTACATCTTTCAGATAGGTTCCCTTTGCACTCCTAGTGACTGCAAAAATGGAGTGAATTGGCAGCAGCTCGAGTGGTACTCAATCAAAGAAACACACAGTCCCCCATACAAACTAATTATGTCTGCAAGCAGACAGCTCTTAAAGAGACAGTACCAGAGGTTCTAAAACACTCACTGATAAATGGCTTAAACGCAAAACACCATTCAGGCTTGGAGCATTCAAGCAAGCTCCTGAAGTCTTTTGGAACCCCCATTTGCAGGGGGTTACACCTTCTGGCCTGGGAAAGCTTGACGTCCGCGTCAAGCAAGTACCCCCATAAGTTTCAACTGCAACCATATACATTTGCATTAGGCTCGCACATGTAATCATCAGTCAATATATCATTTTACCAAGAACACATTTCTGAAACATTGCAGTACGTCACTCTTTACACAGTATTACATACACATTGTACCATAACTCAAGTTATTACCTCTTGTACATGAAACCTGAAGAGAGGGGGCCCTTCCCTATCAGTTACCTTGGGGCTGGATGGGGCAAGGGCACCATACTTAGAGGGCAACACAAGTAACTTGGAGTTAGCACTGACGCTCAGTTTGGGCAATGAGCTTGGGGACACATACACTCCTTTATGGACAACACTGAGAGGCAGATCCACTGGCCGGCCCAGGGAATCATAACTGAGGTGCACCACAGGCTTTACAGCTCGACCAGTCTTTCTAGGGGGAACTGTTACAGTCTCTGCACTCTGAGCCTCATTTTCAGCATTGTCCTCACTTGTCAGGGGAGTCTCCATGGGGGTAGAGAGGCTACAACTTGGGGCACTTTCAGCTCCAGGAGTTACAGTTTCTGAGTCCACAACATTTGGCTCGCATGGAGAGCTTTCGGACACTGGCAGTGGACTGTCAGGGCACTCAAAATACTCTTCTTGTTCTGGTGTATCACCAGTCTGACCCAATCCATCATTTTCCTCCCCTGAAAGCTCAAACAGTTCAACCATGCACAATGATTCCATTTCATCTGATCTGATGCTTTGCACTTCACTTTCTGGGAGCATTGGCTCCAGGGACGAAGCTGGGGCCTGGATAGTCCAGAAGGCCCACTTCATCTCCAGTATTGACTAGGGATTGCCCCAAACAATTGACTCAGTTCGTAAGAAGGATAGTATTCAAAGTCACTCTCACTTTCTTCCGATATGGACTGACAGTCATGCTCAACTGGGACTTGTGGAGGGAACACTTTAACTTTGCTTCTGTAGGTGCAGACTTTCTTGATGTTTTCTTAGCAGCTCTAGTCACTGGTCCAGAGGGGCATCTTCTAGGCTCAGACTCAATTAAGATTTGTCCAATGGGCAGTAAATGATTTCTATGCATTGTTTTTACATCTTTTGAATTATTCTCAGGCCTTACTTTGTACACTGGCAGATCATCTAGTTTGCCCACTACAATGTGAGGGAGATGGTGCCACCTGTCAGCAATCTTGTGCTTGCCATGCAGTCCCAGATTTCTTAGCAATACCCGATCTCCCTCCTGGAGTTCCTGTGCTTTCACCTTTTTATCATACCTTTCTTTGTTGGCCAGATTTCTTTTGGCAGCCATGGTTTGAGCCAGTTGATACGCATGAGTTAGCTGGGCCTTTAACTTTTGCACATACTGTAAATAGTTGTCAGCTTGAACCCCATCAGGAGAGACCCCAAACACACATCTACCGGTAGTCAAGCTTTCTTCCAAACATCAGGCGGTAGGGGAGAACCCAGTGGTATCACTTTTGGTGCAGTTATAAGCATGTACCAGGGTGCTAATTTGTTGGCTCCATCTAGGCTTGTCCTTTGAGTGCAGGGTACCCAGCATATCTAGCAAAGTGCAGTTGAAACGTCTCAGGCTGAGGATCCCCTGGGGTTGGTAAGGAGTGGTTCTGGACTTCGCACTCCCCACAGAGAAAGCATCTTTGATCAGACGACTCTCAAAGTCTCTCCCTTGATCAGAATGGATTCTTTGTGGAGCCCCATAGTGAACAAAAAAGTTTTCTACAAGTACTTTGGCCACAGTGGATGCTTTCTGGTCTTTGGTGGGGAAAGCTTGGGCATATCGCGTGAAATGGTCAGTGACCACCAGCACATTACTGATATTTCTTTGATCTGACTCCAAACTCAGAAAATCAATACAGACCAGCTCCATGGGTGCACTGGTGGTGATGTTAACAAGGGGGGCAGCCCTCTGGGGCAAAGCTTTCCTCTGTAAGCAGCGACTACAAGTTCGAATGTGTTGCTCCACATCAGCCCCCATCTTAGGCCAATAGAATCTGGATCTCACCAAGTCAAGTGTTCTGTCTATACCAAGGTGCCTCATGTGGTTGTGCAAGGACATCAGTACTGAGTCTCAAAGGCAGGGCAGCACTAGTTGTTGTTTGTTCTTGTCCCCTCTGTCTACTGTTCTCTGTATAACAGTTGATTGATCAGTTTCAACTTAGGACCTTCTTTGTATAATAGTGCAGTTCTCAAATCCGTGGAGGCGTAATTTGGACACATCTTTTCCTGCATAGAGGGCTTCTAAAGCTGCTTTGATCATGGGATCGCGGGATTGAGCCGCGAATACTGTCATTGTCCAGCTGAGGCAGTGCACCAATGTCTATTGCAGAAAAGTGGCAATAAGCAGCAGGTATGCAATTCTCAGAGGGTCCCAAGCAATCCACCATGCAGTCCACTGCGTCGCGTGGACATTTGTTCCTCCCTGTCAAACTTCCGCAGAGTGCCGAATGTCAGGTTCTGCCAATGGACCCAATCATTCTGGAGAACAGGCCTCGGGAGAGAGCATCAGCATCTATGTGGTTCAGACCTGCTCGGTACTCGAGAGCATAGTCATATGTAGATAATGCAGAAAGCCACCTATGGCCAGTGGCATCCAACTTAGCTGAGGTCTGCACATAGGTCAAAGGATTATTGTCAGTTTTACTAGTATTTTAGCCCCATACAAGTACTCATGGAATTGGTCAACAATAGCCCACTTCAAAGCTAGGAACTCTAACTTATGTACAGGATAGTTCTTTTCGGATGGGGTCAGGCTTCTACTGGCAAAGGCCACTGGTCTCAGGCCATTCTCGTGCTCTTGGTACAACACAGCCCCCAACCCTTGCAAGCTAGCATCAGTGTGCAGGACGTAAGGTTTTCTTGGATCGGCATAGGCCAGCATTGGAGCATGGGTAAGTTGATATATGATCTCATGAAAAGCAGTCTCGCCGGCCCATCGGCGCAGCGCTTGGATTTCCGCTTGCGACGCCGGCGACCTGGGTTCGGGAACGGACTCGGGTCGTCGGAGGGCCGGCCGGGGTGGAGTAGGATCGAGCGTCCGTAGACAGCTCTCCTTCTCCGGGGGGAGGGCACGGGTAGTGTGCGGTGCATGGGGACCCCTGGTGGAGACCGGGGGTTCCTACGCAGACCGCGGCTTGACAAGCTCACCGGAGGCGGGGCGGATGACATCATCATTGCACGACCCCGCCTCCCAGGAAAAACGGCAAAAGATGAGCCTGCCTGCCACCAGAATGAAGCCCGCTGCCAAGGCCTCGATATGTTCTCCAGGCCGGGCCCCCCGACCTAATCCCAGTGCCTGCGGTGCATAAGGGGGGTGCGCCGCAGGCCCCACCATGGGGGGCAAGCCACGGGGTATCGGGGGACAGCGGCCGATCTGGGGAACAGAGGCTGGCAGCCCGTGACTGGGCTGAGAATACGGTGGCAGGAGGGCTCGGGTAAAAAGCATAAATAAAAAAAAAAAAAAAAAAAAAATGAAAAGCAGTCTCACAATCAGGAGTCCAGCGGGCCCCAAATACTTCACTCGGATGAAAATACACTCTTTCAGTCTTGAGGGACGCTGACTTTTGGTATTTTTTGTGGGTTGGGGGATACCCTTGAGTAAGGTTAAGTAAAGGGCGGATCACTCTTGAAGAGTCCTTGATGAAACGCCGATAATAACCACAGAATCCCAGGAATCTTTGCAGTTCTTTAGATTTTTGGGCTGTGGCCAGGTGGTCAAGGCCTCAACTTTACTTGGGTCGGTCTCTATTCCTCGGTGGATACTATGTGTCCCACATACTTTACTGATGTTTGAAAGAATTGACACTTATCAATGGACAGTTTAAGGCCAAAGTCCTCCAGTCGGTCCAATACCTTAAATAATCTGCTCTCATGTTCCTCCAGTGAGCTGCCAAACACAATAACATCATCTAGGTATACCAGGCACTCTAGTAAGTTCATGTCCCCACTGCATGCTCCATCAATCGTTGAAAAGTGGCTGGGGCACCTGAAATCCCTTGAGGCATCCTCATGAATTCATAGAAGCTAGCGGACAGATAAAGGCTGTCTTCTCACGGTGCTCTGGGGCCACTGGGATCTGGTAGTACCCACTGCGAGATCCAGCACAGAGAACCACTTGCTCCCGCTTAGGCAGTCCAAAGCATCCTGAATGGGGCATTGTGTACTGATCAGGGATAGTCCGCCGTTTGTAGGTGCGATAATCCACACACATCCTTACTGTTCCATTCTTTTTCCTCACTACCACAATGGGGAAGCATAAGGTCTTCTGGATTCTTGTATTACACCAGCAGCTAACATCTCTTGCAGATGCCGTCTCACATCATCTATGTCAGCAGGTGCCAGAGCGTCGAGACCTCTCACGAAATGGTCTGTCATGCAGCCGGATATTGTGCTCAGCTCCTTGCACGCATCCCACATCCCATTCCTTCAAAGAAAACACCCGGTCTCTCTGGGCAAGCTTCTACTGATCCTCACTTTCCATTCAGCTGGCAGCGGGAGTCGCCAAAATCAAACAAGTCAGGCGTTACTCTGTCATTCTTCCTTGAACTCTTGCTGCTGGGTAGCACTGCAGTGTCTGCACAATGCACATTAGCCAGGATGCAACCTCTATTTATTCGAATGTCTCTTTCAGACACATTATGAACTTGGACCATTACCCTTCTGGCATAAGCATGGGCTCTAGCGGCAAAATACTAGGCTTGACCAGCAGTCCCTCTGGTAATTTTCGCATCGTGCATCCAACATTAATATTTTATTCTTAACATCCTTTCTGATACGGACCTCTCCTGTAAGTTACACTGGGCATTTGGTGCCAGGATCAGAGACTCAGGATCCTTCTTCCATACAATTCCACCGGTTCCTCTGGTTCTATTTTTCAGCATCTCTCTGTGCCTCATAGGCCTTCTTAATTAAAGCGGAACTCTTAAAGCTCTACTAGTCTTTGACCCCTGTTTTTCATAACACAACTGTGCCAGCCTTCCGAACATATGAGCATTTGTTCCAATCAACAAAGGGACACCATCATACAGTCCAGTGGGGGACACACTAAGGCTAGGGTCTCTACTTGTTCGCCACTCCAGCCACGGAGGTGGGGAAAGACAGCCAAATTCGGATATACCCGGAATAGGGGTAGGCCTTCTCACTTAACCCCCATACATGCAGTCCTTCTAATGGTTGTAAGGGTACGTCTGACAAATGCTTCTGATACCAATCCTGGAACATAATTGTCACTTGGGAGCCACTGTCTAATACAGCTCTTGTAGACACTCCATTCACCTTTACAGTGGTCTCCATGGAGGGACCCACTATTCTGGACCAGTCTGGAGAGGCGGTAGTGGGGGCCTGGGCAACTGACCTTGCCACAAAAGGACGTGAGTTAGCATTTTGGTGCCCTCACTGGATCATTTTGTGCACCTCTTAACCACTGATTTGTTCTCCGAAGCTCTCCTTGTAGCCTATATGCAACTTTGTCAGTGTCTTTTGGGACCGCATTCCCTTTTCATGTGCCCATCTTTCTCACAATTATAGCAAAACAACTTTCTGGAGTTTGAGCTGGCCGAGGCGCCACACTGGGAGCCAGGGCGGGGTATTACTAACTGGAAACCTTGGTGCCATCTCTGTCTGCGGCGTGATAAGCATTTGGAGACATCGTCAGTTCTCCACTTCCATGGTCAAGAATCGAGTTCGGAGCTGTTATCAGCAGGAGATACATGGTGGGTACCTACACCCCCATAGCAGATGCAGTCGGATATAGGTCAGGGTCTCGTGACTTGCAGGCTGGCCTTCATAAAGGGACTGTTTTTGAATTCCGGATCTCTCTCAACAGTTTGCCCCATTGTGGCATATCTTTTCCTTGTCAGAGCACTCATTTACTGCCAACTCTGCCCCTGAACTTCACCTGATGGGTCACCCTCAGTCACTGGTCGAGCTGCAGCTGTTGGTACAGGTCCCTCCCGAGGTCGCTTTTCTCAACTCCTCAGATTTCTCTCATTAACTCATCATAGGAGGGTGGATTCCAGTCGATTTGCCAGGCGTAACTGAAGCAACAGCAGTTCTGAGAAGGGCAGACTTAAGGATCCTGTCCAGCCTGGTTCGGTCCAGTTCAATCGCTGGCAAACTACCCTTTCTGAGGCATTCTTGCAGCAATTTTTCCAGCCGAGATACATACACAGACAACAACTCCCTTGGTACTGTTGTGCATCTCTTACTCTCCACCATAGGTCTTCATCAGAATCTGGGCTCCCATACATTCTCCAGGGCCTCAAGATAGGCCTGTGCAGTCACTTCAGGGTTACTGGCTCTGCTTAGCACAGATGGTAGCCAGGGCAGGACCTCGGAGGCTCTCACTAACCTCTCGCTGCTTCCGAGCATTGCCATTCTAGCACTTGGGGGCAACATAGTCTATCCAGGTCTTCAGTCATCCTCCCTTGGGGGTGGGGAGGGTGCCAGAGAAGATCCTCAACCTTCGTAAGAGTCGTGACTAATGGCAGGTGCAGAAATAGGAGTCTGCATTGGTTCAGCCACCATTACGGGTACTGGAGCGGGAGAGGGTGTTGGGGGAGGAACACCCCCAGGTGGCTAGAATAGTTTCTTCAAGTCCTCCACAGTTTTCCCTTCCCCCAGCAACCATTTAGCAAATTTCTCCTCAAAGTTTCAGATAGTGGTGGGGCTCATTCCCCCTGGTCTTTACTGTCCTTAGTTATCACTTCCTCGCAGTGAGGGCTCCTCTCTGGGGTAATGGTCTGTGGCACTTTGGAGCTATCTATGGGATCCTTAAACTCTACTAGGGCCAGGAAAGTGTGGGTGAGCAGATTAGCATGCCGACCCACCACCACAGGGTTTTGTAAACCTTCCACCTTGGAAAGTACTCCCTGCACAGTGTCCGTATTGATACCCAGGGAAAGTCCAGGATAAGCATAGCATTTGGGGTCGATCTCCTCCCAGTACACCACTCCACCAGCCGTGCACAGCCACTTCTGTCGGGTACCTATTTATTTTTTTTTTTTTTTCCTTAACAGTGGTTTGTAACATGGCCACTAGAGGACACACAATCCCAGCGGTGAGCCTCAAGATGTAACCCCAGATGGCGCTATCCCAGGGGCTACTACCCCGCCTGATTTGCTACTAACAGGTTGAGGGCCTGGATCCAATGGCGGTGCCTCCACCCAGAGGTCAGGGTTTGCAATAGTTAAACTTACTTGGTCACAGCCCTCTGGGACACTGCAACCCCCCTTTCTTCCCACTAGTGGCCCACACAATATATCAGAATGACCTTCACAGTATACACTTACCCCCAGGGCTGGTTCAGGCACTGGGACCTCCTGTAAAATAAGATACAGTACAACAATCACAGTACAATACTTTAACATAGACAAATACCTCAGGCAGTATAACTTTGCTGAAACAAGCAGCTCGGATTTATTTAGGGGGAATATAACAAGGACAGGGGGAAATCAGGTTAATTAGCTTATCACTTTACTCATCTACCTATGGCTCTGTGCACAGGCCTATCCCTACCAGTTACTGTCCCTGGGTACCCAAGCCCTAGTGGCTAGTCCAAACCGTGGCAGCTGGTAGGGGCCCTTTCCCACAGAGAAAAGAAAAACTAGTTTAAACAGTCAGCAGTACAGTGATTCCATTTGGATTCAATGTGGCAATTCAACAGGGAGCAACCCTGAATTAGTACTCACGACCTCCAAACAAGATAGGGTCCTTCAATGTCAGCAGGTCTACTCTTGAGCTCCACGAGACTCCTCACACATTTATATGGCAAACTGCAACAGGCAAAAGTCCTTTAATGGCAGCAGGATTCACTTGAGCTAACCAAGCCTCCTCACACATTTATATGGTGAACAGTAACAGGCAAAAGTCCTTTAATGGCAGCAGGATTCACTTGAGGTACACAAGCCTCTTCACACATTTATATGGTAAAACAGAAAGTACTATACCAGGCAGGCTGCTTCTCTATCCCGATCGCAATTGCTGCACAATACCGGAGAACACACAGCAGATTCAGTTCCTGACAGACCAGTGCAATTCAGCAATTTCTCCAGTCTTCTACAGGTGAGCCTGGTTTCTACTCTTCAGATATCCTTTGATTCTCTTCACAGGATCGGATTCAGTCCTAACAAGCAGTTACACAAGCTGCAGACTGGAACTCTGGGCCTTACACGCTTCCGACTAAACTGCACACTGAAAAGCACAGGGCTCCTTCCTTCTTCACTGCCAGAGCTCAACTGAAACTCCAACAGACAAAACTGGCACTTCCTTTGAGTTCCTCCCAGTTCTTGACTGGATTGGCTGTCACTCACAATAGACTGCTCCTGTTGGTCCAAAAGGCGCCAAGTCTAAACTACATCTCCCAGAGTCACTGCCCATACAATCCTCTTGTGGCTGGCTCAGATTATGAGTCCAAGTTCTGATTCGTCCAAGGCACCATTTTAGAGCTAGCTTACCCCACACTGATTGGTCCAGTTCAGCAGTTCAAAACCAGAATGGGGAACTAGGCAGACACAGTTCTGACTGCAAAGAAAGCAGGTTAGACAAACTGTAATTTCATTATTACTCTAAATGGTTTCTGGCAAACAGTTACATCTTTCAGATAGGTTCCTTTGCACTCCTAGTGACTGCAAAATGGAGTGAATTGGCAGCAGCTTGAGTGGTACTCAATCAAAGAAACACACAGTCCCCCATACAAACTAATTATGTCTGCAAGCAGACAGCTCTTAAAGAGACAGTACCAGAGGTTCTAAAAACACTCACTGATAAATGGCTTAAACGCCAAACACCATTCAGGCTTGGAGCATTCAAGCAAGCTCCTGGAAGTCTTTTGGGAACCCCCATTTGCAGGGTGGTTACACATGTATTGTTGGTTAGGTTTTTTTTCTGCTGTCACTTTCATGGGCAGTTGGTTTCGTGACACTGTGACTGTCATGTTGTATTGCAATTGGGGAGGGGGGGCCTGAGGCTTGGTCTTTAGTTACACCACACTTAATATGCAGGGCATTCTCTACTGCGCCTCCTCATGGCTGATCTTTAAGTACTTTCCTATAATGCGAAAGGGCTCAGTGGACCCATTAAGCACGCCTGAGTGTAGTAGTAGTAGTAGTCAGTTTATTATTATACAGGTAACAAAACATGTTGGTATAAAAACACCATTAGGGCAAACATCGCCCGATTTACAAGGTGGTCCTGTTTGTTCAAAAGTTTCATATTTGTACAAATAACAGTATGACATAACATACTATACAGACATTGCGACAATATAAGTACAATATGATATAATTAGGTATAGATGGCCGGCCCGCAAGCGCAGCAGTTGGATTTCTGCTTGCAATGCTGATGACTCGGGTTCGGGAATGGACCCAGAAGTTGGAGGGCTGGCCGCGGGAGAAGGATTGAGCATCCTGGGGACTGCTCACCTTCTCCAGGGGGAGGGAGGGGAAGAGCGTCTGGCGCTCTACGGCCCCCTGGCGAAGGCTGGGGGTACTGTAGCAACCAGTGCCATCAGGTTAGGGGGGGCAGAGCAGATGCTGGCCGTCATTGCACGTCCCTGCCCCCAGGGAGCAAGCATGGAAAAAAACTAGCCCCCCGGCATGACGACACGCTCTACCCTGCCATCCACTACCTCCAATGTCCACCTGGGGGGGTCCCACTCCCATGGCCCTGACCCGGGGGTAGGCCAGGGATTGCCAACAGTGTCTGTTGGCAGGGGGAGCCCCACCCGGTGGCCCCACCTAGGGGTTAGCTTGGGCATGGGGCGGTGGGCGGAGCGGGTCTGAGGATATGGGGAACTGGACAAAAAAAATTTAAAATGAGGTATATACTAAAATGTTGCAGGAGGCTTATAGGTGTGGGGCTATGCTGGTCTATTTGCAACACATCTCACTGAAGTGGAACATGCTAAGTTGAGGAGAACCTGGGAGGGAGAAGTCTACCATGACACTTATTTGGCTCATCCCCATAGAAGGGGTACTACCATACTGACTCGAAGGGACTGCCCACTTTCCAGCCAGCATTTTGAGGTAGATCCTGAGGGCCAGTTTGTCTGACGGAAAGGTTGCTTTCGAGACCAAGCCTGCACCTCCCTTAATTTATACGCCTCTAATGAAGACTGCGGAAAACAAATGTTTTTCTCAAGAAAGTGTTGTTGGAAACAGAGAGCCTAACTCCCTGTATATTATAGGCAGGGATTTTAACATGGTACCTTCTACAACTCTGGATAGAAATGATCCCCACATAGGTACCGGGAACAGAACAGGAATTTTTTTGAGCAAAATGTTATTAGAAATGGGCCTCACTGATGTGAGGAGGCACCTGCAGCCACACACGTCTATTTACACCTTTTATTCCAGCAGGCATAGACATTACTCTGGAACAGATATGTTTTTATTATTAATAGAGTGGCTCCCTCAGGTTCTAAAGTGCAATATTTTGACAATGTATTGGACCATTTGTTGGTTCTATTGCAGCTCTGCCTTACTCCCATCCCACGCAACTCCACCTGGAGAATTAATGTGGGCTGCCTTAATTCAGAATCATTTAAAGCACTGATTACTGATACTGTCCAAGAATATTTAATGTTGAATCCAAAGGGAAGTGTTTCCCCCCACCATTCATTGGGATGCTCCACAGGCTGTTGGGAAAGTGGTCATTATTCAATATTGCTCAAGGGTTCAAGGGAAACGTCCATGCCAGTAAGTCTCACGCCTCAGTGTGGGGCCCCCCTCCATCAGCGTTTTAGCCCACTGTTAAATAAATTTGGGTACATGCTTCTGAAGAAATTGTTTTTGATCTGGTTGATCCTGCCATCACTCCTGCTGGCATTTTGAATGGAGCACCTCTAGTGGTGCATCCCACAATCGCCTGCGGCTGACATCAAAGCCAGGAAGCAGTCATAACAGCATGTATAGTGTAAGCCTATGGACGGAGCTATTAACAGCTCCAGTTTGCCACTTAGTGGTCTTGGTGCTATACCATGACCAAGTATAGACTGGTAGATCGACTAAGATCGATTAAACAATATGCACTGTGGAGCGAGAACACCCACCCCTGCCCTCAAGGCAGCACTGGTGCCTGTCTAAAAGAAGTTCCCCTCCCTCAGTTGATCCCCATTTCAACAGAGACTATATCCCTGGTAGTCTTTAGTGGTACCCCTTCCCTCCCTCACCCGCTCACCAATGTAACAGTGAAGTCATCCCTGGTAGTCTAGTGGTACCCCCCTCTCTCACCTGATCCCCGCTGTAATAGTGAAGTCATTCCTGGTAGTCTAGTGGTACCCTCCTGCCTCACCCGATCCCTGCTGGAATAGTGAAATCATTCCTGGTAGGCTAATGGTACCCACTTCCTCACCCAATCCCCGTGGGAATATGAGATCATTCCTGGTAGTCTAGTAGTACCCCCCTCTCTCACCCAATCCCTGCTGGAGTAGTGAAATCATTTCTGGTAGGCTAATGGTACCCCCCTCCCTCACCCGATCCCCGTTGGAGTAGTGAGATCATTCCTGGTAGTCTAGTAGTACCCCCACTCCCTCACCCAATCCCAGATGGAATAGTGAGATCATTCCTGATAAACTAGTGGTACTCCTCTCCCTCACCCTATCCCCAGTGGAACAGTGAAATCATTCCTGGTAGACTACTGATCCCCCCAACTAGAACAGTGAAATTATTCCTGGTAGTCTAGTGGTACCCCCCTCCTTCACCCAATCCCCACTGGTATAGTGAAATCATTCCTGGTAGTCTAGTGGTACCCCGCTCCCTCACCCAATCCCCGCTGGAATAGTGAAATAATTCCTGGTAGTCTAGTGGTACAACCCCTCCCTCACCTGATCCCCGCTGGAATACCACCTTCATCTAATCCCTGCCGGAATAGTGAAATCATTCCTGGTAGTCTAGTGGTACCCCTCACCCTCACCCGATCCCTGTTATAATAGTGAAATAGTTCCTGGTATTCTAGTGGTACCCTCCTCACCCAATCCCCTGGAATAGTGAAATCATTCTTGGTAGTCTAGTGGTACTCCCACCCAATCCCTGCTGGAATAGTGAAATCATTCCTGGTAGTCTAGTGGTACCCCCTTCCTCACCCAATCCCCGCTGGAATAGTGAAATCATTCCTGGTAGTCTAGTGGTACCCCCACCCAATCCCCGCTGGAATAGTGAAATCATTCCTGGTAGTCTAGTGGTACAACCCCTCCTCACCTGATCCACGCTGGAATACCGCCTTCATCTAATCCCTGCCGGAATAGTGAAATCATTCCTGGTAGTCTAGTGGTACCCCTCACCCTCACCCGATCCCTGTTGTAATAGTGAAATAGTTCCTGGTATTCTAGTGGTATCCCTCTCCCTCCCCGATCCCTGTTGCAATAATGAAATTATCCTGGTGTCCAGTGGTCCCTCCTCCCTCCTGGTAGCCTTCCCCCCCATGCCAACACACTCCAGCAGCCGCCACTTGTCCACCACTCTCTTTCTTCTCTGGCCGCCATCTGCTCCGCACAAATCCTGTAGTGATATACAAAGCTCCACAAAGGCAAGTATAGTTAGCACCAGGTAAACAGCAGTAGCGCTAAAGTAACAAACAGCATGAAAAGGAGCGCCACCAAAGCACCCAATGCAAAAAATAGTCCACACTAGAAACAGTTCAGTTTTCTTACCATTGTATGAAAAAATTGCAGTGCACATCCACATAGAGCCAGTGGCAGAAAAAACGCCGACACACACATGTGACGTCACAGCATGCCTGACGCCAAAGACTGACGTTTCTCACTTTTTTAATTAAAACGGTAAGAAAATGGAACCGTTTCTAGTGTGGACTCTTTTCGTCGCTGGGAGCTTTGTTGGTGCTCCTTTTCATGGTATACAAAGCTGTATATCGCTATGAGACTTGTCTGACAATGACCTAATTTGGGGAAAGTTTTATTGCACATGCGTGCCAACTTAATTCATTTTCTGCAAACTATTTCTATGCCCTGTAACTTAGCCAAGTACAATGCTTTTGTCACCAAACTTGGGTGACAGCTTTCAGACCACCACCCTTACAAACACTTCTGTGATGACCCCCTAACTACTATCCAAAATGTGTGATCGGCACTTGCTCGTCAAATGCCTATTTCGGGTGTAAGCTATAAAACAGATCATCAGTCCGGAAGCTGTCACCCAAGCTTGGTGACAAAAGTACTGCATTCAGCCACATTACAGGCCACAGTAATAGGTCATGTAGGGGAGTAAAGAAATGCGTGCCCTAAGGACACCTGCAGCAGAGGGATGGCACATGTTGGGCACTGCCCTACTAAACCCCAGGCAACAACCTTCTTTTTCTCCACATGACAAACACATACAGAAATCCAAGATCCTTTGCAGCTAACAGTGACTGTTTTACTTCCTCATACAAGATTGCACTGAAGTGCACCACGCTGGTCTTCTAATCGGTTTTAATGTGTTAATTGAAGAAAAATTTAACACCTTGCAATATTTAAAGCTATGAGCAAAGGATGTGTATAAAGGTGTGAAATGAGGGTCTTTTTGCTTGGAAATTCCATTACTAAGAGGCGCGTTCACTAATTATGCAGCAACCCAGCAACTAGGCCTGCACTGGGGGAGTGGGAATTTACCCATCAACCCAGATTCTGTGTCTTTAAATGCTGCCCCTCACAAGTGATGACAAGTGGCACATTCTTAGTCAAGCGATTGTGTGTCCAATTTATACAATGTATTTTAAACTGTAAAGCTTTTAAATTAGTTTTTTTATGAAGATTTAACTGTTTCTGTTCGATTTCACTGCTCTGTTTTGAGAGCAGTAGAGATCGTTGTGATGTCACCAGGCAGTTTTCAACCTGCTCACTAACTGGACTGGTTAAGGGTGCCGCTGAGGCCTGTCTTAAAGGAATTTTCCGATGTAAGGCAGCACTCACATATTGTTGTAGCTGCCCTCATAAACAGACATTCCAACCTGGTTCGTAAAATTAACAGCTTCCCATACCTTAGTTATGTCTCTCTTAAATTTTGTTTTATAGCAGCCAGCCTGATTGATTCTGATAGCCCCGGTGATAATGACACGCCCCCTCGCTCAAGCATGTAATGACGCGTTACCAGGCAGAGCGCGGGGGTACGCCCCATTGAAATGAATGGGACTTGTTTTCTTTTACATATTTAAGCTTAGGAATGGTCAGCTAGAGATTAATGAAGGTCACCGCTTGACTAACAAGCCCCATTTATTTCAATGGGGCGCGCCCCCACGCTCTCCCTGGTCACACGTCATTATGTGCTTGAGCGTGGGGGCGTGTCATTATCACCAGGGCTATCAGAATCGATCAATCTGGCTGCTATAAAACAAAATTTACGAGGGACATAACTAAGGTATGGAAAGCTATTCGTTTTACGAACCAGGCTGGAATGACTGTCGATGAGGGCAACATAGGAGTGGTAGCTGCTCTCAGTTAAGTAGGAAAATCACTTTAAGGGGAGATGAATACCTACAAGGAAGATAAATGATTTTTCTTCATTTAGAATGCTTCAGTGGCTAAAAACTGTAAAGTTCAACCCTCTTAGTGCATAAATTACACTTCTACAAAGTACAGCATATGACAGAACCCCTACAGATAAATGCTTTATTTCAGCCACTGACACATTCTAAATGAGGGTATATCATTTATCCTCACTTTAGACAGGTCAGAAAGGCACCCTAAACCAATTGGAGAGCAGGCTAAACAATGGCTGATGACATCGCGATGGTCTCTGCTGTGTGCAACACACACCAGACGAATGAAACAGAAAGAGTTAAATCTTCAGAACACTCTCTAATTTAGAAGGTTTACAGTATCTAATACATAGTATAAAAAAGTGGGCACACCATGCTGGTGAGTGTGTGTGTGTGTGTGCACGCATGTGCGCGTGTGTGTGTGTATATATATATATGCACACACAATTGTCCTTTCATACAGCAAGTCTTTATTCGGCTCAAGGTGACCTCTGTTTTTTCAAACACAGTAGGTTTTTCATCCGGATTTAGAGTGAAAACAAAAACAAAGATTGTGTTATCTCCAAAGCACTGCCTGCCTGAATAATGCTACATGCAGAGCGTCTGTCATCAAACACCTGTCACCCCTGAGAGACAGACTGAAAGCTGAAACTGCATCTCATTATGAGACCCCATGCTTCGAAAGACCAAGAACTGGGCTGGAAGAACAACGGGGGGGGGGGGCCTGAAGCACTGATAGGACATCAGACTTGTTAATTTCAGGTTTTTTTTTTTTTTATTTCAGTAGACATAATCCACACTAGGGCTACAATATCAGAAAGCCTTAATCATAGTAACATACTAATTTAAAGAGCAGCTGATGCCTTTGGGAAAACTTTGGAAAACATAATATTCAGACACAATTAATCCTGAATTTCAATATATCTTCTATAGATTTATCCTCTTCATTATTAATTACTGAAGACATTCTCACAAAAACAAGAACGTTATACCTTAGAGTTCATCTGCCACTGTAGCTTATTCCCTACTTGAAATTATAATGCTCTATTGTGACATCACAGTCTGTTCCCATGGGAATAACTGTGCTGGCACAAGCAGGGTATTATGACATCATGTTGGGAAGAAGCAGTATGAGTTGATCAGCCTTCATGGAACACTTATCATGTTTTTTCTTCTTCTCCTCCCCAATCAGCTGTCCTTCTGAGGAGTGCCCCAGTCCGTTACCCTGAAGTCCGCCAGGACATAACTGCTGCCATCTTCCCCCAGGGCTTGCACCCTGGCGGGGTCCCCCAAGCCCTCCTGCAGAACAGATCTGGTTCTGGCAGCATACCCAGCTTTTGTGGTGCAGGGCCTGCGGGCACTCCTTATCATCCTGCCGCTGAGGTTTTTCCTCTGGTTTTCGCTCCCAGAGACGTGATGTGCAATAACATCACGGTGCATGCTATGTGCTCCCGCGCGATATGCACTGACATCTGCCATGTCTGCCAATCTGTCTTGGCACCGAGTTGCCTTTCCCTCAGCTTCCACTAGGAGCCAGGTGAGCTGCAGGCTCTGCCCACACCCCCCACCCCCGGAGTAGGAGAGTGGTCCCACAGATGCTCGATCCTCTTCCCCTGGCCAACCATCCAACAGCCCAGATTCACTTCCAAACTCAGGATGTCGGTGTCACAAGCGGTACTGCTACTGTTGTGCTGGCGGGCTGGCAGCTGTCCTGTTTTCATGCATATGATCTCAGTAATAAATAATGGAGATGTGACAAACAGAGCTAATGAGAAATATAAGCCATTTTGTGTCCAAAGATTGTTTTTCAAAGTTCTTGGGACGTCAGTGTCTCTTCAAGGTAGGAAGGTATGTGATGTCCATCATGCACGCCCCTTGCTTCATTAGCACAGATGTATTAGTATGCTGTGCAAACATGCTCTGATTCTCCACCCTCACCACTACCCAGGGCACTCTGTGATTCCTTGATAAGAAGAAAATTGTTCAGCCTTACCTTGAAACCCTGCACTATCCTCTTGTCTACTGTCTCTCTTGGTAGGCTAGTCTATTGGTTCACCACCCTCTGGGAGAAGACATGCCTCCTAATGTTACCCTTGAATTTACCACCTCTGAGCTTCAGGCTGTGCCCCCGTGTCTTGGTGGAAGACACCAAATCAACTCTGTTGCACTGTTACATCTTGCCAATACTCTTCAGTATGTGGAGGACTGAGATCAGGTCTACTCTCAGCCTCCTCTTCTCTAAGGGAAATGTGTTACGGCCTCCAGCTGCTTATCATAGTGTTCTTCACCCAGCTTTTGTACCATCAACCCAGTATGGCCCTTTCCATGATCAATGCATCTCTCTCTTACTCCACAGGTCACAAATATGTTGTATACAGCAGTCGTACTAGGATTGTGACCTGAACTCTGGAATCCATCCTGACAGCACAAAGTCAGAATTTCAATGATTCTGCTACGACTCCGTTTATAAAATCGGAACAGACTCGGGAACAGAATTTCTGATCCAGCTTCTGACCCAGCAGACAACAATCAAAACAAATACATCACCTCCTCCCACAGTTCCCCACAGCCGCACACACATAAATTTCCCCTCCCTGAAACCCCCTTACAGTACCTGGTCTGGAGGAAGTCAGCTAGGTGTGCTGGATCCCTCCGTTTCCTTCCTTGGAACTGGTGGATACAGGGCACTGGGTACTGTCCCATAGCTCTTGTCTGACCCGGAGTGCTGGTGGTGGTAGCCCAGTCATTACAGCAGCAGCTCCCTCTGTTATTTATTAGTCTAGCCCCCCCCCACGACCAGTGACTACTGCGAGATCAGTGAGACTGACCAAACTCCCAGCCCAGACGGTGACCCTGACAGTAGTACCATTGCCATTCCAATCCCATCCAACTTGTTAACCTGGCTGTTTGTTTTCGGCTGGGAGTTTGTTTCAGAGCAGGAGGTCAGGATCGAGTGTCACGAGGGTCTCAGAGCAAGATGGCGGGACTAGCGGAACTAAGGGTCAGTCAGGACTGAACCAGAAGCTTTGACTAGAAGGATAAAAGGCAGCACCCCTAACATGTCCCCACACATGTTCATGTTTCAGCACAACAATGAAATAGCACAGGAGTGGAAGAGGTGTAAGATTGGCATCTTAGGTGTTGGTAGGGTCTGCATAGGAAGCAATTAGTGGGAGACTCTGCTAGTCGACTAAGGGAAGGCACCTGTTAGCTACTATTGTTGCATTCACTGCTGGGAAGGATGGAAGGATAAGGTATGCCTAAACTGGGAATATGAGCAACAGTCCATCTACGGTAGCAATATAAGGGGATTTAAACCAGGGAATACAAGAAGTAACAAACCAAAAAAGGGAAAGATAGACATACTCTATTAGGGGTAAGGGTACATAGGTATTTCCAAGCCACGAAGGGAGACTAGCAGTTGGGAATGCTGAGACTGGTGCAGCCAGTGGCTGTGGTGTGACAGTTTTCAGAGAGACCTTCTGGGGACTGCGGTGCTGCCCCATCTGCATGCACCTCTCTGGGTTGAGGGAGGAGGTCACTAGTCTCCAGGCTGAGTTGGCTAGGATTCAGGGGACCTCTTCCCCCACCCCGGGGCCACCAGTTCCACCACTGTTACCTCATAGGATGCCAGGAAGGAGGAACGGCTAGACTGTGGTGGGCTCTGGAAGGGTGGGGGTGGTGGGTCAGAGGCACATTCCTCAACCGGTACCACAATGTAATTCTGAAGCCACTCTGGCGAGGCAGGTCTGCCAGGAGGAGGCACATGTGGTAGTGGCTGGTAAGATGTGGGAATCCTCCTTGGCAGAGACCCCAAGAATTGTAAAAGAGGACCCCAGAGAAGAAGGAAGAAACTTCTGGTGGGTACTTGATTGTGAGAGGGATACATTTGGCAATAGAGAGGGGAGTGGAGGGGAGAGGGAGGTTAGGTGCCTACATGGCATTACAGCACGGATGATGGGAATCGGATCATGACAATCACTAGGGTAGCAGGATGGGAGGTACAGCTGGATGTCACTGTCCATCTGGGGACTAATGACCTGGCTGGGGACAGGGCTGAGATGATGTAGGGTGGAGTTTTGGGAGCTGGGGAGCAGTCTTAGACATGTAGAGCACTCAGTGGCTTTTGCTGAGATGCTGCCAGTCTACAACAGGGAGAGAAGAGAGATCTCAGCACCAGGACCTTCAACTCATGGTTGAAGGAATGGTGCAAAGAGAAGGGGTATGGCTACACTGTCGATCCACCTGGTGGGATAAGGGCCTTTACAGGACCCCCCACAAGCAGGCTGAAATAGAGAGTAGAGAGAACCCAAGGAGCATGGAATCCCACAGAATGTAAATTAATATGTAACCCCCCTGCAAATGGGGGTTCCCAAAAGACTTCCAGGAGCTTGCTTGAATGCTCCAAGCCTGAATGGTGTTTGGCGTTTAAGCCATTTATCAGTGAGTGTTTTTAGAACCTCTGGTACTGTCTCTTTAAGAGCTGTCTGCTTGCAGACATAATTAGTTTGTATGGGGGACTGTGTGTTTCTTTGATTGAGTACCACTGAGCTGCTGCCAATTCACTCCATTTTGCAGTCACTAGGAGTGCAAAGGAACCTATCTGAAAGATGTAACTGTTTGCCAGAAACCATTTAGAGTAATAATGAAATTACAGTTTGTCTAACCTGCTTTCTTTGCAGTCAGAACTGTGTCTGCCTAGTTCCCCATTCTGGTTTGAACTGCTGAACTGGACCAATCAGTGTGGTAAGCTAGCTCTAAAATGGTGCCTTGGACGAATCAGAACTTGGACTCATAATCTGAGCCAGCCACAAGAGGATTGTATGGGCAGTGACTCTGGGAGATGTAGTTTAGACTTCGGCGCCTTTTTGGACCAACAGGAGCAGTCTATTGTGAGTGACAGCCAATCCAGTCAAGAACTGGGAGGAACTCAAAGGAAGTGCCCGGTTTTGTCTGTTGGAGTTTCAGTTGAGCTCTGGCAGTGAAGAAGGAAGGAGCCCTGTGCTTTTTCAGTCTGCAGTTTTAGTCGGAAACGTGTAAGGCCCAGAGTTCCGGGTCTGCAGCTTGTGTAACTGCTTGTTAGGACTGAATCTGGCCCTGTGAAGAGAATCAAAGGATATCTGAAGAGTAGAAACCAGGCTCACCCTGTAGAAGACTGGAGAAATTGCTGAATTGCACTGGTCTGTCAGGAACTGAATCTGCTGTGTGTTCTCCCGGTATTGTGCAGTAATTGCGATTGGGATAGAGAAGCAGCCTGCCTGGTATAGTACTTTCTGTTTTACCATATAAATGTGTGAAGAGGCTTGTGTACCCTCAAGTGAATCCTGCTGCCATTAAAGGACTTTTGCCTGTTACTGTTCACCATATAAATGTGTGAGGAGGCTTGGTTAGCTCAAGTGAATCCTGCTGCCATTAAAGGACTTTTGCCTGTTGCAGTTTGCCATATAAATGTGTGAGGAGTCTCGTGGAGCTCAAGAGTAGACCTGCTGACATTGAAGGACCCTATCTTGTTTGGAGGTCGTGAGTACTAATTCAGGGTCGCTCCCTGTTGAATTGCCACATTGAATCCAAATGGAATCACTGTACTGCTGACTGTTTAAACTAATTTTTCTTTTCTCTGTGGGAAGGGCCCCTACCAGCTGCCACGGTTTGGACTAGCCACTAGGGCTTGGGTACCCAAGGACAATAACTGGTAGGGATAGGCCTGTGCACAGAGCCATAGGTAGATGAGTAAAGTGATAAGCTAATTAACCTGATTTCCCCCTGTCCTTGTTATATTCCCCCTAAATAAATCCGAGCTGCTTGTTTCAGCAAAGTTATACTGCCTGAGGTATTTGTCTATGTTAAAGTATTGTACTGTGATTGTTGCACTGTATCTTATTTTACAGGAGGTCCCAGTGCCTGAACCAGCCCTGGGGGTAAGTATATACTGTGAAGGTAATTCTGATATATTGTGTGGGCCACTAGTGGGAAGAAAGGGGGGTTGCAGTGTCTCAGAGGGCTGTGACCAAGTAAGTTTAACTATTGCAAACCCTGACCTCTGGGTGGAGGCACCCGCCATTGGATCCAGGCCCCTCAACCTGTTAGTGGCATATCAGGCAGGGGTAGTAGTCCCTGGGATAGCGCCATCTAGGGGTTACATCTTGGAGGCTCACCGCTGGGATTGTGTGTCCTCTAGTGGCCATATTTACAAACCACTGTTAAGGAAAATAAATAAATAAATAAATGGGTACCCCAACAGAAGTGGCTGTGCACCGGCTGGTGGAGTGGTGTACTGGGGAGGAGAGCGACCCCCAAAATGCTATGCTTATCCTGGACATCCCCCTGGGTATCAATACGGACACTGTGCAGAGAGTACTTTCCAAGGTGGAAGGTTTACAAAACCCTGTGGTGGTGGGTCGGCATGCTAATCTGCTCACCCACACTTTCCTGGCCCTAGTAGAGTTTAAGGATCCCATAGATAGCTCCAAAGTGCCACAGACCATTACCCCAGAGGGAGCCCTCACTGCTTGGAGAGTGATAACTAAGGACAGTAAAGACCCGGGAGGGGGAATGAGCCCCCACCACTATCTGAAACTTTTGAGGAGAAATTTGCTAAATGGTTGCTGGGGGAAGGGAAAACTGTGGAGGACTTGAAGAAACTATTCTTGCCACCTGGGGGTGTTCCTCCCCCAACACCCTCTCCCGCTCCAGTACCCGTAATGGTGGCTGAACCAATGCAGACTCCTATTTCTGCACCTGCCATTAGTCACGACTCTTACCAAAGGTTGAGGATCTTCTCTGGCACCCTCCCCACCCCCAAAGGGGAGGATGACTGGGAGACCTGGATAGACTATGTTGCCCCCCAAGTGCTAGAATGGCAATGCTCGGAAGCCGAAAAGCGAAAGAGGGTTAGTGAGAGCCTCCGAGGTCCTGCCCTGGCTACCATCCGTGCTAAACGGGCCAGTAACCCTGAAGTGACTGCACAGGCCTATCTTGAGGCCCTGGAGAATGTGTATGGGAGCCCAGATTCTGATGAAGACCTATGGTGGAGAGTAAGAGATGCACAACAGTACCAAGGGGAGCTGTTGTCTGTGTATGTATCTCGGCTGGAGAAATTGTTGCAAGAATGCCTCAGAAAGGGTAGTTTGCCAGCGATTGAACTGGACCGAACCAGGCTGGACAGGATCCTTAAGTCTGCCCCTTCTCAGAACTGCTGTTGCTTCAGTTACGCCTGGCAATCGACTGGAATCCCACCCTCCTATGATGAGTTAGTGAGAGAAATTGAGGAGTTGAGAAAAGGCGCACCGGGAGGGACCTGCACCAACAGCCGCGGCTACGACCCGAGTGACTGAGGGTGACCCATCAAGTGAAGTTCAGGGGCAGAGGTTGGCAGTAAATGAGTGCTCTGACAAGGAAAAAGATATGCCACAATGGGGCGAACTGTTGAGAGAGATCCGGGAATTCAAAAACAGTCCCTTTATGAAGGCCACACCTGCAAGTACGGGCCCTGACCTATATCCGACTGCATCTGCTATGGGGTGGGGGTACCCACCCATGTATCTCCTGCTGATAACAGCTCCGAACTCGATTCCTTGACCATGGAAGAGGAGAAACTGCTGAGATGTCTCCAAATGCTTATCACGCCGCAGACAGAGATGGCACCAAGGTTTCCAGTTAGTAATACCCCCGCCCTGGCTCCCAGTGTGGCGCCTCGGCCAGCTCAAACTCCAGAAAGTATGTTTTGCTATAATTGTGGGAAAGATGGGCACATGAAAAGGGAATGCCGGTCCCCAAAAGATACTGACAAAGTTGCATATAGGCTACAAGGAGAGCTTCGGAGAACAAATCAGTGGTTAAGAGGTGCACAAATGATCCCAGTGAGGGCACCAAAAATGCTAACTCACGTCCTTTTGTGGCAAGGTCAGTTGCCCAGGCCCCCACTACCGCCTCTCCAGACTGGTCCAGAATAGTGGGTCCCTCCATGGAGACCACTGTAAAGGTGAATGGAGTGTCTACAAGAGCTGTATTAGACAGTGGCTCCCAAGTGACAATTATGTTCCAGGATTGGTATCAGAAGCATTTGTCAAACGTACTTACAACCATTAGAAGGACTGCATGTATGGGGGTTAAGTGAGAAGGCCTACCCCTATTCCGGGTATATCCGAATTTGGCTGTCTTTCCCCACCTCCGTGGCTGGAGTGGCCGAACAAGTAGAGACCCTAGCCTTAGTGTGTCCCCCCACTGGACTGTATGATGGTGTCCCTTTGTTGATTGGAACAAATGCACATATGTTCAGAAGGCTGGCACAGTTGTGTTATGAAAAACAGGGGTCAAAGACTAGTAGAGCTTTAAGAGTTCCTTTAATTAAGAAGGCCTATGAGGCACAGAGAGATGCTGAAAAATAGAACCAGAGGAACCGGTCGGAATTGTATGGAAGAAGGATCCTGAGTCTCTGATCCTGGCGCCAAATGCCCAGTGTACCTTACAGGGAGAGGTCCGTATCAGAAAGGATGTTAAGAATAAAATATTAATGTTGGATACACCAGGCGATGGAAAATTGCCAGAGGGACTGCTGGTCAAGCCTAGTATTTTGCCCGCTAGAGCCCATGCTTATGCCAGAAGGGTAATGGTCCAAGTTCATAATGTGTCTGAAAGAGACATTCGAGTAAATAGAGGTTGCATCCTGGCTAATGTGCATTGTGCAGACACTGCAGTGCTACCCAGCAGCAAGAGTTCAAGGAAGAATGACAGAGTAACGCCTGACTTGTTTGATTTCGGTGACTCCCCGCTGCCAGCTGAATGGAAAGTGAGGATCAGTGAGAAGCTTGCCCAGAGAGACCGGGTGTTTTCTTTGAAGGAATGGGATGTGGGATGCGTGCAAGGAGCTGAGCACAATATCCGGCTGCATGATGAAAGACCATTTCATGAGAGGTCTCGACGCCTGGCACCTGCTGACATAGATGATGTGAGATGGCATCTGCAAGAGATGTTAGCTGCTGGTGTAATACAAGAATCCAGAAGCCCTTATGCTTCCCCATTGTGGTAGTGAGGAAAAGAATGGAACAGTAAGGATGTGTGTGGATTATCGCACCTTAAACCGGGCGGACTATCCCTGATCAGTACACAATGCCCCGCATTCAGGATGCTTTGACTGCCTAAACGGGAGCAAGTGGTTCTCTGTGCTGGATCTCCGCAGTGGGTACTACCAGATCCCGATGGCCCCAGAGGACCATGAGAAGACAGCCTTTATCTGTCCGCTTGGCTTCTATGAATTCATGAGGATGCCTCAAGGGATTTCAGGTGCCCCAGCCACTTTTCAACGATTGATGGAGCGTGCAGTGGGGACATGAACTTACTAGAGTGCCTGGTATACCTAGATGATGTTATTGTGTTTGGCAGCTCACTGGAGGAACATGAGAGCAGATTATTTAAGGTATTGGACCGACTGGAGGACTTTGGCCTTAAACTGTCCATTGATAAGTGTCAATTCTTTCAAACATCAGTAAAGTATGTGGGGACATAGTATCCACCGAGGAATAGAGACCGACCCAAGTAAAGTTGAGGCCTTGATGACCTGGCCACAGCCCAAAAATCTAAAAAGAACTGCAAAGATTCCTGGGATTCTGTGGTTATTATCGGATGTTTCATCAAGGACTATTCAAGAGTGATCCGCCCTTTACTTAACCTTACTCAAGGGTATCCCCAACCCACAAAAATACCAAAAGTCAGCATCCTCAAAACTGAAAGAGTGTATTTTCATCCGAGTGAAGTATTTGGGGCCTGCTGGACTCCTGATTGTGAGACTGCTTTTCATGAGATCATATATCAACTTACCCATGCTCCAGTGCTGGCCTATGCCGATCCAAGAAAACCTTACGTCCTGCACACTGATGCTAGCTTGCAAGGGCTGGGGCTGTGTTGTACCAAGAGCACGAGAATGGCCTGAGACCAGTGGCCTTTGCCAGTAGAAGCCTGACCCCATCCGAAAAGAACTGTCCTGTACATAAGTTAGAGTTCCTAGCTTTGAAGTGGGCTATTGTTGACCAATTCCATGAGTACTTGTATGGGCTAAAATACTAGTAAAACTGACAATAATCCTTTGACCTATGTGCAGAACTCAGCTAGCTGGATGCCACTGGCCATAGGTGGCTTTCTGCATTATCTACATATGACTATGCTCTCGAATACCGAGCAGGTCTGAACCACATAGATGCTGATGTTTTCTCCCGAGGCCTGTTCCCCAGAATGATTGGGTCCGTTTGGCAGAACTCTGACATTCGGGCACTCTGCCGGAAGTTTGACAGGAGGAACAAATGTCCACGGACGCAGTGGACTGCATGGTGGATTGCTTGGGACCCTCTGAGAATTGCATACCTGCTGCTTATTGCCACTTTTCTGCAACAGACATTGGTGCACTGCCTCAGCTGGACAATGACAGTATTCGGCGGGCTCAATCCCGCGATCCCATGATCAAAGCAGCTTTTAGAAGCCCTCTATGCAGGAAAAGATGTGTCCAAATTACGCCCACGGATTTGAGAACTGCACTATTATACAAAGAAGGTCCTAAGTTGAAACTGATCAATAAACTGTTATACAGAGAAACAGTAGACAGAGGGGACAAGTAGACAAACAACAACTAGTGCTGCCCACTGCCTTTGAGACTCAGTACTGATGTCCTTGCACAACCACATGGGGCACCTTGTATAGACAGAACACTTGACTTGGTGAGATCCAGATTCTATTGGCCTAAGATGGGGTTGATGTGAGCAACACATTCGAACTTGTAGTCGCTGCTTACAGAGGAAAGCTTTGCCCCAAAGGGCTGCCCCTTGTTAACATCACCACCAGTGCACCCATGGAGCTGGTCTGTATTGATTTTCTGAGTTTGGAGTCAGATCAAAGAAATATCAGTAATGTGCTGGTGGTCACTGACCATTTCACGAGATATGCCCAAGCTTTCCCCACCAAAGACCAGAAAGCATCCACTGTGGCCAAAGTACTTGTAGAAAACATTTTGTTCACTATGGGCTCCACAAAGAATCCATTCTGATCAAGGAGAGACTTTGAGAGTCGTCTGATCAAAGAGATGCTTTCTCTGTGGGGAGTGCGAGAGTCCAGAACCACTCCTTACCACCCCAGGGGACCCTCAGCCTGAACGTTTCAACCGCACTTTGCTAGATATGCTAGTCACCCTGCACCCAAAGGACAAGCCTAGATGGAGCCAACAAATTAGCACCCTGGTACATGCTTATAACTGCACCAAAAGTGATGCCACTGTTCTCCCCACCGCCTGATGTTTGGAAGAGAAGCTCGACTTCACCGTAGATGTGTGTTTTGGGGTTCTCCTGATGGGGTTCAAGCTGACAACTATTTACAGTATGTGCAAAAGTTAAAGGCCCAGCTAACTCATGCGTACCAACTGGCTCAAACCATGGCTGCCAAAAGAAATCTGGCCAACAAAGAAAGTATGATAAAGGTGAAAGCACAGGAACTCCAGGAGGAGATCGGGTATTGCTAAGAAATCTGGGACTGCATGGCAAGCACAAGATTGCTGACAGATGGCACCATCTCCTCACATTGTAGTGGGCAAACTAGATGATCTGCCAGTGTACAAAGTAAGGCCTGAGAATAATTCAAAAGATGTAAAACAATGCATAGAAATCATTTACTGCCCATTGGACAAATCTTAATTGAGTCTGAGCCCCTAGAAGATGCCCCTCTGGACCAGTGACTAGAGCTGCTGCTAAGAAAAGATCAAGAAAGTCTGCACCTACAGAAGGAAAGTTAAAGTGTTCCCTCCACAAGTCCCAGTTGAGCATGACTGTCAGTCCATATCGGAAGAAAGTGAGAGTGACTTTGAATACTATCCTTCTTACGAACTGAGTCAATTGTTTCGGGGCAATCCCCTAGTCAATACTGGAGATGAAGCTGGGCCTTCTGGACTATCCAAGCCCCCAGCTTCGTCCCTGGAGCCAATGCTCCCAGAAAGTGAAGTGCAAAGCATCAGATCAGATGAAATGGAATCATTGTGCATGGTTGAACTGTTTGAGCTTTCAGGGGAGGAAAATGATGGATTGGGTCAGACTGGTGATACACCAGAATAAGAAGAGTATTTTGAGTGCCCTGACAGTCCACTGCCAGTGTCCGAAAGCTCTCCATGCGAGCCAAATGTTGTGGACTCAGAAACTGTAACTCCTGGAGCTGAAAGTGCCCCAAGTTGTAGCCTCTCTACCCATGGAGACTCCCCTGACAAGTGAGGACAATGCTGAAAATGAGGCTCAGAGTGCAGAGACTGTAACAGTTCCCCCTAGAAAGACTGGTCGAGCTGTAAAGCCTGTGGTGCACCTCAGTTATGATTCCCTGGGCCGGCCAGTGGACTTGCCTCTCAATGTTGTCCATAAAGGAGTGTATGTGTCCCCGAGCTCATTGCCCAAACTGAGCGTCAGTGCTAACTCCAAGTTACTTGTGTTGCCCTCTAAGTATGGTGCCCTTGCCCCATCCAGCCCCAAGGTAACTGACAGAAAAGGGCCCCTCTCTTCAGGTTTCATGTACAAGAGGTAATAACTTGAGTTATGGTACAATGTATGTAATACTGTGTAAAGAGTGACGTACTGCAATGTTTCAGAAATGTGTTCTTGGTAAAATGATATATTGACTGATGATTACATGTGCGAGCCTAATGCAAATGTATATGGTTGCAGTTGAAACTTATGGGGTACTTGCTTGACGCGACGCCAAGCTTTCCCAGGCCAGGAAGGTGTAACCCCCTGCAAATGGGGGTTCCCAAAAGACTTCAGAGCTTGCTTGAATGCTCCAAGCCTGAATGGTGTTTAGTTTAAGCCATTTATCAGTGAGTGTTTTAGAACCTCTGGTACTGTCTTTAAGAGCTGTCTGCTTGCAGACATAATTAGTTTGTATGGGGACTGTGTGTTTCTTTGATTGAGTACCACTCGAGCTGCTGCCAATTCACTCCATTTTGCAGTCACTAGGAGTGCAAAGGGAACCTATCTGAAAGATGTAACTGTTTGCCAGAAACCATTTAGAGTAATAATGAAATTACAGTTTGTCTAACTGCTTTCTTTGCAGTCAGAACTGTGTCTGCCTAGTTCCCATTCTGGTTTTGAACTGCTGAACTGGACCAATCAGTGTGGGTAAGCTAGCTCTAAAATGGTGCCTTGACGAATCAGAACTTGGACTCATAATCTGAGCCAGCCACAAGAGGATTGTATGGGCAGTGACTCTGGGAGATGTAGTTTAGACTTGGCACCTTTTGGACCAACAGGAGCAGTCTATTGTGAGTGAAGCCAATCCAGTCAAGAACTGGGAGGAACTCAAAGGAAGTGCCGGTTTGTCTGTTGGAGTTTCAGTTGAGCTCTGGCAGTGAAGAAGGAAGGAGCCCTGTGCTTTTTAGTCTGCAGGTTTTAGTCGGAAACGGTGTAAGGCCCAGAGTTCCGGTCTGCAGCTTGTGTAACTGCTTGTTAGGACTGAATCTGTCCTGTGAAGAGAATCAAAGGATATCTGAAGAGTAGAAACCAGGCTCACCCTGTAGAAGACTGGAGAAATTGCTGAATTGCACTCGGTCTGTCAGGCACTGAATCTGCTATGTGTTCTCCCTGCATTGTGCAGTAATTATCGGGATAGAGAAGCAGCCTGCCTGGTATAGTACTTCTGTTTTACCATATAAATGTGTGAAGAGGCTTGTGTACTTCAAGTGAATCCTGCTGCCATTAAAGGACTTTTGCCTGTTACTGTTCACCATATAAATGTGTGAGGAGGCTTGGTTAGCTCAAGTGAATCCTGCTGCCATTAAAGGACTTTTGCCTGTTGCAGTTTGCCATATAAATGTGTGAGGAGTCTCGTGGAGCTCAAGAGTAGCCCTGCTGACATTGAAGGACCCTATCTTGTTTGGAGGTCGTGAGTACTAATTCAGGGTCGCTCCTGTTGAATTGCCACACTGAATCCAAATGGAATCACTGTACTGCTGACTGTTTAAACTAATTTTTCTTTTCTCTGGGAAAGGGCCCTACCAGCTGCCACGGTTTGGACTAGCCACTAGGCTTGGGTACCCAGGGACAGTAATTGGTAGGATAGGCCTATGCACAGAGCCATAGGTAGATGAGTAAAGTGATAAGCTAATTAACCTGATTTCCCCCTGTCCTTGTTATATTCCCCCTAAATAAATCCGAGCTGCTTGTTTCAGCAAAGTTATACTGCCTGAGGTATTTGTCTATGTTAAAGTATTGTACTGTGATTGTTGCACTGTATCTTATTTTACAGGAGGTCCCAGTGCCTGAACCAGCCCTGGGGGTAAGTGTATACTGTGAAGGTAATTCTGATATATTGTGTGGGCCACTAGAGGGAAGAAAGGGGGGTTGCAGTGTCCCAGAGGGCTGTGACCAAGTAAGTTTAACTACTGCAAACCCTGACCTCTGGGTGGAGGTACCCGCCATTGGATCCAGGCCCCTCAACCTGCTAGTGGCAAATCAGGCAGAGGTAGTAGCCCCTGGGATAGCGCCATCTAGGGGTTACAAATAAGTAAGCAGGGAGGAAGAAATGAAGGGGGATGGGAATGGAAGCATAAAAAGAGAGGGTGGAGGAGGGAAGGCAAAAAGGAAAGAAGATGGTAACAAACAGAGAGTAACAAAACATGGAACGCCATGTGGGCGAATGCAAGAAGTCTAAGCAATAAGAATCCGGACCTAGAGGCCATCATGGCAGAGGCCAGCCTGGATATTGTGGCCTTTACCAAGTCATGGTGTACTGAAAACCATGACTGGGACATGGCCATACCAGGCTATACTCTGTTCAGAAAAGAGAGGGTGGGAAGGAAAGGAGAGGGTGTGGTGCTTTATGTGAGGGACAGCATAAAAGTGACGGAGATACAGGGAATACAGGGAGAGGTACTGTGGGCCACCCCAGAGACAGGGAATGGAGCCTGTATTCACAATGGCATGATCTACAGACCTCCAGCACAGTGGGGAGAATTATATATGGTACTGGTGGAAGCCACTGGCAAAATGGCAGACAAGAGAAAGGTGTTCCTGGTGGGGGAATTCAATCTGCTGAATGCAGCTAGGAGCCTCCCAGCTGCAGCTTCAGCTAGAAGCAGGGGCATCCTGGACTCCCTGCAGGAGCTGTTCCTCAGGCAACTAGTCAGTGAACCCACTCGTGATGCGGCAATACTGTACTGGGACTCATAAACAGGGACAGTGCTACAAACGTCAAGGTGGGAGGCCAGATGGAGATCAATGATAACTATACAGTGTGGTTCAATATAAACACAGCTATGCAATCGAACCACACAAAGGCAAGGGTCCTGGACTTCAGGAAAGCAGATTTCATAAAGGTGGGTGAATACCTCAGGAATGACCTGGCAAGGGTGGGCAACCTAGGTGGGATACAGGAACAGAGGACGAAGCTAAAAAGGGCCATACTGAAGGCAACAAACCATTGCATCACTCAAGCGGGCAAAAGCAAGAGGAAAAAGAGACCACTATGGTTCTCCAAAGAGGTGGCGGAAAAGGTAAAAGCTAATGTAACCCTCTTACAAATGGGGGTTCCTAAAAGCCTTCCCGGAGCTTGCCTAATGCTCCCTGCCTAACTGGTGTTCGGTGCTATGGCGCCAAAATGCAGGCAATGTGAGGCTTTTAAAGCCTGCAGTACTGCCTCTTTAAGGGCATGCCTGCTCGCAGGGTTCAGCGGGCTGGTATTGGGGACTGGTGTTTCCCTGTTCGAGTCCCGCCTGAGCCGCAGTGAAATCGCTCCCATTTGGCAGTCGCTATATGTGCAGAGCGAGCCCCTTTTGAAAGATGTAACTGTCTGGGCATAACTAGCTAGCCTGTTGATGGGATTACAGTTTGTTTAACCTTTTCCTTTTGCAGCTGAGACTGTGTGTGCTGTGCCCATCCATTTTGGACCAGGACGTTCTGAAGGGTCCAATAGGGGTAGGGGGTATCGCAAATGGAGTAACTGGTGACCAACCAGAATGAGGGCTCTCTGGGGAGCCGACGGACCAATGGGGATACTGCTGGTAACTGTGGGAAGTGAAGGCTAGACCATGGCGCCTTTTTTGCACCACTGAAAGCAGGACTAAGTGACTGGCATCTGTAGCCAGCCAATGGGATTGGGTGGCACCCGAGCAGAGAGGATGGCCCCATGCTGTCAAGGGGCAGATGCATTGTGGCTGTGAATGAGGAAGGAGCTCTGAGCTTGACAATGTACAAGCACAGCTACCTACCAGGCTCAACCTGAAGAGGACTGGAAAATCTGCTGAATCACGCTCGGTCTGTCAGGAAAGTTGAAGCTGCAGTGAGACTCCCAATAGCTGTGAGTTCGGTCGGGCCATAGGAGCAGCTGCCTGGTATGGTACCCCTCTGTTGTCTTTCATATAAATGTGTGGAGGAGTATCTGAAGTTCAGGCTCAGCCCTGTGAGTGATGCAAGAGCGCTTTTCCTTCTTGAGTTGTGAGTACTAAATCAGGGTAGCTCCCTGTTAAACGTGCTAGCCAGGGCAAGATTTTCTGGTTACTTTGCTGACTACATTAGCTGAGCCGGCTGGCTCCATCAAATCATAGTAGGAATTAAATGTTTATCTGTGTCAGGGCCCCAACCATCTGCATCGAGGAACTAGCCTTTAGGGCTTGGGTACCCATGGACAGTAACTTATAGGTTAGGCCTGTGCACAGAGCCGTAGGTGAACATTCTTATACTGTAGTGTTAAGCTAATCAACCTGATTCCCCCGGATCCTTGTTGTGTCCCCTTAAATGAATCAGATTGCTTGTTTTGCAAAAGTACACTGGCCAGTTTGTGTATTAATGGGGAAATATTGCACAGTGAATGAGGTGTAACTGTACCTTGCTTTTCAGGGGATCCCTGGAGTGAGCTGATTAGTTCAAGCCGGAGGGGGGGTAAGTGTATATGGTAAGGACACTGAAATTGAACTGTGTGGGCCACTAGTGGGAAGAAAGGGGGGTTGCAGCAACCTAGAGAGCTGTGACTGAGTCAAATCTCCCATAGTTTTAGACCCCACAACCTCCTTAGGAAGGCTGTTCCATGTGTCCACCATCCTCTCTGTGGAAAATATACTTCCTCACATTGCCCCTGAGCCGTCCAACCTCTGTCTTCAAATTGTGTCCCCTTGTTCTTGCACATCTCTTTTTCTGAAAGATGCTACCCTCTTGGACTTTGTTGATTCCCCTGAGGTACTTAAAAGTTTCTATCATGCCTCCCTTTCCCTCCTTTCCTCAAGGGTATACATATTAAGCTCCTTTAGTCTCTCCTTGTATGGCTTCTCTTGTAGATCCTGCACCATTTTAGTTGCCCTCCTCTGGACTGGCTCCATCCTGTCTATGTCTTTACGGAGATGGGGTCTGCAGAACTGGATGCAGTACTCCAGATGGGATCTCACCAACTGTCTGTACAGAGGGATAACAACTTTCTGTTTTCTGCTGGTGATGCCCCTCCCTATACATCCCGGTATCCCCCCAGCCTTCCCTACTGCCTTCTCACATTGCTTGCCAACCTTAAGGCCATCTGATACGATTACCCCCAGGTCCCTCTCCATTTTTGTTGTTATTACCTCCCCCTCACTGTGTACTCTTCCCCTGGGTTTTGTTTACAGGTTGCATTGTACTTTTGCACTGAATCCAAGCTGCCATACTACTGACCATTCCTCTAACCTTGCCAAGTCCCTTCTCATCCTTTTCACGCCTCCTTGTGTATCAACCCTATTGCAGATCTTTGTGTCATCTGCAAAGAGGCATACGTTTCCTTCCAGTCCCTCTGCAATGTCACTTATAAAGACATTAAAAAGGACTAGACCCAGTACTGAACCCCTGCAGTACCCCACTAGTAACCCCCCTTTCTTCAGAGTGGACTCTGTTTACAATTACCTTCTGTGTCCTGTTGTCCAGCCAGTGTTTTACCCAGGCTACCACCCTGAGACCCACTCCCAGGCTAGTTAATTTATTTTTTAATCTTTTGTGTGGGACTGTGTCAAAAGCCTTGCTAAAGTCTAGGTAGGCCATGTCCACAGCCCCTCCCTGGTCTACTACTTTGGTCACCCAGTCAAAGAAATTGATTAGATTTGTCTGACATGACCTTCCCGCTGTGAACCCATGCTGCCTTGGGTCCTGTGCCCCACTGGCTTCTAGGTACTCAACAATTCTTTCCTTCAGAAGCGATTCCATCACTTTCCCTACCACAGAGGTAAAACCGACATGTCTGTTGTTTCCTGCCTCTGTCTTGCTCCCACTTTTGTGAAGGGGAATCACATCCACCTTTCTCCAGCCCTCAGGTGCCACATCATCCTCCCATGATTTGTTAAAAAGGGTTGTCAGTGGTGTCACTAGTTCTCACCCTTAATTCTTTTAGATTTCTGGGGTGAATCCAATCAGGCCCATTGCTTTGTCCACCTTCAGTTTTAGGAGTTCTTTCAGAACCCTTTCTTCTGTGAAAGGAATGGGATCGACCCCCCCCATCCAGAGTGCTTCTGTTAACTGGATTAGGTACCCCCCCTCCTCTTTTGCGAATACTGAACAGAAGTATTCATTCAGTATCCCTGCTTTTTCACTGTCCCTCTCTGCCCACCCACCGTCCATTCTATTGAGCCTCACTATCCCTCCCTTTGTCTTTCTACGCTCCCTGATGTACCTATAAAAGGTTTTATCCCCCTTCTTAACCAAGTTGGCTATCTTTTCCTAAGTTTGGGCCTTTGCTATTTTGACTTCTCTTCCCGCTTCCTTCTGCCTTAAATGGTACAGTTCTCTGTCATGCTCCTTCTGTGTTTCCTTATGCTTCATCTCAAAAGACACACCATCCTCAAAGTGAAGTACATGAGGTTTAATGAAGTACTTCATAATGCAAAAGAAGAGCAACACTTGAAAAGAAAACCTGCAAAATCAGTATAGTATGCCACTCAGCAAAAAGCCCTGCTGGTTGGGGTGTTGTACTGATTTTTCTAGATATTCAGACCAGAGGGGACAAGTGATCCAGGCCTTTCAAACTGCACCTGACCATCTTCTCCTGCACCACTGCTGGCATATCAGCCCACACCTGGTAGGCAGATATGGATGCCAGGAGCATCTTTTCGGTCGTGGCTCCCAGTTCCAACTGTAACAGGGATCAGCTGTAGAATCATGATCATCACGCATGCAAGAGGATCGAGATCCTTCCCTTGGCACCAAAGCGAGAACCTCTTCCACCTGAATGTGTACATTCTATGGGTCAGCTCCTTCTAGGACATCTCCACAAATGGCGAACGCCTTCCAAGAGGTCCAAGACCTAGAACTCCAGCCACTCAGGAACCAGGCCAAGAGGTGCAGGCACTGAAGGTCCAGATCCAGGACTGTCCCCTGTTGTCTCTTCTCAGGTCGGTGTGGAAAGGCAACCTGCAAGGTGACCCTCTGCTGAGGATAAGGAGATTTTGGTACCAGAACTGTCTGGGCCAGTCTGGAGGTTTCAGGATCATCTGCTCCTTGTCCTTCTGGGCCTCATTTACGACTCTGCAAACCAAAGGGAAGGGAGGGAATGCCTACAAAAGGCCCAGGTTCCAGGGCTGAGAGATAGCATCCCCCTGCAGTGTCCTGGTCTGACGGTCTGGGGGGGGGGTGGGCACAGAACAGCCTCCATTTTCTGTGCTCTCAAGAGGCAAACAGATCCACTAGCGGGGGGGCCCCATCAGAAGAACAGCTGGTCTCCCACTTCCTGGGGCAGCGGCCACTTGTGCGATGACTCACCAACCTGACTGAGAGCGTCCGTAAGTTGGTCGTTTTTTCCCACAACATGGATCGTCAGGAGACTGGCCTGCAGGCTGTGCATTAGTAACCAAATGCAGACAGCCTCCAGACAAAAGGGAAAGGAGTGCGTTCCCCCTGCTTGTTCAGGTAGAACAGAGTGGTCATGTTGTCTGTCTGGACCTGAATGGCCTGACCCGGAATCAATGGAGTAAATTCCATCAGGGTTAAATGCACAACACAGGACTCTAGCAGGTTAATGCAGCACTGGGACTCTCAGGGTGACCAGAACACATGGACCCTGTGGTCCCTCAGGTGAGCTCACCAGCCCATCATTAGGGTGACAGACACTTCAAGTGAAAAAATGGAATTCCTTCCTCCAAATGCTGGAGACACAGCCACCACTCAATGGTGTCCCACACTGACTGGGTCACCAGGACCGGCTGGTCCAGATGACGTAGGCATTGAGATCCCTGTCAGTCCTACTCCCACTGGAGGGGGTGCATCCACCAGCAGGCCCAACTGACTACACTAATCAACACCAACATAAACCCCAGCAGTCACAGAAAATCCCAGGCTGGACATGCATGCCCAACCTGAGATGATCAGGCCTATGATGTGTTCAGCCTGATGCCCTGCCTGCAGGAAGAAGTCCAGTTCTGCACCAATTAACTTTATCAGTTATGAGGGGACCAGTTCTGTCTTGGCCAGGTTGACTAGGAGGTCCAAGTCTTAAAAGGTCTGGACTGCCAGAATCCCGGACCACACTACTGCTTCCCAGGAGACACTGGCTCAAAGCCAGTCATCCAGTTATGGGTATACCTTGACATCCCTGCACCAAGGGAAGGTGCCACCATAGTCAAGCATTTGTTGAAAACCCTCAGGGTGGACAAGATACTGAATGGCATGACCCTGAACCAATACAGCACCCCTCCACCGGGAACCTAAGGTAATGGCAGTGGGACAAGCGGACTGGGATGCAGAAGAATGCAACCTGGAGGTCCAGGAAGAAAAACCACATCCCCTGCTCCAGAGACGTTATGATCTGGGTCAAAGTGACTATATGGAATCTGTACTTCTGAACAAACTTGTTGAGGTCATACATATCCAGTATGGGGCACCAGCACCCTGTCCATTTTGGGATCACAAAAATATCTAGACACATAGCCCTGTACGGCCAGGGTGTCTGTGATCTGCCTTATGTTCCAGAAGCTGAGTGGTGTTGGCCAGGAGCATGGAAAAATTCCCCTCTGGCATCCTGGACTCCTGATGAGCTTGGAGGCAGTACAGTGAGAGAGCCTCAAAATCCACAGGCAACCCCTTGCCCACCTTTTCTAGCAACCACTTGTCCAAAATAATAGTGTCATTGTGGAAAGATGTGACACAGCCGATCCCCAACCAGGAGCTAGGACAAGGACTGGACGGGAGGGGGAATGGTACCCTGCAACCTGTCACTTTTTAACCTTAGAGGGGACTACAGTCTGTTGGATTCTAGACACACCCCTGACCCCATCCCATTTTTCATGCCCTGACTGTCCAACTGCTTCCGGCGCCAGTGCTGAAACTGCCCCTGCTGGGGTTGCTGATCAGTATGCTGCGGCTGGTACCTGTGAGGCCAGAAGGACTTTTTTTTTTGTTTTGGACACCTTCCATCCCAATGGGATAAATCCATAGAGTCCAGGATGGCACTGGAATCCTCAGAGTGAGTGGGATTGGCCTTCCATGCCACGGCCAAAGAGGCCAGTGCCCAAAAAACAGGATATCAACTAGCTGATGCTGGGTTACCGGCATGAGGGTGGACAGCCTCAGACAGGCCCTTCAGTGCACAGACACTACCATAGCCATAAAGCAAGCAGAGGAATCATCCATGTTAAAGGCTGTCTGAATCTGGTGTTTTGCCAGTATGCAGCCATTGCCTCTGATCATATGAGAAATCATCAGCTTACTGGCCAGGAGCAAAGGGAGGAGGTTCCTGACCAGCCTAAACAGGGAATGGCCAAAGTTAGCCATCATAATGACATAACTGGCCTGCCTGAGACCCAACGAGGATGCCGAGTAGTCCGTCTTGGTTGCATGATTCAACTTCTTGGATTTTTCATTGGGTAGTTTATCCATGTCCCCAGGCCTTTCAACTTCCAAAAGGCCAAATCAGACACCAGGCCCTCCACGGAGGGGTGGTCCAAGAACCCAGAAAGGCAGCGCACAGGGACTGTGTACTTGCAGACCATATGGGTGGGTGGGCACCAGGCAAGATGCCGGGTGCTGCCAAAGCTTCACAGCCAGACCCAAAATGGCCTAAGCCACAGGGAAGACGACCACTGAGGAATCATCCCCATCAAGGATGTTGCTGAACACGTATTTAGCCCACCTCTGAACCAACAAAGGGACTTCCATGGATTTGGACATGAGCTGGAGCAATGCTCCAAAGGAAAGTGAACCCAACTGGAAGGATCGACCATCCGAAGAATCTTGGTCGAACAGCTGAGTCCTGCTCGAAGTCATCAGGGACATCCTCTGAGTCTGATGGCTCTTCAAACACTACCCTGGTCCATTTCTCATGGGTGTGGACCACCCTAGAGCCTTGGGTGACCTCTAAGGACAACCAGCCATGCATGCAGGCCGGTAGAAACATAGAAACATAGACTTTGACGGCAGATAAGGACCGCTAGGCCCATCTAGTCTGCCCATTTCCCTACCTACAGGATAGGCCGCAGATCCTAGTTAACCAACAGCCTTTATCTTCCTGCCCCCCACAAGAATTGCCTTATATCTGTCCCATGCATTCTTGAATTCTCCCACAGTTTTAGACCCAACTTCCTCAGGAAGGCTGTTCCATGCATCCACTACTCCTCTCTGTGAAATAATACTTCCTCACATTGCCCCTGAACCTCCTCCTTCTATCTTTAAATTGTGTTCCCTTGTTCTTGCAAGTCTCTTTTTCTGAAAGATGCTACTCTCTTGGACTTTGTTGATTCCCTTGAGGTACTTGAAAGTTTCTATCATGTCCCCCTCCTTCTTTCCTCAAGGGTATACATATTAAGCTCCTTTAGTCTCTCCTCATACGGCTTCTCTTGCAGACCATGCACCATTTTAGTTGCCTCCTCTGGACTGCCTCTATCCTGTCTATGTCCTTGGAGATGGGGTCTCCAGAACTGGACACAGTATTCCAGATGGGGTCTCACCAACTGTCTGTACAGAGGATAACAACTTCCTGTTTTCTGCTGCTGATGCCTCTCCTATACATCCCAGTATACCCCAGCCCTCCCACTGCCTTCTCACATTGCTTGCTAACCTTAAGGTCATCTGATATGATTACCCCAGGTCCCTTTCCTGTTTTGTTGTTGTTACTACCTTCCCACCCATTGTGTATTCTTCCCTGGGTTCTTGTTTCCCAGGTGCATTATTTTGCACTTTTGCATTGAATCCTAGCTGCCATACCGCCTGACCATTCCTCCAACCTTGCCAAGTCCCTTTTCATCCTTTCCGCCTCCTTGTGTATCAACCCTGTTGCAGATCTTTGTATCATCTGCAAAAGGCATACTTCCTTCCAGTCCCTCTGCAATGTCACTGATGAAGACATTAAAAGGACTGGACCCACATTGAACCCTCCATGTACCCACTAGTAACCGCCCTTTCTTCAGAGTGGACTCCATTTACAATTACCTTCTGTGTCCTGTTGTCCAGCCAATGTTTCTCAGGTTACCACCCTGGGACCCACTCCCAGGCTGGTTAATTTGACTATCAATCTTGTGTGGGACTGTGTCAAATGCCTTGCTAAAGTCTAGGTAGGCCATGTCCACAGCCCCTCCTGGTCTACTACTTTGGTCACCCAGTCAAAGAAATCTATTAGATCTGCCTGACATGACCTTCCGCTGTGAACCCATGCTGCCTTGGATCCTGTGCTCCACTGACCTCTAGGTACTCAACTATTCTTTCCTTCAGAAGTGACTCCATCACTTTCCCTACCACAGAGGTCAGACTGACAGGTCTGTAGTTTCCTGCCTCTGTCTTGGTCCCACTTTTGTGAAGGGAATCACATCCGCCTTCCTCCAGTCCTCGGTACCACACCATCCTCCCATGATTTATTAAAAGAGTAGCCAGTGGTTTCACTAGTTCCTTTCTTAATTCTTTTAGAATTCTGGGGTGAATTCCATCAGGACCCATTGCTTTGTCCACCTTCAATTTTAGGAGTTCTTGCAGAACCCTTTCTTCTGTGAAAGGACTGGGATCGACCCCTTATCAAGAGTGCTTCTGTTAATTGGATTAGGCACTTCCCTTCTCTTTTGTGAATACTGAGCAGAAATATTCGTTCAGTATTCCTGCTTTTCACTGTCCCCTCTGCCCACCCACCGCTCATTCTATTCAGCCTCACTATCCCTCCCTTTGTCTTTTCATCGCTGATGTACCTATAAAGGTTTTATCCCTTCTTAACTGAGTTGGCTATCTTTTCCTCAGTTTGGGCCTTTGCTATTCTGACTTCCTCCTGCTTCTTTCTGCCTTAATTGGTACAGCTCTCTGTCCTGCTCCTTCTGTGTTTCCTTATACTCCGGAATGCTATCTATTTCTTCCTGACTTTCACAGCCACCTCTCTTGAGAACCATAGTGGCTTTTCTTTCATTTTGATTTGTTTATTTGCTTCACGCAGGCTTGTTAAGCCTGTGATGGCAGTTTTGATAATTCCCCATTGTTGCTCCACACCTCCTTCTAGCCTGTTTGCTAGTGCTTTTCTGAGGCACTCTCCCATCTTGCCAAAGTCAGCCCTCCTAAAGTCCAGTACCCTCACTTTTGTATGGCTTGACTCTGTAGCTGAGTTTAATGTGAACCACACTGTTTGATGGTCACTTGTCCCCAGATGGCAACCTACTTCTAGATCTGAGATCCTCTCTGGTAGCTGGGCAGGACTCTTTCCTGGTTGCCCCGGGCCATGGCTGTGGAGCAGGAGGCTCCATCATCAGTAGAGGAGAGAGGGATGCAGCTGACTGTTGGGTCACCAGCTGGGGAATGGACACCAGAATGATTGGGCCACCAGGGGTTAGCTGAGAGGGTGAGGATGGAGGAGAGGAGGGAGCGTACTGTTGGTCTAACAGCTGTTCTTCACTTTGTAAAGTCACTCCCACCGGACACCGAATCCATCCTCCTAGGTGACTTCAACATCAACTGGCCTGCGGACGATGCTGGTGCACACAGGGATACCGTTGCTGCGGCAAACCTCATACAAATGGTTGACTCACCAACCAGGAAAAATTACAGGACCGGCACCAGCACAGTCTTGGACTGGATCCTTACCAGTCACCCATCACGGATAACTAACACTAATGTCCTCCCTGGCTCTCTCAGTGACCACTCCCCTGTTAACTGCACCTGGTCAAATAAATTCATCAAACTACCACCAGAAACTATCAGCAGCAGGGTTCTACCCCATGGTCACCTTCCTCGACTCAAATCCCACCTCCTGCATCAAAACTGGTCCCCTATCTTCAATGCAACCAACGTAAACACTGCCCTTGACCACTTCATAAACATCTTAACTGTGGCCTGTGACACGTATGCTGCTATTAAGAAACACAAAGTCAAATCACTCAGTAACCCTTGGCTCACAGGTGACCTCCTCAGGATGCTAAAATCAAGAGACCACTTATGGGAGCTGGCTAGAAACTCTGGAAGGCAAAACAACATCCAAAACTACAAACATGCCTGCACCAAAACCATCTGGCAAACGAAGTCCGCCTACTACAAGCATGCCCTCACAAACTCCTGGGGCAATGGTCAGGAATTCTGGAAGAACATAAAGGAACTAAACGGGAATCCACCCCAACCCCCCACATTAATATTCAACATCAACGGAACCACAACCCTCAACCCAAAAACCATTGCGGATACCTTTAACAAAGCCTTTACCAACCTGAGCGCTGTCCCACCCCAGAACTACTTCAAAGATTGTGAAGCCCCTCTGTCCGCAATGAACACTACCCCCACCAGCTCCCCCTGCTTCTACTTCAAAGCAGTCAAGGCTCACCAAGTACGCAAATATGTTACCAAAGCCCTTGGTAAATCAAGATTCAGTAATGACTCCCTCAATCTCAAAATCCTGTCTCTCACACTTGATGAAGTATTTAGTCCTCTGACCAGAATTTTCAACCTCTCCTGCAGCCATAGCCAGTTTCTGGACAGATGGAAATCTGCCATTGTCACCCCAATTCATAAAAGTGGTGACAAAACTGCCTACGATAACTACAGACCTATCTCCCTACTACCCCCACTCTCCAAGGCACTACAACACATCGTCTCGGACCAGCTCACAGAATACCTGGATACGTACAACATCCCATGCAAGCAACAACATGGGTTCCGCAAAGGTCACAGCACCTCCACAGCCCTACTTGAATTCACTGGCGCAATCCACATCGCACTTGACTCTGGCAAACTACTAGGCTCCATCTACATTGACCTTAACTAAAGCCTTCAACACCATCAATCACCACCTCCTGCTTGTCCAGCTTCAGAACACTGGCTGTCAACTGACTCCATTGGCTGGTTTAAGAGCTACCTTGAAGAATGGTCCTAAACAGTAAGAACCGCTGATACACTCTCGGACCCTAGACCGGTCCACTCGGGAGTCCCCCAGGGCTCCATTCTGGGACTTCTCCTCTTCAGCCTATTCTTAAACTCACTACTGGACAGCTGCCCAGAACAAATAATTCTCTACGCTGACGATGCTGTGATCCTCACCTCAGACCCTGATCCAATCCAATTACAAAATAAACTTCAGCGGGCCTTCTCCTCCATCGAATCCTGGTTCCTAAATCATAAACTGCTTCTCAATCAGAAAAAAACAAGTATATGGCCTTCTGCAGCCCCCACAACAAAAACAAACAATTCCACCTCTCCATTGCAACTGAACAAGGAGCCATCCTAGAGCAAACACAATCGTTCAAGTCCCTCTGCATCACCTTTGATCCCTACCTCTCATATGCTGTCCATATCAGCAATGTTGCAAAGTCTGCCAATGCGAGGTTAGGCATATTATTCTGGCACAGGAAACACCTAACCCCAGAAGCACAATCAGTGGCCGTCCAAAGCTCCATCATCAGCATCATAGACTATGGTCTTATCATATATGGGTCTACAACTACCACTGCTCTCAAATGTATCACGACCTCCCTGAATAAGGTCTGTCGTCTCATCACTGGCTCACATTGCCATACCCACACATGTGACCTTTATTCCCAATCTGGATGGCTTCAACTGGACAAATGCATAAAATACCAAGCCTGCATCACGGCCAAGAAAATTATAATGGGGCTTGCCCCACCTGGTGTCTGTGCCCTCCTTAAGCCTAGACATAGGAACGTCACTACAAGGAGATCCAATTCCCATCTACTACATATCCCACGATGTCGCACAACCCAAGGACAAAGATCATTCACCTATCGAGTATCCAACTGGCTCAGCTCTCTTAGCAGTGACATAGCGACTGCTCCAACACTCGGCCTCTTCAAGTCCAAGCTGCGCCTCTCATTGCTTGTATCCTGAGATTGCCCATCTTAACATTTCCACCGTTCCAGCTGCACATGCCCCAGCACCCAGCACTTACAATCAATCTTTGCACCCCTAGCACTTTACCTGTCATATTCCCTCGACAAGGCCCCTTGGCTGCACTGTCTCCCACCCTCGCCCACCTCCCCCATATCTCCACTCCTGCCCCCACCCCAACCACCTCTCTACTCCCCCTACCCTCTGCACCTCCTTCCCCACTCGATCTCCTACCCTCACTCCCCCACCCCCTTCCTTGTCTTGCTCATAGCTCAAGTCTTTGTACTGGTTATTACATGTCTGTAAGTCAATGATTATATGTTTCTAACTAAAAATGATGACTGTTGCACATGCTGATGTGGAACCTTTGTAAAAAAGTCTCGGCTCAAAGGTATTGTAATCTTAGATTGAAATAAATAAATAAAAGTACAGAGGACTGCTCTTCTCTCCTGGGGAGGAGGGACATGATGCATTACTCCTATGCTGCCACTTTGAGGCATGGTGGCAGGACAGTAGGTGCATCTGAGGAGGGAACAGTTAACGCATGTCACGCGTGTGCCTCTAGATGCATGCGGAACTAGGGAACTAGGACAAAGGGGAAAGGAGAAATTGTTTAACCAGGAAAGTCACACTAAGCTGGAGCTTGTTTCCTGGTGCAATCTTGCAGCACAAGGAAGTTAAGAGACTTGCTCAGGGTCACACAGTATGCAAGTAGGGGCTGATGGGATTCAAACCCAGGTCTCCAGGTTTGCAGCTCAGTGCCCTTAACCACTACGCTATACTGCCTCTTTCACCAAAGGAAAAAAGCCTGGCTCTGGAGTGTGAAGCCAGTCCCAGCACCCAACCCACTCTACCACCGGGTCCTGCCATCTGAATTATGCACTGGGGGAAGGGAGGTCAGACCTCCCTCCCCTGGCCCTGCCACGGGGGTGGGAGTAATCCACATGGGTTTAGACAGTGTAGGTCCTGGGGGAGGTAGTTGCTGATGGGGTGGTAGTCAAGGCTGATGGTCCTACTGGAGCCATGGGTCAAGAAAGAAACAGCTTAATTGCAAAAAACAAACGCACTGTAACAATACGTCTAAACAAACATCTTTGTAAAACACTTCTTGGGGACTGCACAGTATGATCATGTGAGAATTAAAAGAAGACAGACTAGGGTGACAGGTTCCCTTTAATCACATGTACGCAGACAAAGAAAAAACTTAGACAAGAAAGACAGGGTTTTCCAGGAAAAGAACATATTCATTTTCAATTCCTTTTAATGCCATAAGGCTGTTAAAACAATCTCTGCTGAATGCCTCGATTCAGATAGCACACTCTAGGCGGATTAGGCCAAGGTGCACACTGCCAGCTAAGATTACTGTATTATCAGACAGCATTGGACAGTTAAAGTTGGCAGTAATCCAAATGCCCCAGTCCATTACTGTAAAGTCTGCACCATTTTATTTGTTTCAAGCACTTCAAGTCTCTCTCTCTCTCTCTTCCTTAAACATGTTACAACACCAGATAAGGCAGATCATTAATGAACAGCACTAGGCACACATTACAATTGTAAACCAGTGTTTCTCTTTGCATACAAAAAATTACTACAGTGGGTAAAGAGGGCACAAGAATCTTTTTAAGACTGTGTTTTCTCCTCAGACCTCATTGTTGTCGACTCCTGGGGATACACCCTGCTCAGGCTGAGGCCATTTTTAAATGGCAGCAGGGTGCTTTCTTTCCCATTTTTCCTCCCCCTCCTTTTGGCAATGCCTGTCAACCACAGCTCGCATGGTGAGCCCATAGAGAAGACCAGATTTCCCTTCCCATCCACAGGGGTCACTTTGACAACAGAACCCACCACCAACGGCCCCCTCCCCCCTTGATCAAAGTGTGACAGGGTTGAATAAGACTCTGTCCCATTTGTTATGTTATGCACAAAAGTTAAAAGCAAAGATTTGTTCTATCCTCTCCTTTTTGGTCTGTCTGTCTGATTGCACAATCAAATTTTCTTGTGAGACCTAGGAACTGATCACTCTGACAGTCTCACGATTCCCCCGCTCCTGCTATATCCCTGCCTTCACTTGTTGTTTCTTGCTGTTTCTGTCTTCCCCCTTGCTTATCTGTGGTTATGAAAATATATGCAGCTCGTTATGTGAAACTGGGTTCTCTGGTCTGAAAATGTATATTTTATTTATTTCGTTTTTGTTAACCAGGTAGGTGCACTAGACAAGAGATTTTGCCTATTTTCAGCCACGATCCGGGAGGGTTACACATCAGAAACAGCAGATACATAGTGTCCACAACAGAATACAAAACATCTAGTTGGAAAGAAAATATAGTAACACATGATAATTTAGAATACATGGCACATTCAGGAACAACAAGTAGAATATACATAGCATGAGGATAAACAGTAATCACAGTTACATAAACTTTTATAGAATTTTAAAAACAGTATAATTGACTAAAAAAATACATATACAGCAAACACTGGGGGTACATAAGTGCTGAGAGGAAGTACCGCTCTCAAGGTGGAAGATCAGTGGTAGTAGTGCAAGTGAGTGGAGACAAGCAAGAGGTAGAGCAGGAGCAGAGACCTGAGCTCATAAGGTGAGTTCTTAAACTTTTTTGAAAGGCCCGGTGAGTAGCCAATTGTTTAACATAGAGTGGAAGGGTGTTCCACATTCTGGGAGCAGATACGACAAATGCAAGTTCACCCTTCTTGGTGAGACATCGAGGCATAACAAAGGAAGCATTTTGAGTAGATCTCAGCATATAGAGCAAGTCAGGTTGTTTTAGCAGAGATACAAGGGCTCTTGGAGTACTAGTCTGGGTTAATTTATCGACCAGACAACCAGCTGTGTACAGACAATAGGAGGATGGGGTGAGCCAACTGAGAGAAGAATAGAGCTGACCGCAATGTGTTAGTTTAGGAACCGCAAGGGCGAAGCGGAAGATACTATTATAACAAGTGCTCCATTTCTGGATTACTTGCTTGCTAGCATTAAGGTAGACTATAAAGCTATAGTTGAGCCAAGGCTGAAGAATTCCCTGAGCAATGGCCAGCCTGGCTGTCAGATTTAGGGAGGATCTTACCTTGTGAGCCAGGCCAATTTTACTGTTCACTGCCTTACAAGTGGCTGCAACATGAAGATTGAAGTCCAGTGAGGGGTCAAGAGTCATCCCAAGGTATCTGAAGGATGTGACTGTATCCAGGGTTGTGCCATCAGGTCCACGAAGGGAAAGTCCCATATGACAAGCTTTTAGCCTAGGGAAAGTCCCAAAGAGCACTGACACCATTTTGCTAATGTTAAGTAGGAGCTTATTTTGTTTTAGCCAAGCTGAGAGGCAGTCAAAGTTAGATTGAAGGGAGGTGCGAACTGCCGAAATGTCATTAGCGGCAGAGTAGATAACCATATCGTCCGCATAGAAAAGAGACAAAGTCGATCTGGATGGGGGGGGGGGATTATTTATAAAGAGACAGAAAAGGAGGGGACCAAGAATAGAACCTTGGGGAACACCAACTGAGGCAGAGACAAGATCGGATGAGACGTTCCCTATTTGAACAAACTGTTGCCTACCCAGAAGGTAACTGCCAAACCAGGCTGTGGCAGAATTTGAGAAACCAAGAGAGGATAGTTTGGAGAGCAAAAGAGAGTGGTCAACCAAGTCAAAGGCCTTTGTGAGGTTGATAAAAATGGCCCCAGTGAGTTTTCCTTTGTCCATGATAGGCAGCACATCATTAGTAAATGTAATAGTGCTGTAGTTGTGCTGTGGCTAGACCTAAAGCCATGCTGGGCTGGGAATAATAGATTGTTTTTATGCAGATACTCCGTGACCTGAGTAGACACAGCCTTCTCTATGATTTTATCCAAGACAGATAAGATGGCAATTGGTCGGTAATTACTCATCATTCTAGAGTCTCCTTTCTTATGCACTGGCACAACACATGCAGTTTTCCAGATGGATGGCACCATCCTGGTGATAATAGATAAGCTGAGTATTCACACAACAGGGGCTGCAATGTCAGCAGCAATAACTTTAAGGAACTTGGGTAATAGTCCATTGGACCCAGGAGAGCCATGTTCAGAAATGGCTCTCATAAGCCTTAATACATCAATAGTCGAGACTGGTTTAACACTAAACTGGGTCGATAAAGATTCAGCAGGGTTTAAGATTTCCTCAGAGCATAAAACAGAGCTAAACAGGAAATCCGAGAGATCAGAGAAGTGAACATTAAGCGAAGTAGCAATCGTGCTTTGGTTATTGCAGTTAGCATCATTTATAGTAATTTTAGTCAGAGGTGGGGATGGGCCTTTCCTTAAAAAACTTTTAACATGGTTCCAGAAACCCCTAGTATTGCCACAGGATTTTTGAAGAAGCATATCACAGTATGCTGTTTTTGCTATTCGGATGTCTTTCTTACATGTTTTTCTCTTGGATCGGTACTTAGACCAGTTATCAGGTTGGTTAGACATTTTGGCAGTAACCCATGCTTTATCTATACTCATAATTGCTGAGAGGAGATTCTTATGCAACCAACTAGTTTTAGCGCCCCTAATTCTCCTTCTTTTGAGAGGCACATACTTGTTTTGAAGGGGGAGGAGATTTGATAGTAAGTAATCAACAGCTCTATCGACATTAGTTGTATGGTATAACAGAGACCAATCAATGCATCTTACTTCCGACAGAAGTGCTGTAATATTTAATTTTGAGAAATCCCAGAACTGTATGATCTTAGGAAGTAGCTTAGGACAGCTGGCATTCCAGACACAGAAAGTGGGTGAGTGGTCACTGATTGAGTCAGTCAAGGTACCAACTTCAAGAATTCTACTGAGACGATTAGTGACAATCCAGTCCAACTGGATTGGTGTGAACTGCTGGAAGAAATACGGGTAGGTCCAGTAACCAGCTGGGAGAGGTGAAGCTTTGCAAGAGTGTTATTATATACACCAGAGCTACCACTAGACCAGTCAAGGTTAAAATCACCAAGTAATATAATTTCTTTAATCCCCTTTAGAGAAGACAGGTGGTCAATGATTCCATCCAGGCAATAGACACATACTAGGTTTAATTTCTTTTCCCCACCAAGAGTCAATTCCACATGAAGTATTTCGCAGGAGCTGTGCATTCCGTGAAATAGTACTGAGACCTTGAGGTGATCTCTGGGTTAGAAAGTAACCCTGCCCCCCTTCGCGAGGAGGGATGATCAAATCTAACTAGGTTATATCCTGTTAATTTAACCACAGAATCAGGAATATCTAGTTTAAGTCAAGTTTCAGAGAGTCCAAGGATATCTGGGGAATACGGTTTAACCCATGCTTCAAATTCAGGGAAATTAAAGGTAATACTTCTAATATTCACATGGGCAATTTTTAGGCACCTCGATGGAAACCACTGTGGGAAAGTGATAAGATTTGCCGCATCAGTTGGACCCGGATTGGGCTCAACATCACCAAAGAGAGATATTCGAATTTTGTTAATCCAAGAAACAAGGAACAACTGAATAGGATACCTGCACTTATTTAGATCGGGAAGAGTGACACAGCTCATGTAGTACCCACGTCTGGCATGGCACATGAATTTAAGAGCCCAAGTACCAGTACTGTGAGGTCTGTCATAGGCCAAGAGATTGGAGTAATGAAAGGAATCATTATATACATTGTGCATTTGGGTGCCATGAGGAATCATATCCACCAGACCATAGAGAGAAAGCAAAAATAGGCACATTCCAACAGCAGACCTGAAAGCACCCAAGCAATTCCTTGGTGAATCCATAGTTTCAAGCTCCTTCTTGCAGAAATTGTATAGGGTAGTGTAGCAAACTTGCTGTCATAGTGGAATGTAACTACTAACGAACACCAAAGTCACCACTAGTTGTAAGACCCACCCCTAACTGCCCAATAAACCAATCAGAGAAGAACAGGGGTGGAGCCTAGGTGCACTTAAGAAAGGGAGGAGGTGGGGCATGGGTGGGTGGGTGAAAAAAATCTAGCAGGCAGGAGCTTAAACAAGGCACTCCCTGATTTATGCAAAGCTGTGCCTGAAAAAGGTGCCAGGATTTAAAATCCAAAATAACTAGTGCGCAGTGTGAATCTCCGAGTCCCATACCTTGCGATGATAGATTTCAGTGGCTTGCAGTGGGGAGCTGGGGAGGGCTATCCAGATCAAGCCCTCAGCCCCTAGAAAGGAAAGAGAACAACAGGGAAAGCATTAAATAAGAGAATCAGAGTAAGTCAGAAGCAGAGACAATGTAGGGAGGGGTTAGAAAGTAGGAGGCGGTGCCAAGGGGAGAGAGAGACAAGCAGAGCTGAAGCTGCTGCACTACAGCACCATTAACAAATCAAAGGAGAAACCCCATATATGTATATAAAGAACAGACAATTCACTTAAAAAGCCACAATACAGGGTCAGTAAATTAAATCTATTTTGTTCATCAAAAAAATCTAGCAGGTAGGAGCTTAAACAAGGAACTCCCTGATTTATGTAAAACTGTGCCTGAAAAAGGTGCCAAGATTTAAAATCTGAAATAACTAGTGCGCAGAGTGAATCTCCGAGTCCCGTACCTTGCGATGACAGATTTCGGTGGCTTGCAGCGAGGGGCTGGGGAATATATCCAGATCAAGCCCTCAGACCCTTACGATGATAGATTTTGGTGGCTTGCAGTGAGGGACTGGGCAGGGCTATACAGATCTAGCTCTCAGACCCTTGCGATGATAGATTTCGGTGGCTTGCAGCAAGGGGCTGGGGAGGGCTATCCAGATCAAGCCCCATATCGTTGAAATGATTGCAAGAAACTATTTGGAATGCAGAAGTTAACCTTGGGATGCTGTTTAACCTTGTGAAAGGATATGTGACCAGATGCATTTATTCAATCAATCTATTTACATTTATTGCATGGCTAAAATGTCTTTACAATATTAATACAAAATGACCAATGAACACAGACATTAAAATCATATCATATAATAATTACACATAATACATATCCTATACAATAAAATACAGTTCAAAAAAATTTGTTAAAGACAAGCCAGAACAACATAATACAAATTAATGGATCCTTCACATGTCAATCCAGCAATGTGGTTTACCTAATTCAATGCAAGAAGTGCACAAATGGGTGCTATATTGGGGAAACTAGCCAACCACTAAAAAAAGGATGAATCACCACTGTCACACAATAGTAAACCAGATTATCAGCACTCCAGTAGGAAACCATTTTTCCCCAACAGATAACTCTCTCCTGGATTTATCTGTCTTAATACTAAGAGGCAACTTCAGAAACACACAGACAGAAGGACATAGGAAATGAAATATATAAAACTATTTAAATCTAACATTTCTGGACTGAGTCGGGACATTGGTTTCATGACCCACTATGGTAAACTGTAATTCTTTTTTATTGTGTACTAAATCATATCTCTATTCATCACACTTTGGTTCTGTATCTTTCTATTACATTTTTTCCTCTGAGTTCTGCCTCTTCTGTTTTTTTAACCTATGCTTCACATCCTCCCTGCCTTTCTTATTAACTCCTGAGCTCAGTCCCACCTACTCCCTCTTGTTTTCACACCTCTGTTTATCTAGACCTTTGTTCTTTTGTTTCTACTAATTTCTTGATTTCCTTGCATCTATTACGCATCTTCTGACCATTCTACTCTTTCAGCCAGCCTCTGATCTCAGACCCTATCTGCATGCTTTTGTCTTCCCTTTAGCTTCCTTTGATCTACTACTGACCTGCTCCTACTATGACCCCTTCCCCGTTTCTTCTCATGTTTTTATTTTTTGCATCTTAGACTTTCATCTCTAGTCCACTTTATCACCTTCCTACTTCACTTCCTGATTTTTAATTGCTCCACAGTGGATATAAATACTGCTTGTTGCTCAGTTTTGCTATTCACCTGAAGAAGGGATCCTGTGTGGCACCGAAAGCTTGTGTATAATTCCATCTTTGTACTAGAAACTTGTTGTTCTAATAAAATCTATCAAACCTTCCATCTTCTCCTATTTCAGTGATCCAATCCCTTTAAACTGTGAGTCTGTGTGTACATGTCCACTCCCCCTCTTTGTCACTGTGTCTGCGATTTATTACTCAGCCCTTATCTAGATTTTTACGTATTTATTTTTTTTCAATCTAGGATTACAATACCTTTGAACCGAGGCTCTTTTACAAAGGTTTCACGTCAGCGTGTGCAACAGTCATCATTTTTAGTTACAAACATGCAGTTATTGACTTACAGACATGTAATAACCAGTACAAATACTTGAGCTATGAGCAAGACAAGGGAAGGAGGGGCGTGCGTAGGGGGGAAGTGAGGGTAGGAGACTGAGGGGGTAGGAGGTGTAGGGGTAGAGATGCAGGGAGGTGGTTGGGGGCAGGGGCAGGAGTGGAGATACGGGGGAGGAAGTGGGTGAGGGTGGAAGACAGTGCAGCCAGGGGGCCTTGTCGAGTATGTCAGTAGATGCTGGTGGACACTGGAATCCCAGTGTGTATGTGTGTTTTTTCAGATTGCTAAAAAATACCAGCCTAAAATCCAAGCCATTAACTCATTCCTTCCCATTTCTGTCACAGCAGGTAAAATAAACTTTAGGTGGGGCTAAAGTTCAGATTTTTCTAGCCATCAACTGTCTGTTTAATTTGCTTTATTTTATATTCTTAGTAAAGCTATAAAACATTTGTCTTACTGTAAACATACTGTATATATCCTGTTTGTAAACACTTGTTGCATCTTCTAGTAAAGAATCCATTTTTGACAGAACCAGTAACTGCTTCATTATTGAAAAGGTAACTGTTACCATTTCTGCTGGACACGATTTGCAGTCCATCTCCGAAGTACACTCTATGAATAGTTAATGTGTTGACTTTCCTGACCCTGAGCAGAAGGCAAAAGGTGGCTTCCTGGTTCCGGACAAAAAAAATCAGGTGGTAGAGAATCAGATGTCCTCAAACAAAACTGTACTGTAAGCTGGGACGGCCCAAGGGGCAGTTTTTGTCAAAGACCTCCTCAGGCTTGTCTGTCAAACTGTCAGCAGGAGGCCAGCTTGAGATGCAGTGTTCTACTTGTAAGCCTGCTCAATGAAAGAAACTGACAAGAATGCTGATACATTTTGTGAGAAACAGGATGTCTCTTAAGGAGCTCAAAATGCAGAAAGTAATTACCAGGCAAAGACTTCTTATAAAAAGAGAGCATCTTTGTTTGGCTTCACTGAGAAAATTGTAAAAACAGACCAAAATGTTTCTGCTGAGTCCATGGTGTTGAGTGGTGGTAGGCCACTATTGACCCAGTTCTGCCCTGAGCCAAGGATGTCAGGAACAGTGGCCATCAGGAAGGGTGCTAGATGTCCATCTGGATACTGTCCTTCTTGGGTGCCAGAGCTTGACATACCACTTATCCAGTGACATCTGGAGAAGACTGGTGGTGGTGTCGCTAAGCACAGACAATGTCTGCCGCCCCCCCACCACACACACAGTCTGTACACTCATTGGGGTGAAGCAGTTAGCGCTTCAGTGCTCTACTAGTAACTACAGCCCCCCTCCAACTTTCCTTTGTGATAGTCCATGTCGCAACTCAGTTACTCTCCTTCTATAATTTCACAGAAAACTTTGCTATCGTAAAGATCTTGGCATCAGCATCTTTAGTAAGTCAAAGTAATGTCAGCAACATAAGTATTTACTTGTTTGACACATAGCAGTTGGGGGCTACAGTGCCTGCCTAGCAACAGGTCCACCCCAAATTTCACCTTGGGACATGGCCTGAACACTGCCGCCCAGCTACTCCCACAACTGGCTACCCTTAAGCTAGAACCTCTCCCATGCCCCAGCTCAGTGTATGTACTGAAGCGTAGCGGTGCAGCTGCACCTTTACAGATAATGGAGTCCTCTCCAGCATCTGCCATACTTTCAGGTTGCAGACTTTTCTTTATTAAAACTAAGTATGTTATATGTGAGAAAAACACCATAACATATAAAAACTAACTGTAGGGTAAGCCTTTGGGAACGAGCCTGTATTGTTGAACGTTTTCCATAAATAATTATAATAATTAACGGAAGTTTTAGCTATTGTGAAGGCTAATCTTTTAACCTTTAACTTCTAGTTTTCAACTTTTTGGCAGTATAATTTTCTTAAAGTAGAATAGCTATGTGAATGGTTTGAAGTGTGCGATATTAGAACTACATTTTTTATAGATGAACTAAAAGGTTAAACTTTATGCACTTAGAATTGTTTTGGCAGTTCTCAGATTTTCCAACAAGTGTAGTCCTATGTAGATAGTCACTCCATCTTTGTTCTCTAAATTTTTTTTCCAAGTCTATTTGTAGCTCTCCGGGCCACAATGGGATGTATTCCCATATCAGCCCACAGCTCCCCTCTCCCATCCACACCCCTGGTACCCCCATTGCTGCCTGGTCTGGGAGGACAGTGACTTCTCCCTCATGGAGGGGTTCCCTTCAGGAAGGGACAAAGATCACCCTTTGAGCTCTGGCTGAGACTTATGTGCATTTGTTTCGGCTGTCATCGATACTGTTACACACTAATTTGGTGTACAGTTCCCCCTTCCATGATGCACCTGGAAATGATCGAAATTTGATGATCAAAGTGCCTTTCTAGGCAACTATTGTTTTAACTACATAAATCTCCAGCTCTACTACCATGCAAGTATTTGTAAACATCAGACACTGCTTATATTGTTTGTCTTTCTCCGTTTTATTTTTTTGTTGTTATTCCTTTTTCATTTTCTTCTGACCCCTCCACCAGGTCACACCTGAAGAGGACCTTCGGCTCTCCATGCCTTTGCTGGACAAAAATTCTCAAAGTAGAACTTCTGTGTGAATGGTTTTGAGCATCTGATGTTAGAAGCATAACATCTTTAAAAGAAACACCAGAGGAGTAAATATTATTTGCAAAATCACTCTTGACAATACCCCAGATTTCCTAACAAGTTTTGCACTCTGTGGACGGCTATAGTGGTACTGCCTCTAGCAATTTTTTCTACCTTGGCTGGAGTTGCTACAATGAATATTGATTCTGACTCTTCACATCCATGGACCACCTTTCTCTGTGAAATTTAACATTAAAATAAAATATGAAAAACATTAAAGACATTTGCCAAGCTGTGGAACTGCATCACATATTGTGGTGTCTTACCTGCAGGAAATGCCATCTGTGCATATCTTAATAAATATTCTTTGTTATTTTAAATGTGGAAAGGGATCAAAAATTTGCCCACAATGGATCCCTTCCACCTCTCGGTATCTGGAGCTGTCCAAGACCCCCCCACCCCAGTGCTTAGGCATGTAATGAGGTGTTCCCAGGGAGAGTGTGGGGACGCGCTCCATTAAAGTCTATGGGGGGGGCAACTTTAAGAACATTTTTATATATCGTAACAGTCATTTGGTGATTAATCAAGGACAATGGGAGACTAACAAAGGCCATGTTAGTCACCTTGACTAATCACCAAATGACCGTTACGATATATAAAAACGTTCTTAAAGCTGCCCCCCCATAGTCTTTTAATGAAGCACGTCCCTGCGTTCTCCCTGGGCACACATCATTACATGCCTGAGCGCAGGGGCGGATCTTGGGTGACTCCAGATACCAGAAAGTGGAAGGCATCTGTGGTGGGCAAATTTACGATCCCTTCCATTTTGAAAATAACGAAGAATATTTATTAAGATACAGTATGCACAGACGGCATCTCATGGAGGTAAGGCACCACAATATGTGGTGCAATTCACATTTGGAAACAGCCTGGTAGATCTCTTTGAGCTTCTGCTCCCACTTGACCCCTGGTTACATGTCCAAGCAATGTAAGGTCCCTGCCGATATTCAAACCCACTGTCTCTTGCTTGCTACCCATGTACATGCCCACTGCACAACTGAGCTGCACTGAAGTACTGTAAATGGTGGCTCCTGTGGTGCAGCAGTTAATGGGAAGGTGCCATCTCTATGGGTCCAGTCTCGTTGGTTTAAGGTCCCCCTGATTAAGACATGTTCCCTGGCACATAATTCTTGCCTGCCCAGTAAAGAAGTAAAACTTTTAAAATTACACTGCCTTTTTTTTTTCCAGAGAGCCATGGTTCCCCACAATGCCCCATGCCTCCCACAGTTCTGTTCTCCAGGTGACGTGAAGAGGTGATAAACCCAGAACCAGAAGTCACAAAGAGAAACAGATGGAAGTGTGCATTATTTTTAGTACATCAGTTCACCAAAGATACTAACGTGCCCTCTGCTCCCATTAACAAGACTGCAACGGAGCTTCCCATATTGCCACCATACCGGCTGAGCTATAGGGTAACTATATACTGTATATATATATATATATATATAAGCAAGGATTTTTCTGTCCCGCATGGTCCACGCTGAAACTGAGTTGCCAAAGCTAAACTCCTCACATCTGAAGGCTAAATTCACTAATGGTCTACTTGCTGACTCACCTCTCTTTGCTGTCTTAGATAACCAATCCCACTCTGATTGCAGCTGCCAAGAAAATTGGGGTCACTCCCTACTAAAAATAATGTGCACTGCCGCCTGTTTCCCTCGGTGACGTATGGGTCTGTCGCTTCTTCACGTCACCGGGAGAACAGAACTGTGGGTAGCATGGGGAATTATAGGGAAACATGGCGCTCAGATTAAAAGAAATGTCAGTGTAATTTTAAAAGCTTAATTTCTTTACTGGGCAGGCAAAATTATGTCCCAAGGAAGATGTCTTAAGGGGAGGGGCATAAAACAGCAACACTGGACCCACACACACACACAGAACGCAAGAAAGCCAAGTTACCCAAGTCTACATTCAAGACAGTTTTACTGAGATAAAATTAGGGCTGAGCGGGTTGGATTTGCTGCAATCCGAGCCACCCCAAATATACTGTAGCTTGGTAAATCTGAGCAGAAATTAAGCCGGCCACAGATGGCTTGGATCGGCTCAGATTATAGGGAATACTATGTAAAACAATGCTCACACACTATTGCCTGCTCTCTCACTGTTACACACAGTCAGTTTCTCCACCTGGTGCATGGTGGTGACAGAAGGACGATGTGCTGCTGGCTGCTTCTGCGAAATAAGACAACACAGGAGAAAGATTTAAAAAAATAATACAAAAAAGAGGAAGGGGGACATATTTTACAAGGGCCAGGGACAGTGACTAAAAGGAAAAGCTTTCTGGTGGTGGTGGGGCGCAGAAAACAAGATGGGAGGAAAAGTGAAAGTAAAGGCCAGGCCCGAACTGTAAGGTGGCAACGGAATGAACTAAAGTGTTATAGGGTTGAATAAGACCCTGTCCCATCTGTTATGTAGAAAGAGCTAAATGCAAGGAACTGTTCTATTCTCTTCTGTTCTGTCGCTTGTCTGTCTGACTGCGCAGTCAAATTTTCTTGTGAGACCTAGGAACTCTCACTTCGACAGTCTCGCTATTCCCCCCTCTCCTGCTATCTCTCTGCTTTCACTTGCTGTTTCTATCTTTTCTTCCATCTTGCGTATCTGAAGTTACAAAATGTGTGTGAATCTTTATGTGAAAGTGGGATCCCTAGGTTTGAAAATGTATATGGTTACATTGTTGAAATGATTGCAAAAAGCTATTTGGAGCTCAAGGGTTAACATGAGAAGCTTGTTTGCAAACTTTTATAGTGCTATCAACAATAGGTCAGTTCTAGGACAACATGTACTGTTTTGTTGCACCTGCAAGGAAGGAAACTGACAAGAACATTTTCTGAAAACCAGGATGTCTTCTTAAAGAGTTCCCAGACAAAGACTTGTTAAAAGAGCAGCAATACTTTTGCTAGAGAGAGAGGGGGAGACTGAAACTTGGAATTAGACATACCCTCATATGAAGGACTTTGTTTTCTATGTTTGTACTGCCTTTGTAAATAGATATACTGAACACATTTTTATTTTTTATTTTGCTGTTATTAATAATAAAACACTCACTGCAAATTTTACAACTGCTTCTGGCCATCCTATGCTTCCTGACCAGTGCCTCGACGACAGATGGTGTCAGCCTAAGTGGGATTTACACCATGCATACTCTAAGCCAGGAGTTTTGTACGTGGGTACTAGACCCGGTGCCAGGGAAGCAAAGCAGAAAGGTATGGGTTCTGCAGCAGCAAGCCCAGGACCAGAAATACGGCAGCCACATTAGCAGAGACAGAAGTTCAAGCTGAGACTGTACAGCCAGCATCAGTGATGGAAAAAAGAACAGGCAGTGAAAGAACCTGAAAGCCTTTCTGCCTTCTTCAAAAGGTGGGCTATACAACAAAGAGAGACAGAGAAGCAGAGAAAAGAAGAGATGCAATGACAGGAGCAGCGGAGAAAAGAAGAGATGCAGTGACAGGAGCAGCAGAGAAAAGAAGAGATGCAGTGACTGGAGCAGTGATGGCTGGATGCCTTGCAAGTTATCAAAGCTGGAGGATCTGGCACTGGTCCTGCACAGCAACAAAACACCAACAACTTAAAGGACCTTAAACTTACAAAGCTGTGTCCCTCAGACGATACTGAAGAATACCTGACAACTTTTGAAAGGGTTGCTGCAGCCTGTCAGTGGCCAAAGCAGCAATGGGCAATTGGACTGGTACCTTACCTGACAGGTAAAGCCCAACTTGCCTACAGCAACATGGACACTGCACAGTCGGAAAAATATGACCTGGTGAAAAGAGAAATCCTAAAAAGATACATCTCAGGAGAGACCTATAGGCAAAAATTCCAGCCCCTGAAGTACAACTCAGTCGACAATCCTCAAGAAGCCTTCACCCGACTCAGAGAACTCTTTATTCAATGGCTCCAACCAGAGAGCAAGACAGTCCCACAGATCATTGACACATTTGCAATGGAGCAATTCATCAACATCCTGCCTATAGACGCTTAATATGTATACCCTCGAGGAAAGGGGGGGACATGATACAAAGTTTTAAGTACCTCAAGGGAATTAACAAAGTCCAAGAGGGTTGCATCTTTCAGAAAAAGAGATGTGCAAGAACAAGGGAGCACAATTTGAAGATAGAGGGGGGAACGGCTCAGAGGTAATGTTAGAAAGTATTTTTTCACAGAGAGGGTTGTGGATGCATAGAACAGCCTTCCTGAGGAGGTTGTGGAGTCAAGAACAGTGGGAGAATTCAAGAATGCATGTGACAGACATAAAGCTATTCTAGTGGGGGGTAGGAGGAAGTAATCTGTTGGTTAACTAGAATCTGAAGCTTCTCCATCAGGTAGGGAAATGGGCAGACTAGGTGGGCCAAGTGGTCCTTATCTGCTGTCAAATTCTATGTTTCTGTGTACAGCTTTGGATAAAAGAACACTGACCAGAAAGTGGGGAAAAGGCCGTTTCTTTGGCCAAGGACTATCAGATGGCCAGACAGACCATGCAGCAGCGAAGTAACAGCCACAGAGTAGTAAGATACACTTTTTCCTAATCTAACTCCAAATCAGATAAAAACTGTGGTGGGGGTAACAAGTCTGCACCCAAATACTTTATTTGCTATAACTGTAACAAGCCAGGCCATATCGCAAGAAACTGCCATAAAAATAAGGAGGGTACCGCTGCAGCAGATTTGGCCTTAGCAAACTGGGGCAAGCACTTAACAGATGTCAAGGTGGGAGATAAGACTGTAAGGGGACTTATTGATTTGGGAAGCAGACAGACCCTAGTGCATGCTGAAGTGCTGGGAAAACACTATGAAAAAGGACCAGGTACTGGTGTCATCTGCATCCACAGGGACATGAGATACTATCCCACAACACAAGTGACACCGAATATTAATGGTGTGTCGCACCAAATGAAAGTGAGGGTAGTACCCAAGTTACCTGTACCTGTGATTATTGGAAATGACTGTCCAGGATTTACTGAGTTAATCTCAGAGGAACTGAAACCTGCAGTTTCAACAGCAGTGGTAACAACAGCACAGACAAAGAAAATCTTAGATAGTGGAGACACTTTTCCTTTTGGTGACTTTGATGCAGACTTGTTGAGCCCAGCTCCAAGATCCAGAAGTCTAGGAAAATAAGAAGACACCTAAAACAACAGTGGAAACAAAAGACTGATGGACATAAGGGATTAAAATATGAAAATGCTGAAACTAGACTGATAACTAATTGTAATTTTGTTTTAGAGCAAACTAATGATACTTCTCTCCAAGGTTATTTTAAGCAGCTAGAAGTGAAACAAAAACAGGGTGAACCAATGTTTAAAAAATGTAACGGGTTACTGTACCAAGTTTACATTAAACCTCAGACACAGGCACAGACAGAACAATTGGTTATATCACAGTGTCAGGCTGAGCAAAAGTGGTCAAGCATGTAATAGTGACAGGGAATGCTTGCCCTATTAGACAAAAGACATACAGATAGCCAAGGAAATACAAAACATGAAAGAGTTGGGTATCACAGAAGCGGCAAGAAGTGGTCATCCCCATTGTTCATTGTAAATAAAAAAAAGAGGAGGGTTGTAAGAATCTGTCTTGATTTTAGGAAACTTAATCAAGTATCCAAATTTGACAGTTATCCTAGGCCAAGGATAGATGGTCTGGGGGACAAATTGGGAGGTGCCAAGTACATCAGTATCCTCAATCTCACCAAGGGTCACTGGCAGATTCCCCTAGCTGAAGAATCCAGAGACAAAACTGCATTTGCCACTCCTGTTGGATTCTATCAGTTCACCACCATGACGTTTGGTTTACATGGTGCACCTGCTACATTCCAGCAGTACATGGATGTAATTGTAGCTACTCACACTGGTTATCACGCTGATTATTGTGCTACTTACCTGGATGATGTTGTGGTGTACAGTACAGACTGGAAAAGCCACCTGGAACACCTACAAGCAGTTATCCAAGCTATCAAAAATGCAGGTCTCACCATTAATCCTACCAAATGTGCACTGGGCATGCAGGAAACCAGATATCTGGGATATGTTTTGGGAAATGGAGAAGCAAAGCCAGGATTTCTAAGATAGAAGCTGTAGCTAACAGTCCCATCCCCAAACCAAAAAAACATGTCAGGTAATTTTTAGTGCTGGTTGGTTATTATCGGAGATTTGTTGCCAACTTTGCCCAGCTAGCTAATCCCCTAACTGAACTCATGAAGAAATGGTTCCCAAATAATGCGAAGTGGACCCCACAGTGTGATTAAATTTTTCAAGTCATTAAGGCTGTATTATGTTCACCCTCTGTTTTAAGAAGCCCAGACTTTGAGAAACCATTTTTGTTACAGACAGATGCATCAGAGGCAGGCCTAGGTGCAGTCCAGAGTTAAAATATAGATGGGAAGGAACATCCATCCTATTCTATATATCAGTAGAAAGTTGCACGACAGAGAAAAAAGGTACTCCACCATTGAAAAAGAATGTTTAGCTGCAAAGTGGGCCATGGAGTCCCTTAAGTTTTATTCGCTAGGAGCTGACTTTGGACTTCTAACTGATCATAATCCTCTCTGCTGGCTTAACCAAATGAAGGATAAAAATTCCAGAATCACAAGGTGGTACCTGGCACTACAGCCATTTAAATTCAGGGTGACATACAAATCCAGAAAAGAGAATGTCAATGCTGATTTTCTGTCAAGATATGGATCAGGAATTGAGAATTGGAAAGGTTGAAAAAAATGTGTGAGTTTAAAATTCACTGTTTGCTGTACTGGTTGTTATGGAGAAAAGGGATACTGCATATGCTGACAACTGTAAAGATGATAAGCTAATGAAGAATTTAAAGAAAGTTTCCCTCTTAAAGAGGGGAGTATGTGACAGGGTTGAATAAGACCCTGTCCCATTAGTTATGCAGAAAGAGCTAAACACAAGGATCTGTTCTATTATCTTCTGTTCTGTCTCTTGTCTGTCTGACTGCGCAGTCAAATTTTCTTGTGAGACCTAGAAACTGGCCACTCTGTTGGTCTCGCTATCCCCCCCCGCTATCTCTCTGCCTTCACTTGCTGTTTCTATCTTTTCTTCACCCTTGCGTATCTGAAGTTATAAAATATGTGTGCATCTTTATGTGAAAGTGGGATCTCTTGGTTTGAAAATGTATGTGGTTATATTGTTGAAATTATTGCAAAAAGCTATTTGGAGCTCAGAGGGTTAACCTGAGATGCTGGTTTGCAAACCTTTGCAGAGCTGTCAACAAGAGGTCAGTTCTGGGACACCATGTACTGTTTTGTTGCACCTGCAAGGAAGGAAACTGACAAGAACAGTTTTTGAAAAACAGGATGTCTTCTTAATGAGTTCCCAGACAAAGACTTATAAAAGAAGCAGCAATACTTTTGTTAGAGAGAGGGAGACTGAGTGTCACAGCATGTGGGAATAAACTTCAGATGAGTCAAATTTACAAGTTTAAAACCCACCGTGGTGTGATATTTATTTTTTCAAAAGTTAGAAAAATAATACATGAAAACAAAAAAGAAAAGATTGCAAAGAAAATCACTACTTAACATCAGTAGTTTCTCATATCATACAATCCTGGATCTTAGAGCTCCTAAGACCCTTCTCATCTGCATTCAACAGCTTGTCTACAGTAGCACCTCTATCATTCACTCTCAAGACTGAACTCTACTAGACTGAACTGAAGTGAACTCAGTGAAGATGTTTTATATCTTTTTGGTAGGGTCACCTGATTAAGCCCTTTCTATTTTCATGTCTGAACATGCTGTTTTAAAACTAAGGGAGTTTGTTTATTGCAGGGGACTTTCTGGTTCAATTAAAGGAACAGTGTATATCTCCACAGATACTGACTCTATCTCTGATTCATAATGATTAAGCATTTTTATAAAGCATATCACAGTTTTTTTGTTTAGCTTCATACGGTAACTGGTTTATAATGTGAATTTATGAAAATACCTTAAGGATTTCTTACAACTGTACTAATCATGAAATTATTTTTGTTTTACATGGCTTCTGAATCCTTTTTATTTAAAAAGGCTTTATTAACTGTGTTTATTCCTGCTTTTTAAAATAGCCTTCATGTTTATTTTACACAAAATGCACTTATGTACTTTACACAACACCTCTCCGGGTGTTTGTCATCATTCAAGGGACTGGATGGATGGAAGTGGAAAAAGAATGAAAAGAGAGAACTAGTAGGAGGTTTAGTAGGGATAGTAAAGAGCTATGCTAGCTGGCCAACCTAGGGTAGGGGAAAAAAGAAGAAAAGCAAAGAGAAAAGTGTTAACTGTTGCTCAACGGAAGTTTTGGTAGCTAGGAAATAAGGAGTTAGAAAAGTGGTCCATCAGTCACAGCTGAGGATGTAGCCTAACTCCGCCATACTGAGAGACTGAAACTTGGAATTAGACATGCCCTCAGATGAAGGACTTTAGTTTCTCTGTTTGTACTGTCTTTGTAAACAGTTATACTGAACACATTTTAATTTTTTATTTTGCTGTTATTAATAGTAATAAAACACTCATTGTGAATTTACAACTGCTCCTGGTCATCCTATGTTTCCTGACCTGTGCCTCGATGACACAAAGGAGAAAGAAAAATCGAAAAACAATTACTTACAAAACAAAGAAAAATATTTAAAAAAGAAAAATAATTACTTAACAAAAAAACAGACATTTTACAAAAAAAGAAAAAAAAAATACTATTTCAGGCAGGGAAGTGGACTAGAAAAAAAGGAAAAGCTCCAGCAGCTTGGGGTTGGGGGGACTGCAGAAAAGAAGGGGGCCTAAATTTAGGAATCGTGAAAGTAAAGGCCCCTAACTGAAAGACATGAACTATTAAGAAAAAGATTAGTTTTATTTTAAAAGACATTTAAGAGCAACTATCATGCCCTTTATCAAATTTCCCTCCAAGCAACATAAAGAAGTTTTACCTGCCCCCAAATCAAATGCTGCTAATTTTTCCTTTTGTAACTGCCCCTATTCAGGAAGGGAAGGGATAGTATTTGGGCTCTGTGGAGCTGAGCCGACCCCTTCCACTTCCTGGTACCTCTGCAGACCGCGTTCCACCCCATGCTACCACATTTTGTGAAGTCACTTTTTAAAGTTACATTTTCATACTTTAGATGGCCATTTGGAACAAATCATGGCCACCACTTTAACATTTTAAGCGGTGGCCATGATTTGTTCCAAATGGCCATCTAAAGTACGTAAAATTTAACTTTCAAAAATAGCCTCATTCAGGTCTATGGAGCACGCCTCCATATATCGTGACTTCACAAAATGTGTGGTAAAGTGGGGCAGATTGAGGCGGACCGCAGTCTGCAGAGGTATCAGGAAGTGGAAGGGGTCAGCATGGCGTGGCTCCACGGAGCCCAACTACGATCCCTTCCCTTCCTAAATAGGGGCAGTTACAAAACGAAAAATTGGCAGCATTTGATTTGGGGGCAGGTAAGGCTTATTTATGCTTCTTGAAGGCAGCACCAAGAAAGTTGTTCTTCAAGGGCTTGAAAGGGGAGCTAGAAATGAAAAAAAAAAAAAAGCTTCTGCAACTGGGCAGAAAACAGTAAAGAATGGAGGTGAGGAAAAGTGAAAGTGTACCATACTGAAAGACATAACTAACAAAAAGATTGCTCAAAGAGGGAGTGACTACATAGAGAACTAGAAAAAAAAAAAGCATCTGCAACAGGGGGGATACAGAAAAGAAGGAAGGGGAGGATAAGTGAAAGTAAGTCGAACAGGAAAGGAGTGGCAAAAAAAATTAATAAAAGATTACTTTAACAGACATTTTAGGAGGATGGTAGCAAGCAACTTAAGTGCCCTGGTGTGGGCAGTCGTTTCAGCCAGTCAGTGATGACTGAAGCCTCCCTCTTTAGGGTGACTTTTTACACCCCAAAAGTGACAAGTTAAAGAAACACAAGTGAGAGTGTCCTAGTCAATGGACGATTGGCTTTGTGCCAGTGAGGGGATAATGGAGGCATTTTGGGGGGGATGACTTTGCCTGAGATTCAATGTTGGGGAATAAACTCCTCCCACTACTCCAATAAAAGATAGCCTCTCCCAGCAATCTACACTCAGAGTGTTTCGAGCTCCCACCATCCTCCCCACCTCCTCCGGCACTCATCTCACCATTTGTGCTGGGCCTTCTATTCCCTATCTCTGCCCAGCTCCTCTACTGAGGGTGGGAACTGAGAAAGGCCAAAGCTAAGTATACACAAGCACCATACGCTATTCACCAAACATTGAATTTTAATTGAATTACTGCCAGCAGCACTAAATAATATCGGCTCAGAATACAGAAGTGCCTGGTGCGGACAGCAGGTACAGTAGACTCTGCCAATGGTTGACGACTGGAGCCTCTTTTTTTGGGGTGACTTTTTTTAAGCCCCAAAATTGCCAAGTTACAGAAACACAAATGAGTATGCCCTAGTCCAGGCAGAAACAACCTACCATGGGGGGTCAGGGAATGGATAAAGGGGGGAGAATGAGGCAGGGGACACAAGGAGGAGAAATCTCAAGAATACATTAGAGTAAAAACTTCAACAAGTAGCTGCTCTGCTGTGGCAGATATGTTGCACCAAGCACAAAATATACCATCTCCACTTCAGGATTCTGCGTCCTCCATACAGTCACCAAGCACTTCCAAAAATAAGGGGGAAAAATCTACCAACACAAAGAGTACAATAAAAAAACCTGTACAAGAGTGAATGACTCTGTGGCACCTGCCTGTAAGAGAGGCAAAGGCAGTACTAGAGCAGGCTATGGCATTGAAAAAAAAAACATATTCGTACATGTCCGTTGTTTTGCTCATACCCTGAACTCGGTAGTGCATGATTTTCTCAAGGAAGACCAAAATATACAGAATATGCTTGCTGTTACCCCAAAAATCAGTGGTCATTTTAAAAAATACAAAGTTCTTGTTTACCCTTGTAACTTCAAGGAACTGCTTTTTGACTTCAATCTTAGGATGTATAACCTATTTTGTGTTCCTTGTATTCATGTGTTTTTTGTATTTTTCTGTTCCAAGTTTGACCCTACATGTTTGTACTTCTGTTTCTTGACACGAACCTTTGAAAAAGTGCCCTGGGCTCAAAGGTATTTTAACCCAAAATGTGAAATAAAGAAATAAGCCCATATGAGCCTTTCTAACTCCAGTAAGATGTGAGGTATCAGAGTACGCATAAGTGAAAGTAGTTGGTTTCTACAGAAAAGGTATCATAACTGATCATTCCAGTAACAATATCTAAATACATGATAAATCCCAAAAGAGAAAAGATAAATTGATTTTTACATTTATTTCTCTAATCTCGACCATGGGCAATCATGAAAAATCAGGATGACAAGAGATCCTCATTAATCATAATCACCATCTCCATAACTTCATGGTTTTTGATTGGTGGCCATTTAACGTTGAATGGTTAATTATTGTTAATGATGATCACAATGGTGGTTTTTGAAGCTTAAACATGATCTCTGAACATAACTGGATAATTAACATTCTTGATACATCATTAAAAAATCATCATGTTTTTGGCTAGGTATACCTCTCAGTAAAATGTAGAAAACTGACTTGCTGCTTGCTGTGGTGTTAGAGAATAGATTTCCATCCAGCTCCGAACTGTTTACTTGTGCAGATCTGAACAGTCTCACTTGTGTTTCTTAGCTTGACCTGGACACCTTCACTTGTGTTTCTTAAATTGGCTTTGCCAACTGTAGTAGGGGAAGGATACAATTATCCAAGCTCACCTGTTGTAATTGCACATTTTTTTACACCTAAACCAGTGTTTCATTGAATATAGCCCAATTCCAAATCCTGAAACAAATCCAAATTAAAAAAGGGGAATTAGTAAATCCAACAGCAAATCCAAATCCACCCCTGGATTTGCTCAGCCCTAGATAAAATATTACTAAAGTAACTTACCTCCCTAAGAGAAAATGTATTTCTGATATCTGTGCCATTATCATAATATGGTTTCCAATTCAGATCAATAAAACAGATTATTATTCAAATCCTGCTAACATTTTTTCTCCAATTGTTTAACCAGGTGTTGCACTTACTGTTTTGTGCAAATATGCATGCCCCGGACTCAAATAGGTTTATCAGATCACCCAGTTCCTGGGGGTGTACGGTACCATAATCATTAGACTATGCGGTTTCAAGAAAATGTTAGTATGGCACAGTTGTTGAGGGGAGCACACCATCAGTGCATATGTAAGAGACTCAACAAAATCACCAACACAAACATTATTAGCACCAGCAAACTCTTGTGTTAATCCCTACAGATGCATTGCTAGAATTTAGATGTATTTACATCTGTATAAGAAAGTAAATATATATTTTGATAACCAAACATTCTAACCATTGTTACAACTGAACTCTCACCTTTTCCTCAGTTCCCTAACCACTGCAAGTTTAAAAAACCTGGGATGCATGACCTGCAGCGTTATTCCGAAGCTGCAGTAATACTGGCAAAGATTATGGGATTTGCTTAAGTGCTCCAGTGTTAAAACACAGTCCACCCTCTAGTTCATACCAAGGTATGAGACCACGTAAACATTTGTGAAAACTTGTATTTACAAGGAGTTCAGTGTGCATGTATTTGAAATGAAATTTAGAAGTGATAACTCCTATTTTTTCTCACGTCTGAATTGCATTTGTGAAAACTGGACTCTGTTTACAATGGAGTTTATTTCTCCAACAGGGAGAAGAAAAATGAGAACAACGTATTTCCACATTTTAGCTGCATCATTCTGTAAAAGTAGGAAATAAATGTAAATGGTTTTCAGAAACAGATGATAAAATACTAAAATCTGTACTGGACCACAAAAAGAGTATACAGTAGTTTGTGCAGTAAAAATTGTTTTGGCAGTAACCCTTTATTTTCCAAGAAGTTTTGTCTTGTATAGATACTCACTGGGGTTCTGGCACTGCTTCCTGAGCCTTTTTCTCACTTGGCTGGAGTCACTACAGTACTGTGACTTTCAGTCAGTTGTTGTTTCCTGAGCAACCGCATTTTATGAACATATGAACTTTTTCCCACAGTGGGGAGGAGAAGAATAAGTATGGAAGAAGACAGGTGCCCATGCAGATGTAGCAGAAACTCCACCACCACCTACTAGAAACCTCTTTCCCTTAAATAAACCATTTACTCAGAAAAACAAACCAAAAAAAATGTGATGAGAAAAGCTTTTCCCCTTCTGAGTTCACACAGACTTATGTTTTTCTTTCACCAGTTTCTAAGGTACTTTCATTGCTTGTTCCGTTATGCGTTTTACTCTCTGTTCCCTTGAAGACACCCTTCCCTGTACCGCTCTCTTGGGCCTTTCAGAGTTTCAACAGTGTTTTCAGGCAGCCAAGACTGCATGAGATTTCCTTACCAAGGGACCGATATGAGCGGTAGTGCGCGAGTATACAGCCAGGCAGAAAGGTACAAAACTCTGCGAACCCAGGCAAGCAGGAAATGTTGAATCAGCGAACTTTCATTTCTCTCGCAGAACTGATCCCCTGTACACACCAGAAATGTAACGTTGCAGTTGATCTGTTATGCTCATTGCAATACAGATCACTGCATGTAAAAGCGCCTTTTGTGAAATCCTGTCCTCCAAGGCAGCCCTTGTATTCTCAGATGTGCCAGATCACACCCCATTGTTATGCCTCGATGGCTGGACCAACACAGAGGATTTACACTCACTCACTCACCACAGACTCCTTCCAGGCTAAAGCAGTGACAAAGAGGTCAGGTCAGATCTATAAGTAGACCAAACGTTTATGTTTTGTTTTTTTAATTATGGGCAGCTGCACTGAGTATGCAGTTGCATGCTTAGATGTGTCCATTCACACATGAGTCTTGTTATATGGGAAGCTGGGGTTCAGTCTTGTATTTGACTGGCCAGCACTTCCAACACTCCTTTTGTCTTGTCACATCATGCATGCAGATGGTGTTTGTTGGTGTGGCCAGCTGTACTAGAAGCTTACATGGACAGACACTCAATGGGCACAAGTATCTTTTCTGTTATGTTTTTCTCTGCGTGGCGTTGCCGTTCATCCCCCTCTATCACTCCATTTACCTCCACTTTCCTCCTAGAATCCATCCTGTTCTTGGAACACATGGCACTCTGTGTTTCCAGGTTCAGTGGGTACAGCAGGGGCAGTGATGCTGCAAGTGTGTGGTTTTGTTCAGCGTGCTTGAAGGAGGATTGTGGGACCTTCACGAACTGCTCACCCTTAGTGCAAACATGAACACGAGGGTGAATCCACTGAAGCTGACTGGGGAAAGTTCAGGAGGGAAATCTGCTTGTATTTTTTCACAGAAAAAGTGATGGAGAAGTAGAATGGACTGCTGAAAGATGCAGTCTGTTCCAAAACAGTGAGTGGATTTGAAAATGGGTGGTACAGGCACAAGGGCCTGATAAGGGCAGGAGGAGGAGGAGGTGTAAAGGGGAAGGGATAAGGGAAGGAGACTGTCATTAGGGCATCACAAGAGCAATAGATAGGGTTGGAATTACTAGACGGATCAGTGGGCTGTTTTTTCTACTGTCATGTTCTATTTTTATTAGCTCTACCCTCTGCCCACCCAACTGACATCATAGAATCATTCACGGCTGTAGCAGATGAGGTATCAAGCAACATATGAGTGTTCTGAATAGAGGAAGAGAAAAATACACCCTAGGCTAAACCCACTCTCCAGGGTGCATTCATTCAGGCTGGCCGCCCAAGTACAGCAACAAAAAAGAAAACAAGGATGCACACTAACTCTGTGGAGCCATGAAATACACCAGATAAATCAAAACAGTAAGTGTACTCAGTCTATTAGCGTGCCGTGAGTGACTGGACTAACACTCTAGTGCTTCAAACACATCACGGTTCTTCCTTACTCGGACGTGTGAGTGCTCTGTCTTGCACTATACTGGGGGACCTTAATGGCTACTGGGGTTGAGATATGCTTTCACCCTCCTTGTGGCAGAGAGATGTGGCTAGTAAGTTGTTTTTTTTTTTTTAACTCATTGCCAATTTCATGTTAAACAAAGCATTCATTTTCAGGCTATTGTCTCCTCACAGGTAAGCAATATAAACAAAAGACACAGAGTAAGAGGGGAAGGGCAAAGAAACCCAGTGGGTTGACTCAGGAGATGATGGAGGGGGTAAGGGCCAAGGGGAAGACATTTCGGAAACTCAAGAAATTGGGAGGGGGGATGACAGGGATGAGTATACGAAGAAGTCCAGGAAGGTTACCAGACTAGTCAGAGCAGCCAAGGCTTCAAGAGAGCTGAGACTGGCACAGAGAGAAGAAAAGGACTTCTTCAGATACATTAGGGAAAGAAGGAAGAATAATGACCAGATTGTGAGGATTAGAAAGAACGGAGGGTGGGTGGAGAAGGGGGTGGACCAGGCAGAGGCATTAAACGAATACTTCAGTTCTGTGTTCACAAAGGAGAGGGGAGGCAGATACCCCAGGGAAGGGGTAGAGTGGGTAGTGGGGGAGAGGGGTGATTGACATAGGGATTACAGAAGACAAGGTTCTGGAAGGGTTGAGGGCACTGAGGGTGAACAAGGCACCAGGACCAGATGGCATTCACCCTAGGATACTCAGAGAGCTAGTGAACATCCTGGCAGGACCACTGGCTGACCTGTTTAACACCTCCCTGGACACAGGATGTGTACCACAAGACTGGAGGATGGCCCATGTGGTGCCCATTCACAAAAGTGGCCCTCGGGATGAACCAGGCAACTACAGACCAGTGAGCCTCACATCAATTGTGGGGACGCTCATGGAGATAATCCTAAAAGAGAGGCTGGTGACCTTTTTGGAGGACAACGGTCTCCAGGATGGTCATCAACACAGGTATGTCTTGGGCAGATCCTGCCAGACAAATCTAATTGAGTATTATGACTGGGTGACCAGGGAACTGGACAGGGGCCATGCGGTAGACGTCCTATATTTGGACTTCAGCAAGGCCTTTGATTCCGTACCACATGGGAGGCTGGGGGGGAAGCTGGAATACATGGGGCGGGAACAAAGATGGTCAAATGGATCATCAACAGACTGAATGGAAGGCAGCAGAGGGTGGTGGTGGGGGAACTCTCATCACCAAGGGAAGTGACTAGCGGGGTGCCACAGGGATCAGTACTGGGACCAGTGCTGTTTGAGATATTCATAGCAGATATCTCACACGGGATCCGGAGTAGGATCAGTCTGTTTGCCAGCGATACGAAGATGGGAGCTGTGGTAGATGACATCAAAAGGTGGAAGGGGCTGCAGAAGGACCTGACCAAACTACAGGAGTGGTCAGAAACATGGCAGCTAGGGTTCAACACCAAGAAGTGCAGGGTACTGCACTTTGGTGCTAGAAACCAGGGAAGGAGCTATCAGCAGAGAGGGGTGCAACTGGAAAGCACTGAGGACGAAAAGGATCTGGGGGTGCTTATTACAGACAGCATGAACAACTCAGCTCAGTGCAGGAAGGCGTCAGCAAAAGCCAACAGGATGCTAGGATGTATAGTGCGGGAAATCTTCTCCAGAGACAGGGAGGTGATCCTTCCCCTGTACAGGTCTCTGGTCAGGCCTCATCTGGAGTACTGTGTGCAGCACTGATAACCATTCCTGAAGAAGGACATCAAATTGTTGGAGGGGGTGCAATGTAGGGCAACAAAGATGATCTAGGGATTGGAGGAAAGTCCTACGAGGATAGACTGGGGGATCCGAACATGTACTCCCTGGAGGAGAGGAGGGACAGGGGGGATATGATTGAAACCTTTAAATTTATTTATTTAGTTTATGTTAACCGGTTAGGTGCACTAGCCATAAAATGACTATTTTCAGGCACAACCCGGGAGAGTACAACAAAAGGAGAACAGTTGAACAACAGCAACATGGGTACAATAATACAAATAGAGGAACAGTACAGCAGTGCTACAAAAATACAATGGGTAGAAACAACAAAAAATAATGGCAAGCATTATACAGATAATGGCAGTAAAATATATAATAAGTGCAGAAACCACAGACCCAACCTGTGGTGTGAAAGGGTTAATAAGATAGTAAGGTTATATAGAGAGAAATGTGAGGAATGTTCAAACATAACAAGAAAGACTGACAGAAGGACGCTCAGGGTGGTAACTGGCAAAACAACAGTGGATGGTCAGCAACAAGGTTCGAGAAGGAAGAGAGCTAGTAGTCAAGAAGTTATTTACAAAGAGAAGGAAACATATGGGGCGGGGAAGAGGAGACAGTCTTGGAGCTGGATTAGAGCAGGGGTGACATTACTGGTAAGCAGGGTGCGAAATTCCTATACTTTAGGTGCCCCAGGGCAGGCACATTTGTTTCAGGACACCTACTACTGTTCAGTGCTCTGCCCAGTGGGCAATTTTGCTGCATTCCTGCAGAGTGCCATTGTTTTTTTTTCGTGCTATGCTTTTCCTTTGTTTTGGGATGTGTGTTTTTTTTTTTTTCCTTCGGGAGTCGCAACGTTGGGAGCGCAGATCTGACACGGGATACGATCGTAAGGTGCACTGAACTGCATGTCCCAGTGTGCATTGACTGGTTCCCAGAGGAGAGGAGTAGGCTGAAGTACCCTTCCTTTCTTCAGCACACCCAGCAGCCAACCAGAAGTTAGAAGGGGTCCGTCTGTCATCGATGGAGGCGGGTTGGAAGCTCAGACACCAATCGGTGACTATTTGTATAGTTTGCCAGCCTCATTCCTTTCGCATCACACCAGGACCCTGCAAAAGCACGGCATTCGATCCCATAGAGTTAAGTTGAACTGCTAGGTCGTGCAGCACTTCAAGGAGGCGAGTGCCATGAGCAATGGGATCGCGATGCAATCAAACTCCTGAGCCACGGTAACATTTTAAAATTTCTGAGCCACAGTAAAAAATAAAAAAATAAAAAAAAAAAATGAACAAAAGCTCTTACAGCTAGTACTAATCCAGTGAGAACGAGCCTAGGAGTGAAGGTTGAGGTACTTAGGAGAGGAGGGTGAGACTGCGAAGGGAGGAAACTAGGAAAGAATCTCTCAGCCAGCATAATTAGGATTCAAGAACAGTCAGACGCTGAGTTAAAATTAAAAAAAAAAGTAAGACTAATACACACACCAACTCTGTTTTCATAGAGTTCTTTTTTTTTGGGGGGGGGGGTTAATAACTAGCAGGAGAGTAGGGTGAGGGACTTGGGGGGGAGGGGGGACGACTGCAGATAATGACATTTTGTGAAAGGAAGCTCTTTACCAGGTAATTAGTTTATTCAAAGCGCTGCCGCCTAAGAATTTATTACAGGTTGCGGTCTGGATTGTACTGCAACAGGCAGACATTACTGAAGAGTAGCAGCTAGACTGCAGTAGAGTGTCTCAGGGCAGGAGCCACTCCCATTCACTTTTCAAGCTACAGCACTAGTCTTTTTTTATTTTATTTATTCATTTCAGTTACCTACTGTTTACTGGGTGTGGGAACCGATTTTGAATTTCAAAGAATGTCTCCTGTCTAGCAATGAAAAGCTCTGTGTGTATGTGTTGTTAAAGGAAGCTAAGGAAGCCAGGCAGGTACTGCTTTTGTCTTATAAATAAGTACCTATAAATAAAAGTTGAGAGGGGGTGCTGCCAATCTCAGAGATTGAGGTCTGCAGCAGTATAGAAGTTGCTTGGGACTGAATTTAAAAAGGAAATCTGTCTGAAAAAAAATACTTTTTTGCCTCTAGCTAAAATCTAAATACAGCGGGATCTGTTAATTTAATTTAGTCTTTGGTAACCAGGTAAGGCCCATTAGGCACAAGTGCCTGTTTTCAGGGGCGACCTGGGAGCACTGTGCGGTTAAGTGACTTGCTCAGAGTCACGCAGTATGCAAGTGGAGGTTGCAAGACTCAGACTCAGGTCTGGCCTGCTGGATGTACCAAGCTCGTTCATACCTCGTTCCTCTAACCTCTAGGCTATACTGCCAGCCCGTAAATTAAATTAAGTAAATTAAGCAAGTTAAATTAAGCCTCTTAAAAGCTTTCTTACAAGCTACTCTGTGGACTACCTAAAATCTAAATACAAGGATCTATTCTATTAAAGTGTCTTAAAAGCTGTCTTCTTACAAGCTACTCTGAGGAGCGGGACTACCTAAATTCCAAGTAGAGGGTAGGATCTGTTAAATAAACCCACTCTAAACCTGTCCTCAACAGTACTGAAATAAATCACACAGACACAGTTTTCTTTATCTGATGTTTATTATTGACAAGAAAAGTAGTGCAAACATTACTACTAGTTATGCAGAACATTCTAATACTCTGGTGATGGCAGAATTGAAATTATGTTAAAACATGGTGCAGCATGTAAATACATTACTGGGCATGTACTTTTACTGCTTACATGCCCAACTGGGCAGGTACTTTTTTTTACGAATTTCATACCCTGCTGGTAAGTCTCATGCCTTAAGGGGATAAATAAAGTTAATACAGAAGGGATGTTGCAGCTTAGAAGAAGGAGGGATACAAGAGGGCATCAGCTGAGATTGGAGGGGGGGGGTAAGATTCAGGAGGGAAATCAGGAGACACTTTTTCACAGAAAGGGTGATGGACAGGTGGAATACTCTGCCTGATGAGGTGGTATCCTGTAGAACAGCGGGCAGATTTAAGAGGGGTTGGGATGAAGAGGGGGTGAGGAGGGTGGGGCAGCTGTAAGTTGAGGGGCTAGCTGCACATTCAAGCAGACACGACAGACCATAAGGCCTGCTTCTGCTCGCATTTTTGTAAGTTCGTATAGCACACCACTGGAAAGCTAAGAGTCTCAGCTTTCTGAAAGTATATAGGATTTGTCACTTTAGGGATAGGGAGAAAACAATACACAAAGTTATGCCATATTTTTAACATACAAACAGCAGGAAGTTTAAAAAAATAATTATTTTTCATCTGGAATGATGTTTGGGGTGAGAGGGCTTACCCCCCCCCAGCCCCTCTTACCATGTGCCAAGGGTTCTGATCCCTTTGTCAGAGTTCGGATTTTTGGAACAGCTGTTTGGAAATCCTGACTGTGAAAGTACCAACATTGGAATCAGATTCTTAATTCAGATGCCTACAAGCCCAAACTGGAACTGGAACTTCCAGTTCACTCGCACTCACCTGAACTTACTGGTTAGTTCTCGGTATAGCCCATGTGGTGCGACATGAGTATCTGTCTCTGCTGCTCTCTTGAGAGCATTTTTTTTTTTAAGAGCTTTTTGGCCCTTCGAACTGTCACCTTGCTCCTACTTCAGGTCCCCTGGCAGTCCCCAGCTCCAACTGCCACTTCCCCCGTCATTGTGGCCAGAAGGGATCCACCTGGTATGAGGCCCAAGGAACAATGATTCAATGACCATTATTTAGATGGCACAAGGCACATACTTTTTTGTGTGCTTCCCCCACTTCCCTGGTCATTCCCACTTCGCTGGATGTTGGACGTAGCCTGTGGCAGCCTCGGCCGCATCACCGAGCACTGGACTGATGCCACCCCCTGCGAAGAAGCAAGCTCCCTGGCTCACCATGGGGGCTGTTGCTGTGTCAGAGCCCAGACATCCCTCTCCCCTTGGGAGCACTCCCCAGATCTGGCCATCCAATCCTGGTAACCCCCAGGCTCACTTGTGAACCTGGCTGCCAGCATGGAAGCGCGATGCACTTCCACTGAGCCATTAGGCGGCCCATCCTGAGAACAATCTGTGCCTTTTTGTGGGTGATCAGATGTATTTCATTAATTTTGCTGCTCCTAGCCAGACAGTCCTTCATGTGAAGCAACTGCTCTGTCCAACTGATAAAGTTAGGGAGTGACTGCCGAGTGTGTGTGTGTGTCTGTGTGCGCGCATGCATGTGTGGTCTGTAGTAGGAACAGGACTGTCAGTTTGTCGCTATGGTTGCCTAGGCTGACCAGCAGCACCATCACCAAGACTATCAGGGCATCTCAAATCAGTGAAAAACATTTAAAATGTCCATAGGCATTTTTCGGGTGAGCAAAATTCATGTAAGTAATGTAGGAGACTACATTGTAATACTGAAGGTTTTAGGATTCCGATTCCAGTGCTGATGCTGCAGTCTTATCAGAACTGGAATTAAATCGGATTCCAAATGGGAAAATGTGATAGCATTTCAGGGGCTGAAACTGAGTTTTTCAGCCACTAGCCAGCAGGGCTAGTAACTAGAAAAATCTACCAGCCCCAAAGTCTTATCAATAGCCCAGCACAAGTATGACCAAAACTTCAGTTAGTTTTAACCTCTGTACCACAAGGATCACTGGTGCCAAAGCCCACTACTTTCTTGTCAGACAGCCCAGTCTTGCTGTTTTCCCAGCTGCAACTGTTTCACTGGGGTCATCAGGCAGAATCGGGGGTGGGAGCCTTGGCCCAGTACTCTGACTCGGCCCTTTTTGAGCCAAGGAATACAGTATGTAGGGCATGGAGCTGACCAAGGAGATAAGAAAATCTTCTTCTTGCATTTTCACTTGTACCTCTGACTTTCCTGACTGTACCTTTCCAAGGGGGTCTCCCATCTCCCCCCCCCCACCGATGGTCCCCTTGGGTTGATCCCAGCCGTGACCTCAGCACACCTTTAATGTCATAATACAATGAGGAGCACTATCCGCAGACACCATCGATAATTCAATTACATTCATGACACCATGCTGATTAGTACGGTCATGTATGCCAATGCCCTGTTTACTGATCAACATGCTTATTTAATTCTTATTCAGAAGTAAGATACTGTCCTGGATAGTTAGTATGCTCATGTTTATTTCTTTTTGCCATGGTCTATCCCATTTTGCTGCCTGTGTCTGAGCCTGTGCCACAGAATCTTTGTATGATCCATCCTCTCCCTTTCAAAGAGCCTCCAACCAAGGCCTCCAAGGTCTAGCTCCTGGGATCTTTGTGAGACATCAGGGGGCCAGCATTAACAAGCAGTTGAGCCCAGGAATGAGCCCTGAATTTCAGGTGGAGCGGGCGGAGAAGATTAAGAACTACATTCAGGGTCCCTGGTTCAAACCCTGGTTCCTGGAAATTGATTCCAACAAGGGGATAACATTTGCAAAGTCCATAATGGGCCCACATGGATTGTCCAGCAGGTCTTTCAGGCTCTGAAGTGTTTTTCTAACATCTGCAAGGGCAGACTGAATGGGATGGCAGGCCGGGAGGGAAGCCTATTAGGTGGGCTACTAGAGAAATCTATGAAGAAGTTGGGGGAAGCAAACACTGCTCCCCGGCACAGCCCGCAAGATGCGGGCAACAAAGGAAGCTCCAGGAGGAAGATATGGGATCGGGCAGAGGGGGATGCAAACTTGCACAGCCAGGACCAAAAAGATCTGATGTGGATTCCTGAGGGGATCAAAGGAAAGGGAGCAAACCTAGAGATCCAGGCCTGAGATCCAGGGATGAGATGTGAGTCCAGGTGCAAGACCAACGGGAAGGTGAGGGGGCATAACATACGGCCTACTCTCAGGCGTAACACATCCACTAAAACCTGATCCAAGACCAGATCATGGCCCAATGATGGTACCCAACACACTGCTTCCAGGAACTGTACCCCTGACTCCAGCTCCAACTCTACCACTTAGACTGAGACCGATCCTGGACCTACCAGTATGTTCCATAAGCCTGTATGCCTACAGTTGATGCAGGTGTTGATGGCAGCCTGTCCAGCCATGAATCACTTGGGGGGACCCAGCTCAGGGCAATCAGCGTGGATGCAGTATGGATGCCTGGTACGCTAGATCCAGTCATTCCCCTGGGCCAACTAGGTGACCATCAGGTTTGCACACCATTGAGGAGATCAGGATCAGGTGGGCTATAGGCACAGTACTAATCCAGTTCAGTGCTAGGTGCAGACATTTTGGTTCCAGTTGCATGTTGCAGTACAGAATTTGGCAGGGGGGAGTGGTTAATTGACAGCAGGTGACAGCAGAGTACTCTAACCCCATTGGGTAGGAAAACGATCGATGATTGACCCAGAGATTGGATTAAGGCCAGGAGTCAGAACCAGGGCTACTAGAAAGTAAGTACAGGCATTAAAATGCTAGTGGGACTGGACAGGGCAGGGGGCACGATATCATAGACATACCCCCACCAGACACCCCTTAACAGTTTGAAACAAGGAGCACCAACAGTGAAAAAAACCCTTACAAGAAAAAGCACAGAGGCAAGCATCGGTAATCTGCACATGGAAGACGACCCTTTTTCTTGATTTGGCAATTGCAGATGCACATCTCAATATCCAGACAGTGCCACCATCAGGCACAAGGCTCCCAGTCGGATGCTTTAATTGCAGATTTCACCCACCCGACAAAAAAAAATCTACCCACATTTGGTAGTTGGGCTGGTGCCAATTTCAAACCCTGCCTTTGGACAACTGGAATTGCTGAGAAGTGTGATGCCTTTCATCAAACCAACATGGTTACTGTATACAGATGTTCCAGCGCACAAGATTTCTGCATCATACAGGTGAGTTTAATAGGTCAAAATGTATTCGCTGGTGCAACAGGTCAATTGCCTGATGCACTTGCCTGGTTACCAAAAGCTAATAAATAAAAGGAATCATAATCTTTAACAAATATGGTAATAATTTAAATTTACAGTGCTCTCCTGCTTAACTGCCCCGTCACAGTAACTCCCGCATTCTGCCATACCTTTGCTCTACACAGTTCTATCCTAATGTAAATTCCCCCAGTTATTTGCCATCCAGCTGGACAAATACCACTGTCCGCTTCTATACTGCTGCTCAGTTTCTGCACCGATTACCCACCATCTCAGTGAAGTGTTAATTACGTCAACTGCTGTAGCTGCTCACTGACAGAAGAGATGAATGTTGTGTGGCAGTGTGGTGCTAATTAGGCTGTCATTAAAGCAGTAGTATATTTTAGTCACCATGTAGTTTTTTTTCATCAGTAATGCTTTTTCTGGTAAACACATCAATATACCCATTATTCTTTTAATTTTTTTCATTCCTGAACTAAGACATGGGATTGTCCAGTTGTTATAATTTCCCGCTCCTGTGCCATGACAGCCATGAAAAAAATTTAATATTGTGGTACAACGCTATACTACTTACCATCAGAAACAAGTGGTAAAACCATCCTAATACATCCACACTACGAGCCCACTATGTACATTCAACAAATAACCTCAGCGGAAGAGATCTAGATTTCCGAGCAGTGGCCATCTTTAATGACTTGGGTCATTAATTATAAAATAAGCTTTAAAAGCTATTTAAAAAAATCTGAGAAAATTGAAAAAATACACTCAGGATAAAACTGAGGATGGCAAAAACACATTTTTGCTAAAAAAAAATATGATTTACATTTTTGCAGACTAACAAATACTGATGCTTTAAATAGTGTTCTTGTTTGCTGTGCCATGATTCAGCCCTGTTTCACATCCTGCTTTTCAATAAGCATTGATCTCTCTTTACAAGACACTGGTTAGGTCCCATCTGGAGTACTGCGTGCAGCACTGGAGGCCACACCTTCACAAGGACATTAACCAAATTGAAGCAGTCCAGAGAAGGGCAACCAAAATAGTGCAGGGACTGCATCAGAAAACATATGAGTACAGATTAACTGAACTCAATATTTATACCCTAGAGCAAAGGAGGGAGAGAGGTGATATGATTGAAACATTCAAACACCTTAAGGGCATTAACAAGGTGAAAGAGTCTAATGTTTCAATATAAGAAAAATAGCAGGACAAGAGGACACAGCATGAGAGTAGAGGGAGGCCGATTAAGGGTTAATGTGAGGAAGTTCTTTTTCACAGAAAGGGTGGTGGATGCATGGAACAGCCTACCCCAGGAAGTGGTGGATATGAATACAGTGCAGGGCTTCAAACAGGCATGGGATAGGCATAAGGGAGCAATACAGATGTGTATGAATAGATAGGCCATTGACAGAGCAAAGGCCTATGGCACATTCATAAGGTAGAAAAAGAAATGGTCAGACTGGATGGGCCATCGGTCCTTATCTGCTGTCAACTTCTATGTTTCTATGTTAAGCTCAACAGACTCTGATTAACCACCCCCTCGATTATTTGCCAACTCTGCGCTTGTCCCAAAATTGGACGGTAATCAGGGAAGCACTATTTGTTTTGAATCGGTGGAATTTTTTAAGTACTGCTGTTGCTCTTCCCACCAGGTCCCATGTGTAAATTAGGTGATACCCCATAGTTTTAATTTATTTAAAATCTGGTAACCAAGAGAGGCACACTGAGCCAAGGCTCGTTTCCAGGTGCGACCCGGGGGAGGGAGAGAATGGAGGCATTTACAAAAGTAGTCAGGTTGGTTACAGTAACATGGTTTGAAGCAAAAACACATCCAGTATACAAGTAGATCCACATAATACAAGCGACAAGAATAAAAAGGAGGAACGCATGTCGAACATAGGTGGTACATGGTTGGTACGATGCAATAAATTTAGCAAGAGCACGTAGTTGGGTGCACAGCTAGTAAGAACTAAGCAATCTGCAGGAGCATGATAGTTGCAGGAGACTTAGCCAAGCTGGAAGCAAGAACAGGAGGGTGGAGTTGAGACTGAGAGAGAACCCATTTAAATCGGTTTAGGGAGGCTAGCTGGCGGAGTGATGATGGAAGGGAGTTCCAATAGTGAGGAAGGCAGTAGGAGAAAGTGGCCTGCCCAGAGTTTCAGAAGGGCTGGGGAAGGGCAAAGGTGCAAGGGTCTCTAGATCGGAGATTGCAGGATGGGTGGGTGGGAAGAGGAGGAAAGGAGGGAGGTGAGGTAGGGGTGAGTGGGACAAACTAGTATTTGGCTAGGATTGTGGAGATGTGGTGCTCAGCAGGAGGACAGTGGGGGGGGGGGAGAAGGGAGGAGTAAACGGTGCAGTGGTGAGTCCTAGGGGCAGCATTTACAGCAAAAGGCATTGAATAGTCCAGCCTGGAGAGGGTGGTGGAGGAAGCGGATCCACAGACAACGTCAATGTAATCGAAAACTTTTGCAAGTAGTATGCAGCGGACTGGGAGGGAGAGGGCATCTTTATTTCTGTAAAGAGCACTGAGCTAAGGCAGAGTTTAGAATGGATGAAGTCTATATGTGCCGTGTAGTGTAGGCAGCCGTCTAGCCAGATGCCTAGGTACTTGTAGGCAGAGACTGTATCCAGGGTGGAGCCACTGAGGGTAGAGAAAGGGGAGGGGTGACAGTTTGGCGAATTTTTGTGGGGGTGCCAAAAGTCATGGATACTGTTTTACTGGCATTGACTTTAAGTTAGTTTGCTTGGAACCACTGAAGAATGTGGGTGAAGTCATGTTGCAGCTGCGTGGTCACTGTGGAGACAGAGGGGCCTGAGGTGTAGAGAGTGGTGTTGTCTGTGTAGAGGTGAATTTGGGAGGAGGAACAGACAGAAGGGAGATCATTAAGGAAGATTGAGAAGAGGATGGGATCTAGAATAGAGCCTTGGGATACACCAGCTAGAATGGGGGGGGCGTCCCCAGCCAGGATGCATTGGGTGCAACCAGACAGGTAAGATCTGAACCAGTCAACTGTGGGGGGGGTCAACAAGTCCAACTTTAGTGAGGAGGAGAGGATGGGAGAAGGAATCAAAGGCCTTGACTAGGTCGATGAAAATGGCAGAGGTAAGGTGCCCTTGATCCATGCCTGTGAGGATGACATCACTGACCCAGAGAAGGGAGGAGACAGTCAAATGATTTTTGCTAAAACTGGACTGTTAAATTCAAGTTAAGTTATAATTAAGAAGTATTTTTGCTAATGAACTACAAGTGTATTAGCAGTGAACTAAAATGGAGGCTTTAGCTGAACACCGCCAGGTGAGCATTTGGGACATTAAGTGCTCAGCTAATTTAAATAGTTTGAAAGCTGAACACTGGTTACACACTTTCACTCAGCTGAACATAGGTTTTTTTTGGTGGGGGGGCGGTTTGTAGACTTTATCTCTGCCGCCGAGGAACTCTCTCAGGCATCCCCGTAGTCCAAGTGCTCTGCCTCCTACCTGAAGCCCTCCTTCCATCCTACTGCGGCCAGGCAGACCCCCTGGCTCTGCACCCCCCAAGGTGGGGCTGCCCTATCCTCCCAGGGTGCTCTATCTCATAATCTAATGTGCCCAGCCTAGGATGGAGGAAAGGCCCAGATCTGAATTGTGGTACATCGGGGCAGGGTGCCGTTGCCTATCCCCGTCAGCGGGGTTTATACTGGTTAAGTTGCCCCCAGGCTCGGACGTGCAATGACGTCCTGCATGGTGTGTGCATCCGAAAGACATCCGCCACAGTCCAATCCCCTGCTTGTGCCAGCCGGACAGTGCAATCCCCCGGCTACCACCAGGGGTTGCTACTGCACTGGCTAGGTCGAGTTCCCCCTCCCCGGGGAAGGAGAGCAGTCCCTGGGACACTCAATCCTTCCCTGTCCCCACCGATCCGCGCTCATTCCCGAACACGGGTCGCCAGCATGGCGCGACATGTGGCATCCAGCACCTCAACTCTCAATGCCACTGGGCCGGTTAGCTGAACATACGTTCACAAAAAGCATTTCAAATCTTTAGGTCTTTTCCTGAAACTGAGCACGAGCTGAATGTCAGCGACGGTTCAGAAAGCTAATTTGCATATCATCACTATACATTATCTGCTTTTCATTTACTTATTAATTAATGTTGCTTTTTATGGTTTTAGATTGATTTTGAAAGTACAGTATATATTTTCGCAAGGGAATCAATTGTATTTAAACACAAATCAAGCATCATGCAGACTGACTCACCATAAAATAAAATAACAAGAGCTCCTCTGTGGAGAGGTTTTAATAAACCTGAACCTTTTAAAACAGCCAAAGGAAGATTCAGAGGAACATACCACATGGTTAAGTGTAAAGAACAAGTAAGCAATAATAAGCCACAACATGACATGTAATTAAGGGCCAATAATTGCATACCCTAGGAGCTTTGTTAGGCACGTGGAGCTGGATTCTCAAAACACTCAGAAGGTGCAAAACCATCCACAAGTCCCCAAACGTTCTGCAGCTGCGGAAAAAAGGGGAAATTGCGCTGAGTGGTATACACAAAACTTCCACAGCTGTAAAAAAAAACACTGCAGAAGAAAGTGCAGCTGCAGAAGTTCCAGAGGAAGAAAAACCATTGAAAAGTATGGCGTATTCCCCTTAAAGGCTATTCTCAGCCAGTGTTTTTCCGCAGTTGCAGAAAAAATGTTGCACACATGCTGCACCACAGAGAGAGAGGCTTAACTCTCCCTGAGGAAAACGCAGTGTACCAACAGTTTAGATACAATTATAGTGGAGGTGCAGGCACCAAGCAAACAGCAAACCAGTGCGTGAATAGTAGTGTCAGTTGTTACAACAAAAATAGCACACATTTTCATTGAAAGGCAACAAACCACAACCACTAGACCCACTGCAGCCCATAAAGAAGCCCCACAGGCAGTAGACTGCTACTGAAGCAGGCAACATAAACACTCCAGGGAGAGACACAGCCATTAGTTCCACCATCAGTTACAAACAGCCACTGTGATGCATGGTCTTGCTGGTACCAGTGGTGCTGCAGTGGTCCCAGTTGAGGGGCTGGCTGCTGGTCTCTCTGTGAGCAATTTCTGCTATATCCATGGCAAGACTGTCAACGTCTGCTGCTCCAGTTACTATGGATCACCTGTTGTGGTGCCTGCTGAGCCTTTTCTTCAGCTGCAGATCCACACTTGGGAATATACAGCAGCTGCAGAAAAAATGTTGCGGATTTTCAGCACCTGAGGAAGTTCGCAACTTGCCTGATTTGGCGATTTTCCACAACTGCGGGAATTTTCTTTATGAATACGCTGCAACTGAATTTCCACAGTGCTGCAAGCCATTTTTCCGCAACTATGGGATTTTTGAGTCTCTTTGAGAATCCCACTCTTGCGACCAAGTACCTTTTGCAGTCCACCCAAAAAGTGTGATTACTGTCCGAAAGAACACATCCCTGATGTGTTCTATTGCACTTATAAAATAACTTTTAAAAACAAAAGTAGAGAAATATGTTAAAATGCTTTTTTAAGTTTATTTGTAATTTTTGACCAAGAAAAGCACAATAAACTGTGACAGCGTGTTTCCAGAGGCATCCTGGGGGGAGGGGGGTGCGTTACATGGTCCAGTTTTACTGATGGGGGAATGCAGACCATGGCACAGGAGAAACTTTCCTACTCTTCCTCAATAAGTATCATGGGATCTTTAATTTCCACTTGAACAGTAACCAAAGATGGACAGAAGGGACCTCAGATTAACTTCTCATCCAGAAGATGGCACCTCAACAGTGCAGACCCCCATTCTGCACTATGGTGTCAGTTTGGGGTATAATCCTAAATACCTGGTGTGGGGCTAGAACACAGAACCTTCCGATCTTGAATTTTGTTTTACTTGGTAGGAGTGCCCTGCCACCATGTAGTTATGGCGAGCTATAAAATAAGGACCGGAATGTTCATTTGCCATCAAATAAGTCTGTTTGTCTACACCATTTTATGGGTGTTGTATAAATGGAAACATGACATGTACTTACTGTAAGTAAAAAATGTTCCCAGTACAGAGAAGCTAAGAAACAACAGCTGCATGCTAAAGTAGTCAAGAGTTTGGGCCAGTAACATTCAGAACAGCTGAACACTGCAGCTTGTTAAATGTTAAATCATTTGCATGGCAAAACCTTGACTCTTACTTAACTAGCACTTTAACTGACACCTAATTGTTCTGTAGTTGTAAATTTATTTCCATATGGGACACCTACTATAATGTGGTTACCTCCTGGAACAAAAAAAAACATTAATAAATACTTCAGTGTTATTCGAATAACCCCCCCCTCCAAAATGCATTTATTCTTCTGGCCAAATTTTTTTCTTTTTGTTAATTTTATTTTAAAATGTTTTGCTGGGTAAGCGAAACTGAGCAAACACCTGTTTCCAAATGTATCCCTAGGACACAGGGAGGTTAAATGACTTGCTCAGGACAAAAAGGCAGTTTGAAATTCAAACACAGAACTGCTAGGTCTCCAGGTTCGAGGGTTGGTGCTCTAACACTCTAGGCTATAATGTCTCCCCTGCTTGCCAAAAAGTGTATGCTAAGCAAGTTTTATTTTTGCACACTTTGATTTAGAAGCAGTAGGACACCCTCCTTCTGTTTCCGAACCCTTTCTCTAATAGCGAATCACATTTGTTTGCTAAAGATCTGATAGTATTTTACTGAGCTGAGGGCTAGTCAAGAAGCTCACAGCAAGTTGTTTTTCACAATAAGGCACAACACCATTTCTCCTGGCTTTACTACAATTACTTTTCAAAGACAGAAGTGCATTCTCATTTTGCTTCTACTTCAAATCAAACAGGCAAACCAAAATCCTTTTCATTTGAATACAGGATGACACGTATCCCAGAGACAGCCCTTAATGAAGCTTACCTCAGCACTTTCAGTCTCCACGGTAACACCTGCACTTACCAGTCGGCACTGTGGGGGATTATTCTCCACCACAATTCCCCACAGGCAGAGCTGTCAGACGACCACCCCTCATCAGTGGCTTTATTAAACACGGCACCAGCAGGGCTGCTCAGATGTCTGCGCTCCTTCCTCAGAGTTAGGCCAATTTGTGTAATTTTGCCAGCTATTTTCTGCAGCGCAGCCCTTTTGAGCTTTCAATGTCTGTCTGCAGGGAAGCTCAGGCTCGCATCCTGAGGAAAGTGAAGCTTCTTGGGGAAGGGGGGGTGCTGGTTAGGACTGAACATCCTTATTCTTCCTCATAAAGTGCACTAAGGTCCTTATAATACAGGAAACAAGAGGGCAGGAATTGGATTTTATGTCAGTGCTTTAATCAGTGTTCATTGCGTAATTTGTATTTTTGTATTTATTTATTTATTCGGTTGTTGTGTATGTCTGTTTGGCTTTGTGTGCCACGCTGACCCAGGCCATGTCCGACAATGGGTATTTGGTCCAGTATACTGTACTTGGTTTAAGGAAAATGGCAGAAAAGGCAGTTATTTCACCCGGGGCTCTACAAAAACCACAACTAGGGGTTCTGACAATAAGTGAAAGTTTTACAGTACCTTTTGATGTGTGTGTTATCCTTTATTGTTAGGTGCTGCTCGTGGCTATCTCTCGCACAGCAGCAGGCTTCCTGTACACTCAATATTCTACTGCTGACATTACATAGGCCTCTGATGCACTCAAAACAGAGCAGCACATACACAGTTAAATATTCCTACAACACTCTCATTTTAAAGATTTACCAATTATTAAAGATAGTATTTAATTGGACACACAATGACCTGACTTGTACCTGCCACTCATCGTCACTTGTGAAAAGGCAGGACTTAACTCACTTGTGGCTCTAGCATTCTTGAGTTACTGTCCTGCCCCTCCCTCATGTGAAGATAAATGAACTATTCGATGTCAGCCCACTGCATATCCCATATAAATTCACTTTTTGGTGGACTGTTAGGAAATTTGAGTCCTGCTGGTGACTACCGTAATTGTTTTGCAGTTACCTATGTGTAACCCCCCTACAAATGGGGGTTCCCGAAAAGTCTTCCTCAAGCTTGCCTAAATGCTCACTGCCAGGCTGGTGTCCTGCATTTTAGCAGTTAAACGTTATTGCCAGAGAGTGCCTGTGTCCTGCCTCTTTAAGGGCTGCCTAGATTTGCAGGGGTAAATAATCTGGGAGAGGGCTGAGTGCCGTCATGCTCGAGTCCCGCCCGGGCTGCCTGGTAAACGCTCCATTTCTGCCATCACTAATTGCGTAGAAGGAGCTTTGTTAGAAGATGTAACTGTGCTGAAAACCTATTAGAGTGATAATGATAATTTAGTTTGTCTAACCTGCCTTCTTTGCAGCAAGGACTGTTTTGTTTATCCCCACCATTTGGCCCGGGACTGCGAATTGGACCAATCAGTACTGGTGGGACTTAAAATGGAGCCGGACTACAGGAGCTGTCTGGAGTCAAAATCTGCAGGAATTGTAGTTTTGGGCTTTTGGCACCTTTTTGAACCTGAAGGGGGAGCTCCTGTTGTGACTGACAGATGAATCAGCCAACCAAACCTTTTGGATCTGGGGGAAATTCCCGGGTTGCCTGCTGTGAAGGGCAGATCTAAGATGGAAGCTGAAGAAGCAACAGCTCGACACAGTTCGTGCAGCCGTCTGCATAGTTTCACATGGGAGAACTGTGGAAAAGCCTGAGCTTTGTCCTGCACGTCTGCCTGCTACCCTGAGAGGGGAAAGAGAATTGTTTTCTGACTGAATCCGAGTTGTGTGACTAAAGTAAGCTACTGAAGGGGGGGGACAGGCTCAACCTGAATAAGACCGAAGATTTTGCTGAATGCGATCGGCCTGTCAGGAGTTCCAGCTACCCCTCAGCTCCCGGTGTATGCAGAGTCTTTACGATTGTGACCGGGGAGCACTTTGCCTGGTACAGTAGAATTCTCTTACATGTAAATGTGCTGTGAGCTGCTAGTCGGTCGTGATCTGGTTCCCCACTGTGTGAACTGTATTCTGCCCGTTGGAAACTTTGCCTGGTACAGTAGAATTTTCTTGCCTGTAAATGTGCTGTGAGCTGCTAGTCGGTCGTGAGTTGGTTCCCCACTGTGTGAACTGTGTTCTGCTTGCTGGAAGCTGTATCCAGCCCAAAACGGACTGCATCCGAATTTGTCTCCATGCGGTCTGGGCCTTGCCAGACTGGCCAGCCAGACTACCTGCTGCACAGAGAAGCCATCAACAAGAGAACTGCCTGGGGATCAGCCCCCTGCTCCACGCTTGAACAGGAACGACGCCTTGGTGACTCGTGCGGGCCCTTCTTCTCCTGGCATTCCAGATCAACCACCTGCAGTCTCGATTTTCGTACAGCTTGTGTCCAGTCTTGGGTATCTTGAGTAAATACCAGAGTAGCTCCCTGCAACACCAGCTTAATCTGAGTGTATCATCTGATTGTCTTGTTGTTTCTTGTCCTTCACGAACTGAGCCCTCTGGCCTCGGATTACAAATAGTGTGTACTGTGCATGTGGTGTTTTCCATCACAGGGCCCCAACCAGCTGCGATGCCGGCCTACCCTGGGCAACGCTCCTTGTACTGGTGGTAAGTGCAAACAGAGTGGGTACTTGTGTGGTGTACCAGGGGTATTGTGAAAGTGATTATTGTACAGTGTTAAGGCCACTAGAGGGGAAAGGGGGGGGTTACAGTGTCCCGGAGGACTGTGCCCAGGTTAGCTTGACCACTGCCAAACCTGACCTCCGGGTGGAGGCATCCGTTTCAGAACTCAGGCCCCTTAACCTGCTACTAGCCAACCCTATGTGCTGCATACTGACGCAAGTCTGCAGGGTCTAGGAGCTGTGCTGTATCAAGACCATGAGGATGGTTTGAGACCAGTGGCATTTGCCAGTAGTAGCTTGACCCCGTCAGAGCGAAACTGCCCTGTGCACAAGTTGAAGTTCCTTGCGTTAAAATGGGCCATTGTCGACCAGTTTCATGATTACCTCTATGGGGCAAAAATATTGGTGAGGACTGACAATAACCCACTGACCTTTGTACAGACTTCAGCTAAGTTAGACGCCATTGGGCACTGGTGGCTTTCTGCACTGTCAACATATGATTATGCTGTCGAATACAGACCGGGCCTAAATCATATTGATGCTGACGCCCTATCCCAGAGGTCCATTTCCAAGAGCGACTGGGTCAGGCTGTCTGAACCTGACAGCCGAGCATTGTGCCAAAAGTTTGATAGAGATGAACAGATGTCTACGGACACAGTGGACTGCTTAGTAGATTGCTTGGGCCCTTCTGACACCTGCATACCGGCTGCATATTGCCACTTCTCTGCTCTAGATATTAGTGCACTACTTCAGTTTGACAATGACAGCATTCAGTGGGTTCAATCCCAAGATCCTATGATTCAGCCAGCTCTTGACGCCCTTCATGCAGGAAAAGATGTGTACAAGTTGCGTTCCTCTGATCTGCGAACTGCTTTATTGTTTAAAGAAGGCCCCAGGTTGAAGCTGCTTAATCAATTGTTGTATAGAGAGGCAGTAGATCGGGGTGACCAAATAGACAAGCAACAACTGGTCCTGCCCAAAGCCTTCAAAGATTTGGTATTGAGGTCCCTCCACAATCATATGGGCCTCCTCGGTATCGACCAGACCCATGACCTAGTACGATCTCAATTCTACTGGCCCAAGATGGGGGCCGATGTTGAGCATCATGTAAGGACTTGTAGTCGCTGCCTGCAGAGGAAAGCCCTGCCTCAGAGGGCTGCCCCCCTTGTCAACATTACTACCAGCACCCCAATGGAACTAGTCTGCATAGACTTCTTGAATTTAGAGCCTGATCGGCGAAACACTGGCAATGTGTTAGTGGTTATGGATCATTTCACACGGTATGAACAAGCTTTTCCCACCAAAGATCAAAAGGAGTCTACCGTGGCCAAAGTGTTAGTGGAAAATTCCTTCGTCCACTAAGGTGCCGCCCAGCGGATTTATTCTGATCAAGGCAGAGAATTTGAGAGTTGGCTAATCAAAGAAATGCTCTCTCTCTCTATGGGGGGTGCGACAGTCAAGAACCACTCCCTATCACCCACAGGGGACACCACAACCAGAACGCTTTAACCGCACTCTGCTAGAGATGCTAGGCACCCTCCACCCAAAAGACAAGCAAAAATGGAGTCAGCAGAGTAGCACCTTGGTACATGCATAGAGTTGCACGAAAAATGATGCTACCGGGTTCTCCCCCTACCGCCTCATGTTCGGGAGAGAGGCCTGGCTGCCTGTTGATGTCTGTTTTGGGGTTTCTCCAGATGGGGTCCGAGCCAAAAACTATTTGCAATATGTACAAAAACTGAAAGCCCAACTGAACCATGCCTATCAATTGGGCCAGACAATGGCCGTCAAGAGAAATTTAGCCAACAAAGAGAGGCATGATAGAAAAGTAAAGGCTCAAGAGCTTCAGCCTGGAGACCATGTGTTGTTGCGAAATTTGGGACTGCATGGTAAACACAAAATTGCTGATCGATGACATCATCTTCCCCATGTATTAGTAGTAAAGTTGGATGATTTACCTGTGTACAAAGTGCGCCCAGAGAACAACTCCAAAGCCATCAAGACCATGCACCATAACCACTTGCTACCTATCGGCCAAGTCATGATTGAGGCTGAACCTTCAGAGATTGATTCCCCTGGACCAGTGACTCGTGCTGCTGCAAGAAAGAGACAGAGTCAACCTACCCTAGTGGTCACTGATTTAAGGTTTTCTCCGCAGCAGGCCCAGAATGATAGTGACTGTTAGCCCACCTCTGACGAAAGTGAATGTGACACTGCCTATTACCCCCTTATGAACTGAGTCAGCTGTTTCAAGGTAATCCTCTGATTAATTGTGGGGATGAAGCTGGGCCTTCTGGACTGCCTAACCCCCAGCTTCATCCTTGGAGCCAATGCTCCCTGAGAGTGAAGTGCAAAGCATCATGTCTAAAGATGCTGAGTCCCTGTGTATTGTGGAACTGTATGATTTGCCTGAAGCAGGGAATGATGGTATGAGTCTTTTTGGTGACCTGCTGTAATTTGAAGAATGCTGTGAGATTGATGACAATCCCCCCTTCAGTGTCAGAGTGTCCTCAAAATGAACAAAGTGTTGTGGAAACAGATCCTACAGAGCAAGGGTCCGACAGTGCTCCAAGGTTGGACATTCCTGCCCAGGCATAGGTACCCGGAAAGTCCCAGGACCAGTGCTGAGAGTACAGAGACTGTGATTGTTCCCCCCAGAAGGACTGGCCGAGCTGTCAAGCCCATAGTACGCTTTAGTTATGATTCCCCTTGGAGGCCAGTGGATTTGCCTTTCAATGTGGTCCACAAAAGGGTTTATGTCTCTCAGAGCTCACTGCTCAAACTAAGCCTAAGTGCCAATTCCAGGTTGATTGTTCTACCTTCTAGCTATGGTGCCCCTGCCCCGTATAGCCCCAAGTTAGCTGGTAGGGAAGGGCCCCCTCTTGCTCTGTTTAATGTAGAAGAAGTTATTACATGATTCCGCATAGTAATGTGTAAGTTACCTGTGTGAAATGTGCTTGATGTATTGTCAGAATGGATATAGTTTTATGAAGTGTAGTGAAAATGTATAGTAAAGTAGTAAGTTTATGTTAGTTGATGCATGATGGTACAGACTTGAAGCGGACGCCAAGTTTTCTCCAGACAGGGAAGGGTGTAACCCCCCTACAAATGGGGGTTCCAAAAAAGTCTTCCTCAAGCCTGCCTAAATGCTCACTGCCAGGCTGGTGTCATGCGTTTTAGAAGTTAACTCATTGTGTCCTAGCAGACGCCTGTAGTCGTCAGTAAAATACGCTGGTGTGTCCTGAGGACGCCTGCAGAAGTCAGCTACTGACTTCCTGTGTGCCATTGCAACTTCTGGAGAAGTCACTTATATATTTTAATATATAATGTAACAAAATATAATATATATTTGACTGCATAGCGCCATTGGAAAGGTAATTTTGTGCTGAAAAACTTTACCACTGATATTTTGTGTATATCATGTATACTTTAGGTGTTATTCACATTTGTTTATGGTATGGTGTGTATAGCTTATGTTGTCTGTTTTAGTGAAGAAAATATTTTTTTTGCTGTTTCAACCAGCATAGAAAAAAAAATGACATATTATTTGCATACCACTATTCGAAAGGTAATTTTGTATTGAATAACTTTGCCACTCATACTTTGTGTCTAGCAGTAATGGTTCTTCAGCTGTTAGGATTTGTTTGTGGCATGCTGACTATACTGTAGCTTGAGTTTGCTTAGAAAGGCCCAGGATTTACTGTTAACGGTATACAGGAGACAAGTGGTGCAACTTCAGAGAGCTCCTGTGGAGGCAATGAGTTAAACGTTATTGCCAGAGTGCCTGTGTACTGCCTCTTTAAGGGCTGCCTAGATTTGCAGTGGTGATTAATCTGGGAGGGGGCTGAGTGTTGCCATGCTTGAGTCCCACCCGGGCTGCCTGGTAATCGCTCCATTTCTGCCATCGCTAATTGCGCAGAGGGAGCTCTGTTAGAAGATGTAACTGTGTGCTGAAAACCTATTAGAGTGATAATGATAGTGGAGTTTGTCTAACTTGCCTTCTTTGCAGCAAGGATTGTTTTGCTTATCCCCACCATTTGGCCCGGGACTGCGAATTGGACCAATCAGTACTGGTGGGAATTAAAATGAAGCCGGACTACAGAAGCTGTCTGAAGTCAAAATCTGTAGGAATTGTAGTTTTGGACTTTTGGCGCCTTTTTGCACCTGAAGGGGGAGCTCCTGTTGTGATTGACAGATGAATCAGCCAACCAAACCTTTTGGATCTGGGGGAAATTCCCGGGCTGCCTGCTGTGAAGGGCAGATCTAAGTTGGAAGCTGAAGAAGCAACAGCTCGAGACAGTTCCGAGCAGCCATCTGCGTAGTTTTGCACGGGAGAACTGTGGAAAGGCCTGAGCTTTGGCCTGCATGTCTGCCTGCTGCCCTGAGAGGGGAAAGAGAATTGTTTTGGGACTGAATCCGAGTTGTGTGACTAAAGTAAGCTACTGAAGTGGGACCAGGCTCAACCTGAAGAAGACCAAAGATTTTGCTGAATGCAATCGGCCCGTCAATAGTTCCAGCTACCCCTAAGCTCCCGGTGTGTGTGCAGAGACTTTGCGATTGTGAGCAGGGAGCGCTTTGCCTGGTACAGTAGAATTCCCTTACATGTGAATGTGCTGTGAGCTTCTAGTGGGTCGTGATTTGGTTCCCCCACTGTGTGAACTGTGTTCTGCCTGTTGGAAGCTTTGCCTGGTACAGTAGAATTTTCTTGCCTGTAAATGCGCTGTAAGACCCTAGTGGATTGTGAGTTGGTTCCCCACTGTGTGAACTTTGTTCTGCTTGCTGGAAGCTGTATCCAGCCCAAAACAGACTGCATCCGAATTTGTCTCCATGTGGTCTGGGTCTTGCCAGACTGGCCAGCCAGACTACCCGCTGCACAGAGAAGCCATCGACAAGAGACTGGCCTGGGGATCAGCCCCCTGCTCCACGCTTGAACAGGAACAATGAGTTGGCGACTCATGTGGGCCCTGCTTCTCCTGGCATTCCAGATCAACCACCTGCAATCTCGATTTTTGTCCAGCCTGTGTCCAGTCTTGGTATCGTGAGTAAATACCAGGGTAGCTCCCTGCAACAACAGCTTAATCTGAGTGTGTCATCTGATTGTCTTGTTGTTTCGTGTTCTTTTCGAACTGAGCCCTCTGGCTCCGGATTACAAACAGTGTGTACTGTGCATGTTGTGTTTTCCATCACAGAGCCCCAACCAGCTGCGATGCTGGCCTACCCCGGGCAACGGTCCTGGCTAGCCCATCCCTTCTCCACCTGGGTACCCAGAGGTGTGACTGTGTGGGGGGACTTAAAGCGCATACATAACTGCTTGACTGATATAACCTTTAAGCTAATTAACCTGATTTTGCCCCTTCCTTGTTCAAGTCCCATGAATAAATCAGATCTAACTTTTTCTGCATTTAATCTGACTGTGGTTCCAGTTTGTGCTCAAAGTACTGTATTGCTGCTATTTGCTGTGCATAACCTTGTTTTACAGGGGGTCCCCAGGGTTGAGCCAGAGGAACCAGCCCTGGTGGTAAGTGCAAACAGTGTGGGTACTTATGTGGTGTACCAGGGGTGTTGTGAAAGTGATTATTGTACAGTGTTCAGGCCACTAGGGGAACCCCCTGGTTACGGTGTCCCCCGGTTACGGTGTACGGAGGGCTGGCCCAGGTTAGCTTGACCACTACCAACCCTGACCTCTGGAGGAGGCACCCATTTCAGAACTCAGGCCCCTGAACCTGCTGCTAGCTAAGCAGGCAGGGTAGTAGCCCTTGGGATAGTGCCACCTAGTTAAGTATACACTTAGAGAGACACTGAGCACATTACTTTAAATTCTAGTATGCTACTTCCTCTTTTCATCTCAATATTTAACTCCTCCCACCCCCACCCGGGAGCGTTCCTTAACCCAGTGGTAGTTAAAATCTGTTGCTTTCTACTTGTTGATGGGCAAAGCAGCTGCAAATTTATTTGATCCAGCTGGGGAAAAAAACAAACGTGTACGGCCGTTCTGTACCCGGACAAAATGTTGCGGTGAAAATGTAGCAGACATAATGTCGTGGGGAAGAAAAGAAACAACTGAAAATGCCACATGGCCAATTACGTTGCAGACGAATAGTTGCAGCACTCCTTGATAGTGGGACAAAATGCTGCTCCCCTCCCCCACAGTCGCTAAGAGAAACAGCAAAGGGGAGAGAGTTGAGATCACCACTCCCCTCCGCTCCGTCCTCAGTTTGCAAATAAATGAATGAAAAACAACTTCTCCTACAACATAAATACCCTGCTATACTGAAAACAGGTGTGACATATAAGGTCTACCTGTTCTAACTGACTAATAAAGAGGGACTGATTAAAGCCACCTAGACTTAATCAAGGAGGGTAACTGTTACTGTTTCTTTAAGAAAGGTTTCTTCAAGTCAGTTCAGGTTTGCAACACGCCCCCTAGGCCCCATGTGACCAAAAGGAACAGACAGCACACTTTTAGTTTGGTGCAATTATTATTATTTAGCAGTATACTGTGCTGTGTTATTTCAGTGAAAGAGGTACTGGCACCATGCCACATGACCTTTGCTAGGTGCCCCTTGCACCAATAACGGCATGTTAAACTTCAATTTTCGGCTAAGGTGTTTATAAAATTTTTTTAAATGTCGCCACTAAGGTGCCTCTGCTATATGTGCCACCTCGACCTACAGGGTGCAGCTGTTTGCTTAGCAGCCATTTAACCACGCTACAATATACCCGCATCAATAAAGCTGCTCCATTTACGACTGCGATGTTCCGTCCATTTGCCCCCAAAAAATCTTAGCCAGCTCCACAGTAGCACTAGCGTTCTGCCGTGGAACACGAACTCCCACAATAGAACTGCAGTTGCTGCTTGTGCCACACTCAGCATTAGTCTGAAGAGGAGAAACTCTGAAGTAACCTTACATCCAAACTTAACTAGTCTAGAAAGTCGGGCTATGGGATTTGTTAACCCTTCCCCTCCCCTCCATCTCAATCAAAGGATACCTAAACTAACAACAAAAAAAAAGTAGTGTAGTTTCAAAAATGGATTCCCAGAGTATAGTATTAAAGAGTATGCACCCTGAAGTTCTATAAAATATTCAAGCTACAGACAAAATATATAATTGGCCATGTTAAAATACAACTAGCAATTATTCGGCACCCAAAAGTGTGGATTTAATCATTTATGGGGGTCGAATAATTGCCAGTTATGTCTTTTTTAACTCAGCAAATTACATTTTTCATTAGTAGAACTGGAAGGAACCGTCATTAGCCATTTCAGACATGCAGCAAAAACAGACCCTGGCTCTGGATTAACAGAAGGGGCAGGCCTTGATGTGCTGTCCCAGCTTCTCCCACCACAAATGCTTTCTGTCTCCAAGACATCACACATTTAGATGAATGTCCAGACAGCTCACTTGGCTCTTTTCCTAGTTTTAGATATTATAGCTTTGCACTTGCTGACCTTTTTCTAACTTGGATGTTTTGTTTATTTATTTTATTAAAAAATTGGTAACCTGGAAAGGCACACTGGACTGAGGCTCATTTCCAGGTGTGATCAGAGGGGCGGGATTACAAAAAGAATAACACTGCAAAACATCAGAGTGTGGTTATATGACATGAATTATTCAGCATATTGCAGGAAGGCAGCAGCCAAAGCTAATAAGATGCTGCAGTGTATTGCTAGAGGAATCACCTCTAGGAGAGAGGAAGTCGTCCTGCCACTGTACAAGTCGTTGGTGAGACCACACTTGGAGTACTAGAGTGACCAGTGGGGGGTACCACAGGGATCAGTGCTGGGACCGGTCCTATTCAACATCTTCATCAGTGACATTGCGCAGGACCTAGAAGGCAGAATTTCACTGTTCGCTGATGACACAAAGCTCTGTAACAGAGTAGACACACCAGAGGGTGTAGACAGAATGAGAAGGGACCTGCAGAAACTTGAAGAATGGTCAGGGGTTTGGCAGTTGAAATTAAATGCAAGGAAGTGCAAGATAATGCATATGGGGCACAAAAACCCTGGCACAATATATCAGTTGGGGGTGAGGATATAGCATGCACCAAGCAGGAAAGGGATCTTGGGGTTATCATCTCTGATGACCTCAAGGTAGGGAAACAGTGTGACAAGGCAGCAGGTAAAGCAAATAGGATGCTGGGATGTATAGGCAGGGGCATCACCAGCAGGAAAAGGGAGGTCATAATTCCACTATACAAGACACTAGTGAGGCCCCACCTGGAGTACAGTGTACAGTTCTGGAGACCATACCTACATAAGGACATAGACAGGGTAGAGAAGGTTCAGAGGAGGGCAACAAAGATGGTGCATGGATTGCATCACAAGTCCTATGAAGACAGGTTGAAGAACTGAACATGTACTCCCTGGAGGAGAGGAGGGAGAGGGATATGATAGAGACATACAAGTATCTTACAGGGAGGAACAGGGTGCAGGAATACACTATTTTTAAGCGAAAAAGATGTTCCAGGACTAGAGGCATGGGATAAAGTTGGAGGAGGGGCGATTCAGAGGAAACATGAGGAAGAATTTCTTCACAGAATGGGTGGTGGACAAGTGGAACACCCTGCCAGAGAGAAGTGGTGGGGCTGAAATAATCACGGGATTTAAGAATGCATGGGATAGACATAAAGGAATTCTGGAGGTCAGGGGTAAGGGGCAACAGACTTCTAGGAAAACATAAACTGAACTTATGAGCTCAAATGGGCAGACTGGGTGGGCCATAGGCCCTTATCTGCCGACACTGTCTATGTATCTATGTGTCTATGTACAGTTCTGGTGTCCCTTTTTAAAGAACAACGTCAAACTATAGGAGGGGGTCCAGCGCAGGGTGACAAAGATGTTACTCGGACTGGGGGACAAACCTTATTCGGAATGACTGAGGGAGCTCAACTTGTATTCCCTGGAGGATAGAAGGGAAAGAGGGGATGTGATATATAACTTCAAGTACTTAAAGGGCATGAACAGGGTTAGTACTAAGGGCATTTTCAGATTGGGGGGGGAGGGACACGAGGGGACAGATTCTGAAACAGGAGGGTGAAAGATTCAGGAGGGAAATAAGGAGTCACTATTTCACGGAAAGGGTGGTAGCAAGGTGGAATGCACTGCCAGAGGAGGTGATATCATTAAAATCTGTGGGCAGTTTTAAGAGGGGGTCAACAAGGTCAAAGGTAAGGTAAAAACTGAGGGGAAGCTGGGAAGGGGGAGTCAGCAGATGGGGGCAATAAATCAGATGGATAGGAAAGGGGTGGGGTGGCAGCTGCAGTAGAATAGACTGGGAGTTGCATACTGGAACAGATTTGATTGACCGTATGGCCTGTATCTGCTGGCATTTTCATATGTTCTTTTTTTTACCAATTATGAAACACTAAGCTGAAAGCTTGTTTGCAGGTGCAACCTGGGAGCACAAGAAAGTTAAGTGACTTGTTCAGGGTCACACAGTATGCACCTAGGGGGTTGTGGGATTCAAACCCAGGTCTCCAGATTTGCAGCTCAGAGCCTTAACCCACTGCACCATACTGCCTCCTGTTCTTACAGACAATATTACAGGAGCAACAGCAATATGGTGAACAAATGGGTAAACATCAACATGGTTCATCGCACTGATTTGAGGACAAACGTGCAAGAATTATTGTGAAGTGCACACAGCGCCTGTTAAGGAAGGTGACAGTGCTATGGGGTACAGACTCAGACAGGGGGCGCATTCACAATTAGTCTAAATTTAGGGGGTCCTAAGCAGGAGGGGGAGTAAAAAGAGAGGGGAAGAAGAGTCAAGATGGGGGTTGATAGGGACAGAAGGGAGTAGGAAGGTGCCTTAGCAAGCATCTGAGGGCCAGGAGAGAAGGACAGAGTCAAATAGGAGAGGGGTGAAGTTTCCAGAGGGAAGTAAGGCAGTAGGAGAAGGCAGTCTGCCTGGCAGAGGAGTGAGGGTGGGGGAATGGAGAAGGTATAGAATGCCTGAAGCGGAGAAAATAAGAAGAGGAGGGCACAAGAGAGAGGAGTGAAGACATGTAAGAGGGAAGGGATCCAAACCAGTATTTAGCAATGAAGCAGGCACAGCAAGACTGGCAACGTGCAGGTAGTGGGAGGATGGAGAGGGAGGAGTTGAAGGAGGACTGGTGAGTACGGATGGGAGCGCTGGTAGCGAAATGACACAAGGCACTGCAGAGGGTATCCAGTCTGTCAACAGAAGAGGAAGGGGCAGTGCCATAGACCCCCATCGGCATAGCTGAAGACCGGGAGAACCATTTTGGTGACCAGTTCCTGGTGGACCTGGAGGGTGAAGCAGTTTCAGCACATTGTAAATTGTTTTGAGCAGACAGTATTTACAGCAACACCCTTGTGAATCAGAACCATATAAACTAGCTTCCACAACTGTGGTCCTTCAATTGTGATAAATAAATAATACACTGATTTTGATATTGGTCCTGCAATAGCTGAAGCTGCCCACTAAAAGCAGCAGTGCAACGAAAAATATTTTTCTAAAAAGCTGTTTTCTACTACAGTTAATAAAAACGATAGCATCCATGTCAAATTTACTTTTCCAGGTACCCCCTGCATTGCACACCATCTATTTCTTCTTGATCCTAATCCTTGGTAGGTCTACAATGCTATTTCTAAGCTAAATGTGGTGGATGTCATTCTTTCTTTGGGAAAAATTAAATGAAAACATTTACAAAATACTCAAATTTTGGTGGAACTAGAAAATTTTTACTAGCAAATAAAATTGGGAGATGACCGGAATCTCTTATAGTGAAAAAATGTTAATGTCAATTTTTTTGCCAGATTTCATTGTACTGATACTTTAAAGAACTTTCATGCAATTATGAACTTCTTTGGTAAGAACAGCTTTCAGATAAAGTTTAGGCTGCCTACAGGAACAAATGCAAGTCTTCTGCCCAGAGGTATCCAAACTTTCATCTCTGTTCCCCTTGTATTTATCTAAGTCTGTAAGTGCCCCATTAAACAGACTGCCAGCTATCTGATGATTAGAGCAGTCGCCCTCATTGGTTTATTTATTTAGAAGTTGGTGACCGGGAGAGGCACACCGAGCCAAGGCTCATTTCCAGGTGCGACCGGTGGAGAGGGAATGGGGGTACACAGGTTAATAGGACAACAATTTCAATATGACATACAAGCATCAAAACAAAACTGCAATGAGACCATAGGGTGCATTGAGATTGCGAATACAGTAATACAAATTAGGGAAAAAGGAGACAGACATTTGCAAAAAGCAACAAAAACAGGCGAGAGGAGTTCTAAGGAGTTACAGGGAGGCGGTGTCGAAGACTCGATCGCTGCACAGACCGGGGCTTCACTCTACAAATTCCACTGGCAATCACCCTGTAAGATAAACTGTACTTTTACCTTCTAACTTGTAAAAATCTGAAATGCCCCCGGCATTTTCTAATATGGTGCTTCTCGTCACCCCACACTCTCGCTGCTCATAACTCGAGAGGATAACACGCCACCATCCATTCCTGCTTGGTCCCCTTATGTACAGAATAGAAAAATGTCTGTATTTCTGATGCCCACTGATATTTTTACAGTTTGTGCCTAAATGCCATATGTGTATGCTGATACATATAGCATTTAGGCACAAACTGTAAAAATATCAGTCGGCATCGGAGATACAGACATTTTTTTATTTCCGTACAAAAGGAGATCAATCAGGAATGGGTAGTGGCATGTCACTGAATCCTGTGCCTTCTTGAATCCCACTATAGTTTTTGCCCCAACCACCTGCGTTGGGAGGCTGTTCCAGGCATCCACCACTCTTCCAGTGAATAATTACTTCCTTACATCTCCCCTGAGCCTACCTCCCTCCAACTTCATAGCATGACCCCTTGTTCTTTAGTATCTTTTCCTCTGAAAAAGACTTATCTCTTGAACCTTATTTGTGCCTGTGTGGTATCTGAACGTCTCTATCATATCCCCCCTCTCTCTCCTCTCCTCTCCTTTCCTCAAGAGTGTACATACTGAGGTCCTCGAGTCTCTTCTCATAAGGCTTATTATGCAGACCCAGCACTATTTTAGTTGCCCTCATCTGGACCACCTCTACTGTATGTCCTTCCGGAGATGTGGTCTCCAGAACTGGACACAGTAGTCTAGGTGAGGTCTCGCCAGTGATTTATACAGTGGTATGACCACCTCCCTCTTTCTGCTGGCAATACACCTTCCTATTCATCCTAGCATCCCACTGGCTCTCCCACTGCCCTGTCACACTGTTTGGCCACCTTTATGTCATCAGATATGATTATCCCAGGTAGCTTTCCTGTTTGGTGGTCACCAGTACCACCACCCCGCTTCTGTACTCCGCCCCTGGGTTTCTGCACCCCAAGTGCATGATTTTGCACTTCTTTGCATTGAAACTTAGTTGCTACACTCTTGACTACTCCTCAAGCTTTTTTAAATACCTATCTCCACCCCCAACCCCCGTAGTGTCTACATTATTGCAGATCTTACTGTCATCTGCAAACGAGCATATCTTCCTCTTCCAGACGAGGGCAACTAAAATAGTGCTGGGTCTGCATAATAAGCCCTATGAGGAGAGACTCGAGGACCTCAGTATGTACACTCTGGGGGAAAGGAGGGAAAGGGGGGATATGATAGAGACTTTCAGATACCGCACAGGCACAAATAAGGTTCAAGAGATAAGCCTAGGTGGAATTCAAGCATGCATGGGACAGTCATAAGGAAATTCTAGGGGGTGGGGGTAGGAAGAAGTAGGCTGCTGGTTAACTAGGATCTGCAGCTTATCCATTATGTAGGGAAATGGGCAGACTGGGTGGGCCAAGCGGTCCTTATCTGCTGTCAAATTCTATGTTTCTATGTTTCCCATTGAACCCTTCTGCAATGCCACTAATAAAGACATTAAAGAGGTCTGGTCTTGCCGGCCCATTGGCGCAGCAGTTGGATTTCCACTTGCGATGCTGGCAACCCAGGTTCGGGAACAGACCCGTGGCGTCAGAGGGCTGCCCGGGGAAGAAGGCTTGAGTGTCTGATGACTGCTCGCCTTCTCCCGGGGGGGGAGGGTGAGGATGTGACCCGGCACTTGCTGGCTCCTGGCGGAGGCCGGGGGAACAACGTGCTGGGTCCCATTGATTGGGGGTGAATGTCGGCGTCTGCCTTGACGTTCATGGCACATGACAGTCGTCGGCTTCCGCTGACACAGAAAGCCCTGAACAGCCCAAGGACCACCCCAGCAACACCTGGGCCAAGATTGAGTGTGCTGGCTTGCCTCCATTGGTGCCTTCTCCCTCAGAGGAGGGGGACCCATCCGGCGAAGGGTTATGCCGGGTTACCCAGGGGGCTGCAATGAGAGGTGGTGGGGGCTGGTGTTGGGGCAGGGTGGCAAGCAGGGTCCCTAGGCGGCCTAAAGGAGTAGCCAGCCAGGGGGCTGGGAAGGAGCAGGAAAAAAAAAAAAGAGGACCAGTCCCAGTACCGATCTTTGTGCCACCCACTGATCACCCTCCCTTCCTCAGATATGATTACCCCCAGGTCTCTTTCCTGTTTGGTGGTCACCATAGTCAAGGATTAGGAGGATCATCTTTTCACAGTAAGCAGGGAGCAAGAGGTTATGGAGACATTTACCTGGCATTGAGGGACAGATGGGTTGTCTGGAACCAATGCTGGATGTTGTCAAAGCCCATTAAGCGGCTTCTACTGTACACACCATATTACATAAGAATAACATGGCAAAATGAACATGCTGTGCAGTGCATCAAAGTACAGGCCTCATAAGAAGTAGTGCATAGTTGGTATAACAAAACAATGATACAAATATAATCCTACCCAGTCCCTCCTACAATAACAGGTAGGCCAGTCAAGTGGCTGTACAGTTTGCTGTTGTTAAGGTACACTTACAATCAGCAGGGTAAAAGTTGGGTTTAGGGTTGGGTTCCCTGGTATCCCAGCGTTTCCCCTCAAGGACTCCCATTTTTACTGTGCAACTCATGCTCGGACAACTTATGTGGACAGCTATAGAAGGCCAGGAAGAACAGGGGCTGATTCCTCCTCCAGTCTGCACATCAAGCAGATTGCCTGAATCAAACAGCCAGAATGTGTCTCAAACTCCTGCAAGCAGCCCCTGTTGTGACAAGAAGGGAGATGGCAACCGGGAAACAAGGGGCAGCTAACTAGCCAGGCTCACAACCTCATAAGCGGGCTTATGGTGGCTCCTTGGCATGGTCATGCAGTCACCCAGACAGGCAATCTCCTTCAGCGGTGGCCAGTCCCTCCTCTGGGGCATACAAAAAGCATGGATGGGCTGGAACAAACAGCTCCAAGGGCTGTGACAAGCTGGGTCCCACAGGGCTCAGTGCTGGGCCCAGTTCTATTTGGCATATTTATTGCCGACATAGCAGATAGGGTTAGCTATCAGATTAGCGTGTTCGCAGATGACATGAAGGTAGCTGCGGTCATGGACAAGACAGAGGGATGATGGGGATTGCAAGAAGACCTAGTTAAGCTCGAACACTGGTCTGACACATGACAACTGGGTTTCAATGCAAAGAAGTGCAAGGTTATATACTTGGGAGTGAAGAACCACATGTTTTGCTACAGACTGGGTGGGATACAGTTAGTCACTACAGGGGAGAAAAAGGATCTTGGGGTACTAACCACAGGGTAAATGAACCATCGGCGCAGTGTAGGAAGGCAGCAGCGAAGACCAACAAGATGCTGCGGTGTATAGCCAGGGAAATCACCTCAAGGAGGAGGGAGGTTATCTTGCCACTATACAGGTCACAGGTCAGACTTAATCTGGAGTACTGTGTACAGTTCTGGCATCCCTAATTGAAGAAGGATATCAAGCTGCTGGAAGGAGTCCAATGCAGAGCAACCCAGATGATCACAGGCATGGAGGGAAAGACCTGTGAGGACAGACTGAGGGAGCTCAGCATGTACTCCCCACAGGAAAGGAGGGATATGATCGAAACCTTTAAGTATATGAGTGGCATAAACAGGGTTAGTACAGAGGGCCTTTTTTTATTTAATGGGAGGGAGAGACACCAGGGGGCACAGTCTGAAACTGGAAGGAGGGGAAGATTCAAGAGGGAAATGAAAAGGTACTACTTCAGTGAAAGAGTGGTGGCTGGGTGGAATGCATTGCTGAAGGAGGTCGTAACATTGCGGTCAGTGGACAGTTTTAAGAGGGAATGGGACAGGGTCAGGGTCACTACTGGGCAGGGAGGGAGGGCAGCTGCGGTGTAAAAGCTGATACCTGCACAACTGAGCAGACTCGATAGACCTTAGGGCCTGTATCTGCTGGCGTTATTTCGTTATGTTCGTAACAGTCAGAATGTGTTCTGAGCTCCTGCTGCTTAAACAAGAAGGTAGATGGTGATCGGGAAGAAGGAGCTAACTAACTAGCTAGGCTCATGACCCCACAAGCGGGCTTTATACAAATATACGAAGACGCCAGCAAATAGAGGCCTCACGATCTATCAAGTCTGCTCTAGTGTGCAGCTCTCAGTTTTGAATACTGATGCTGCCCCCCAACCCTCGCACCTTTCCACTTGAATACACTGTCTGTGTTACCTCCTCCCTCCCCCTCCTTCCCCATTCTGAGTTTGCCCTTGACAGTGTCCAACTCCCTCTTAAATCCTCCTACTGATGTTTGCATTATCAGTTCCACAAGCAAAGCATTTCATGGTGCCACAACCCTCTCTGTGAGAATGTGCCTCCTTTCTATACTTGAACAGACCCTCCTTGTGAACCCTATTTATGCGCTTAAAGTATTTTTTTTTTACTTTCTCTTTTTGCCCCTATTACTCACTCTGCTGCTTAGTCCCTCTCTCAGAGCCTCATGCACCGCACAGCTACACCTACTTTAAGGCCCGAGGTGTCTGCTCCTAAGGTGCTACTCACTCCTGCTTACCTCTAGAGCCCCCGGATAACCCAGTGGGCAGGCCGAGGGAGGCCTTCCCCTTACCTCCCCCGAACAACATGAGAGCGCGCACACAGGTGGGGTCTACCCTTGGAGCCTTCTCTTGTAGGCGTGGTGCTGAAGGCTCATTGCCTGGACCGTGCGCAGGGCACATTTTCCTTGTTCTTCCTGCACACAGACATCCGCATGCAAGGAGGACCAATGAGCTGGAGGTGCGTGGTGACGCACCTACGCTCTGGTCCTTGGCCGACATCTGTCCCTCCCATGTCTTCTGCCTCCTCTGCTGCACCGTCACCACCTGTGGTCACCCAGGTGGTGGTGGTATTGTGTCGAGGAGCGCTGCCCACCCAACCCGGAGAAGGAGAGTGGCCCGTATGGCGCTTAATCCCTCTCCCCCCAGCTGACCCTCCGACAACCCATGCTCACTACCGAACCCGGGTCACTGGGCGCTTCAAGTATTTGAAGGTCTTAATCATGTCTCCTCTGTCCCTTCTGTCCTCCAAGAAGTACATATTTAGCCTCTGTAGTCTCTCCTCATAGGGCCTTTCCCTCATTCCACTTTGCATCCTGGTCGCCCTTCTCTGCACACCCTCCAGGAGCCTGATGTTCTTTTTTTAAGAAGGGGCACCAGAACTGCACACAGTATTCCAAGTGTGGCCTCACTAGTGCACTGTACAGTGGCAGAATCACTTCCTCACTCCTTGAGGTGATTCCCCTCACTAACTGCACCCCTCCCAGCTGGTAACTGTATTTAGGATTCTTGTTTCCAAAGTGCATAATCCTGCACCTCTTAGCACTGAAACCCAATTGCCTGGTGTATGACCATCTCTCCAATGCCTCTAGGTCTTTCTGTAGCACCCCCGTCCACCACTGCTCCCAGTTTGGTGTCATCGGCAAACAGGCTTATTTGGCTCCCAATCCCATCTGCCATATCTGCTACATAGATGCTGAATAACACTGGTTCCAGCATTGAGCCCTGCGGTACCCCACTTATGACTGCCCGTGGCGCTGATAGTTCCCCTCTAACCACCACCATCTGTTGTGTTTTCCAGCCAGCTCCCATTCCATCTGACCACCTTATCCCCAACCCCGGGTCCCTCAGATTGCCTATCAGCCTCCCGTGTGGCACAGAGTCGAAGGCCTTGTTGAAGTCTAACACAGGACATCAACTGCTTTGCCTTCATCCAGAGCTCTAGTCACCCAGTCGTAAAAGGTCACAAAGTGGTCTGGCAGGACCTTCCTTTGGTGAACCCATGACTCCTATCATCAAGGAGACCATCCTCCTCCAGCAATGCCACTATTCTTTCCTTCACGATAGTCTCCATTAATTTCTCTACAATTGACATGAGGCTGATCAGCCTGTAATTCCCTGGTTCCTCCCAAGAACCACTCTTGTGGATGGGCACCACATGTGCCATCCTCCAATCCAGGGGTACACATCCTAATAGAAGTGATGTGTTGAACACCTCTGCTAGAGGTGCTGCCAGGACCACCGCTAGCTCATTTAGGACCTTTGGTTGTATCCTGTCCAGTCCTGGTGCTTTATCTATCCATAGAGACCTTAGTTCCTCTAGCACTCCATGCACAGGGATCTTCTCTTCCATCACCATGACTCCACCTTCTTTCCTTACCCTACTCTGCTCCTGTTGACCAGGTACCTCCAGCTCCCTTGCAAAAACTGATTTCCTTCTCGGCCCTCCTCTCCACCCATTCACCTTCTGTCTTAAGCCTAGAAATCTGCTCCCTGCAGCTCCTTCTATCCCTGATATATTTAATGAACCCCTTTTCACCCCTTTAGATCCCCTGAGCAAGCCTCAGCTCCTTCATAGCCTTGGCTGCCCTTATCACCCATATCACCTCCCTGGAGCACCTGATATAATCTTCCTTTTCTGTTACTCTACCGGTCCTCTTGTAGTTTTTAAATGGCACCCTTTTTTCCCTCACCTTGGTCTGTACTTCTTTGGTCCACCAGCTTGGTTTATTAGACCTTGCCTTCTTACTCCTCAATTCAGTACAGGAGTTTGTGGCCTCCACCAGTCCCAGCTTTATGATTGCCCATTTCTGGGTGTTGTCCATGTCTGGACATATGGTGACCAAATGCCTCCCTAGTACTTCAGCCATCTTACAGAAGTTGACACTATTAAAGCCCATGAAACTGGTGGCAGTACGCGTCTCCTCTCTGCCTAGGTCTAGGGAGAACCATACTGAACTACGATCGCTCCCCGCTATGAGGCCCTCCACTCTCACCTCCCTTACCAGAGCCCCGTTAGATAAGACTAGGTCTAAGATGTTTCCTTCCCTTGTCAGCTCTTTTACTAGCTGCATCAGAAATGCATCTTGGAGTGCATCCAGGATGACTTGTTCTCTACTGCTAGGTGATGTCGTTGTGTCCCAATCTATCCCTGGTAGGCTGAAGTCCCCAACTACCACTGTGTTGCCACTTCTGCATTTCTGTTGTATAACCCCCCAGTTCCCTGTTTTTCTCCTCCAACTGGGAGGGTGGTCTATACACGACCCCTAGCCAGACCTTCCTGTTTTTTGCCTCAGTTAAAGTGACCCACAAGTTTTCTGCACTCCCCTCGCCCCCTTCTTCCCTACTACTCTCTATTCCCTCCCTTATTTAAACAGCTACTCCTCCCTTGCCAGTATCCCTTTCCCACCTATACAACCGAAATCACAGTAATATTAAGTCCCTTTCCCTGTTTTGATTTGCCCACAACTCTGTGATTGCAGCAATATCTACCCCCCTTCCTCCAAGAGTGCGTGGAGCTCAGGCATCTTATTACCTAAGCTTCTCACATTCATGGAGACTACTACCTATTCTTTCCCAAGTTCCCCATCCTCCCCAACCCTTTCTACATGCCTTCAACCTTTAAAATCTCCCCAGTTCCTTATATTACCATCTGGGGTGGTGGGAAGGGAGGCATAGGTCCACCCTTGACCTGAGCCTCTGTTTGATATGAATTGCCCCTCCCCCCCATAAGTTGAAGTTGTATGCCATAAACTCCGCTAGTTTCCCCATTAGGATTGCTGTACCCTCCCTCCTTGAGTGGGGGAATTCAAGAATTCATGGGACAGACATAAGGCGATTCTAGTGGGGGGGGTAGGAGGAAGTAGGCTGTTGGCTAACTAGGATCTGCAGTTTATCCAAAAGGTAGGGAAATGGGCAGACTGGGTGGGCCAAGAGGTCCTTATCTGCCATCAAAGTGTATGTTTCTCTGTTTCTATCTGTGGCATACAAGTTATTGTTCACCCATGTGTCCCCCCAATTTCCTACCATCCCAAATCTCATAGACCCACACCACCCTCTCAATCATTCATTAAACTCCTTGGTTTTTTGCTTCCCCTCTACACTATCTCTAGGTACCTGCAGTACCTCTGAGAAGGCAGTTGACCTTGCTTTTCTACTGTACACCCTTGCCAAGTCCTTAAACCTAGCTTTGACCCCATGAAGACTGTTCTCCACTAAGTCATTAGTGCCAAGATGTACTAAGTACAAAGTGTGGCTTCCCCCCATGTTTTCTGTCTCCTGCAGGGTTGATGTGCCTCGCTTAATGCACAGTCATCCCTGGCACACGTCACCCAGACTGAACTCTTCCTGTTCCGTTTACCACCCAATCTGATGCCGTTGATGATGGAGTCACCAAATATGATAAGCCCTTACACCCTCTTTTTGCTGATCAAGCCCTAATGCACCCTTTGGGTCCCTGCTCCTGGTTTCTTGCACCCACAGTATTACCCCTCCAGCAGCTTCTACCAGCCCTCCTGCATGTACCCCCTTCCCCCTAGAAATCCTATTGTCTCCATGAGATCCAACTATTTTGGTCCCCCCCCATCCCCTTCATAGAATCTCCTCCTGGAGTTTTGGTTAGCTCCTTGATTCCCTCCACCTTTTCCTGCTGCCCTTCTGTTTCCTTAACTCTCCTAGTCACCCCTTGCATCCCCTTTACATCTGCATTGATGGTTAACCTGCCATTAATTTTCTCCTCCAGTCCTAAAATCATGTCCCTTGCACCTTTCTTCTTGTCCCGTCCTGCTACCTCTGATTTGTCAGCCATAGTCCCCTCTTTTTTCCCCCTAATAAATTTTGTTTAATTCAGTTGAAAAAAGTACAAAGCTCTACATCAGCCTCAGGAATGAGTTCAACGAAGGACCAGTCAATGAAATAGAAATCATTTAAGGAATTCTTCTGAGACAAGCCCAATAGGCTACAAAATTCAATTGTTTTACCGGCGCAGCAGTGGAGTTGCTGCTCATGACACTGGCGACCAGGTTTAGGAAGGAGCCAAGCCATCGGAGGACCAGGAGGGGAGGAATGATGCAGCACCCCACAGGACGCTTTCCTGCCTTTGGAAGGGAGAGTTGCTATACCTGCTGCCACAATGCAATATGAGTGACCACAGGTGGCAGGGCAGTGGGCATCAGAGACAGAAGTAGATGCTGGTCAAATATCGTGCAGTGTCACATGCTGGCATGCAAACCTGACACACCTAGCATGCTGGCCTCCATGTGGACGATGGAAGAGTACGAATAAGGAAACACCCCAGGATGGAAAGATGAAGGGACACAGTTGAGCCTGAACTCTGGTGACTAGCTGTTCCCCTACCTAAGCGGTCCCTATGCACAGAGGGGCCAACTGCTCTCCTGAATTCTTCTACGTCAGGGGGCCCACCTCAGGGGGTAAACCGGGGAGGGGGTTAGAAGGGGGAGGTAAGCGCTAGAGAAGCTGGGGTACTGGGCTAGGCAGATGTCGCTTACTGTATTTGGGAAGATGGAAGAATTAAGAATAAAGAAAAATTAAAAAAAAAATAATAATAATAATTGTTTTGGATTTGGGATCAGTATATCTGTTGCTCCAAAAGAAGACCATAGAGGCATGGTCACTAAAACCGTCTGTGAATTGTCCCACTAGTTTACTTCTGTCTGTGAGACTGGCCCACACCCAATGAAAAAAAGTATGGTTATTTGACTTGAAATTCCAGCTGGTCAGTTGATCCATAATTTGCATTAGATTTTTTTTTTGTGATATAGTTTTATAGTCATTACTAACTGGATCATTCAAATTTAAACCAAATTTCCCATTCATTAGCATGGAGGTTTTTAACATCTGCCACTAAAGGCCTGATTCACGGAAGCTTCCCAGCCCAGCCACGCATGCGGAGGGCTGTGAAAAGCTGTAGAGTGCTTCCTATAAGCAGGATGTGCACCACTGGGGCACTTTTCAGCATCCACAATGGGGGATGCATGTTCCCTCTCCACCCGATCCCAGCCACATGCCTTGCTATGTGGTGGGATCGGGGCGGTCCTGGGGGTTTGGGCTGATATATGCCTGATCCCCAGTACAAACTGCGTGATATAGAGGGCCAGCCCCTTGGGGGCAGCATTAGCAGCTACACGCCCCCTCCACCTGGCCACAGAACATGATTGTGGGCACGATCGGCTGTATGTCTTCCATCCCCCAGCCCTACAGGTATCCATGGTGGGCTGGGGGCATCACCAGTACTGGCTAATGTATTCTGACAATTTTACACATTCTCCAGTGGAAACAGGACAGTCCTGGAGGACTGCCACATCCCTACACACCCTGAATGCTGCACAGACAGGAATCCACTTGCAGTCTGGCACGGGTATCCAATTGGATGCCTGAGGTCCAGACCTGATGCACCCATTCCTGCTGTCCCCTGCCTAAATGCATGACTCTGCATCAGCGGAGCACGGAGGCAGGGGACTGAGGATGCCACTCAGTGCTGATGAGTATCTGGGGTGCAGAAATGGGACCAGGATACACTCAGTTACAACACATTCTCCTGTAGACTCCTTTCCCTCTGGAATAACCCCCCTCCCAAAAAAAAAAATGCCTCACACTCTCCTTTCCTGCACCTAAGCGCCTCCTTAGGCCATCCCGTTACATCTTGTAGCCGTCCACTGTCCTAATCCACAACTATACTCGCGTCCTCCTCTCTCTCTTGGAGGTAGAAGACTTGGTTTGCTGGCCAAGGCACCTAGCTTCACTTGAGCTCTTTCCTTCTAAGACTGCTTGAAAGGCAGAGTAGAGAACTTACCAGAGCAGGGAAAAGGATTAAGACTTAGTTTGGCTAAGCAGATTTACTGTGTGGTGGTGTTTTTATTTTTACTCACAGGGATTGCTACTGTTTGTTGCTAACATTTCATTGCTTTATTTTTTCTCTGATTCAAATTGTTGTTGCTGGTATACCTTCTTCTGCATTATTACAAGGTATGCCTACAGGTGTATTGCTAACAGATTACTCCTGTAATCTTCTGATTCAAATTGTCTTTTGCAAGGTATATCTTCTGTTACTGCTTTATTTTCTCTGGAGCAAAGTGTTTCTTACAGCGTATATCTTCTCTGAAATTATTACAGGTGGTGCTTTACAGGTTTTACAGTTTTATCTAACATTAGGATAAGCTTTCAGGGTTACTGCATTTGTTGTTGACTGATTGTTTCTGCTCTTACCTCCTTGTTCTTTCGTCCGTGGTTCTTCTTTTTAGGCAGGGGAAGGGGCGGATCAGTGGGGCCTCCACAAGGTGATCTCATTTACAGGGCACTAGTAATTTAACTTGTTATAACAAGTTAAACAAAACATAATTAAACCATTACTTGCATTTTTTTTCCTTCTAATTACTCTGACTAGGTTACAAACCCAGCAACTTATTTGGAATGGATTTCATTAACTGCAGGTACTGTGGAACAATTTTCAGAAGGACAGTCTTACAGGATTTAGGACACTGTCCTACATGCTGGGCCTTTGGAGATCTTAGGGCTCAGCTCCAGGCAGCATGGGCAGAGATTGCACGCCTCAAATTTCATATTGAAGAGGAAATACATTATAAGAACCACCAGCCATTTCCCCAGCATCCAACAGAAAAACCTGGAGCCGCAGAGGTAGTTGGTCCAGGAGGTTGGCAGGTGGTTAGGAGGAGCAAATCAGGTGCCCCATCTCTCTGCTCTCCACACATTACCTCCAAAACCATATAAACACTACAAACAGGTATCTGCCTCTATCTCTGAAATCAAATAAAGAGGCAGAAGACACTGCAGAGCAGGACACTCGGCACAGGAGCTAGCACAACAAAACTCACCCAAATCAGGAACCAAAACAAAACAAGCACAAAGGAAATCAAAAACTTCTGATCATAGGAGACTCCATGATTCGGGAGTTGATACCCATCTCAGCCAGGGTGATGGTCAGATGTCTCCCAGTACATCAGCATGGAGAGACACTGACCGCATCGCTAAAATTGTTCACAAAGCAGGAGAAAATATTGATGTCCTAGTACACATAGGGACTAATGATCTCGCCAGCCGTCAGTTGTGGAGACCAAGGAACACCTGACTAGGCTGGGTGACAAACTATCATCTATTTCGTCCGGCATCTCCTTCTCTGAGATCCTGCCAGTCTGGAAGAGGGCAGATGGACGGAAGGTCAGAGAAAGGGAGATAGGGGAGCTAAACACGTGGCTCAAGGGCTGGTGCCAGGAAAAGGACACAGATTTGTAGGAGCTGGCAACAGTTCTGGGAGCGAAAGTTCTTTAAATTTGATGGACTGCATCTGACTAAAGAGGGAGTCAGTGCATTGGGGCAGAAGTTTGACGTCTTTGCAGAATATTTAAACTAGCAAATGGGGAGAGGGGTGCAGCACCCCATACGTCGAATGGGAAGAACACCCCTCCCCCCTCAGCTTGTGGTCAAACAGGAATTCAGCATGTTTGCCGTTCATTTGCATCACCAGGTAAGAAAAAAGGTTTGTCTCCCCATACGACGCACAGGGGTAATGCCAAACTTCACCCAACAACTAACACACCAAAATCTGGCCAATGGAAAATCATGTACACAAATGCTCACAGCCTGGGAAATAAGATCCCAGACCTGCAGGCAATAATGTCAGAGGCTAAACTGGACATAGTAGCAATTAGTGAGACGTGGTTTACCAGTAACCATACTTGGGAGACTTTGGTACCTGGCTATGTATTGTTTAGAAGAGACCGAGGTGCAAAAAGGGGGGGAGGAGTGGCCCTGTATGTTAACGAAAATATCAAAGCTACAGAAATTCAGAATACACATAAGGAGCCACAAGAACTGTGGGTCACCCTGGAAACAGGAAATGGGACAGCCATAAGAACTGGGGTTGTCTACAGGCCCCAGACCAGAGGGAGGACATAGACACATTACTGTTAGAAGATATACAAAACATGACAGCTAAAGGAGGTTCTGATAATGGGAGACTTTAACATGCGGATACAGATTGGTCAATACCAGCAGGAACATCTGCCAGAACTAGACTCATAGTGGATTCCCTGCAGGAGGGCCTCAAACAACTAGTACAGCAACCCACAAAGACAGGGCTATCCTAGATCTAGTACTGACGAACAAAGAAGGGATCACAGATCTCCAGGTAGAAGGTCACCTGGGGGCCAGTGACCATCACATGGTATGGTTCAATTTGGCTACTACATCTAAATCATCCCATTCCAAGGCAAAAATATGGGACTTCAGAGGAGCTGACTTTGATAAGATGGCCAACAGAGTTAAGCTAGCCCTGGCAAAAAGAAACACAGGTGAGGAGGTACAGGCAAAGTGGGCAAGCATTAAGGATGCAATACTTGAAGCAACATCCCATTGTGTTAGACAGAAAAGGAAGTGCAAAGAAGAAGGAAACCACTTTGGTTCTCAAATACAGTAGCAAGAAAGGTCAAGAGCCAAAAGGCTGGCCTTCAGGAAATATAAGGAACACAGCGGATGAAGATAGGAGGCATACCAAACTGCCCTAAGGGAAGCAGGTAAGGCATTAAGGCAGGCAAAGTCCCAAACTGAGGAAACACTAGTACCGAACATAAAAGAAGGTGACAAGACGTTCTATAGATACATTAGTGAAAGGAGAAAGTCCAGAGGGGTATTGCTAAGCTTAATGGAGAAAAGGAGCATGTGAGGAGGAGGACCCTGTAGAGGCATCTATCCTAAATAGATACTTTGCTCAGTATTTACTGAAGAGAAGGTAGGCACGCCCACAGCTCAGCATCATGGACACAGGGGAGGAGGTGAGCACTACTCCTTTCACAAAGAAAGGGTCCTACAAGAGCTTGCTAAGCTCAGGGTGGATAAGGCAATGGGACCTGATGGCATACATCCCAGGGTACTAAGGAGCTAAAGGAGGAACTAGCAGAGCCATTAGCAAAATTGTTTAGTGAGTCTCTGAGCACAGGAGAGGTCCCAGAAGACTGGAGAAGGGCTCATGTGATCCCGCTCACAAGAGTGGTAGCAGGAGGAGGCGGGGAACTACAGACCGGTCAGTCTTACCTCAGTAGTGGGCAAGATTATGGAGGCACTCCTTAAGGAAAGGATAGTGCAACACCTGGAATCCATAGGGCACAGGATCCAAGACAGCATGGGTTTACAAAGGAAGGTCCTGTCAAACTAATCTCATAGATTTCTTTGACTGGGTAACCAGAGTGGTGGACCAAGGGGGAGCAGTTGATGTCGCCTACCTTGACTTCAGCAAAGCTTTTGACACTGTTCCACATAGAAGATTGATAAATAAGCTGGGTAGGCTCGGAGTGGGTCAGAAGTTGGTCAACTGGGTGGCAAACTGGTTGACGGGCAGAAAACAGAGAGTGGTGGTAAATGGTATACAGTCAGAAGAGATACAAGTCACAAGTGGGGTACCTCAGGGATCAGTCCTGGGGCCAGTCCTCTTCAACATCTTCATTAGTGACCTTGCAGATGGACTAGAAGGTAAGGCTTGTCTGTTTGCAGATGACACCAAGATCTGCAACAGAGTAGATGATCCAGATGGGGTGGGCAGAATGAGAAGAGATCTGGATAAACTAGCAGAATGGTCACAAGAGTGGCAACTGGGATTTAATGCAAAGAAGTGCAAAATCATGCACATAGGAGAGAGAAACCTGAAGCCACCTATAGGCTGGGAGGAGTTGCTAGCAGTCACAAAGGAAGAAAGAGACTTGGGCATCATCATCACTGATGACTAATCATCAAGCAGACCTCTAAAGCAGTAGGTAAGGCTAGGGGTGTTGGGGTGTATTAGTAGGGTATCACAATCGTGAGAGAGGTAATAATCCCTCTGTACAAGACTGGTTAGGCCCCATCTGGAGTACTGCGTGCAGTATTGGAGCCACACCTTCACAAGGACATTAACCAAATTGAGGCAGTCCAGAGAAGGGCAGCCAAGATGGTGCAGGGACTGCATCAGAAGACATATGAGGACAGATTAATGGAGCTCAATATGTATACCCTTGAGCAAAGGAGGAGAGAGGTGATATGATCGAGGCATTCAAACACCTTAAGGGCATAAACAAGGTGAAAGAGTCTAACATGTTTAAATATAAGAAAAATAGCAGGACAAGAGGACACAGCATGAGATTAGAGGGAGGCCAATTAAGGGGAATGTGAAATTCTTTTCACAGAAAAGGTGGTGGATGCATGGAATGAGCTTACCACAAGAAGTGGTGGCTATGAATACAGTGCAGGGCTTCACACAGGCATGGGATAGGCATAAGGGAGCAATACAAATGACTATGAATAGATAGGCCACTGACAGAGCAAAGGCCGATGGCACATTTATAAGGTAGAAAAAGAAATGGGCAGACTGGATGGGCCTTGCGGTCCTTATCTGCCGTCAACTTCTATGTTTTTATGTTTCTCTCCATCTTCTGCATTAATCAGACTGGCCTCATGTTATGTTTTTGTTGTTCTACGCTGCTTATCTTTTTATCTCCTGTACAATTATCTGTAATCTAATTTTATTACAGGAACTTAATTGCACTTTGTATATTACTGTACCTGAATTCTGAATTGTATTCCCTTTGTAGTATTTGTACCCCCATCCTTAGGTCACACCTGGAAATGAGCTTTTGCTCAGTGTGCCTTTCCTGGTTACCAACTTTAAATAAATAAATATACTGGCCACCTATATGATTTGGACCCCTACGTCCTAAGGTTGGCATGGCAATCGATGGAGGAATCATCCTTATCATCCTTGGAATGTGGCACCTCTTGGAAACTTAGTGAGTAACATTACTGTACAAAAACATTTATTTGAAAGTTGATGACCAGGAAAGTCACACTAAGCCAAGGCATGTTTCCAGGTGTGACCCGGTGACTAGCTCAGTCCTCCTGTCACCTTTAAGGAAGGTCACATATATGCAGTACAGTACATAGTATGCTGATTAGATGGCAGCTGACCACGGAGGTGAGAGTAGAGGGATGTGTCAGTCACTGCTGGGGGGAAGACTATGGGGTTGGAACCCAGACCTTTGAACTTCTGAAACCCACCACCACTTACTCACTCTGTGACCTTGAGCCAGTCGCTTAACCTTCCAGTGCTTATCACCCAAATGCAAAAAGCAAGCATGGCTTGCTTTAGCCGACTCTTGTATTATTTGGTTCATCCCCCAGTTTTGCACCTTTGACTGATCCCTAACCTGGTGATCAAGACTGCTACAGCTGCAACCTTCCTCCCTTAAGGAAAGAATGCAAATGGCTGCCTTCACAGTGAATGACAGGCTGCAGCTGTGTCAGCAAGAAAGGGGGAGGAGCATACATGAATGACAGGCAGGCTGTGCCCTCCCTTCCTCTTCTGGGTGCCAAGCACTTCACCTCTGCAATGCACTCGGCCCCATTCAGGAATCACATCCCTCAGGCATGGCCGCCATACCCAATGTTGGCCCTTGGAAATAACATACAATTCTGTTTGTTAATTTTCTTTCTGATCAGGTTTCATGCCTAAAAAAAAAAATTAACACAATGTAGAAAACAGACAGATGGCCCAGCACCACTGAATCACACTGCCATGCAGATGACCCAGGTTGGTGAGCAAACTCTGTACATCCTGTCGGGGGCAGCTGCCATTTGGCAGTGAGTGGGTCTCAGCTGGAGAGGGCTGCCAGCAGCTTTTGCCATCACAGTGACTCCCACGGCTGGACCAGGGAGTTTACTCCTGCCACAGAGGGAGGTGTGTGTGTGTGTGTGTGTGTGTGTGTGTGTGCGCCCGTGCACAGCGGAGGTGGGGGAGAAGGTCTGGAAGAAAAACCCAGCTGCCATTGGGATCCAACTGCTTGATCAGGGTATATCCCTGCAGAAGACTGACAGCCAGCCAAACTCCTCTACCACAGCATGGGGCTTCTAAACTGCCACCGCCCACTCCAGCTAATGCTCCCTGTGGCAAGAATCAGCTTGGAGGCACTCTGACTGGGCACTCCTCTCCCCATGGCATGGGTCTTCTAAGTTACCGCTGTCCACTCCAGCTAATGCTCCCTGCCGCAAGATTCAGCTTGGAGGCCCTCTGATTGGGTGCTCCTCTCCTCGCAGCATGGGGCTTCTAAATCGCCGCCCGCTCCAGCTACTGCTCCCTGACGCAAGACTCAGCCTGGAGGCCCTCAGAACAGGCACTCCTCTCCCCGCAGCGTGGGACTTCTAAATCGCCGACGCCCGCTCCAGTTTCTGCTCCCTGCCGCAAGACTCAGTTTGGAGGCCATCTGACCAGGTGCTCCTCTCCCCATGGTGAGGGGCTTCTAAATCACTGCCACCTGCTCCAGCTACTGCTCCCTGCTGCAATACTCAGCTTGGAGGCCCTCTGACCGGGCGCTCCTCTCCCCATGGTGTGGGGCTTCTAAATCGCTGCCACCCGCTCCAGCTACTGCTACCAGCCACAAGACTCAGGTACACATAGGAGCTCTAATTTTGGCACTCTGAAGCAAACCACTGCTGATTGGCCGCCTACTTCGGCTGCCATCTTCGGATTGGCTCCTTGCATCTAACCTTAAATTCTGCTGATTGAGGCTGTTTTTCTGTAAACCTTCTGCCTATTTTATGCTCATATTGGCCCAAAAACCTGGATAGAACACACTGTCTGCTTTTACCAATTGTTTTTAACTTGATCTATCTAGTTAGTGCACTGTACAAACTATTGTGCAGATTTGTGTTATTTACTATACTGTGTAACAGAACCGTGATTTTAAAGGGTCTGGTGTCTGTTTTAGCGGTCATTGAATTTAAGTTTAGTATTACTATCACTTGTTTAGTTTCTTCTTCTTTTTTCAATCTGACTAACCTCCTACTGTGCAGGTGCTGACCCACCCAGCCCCCACTCCTCTCTCTTGCTCTTAGCTAAATTGCTAACCCGCCCCCCCATTTAAGCTAATCTTCCTGCTGCCCCAGCCTCCTGCTGCTCCCTCCCTGTCTCTGACTCTGTCTACCCTCTACCGACCATTTCCACCACCAGTAAATTAATCTTGCTTTCTTTTTCTCTCCCCCTAGCTTGGAGGCCCTCTGACCGGGTACTCCTTTCCCCGTGTCGGGGGGAACTAAATAATCGCTGACTGCTCCAGCTACTGCTCCCTGCTGCAAGTTATTTTCCCACCCATCCACCCATTCTACACCCTATCTGGGCTCTTTCTTTTACAGATCCCACCACCTTATTTACATGAATACTGCATAAAATTACAAGTATCAGCTTTTCCACTGGCATCTTATATTAGCTGACCACTAGGGGTGCCAAACCAAGATAGTGCTTAATAGCACCACAACTAATCTGGCCACGCTCATACTTTAGTTAGTATTGTCCCTATCTCTCCTAGCTCATCTGTCTCTAACTAAGCTAACCTTCTGCACTCCAGCTCCCTTAAGATATTCCACTATGCTTTCTAAACGAATTGCTTTCTATCTCTTATCTTAACTTTCCTCCCTCTACTCTCTATCACATCTCCCATTAAATTCCTAAACCTGCATACCAAAGCTCCCTGTAATTATTGTCCTCCATTACAACAAAATGCTATAGTCCCTAGGGCTGCATCCTCCCCAATACCTTTCATGGTCCCATTTCCCCTTCCTTCCATGTGCATCTCTCATATCTGTGCCAAACCACTTTGCTCTATTACATTCATTAATAATACAGTACTCCTTCTCCTACTATAGCCATCCTCTCTCTCTCTAAGCCTCCCGTATCCCAACACTGGTACAAGAGCTCAAAGCTACATTTTATTATAATTTCACTCCTACTCTTATCCGCCAGGGACATCAACCCTAACCCGGGTTCTCCATTCTCCCACACCCCGACAAATGTACCTACACATAACAGCTCCACCCCTGCTAACTCACTTAAACTCACCAGGGGACTAAGAATCCTCCACCTAAATATAAGGAGCCTTCTACCAAAAACCGACCTACTCCAGCCACTCGCAGTCTCTCTAGCCCTGGACCTCCTCCTTCTCTCTGAAACATGGCTAAATAACAAGACCCTAGATCCTTCTATCACCATCCCAGGCTACACTAGTTCATGTCATGACCAAACAGACAGGGGAGGTGGTGTAGCTATCTACACCTCCACAGCTATCCAAGCTACTACCATACTATCTACATCCATCCCAGCAGCATATGAGGAATGTGTCCTCAGACTTTCCCTGCCCCACTCAGTACCCATTTATGTCACTAGGGTATACTGCCATCCCGGCCTCTCTGCCTCTATTGCCTCAGACCTCATCTCAGAAATTGCAACCCTTACATCCTCAGGTGAATTATATATAATGGGAGATTTTAACCAAAATTGGTTAGCTCCCTCCTCAAACAAAAAAAGAGCTAATCTTGCTGCCCTTAACCTAACACAGCTAATCCATGAACCAACCCGTGTAAAGCACAAAACACAAAATCATTCTTTGATTGACTGGGCCCTCACTGCGCATCCTCATAGGATTATAAAGTCTGGCCTACTGCCGGACGCTTTAAGTGACCACCACATCATCTTATGATCTGCAGAATCCATCAGCGGAAAGTTCCCCACAAAATCCTGCTAGTCCATTCCTACAAGTCACTGGACCTCACCTCACTTCACCACGAACTAGCCCTCATGGACTGGTCACCCTTATCCTCAGGAATCGCAGTAAACAAAGCTCTGGAATATTTCCAAGCTCATCTCCTAAATATTTGGAATAAACATGCCCCAATAAAGCGTACTAGAGTACGTGGAAACCACCTCCCTTGGATCACCCCTGAACTTCTGGCTGCACACATGTGCATGACCATGTTTGGAAGGTTCAGAAAGCCTCGAGGCTGCAACGTGACACAGACAAGTACCGTGCTCTCAGAAATTCCTGTACTAAGGCAACACGATGGGCAAAAGCTGAATATTTTAGTTCCACTTTCCAAGCAAACACAACTACCCCATCTAAATTCTGGAAAGTTGTCCAAGCTTCTCTCCACTCCTGTCTAAACCCCCTACCAAAGTCAACACGCTTATATCTGACCACCAAACCACTGCTGCAATTCAACACATACTTTACATCCTGCGCCTCTGTCCTCCTTACTTCCCTTCCTTCCTTTCCGCCATCCATCCCCTCTATCACACACACCCCTAGTGACTCACCCCAATGCAACTGTTTCACCTTCTTCCCAGTCTCCCCAAATGACACACTAAACACACTCCTTGCATTAAACCCGTCAAAAGGAAGCTTGCCTGATGGTCTCGAGCCCAAACACCTCTTTTTCTCTGCACAAGCTATTTCTACCCCTCTGGCTGCTCTCCTAAACCTCTCCTTCTCTTCTGCTTCTGTGCCATATGCCTGGAAGCATGTCATTGTTCTTCCTTTGCCCAAGGGCAGTGACCCTTTTTCACCTGGGAACGATCTGCCTATATCGTTCCTCCCTATCCCCGAAAAGCTTCAGGAGCACTTGGTCCTCTCTCATCTCTTCCCTTATCTCTCTGACTCCTCTTTTTTCACACCTTTCCAGTCTGGTTTTCAGAAAGACCACTCCACCACAACATCCCTACTTAGACTCACAGACTCCATCCTCACTGGGATGGACTGTGGCCAAATCACCTCTGCCATTTCTGTTGACCTTACCAAGGCATTTGATACTGTCTCTCACCCGCTCCTACTAACTAACCTCACTTCGGCTGGCCCTTCTGACTCTGCCACAAATTGGTTCAGATCCTATCTAGTAGGCCACACCCAGTCAGTAAAAATTGATGATTCCACCTCCCCTCCTCTCCAAAATAACACCGGTGTGCACCAAGGCTCTGTTCTTCTCTCTTCTCTATTTTTTTTTTTTGCATAATATTTTTATTAAAAATTTCAGAACATACAGTGTACAGACAACACACTGATAAAACACAATTCATAACATATATTTCTTAAATGATCTTCCGTCAGTATCCTCCTCATTCTCGATCAATATGTATGCTGACGATATTCTCCTGTTCACCTCAGGTGACTCTCCCTCTGATGTTGCAGCCAGTCTTCGGCATGACTTCAATAAGGTTCAGTTCTGGCTAAGCTCCCATCAGCTCTTCCTAAACTCCAAGAAGACAGTCTCCATGACCTTTGGCACTAGACAGAGACTCTCTAGGTTACCTGAATTGCCCTCCTTCCACACCCCTCATGGGGCCACCCTTGAGAACACCTCCTTTTAAATACCTTGAGGTCTGGCTTGACAAGCACCTCATTTTTTTCTGGACATGTGGACTCCATCTTGATAAAGTTGCACCCCAAGCTTGGCACCTTATACAGGAACCAAAGCTGCCTACCACTACCGGCTAGGTGTGAGCTTGTGCAGAAAATGATTCTCCCTATCTTTGACTACTATGATGTAGTCTACAGCTCTGTGCTGTTCCCAGGTCTTCCCTGGCCAGATTGGATACCCTCTTCAATGCTTTCTGTCATTTTGCCTTGGACGCCCCTCCCTCTACTCACCACTGCAACCTCTATCACTCTCTTGCTCTCCCCTGACTAGTCAATACACAGCTATCGCACTGTTCTAAATTCATCTCTAAATTCGGGCTTGGATCTCTCCGGCCCCCCCACCTCTCTTCCTCTATATCCACCCCTCTTCCTTCTGCTCATTCTCTGAGATCTAATGACTCCTGCTCCTTGGCTATCCGACGCCGCTCTACCATAACTGGACAGTCGGCCTTCTCCTACAGGCTCCCTAAACTCTGGAACTCCCTGCCCCATCAAATACATCACTCCTCCTCCCCTATGTTTCTCTCTTCCTCGCTGCATAATTTCCTCTCTCCCTCCTGCCCCTTGAACCCTGATGTGTCCTATTCTTATTGCACAGCCCTTCTTACACACTCAATTTAAGCCTATTTTTAGCAAGGGAAAGGGAACATTGTTTAACCAGGAGTAGCACATTAAGCTGAAGCTTGTTTCCAGGTTTGACCTGGGAGCACAAGGAAGTTATGTGACTTGCTCAGGATCACGCAGTATGCACCTAGGCAGCTGTGGGATTCAAACCCAGGTCTCCAGATCTGAAGCTCAGAGCCTTAATTCAATCCGCTATACTGCCTCCAGAGAATGAGCACTTCGGTTGTATCAAATGATTTACCTGACTGTATAGTTATCAAATGTCTCTTAGAAAATGGGCCTCTAGAATCCTCCTTTCTGATTGGCCATTTCCCTACCCAGAGCCATGGTCTATCAGGCAACAGAGCCCGGTGTAAAACAAGTGCCAATTCGGGGTGCCCCATTACTTACAGCATCCTTGGGCACCCTGAATTTTCAAAGTCAGAAGCCGCCATTTTATTCCTCACCCACTTAGCGAGGGAAGTTCCTTTCTTGAGTGGGGAAAAAAACCGGAAACTGCCTGTTAACTTACGATTGCAGTAGGCTGTCACAGCACTACCATGCTGGCCTCCCATAACGCTCAACTGTCATCTGAATTTAACTGCCAGTTTTGCCACACTACAAAAAGAAAAAAAAAACTCGCTATTTATATTATTAGCGTTAGCATGTCGCGTGCTTAGCGTTACCTCTCCATAGCCCTTTATGCTTTCTCTCTGACTCGCCTCACTCCACACCCGGTGAAATTACAGTTTTCTTATTCCTAAACCTGCAAAGCACTCTGGCTTACATCCATTCTTCTCACTGTCGGCTGTCACATAAACCGCAAATGCAGCTCACTGGAGGTATGAGGAGTGCAAACTGATGGTGGGGGCGAGGACTAGTGAAACCACATAGTGCCTTTTTGTGTTTTTAACTTAACTCTGCTCCCTCAACACCCAGCCACCAGAAAAAAATAAATCTTTTCATTTTAATACCTCAAGTTAGCTCTGTACACTCGCATCTCACTTCAAAATGGGCAACAGTTCCTTTTCACACTTCCGGTACCTCTTTTGGGATCACGCTCGCAATTAATACTCACAGCATCTGTTATTAAAAAAAAAAACATGCCATGGATTGAGGGGTTTGTGAAGGAGATGGCGAACAGAAAACAGGAGGATCAGGAGAAAAAAAATCAGGTAGTAAAAAGCAGTCAAGTGAAGGACTTGTGGTCAGTTAAACTACGCTATCTAATGACCCTTGTCTTATTTTCAAGACGTCAGCTTGGTATCACTGAGGAAGAATGAAATGGGGCAGATTTACACTAACTGCAGTAACTGGTGTAAAAGTACTGTGTTAAAAAAAATAGAGCAAGCACACTCCCATTCTTGTCATGCTGTTGGACAGAGACTTTTTCTCTCTCTCCTGCCATTACCCATGGTCAGCTACACACCCTCCCCCAAACAAACTACAATTCCCATGATACCATTGGGCAGCTAAAAAAACAGTATGTGGAGGGACTATTTTATTAGAAAATAAATGAGTCTGCTAAGAGTTTCATCACTTAAATTTAAAAATAAATATTTTTTCAACAAAAGTAATAAAGTGGTCCATTTTCTAAGCTCAATAATACCCTCCAGGGTGGGCAGTATTGGGCTATACGGACCTTCAGGGCTATAAGGCCCTCTGCCTGCGGCGTCGGGCCTCATTACACCCTTGGGCGGTCCGGTATAGCCCAATACCGCCCACCCTGTTGGGTATTATTGCTTACATATATGTACTTTTTCATTCCCTACCTTCTGTAATCAACTGTATTATAATTGTATGTGTTTGTTGCATCCTAATTCCCTTCACCCCAGAATGCACCATAACACGAGTAACTAGTTTGTTCAGTGTGCCTTTCCTGGTGAAACTTTCCAATAAATAAATAATTACTACACGTATATATATATTAGAGGCAAAACACTCTGTTTAATGCATTAGTTAGGGTTGTTCCACAGCGACAAAAGTGAGGAAATTCGGTGTTAGAGTTGAAAACCCCCCTTGGACCCCCCGCCCACTCCCCCAACCGGCACTGGGGTGCGCATTGGGGTTGACGGCCCTCTCACCCCATGACACGTGTAAAGCAGCAGAAGTATAGGAGAATGAGAATGGGTGAGAGTTAGGATCGACCCCAATGCGCACTCAATGCCGGTTGGGGGTGGGGCGTGAGGGTCAGGGGTTTTCAACCCTAACACCGAATTTCCTCACTTTTGTCGCTGTGGAACAACCCTAACTAATGCATAAAACTGAGTTTTTTGCCTCTAATTTCCCTTCTTTTTGAGAATGATAACGAGAAATAGTGAATGTAATGCAGCGGCGGGAGCGCAGGGCCACGTAATGCGGCGGCGGGGGCCCCGTGCTCCCGCCGCGTGATGTCTTGTGGCATAGTAACAGGAACTGCAATGCAAACAGAAGCGCTAACAGTGGCGCACATGGTAACGCAAACACGAATGAGAACAGAAAGGGTAACACACACAGTGGTGTAGACGGGAATGGTCTGCCACATGATTTGTTGTCACATAGTAACATGGTGCCTGCAAATGGAAATGTCAATGGGCATGGTTATGCAAAATGAAACAGAAAGAGAAACAGTACTGTAGACACAAATGGCAAAAAATAACAGAAACACAAGCGCAAATGAAAATGCAAAGGATAATGCACATGGTGGCGTAGACGTCAACAGTAAGTGAAACGGGTACGGAACCGCAAGCGGAAAGGGCAATGGTAACAGTAATGTAAGTGCACAGGCTGGTTTTCCCCAAAAGCTGCATAGAGAAAGACAGTGAGTACAAAGAACGTATGCATAATAATGGGTATCAGAGCAGAAAATGAGGACTTGGAATACTAAATACGTTATATCTCAGGAACCGTACGACGTAGAAAAAAAATGTAAAAGTCATATGAATTTCGACTGTCTTGGCTAGTTTTGTACTTAGCCCCCCTGACGAAAAGTCCGTATCTCGTACCGTTTCCGAGATATGGGCCCTGAAAGGCGTGGCGAACTCTGTAATGTTATCCTATGGGGAAAAAAGAGATGTTCGGAGTACCAAACCACTGAAAGGCACATCTGTGGGCTGTTGGCTGTCTTCCTTCCAAATTTCAGGAAAAAGACCAAACTGTTATTTTGCAGCAGGGTGCCAAAGGATTCCTGTGTCCGTCAGGTGCCGTAATGTTATCCTATGGAAAAACCGTCAACTTTGGAGTGCTGTAACTTTGCGCCGTGTAATATTTTTCAATACAACACCGAAAGGCACATCTGTGAGATATAAAATCGTTCCCTCAAATTTCAGCCCAAAACTCCCAACCGTTCTTTTGCAGCGGAGTGCCAAAAGAATTACTGTTATTTTGGGCACAGTGTCGCAGAAAGTAGTGTCGCATTTCATGTAAAGCTTACAAAATTTGCGACATCTTCGTGGAGTGCGACATTACTTGGGAAAGTACTTTTTTCAGAAATCTGAAAAACATATTTCTGGGGTGTTTTACCCCAAAATAAAGACATGGCTAGCATCCTCAGAGCCCGACTAGGTGAATACAAAAATAATTAGGTTGCTAGAGGGTCTCAATTTTAAATGCCAAGCATTTTTCTGATCACTAACTGAAAACAAAATGACGGATTTGCGACACTAACAGGGCCATTTGCGACACTAAAAAGTGCATTTGCAACACTGTCGAACTTTTTGTTAACTTTTCCCATTGACTTATAATGGGAAATTGTTTTTTGAATAACTTTTGAACCGTTTATATTTTTCATGAAATCTTGAAAGACAGATTGGGGACCCGGCATACGTTCCTGAAAATTTTGGGCAGGTCGCAAACCGTGACGACCTGTAAGCCGACAGTAGAATTCCAAAAAAGCGAAACAAACGCCAAGAGATCACGCTAATAACTCCGCAGTCCGTATATCCGAATGGTACGAAACTTGGCAGGTCCCAAGGCCTATGGATCTTGATCACGTATTCCAAATTTCAGATAAATCTGCCAAATGGTTGCAAAGTTATTAAGGTGCAAAATTTTGGGTTTAACATAGAAATGGCTCCTCAGCCGTAACTATGGTAGCACTACGTTACCATAATATATATATATATATATATATATATATATATATATATATATATATAATATATTTAAAAAAAAAGCAAAGGGCACCAAACTGGTTTGATAGCCACCAACTAAAATTGCTTTATTCATTTTTTAACAGCACACATTTCTGTGGTTGGCTTGTAAAAAAAATGCCAGTGTTGCACTATTTCTATTGCAAATGTTATAAATTCAATAACATTTCAGTAAAGAAATTTACACAGAACTGTGTTAATGCGGCAGTGCAGCGCAAAATATTTTTCTAAAAAGCTATTTTCAGCTACAGTTAATAAACATATTTAGCGCACCTGCCAAAGCTATTTTTCTAGGTACGTTCTATGCAGCGCACTATGAGTTTTTTTTTTATTTTCTCATTCCTAACCTTTACCAGGTCTACAATGGTATTTCTATGTCAAATGTAGCGGCCACCTTTATTGCTTGAGAAAAAAAAACTGCAAAAAAACATTTATTAAAAAAATCTAATTTTGAAAATGTTGCCATCAAATGAAATTGGAAGATGCCCAACATCTTTTACAGTAAAAAAAAAAAAAGTATGGTCAAATATTTGGTATTGCACTGCATCTTTAAGTAAACCCCCCACTAAAAAAATGCATTTTTCTTTATACATAGCCCCTCTGTGGGAGTGAGTCCCCTGAAATATCACCCATCAAGGTCTCAATTTAGTTTATGCATGTGTACTGCGTCAGAGAATCCTTTCAAGTACACTGGATGACCCTGCTTTTTCTGCTGCTGCTCCGTGCTTCTGAAATAATTGGCCTCCATATATCCATCTTGCCAGTTAAATTGAAATCATTGTTAAAAACCTACCATTTTTCTCTGGCTTTTAACCTTGATTTAATAGAATTGACTGTGTGCTGCAGTGCATCGTATCCTTTGTCCTTGGGTTTGTGCCTTCAGATATTCCTGGAAACCACTTAGTACATAATGTACTAGCCTGTTACACCTTACTTGTGATACCTGTTCTCTGCAGAGCAGAACTCTGGTGTAAAAAGCATCCAATACCCTATGGGGTCCACAGTAAATAAGTCTGGCTAATGACCTCACTAAGAGCCCAAGTGCACTAGGACAATGGTCTAACAACCTGCTACTGGTAATTATTATGGTTAATGAATAGCTTAATTAAGCAATGAAACCTAATGGAGTGGATATATAGGGAAAGAAAAGAAGAACAGAATGGAGTCTGTTTTTTATAGCACCACACAATTGTAATTACCCCAAAGTACATTACAGTCCAGAAGAAGGCAGGGAGAGAATGTTACAGACATTTTAGGCACAGATTTAAACAGCAGAGTGAGATTACAGAAAAGCTAAGTACAGGGAGGTTATGTTGCTTGTTTTAGGGTCTTACTGTGAGAAAGTTATGACTGTGGAATCAAACCTCAGTATCCAGGTTTGCACTACAAAAACAAACTCGACTCCACTCCATGTCTGTGCCACGGAAAGCAGCAGCCAAACACCAAAAAACAGCATCAAACTCCATGGTACCAGCTCAATATGCTGCTGCTAGAACAGCGCAGCAAGAACCATGCTGTGCAAAGCCCAGAAACATTTAGAGCGACAGGAGTATAATAGCAGTAGTGAATTACTGCTACCACTGTCACTGGCGGCAGAGCAGAGGAAGGGCTGAAGAAGCCTCAGTTGCTGTGCCTGGTTGAGCCGTTCCTCTAGTGGTGTGGCTAAAGCACAAGTATATGGACCAGTTGAGATCTGGGGACCACGGTCTAGTTTCCCGATATTTTACTATTTTTTTGTGGCACAGAAACAAAGTTTCCCCCTTCCGGAGTTGCACCTTATCCCCGAGGTCCACCCCCCCGAAGTTGATTTTTTTTTAAATTTAACCAGCTTTATTTTGTTTTCTGATCACAAATCACAAAACTCAAACAAAACAAGGCTATACAATACATTTACACATACATATACCCTCACCCCCAGCATCACTAAATGTTACGGCCCTATGGGGACTTAAGCACTGTGACCAGATGTCAGGATATACTATATGCTATACAGAGTGTGCAACATGTCCCATATCTTTTTATGCCTGGGTAACCTGTTGTGTAGGCTAGCTATCATTCTCTCCACCCTCAAATTGGCCAGAAGCTCCTGCACCCATTCCGCATATGATATGGCAGTGGTGTCTTTCCAGTGACGTAACACTAAAGCTTGAAGAGAGAGGGCAATCATGGCCATATGGTACCTGCATTGAGAGACATTCACCCCAGAGTAATCCCCAACCAGGCATATTTCCGGGGTAAACAGATCACTAATACCCGGCAGTGGATATGCCCACTATTTAATATTTGCCCATAATGTGGCAATGCCTGGGCACCCCCAAAAAATGTGTAACAGATTACCTTTGGCCTGATTGCATCTCGCACAAACTGGAGTTGGCAGTCTCCCCATTTTGTGTAGTTTGACCGGAGTCAAATATATGTCATGAAGAATCGAGAATTGCATTACTCTCAATCTATCCCGGGTAATGTAGGTATGGCAAGACTTCCATATTCTACCCCAGTCTAATATCCGGTGAGGAAATCGATCCATCCAATAGGTCAAGACACCATCTACAGAGGTGGAAAGCCAAGGTGTAAAGGCCTGGATAGATTCTGGAGACAGCATGGGGTTGTAGGGCTAAAATGGAGAGGGATTTAATTTTGCTGCCACTCCCACTGTCATCATTCAACAACTTCTTTTTGGTTATCAAGACATGACGTACTTGGAAGAGTTTAAAAATTCCTGGTGGGTCTACCTTATATTTCCTCATGATCTCCTCTAAGGTGAGGTATGACTCCCCACTAACCAGGTCGCTAGGACAAGCATTCCCCAGCTGCGGAAGCCAACTTGTTGCTAAATTTTGCCCCCAATCCTGAAATTTGGATTCCTCAGAACTGGCTGTTCAGAATCCACTGTATAAGTGTATTTTAGAAATGAGCATAGCTGTGAGTGAATTCTCACCGTCATAGCAACTGGGGAGTCATGCCACTCTCTAGGAAGGGGTCTTTTGGCCTTATATGTAGAAGAGGAGTTGTAACACTATGTATGCTGGGGTTCACCCATGGATTCGATCGGATCTCGCTGTATTGTAAGCCACGTAGGTACATATGGAAATGTGTGGGAGTCTTCCACTGGCCTCAACTAGAGCAGGTACTTGGCTCGCTTGGCTGGCCCTGTAATATAGCCCAAAGTGTGGCAACCTCAGACCCCTCCCCCAACCTTTGGGGCAGCCAGCTTATAATATGCTCGTTTCGGAGAATTATTTCTCCAGATAAAATCTGAAATGATTCTATGCAGCTTCCTAAACCATTTGAGGGGTAACCAAAGGTTGAGTATGTTAATGGGATAAAATATTCGGGGCAGAGTACATTCATTTTAACCTGGTTAATCTGGCCCCATAGGGACAGGGGTAGCTCCTTCCACTAAGCCAGATCCTGCTGGATTACATTTTGCAAGGAATCTAAGTTTAGTTGTCTCATCTTAGAGTTACTCCTGGCTAAGATGATACCTAGGTATTTGAGACTCTTTGAGGCCCATTGCAACCCCGTATTCCCAACTACACTTTCAAGGGTCCTGTCATTTAACTGGAAAACCTGTGTTTTATCAACATTGATCTTATAATTCGACAACCGACTGTACTTGGTAATGGTCTCAAGGGTAGCCTGGATTGAGTGTGTGGGCTGGGTAAGATGAAGCAGTATATCGTCCGCATAGGCTGATATTTTCACTTCATGGGCCCCTATTATAATACCATGTAGGTTGGGGTTCACCCTGAGCATGTACAGGAGGTGTTCCAGATATGTTAAACAAGAGGGGTATTGGGGGCACCCCCGTCTTGTCCCCAAGTGTAACGGGAAGGTAGAGGAAATGACCCCATTACAAAATATCCTGGCACACGGACCTGTATAGAGGGTGTGTATCTACTGAATATATTGAGAGGGAAAACTAAACTTTTGTAAATCCCCAAACAAGAACCCCCAGTCAACTCTATCGAAAGCTTTCTCCACATCCAAGGACACCAAGACAGTTCGCAATGCGGAGTCTCTGGGCGTGGAGAAAATATGAGCTAATTTGCATAGGTTGTCAGATGATGCTCTACCCACCACAAATCGAACTTGCTCTGACCTAGTCAGAGTAGGGAGCACTTTTGCCAAGTCTATTTGCCAGAAGTTTGAACTGAATTTTTATATCATAATTTAGCAAGGATATTGGTCTGTAGCTCATGACCCCATCCTCCGCTTTCCTTGGTTTATGCAACTCAATAATCAGAGCCTCCAACAGATGTGTGCCAGTGGGATCTGAGGAAAGGATATATACAAATAGTCTATGCAAACATGGTGTCAGCTGGTCTACGAATGTTTTGTAAAAATTTGGGGAAAAGCTGTCCGGCCCAGGGGCTTCGTCAAGGGGTAGGTTGTTAACCACTTCCCTGATCTCCGCCTCCATGACAGGAGCTAACAGAGAATTTTTCTCCTCCTCACTTAGGGACAGTAACGGCATTGAGTCCAAATACTCTTTCACCTCCTGGGAATCTGGCAAGTCCTCCATAGGACTATATAAGCTCCGGTACCACTGCTCAAATTCGGAGGCAATATCCTTTGGAGTGAGTTTCAGAGCCCTGTCAACTGTGGAATGGAAAGCTTTGACAAGTCTGAAGGACTCTTGACGTTTAACCCTTAGGGCCAGTAAGCGTCCTGCCTTTTCTTCCTGGTCTATGTAAGTAGAGCGAGTCCTTAGTATGGCAAATTTGGCTTTACATAGAAACATAGACTTTGACAGGAGATAAGGACTGCTTGGCCCATCTAGTCTGCCCATTTCCCTACCTACAGGATAAGCTGCAGATCCTAGTTAACCAACAGCCTATTTCTTCCTACACCCCACAAAAATTGCCTTATGTCTGTTCCATGCATTCTTGAATTCTCCCGCAGTTTTAGACCCCATGACCTCCTCATTAAGGCTGTTCCATGCATCCACCACCATCTCTGTGAAAAAATACTTCCTCACATTGCCTCTGAACTGCCCCCCTCTATCTTCAAATTGTGTCCCCTTGTTCTTGCACTTCTCTTTCTCTGAAAGATGCTACCCTCTTGGACTTTGTTGATTCCACTGAGGTACTTAAAAGTTTCTATCATGTTCCCCCTCTCCCTCCTTTCCTCAAGGGTATACATATTAAGCTCCTTTAGTCTCTCCTTGTATGGCTTCTCTTGCAGACCCTGCACCATTTTAGTTGCCCTCCTCTGGACTGGCTCTATCCTGTCTATGTCCTTGCGGAGATGGGGTCTCCAGAACTGGACACAGTACTCCAGATGGGGTCTCACCAACTGTCTGTACAGAGGGATAATTCCTGTTTTCTGCTGGTGATGCCTCTCCCTATACATCCCAGTATCCCCCCCAGCCACCCTACTGCCTTCTCACATTGCTTGCTAACCATAAGGTCATCTGATATGATTACCCCCAGGTCCCTGTCTATTTTTGTTGTTGTTACTACCTCCCCCCATTATGTAATCTCCCCCTGGGCTTTTGTTTCCCAGGTGCATTATTTTGCACTTCTTTGCATTGAATCCAAGCTGCCACATTTCTGACCATTCCTCCAACCTTGCCAAGTCCCTTCTCATCGTTTCTACACCTCCTTATATATCAACCCTGTTGCAGATCTTTGTGTCATCTGCAAAGAGGCATATTTTTTCCTTCCAGTCCCTCTGCAATGTCACTTATAAAGCCATTAAAAAGGACTGGACCCAGTACTGAACCCTGCGGTACCCCACTAGTAACCCCTCTTTCCTCAGAGTGGACTCCATTCACAATTACCTTTTGTGTCCTGTTGTCCAGCCAGTGTTTTACCCAGGCTACCATCCTGGGACCCACTCCCAGGCTGGTTAATTTGACTATTAATCTTTTGTGTGGGACTGTGTCAAATGTCTTGCTAAAGTCTAGGTAGGCCATGTCCATAGCCCCCCTCCCAGTCTACTACTTTGGTCACCCAGTCAAAGAAATCAATTAGATTAATCCGACAAGACCTTCCCACTGTGAACCCATGCTGCCTTGGGTCCTGTGCACCACTGGCCTCTAGGTACTCAACAACTCTTTCCTTCAAAAGTGATCCCATCACTTTCCCTACCACAGAGGTCAAACTGACAGGTCTGTAGTTTCCTGCCTCTATCTTGGTCCCACTTTTGTGAAGGGGAATCACATCTGCCTTCCTCTAGTCCTCAGGTACCACACCATCCTCCCATGATTTGTTAAAAAGGGTAGTCAGTGGTATCACTAGTTCTCGCCTTAATTCTTTTAGAATTCTGGGGTGAATTCCGTCACACCCCATTGCTTTGTCCACCTTCAGTTTTAGGAGTTCTTTCAGAACCCTTTCTTCTGTGAAAGGACTGGGATGGACCCCTACTATCCAGAGTGCTTCTGTTAATTGGATTAGGCACCTCCCCCTCCTCCTCTTTAGTGAATACTGAGCAGAAATATTCGTTCAGTATCCCTACTTTTTCACTGTCCCTCTCTGCCCTCCCACCATCCCACCCACCAGCTTTATCCTGTAATAGCTCGCTGTAACTCTCACAAAGCTTAATGAGATTTAGTCTACTTCCCTTGTTTGTGCTTGGGGAGAGTTTAGTTTCTAGATCCCTTATTTGGGATAATATCTTTGAGGCTTGCTCATCCCTCTTGCGCATCCTGGTGGATGCAAACCTTATCAGCTCCCCCCAACATAGCATTTCAGAGCCCCCCATTCTATGTTAATTTTGCCAGTTGAGTTGAGGTTGCTCCCTGTATAGTGTTCTATCGACTGAGCCACTTGCCTGACTGTCCGGTCATCTTTTAACATTTGGTTATTAATTTTCCAAATGATTTCCTTCTGTTGGTAAGACTCTAGGGTGTCTTGGCACCAAACCGGTGAGTGGTCTGATATCATACCAGGATCTATGCTGCTGTCAAAAATCCCTGACAGTAGGGTTCTGCTCACCAGAAAGTAGTCGATCCTGAAAGAGCTGCCATGCAGCATCGAGCACAAGGTGTATGCCTGAGTAACAGGATTTAGGGTCCTCCAGGGATCACACAATCCAAAATGGTCAACAAGCTCCCTGATGGCTCTCTGGGCTGGTGACAATCCTTGGGCTCTCCTATGCGATTTGTCTAAATCAGGCGTGAATGGGAGGTTCCAGTCTCCACCTAAGAGTATGGGTAGAGCTAGAAAGGGAGTAAGCACTGAAATCAGGTTCATGAAGAAAGGGGAATCTATATTGGGGCCATATACACAACCCAGGACTAGTTCTATTTTATTTAGCACTCCTCGAAGTAGGAGATAGTGACCATTTGGTTCCCAGCTGCATTGCATGCAAACAAAGGGGATTTTACGGGAGAGTAGGATGGCAACACCCCTGCTCTGTGTACTGCACCCTGCTGTGAATACCTGGCCAATGTACTGTCTCTGAAATATACTGGCTTCGGTATCCAGCATGTGTGTTTTCTGTAAACAGGAAATATCCCCCTTAAGGTGCTGGGGGTGTTTCAGGAGCTGATACCTCTTGGTTTTGTTCCAAGCTCCCCTCACATTCCATGAAATAAATTTTATTCACCCAGCCATCGGCTCAAATAGTTTGTACTCCATGTGTTGAGTGTTGACACACTGATAGACTGGTCCTCTGCCCCTTGTATTAGGTTAGATGCCAATCCCCTACCCACCACAAGTTTATACCGCCGCACATACTCCGCACACCCCCCAGACAATAACCTCCTGAATGAGAAATCTAGAGATAGTACCAGAGTCTAAAACCAATCATCCCTGTCCTCCCCCACAACTCCCCAATATATGTGGATGACAAAATACAAAGAAATGATTCTCTCTCCCCCCACCCTCCAACTCAAAATTATGTTGGCCCATGACACACAAGCTCGCTGAACAGTGCCCTTCCCCCAAACTAAATAATATCAACCAGATATTGACTGAAAACTACCAACCAGAGCACATTGTAAGTATCATTAACAACAAACATTATGACTTAATTGAACATTTCTAAATAGGCCTTTTAGACTCTAACTGTTGCTGGTCCCATTGAGATTCATGGGATGCTTCGTGCAGAGCCAGTAACAACCAAGGTGCAAAACTAAGGGATCAATACCCTGAAATCCCATGGCATTGATACGAGTCCTGCTGGGTCATTTCCAGTGTGTCTCTACCGAGGCTATTTAACCAGGCCCCCCTAAAAGCATAATACAAATGTGACTCTGCAACATTAAAATAACAACACAGTTAGTATTAGGCAGCGTGCACCAGCAGAGGTACTCCCCTGTCACTGCATAGTCCTCTGGTAATTCTGCTGCACAATCGAGATGTGGTGTATGTCCGCCTGGTGACGTCCCTCGTACTGTTACCTCCTAGACACCACATACAAAATTTCAACTAATTTCATCAGGGAGAGCCAAATATATTAATGTGAAAACATAGAAACATAAAATTTGATGGCAGATAAGGTCCGCTTGGCCCACCTAGTCTCCCATTTCCTTACCTACAGGATAAGCTGCAGATCCTATTTAACCAACAGCCTATTTCTTCCATCCCCCCACAAAAATTGCCTTATGTCTGTCCCATGCATTCTTCAATTCTCCCTCAGTTTTAGACCCCACAACCTCCTCAGGAAGGCTGTTCCATGCGTCCACCACCCTCTCTGTGAAAAAATACTTCCTCACATTGCCCTGAGCCGTCCCTTCTCTATCTTCAAATTGTGTCTCCTTGTTCTTGCACATCTCTTTTTCTGAAAAATGCTACCCTCTTGGACTTTGTTGATTCCACTGAGGTACTTAAACGTTTCTATCATGTCTCCCCTCTCCCTCCTTTCATCAAGGGTATACATGTTAAGCTCCTTTAGTCTCTCCTCGTATGGCTTCTCTTGCAGACCCTGCACCATTTTAGTTGCCCTCCTCTGAACTGCCTCCATCCTCTCTATGTCCTTGCAGAGATGGGGTCTCCAGAACTGGACGCAGTACTCCAGATAGGGTCTCACCAACTGTCTGCACAGGGGGATAACAACTTCCTGTTTTCTGCTGGTGATACCTCTCCCTATACATCCCAGTATCCCCGCAGCCCTCCCTACCGCCTTCTCACATTGATTGTTAACCTTAAGGTCATCTGATATGATTACCCCCGGGTCCCTTTCCATTTTTGTTGTTGTTACTACCTCCACCCCCATTGTGTAATCTTCCTCTGGGTTTCTGTTTCCCAACAAGGCTTCTACAATCATCCACATACCACCACCTGCCCCAGGGCACACAGAACTGATTTGCTACAGTTTACCTAGTTACGGAGCCCCGAGAGTGTCATATTTGTAGCAACGGGATTTTCTACCTTGCATAATCTCAGCATTAGTGGATCAGCATGCCCATGTATGATTTCCCCTTCTTCCACTGACACTGTGCATATCATAGTGGAGGCCTTACGTGCACACAGCACATCTCTTGTGAAGGAGCAGGCTCCATGGCCCACCATAACAGCTGATGCAATGGTGAAGCGTGGTGACACCCTCAGACTGGGATGCCTACTGCTGGCAGCACTTCGCTAGCCCTCGTCATCTGATGCAAATGACCAAAGTTAACTTCCAAACCCAGGTCATTCAACTGATAGCGTGTCATGCTACCGCAGACCCACTGGACAGCCTGGGTGGGATTTTTTTTCATCATGTGTTTTACGCCCCCTTTCTCCTCCGGCCCCCTTCAGCTTCCTGCCCACCCAGCCCCATCACCTGCCACACCTGGGCTCCGATGATCCCCCATGGATTGCCCCATGTGGCAGGGCCAGGAGAGGGAGAGAGAGGTCCATCCTCCCCACCCTCAGTGACAACATTCAAATTTGGAAGCCTGGGCCTAGTCGATGGTGTGGGGCCTACGACGGGTAAGACTTTCACCCTACCAGTTGGGTGCCTGGGTTTTCGCATTTTTTCCTTAACCCGAAAGTCAGGTCACGCCCTGTCAGATCTTGCACCCTAGACCAGTGGTATCAGACACCATCGCCCCCGGCTAGGAGCACTGCCATGTGGAAGTGCCTCCCTAGCCTTAAAGGTTATTTGACCAACTTCCAGGGCTTGCTTCTGAACCCAGCTCACTAGCATGGGTGTGTCCACCACCACCCACTGTGCCATTGGGCAGCCTGCAGGCAAAGACTATTTGTAAACATGGTGTTAGGTGCAGGTTGGGGTATGCATTATTGAGCTGCCAGCTGGGAGACTGGGGTACAAACCTGGAAATCCCACACTGGGGCTGGCTGTTGGGGGAGGGTGCATTGTTAAGATGATGTACTGTATTTAGCTTTTGAGGAGAGAAAGGATTGGCTACATGGCATGCCCTAACCATCTGCCAGACGACCAAGGAGCGTCTTGATATAGAGTGACACCACAGCAACTCCACTTTCAGGGTGGGTCACATGGGAAAAATCACGGAACAAAATCTTTTAAAAGGACATGATTACTGTTGGATATATAGGTTTCCTAAATGTCATTGGGGCAACCAGCTTTTCATTAGCTTCCCCCTCCTCGCTTGCCCCTCTCATCACCCTCTACCCTCCTCCTTCTCTTTCTCCACTGTTTCACCAGCTGAAGCCCTTAAAGCTCTTCTTGCTCTAAACCCTACAAAGTCCAGATGGTCTGGACCCAAACCTCTTGCACCTCTCTGCCTCTGCTATTTGCCACCCTATTGCTCTACTCCTCAACTTCTCTTTCTCTCTGGCTTCAGTTCCCTCTTCCTGGAAATCAGCCATTGTCATTCCCTTCCCCTCAGCTCTGGGCAACTACAGGCCCATTTCTCTTCTCCCTATCTTTGCTACATTCCAAGAGCATGTGGTACTCTCTCAATTCTCCACATTTCTTGACTTCTCTTCCTTCCTCACACCTTTCCAGTCTGGTTTCCGTAAATCTCACTCCACATCTACCTCCCTCCTCAGGCCATCCTGACAGGTATGGACTTGGGCTTGGTTACCTCTGCTATATTCACTGATCTGGCCAAAGGCTTTGACACTGTAGCCCACCCCCTCCTCCTAGCCCAGCTCTCTGCTGCTGGGCTCTCTACTCAAGCCACAGATTGGTTCCATTCCTATTTTATGGGCAGAACTCAAGCTGTCAAAATTGGCAACTCCCTGCCCCCCCATCCACACTGGCATTCTCCAAGGCTCAGTGCTTGGACCCATCCTCTTCTCCATCTTTCTCAATTCCCTCCCCTCTGTGTGTACATCTGCATCCATACACACGTATGCTGATAACACTGTCATATTTGCCACTGGCTCCTCCATATCAAACCTGACAAGCAGACTCCAACTGTCTTTCACCAATATCCAGCACTGGCTCCAGTCAAGTCAACTTTCTGAAAAAATTGTCTCTATGACTTTTGGTACCAGACAAAAACTCTTTAAACTCCCAGCTCAGCCCTCCTTCCACACTCTGGATGGGACTAGCCTTGAAAACGTCACAATTTCAAGTACCTAGGAGTTTGGCTCAACAGTCACCTAGATTTCTCTGCTCATGTGGACTACTTACAGAAAACACTTCATGTTAAACTTGGTGCACTGTATAGGAATTGAGGGTGCATCCCTCTGCCGACCCACAGAGCCATTTTGCAGAGGATGATTCTTCCCCTCTTGACACTATCAATGCTAGTGCTCCCAAGTCAACCCTGGCCAGACTGAATACACTCTTCCACTCCTTCTATAGGTTTGCCCTGGATTGCTCCCCCAACCCACCACTGCCACCTCTACACCTCTCTCTCCTTTCCCTCCCTCGAAGCCAGATGGCTTGTTCATTGCTCCTCCCTTATTGCTAAGTACTGATTGGGCTCCCTCCCATCCTACCTTATGTCTCTTCTCTCCTCCCCTTCAAACCCCTCCTACTCTCTCCGTAGCTCTAACCTCCGCTCTCTAACTCTCCCATCCAGGCAGACCTCGACTGGGCAAGCTGTTGTCTCTTTCTGCCTTCCCAAACTCTGGAACTCCCTCCACGGCCCTATTTGTTCTGCTACCTCCATCTACTCCTTCTCCAGTCTTATACTTGATTACTCTGCCCCCTCCTGTAACTTCCCCTGACTCTTCTCCCATGTTATTGCCCCCATACCTTCCTCTTCCTGGATCTCCACCTCCCCTTCTCTCCCCACCCCCCATCTTTCATACTACATATCTCTTACCCCTACCCCCACTCCTCTACCTCCTCTACCTACCCACTCTAAATCTGGACCTCCCTTGTCTCCTTCCTATGATCTACCTTCTCCTTTCTCCCCCTCTTTACTCTTGACTAGACTACCCATAGCCACATGCACTAACCTAGTTCATCCCCTATTTCTTGTTGGCAAATGTTACTTACAGCTGTTGCTGCATTTTTTGTAAGTAATTCCTACGTATATGCTTTTGTACATTCAATATATATTACTCAGTGTTTAATTTATGATATATATTGTATAAAAGTGTGCCTTAATACGAGTGTACATTTGCTGTAAATATTGACGCTGTACGGATATGTATTTCTTCCTCTCCCCAGGACGTTTCTGGAAACGAGTTGTTTACAGCTCAGTATGTCTCTCCTGGTGAAACTTCTGAAATAATAAATTAGCTTCCTGAATTATACACTATTCAGTACCTAAAACTGTGTTATTAAATAGTTGCATGAAAACCCTACTCAAAACTGATATAAAAAAGGATTTTAGTGCCTACTAAACTACAAATACAGTAAGTAGTGCATAAAATGACCTGACAGGTCGTTTTCGATTTCTTAGCATCATAAAAAAGGAACCCATGTTGCCAAAAATTGTTTTTTCTTTCTTTCTCTACACAACATATATTTATCGCTATACACATGAACAGGTATTTGCTAATGCTGCTCCCTGGCAGTGTCTAAGGATGCCCAGAAGACAATACTCAGCATGTGGCATGCTAAAGAGTCAGCGGACTGAGGGGCGCTGTGGAGCACACCTACCGACCAGACGTGCATTGGATCTATTCTCCATATTTTCAGAGTTGGCAACTTTAAAATCTTAACTTATTTTGGGAACTTTGCCTCATAATAGACTGAAACGGAATCTTTACGAGGTGCTGAATCTTCCTTTGGTAATGTTGGATCTCTGGATGGGGAGAGCATTGCACAATAAATATGTAGGGACACATGTATGAATTGGGGACCACATCAGCACAAGCTGCTGTGTCTTTAAGTTGCTCGGACTTTCATAATTTAATGAGAGGTCACCCAAAGTTCTGTGGGATGCAGCTTATCTCGGACTTTAAAACTTTTTTTTTGGACATTTAATCTTAAAAGATATACCCCCATATCCGAAAATCCGATTGTACAGATTAATCCTCCTGTGTACATTGGATGTATTTTGGTGAAAAAATTGTGATCTCTTACATGAGTTGCCTGTATGATATTGTTCTTAAGCAAAACAATAAAATATACATAAAAAAAAAAGTCAGCGGATTGTCTCCTAGCAGAAGGGAAACCTTTAATAAAGTTGACTTCTGGCTTTAACACATTAACCAGATGTCTTACACTGACAGGCTTCTTAAATTACTCTATCTGGTGGGGGTGGAGTATGAAAAAATGCTTTTTTTCTTTTTTACTGACAACTATATTTATCAGCAGATAAAATGCCCTTGTCAGAAAAAAGACTTTAAACATATATTTATCATGATTGAGCCCACAACCTCTGCTCTGTTTGAAAAATGATTACCCCGCCCCTGTCCCTCACCCTGGGGCTAGATGCTTCCTACAGCATCCATCATATTCAATAGGCAAAGCTAGAGACAAAAGGCACGCCTGTCAGTAAAATCGCTCTTGATGGACAGTTCCTGTGATGAGGTTGCAGCAGGGCAATGTACCACCACCAGGAAAACTGCACTGTAGCCCATTAATTCCATGTTAATAAGAATTACACACAAAAGGTATGCACTTGGATGGTGGTTCTCCACAACAGAAAAGTAACTAGTCAAAACACAAAGTTGGGCACTCACCACCTCCTGAAAAGGGACGCTAGGCTTGAAATGAATATAGTTTCATTGTCTTTATTATAAACAATAATCCAACATTTAAAAGTTGCAGACACCCATGCAAAATATGCCTGCCTGATGCGTTCCGGATCAGCTGGTCCTTTATCAAAGGAGCCTTTGATAAAGGACCAGCCAGTCTGAAATGCATCAGGCAGTGTCTGCAACTTTTAAATGTTGGATTATTGTTTAAAATAAAGACAACGAAACTACATTCATTTGGAGCCTAGTGTCCCTTTTCCTTGAGTGGTAAGTGCCCTGCTTCTTAAACTATCTGTCAGATTCAATGGGCAAAGACAGAGACAAAAGGCACACCTGTCAGTACAATAGCCCTTGAGGGACAGTTCCTGTGATGAGGCTGCAGCAGGGCAATGTACCACCACCAGGAAGACTACACTGTAGCCCATTAATTCCATGTTGGAGCTGGCTGGAGTTGCGGGTCTGGTTCTGTCACAGAAGTGAGGCACTCCGATCTGGGGAAGGAGAGTGTGGGTTGTCTCTGCTGGTTGACCAAAAAGTAGCATCAGTATGAGAGACTCAGCTCCAGGGAAGGAGCGTGTGGGTCGTCTCCGCTGGTCACCCACAAAGTAGCATCAGTATGAGAGACTCAGCCCCAGGGAAGGAGCGTGTGGGTCGTATCCGCTGATTGACCACAAAGTAGCATTAGTATGAGGCACTCAGCTCCAGGGAAGGACAATATCGGTCATCTCTGCCAGTCAATCACAAAGTAACACTGGTATAAGCCGTGAAGGCAGCCATTGGCCCTCCCAACCGGAGGAAGGGAAGGACACAGTTGCTTAGCTTAGTATGACTGGTACCAGTAAAATAAGCACCTTCAAACTAATGCTAGCTAAACAGACATCCCCTGTGGCTCAGCTTTAGTTATTTATTTAAGGAAAAGTTTCACCAGGAAAGGGCACACTGAGCAACAATTTGCTCGTTTCTAGGTGTGTCCTGAGAGAAAAGGGAGTGGGAATAACGACATAATTAACATCCTTCTTAGCAAACGTATTACATAAACAATACAATATTCAGTAATACAATACGTAAACAATCATGTGAGGTTACATCTGAAGTGCTTAAGGATGTTAGAACATACAGAGAGTCCATACTGCATTAGGGGACGGGAGTGGAAATAACCGACATACTTGACATACAAACTAGGAGACTTGCTTAAATGTAACAATGCATATCAATAAGCACACCGTAGCAGTGCTTAAGCACCTTTACTAGTTGCAAATAGTGTGGACTATCTAGGAGGTGGAGGAGGGAGTAGCTGAGACACAGTTACAATTATGAGAAACAAAGTTCTGTAGAGATGTTGAGACTGATGAAAGCAAAGAAGAGTGTCTAATCTGATGGGGGAGAGAGTTCCATGGTTTAGGGAAGTGGTGAGAGACAGTAGCCTGTCCAACTGAGGTTGACTGGCGAGGGACTACCAAGGTCCGAGTGTCATGCGATTGCAGGGAGTGCGAAGGAGGGGAGGGAGGGGGATATGGAGGAGGGGAGGAGAGGAAAGAGAGAAGAGAACCAAACCAGAATTTGGAGATAAGTTTAGCACAATGGAAAAGGCGCCTGTTTTCGAGAGAGGGAAATCCGAGAGATTTGTAGAGATCACAGTGGTAAGTGTTGGGGGGATGGGGTCCAAGGCAAACGGCAGAATGAGTGGAAGAGAGTGTTCCAGTCTGGTTAGGGAAGTCTTGGGAGCAGCACTGTAGACTACATTACCATAGTCGAAAATAAGCATCACTTTCTGGACAAGTGCATTCCGGGCCGATAGTGGTATCATGCAACTACGGTTTCTGTACAGTGCACCTAGTTTGGGGCGCAGTTTTTTCAGGATGGCATCCACATGACCATTAAAGCTGAGGTGTTGTCAGACCTCAAAAGTTGAGGCTCAGTCTGTCAGTTGTGTCACTAGAGGGCTGGCCGCTGGGGACACGGGGGAAGGATAGTTTATTAACATGGCGGGTGAAGGGTGACAGGATCAGCCAGATAAGGTATTAAATTACAAGTCAGTTAGGAATAAAAATATTCTCTTCTATTGTGTTTTCCTTAATCTGGACCAAAAGGCCCTGCAGCATTACCGCAGAGGAGGTGAGGATTCCCCTTATAATATCAGCACTGTCTTGTCGCACAAAGTAAATGACAGAGTAATACCTGCATAGGGAGTGCAGATATTAGGATAACGCCAACACTGCACTGCATGACTGTTCTAAGGCTACAGCTGACATCAGGGGTAAAGGGAGGAGGGGGCGGAGAGAAAACTAAGGGAGAAGAACCTCAAGCTTCACCAGCCAAGGATGTGGACTGAACATTTCAATCCTAACCATTACTGAAACCTGGCTCTCTACCCAAATCAGTGATGTAGAATCAGATTTTTTGGTTCCACAGTTCGCAGACAGGGCTGTGGGAAACGTGATGATGAAGTTCTAAATATATGTCACAGTCTCATCGTTCTGCCATCCCCCTCTCCCATGAACTTCTCCTGTGCAGGATGTCTTTCCACTGCTCACTTCCCATTTTCACTGCGGGCATTTGCTCCTCCCATAAAGCTAAACCTGACACCTGTCCTGCCACTCTCTCAACCATTTCCTGCCTTTCAGCTTCAGGTGAACTCTTAGTCCTTTGGGAGCTAAATATAAATTGGATCTCCCACATGGCAAAAAAAATAACAATTTACCAAATCGAGTCCCTCAGTTTCACACAGCTAATTATTTGGCCCACACACCTCAACCCCAACTCCACAAATCATTCCCTTTTTGATTGAGTCGTATCCTCACAATCCCACCATATTATTTCTGCTGGTACCCTGCCAAATCACTACATCTATAAGATCTGCCACACTAATGCCCAACCAAATTTTATCTGGTCTAGGTTGCTCAAGTCTTCTGACCTCCCATCCCTGTTAGATGATCTTTGGGCCACTGACTGGTCAGCACTCACGTTAATCTCGAATACAGATACTACTCTAACCTGTTTCATGTCTACATTCATTATAACATGGAACAAAAACATGTCCCTCTCAGAAGGTCTTGTGTCTCTGGGTCCCCCTTTCCCTGGATCTCTGCAGAGGTCATTGATCTCAAAGCTCATAATTCTGACTAGCATCTGCACAAAGCCTCATGCTCTCCTACGGACTTGTTGAGATACAAACAACCACGTAATACCAGCACCAAGGCCAACAAGGAAGCCAAACCAATTTTCTTGCCTACAACCTGCCGAATAACCTGAAATCCTGATCATTCACTCCTTTCTCAATCCCCCCTGACCCAGTGTACTGCCCTCATCCTCACATTAGGAAACGCATCTATTTCTTTTTTTTTCATCTTTTCTGTTTATCTGCCTTACTATCTCTGTCCTCCACTCATTCAGATCCCCTCATGCCTCACAGCATCCCCCTTATTGCCCCAGAAGTCTGCCCTAGAGTGCGACCAATCATGCAAGAGACCCTACCCCCGGATAACCCCCGGGCAGGGTGAGGAGAGGCTTCCCCTTACCTTCCCCTGAATCATGGAAGAGCGGTTGGTGCACAGTGGAGTCTGCCCCCGATGACAACTGGAGGACGTGCTTTCGGCTTCCGGAGGGTTCGTCACCTAGGAGTGACAGAGTCCATTTTTCCGTATTCTGGTGTCCCACAGTCACCGGCGCTCGAAGAGAGCCAATTGGGAGATGTGCGTTGAGACGCACCTCCTCCCAGGGCTCTTGGCTGACATCTGCACCTCCCATTGCTTGTCCCTGATTGCACTGCCAAGCACAGGTTCACCGAGGAGATGGTAGCATAGCAGTGGGACTAGCACAGAACTATCCCCAAAGAGGGCGAGCTGCCTCTGGGTGCTCAATCCCTCTCTACCCCTGCCAACCACCGGCGACCCAAGTCCATTCCCAAACCTGGGTCACCAGCATGGAGTGAGGTGTGGTGTCCAGCGCCTCAACCCTCAGCGCCACCAGGCCGGCAAAACTCACCTATTTCTGACCCAACTGAGGTTACTAACACCTGTAACAATTTCTTCATATCCTGAGCCCTCTCCCTACTTACTTTCTCCCTTCTCCTCCTCCTGCCTGTCCTCTCTCTCCCCCCAAATGTCTCCGTCCCATCTTCAACCCCAGCATCTTTTTCCTTCTCATCAGACCATCCTTGTTGCTTCACTTTCTTAATTCCCCTAAGTGGAACAGCCCAGATGGGCTCAATACGAATCTTCTTTGTCTCTCTCCGCCATCCACTGCTGTCCCTCTTGCCTCTCTTTTCAATTTTTCTTTCCAACTTGGATCCAACCCCCAGTCCTGGAAACAGGCTAAAGTACTCCCCTCGTCAAAGAGGGGGACTTTTCTTCCCCAGAGGATTCTAGCTCATCTCACTTGTCCCCTGCCCTCGCTCAGCTTTTCACCCACATTGATTCCATAAATAAAAGACCACCCTAAGCTTGGTATGCTATACTGAAACAAATACTGCCTTCCTCTTCAAGTCCATAAGATCATAGATAAGATGATCTTGCTGGTGTTAAGACTATGCAGACAGTCTACAGTACTGCCCCCAAGTCTACAGTTGCCAGGCTGGACCCTTTTTTCATTCCTTCAGCCGCTTTGCTCTTAGTGCTCCTTCTCTAACCCATCACCGCTCTCTTTCTTTCTTCTCCCTTGAGGCCCAACATCTCTCACACTTTCTCCTTCATGGCCACATACTGACTTGCCACTCTTCCAACTTACTTCTCTCCTTAATCCTGCCACAGTCTCCTCCTAGTCCCTTACAGTCATCCTTTGTGTGCTTCTTTCTTATACTTTGCAGTAAATCTGAAGCAGGCCAGTCTGCTTTCTCTATCTGCCTTTCAGTGCTGTGGAACAGCCTCCCTCTCCCCATCTGTTTGTCCTCCTCCCTATACGCTCTCACATCACTCTTACTGACACTCTTTTTATAAGTGTGCACCTGTAACTTGGCTTCTGTTTCTTCTCTCCACATAAACAGAGAAACATAGATTTTGGTGGCAGATAAGGACCACCTGGCCCACGTAGTCTGCCCACATCCCTACCTACTTAAACACCAGATCCTAAATGATCAGCAGCTTACCCTTGCTTTCCTATCACTAGGATTGTGTTCTGTCTATCCTATGCGTTCTTGAGCTCTCCAATCGTTTTAGCCTCTACACCCTCTGCTGGGAAGCTGTTCCATGCATCCACCACCCTTTCTGTGAAAAAATATACTTCCTCACATTACCCCTGACTCCCGCCCCATATTGTGGCCCCTTGTTCTGGCACATCTCTTTTTTTTGAAAGATGCTGCCCTCTTGGACTTTGTTGATTCCCCTGATGCACTTGAATGTCTCTATCATATCCCCCCTCACCCTCCTTTTCTCCAGGGTATACATATTGAGGTCTTTCAGTCCTTCCTCATATGTTTTCTGGTGCATTCCTTTCACCAATTATCTTGCCCTTCTCTGGACCGCTTCCATTCTGTCAATGTCCTTCCGAAGATGTGGTCTCCAGAAGTGAACACAGTATTCCAGATGTGGCCTGACCAATTGTCTGTACAGCGGCATCACCACCTCCTGTTTTCTACTGGTGATGCCTCTCCCTATGCACCCCAGCATCCTTCCGGCCCTCCCCACTGTCTTTTCACATTGCTTGGCTACCTTCAGGCTGTCCATTATGTTTACCCCCAGGTCCCTCTCCAGTTTTGTTGTTGTTGTTAGTATCTCCCCCTCCCACATTTTGTATTCCTCTCCAGGATTCCTGTGGCCTAAATGCATGACTTTGCACTTTTCTATGATGAATTTAAGCTGCCACACTCCTCCACTCTGCCTAGGTCTCTTCTCATTTTTCCACCTCGTCTGGAGTGTCTACCCTAGTGCAGCTCTTGGTGTCATCTGCCATGAGGCTCACCTTACATTTCAGCCCCTCAACAATGTCGCTAATGAAAACATTGAAGAGGACCGGCCCCAGAACCAAGCCATGTGGCACCCCACTTGTCATCATCCTCTCCTGGGACTGAACTCCATTTACCACCACCCTCTGTGTTGTGTTGCTCAGCCAACTTTGGACCCAGTGTATCACCTTGGGACCTACTCCCAGACTGTGCAACTTGTTTACTAGCCTCCTGGTGTCAAATGCCTTGCTAAAATCTAGGTAGGCCATGTCTACTGCCCCTCCCTGATCCTCCACCCTGGTTACCCAGTGAAATAAATCTATCTGATTTGTTTGACAAGACCTCCCTGCTGTGAATCCATATTGCCTCACGTCTTGTGCCCCACTAGCCTCCAGGTATTCCACAATCCTCTTCTTTAACATGGATTCCATGATCTCCCCACCCCACCCTCTGAGGTCAAGCTAACTGGCCTGTAATTTCCAGCCTCCACCTTGCTCCCACTTTTGTGTAGTGGTACCATATTCACCCTCCTCCAGTCCTTTGGTACCACTCCCTCCTCTAGTGATTTGTTAAATAGGGCTGTCAGTAGTGCCCCTAGTATCTCTCTGAGTTCTTTCAGTATTTTGGGATGCATCCCATCCAGTCCCATTGCCTTGTCCACTTTTAGTTTCGAGAGTTCCTTTAGAACTCTCTCCTCCATGAATGGACTGGTGCCACTGCCCCCCCGTGTGTGTTTCTACCCCCTAGTTTTGGTCCCTTCCCTTCCCCTTCCTTTGTAAATATTGAGCAGACATATTCGTTTAGAATTTCTGCTCTTTCTAGGTCCCCCTCTGCATACTTCCCCTTCCCCCTTTATTCAACCTCACAGTCCCTCCACTGGTCTTTTTCCTTTCCCTGATATACCTGAAGAAGGTTTTGTCACCTTCTTTTACTGATTTTGATATCCCTTCTTCAGTTTGTGCCTTTGCGCACCTGACTGCCTTCTCCACCTCCTTCTGCTTTGCCTGGTACATTTCCCTGTCTCCCTCACTCTGTGTTTCCTTGTACTTTCTGAATGCCTGTTTTTTTTGTCCTAACCTTCCCTACCATGTCTTTTGAAAACCATATTGTTTTTTTCTTCCTTTTTGCTTTGTTTACTAGCTTTACACAGAGGTCTGTTGTCTCTCCTATATCTCCTTTAAGTTTCTCCCACTGTTCCTCTATGCACCCCCTCCGCCAAGATTCTCCAGAGGCGTTCCCCCATTTTTGCAGTCTGCCCTCTTGAAATCCAGGACCTTTACTTTTGAGTGGCTTGACTCTACTACTGTCTTCATCTTGAATCACACTGTAATGTGATCACTGGACCCTAGATGGGTGCCCGCTGATAGATATGTTATTCTGTCATCATTTGTGAGAACCAGGTCTAGTACTGCTCCCTCTCATTTGGGCTCCTTCACCAACTGTTTGAGGGATGCTCCTTCCAGGGCATCCAAGATGTCTCTGCTCCTGGTAGTGGCTGCTGCATATGTGTTTCAGTTAACATCTGGCATGTTTAGGTTCCCCACCAGCAACACCTCCCCTTTCTCTGCCATTTTGTGTATGGTTGCCACTAATACCCTGTCTATTTCTTCCCCCTGTACTGGAGGTCTATACACAACTCCAGTGCAGATGGAGATGATATTTCCCATCTCTAATATGACACATAGTGCCTCTTCCCCTTCCTGTCTTCCCCCTAAGTTCACTGCCATGATCCTCTCTCTGATGTACATAGCCACCCTTCCCCTTTTTATAGTACAGCAACCTATGCCCCATCGACCCCTCCCCAAGATTTTACCTATTTTCCCCACTTCCACCTTACTCTATTGTATAGCTTAAAACTCTGTATAGTTTGAATTTCACACCAGCAGGATTCTGTTATAAATATCTTGATGCGCACTGGTGGCACACTCCCATAGCGCTCGTCTTGGCTACCCTCGTGACCAATGCACTGTACTTTGCACACTTTGTACATTATTTTTCCCCCTCTGGAATTCATTCCTTATATAGTGACTGTATTGTTCATGTACAGAAACCTGTTGTTGTCACTTTGTTATTGCCGTTTCACTCCCTGCTGTATCCCTTCCCCGGGGTTGTACCTGGAAACGAGTTCCTGCTCAGTGTGCCTATTCCAGTCTCCAAATTTGAAATAAATGTAGCTCCCTCCCTCCCTCTCCGGAAGCTAGGGGTATGATGCTAACTGTCCGTGGGGAGGGGGAACCACAGCAGAAACACAGAGATGACTTACTTTTAGAATTTCGGGAACAGGGGTGCTGGAGTCCTCCACGGGGAACAGGGCTGCAAAACAAACTTGGTTAACAGCAACACACAAACGGCAACAAACTGAGTGCAGGAACCTGTGATACAGCAAAGAACAGATCCTTTAATGAAAGTTGATAACTCCATGGAGCTTATACAGGCTATCCCACTGGGGAAAAGTAGGGCTATGGACCATGGTGTCCTTCAAAATAAATGTCCACATAATGTCCATGAGTCCAGGTACAGTGTCCATCTTCAGAGGGGCCTCTTGCTGATGACCCACAGCCTTAGGCAGCTCATCAGTCTCACACAATACACACTGCAATATTACAGTAACCATGGCACATTCCTTTTGCCTCAATAGCTCCCTCCTTGAGCTTCCTCTCACTATTCATCCGATCTGGGCCACTGTGACTCACTGACCGCTATGCTCTGGGCTAGCATGTCCCCTCCAGATGGCTAGTTCTTGTACTTCACTACTAGGCGACCGCCCCTTTGACTATGGGTGGCAAAGGCATGTCCTTACAAACTCACTCTGTTCCCAGTCTTCCCATAGCTTTGTGCTCCTCTAGCTACTATACCTGGGCCGTACATATTCCCTTCAGGCCCCAGCTACCCATCTGATCCTGGCATGGCTCCTCTCACAGCATGAACTTGAGCTCCCAGGGGTTCTAGACATTGGTGGTGGATCTCCACCTTGGATGTAAAGTCCCATTATCATCTCGCTCTACATCTCACTCCCTCTGACTCAGGTTCGAGTCCCCCTCATGACCACCTTACCCTCGCCTCCAACTACATCAGGTTCACCCCACCCAGGGGTCCTTCCCTCTACAGCCGCCGCCATGTCCCTCTGTCAGTTTAGGCTCCTCATCAACTCAGGAACCAGGAAAGTGACAGTCCAGAGTGGGCAATCACCCCAGTCCTCTCACTACTGCCACCACTCACTCTATCCTCCTCTCACCGCCAATGCGCTCCCACACCCACCAGAAAAGGCACATCCTCTAGGGTGTTCCCCACCAATCACAGACAGTCCCCAGAGGTAGTCAATTTAACCCTTGGAAGGGCTGAGGCACACAGCACAAAACTGTACCCAGTGTAACCCAGTACACTATATGACGCTGTCATCCCAGAGGGTGTGTTACATAAACAAACAAAAAATTCTGGTTACTGTTTTTATGATGGCCAGCATAGTCAAGCCCCACACCATATTGTCCTACACACACACACACACACACACACACCCTTGCTCTCAGGGGGAGTGCCCCCCAACCGAGGGACCCCACCACAGGGAACACCATGTGAGAGGGTGGCAGCAGAAAAATTAAAGGCAGATGGGGCTGGGTAGTTGCCTGGCTGGAGAAGAGCCCAAATATACAATCACCAGGAAAAAAAAAAGATAATCTGGGAGCCAGAAACCCGGGCCAAGAGTACACCCTGGGGGGGGTAGGGGGGATGCTACAAGTCTCAATGGCTGAGAGGGACCTGGCGGTGGTGGTGGATGTCAAGATGAACAGCTCTGAGACTTGTAGGAGGGCAGTGGCCAAGGCCAACAGGATGCTGGATGCATTGCTAGGGGATCACCTCCAGAAGGAGGGAAGTGATACTCCCCCTGTATAACTGCTTGGTGAGGCCGCACCTCGAGTACTGCATGCAGTTTTGGAGGCTACACTTAAAGAGGGACTCTGAACTCTTGGAGAGGGTCCAGAGGAGGGCAACCAAAATGATCTGGGGCTTGGTGGGCAGGACCTATGGGGAGAAGCTCGAAGAGCTAAATATGTACACATTGGAAGAGAGAAGGGACCGGGGGGACATGATAGAGGTCTTCGAGTACATGAAGGGGTTAATTAGGGGAGGAGCAGTCAGGGTGCTCCGAAGGAAGGAGGGGGGGCAACCAGAGGGCATGGATGGAAGCTGGGGGGGGGGGGATTCACGGGAGAAAGGAGGAGGTGCTATTTCACTGAGAAGGTGGTGGAGCCATGAAATGCGCTGGCCCAGGGGGCTGGTGGAGGCAGAGACGGTGGAGGGGTTCAAGAGGGGGTGAGACAGGTACAGGGGAAGGGTTCTGGAAGCAAAGTCCTGCGTGGCGGGAATATCCGGGACTGGGAAGGGAGAAGCCAGAGAGGGCGAGGGGGGGGGGGCAGCAAGGTCAGCTCCCAGAGTGGGGGCTGACCAAACGAGCAGACACGGAAGACCGTTAGGCCTTTTCTGCTGGCATTTTAGTATGTTAATATAATTATCATCACAACTCTGTTAAATCTAGGAATTTTTTTTTACTTTAAATGTTTTTTTGTTTTCTTTTTGTGCAAGTACATGCTAGCTGTTACAAATAAAACAACATATATTTTACGTTTCCAATAACCTTTACATTGTAGACCACTTAATTAGACCTTAAATCCCTTGTGAAAAGGAGTTCCCACCTGTTGATTTTTAACTGAGAACAGTAGGGTCCTGGAGGAATTAGCCAAAAGGGTGACTAACAACATTATCCAGAGACAATGGTGCAGAAACCAGCCTTGTATTTAGACAACCTCTGAACTCATTAGGGGTCCTTCACAGTGCTAAACAGGGAAAGTACCCAAGAGTGAGTGAGTGTGCGTGTGTGTTTGTTCTGCCCAGCTGCAGGATCCAGCTATTTATATTTTTTCGAACGTTTTACCAGGAAAGAAATACGGAGCAGATAACAGCTCATTTCCAAGATGCGCCCTGTATCCAGCTACAGTATGTAGCAATTTTACATACTTTTCTTTTTACTCAATTTAAGCTTTTATAGGGAACATTTTACAATTTCTGGAGAAAGTGCTACCCCATTGAAGAAATTCTAAATCGACCATGTGTGTGTGGGGAGTGTAGGCACAGGCCTGCCAAACATCTCCACCAGAGAGAGTTCACAGGTCATAAAGTTAGCAAGTAGTATACATCTGTCTAATGCCTCAGACTTGCCATCACAGGGACTTCACTTGAGTAGCAGGGTGTTGGTATCAGCATTCTGTCTTGAAAAGGAACAAAAAAAAAACCAGAACCACGAAAGCTGGAATGTCACATTCTGCCATATAACAGAAGGGCTGCTGTGTTTAAACCCAGTAGTGGAATGTTGTTGCCTTTGATCCTGGTCCACAGTAAAGGTTTTAAAGCAGCAGTTCATCATGACAGCTGTGAAAAATGAAAAAAAATGGCATTGCTTGCTTCTCATTCAGTAAGGAAGTGACTAGGCTCCCTTGCTGAATCAGACTGGTTTCAATTTTAAAATTAAAAAAGAGCTTTAAAAAAATCATGATAAAGCTGGCCCGGTGGTGTAGAGGGCTATGGTGCTGGCACCTTACCTCACGCTATGCCAGCGACCCGGGTTTGGGAATGACCTCGGGTCGCCAGGGTGCTGGCTTGGGGGGGACAGGACTGAGCCATGGCTCTCCCCTCCAAAGGGTGAATGCCCATCCGTAGTCCCGCTTTCACTGGGTGGAGGTCTGGTGGGCGCGTAGGTGGTACAGGCGGTGACAAAAGTCAGGGGAGGGGTGGAAGGGGCCAATAGATCCTGGCATGTGTGCATACACGCATGTGTACCCCATGGTCTCGAGGGAGGGGTAAAGGGAGAAAATGGAAAATAAAAAATACATGTGGAAAAAAAAAAACATTATAAAAGTCCTTAATGTTGTATTGAGCCAGTAAAATTTTTCTTTTACTAGCCCTCCTGGCTTGCACTGGAGGAGATAGTTTTTCAATAAGTATACCAACTGCGCCCATGGATTTCCCCGGACTGTAGCATTGATGGTACAACCAAAGTTCAACATCTACTCTTAGGGCCTAATCCTCAAACAGGATGGCATCTGTGCAGTTTGTGAGCAGTCAGCCTGCACAGCTCTGCTCTTTGATGTCATTCCACCAGACCTACTCTATGGCAGCATCAAAACAGCCCATCCGCACAGCTCCCCAATGACTCGGAAGAAGACATAATGGGGCGAAGACAGTGGGGAGCTCAAGCATGCGCTGGATAGGCACAAGGGCATAATAAGTAGAGGAAGGGACACCAGCAACTAAATAGGGTCCGGGGTGTAGTAAAAGGCAGGGAAGAATAGGGCAGATTAGATGGGCTTACTGGTCTGCCAACAAATTCTTTGTTTCTATGATAGAGTTAGAAAAGACAACAGGCTTCCAATCAGATACCTCAGTCAGCCAGTGACTTGATCCTTTGTGCCGTGTGAGCAGGGGACTGTGGGATATGGCAGTCCACCCGGACAGCTGTATCCCTCTACAATGGAACACAACTGCTTTCAAAAATAAAATACCGCTGGCCCGGCAGCCCTACCACTAGCTACACCGGTGACCCAAGTTCAGGAATGACCTCGGGCCACTTGAGTGACAGCTGGGGAGTCAAGATCAAGCATCCTAGGGACAGCTCTCCTCCCTTGGGGCATAGAAACATTACATCGCTCTGCTTAGATGCCAGCTAGTGGTAGCACAAGTGAGCACACACTGCAGGGGAAGACACTGCTTCTGGCGGCCATGCATCTGTGCACAACACTGCATGCTTGCATTTGCATTGCTGGATGCCTGCACCCTGGTGAGAAAACGGAGGAAACTGCCCCCAGTCTGATGCCAGAAACCACTGAAGGCCCATGCATGACCAACATGATCCACCACCCACCACCAGGAGTGGTCCTGGGTGAGAGGTGGATATAAGTCCATAAGAGGGCCTGTGATGTGGCTGGCTGAGTTCTGTAGAAGGACCAGGGGCCAGAGGCACAGAAACAATGGATGGAATGAAACCCCCTAAATGCTATGCTACATACCACTGGCCCTCCATGCTGTTCTGCGGAAACCTGAGATACAAGAATCGTGGGCCTGCATGGGACCCCAAAGGCACCTGCGACAGCGTGTGCAGAGGGGTTACATTAGAGGCTCAACTGGTGTACCCTGTATGCCTCCTACACAGCCACAGCTGAAACTCAGTACAATTTGTAATCTGAATTTTACGCCACCACGATTCTCTTACAAATATATTGCCATGAATTGCTGCAAGCTCCTTTAGCTCTCATCCTTGCTGTTCCCATAACTGATGTACTTTGCACATGTTTTACATTGTTTTTCCACTTTCTCTGAAATTAATTCCTTGTACTGTGCTTCTCTTGTTCACGTACATGCACCAGTTGTTGTCACTTTGTTGTTGCTGTTTAACTCCCTGCTGTATCCCTTTCCCCGGGTCACACCAGGAAAAAAGCTCCGTCTCAGTGTGCCTATTCCAGTCACCAAATTTCAAATAAATAAATTAAATCCACAGCCATGCATACCAGACTATGGGGCTGCCATGGAGCTTAGCATCGAACTCCACTAGCTAGCACAGTGGGATCGGGTAACGGAAGCCTGTTTCTGGGAGATGCATCCTGGATCCCACAGAGTGCTCCACATCTGTGGAGGGGGCACTCAATAGTTTTTAGCAATCCCCCACATCTACACAGAGCTTTCAGGACTGGACCATAAATCTTCTTTACTCATCGGAGAAATGACAAAACTTTAGGTTCCATAGTTTGCCCTCATTGTTTAAACCCTTCATACTGTAACATCTTCTATTTGTGTTCTCCTGCAAACGCTTACAAACAGAGCCACAGATTTCCTACAATATGGTGACCAGAATGAACATCAGCCTACTGTCTGGTTCCTGGTTCAATTTGCCTGTTACTAATAACAAGAAGGTTAAAACCAGAAAACAACCCTAGTCTAAAGTGCATGCTGTACTGGAGAAAGCAGTTTGATCCTGTCAATTTGCGACTGAGACAGTGGGGTCTGGTAGCTCTAGCACAGGCATGGAAACCAGTAGACCAGGTTCAAATCCAATGAAAGCTACTCTCTTGCTGTGTGACCCTGAGTATGTGTCACATACCCTCTTAGCGCTTTGTCACCTCCCCCAGCCGGGCTGTTCAACACTGCTGGTGAAATTATTACTGTGTCCTGGAGTAAAAGTGTCAGGGTCTATTAGGACTGTACTTGGCAGTCCATTATTCTTGTTCTGCTGTTATGATGTTGTCACCTAAATATAGGCATATTGGATTTTGGATGCAGATTCAGCTTCTTTGTGTAGTCCAGAACCTACTCTGCTATATTTCTGTACCACATAACTTGATTAACTTTTTTTTAAAACAAACACTGGGGGAGCTGGAGAACCGATCTCAAGGCAGGAAGCTTTTCTCAATAGTTCCACCTCATAGCTCTGCAAATATATAATTACTACAACAAAATAGACTAAAACCACTAAATCAGCCCTTTTCTATTGAAAACATGATTCCTGATGTTTTGCAGCAGCAACAGGCTACCAAATAAGTATGGAAGGCTGAAAACTCACCAGCAGCAGGGCGCGCAAACATCAGTGCCTCAGCCATACTGGGCTAGACTGGAGAGACCACCAGCTATGTGGCGGCTGGAAATCAAGAGTCTACTTTGGAGCCTCCCTGGAACAAAATTCTAGAATCCATGAAAGTCATGGATTCCAAGATAGAAAAGGCCTTTCCAGAATAGAGCAACACGATGCGGTGGTCAAAACGTTGATTGGGACTGCTGCAGAAGCAGGGCAGCAGTCGACGATCACCTAGGCTACTGTAGCCTCCTTAATCCAAGAGAACAACCAGTTAAGGGGGTGACTGGAAGACCTTGAAAATTAAGTTTGTGCAGGCAACCTCCATTCTGTGGTGGTGCCGAGGGAGCAGAAGGCACTAACTAGGGGTGTGTCAGTAACTAATAGTTTTTAGCAAATACCATGTTAGTGGAGGAAAGATGTTGTTGGTCCTACAGGTCTTTTTTTCTTAAATGCATATGTTTTCTATAACTGTGCACCATCTTAACAGGTCCGCATTGGAAAGAAGCCACGCTTCTTAACACTGAACCAATAACATTCACAGATTACCACGTGAGTGGTGAAAAGGCTGGGTGCATTCAAGAGAAGAGGTACCTAAAGCTAACCCCATACTTCCAACCACACACAAAACTTGTGAATGTACTCCATAGACCTGAAACAAGACATATAGACACAGGATATATAACCCACTAACAAGATGTCATGCAGCACCAAGAGGTACTATGCAGCAAAAATAAATTTTTTATTGAATATACAAAAAAAGAAAAACATTTGCAACACAGATATCTAAAGATTCAATTTAAGTGCTCCACAGCGTGAATGCTATGCAACAAAAATCACAGTAGATAAACAGGATTAACAGGACTATGCCAAACTTCTTGTTTCCAAAAAGGCTGAAGGCTTTTATTCTCATCGGGAGTGCTGCTTCCTGGATCTCTGCCAGATTGTTAACGCCCCAGGGCTTTGTTTATCCAGAATTTCATCTTGGAGCGAAAACCGAACTTTTTGATATATGCCTTGTTTAAGTCCAAGGAATGCATTCTCACATTTTGAGTGTGGTCTTAACCGTGTACCCCTGCACAATTTAAATAAAAATGTTCTGGCCCACCCTCCATGTGAAAATAAAAACAAAAACATACTATGAATAACTAATATCATGGATTTGTTTTTATTTCAAAACATGTGTAACCCCTAGATGGCGCTATCCCAGGGGCTACTACCCCTGCCTGATTTGCCACTAACAGGTTGAGGGGCCTGGATCCAATGGCGGGTGCCTCCACCCAGAGGTCAGGGTTTGCAATAGTTAAACTAACTTGGTCACAGCCCTCTGGGACACTGCAACCCCCCTTTCTTCCCACTAGTGGCCCACACAATATATCAGAATTACCTTCACAGTATACACTTACCCCCAGGTCTGGTTCCGGCACTGGGACCTCCTGTGAAATGAGATACAGTGCAACAATCACAGTACAGTACTTTAACATAGACAAATACCTCAGGCAGTATAACTTTGCTGAAACAAGCAGCTCTGATTTATTTAGGGGATATAACAAGGACAGGGAAATCAGGTTAATTAGCTTATCACTCTAATAATCTACCTATGGCTCTGTGCACAGGCCTATCCCTATCAGTTACTGTCCCTGGGTACCCAAGCCCTAGTGGCTAGTCCAAACCGTGGCAGCTGGTAGGGCCCTTTCACACAGAGAAAAGGAGAATTAAACAGTCAGCAGTACAGTAATTCCATTTGGATTTAATGTGGCAATTCAACAGGAGCGACCCTGAATTAGTACTCACGACCTCCAAATAAGATAGGGTCCTTCAATGTCAGCAGGGCTCACTTGAGGTACACAAACCTCTTCACACATCCATATAAAAGAAAGCACTATATCAGGCAGGCTGCATCTGTATCCCGATCGCAATTACTGCACAATACCGGGAGAACACACAGCAGATTCAGTTCCTGACAGACCGAGTCAATTTTCAGCAATTCTTCCAGTCTTCTACAGGGTGAGCCTGGTTTCTACTCTTCAGAGATCCTTTGATTCTTTTCACAGGACGGATTCAGTCCTAACAAGCTGTTACACAAGCTGCAGACGGAACTCTGGGCCTTACACACGTTTTTGACTAAAACTGCACACTGAAAAGTACAGGGCTCCTTCCTTCTTCACTGCCAAAGCTCAACTGAAACTCAACCGACAAAACCCGGCACTTCCTTTGAGTTCCTCCCAGTTCTTGACTGGATTGGCTGTCACTCACAATAGACTGCTGCTGTTGGTCCAAAAGGCATTGAAGTCTAAACTACATCTCCCAGAGTCACTGCCCATACAATCCTCTTGTGGCTGGCTCAGATTATGAGTCCAAGTTCTGATTCGTCCAAGGCACCATTTTAGAGCTAGCTTACCCCACACTGATTGGTCCAGTTCAGCAGTTCAAAACTAGAATGGGGAACTAGCAGACACAGTTCTGACTGCAAAGAAAGCAGGTTAGACAAACTGTAATTTCATTATTACTCTAAATAATTTCTGGCAAACAGTTACATCTTTCAGATAGGTTCCCTTTGCACCCTAGTGACTGCAAAAATGAAGTGAATTGGCAGCAGCTTGAGTGGTACTCAATCAAAGAAACACACAGTCCCCCATACAAACTAATTATGTCTGCAAGCAGACAGCTCTTAAAGAGACAGTACCAGAGGTTCTAAAATCACTCACTGATAAATGGCTTAAATGCCAAACACCATTCAGGCTTGGAGCATTCAAGCAAGCTCCTGGAAGTCTTTTGGGAACCCCCATTTGCAGGGGGGTTACACCCTTCCTGGCCTGGGAAAGCTTGACGTCCGCGTCAAGCAAGTACCCCCATAAGTTTCAACTGCAACCATATACATTTGCATTAGGCTCGCACGTGTAATCATCAGTCAATATATCATTTTACCAAGAACACATTTCTGAAACATTGCAGTCCGTCACTCTTTACACAGTATTACATACACATTGTACCATAACTCAAGTTATTACCTCTTGTACATGAAACCTGAAGAGAGGGGCCTTCCTATCAGTTACCTTGGGGCTGGATGGGGCAAGGGCACCATATAGAAGGGCAACACAAGTAACTTGGAGTTAGCACTGATGCTCAGTTTGGGCAATGAGCTCGGGGACACATACACTCCTTTATGGACAACATTGAGAGGCAAGTCCATAGGCCTCCCAAGTGAATCATAACTGAGGTGCACCACAGGCATTACAGCTCGACCAGTCTTTCTAGGGGGAACTGTTATAGTCTCTGCACTCTGAACCTCATTTTCAGCATTGTCCTCACTTGTCAGGGGAGTCTCCATGGGGGTAGAGAGGCTAGAACTTGGGGCACTTTCAGCTCCAGGAGTTATAGTTTCTGAGTCCACAACATTTGGCTCACATGGAGAGCTTTCGGACACTGGCAGTGGACTGTCAGGGCACTCAAAATACTCTTCTTGTTCGGGTGTATCACCAGTCTGCCCCAATCTATCATTTTCCTCCCCTGAAAGCTCAAACAGTTCAACCATGCACAATGATTCCATTTCATCTGATCTGATGCTTTGCACTTCACTTTCTGGGAGCATTGGCTCCAGGGATGAAGCTGGGGGCTTAGACAGTCCAGAAGGCCCAGCTTTGTCTCCACTATTGACTAGGGGATTGCCCTGAAACAATTGACTCAGTTCGTAAGAAGGATAGTATTCAAAGTCACTCTCACTTTCTTCCGATATGGACTGACAGTCATGCTCAACTGGGACTTGTGGAGGGGAACACTTTAACTTTGCTTCTGTAGGTGCAGACTTTCTTGATCTTTTCTTAGCAGCAGCTCTAGTCACTGGTCCAGAGGGGGCATCTTCTAGGGGCTCAGACTCAATTAAGATTTGTCAATGGGCAGTAAATGATTTCTATGCATTGTTTTTACATCTTTTGAATTATTCTCAGGCCTTACTTTGTACACTGGCAGATCATCTAGTTTGCCCACTACAATGTGAGGGAGATGGTGCCATCTGTCAGCAATCTTGTGCTTGCCATGCAGTCCCAGATTTCTTAGCAATACCCGATCTCCCTCCTGGAGTTCCTGTGCTTTCACCTTTTATCATACCTTTCTTTGTTGGCCAGATTTCTTTTGGCAGCCATGGTTTGAGCCAGTTAGTACGCATGAGTTAGCTGGGCCTTTAACTTTGCACATACTGTAAATAGTTGTCAGCTTGAACCCCATCAGAGAGACCCAAAACACACATCTACTGGTAGTCGAGCTTCTCTTCCAAACATCAGGCGGTAGGGGAGAATCCAGTGGCATCACTTTTGGTGCAGTTATAAGCATGTACCAGGGTGCTAATTTGTTGGCTCCATCTAGGCTTGTCCTTTGGGTGCAGGGTGCCTAGCATATCTAGCAAAGTGCGGTTGAAACGTTCAGGCTGTGGGTCCCCCTGGGGATGGTAAGGAGTGGTTCTGGACTTTCGCACTCCCGACAGAGAAAGCATCTCTTTGATCAGACGACTCTCAAAGTCTCTCCCTTGATCAGAATGGATTCTTTGTGGAGCCCCATAGTGAACAAAAAGTTTTCTACAAGTACTTTGGCCACAGTGGATGCTTTCTGGTCTTTGGTGGGAAGCTTGGGCATATCTCGTGAAATGGTCAGTGACCACCAGCACATTACTGATATTTCTTTGATCTGACTCCAAACTCAGAAAATCAATACAGACCAGCTCCATGGGTGCACTGGTGGTGATGTTAACAAGGGGCAGCCCTCTGGGAATAAGCTTTCCTCTGTAAGCAGCGACTACAAGTTCGAATGTGTTGCTCCACATCAGCCCCCATCTTAGGCCAATAGAATCTGGATCTCACCAAGTCAAGTGTTCTGTCTATACCAAGGTGCCCCATGTGGTTGTGCAAGGACCTCAGTACTGAGTCTCGAAGGCAGCGGGCAGCACTAGTTGTTGTTTGTCTACTTGTCCCCTCTGTCTACTGTTTCTCTGTATAACAGTTTATTGATCAGTTTCAACTTAGGACCTTCTTTGTATAACAGTGCAGTTCTCAAATCAGTGGAGCGTAATTTGGACACATCTTTTCCTGCATAGAGGCTTCTAAAGCTGCTTTGATCATGGGATCGTGAGTTGAGCCCGCGGAATACTGTCATTGTCCAGCTGAGGCAGTGCACCAATGTCTATTGCAGAAAAGTGGCAATAAGCAGCAGGTATGCAATTCTCAGAGGCTCCCAAGCAATCCACCATGCAGTCCACTCGCGTCCGTGGACATTTGTTCCTCCCTGTCAAACTTCCGCAGAGTGCCCGGATGTCAGGTTCTGCCAATCGGACCATCATTCTGGGGAACAGGCCTCGGGAGAGAGCATCAGCATCTATGTGGTTCAGACCTGCTCGGTATTCGAGAGCATAGTCATATGTAGATAATGCAGAAAGCCACCTATGGCCAGTGGCATCCAACTTAGCTGAGGTCTGCACATAGGTCAAAGGATTATTGTCAGTTTTACTAGTATTTTAGCCCCATACAAGTACTCATGGAATTGGTCCAACAATAGCCCACTTCAAAGCTAGGAACTCTAACTTATGTACAGGATAGTTCTTTTCGGATGGGGTCAGGCTTCACTGGCAAAGGCCACTGGTCTCAGGCCATTCTCATGCTCTTGGTACAACACAGCCCCCAACCCTTGCAAGCTAGCATCAGTGTGCAGGACGTAAGGTTTTCTTGGATCGGCATAGGCCAGCACTGGAGCATGGGTAGTTGATATATGATCTCATGAAAAGCAGTCTCACAATCAGGAGTCCAGCGGGCCCCAAATACTTCACTCGGATGAAAATACACTCTTTCAGTCTTGAGGACGCTGACTTTTGGTATTTTTGTGGGTTGGGGATACCCTTGAGTAAGGTTAAGTAAAGGCGGATCACTCTTGAATAGTCCTTGATGAAGCATTGATAATAACCACAGAATCCCAGGAATCTTTGCAGTTCTTTAGATTTTTGGGCTGTGGCCAGGTGGTCAAGGCCTCAACTTTACTTGGGTCGGTCTCTATTCCCTCGGTGGATACTATGTGTCCCACATACTTACTGATGTTTGAAAGAATTGACACTTATCAATGGACAGTTTAAGGCCAAAGTCCTCCAGTCGGTCCAATACCTTAAATAATCTGCTCTCATGTTCCTCCAGTGAGCTGCCAAACACAATAACATCATCTAGGTATACCAGGCACTCTAGTAAGTTCATGTCCCCACTGCACGCTCCATCAATCGCTGAAAAGTGGCTGGGGCACCTGAACTCCTTGAGGCATCCCCTCATGAATCATAGAAGCCGACGACAGATAAAGGCCGCCTCTCTCACGGTCCTCTGGGGCCATCGGATCTGGTAGTACCCATCGCGGAGATCCAGCACAGAGAACTACTTCTCCCTGCTTTAGGCAGTCCAAAGCATCCTGAATGCCGGGCATTGTGTACTGATCAGGGATAGTCCGCCCGTTTAAGGTGCGATAATCCACACACATCCTTACTGTTCCATTCTTTTCCTCACTACCACAATGGGGAAGCATAAGGGCTTCTGGATTTTGTATTACACCAGCAGCTAACATCTCTTGCAGATGCGTCTCACATCATCTATGTCAGCAGGTGCCAGGCGTCGAGACCTCTCACGAAATGGTCTTTCGTCATGCAGCCGGATATTGTGCTCAACTCCTTGCACCATCCTACATCCCATTCCTTTAAAGAAAACACCTGGTCTCTCTGGGCAAGCTTCACTGATCCTTACTTTCCATTCAGCTGGCAGCGGGAGTCGCCAAATCAAACAAGTCAGGCGTTACTCTGTCATTCTTCCTTGAACTCTTGCTGCTGGTAGCACTGCAGTGTCTGCACAATGCACATTAGCCAGGATGCAACCTCTGTTTACTCGAATGTCTCTTTCAGACACATTATGAACTTGGACCATTACCCTTCTGGCATAAGCATGGGCTCTAGCGGGCAAAATACATAGGCTTGACCAGCAGTCCCTCTGGCAATTTTCCATCGCCTGGGTGCATCCAACATTAATATTTTATTCTTAACATCCTTTCTGATACGGACCTCTCCCTGTAAGGTACACTGGGCATTTGGCGCCAGGATCAGAGACTCAGGATCCTTCTTCCATACAATTCGAACGGTTCCTCTGGTTCTGTTTTTCAGCACTCTCTGTGCCTCATAGGCCTTCTTAATTAAAGCCGGAACTCTAAAAGCTCTACTAGTCTTTGACCCCTGTTTTCATAACACAACTGTGCCAGCCTTCCAACATATGAGCATTTGTTCCAATCAACAAAGGGACACCATCATACAGTCCAGTGGGGGACACACTAAGGCTTGGGTCTCTACTTGTTCGGCCACTCCAGCCACGGAGGTGGGGGAAAAGACAGCCAAATTGGATATACCCGAATAGGTAGGCCTTCTCACTTAACCCCCATACATGCAGTCCTTTCAATGGTTGTAAGGGTACGCCTGACAAATGCTTCTGATACCAATCCTGGAACATAATTGTCACTTGGGAGCCACTGTCTAATACAGCTCTTGTAGACACTCCATTCACCTTTACAGTGGTCTCCATGGAGGGACCCACTATTCTGGACCAGTCTGGAGAGGCGGTAGTGGGGCCTGGGCAACTGACCTTGCCACAAAGGACGTGAATTAGCATTTTGGTGCCCTCACTGGGATCATGTCGTGCACCTCTTAACCACTGATTTCTTCTCTGAAGCCTCCTTGTAGCCTATATGCAACTTTGTCAGTGTCTTTTGGGACTGGCATTCCCTTTCATGTGCCCATCTTTCCCACAATTATAGCAAAACATACTTTCTGGAGTTTGAGCTGGCCGAGGCGCCACACTGGGAGCCAGGGCGGGGGTATTACTAACTGGAAACCTGGTGCCATCTCTGTCTGCGGCGTGATAAGCATTTGGAGACATCTCGTCAGTTTCTCCACTTCCATGGTCAAGGAATTGAGTTTGGAGCTGTTATCAGCAGGAGATACATGGGTGGGTACCCCCACCCCCATAGCAGATGCAGTCGGATATAGGTCAGGGCCCGTACTTGCAGGCGTGGCCTTCATAAAGGGACTGTTTTTGAATTCCCGGATCTCTCTCAACAGTTCGCCCCATTGTGGCATATCTTTTTCCTTGTCAGAGCACTCATTGACTGTCAACCTCTGTCCCTGAACTTCACTTGATGGGTCACCTCAGTCACTCGGGTCGTAGCCACAGCTGTTGGTGCAGGTACCTCCGAGGTCGCCTTTTCTCAACTCCTCGAATTTCTCTCATTAACTCATCATAGGAAGGTGGGGATTCCAGTCGATTTGCCAGGCGTAACTGAAGCAACAGCAGTTCTGAGAAGGGGGCAGACTTAAGGATTCTGTCCAGTCTGGTTCGGTCCAGTTCAATCGCTGGCAAACTACCCTTTCTGAGGCATTCTTGCAACAATTTTTCCAGCCGAGACATACACAGACAACAACTCCCCTTGGTACTGTTGTGCATTTCTTACTCTCCACCATAGGTCCTCATCAGAATCTGGGCTCCCATACACATTCTCAAGGCCTCAAGATAGGCCTGTGCAGTCGCTTCAGGGTTACTGGCCCGTTTAGCACGGATGGTAGCCAGGGCAGGACCTCCCGGAGGCTCTCACTAACCCTCTTTGCGGCTTTTTCGCCTTCCGAGCATTGCCATTCTAGCACTTGGGGGCAACATAGTCTATCCAGGTCTCCCAGTCATCCTCCCCTTGGGTGGGGTGGGGGCCAGAGAAGATCCTCAACCTTCGTGAGAGTCGTGACTAATGGCAGGTGCAGAAATAGGAGTCTGCATTGGTTCAGCCACCATTATGGGCACTGGAGCAGGAGAGGGTGTTGGGGAGGAACACCCCAGGTGGCAAGAATAGTTTCTTCAAGTCCTCCACAGTTTTCCTCTCCCAGCAAACTATTCAGCAAATTTCTCCTCAAAAGTTTCAGATAGTGGTGGGGCTGATTCCCCTGGGTCTTTACTGTCCTTAGTTATCACTCTCCAAGCAGTGAGGGCTCCCTCTGGGGGGTAATGGTCTGTGGCACTTTGGAGCTATCTATGGGATCCTTAAACTCTACTAGGGCCAGGAAAGTGTGGGTGAGCAGATTAGCATGCCGACCCACCACCACAGGGTTTTGTAAACCTTCCACCTTGAAAGTACTCCTGCACAGTGTCCGTATTGTTACCCAGGGGATGTCCAGGATAAGCATAGCATTTGGGGGTCGATCTCCTCCCAGTACACCACTCCACCAGCCGGTGCACAGCCAACTTCTGTCGGGTACTCCATTTTTTTCTTAACAGTGGTTCGTGAATATGGCCACTAGAGGACACACAATCCCAGCGGTGAGCCTCCAAGATGTAACCCTAGATGGCGCTATCCCAGGGGCTACTACCCCTGCCTGATTTGCACCCTAACAGGTTGAGGGGCCTGGATCCAATGGCGGGTGCCTCCACCCAGAGGTCAGGGTTTGCAATAGTTAAACTAACGTGGTCACAGCCTCTGGGACACTGCAACCCCTTTCTTCCCACTAGTGGCCCACACAATATATCAGAATTACCTTCACAGTATACACTTACCCCCAGGTCTGGTTCCAGCACTGGGACCTCCTGTGAAATGAGATACAGTGCAACAATCACAGTACAGTACTTTAACATAGACAAATACCTCAGGCAGTATAACTTTGCTGAAACAAGCAGCTCTGATTTATTTAGGGGATATAACAAGGACAGGGAAATCAGGTTAATTAGCTTATCACTCTAATAATCTACCTATGGCTCTGTGCAGGCCTATCCCTATCAGTTACTGTCCTGGGTACCCAAGCCCTAGTGGCTAGTCCAAACCAGTGGCAGCTGGTAGGGCCCTTTCCACAGAGAAAAGGAGAATTAAACAGTCAGCAGTACAGTAATTCCATTTGGATTTAATGTGGCAATTCAACAGGGAGCGACCCTGAATTAGTACTCACGACCTCCAAATAAGATAGGGTCCTTCAATGTCAGCAGGGCTCACTTGAGGTACACAAACCTCTTCACACATCCATATAAAAGAAAGCACTATATCAGGCAGGCTGCATCTGTATCCCGATCGCAATTACTGCACAATACCGGAGAACACACAGCAGATTCAGTTCCTGACAGACCGAGTGCAATTTTCAGCAATTCTTCCAGTCTTCTACAGGGTGAGCCTGGTTTCTACTCTTCAGAGATCCTTTGATTCTTTTCACAGGACGGATTCAGTCCTAACAACCTGTTACACAAGCTGCAGACCGGAACTCTGGGCCTTACACACGTTTTTTGACTAAAACTGCACACTGAAAAAGTACAGGGCTCCTTCCTTCTTCACTGCCAAAGCTCAACTGAAACTCCAACCGACAAAACCCGCACTTCCTTTGAGTTCCTCCCAGTTCTTGACTGGATTGGCTGTCACTCACAATAGACTGCTGCTGTTGGTCCAAAAGGCATTGAAGTCTAAACTACATCTCCCAGAGTCACTGCCCATACAATCCTCTTGTGGCTGGCTCAGATTATGAGTCCAAGTTCTGATTCGTCCAAGGCACCATTTTAAGCTAGCTTACCCCACACTGATTGGTCCAGTTCAGCAGTTCAAAACTAGAATGGGGAACTAGCAGACACAGTTCTGACTGCAAAGAAAGCAGGTTAGACAAACTGTAATTTCATTATTACTTTAAATAATTTCTGGCAAACAGTTACATCTTTCAGATAGGTTCCTTTGCACTCCTAGTGACTGCAAAAATGAAGTGAATTGGCAGCAGCTTGAGTGGTACTCAATCAAAGAAACACACAGTCCCCCATACAAACTAATTATGTCTGCAAGCAGACAGCTCTTAAAGAGACAGTACCAGAGGTTCTAAAATCACTCACTGATAAATGGCTTAAATGCCAAACACCATTCAGGCTTGGAGCATTCAAGCAAGCTCCTGGAAGTCTTTTGGGAACCCCCATTTGCAGGGGGGTTACACATGCAAGAGTCCTGGGTAGCAACGGCTCTCCTCCTTGTAGCAAGAATTGAAGAGCAGCAGAGAAACTGGCAGGGGGTGTCAAGAATGCACTAGAGGCAAATTAAAAGAAAAAAAGATCTTATTAAATAAGCCACTAATGAACCAGCTATACAAATGAGATTATTAATCACAGTTTAAGGGTTTGAACCATTTTGGAACTCTTAACATGTTGGTTTGCACCCACACTAACAGGGATTGAAACTGGCACCAGCCCACCAGCCAAATGCTGGTAAATTTTGTATTGGACTAGTAAGATTTTTCTTTACCTAGTCAGACGGACTTGTTCTGAAGAAGTTAACATTCTAATAAGTAAACTAGCTGGGCCAGTAGAAAAGTCTGTGGGCCTACTAGATTTTCCCAGTCATTAACCCTGGTAACAGTAGCTGCAAAACTTAATTTCAACAATTTAACACAGTTTTGCCTTTGAGAAAGGGTCTCGTTCAGGACCAGAAATGTGTTGGGCTAATTTTTTAACTATGGAATAAATGTTTTAATATCTATTTTGGTGTGCAGCATAATATGTGGTGGAGTGCCCGAGCTATTTAGTTTTTTTTAACACAGTTTTAAAAGTGTGTTTGAAACCACCTTACAGTTAGTCTCAAACATTTAAGCCAGAATTGTGTTACTAAACCATGTAAGTGCAGACAGGACCCGAGTGAAAACCACGTTAGGTGTCACACTTGCCTATTAACGTAGTTGCAGATTTCAGTGAAGGGTAGCTGTATTACACCATGGAAATTAATCAGTTTTCAAAAACAGGTGTCAAACATGGCAGTACAGTGTAGACATGGACTCACACTCTGTGCCCACTGAATCCTTATCCTTGTTAGACTGCCAACAATATATCACTCAGTGCTCATTGTGACTGGTTTTGTGGCACCTGCCCACTAGGAAATGGATACTACAACTCCATTTCCATAGACCACTGAAAAGTCATGAAATGATTTCGCTTTCAGCCACTACCAGCTTAGGACTGTTTCGAACCAGTGACCTAGAGGTGAAGAGTTCCACATCCAGGACTCTCTCTAGATCTCTTCCCCTGGAGGGTATAGGATTCCCAAAATAAACAGTGGGGGCCCAAACCAAATTCTCAAAGTCCAACAAGTTCTTTTAAGGCACCTGTGGTGCATCCCCCCATTGTGGGTGACTTATAGCAGACTGTGCAAGCTGACATGCCAGCAGTGTGCCAGGGGTGTAATGCACTGATGAACATGCAGCCCAGTGGCTAGCAGTGCGTCAAGGATCCGGGGCCTCACATTGCCACAAGATCTGATAAACCACTGCTAACCCACTGCTATACCTCAAGGGTGTAGATAAGGTACAAGAGGGTAGCATCTTTCAAAAAAAAGATGTTCAAGAACAAGGGGCCATGATATGAAAATAGAGGGAGGTAGACTTATGGGTAACATGAGAAAGTATTTTTTCATAGAAAAGGTGGTAAATCCACGGAACAGCCTACTGGCAGAGGTTGTAGGGGCAAACACAGTAGAGGAAATTCAAAAACACATGGTACAAATATAAAGGAACTCTAGCGATAGGAAAGAGAGGGTAAATAAGTCGCAGATCATTTAGGATCTGTGATATATGAAAAAGGTAAGGAAAATGGGCAGATAAGTTTGGCCAAGCAGTCCTTATCTGCCGTCAGATTCTATGTTTATGTTTCTCAGCCATCCAGTTCTACAAAATGACATAAAACGTTTTCCATTACACTGAGATTCCTTGGGAGGAAACTGTACCTCTTCTCCTCAGCATCTAGGCATGCCAGAGGGCCTCTTGAGGCCATCCACATGGCACTACCTAGTGACTATAGCTCCTTCCCCTGCATCTTCACTCAAAAGCTTTAACTTGAAGGAGCATTTTACATGCATTCCTATGGAGTCACCACTGCCATCTTGTTTGTGTACCATTGTGGTGTTTTCAACCCGAGACAACAGTGTGTGACTAAGGTCCATTGCAGCGGGATGAGCATAGAAACATAGACTTTGACGACAGATAAGGACCACTTGGCGCACCCAGTCTGCCCAGCATTTCCCTTAGTAGATTAATTTGCGAATTCTGCAGAATTTGCAAAGTACGAATTCCATGAACTCGCAAAATTTTGACCAACGAAGTTGCTGTTTTTCAGTGAATCAATCAAAATTCAATCACAAAATGGCCACAGCGACTGGAAAAAAAAAAATCAGAAACGTAGACAATGATGGCAGAAAAAGACCAACGGTCCATCCAGTCTGCCCGAGTTTCCTAGCTAACCCTAAAAAGGCCACTCTGTGGTAAAAACTTTGCAACTTTGGCAAAGTCAAAGTTCCTAGGCTCCACGGAATCTTACCCGAGGCTTCACAAACTTGCGAAGGTTCACGAAGGTGGCCACTTCACAGCAACTCTGCTGGCTTGCAACCTCTCTAGTCACTGTATGACTCCAAGTATGTCACTTAAACTCTCTGTGCTCGATTTCTTGAGTGTTTCAGTCTGCCCAGTTGTAACAAGTAAGTAAAAGCAGGACCCAGACAAGATGTTGCACGCACCTGGACAATCCAGGGAACATACACTGTAAAACATAACAATACAAATAACAACAATGTGCTGACGGACAGGGTGGCCTGAAGCTCTACAAGCCCTGCAGCACTGTGTAACATTCCTCTGACAGAAAAGAAAACCCCACATCTTGAGCAAATGAAAGAGGTTCAGATCAGGCAGAGGGCCCACAATAAGGGAAAAGAGTTCAAGGCGGCTTCAAGATTCCAGAAAAGCCTCTAGGTCTCTATGCAGATAGATAAACATGTTCTGTTTTTATAAAGGAAGCAAAAAAAGTCAGAAATAAAATTATACAAACATAATTGTTTAATCATTTGAATAACAGTACGGAGGATGATACAGAAAACAAAGTGTCAGTATCTAAAAAATTAGGTATTTCTGAAGATTTCAGTAACTGAATGATTTAAGATCACCAATTAATAAAAGATCAGTTTTTGCTATATTTTAAAATTGTTATAAGTATGAGGAGATTGGGGACATGGAGTCTCCCTCATTTACAGGCAATCTCTCTGTCTTTCCCTCAAGTGGGACCACTACTAGGTATTTAAATATGATCTCCCTCATAAGATCTGATAGTTAATTAGTCTCATCTTTTGCTTCAAGCCCCCTCCCCCCCACCCAAATTGTCTCTCATGACAGTCGTTAGGTTTGGCAGTTATGATGACTAACAAAGTAACAAGCCATGATGAACCGGGCTGAGCACGAGCTGCCCTGAGCTTGGAGACCGCTGATGTCAAATCCTGTCATTTAGATAGTTAATGAGATTTGGCAACTCGTTCAGGGAAGCAGTTGTATCGCATTACTGAGTAGTAAAAATATTGTCTGGAGGCTTGCGTTTCTGCAGTTCTGTTGTATAAAAACCAGCACTTCAATGTCACGCTCATTAAAGGTGAGAACTTCTCTTTCCTCTACCCCTCCCTCCAAAATACCTAGCCCCCCCAATTTATTAACCCATCTCATTCCAAAGGAGACCCCATGCATGCATACAAATACATAAAATTCTCTATTTCTTAACTGTTTATTAACCTATTTACTCCAAGCAAAACAGACCCCCCCACACACATAGATATACATGCACACACAGTTCCTCCTGATTTTATTAACCCATCTTCAGTTCCAAGCTCCTCCTGTGTTTATTAACCCATCTTACTCCAAACAAAGGAGACCCCCACACCTAAATACACACACACACACCTTAACCCGTCTGACTCCAAACAAAGGAGACCCCCAAACATAAATACACACACACACCTTAACCCATCTTACTCCGAACAAAGGAGACCCCACACATAAATACACACACACCTTAACCCATCTTACTCCAAACAAAGGAGACCCCCACACATAAATACACACACACCTTAACCCATCTTACTCCAAACAAAGGAGACCCCCACACATAAATACACACACACACACCTTAACCCATCTTACTCCGAACAAAGGAGACCCCCCCACACATAAATACACACACACCTTAACCCATCTTACTCCGAACAAATGAGACCCCCACACATAAATACACACACACACCTTAACCCATCTTACTCCAAACAAAGGAGACCCCCACACATAAATACACACACACACCTTAACCCATCTTACTCCGAACAAAGGAGACCCTCATACATAAATACACACACACACCTTAACCCATCTTACTCCAAACAAAGGAGACCCCCACACATAAATACACACACACACACCTTAACCCATCTTACTCCAAACAAAGTAAACCGTCACACAAAAATACACACACACACCTTAACCCATCCTACTCCGAACAAAGGAGACCCTCACACATAAATACACACACACACACCTTAACCCATCTTACTCCAAACAAAGGAGACCCTCACACATAAATACACACATGTAACCCCCCTGCAAATGGGGGTTCCCAAAAGACTTCCAGGAGCTTGCTTGAATGCTCCAAGCCTGAATGGTGTTTGGCATTTAAGCCATTTATCAGTGAGTGTTTTTAGAGCCTCTGGTACTGTCTCTTTAAGAGCTGTCTGCTTGCAGACATAATTAGTTTGTATGGGGGGACTGTGTGCTTCTCTGAGTACCACTCGAGCTGCTGCCAATTCACTTCATTTTTGCAGTCACTAGGAGTGCAAAGGGAACCTATCTGAAAGATGTAACTGTTTGCCAGAAATTATGTAGAGTAATAATGAAATTACAGTTTGTCTAACCTGCTTTCTTTGCAGTCAGAACTGTGTCTGCTAGTTCCCCATTCTAGTTTTGAACTGCTGAACTGGACCAATCAGTGTGGGGTAAGCTAGCTCTAAAATGGTGCCTTGGACGAATCAGAACTTGGACTCATAATCTGAGCCAGCCACAAGAGGATTGTATGGGCAGTGACTCTGGGAGATGTAGTTTAGACTTCAGTGCCTTTTGGACCAACAGCAGCAGTCTATTGTGAGTGACAGCCAATCCAGTCAAGAACTGGGAGGAACTCAAAGGAAGTGCCCGGTTTGTCGGTTGGAGTTTCAGTTGAGCTTTGGCAGTGAAGAAGGAAGGAGCCCTGTGCTTTTTCAGTGTGCAGTTTTAGTCAAAAAGCGTGTGTAAGGCCCAGAGTTCCGGTCTGCAGCTTGTTAACAGCTTGTTGGGACTGAATCCGTCCTGTGAAAAGAATCAAAGGATCTCTGAAGAGTAGAAACCAGGCTCACCCTGTAGAAGACTGGAGGAATTGCTGAAAATTGCACTCGGTCTGTCAGGAACTGAATCTGCTGTGTGTTCTCCGGGTATTGTGCAGTAATTGCGATCGGGATACAGATGCAGCCTGCCTGGTATAGTGCTTTCTTTTATATGGATGTGTGAAGAGGTTTGTGTACCTCAAGTGAGCCCTGCTGACATTGAAGAACCCTATCTTATTTGGAGGTCGTGAGTACTAATTCAGGGTCGCCCTGTTGAATTGCCACATTAAATCCAAATGGAATTACTGTACTGCTGACTGTTTAATTCTCCTTTTCTCTGTGTGAAAGGGCCCTACCAGCTGCCACGGTTGGACTAGCCACTAGGGCTTGGGTACCCAGGGACAGTAACTGATAGGGACAGGCCTGTGCACAGAGCCAAAGTAGATTATTAGAGTGATAAGCTAATTAACCTGATTTCCCCTGTCCTTGTTATATCCCTAAATAAATCAGAGCTGCTTGTTTTAGCAAAGTTATACTGCCTGAGGTATTTGTCTATGTTAAAGTACTGTACTGTGATTGTTGCACTGTATCTCATTTCACAGGAGGTCCCAGTGCCGGAACCAGACCTGGGGGTAAGTGTATACTGTGAAGGTAATTCTGATATATTGTTGGGCCACTAGTGGGAAGAAAGGGGTTGCAGTGTCCCAGAGGGCTGTGACCAAGTTAGCCTAACTATTGCAAACCCTGACCTCTGGGTGGAGGCACCCGCCATTGGATCCAGGCCCTCAACCTGTTAGTGGCAAATCAGGCAGGGGTAGTAGCCCTGAGATAGCGCCATCTAGGGGTTACATCTTGGAGGCTCACCGCTGGGATTGTGTGTCCTCTAGTGGCCATATTCCAGAACCACTGTTAAGAAAAAATGGGTACCCGACAGAAGTGGCTGTGCACCGGCTGGTGGAGTGGTGTACTGGGGAGAGATCGACCCCAAAATGCTATGCTTATCCTGGACATCCCTGGGTATCATACGGACACTGTGCAGGAGTACTTTCCAAGGTGGAAGGTTTACAAAACCCTGTGGTGGTGGGTCGGCATGCTAATCTGCTCACCCACACTTTCCTGGCCCTAGTAGAGTTTAAGGATCCTAGATGAGCTCCAAAGTGCCACAGACCATTACCCCAGAGGGGCCCTCACTGCTTGGAGAGTGATAACTAAGGACAGTAAAGACCCAGGGGAATCAGCCCCACCACTATCTGAAACTTTTGAGGAGAAATTTGCTGAATGGTTGCTGGGAGAGGGAAAACTGTGGAGGACTTGAAGAAACTATTCTTGCCACCTGGGGTGTTCCTCCCCAACACCTCTTCTGCTCCAGTGCCACGTAATGGTGGCTGAACCAATGCAGACTCCTATTTCTGCCTGCCATTAGTCACGACCCTTACGAAGGTTGAGGATCTTCTCAGCACCCTCCCACCCCAAGGGAGCATGACTGGGAGACCTGGATAGACTATGTTGCCCCAAGTGCTAGAATGGCAATGCTCGGGCCAGCGAAAGAGGGTTAGTGAGCCTCCGAGGCCCTGCCCTGGCTACCATCCATGCTAAGCAGAGCCAGTAACCCTGAAACAACTGCACAGGCCTATCTTGAGGCCTTGGAGAATGTGTATGGGAGCCCAGATTCTGATGAGGACCTATGGTGGAGAGTAGAGATGCACAACAGTACCAAGGGGAGTTGTTGTCTGTGTATGTATCTCGGCTGGAAAAATTGTTGCAAGAATGCCTCAGAAAAGGTAGTTTGCCAGCGATTGAACTGGACCAAACCAGGCTGGACAGGATCCTAAGTCTGCCCCTTCTCAGAACTGCTGTTGCTTCAGTTCGCCTGGCAGATCGACTGGAATCCCCACCCTCCTATGATGAGTTAATGAGAGATCGAGGAGTTGAAAAGAAGCGACCTCGGGAGGACCTGCACCAATAGCTGCGGCTAACGACCAGTGACTGAGGGTGACCCATCAAGTGAAGTTCAGGGCAGGAGGTTGGCAGTCAATGAGTGCTCTGACAAGGAAAAGATATGTCACAAAGGCGAACTGTTTAGAGATCCGAGAATTCAAAAACAGTCCTTTATGAAGGCCACGCCTGCAAGTGCAGACCTGACCTATATCCGACTGCATCTGCTATGGGGTGGGGTACCACCATGTATCTCCTGCTGATAACAGCTCGAACTCGATTCCTTGACCATGGAAGTGGAGAAACTGACGAGATGTCTCCAAATGCTTATCACGCTGCAGACAGAGATGGCACCAAGGTTTCCAGTTAGTGATACCCCGCCCTGGCTCCCAGTGTGGCGCCTCGCCAGCTCAAACTCCAGAAAGTATGTTTTGCTATAATTGTGGGAAAGATGGGCACATGAAAGGGAATGCCAGTCCCCAAAAGACACTGACAAAGTTGCATATAGGCTACAAGGAGAGCTTGGAGAAAAATCAGTGGTTAAGAGGTGCGACATGATCCCAGTGAGGGCACCAAAATGCTAATTCACGTCCTTTGTGGCAAGGTCAGTTGCCCAGGCCCCACTACTGCCTCTCCAGACTGGTCCAGAATAGTGGGTCCCTCCATGGAGACCACTGTAAAGGTGAATGGAGTGTCTACAAGAGCTGTATGAACAGTGGCTCCCAAGTGACAATTATGTTCCAGGATTGGTATCAGAAGCATTTGTCAGACGTACCCTTACAACCATTAGAAGGACTGCATGTATGGGGGTTGAAGTGAGAAGGCCTACCCTATTCGGGTATATCCAATTTGGCTGTCTTTCCCCACCTCCGTGGCTGGAGTGGCCGAACAAGTAGAGACCCTAGCCTGTGTGTCCCCCACTGGACTGTATGATGGTGTCCCTTTGTTGATTGGAACAAATGCTCATATGTTCGGAAGGCTGGCACAGTTGTGTTATGAAAACAGGGGTCAAAGACTAGTAGAGCTTTAAGAGTTCGGCTTTAATTAAGAAGGCCTATGAGGCACAGAGATGCTGAAAAAACAGAACCAGAGGAACCGGTCGGATTGTATGGAAGAAGGATCCTGAGTCTCTGATCCTGGCGCAATGCCCAGTGTACCTTACAGGGAGAGGTCCGTATCAGAAAGGATGTTAAGAATAAAATATTAACGTTGGATGCACCAGGTGATGGAAAATTGCCAGAGGACTGCTGGTCAAGCCTAGTATTTTGCCCGCTAGAGCCCATGCTTATGCCAGAAGGGTAATGGTCCAAGTTCATAATGTGTCTGAAAGAGACATTCGAGTAAACAGAGGTTGCATCCTGGCTAATGTGCATTGTGCAGACACTGCAGTGCTACCCAACAGCAAGAGTTCAAGGAAGAATGACAGAGTACGTACTGACTTGTTTGATTTCGACTCCCCGCTGCCAGCTGAATGGAAAGTGAGGATCAGTGAGAAGCTTGCCCAGAGAGACCAGGTGTTTTCTTTAAAGGAATGGGATGTGAGGATCGTGCAAGGAGCTGAGCACAATATCCGGCTGCATGACGAAGAACCATTTCGTGAGAGGTCTCAACGCCTGGCACCTGCTGACATAGATGATGTGAGGCGGCATCTGCAAGAGATGTTAGCTGCTGGTGTAATACAAGAATTCAGAAGCCCTTATGCTTCCCCATTGTGGTAGTGAGGAAAAGAATGGAACAGTAAGGATGTGTGTGGATTATCCTTTTGTAAACCGGGGACTATCCCATATCAGTACACAATGCCCGCATTCAGGATGCTTTGGACTGCCTAAGCGAGGACAAGTGGTTCTCTGTGCTGGATCTCGAGTGGGTACTAATAGATCCCTCGGCGGCCCCAGAGGACCGTGAGAAGACGGCCTTTATCTGTCCGCTTGGCTTCTCTATGAATTCATGAGGATGCCTCAAGGATTTCAGGTGCCCCAGCCACTTTTCAGCGATTGATGGAGCGTGCAGTGGGGACATGAACTTACTAGAGTGCCTGGTATACCTAGATGATGTTATTGTGTTTGGCAGCTCACTGGAGGAACATGAGAGCAGATTATTTTAGATGGTATTGGACCCAGTTGGAGGACTTTGTGTAAACTGTCCATTGATAAGTGTCAATTCTTTCAAACATCAGTAAAGTATGTGGGACACATAGTATCCACCGAGGAATAGAGACCGACCAAGTAAAGTTGAGGCCTTGACCACCTGGCACAGCCCAAAAATCTAAAGAACTGCAAAGATTCCTGGGATTCTGTGGTTATTATCGGTAGCTTCATCAAGGACTATTCAAGAGTGATCGCCCTTTACTTAACCTTACTCAAGGGTATCCCCAACCCACAAAAATACACAAAGTCAGCGTCCTCAAGACTGAAAGAGTGTATTTTCATCTGAGTGAAGTATCTGGGGCCGCTGGACTCTGATTGTGAGACTCTTTTCATGAGATCATATATCAACTTACCCATGCTCCAGTGCTGGCCTATGCCGATCCAAGAAAACCTTACGTCCTGCACACTGATGCTAGCTTGCAGGGTTGGGGGCTGTGTTGTACCAAGAGCACGAGAATGGCCTGAGACCAGTGGCCTTTGCCAGTAGAAGCCTGACCCCATCCGAAAGAACTATCCTGTACATAAGTTAGAGTTCCTAGCTTTGAGTGGGCTATTGTTGACCAATTCCATGAGTACTGTATGGGGCTAAAATACTAGTAAAACTGACAATAATCCTTTGACCTATGTGCAGACCTCAGCTAAGTTGGATGCCACTGGCCATAGGTGGCTTTCTGCATTATCTACATATGACTATGCTCTCGAATCCGAGCAGGTCTGAACCACATAGATGCTGATGCTCTCTCCCGGAGGCCTGTTCCCAGAATGATTGGGTCCGATTGGCAGAACCTGACATTCGGGCACTCTGCAGAAGTTTGACGGGAGGAACAAATGTCCACGGGCAGATGGACTGCATGGTGGATTGCTTGGGACCTCTGAGTATTGCATACCTGCTGCTTATTGCCACTTTTCTGCAATAGACATTGGTGCACCGCCTCAGCTGGACAATGACAGTATTCGCGGCTCAATCCAGCGATCCCATGATCAAAGCAGCTTTAGAAGCCCTCTATGCAGGAAAAGATGTGTCCAAATTACGCTCCACTGATTTGAGAACTGCACTGTTATACAAAGAAGGTCCTAAGTTGAAACTGATCAATAAACTGTTATACAGAGAAACAGTAGACAGAGGGGACAAGTAGACAAACAACAACTAGTGCTGCCGCTGCCTTTGAGACTCAGTACTGAGGTCCTTGCACAACCACATGGGGCACTTGGTATAGACAGAACACTTGACTTGGTGAGATCCAGATTCTATTGGCCTAAGATGGGGGCTGATGTGGAGCAACACATTGAACTTGTAGTCGCTGCTTACAGAGGAAAGCTTGCCCCAGAGGGCTGCCCCTGTTAACATCACCACCAGTGCACCCATGGAGCTGGTCTGTATTGATTTTCTGAGTTTGGAGTCAGATCAAAGAAATATCAGTAATGTGCTGGTGGTCACTGACCATTTCACGAGATATGCCCAAGCTTTCCCACCAAAGACCAGAAAGCATCCACTGTGGCCAAAGTACTTGTAGAAAACTTTTTGTTCACTATGGGGCTCCACAAAGAATCCATTCTGATCAAGGAGAGACTTGAGGTCGTCTGATCAAAGAGATGCTTTCTCTGTGGGGAGTGAGAAGTCCAGAACCACTCCTTACCACCCCAGGGGACCCACAGCCTGAGACGTTTCAACCGCACTTTGTTAGATATGCTAGGCACCCTGCACCCAAAGGACAAGCATAGATGGAGCCAACAAATTAGCACCCTGGTACATGCTTATAACTGCACCAAAAGTGATGCCACTGGATTCTCCCCCTACCGCCTGATGGTTGGAAGAGAAGCTCGACTACCAGTAGATGTGTGTTTTGGGGTCTCTCCTGATGGGGTTCAAGCTGACAACTATTTACAGTATGTGCAAAAGTTAAAGGCCCAGCTAACTCATGCGTACCAACTGGCTCAAACCATGGCTGCCAAAAGAAATCTGGCCAACAAAGAAAGGTATGATAAAAAGGTGAAAGCACAGGAACTCCAGGAGGGAGATCGGGTATTGCTAAGAAATCTGGGACTGCATGGCAAGCACAAGATTGCTGACAGATGGCACCATCTCCCTCACATTGTAGTGGGCAAACTAGATGATCTGCCAGTGTACAAAGTAAGGCCTGAGAATAATTCAAAAGATGTAAAAACAATGCATAGAAATCATTTACTGCCATTGGACAAATCTTAATTGAGTCTGAGCCCTAGAAGATGCCCCTCTGGACCAGTGACTAGAGCTGCTGCTAAGAAAAGATCAAGAAAGTCTGCACCTACAGAAGCAAAGTTAAAGTGTTCCCCTCCACAAGTCCCAGTTGAGCATGACTGTCAGTCCATATCGGAAGAAAGTGAGTGACTTTGAATACTATCCTTCTTACGAACTGAGTCAATTGTTTGAGGGCAATCCCTAGTCAATACTGGAGATGAAGCTGGGCCTTCTGGACTGTCTAAGCCCCTAGCTTCATCCCTGGAGCCAATGCTCCTAGAAAGTGAAGTGCAAAGCATCAGATCAGATGAAATGGAATCATTGTGCATGGTTGAACTGTTTGAGCTTTCAGGGAGGAAAATGATAGATTGGGGCAGACTGGTGATACACCAGACAAGAAGAGTATTTTGAGTGCCCTGACAGTCCACTGCCAGTGTCCGAAAGCTCTCCATCGAGCCAAATGTTGTGGACTCAGAAACTGTAACTCCTGGAGCTGAAAGTGCCCAAGTTCTAGCCTCTCTACCCCCATGGAGACTCCTGACAAGTGAGGACAATGCTGAAAATGAGGCTCAGAGTGCAGAGACTATAACAGTTCCCCTAGAAAGACTGGTCGAGCTGTAAAGCCTGTGGTGCACCTCAGTTATGATTCACTTGGGAGGCCTGTGGACTTGCCTCTCAATGTTGTCCATAAAGGAGTGTATGTGTCCCCGAGCTCATTGCCCAAACTGAGCATCAGTGCTAACTCCAAGTTACTTGTGTTGCCCTCTAAGTATGGTGCCCTTGCCCCATCCAGCCCCAAGGTAACTGATAGGGAAGGGCCCCCTCTCTTCAGGTTTCATGTACAAGAGGTAATAACTTGAGTTATGGTACAATGTGTATGTAATACTGTGTAAAGAGTGACGTACTGCAATGTTTCAGAAATGTGTTCTTGGTAAAATGATATATTGACTGATGATTACATGCATGAGAGCCTAATGCAAATGTATATGGTTGCAGTTGAAACTTATGGGTACTTGCTTGCCGGACGTCAAAGCTTTCCCAGGCCAGGAAGGTGTAACCCCCTGCAAATGGGGGTTTCAAAAGACTTCAGGAGCTTGCTTGAATGCTCCAAGCCTGAATGGTGTTTGGCATTTAAGCCATTTATCAGTGAGTGTTTTAGAGCCTCTGGTACTGTCTCTTTAAGAGCTGTCTGCTTGCAGACATAATTAGTTTGTATGGGGACTGTGTGCTTTTCTGAGTACCACTCGAGCTGCTGCCAATTCACTTCATTTTGCAGTCACTAGGAGTGCAAAGGGAACCTATCTGAAAGATGTAACTGTTTGCCAGAAATTATTTAGAGTAATAATGAAATTACAGTTTGTCTAACCTGCTTTCTTTGCAGTCAGAACTGTGTCTGCTAGTTCCCCATTCTAGTTTTGAACTGCTGAACTGGACCAATCAGTGTGGGGTAAGCTAGCTCTAAAATGGTGCCTGGACGAATCAGAACTTGGACTCATAATCTGAGCCAGCCACAAGAGGATTGTATGGGCAGTGACTCTGGGAGATGTAGTTTAGACTTCAGTGCCTTTTGGACCAACAGCAGCAGTCTAGTGGTGACAGCCAATCCAGTCAAGAACTGGGAGGAACTCAAAGGAAGTGCCGGTTTGTCGGTTGGAGTTTCAGTTGAGCTTTGGCAGTGAAGAAGGAAGGAGCCCTGTGCTTTTCAGTGTGCAGTTTTAGTCAAAAACGTGTGTAAGGCCCAGAGTTCCGGTCTGCAGCTTGTGTAACAGCTTGTTAGGACTGAATCCGTCCTGTGAAAAGAATCAAAGGATCTCTGAAGAGTAGAAACCAGGCTCACCCTGTAGAAGACTGGAGAATTGCTGAAAATTGCACCTCGGTCTGTCAGGAACTGAATCTGCTGTGTGTTCTCCCGGGTATTGTGCAGTAATTGCGATCGGGATACAGATGCAGCCTGCCTGGTATAGTGCTTTCTTTATATGGATGTGTGAAGAGGGTTTGTGTACCTCAAGTGAGCCCTGCTGACATTGAAGGACCCTATCTTATTTGGAGGTCGTGAGTACTAATTCAGGTCGCTCCCTGTTGAATTGCCACATTAAATCCAAATGGAATTACTGTACTGCTAACTGTTTAATTCTCCTTTTCTCTGTGTGAAAGGGCCCCTACCAGCTGCCACGTTTGGACTAGCCACTGGGGCTTGGGTACCCAGGGACAGTAACTGATAGGGATAGGCCTGTGCACAGAGCCATAGAGTAGATTATTAGAGTGATAAGCTAATTAACCTGATTTCCCTGTCCTTGTTATATCCCCTAAATAAATCAGAGCTGCTTGTTTCAGCAAAGTTATACTGCCTGAGGTATTTGTCTATGTTAAAGTACTGTACTGTGATTGTTGCACTGTATCTCATTTCACAGGAGGTCCCAGTGCGGAACCAGACCTGGGGGTAAGTGTATACTGTGAAGGTAATTCTGATATATTGTGTGGGCCACTAGTGGGAAGAAAGGGGGGTTGCAGTGTCCCAGAGGGCTGTGACCAAGTTAGTTTAACTATTGCAAACCCTGACCTCTGGGTGGAGGCACCCGCCATTGGATCCAGGCCCCTCAACCTGTTAGTGGCAAATCAGGCAGGGGTAGTAGCCCCTGAGATAGCGCCATCTAGGGGTTACACACACACACACCTTAACCCATTTTACTCCAAACAAAGAAGACCCTCACACATAAATACAAACACACACACAATTCCTAACTCCTCCAGAGTTTATGAAGTCACTCAAAACAAAGGAGACTCCTTCTCTTACATACACACACACACACACACACACACACACACACACACTGAATTCCCAGCTCCTCCAGCGTGTATGAATTCACTTCAAACAAAGGGGACCCTTTCCCTTATACCTACACATACAAAGTTCTGGAGCTCCTCCCCAAGTTTATTAACCCACCTAACTCCAAAGGTGACCCCACACACATACATATATCTTCTGTTGGTGGTCCAGGCTACCATCCTCATATTCAGTGTTTTTATTTTAGGAATCACAAAATTATGCTACTTCAAATGCCCTGTAGATTGCACACTGGTGACAAAAATTCAAATTTACAAGGAGAGAAAGATGGTAGTAGGATGGAAAATGTGGACATAGTGACGTAAAGCTAGAAACACAGAAACACATGCCGGCCCAGTGAAGCAGAAGACTGGAGGGCTGAAGCGCTGGGCACCGCACCTGCGATCGCTCTCAGGTGACCCGGATTTGAAAACAGACCAGGGTCCCTTGGAGGGGGGGGGCGCAGCTGGGGGAAGGAGGATTGAGCATACAGGGACAGCTCTCCTTCTTCAGGGAGGATGGAAGTGCGTACCGCTGCTTGGTCGGCAGCTGGCAAAGGCTGTGTGGTGGTGTGGTGGCTGCCTACCTAAATGGCCAGGAGTTGGCACAAAGGCGTTACTGCATCGCCATGCAGTGCTTGAGTGCCAAGAGCATGCCTCACAGTCCAGGTAACAGAAGAAAATGGGAGGAAAAACACTCCCAACAGCGGATGACAGCGACGCCCTGCAAAGTCCACGACACCTCCCGAGGCACCCACCAACCCATGGTAGTTCAAGAGGTAATGGTAGGTCACGAGTGGGTGGGTGACAGGGCATAGAGTAGTTAACAGAAGGGGGCCACTGAGCGTAGAAAACCAAATAAACACATGATGAAAAAAAGGAACACAAAGTGACAGCAGAAACGGACACAAGGTTCATTCAGCCTGTTCAGCTTCTTATCTTGTTCCATTCGACCTAATGTTGAATAGGGTTCCTATTCTGAGAGGTTTTTTTTAATTTATTTAGTTTTTGTTAACCGGGTAAGTGCACTAGCCAGCAGGTGACTATTTTCAGGCACGACCCGGGAGGTACAGTTACAGTACAAAGTAAGACAGTTCAGATTTACACAGTACAAGTGAGATTCATTGGAACAAGTACAGGTATGCATACATTCTAAAGATAAAGGGGGGATGAGGAGGGGACAAAAGGGGACTGGAGGGAGCACAGGTTTGTAAGGAAAAGGGGGCAGTATAGGAAAAGGAGGGAAAAGAAGTGAAGAAGGGAAGGGAGAGGTGTAATTCAGAGCTCTGAGGGGGTATGGGCAAGACAGGGGAGGAAAAACTAATGCAGAAAGGTGACGGCGATTACGGCTTTAGCGGTACAAGGTTACAACCTGCATCCAGGCTGGTGGAACCGAGGGACGGCAGGGGGAGAAGGGAGAGGTCGGTAAGTGTGGGAGTGATCTTCCAGTCCCCTAGCCAACACTATTTACATGCACTAATCTTGCATTTCATACCCCTCCCCACACCCCACGGTAATGTTTAGCCAGTGCTAAGCACTTGAAGCAAAAACTATAATGAGAAAGATCCAATTAGGTCGCATTCGTTATTTTCTATTACAATGTGTACAACAGGGAAAGAAAGAATGGGGCCAAAAGAGGGGTGGGGTTATGTGTGACACTCAGCCAGGGCAACGCAGGAAGACCCAACCCAGATGAGTTCCAGACCCCTCTCCCAGCTGCAGGGTTGAGTAGCACTGGACGCATCACAGCGCACCCTCGCTGGAGCTCCGGGGAGGGACATCACGAAGCTTGTGCATGAGCACTCCTTAGCTGATGAGCTCTGTAGGCAGAGAGATGAAGCAACCTCGTGGAAGGCAGATGGGTGGGAGCGAAGGGGCCGGGCAATCCCCCCCCCTCCAACCAGTATTGATGGTTCCCAGGCAGCCTCCTACCCGAGCACTAACAGATCCTCAATCCCATAGTGGTTTCACTGCAGTGTTGAGACTGGGAGCAAGCATAGTCCCCCGACTTGGGGTTGGGGGGGCTCATACCTATCAACCTTTTTTTTATTATTTATTTTTTTATTTCATTAAGTTAACTGGGTAGGCCCACTGGGCCCAAATGGACCTGTTTTCAGGGGTGACTCGGAATTAGTTACATAGAAACCTGTAGGATACAGGACACATCAATGATAACAAAGCAATCTTTAGGAATAATCCGCAGTATTTCCATAGTTCCAGGAGACTTAGTGTAGCATACGTAGACATTTTGTAGCACATATTTGTTTAGATAGGAGGAGGCTACCTGCATTGACAGTGTGTCAATTACAAGTTACTGTGGTTACAGGTAACTGACATCAGGTCATATTAGCCGTTTTCATATTAGTTAGCTTCCACTGTTGTACCTTTGTCACTGAAATCAGAAATATAGAAACAGAAAATGGCAGCAGAAAAAGATCTCTTATCCATCCAGCTTGCCCTGTTTTACCCTCGCCTACCCCAGGACCTAATGTCTTGTCGGGATTATTGCCTCCACCTCCCCCACCCTTGCCCCCTGCCTTACAGCTTCCCTCCTTTTGGTCCCAGCCATGTTTGAAACCATTAATAGTTCTTGCAGTCACCACCTCAGCTGGTAGGCTGTTCCTTGGCGGAACCACTCTCTTTGTAAAACAGAACTTTCTCACATCTCTCCTGAATCTCCCTCCACCAGCTTCTGCTCACTGCTCAGGTTCCTGATTTGCCAGTCTTGCTGAAGATTTCATCACAATCTGTTCATTCCTGTCAAGAACTTGAAGGTCTCTATCATATCTCCCCTCTGGATCCTCTGAGAGACACTGACATTCAAAACGAAGGACAATGAGAACACCGGCCCTCAGAATGAGGGACACATCATCAAACATGAAATGGCAAGTTCGTAACACTGGGTAAGCAGTGCTTTTTTTGGTTCAAAGGTTAAGTTTAATTTAGCATCATAGAATGTTAAGAATTTCTGCATTAAAGTTTGTGTTTGCAGCACCTTGTCTATGCGGTCTATGCATCATTGCACCAACTGTCTACGTGCTGGAGATCTGCAGCGTGTAGGCAATCCTAAGTAACAATGCTGCACACCGGGTGTCCTGCAGACTCCTGCATGCATGCACAGAAAGGATGAATGTCCCTTCCACACTGGATTCCCAAGTCAGTCATGCAGCTACGTGCACAGTCTACCTGGGAGCATATTTGGTGGGTGTGCCCGCACTGCACACCATTCATAAAGGTGACAGTGTAGGGTGAGGGGGGACAGGATACACAGGCAAGGACCCTGCCATATCTATTGTGTACCCTCACCGGATTTTGACCACTGGCTCCGGCAGACATAACCACCCCTTATCATGCTGCCGCAGCCCTTTAGGCAGACAGGGAGGGCTGGAGGCAGTCATTTGGGCACTTATCTGTAAACATTTACTCTGTTCCTCCTGCTTCTTCCCACAATCCCCTGCCAGCGCAGAGCAGGGGATCTACTCTGGAACCCAGGACAAGTATCCGACTTAATGCCCGCCTGTGTCCCTCGATCCTCCCCCATGCAGCAGCGCACTGGGGGTGGAGCCTCAAACTAGCACCCTGCGAAGGCATGCCATACTCCATACCGCATACTGTGCATTTGTCTGCAGGTGCCTAGCTTCACAGGCCAGACACATATATCTGGCCCCACACTGATACACAGCACTCAATGTGTGCAGCGCCGTTCCAATCTGGGACAGATGTAGGACAGAGCAATTCTGAGGTGTAGACTGAGGAATGCAGCTCATAATGTGGGTCAATTGAGAGGTATGTTGAGGGACTTGATGGAGGGAACATTTCTTACAGTAACTGGAGAGTGCCTAAATTCAAGAAGGAATGTAGCATATGTCTTCTCAGGCCAAGCTGACTGGAAGAAGCTATGATACCAACTAATTTCCCTCCAATTAACCCTAAACATTCCCACTTTCTGAAGCCCCCTTCCCACAAGGTGTTTATCATCCTTACTCCTCTCACCCCAGGTCCACTAAGCATCAGAGTAGGGGAAATTGTTTAACCAGGAAAGGTACACTAAGCCAGAGCTAGTTTCCAGGTGCAACCTGGGAGCACAAGGAAGTTAAGTGTTTTGCTCAGTGGGTACTGATGGGATTCAAACCCAGGTCTCCAGGTTTGCAGCTCGGTGCCCTTAACCACTACCCTATACTGCCTCCAGTACTCAGTACTGCGTACTGGCACAACACAACCATTCCCAGTCATCCTCTTGCCCTCCCCTCCAACTGGAATGCCTTGTACCTGAAATAACAACTTGTGACCTCTGTAGGTATGAACGGGAGTAGTAGATACCCGGCAGACCATTAGGTCAAGAGTTAGCTGGGGATACCTATTCGGGCAGAGTGGATGCACCCTTGTTCTTTTTCTGCTAGCTGTGTCTGTATCTGTTTCTATGTTCTCCAATGTGACCTATGGCATGTAAATCACTGTACTGTATTGCAGTGCAACTTCAGCACTTTGTTATGGTATCATGTCACAACAGCTATGGGAAAACAGTGAAGACCATCACAGAGACATTTTCAACAGGTCACTGTGATGGTCCACTAGGTTCCCAGTGCTGCTGCCTCCATGGTGTTCGCCTCATCCTCGAACCAACTCCGACTCGGAGTTGGTTATTTTAAGTGCAGGCGGCGCAAAGGCGAAGCCCCCCACAGAAAACACACTTTACCCCAGCGGCGGCACACCACCAATTAGCGGTGTTGTATCATCACTGTTCTAACAGTCACTGAAATCCGTGTCGCCACGGCCAGTGTTGGGTAAGTTACTTTTTTTATTACATTTGGAAACTTGTTCCGGAAAGCTCTGTGCAGTCACTAGCAAAGATGGAGAAGTACTGGAAAAAGTAATACACCTTACAGTTACAACTACTTATGTCTTTTTATACAAAAGAAATACGTAACTGTAACTGATTACATTTACTTGAAAGTAACTAGTAACTAACCTAGTACTTTCAAAAAATGTAACCTGTTATAGTTATTTATTATTTTTGTATTGTTTTTGTATAATGAGAAATAAATAACTATAATTATAAGCTATATTACTTTTTCTAGTACTTCTCCATCCTTGCTAGTGACCGCACAGAGCTTCCTGGAACAAGTTTCCAAACAAAATAAAAAGCAATAGAAAAAGTAACTTACCCAACACTGGCCGCGGCATGGCAGAATCCTTTGTAATGTGGCTACCTGTGCATGGAACCCCTATGAAAACGATACAATACATCTCATGAGACCATCCACCATGGAGTGATGACTCAGTCCCTACAACCCCTGCCTACAATACACTCAAGCACACACACAGACATGCATGCACACACACACACACACACACACACACTCTCACTCCAGACAGGTACTCCAAAGGTTAAAGGGAACGGGAATGACTCTTAAGTGTGTTGAATAGCATGAGAGAGATGTGGTCATAGATAAAATAATATTTTTAACAACAATTTGTATGGTGTATTCATTTTTTTTTTTGCCATTTATATTCATATTATATATTACTGCAAGTAGCGACCCAGAGCATTCCATAATATGCACAAGGTCACTGGACTCAATGCTGGTCACAGTCTGACATGTCCATTTGTGCATTCCATTGGTTTATCTGATCCTGAATACAAAGAGTAGCTTTAGTTTAGTATTACATACATTTTTCAGATTAAGCTGCATAACTGAAAACAAACAGTCCCTTGTACAATGATTTCAAAATGGGCAACATTTTTTTTTTTTTTTTACAGCTGACATCTCCGCTGATAACAGTAGTTTCAAAGAGTATTCTCCACTGCTTCATGTGTGTTTCAGATGTAGCTGAATAAAGGTAAAATGGTATGCTTTTAGTTTTTTGATGTATGACAGCCTGTTGACTTAAATATACCGTCATTCTTTTTTTTTTCCATCAGTACGATCCACATACCAGATACTGTCACTTTCTATCCCCCTTCCCCTACAAAAATCCCCATACATATTCAAAACCGTACACATACCCACTACCAAGGAAAATATTCCTTTCTTGCTCAATATAGCAATGCACAGTAAACATTTTTACTAATCTGATGTTTTGGTTTATTCCGTATGATACGTTTGCAACAGTTCTTTGTGTGTCTTCTTCCCTGTATGGTCTGGTGATATCAAGCTACATTTCCTTATGATCTATTTATACAGGATAGCTAACATTAAAGGTAACATCTTAGTTTCAGTCAGAGAGAGATTTTTAACCATAACAGCTTAGTGGGACTGAAGCTGACTGGCTCAGGGAGATGCATTTAATCACTGACTCGGCTAGGATTTGAACCCAGGTCTGTACGGTAAGTAACTACTGTAATACTGCACTACTTGAAACTAACCCTATTTTTGATACTTTAGGTCAGTCGATCAATAAGACTAGATCTGTTACTTTTAAGCCTAAGTCTTTGTTCTGTCCATATACTTTAAATCCAGCTACAAAAACCTTTGAGAATATTGTATTATGGGAAATCTATGAATTACTAGAGACTGCCTCCATTTGCATGCGGAATATTACAAGGAAGAATGTGCAGCACTTAATGAGTTAATTGATACCAAGGGCCTTGTAATAAAACCAGCTGATTTGGGTGTGGGGTGCAGGCAACATTGTTTTGCTGAATGAAAATGATTACAGGGAGTGTGTGTTTGATCTTTTGTCAGGCCAACATTATTACAAACAATTGGCAAATGACCCCACAGAGGGGATTAACAATGAGTTTATTACAATTGGGCAGACAAATCAGATTACTGAGGATGAACTAAAATTCGTGTGGGTAGAAAATCCCAGAATACCAACATTTTATGCCTTATCCAATGAAGGTACGTAAAAGCCAGACACATCCACCAGGCCATCCCATAGTGCCAGGGACTGGCTCACTGTCTGACAATTTATGCAAATTTCTAGCTCTATTTTTAATGGATTCAGTTGCTTCAGACTGCGGTCATATCTACATAACACCATGGATTTACTGAACAAATCTGAAACCTTTGCATGGGACACTGACTTTATGTGGCTAGGAACTGATGTTGTATCTCTATTCACAAGTATAACTCATAGGCTGTGTATAGAGGTATGTTCACACTTCCTTAAAATGTAACTCCACGAAACATTCTTTCCCAGTACCATTCTTTCTGAAAGGCCTGGCATTTGTTCCGAGTCATAATCATTTCAAATTTTGGCAAGAAATTTTATGTGCAACAGTGTGGGACAGCGATGGGCGCAGCAATGGTGCCATCCTTTGCTAATTTCTCCCTGGGATTCTGGGAGAAGAATATAGCCTTCAGTCTGATCAAAAACTCCTACTACTGGTCTCCCAAGATGCAATATTCTAATTAAGAATCATGCACAACACACTCAATTTTTTTTAATGAGATGAACTGGGGGGGGAATGGGGGGAAGGATAGGGAAGGCTAAAACCCTGGATGGACAGTAGGTCCCAGGGCTAAACAGAGAACTTGGGTAGATTGGATTGACCATTGGTCTTTTTCTGCCATCTATTGTCTGTTTCTGTTTCCGTCCCAAAGTTAATCCCTTCACGCACCACATCATTAAGTGGTATAGATTTACTGAGGACATAATGTGCATACAGAAGGGATCCCAGGAAGAGGTCGAAAAGTTTATGGGGTGGTTAAACCAAAATGATCTGAACCTCAAATTCACAAGTGACACGAGCAAATCAAGTTTAAATTTCTTAGAATGTCACATTAATGGCTCAGATCAATAAAGTCAGTACAAAAGGTTTTCCAGACCCACAGCAACAAAATAGTTGGTGGCGTACAGAAAGTGCACACCCAAGCGCTCTGATCAACTTGCTACCATCCAGACAATATCTCCAAACACAGAGGAACTGTTCCAATGAGGGTGATTTTAGAAAACAAGCACAAGAACTGACAGATCTTTAGCCAGGGGCTATGACAAAATAGAGAATACTGGATGGGCAACTATGCACAACCAGTGTGTTCTGCCACAGAGGGGTTCTGATTCCCTGTGACCTTGAGAGCAAAGCTCGAGAAGTCTGTCGGAATCAGAACCTCGAGGTGGCAGAACACACTGGTTATGCATTAAGTTGCTCATCCTGTAATTTTTGTAGTGTATAGTATTAAGTGAAATGTGTGCATTGTGAGTTTTTCTCTTTCAAAACGAAACTGACTTGTGCAGTCTCTAGAGGTTCTAGAATGCTATTCTACCACATAAGAGTACAATCACATTCCATGACCTATGAACTGTGGCAAAACAGCATTTTGAAAAGGATGGATTTCCATATAGAACAATGCTCTGCTATGTACTATAATCTGTTAAGTACTCTTGAAAAAGCCAGCAACTGTGATGCCTAAAAAGAACAAAAAAAACAAAAAAACAGGACAAAACCCCAGTAAGTATTATCACCAAGTACACCCCACTCTCTACCAAAATAGGAAAATTGATGGAGTAATCAAGCAATATTGGCCAATATGACATTGTGATGATGGGTTGGCCAAAGAACTTACAAATTCACCAACAACAGTTTTCATAGGGCAGCAAACCTCAGGGACAAATGAGTCCACAGTGTGGGAGATTGCAGGAATAGATTCCACCTCTACTGACCTCTGACTTCTAATTCTTTTCTCTATTTCTATAGTGGCATTAGAACTATGAATCTTCATCAGTAAATTTTACTAAAATAATAGGTAGACCAGTAGTTAAAATAATTTTTTCTACATGCAGAGCAATAATGAAGATCTTATAATCCTTACAGATGTAGCAGTTACACAGTGTTCTCTTCATGTTAACCTAAGTGAAAACAACATAAAAATGATGTGTCCGATAAGTGTTACCTGTATAATATAACAGCATTGTTTGAATGCACTAAATAACTAATTTCACCAAAGTTGTGCAATGCATGCTATTCACAATGTCATTGTTTGTGTGTACAATGCTTGAATCCCACTACAACTGCAAAGCTGGAGACCTGGGTTTGAATCCCATCAGCCCCCACTTGCATAGTGTCTGTCCCTGAGCAAGTCATTTAACTTCCTCGTGCTCCCAAGTTGCACCTGGAAACAAGCTGTGGCTTGGTGTGCCTTTCCTGTTTAAACAATTTTACCTCCCCTCCTCCCCCATCAGGACCAGTGTTATTAGAATAATTAATTATTTGAATTTCAGAACCAGCTGGTGTCTGACTTTGGTACTTGATGTGGTATAAATTGAGGGTGGTCCTCTCTTCAAATCCAGCCCCCTGACAAAGACTGTTGTCAAAGCACTGGGACTTTGAGAGAGTGACAGGAGCTCCTGTCTAACTTGTTACGTCTGGAAAATTAGAAACTCTCACAAAAGTATTAATGGCTGTATTTGCCGTGATTTAATTACTTGTCCTAGCTTTCCAGTTTGTAATGCTGCATTAAGCTGCCTGTAAGTTTCTGTGACTGTGATGTGTTTTGCCAGTCTTAAAAAATGATAATTCTGCCTCCCACAGGGATTCTGTCCCCACTCTCATTCATCAATGTAATGCTATGTGTCAGGTACCCAAATTTCATAAGATCAATACACAAGAAGCAAAACACTCAATCCCAAACTAAGTATACATATCAGCTTGCCTACATTTGTTTAGTTCTTGCGTCTATGTAGCTGATGGAGTTAGAGAGCAGACACAGTGAAATAAATTATATACAGTATTACCTAATGTAAATTGGCTTCCCATCTATGCTCGCTCCTCTGGCACACTGTTAGAAACTGAAAAGAAAGTCAAAGAGCGAAATCCACTACCGGTGTAAGACTGGAGGTATGAGACACAGCCAATAACTGTGAACTGATGTAAAAAAAAATAGAACTGTGCGGGGGGAAAAAATTCTGCTGGCAGAATTTCTGCGAAAGTATGGAAATCAAATTAGCAACTTTCGTGAAAATTCCGACTTAGAGAAAAAATGTATGAATTATGTATTATTAAACTGCGGAACAAATGTCTGCAGAACTAATCACTGTCAGTGGTCAGTTCTGCGGGCAAAATTTAATACATTAATCCACAATTCATACATTCATTCTTCAGTTTGGTGAGTCACTGAACTGCAGAATAAATGTATTATTCCTTGGTGCCTAGTGGTGCCCTCCCCCAGCAGATCATTGGCCCGATCTTTCCCTATTGGCTAGTGGTCCTTCTCCTACCCGAACACCTGCCGGATATATAAATACATTATTCCTTGGTGTCCAGTGGTCCCTCCCCACACCCAATCACCCAGCCAATGAATCAAAAAATGTTCCCTGGTGTCTAGTGGTTTCTCCCCCCACCTGATCACCCAGCTGAATGTAAACCTTTCCCTGGTGGTCTAGTGGACCCCCTCACCTTGGCAGATAGCAAACCCCCACCCTGCTCCCACCAAAATCCAGAGCCGGCAACCAGCACAGCCCTCCTCTCTTCACCACGGCTAGCCACCAACTGAGCTGTCAAGGACTGAGCCTGTACTTGTACCAGCATGCTCTCATTCAATGCCAACTCCAGTTCATTCAGTATGTGTGACAGCTCTGTCAGGCGGCTCAGACAAGAGTGGAGGACTATTCCAGTTGCTGGCAGAGGGGGTTGAGATGGGGGAATGGCGTGGTTGACCACCGGAGGGGGGCCATTACATCTCAAACCCCCTGCCAGCAACTGGGACAGCCCTCCACTCTTCTCTGGGCCACCCAATAGAGCTGTCACAACACAGACACTGAATGAGCGGGAGCTGGCCGGTCAATGAATGAGCAAGTGCTAGTACAAGTATACGCTCATTCACTGACAGCTGAGCCAGCCATGGTAGAAAGAGGAGGGCTGTGTTGGTCGCTGGCTCGAGATGGGGGGACCAAGGTGGTGGGTCACTACCTGCCAGGGTGGGTGGGCAGGTGGGCTCACTAGACCACTACATAAAGATTTACATTCGGGCAGGTGGTCGGGTGGTGGGACAACTGCACACTTGGGGAAATGTATTTATACATCAGGCAGGTGATCGGGTGAGGGGAGGAACAACTGGATACCAGGGAAAATGTATTTATACATCGGGCGGGAGATAGGCTGGGGAGAGGGACCACTGAACACCAGGGAAAATTTATTTACACATTGGGCAGGTGATCGGGTGGGGGGAGGGACAACTGGACACCGGGGAAAATGTATTTATACATTGGATGGGTGATCAGGTGGGGGGAGGGAACACTGGACACCAAGGAAAATTTATTTATACATCCAGAGGGTCAGCGGGTGAGGGGAGGGACCACTGGACACCAGGAACAATTTATTTATACATTGGGTGAGTGATCAGGTAGGGATCACTGGACACCGGGGAAAATGTATTTATACACTGGGTGGGTGACTGGATTGGGGGGACGGACCACTAGACACTGGGGAAAATGTATTCATACATTCGGTGGGTGACTGGGTGAGGGAAGGACCACTGTACACCAAGGAACATTTATTTATACATCGGTTGGGGAAGGGACCCACTGGACACCAGAGAAAATGTATTTGTACATCAGGCAGGTGATCAGGTGGGGGGAGGGACCACTGGACTCCAGGGACGATTCATTTATATATTGGGTGGGTAACCAGGTGGGGGTAGGGAGTGGCAGCTACCAGGGAAACTTTTATTTTACTCCAGCTGGCATTCGGTCAGGAGAGGACCACTGGCACCAGAATTCATTTTACAGAACCCAGCAATCCGAGAGGTGATCAGTTCTGCTGAGTTAATTTTTCAGCAATACATTAATCCACAATACACTGAATTGTGGATAAATGTATTAAACTGCAGAAAGAAATTCCTCAAAACTGATCACTGAACTGCAGAATAATCCATTACACTGCAGAATAAAATTCCTCAGTGCTGGTATTCCACCTTTCGTGTGTATTATTCCACAGTTCAGCCACAAAATTCCGCGGAACAAGGTGAAAATCCACCAAAATACATTCAGAAGATTCCGCTCTTCTCAGTGGCGGAAGTTTGGAAAATTTCATGAAAGTTCCACAAATTCGCAACTTTCACCGAGCTCTAAAAAAACTACCACTGGGATCTCTGCAATGACAGATAAAGCGCAGATACTAGGGTCTAATGTGCATAAACTGTTCCTTACAAAGTGAGTTATGTTTCTAATCAAACAGAGACACACTGGAAAGGTATGAAGCTGAACTGAGTAACTATTCAAATGTGCTTTTATTGAAACATAGAATCTGATGGCAGATAAGGAACGCTTGGACCACCCAGTTTTCCCATTTTTTCCTACCTACATTATTGCCACCGACTGTACTTTATCTTCAGCTCTTTCTCATCACCTTTTTCCTTTCATTTCTTTGTGCTTATCTCATGCATTCTTGAACCACTGCTTTCACCCCCACCATCTCCACTGGAAGGCCATTACAGGAATCCACCACTTTTCTGTGAAGAAGTACTTCCTCACATCCCTCCTGAATCTACTCCTCTCCACCTTCATAGCATGTCCCTTTGTTCTTGAGTATCTTTTCTTCTGAAAAAATACTTCCTTCTTGTACCTCATTTACCACTGTGAGGTATTTAAAAGTCTCTATCATATCCCCCTTCTCCCTTCTCTATCCCAGGGTGCAAACATTGAGATCTTTTAGTCTCTCCTCATAGGACTTTTGATACAGACAGTGCACCATTTTAGTTGCCCTTCCTCTGGACTGCCTCTACTCTGTTTGTGCCCTTCCAGAGAAATGGTCTCCAGAACCGGACACAGTACACTAGGTGGGATCTTACCAGCGATCTATACAGAGGCAATGCCACCTCCCTCTTTCTGCTGGTTATACCACTCCCTATGCACCTCAGCATACCACTAGCCCTCCCCACTGCTTGGTCGTACTTCCTGGCCACCTTTAGGTCATGCAATATGATTACCACCATATCTCTTTCCCGCTTAGTTGTCATCAATACCACACCACCCATTTTGTACACAGCCCTGGGTTTCTGTGCCCAAAGTGCATTATTTTGAGCTTTTTCACACTGAAACCCAACTGCCACACACTTGACCACTCCTCTAGTTTTCCCAGTTCTCTGCTCATCCTTTCCACCTCCCCAAGTGTCCACCCTATCGCAGATTTTCTCGTCATTCACAAAGAGGCAGACCTCATTAGATTACCAGTACACCGCAGCTTTACCAGTTAGCGCTCGCATAAGTCAGTAAGGGAGTTACGTAAGCATTAATCACCGGGGACAGGAGGGCTCTACCGGTGATTAATGCCCGCTGGGGGGGCGTTGTTGCACGAAGGCGAAGCCTGAGGGTTCAACCCCCCAGCAGGCATTAATCACCGGTAGAGCCCGATGCTGCTAGTGATTAATGCACTTGTAACATGGACAACCTCGATTGCACATAAACCAAACCCACAGCCATCAATTTTGCCTACACAACCCGCGCGCTCACTACGTGTGTCTCCCTATGTGTGTGCTGTCTAAGTCTGCCCCCTGCATCCGCCTGTACCAGTCTTCCTCCTTGCAGGCTCTATCCCCCGTTTGGGATCCGTGGCGCCGACCGCCCACAGCGCTACTTGCCACCCAGTGGCTATAGGTACCCACTACAGCAGCAACACGGCATTATAGGGCGATAATGCCGTGTTGGGCTAAGGCTCGCAAAGGCAACATGGCATTATGAGAAATAATGCCGTGTTGGACTTTCGAAACAGCGCAAAACAACCGCGGCATTATGAGAAATAATGCCGAGTTGGCCTCGTGCCCGCTTCCAATAACACCAACGCACGGCATTATCGGCTCACAATGCCGTGTTGTTCTGCACCACGTGACGGCATTGCGCCTATCGTGGGGCTCCCTGGCACGACTGACCATAATGCCATGTTACAAAGCTCTTTGATGGTGCCACACATATTTCTTGAAATTACAGAGCATTCATATGAAAACAGAACAAATGAAATCGACTTTGAAAATATTAACATTAAATAAAGTCTGCACGTGTTTCAGTGTTTTTCAATGTTCTGCAGTCAGCTGAAGCTCTTCTCTATATGCCCCTAATAAGCACAGGTACTGTAGGTTTCCTGACTTGCTCTGGGTAGCACAGAATTCCAGTGGAGCTTGTGGGGATAGAACCTTGGTCAGTTGGACATACTGTACCAAGAGCGATTCTCGAGGACAGGTTAATACAGTAGGAAGGCTGAATCCATTCATTTTAAGAGCACATGTGTGAATTAGTAAAACTCTGGTTTGAAAGTCGAACCTGAGTCGAGCCTATTGATGCAGACCATCACTGGACTCCCAGCATTTATCTTGTATTGGTAACGCCAGAGAAAAATGAAACATGTTAGTGTTCACGGATTGAGCTTGAGCTCTAACAGAAAGGACTATATGAAATATTAGGAACCTGCTGGGATTCGAACGCTTGGCCATCTGCATTCCGCTCAAGGCAGACATTTTGTATAAGGTTAAATATAGAAAGTTTTGATTCATATATATATATATATATATATACATGCTATGGGAGTGATGAAAGACACATCCAGTGTGCTAATGTGATGCTCAGTCCTCAGCCGAATAGTAAGTGAGCTGAACTAGCCTTCTTGTCCTCATGTGGCTGTTACAAGCCTGCACCATCCCTACAGAACTGTGTGAATTCCGCTGGTAGACAGCTGATAGACAACAAGCATGACGGCTTGATGTTGTGGACTCCATTGCTGAAACCTTATATATACATATATATATATATATATATATATATATATATATATCCCGCACAAGCATGCGTTGCATCCTTTATTGGGGCTTTATATATAAATTTTACATCTAATTTATGAAAGCTCTTCTTGCAGCTGCAATGCCTTTTTTATTCATTTCAACGAGAAAATGAAAGCATGCACGCTTTACAAGTTAATCCACAATAAAAAAATATATACTGTCTAAAAAATAATGGCAGACTTGAATTCACTATCAGTATACATTGTACTACAGAGGTCACAGCATGATGTGAAAATTTCACAATAAAAAAGGAGATAAGAAACACAATATTAAATCAGGACATTAAATCTAGAAATGCATTCCTGAGTGTTACAACACCTTGAGCTAGACATATGATGAATGTAGCCTTACTTTACTTTAATATGTGCTAACAGTGTAAGAAATTTTAAGTATGCCAGTCCGTAATAAATAAATAAATAAATAAAAAGATAGAATATTCTCCCTAGAGTATTGTATTCCCCGAGTATGCTAAATGGACACATTCCTAAAAACTGGTTTATGTCCCTACATAGCCACATTTCCAAGTTCCTGTGGGAAGGGAGCATGGTTCGCAGAGCACACATCAAACTAGCAGCCCCCAAGTTGTTGGATGGATTGAAACTACCCGACTTCTATTTATATTATCTCACAATCAACTGTGGTAAGTACCTACGGTGGCTCCAGAACCCACCTTGCCACAAGAAAGACAATACATTCTGCTGTGGTTGCAGATTGAAACAAACCTCTGTAAAAAAATATGTGATAAACACTTAAGGGCCCGATTTTCAAAGGATGACGCAGGGCTAACTGCACTGAACACTTTGCACAACTTGTGCATAATTGTAGAACGCCTGGCACAACTGTGACAACTTCCACGATTTACGGCAACTTGCGCCAAAACTCTGGTGCAAGCCCCGTAAAAAGGGTTCTGAATGGCGCAAAGTTAGACTGGAGAGAGCTGGTCTAACTTTGCTGCATCTGATACAAGGGACCTGCGTTAGGGATTTGTGGCTGCCTTCATTGCAAAATTGCAATTGCACCACTGTTTGACGCAAGTTGCCACTTGTGTCAAACTCCCTGATCCAAGTCCACTGTGTCGATCTCACCCGCTTTGAAAATTGGGCCCTAAGTCTTTGATCTATATCAAAGTTAAACAACTCCCCAAGGGTTTATGGGACACCCCCATAGCGGCTTCTTTGTGCACACATAACCAGCTGTGCAACCTGTTAAAACTGCAACCCAAAGCAGACAGTATGCAACCTCTGCTCCGAAACCCTAATTTTCTCACACCAATTACATTCCAAACTTTTAAACAGAGACACCAGGCTACCAACAGGGAGATATTCCCATTCCTACAGCTGGCACATATATTGACAAAGCATTTTAAGGGTAGGCTCTGGGACTTGGTGCATAGTAATATTATTCTTTCATTGAAGAACCTGACCACACTGCCACACCCAATGTCTAATATTCATATTACAATTATAGACATTCTTCCCAATAAGAGATGGATGGGGTAGCCCTATACTGGCAGTCTGCAATTCCAGGGGAGCACGGGGAATTTAATTGGCTATGGATCTGGAAAGACCTATACAAACATACAAAGTTTGACATGTATTGACTTGTGCAACTCAGAATTTTTCATGATATGTACTACACAATGGTGAAACTTTACAAAATGCACAAGTTACAATCAGATGTATGCACTAGTTAGCTGCAATGAAGTCCGGGGTACCCTGCTTCACATATTACGGCAATGTCCTAAACCACAGCCACTATGGCAAACTATAACGCTCAGAACGGACCCACTCCTAGGGCTAGCTAACGCATTCATGCTTTCCATTTGTCTGGTTGGGGACTGCAAAGATCACCTAGTGAGTGCACAGATGTATTACATGGCTCTGGTGGCAGTGTGTGCCAAAAAGGTTATTCTGTGCCACTGGCTAGACTAGGAGGTACCTATATACTGGAAGTGGCATGCTGAACTTATGTTTGCCCTAGATGCAGAAATATCTATCATTAGCATACATAAGAGATTAAGAAGTTATGTGACTAAATGAGAGAAGTTATATGTGGTAATGATCTTGGATGAGGTTTCTACTAAAGGGACAAAGGGCACACCATCTGATCCCAAAGAATACTGAATTATGGGAGAGATTCAAGATGGCTGCTGCTGAATATGTTGCTTTGTTTAGAGAGCCTGACTTTCAGGTAAAAAATCCTCACTGAAGCTGTTTTCCTCTACTTATTCTCAAGTGAAATGGATAAAAAGTGTAAAGAGAGAGGATTTTTACCTTCGGGGACATTTCTTTTGTTAGATATGGTCCTTTGGACAAATTCTTTACAGCTAGTACACCTAGCCCAGGGTGTAAAGAGGTACAAGCTGGGGCTGCAGCAAGGCATCTACTCTCCCTCACGCCCCCAACAGCAAATGCAAACAAAATTACAACATCAAACATCTGAATCAGTAATAAGATTCATGGATAATGCAGTGAGGAAGGCAGCCGATGGAACAATACAAGTCCTTTTTGATTTCTGAAACAGAGCCACAAAATCTATGCTTACAATCACAGACTTCAGAGCATATTGCAATTACATCAATGTCAGGTGAAGCCCAGTAAGTTCAAATGATTTGGGCACTTGAAAATGTAAGTAACTGGATGTCAAAACTGGATATGAGAATGAATAACATTGAAAATAACCTGCAGCAGTTATCTGCCAAAAAACCCTTCAAATGGACAGAGACTTGCAAACATTAAAAGAAGATACCGTTGAGATTAAAAATCGGACAGACATCTGTCTAAACAAAATAACTACATTAGATACTAAAACAGTGTTCTTATATTATCTAGCATCTAGAACTTCCCAACTTGCAGCATGGCTTTCAGATGGTGTGAGTTCATTTTACAGGACAGAATGGCTAGAGATTGAATCCAATATTTGTACTTCTCAGGGTATTGCCTTGTCCACTCTTTGCAAAGAAATGTAAAATACATGACTCTAAAATTATTTCTGACTCCTTTAAAGCATTGGGACACATTAAGCGGATTTTAAATCTTAACATCACAAAATCTAGAGTACAACCACTGTGGTCAAATAGTAATCTAATTTAAAACAGAGTCACTATTAAAAATGAGATCTGGGCTAATAGAGATTACTAGAATTAAGGGCATCTTGGAAGGTGACCAGTTTCAACACGCTTAAGGGAAAATATCTATTTTTGGAGACTGAAGAGGCATTCTATAACACGGTTAACGTAGTTGTTATTTTATCTAGAATACTATAAATTGAATGTAACAAAATTTCTAAACAATTTGTGGGGACTCTACATCGTTCTCCATCCATTTCATCAGTTTATAATTTCCTATTATTGCATTCTAGGCCATCACTGGAGTAGCCTGAGATGATGGAGCAGGGGAATTAGGGGTAAGTACTGAGGAATGGAATTGGGGTAATATCTGGGAGTATTCCTTAAAGACATATAAAGCATGTAACTTGAAAGTATACATTACAAAACATTACACAATTTATATTTTACACCATTATATATGTATAAAATGGGAATGGGGGGGATGCAAATTGCTTGAAATGTAAAACGGGGAGAAGGTCATAACTACATATGTTTTGGAAGTGTTGCACGATACAGGTACTTTGGAATGAGGTTAAGGAATTGTTTCACGATGTACCTGTACTTCGTGATTGTTTTAGTCTGGAGACTTGTATTGTGGGACACTTTAATGAGGACAGACATTGGTCCCAAAACCAAAAACATTCTTTACTTCTTAGAGGAACATATTACTCAAGTATTGGTTGAAGAAAAAGGTTCCTGTTTCCATCCTTTATTGAGTGGAAATCTCAGTTACTAGAAATTATGCGCTCAGAAAGATTGACGCTTTATATGAATGGGTTGGGGTATAAATTCAACAATAGATACAGTAACATATATAGACTGATGTGCAGGTTTGTGGTCGGAAATAGGCATGTCCCCCTTTCCTCTGATGATTAATTGGATTAGTAATGGTGGGCTTTACTCTATTTTTATGGGCGAGATTTGGTCAGCTCTCCAATTTCTGCTTGTGTGGAATATTTAGTGCAATTAAATACTGTAGATTCTTGATTTAGCGGATAGATACAACGTTCTTTATAGTCTTCCTTCTTGTCTTCCTCTCCTTCTGTATTAATTTTTTCTTTCTTCTGATGAACTTACTATAACCACTGAACTTCTTTCTATGATTCAGGGTAACATATAACCTCTTGGTATATACGTTTGACAATGTAATGCATTACATATATTATTGATTTTAGATACTTTAGAATGCATATAGAGACTATTTAAGTAACTTTCAGCTGTTTAATATTTTTGGGATGATTAATCTATACATTTTATTCTTTAAAAAAAAGTATATGAATGTTCTTTTAAGATGGGAAATCTTAGACTTGAAATTCAAAGTTTAATATGTTATTCAATGAATATTTCTTGTGATTATGCATTATTTGGCAACATTTAATAAAGATCTTATTGATAAAAGATGCCAAAACAAATGGCAGCATAGTGGGACAGTCTGCAATAAACCACAAATTGGAATCACTTGAAAATGGTAATAGATATTGTAATCTGAGAATATTAGGAATTCCTACAAGTTTTGAAATGGAATATCCGACTTTGTGAGATTTTGTAAAAACCTTAATGTCAGAAACTTTTCAGCTGCCTGAGGAAAATCTTCCAGTAGTAATTAAAGCCTATTATGTTGCTACAAAGAGGAACCCAGCTGATTTGAAGCCACCTATGTTGGTTCAATTTGCCTTTGAAACGGAAAGGGATTTCAATCATGAACCTAGCCCGTATCAGAAAATAACTTATTTTTAGAGGCTTTAAATTTTCAGTATTCCTGGATTATGCTCTGGCTATACAACACAGATAATGACGATGTTTAAATTTAAGAGATGACGTGTTTTCAATTGGAGCGACATTTACATTGCAGTCAACTGCTAAAGTAAAGATTGTTTATCACGGTAGAACTCATATTTACTTTGATCCAGATCAGGTAGTGGAATTTACCTGAGCAAAACATGTTGATCAGAGATCGACTAACCACTCTTCCACAAACTCAGAATCTAAGCTTTTGGCAGCAGTAAACACTGTACAAGTATCCTTAGCGGGGACTTGAAAGTAACAGAATGTATAAATACCGTAAAACGCATATGTATTGGGTATTTGACTTCAAACATAGCTCTTTTCTCTGCTTTTGAAATTTAAGAGTTTGGCTCTATAACCAATCGATATTTAGCAAGCATTAGCTAGGTAAATGTTTTTCTGTGCACTAATGTATTGCTAGGGTCTTTTTTTATTATCTATTCATGAAAACGTACTATGTTATGATTTTCTGATAAATAAGAAGACATGAATATTTCCAGCTATTTATTAGGCAACTACCACTGCTTTATATACTGCATCTTTTTTGATTCAGTGTAAGTTTGAATCTCCCTGATGGGGACCGTAACATAGTAAGAGTACAGATTTTTTTTTTTCTCTCTGTAAGTGTAATGTACCACTTGTATTCTCTAACTGTTATGTAATTACTCACTAAACACTTAAGTAAAAAAAATATTGAATTATATTACTTGGTACGGGCTGATTACTGATTAAGTGTAACCTAGAAGATAGGAAATGTGACTGGTGTAATAATCTTTCTTTGACTTGCATGTGTGGGATACTACTGCTTAACTTAATTATAATGGATTATTTTTAACATGTGCTTGGGGTCAGCTCGTCGGCGCAGCGGTTGGATTTCCGCGTGCGACGCCGGCAACCCGGTTTGAGAAGCGGACTCGGGTCGTCGGAGAGCTGGCGAGAAAAACTGGGCGTCCGTAGACACCTCGCCTTCTCCGGGGAGGTGGGGATATGAGCGGGCACCTGCTGGCCCCTGGCGGAGGTCGGGAGCATGGCAGAGTGCTATGGGCCTAAACATTTCCGGGGGGTGATGGACGTCGGCGTACGCCTTGACGTCAGGTACGACACTCTCCATGGGGAGAAAAAACAGAAAAAGGGCTCTCTGGTGAGCCAGATGACGGCTCTACAGTCCCCTCACTGCCATCACGGCCCCTCGGCCTCCTACCTCAGCAGCACCTGGAGCCGATGCCGCAGTGCACTGGACGACCCCCACTGGTGCCTTCCCTCTCGGAGGAGGGGGACCCACCCGGCGAAGGGTTACACTGGGCTACCTCCAGGGGGCTGCGATTTGGGGATGAGGTAGGTCGCAGGATGGCGGACAGTCGGGCAGCAGACAATGAGAGGGGCCAGCGAGGCGCCGCCAGAAAGGAGCAAAAAGGAGAATAAAAAAAAAAAAAAACGTGCTTGGGGGGATTGTGTAGTGTCTGTATATCACAGTCTGTAACAGCTGTCAATATTACCTTGAAATCAATAAAGTTTATTAAATTAAAAAAAAATACACAGAGCACAGCATAGCTCCAGAGTTACCTCCCTGGCTGCTTCTCCTTTTGACAGCTCCAAGAGAATGCTGTGTGTTTAGTGTGAGGACAGCAGATGGTGCCAAAGACACAAATGGAAACATCACTGGAAAAAAAAATGGCACCTTCACTTTCTCATAGTGAGAACTGGAAAGTTAAAAGCGGCTGCACCAGTAACAGCCATACTGTGAAAATTAGTATCTTGAATCACGTAAAATATATGATAAAACGCAATGTGTCATTTTAATCACCCATTCTTACCAGTAGCGTCATATGGCGTCGAAACCATCCATTGCTTAACCCAACCCTTGTGGCTGCACAAGATAGAATGAGTTAAGCACACACACTTTGTTGAAAAAAAAAAAAAAAGGCTGGACACCTTTGATAGTTTATTTTAGTGTTTTTTTTATCATTTATTTCCTGTCTTCTTTAAATAGCTGACCAAATATAGTGCAGCACATGGACCAAATTCAGCAGTACTTGGGTTAAATCCCTTTGTGATACCACATGGTTTCTTTGTCATCTGATTTCAAATGTAGGGGCAGATCAGCCTAGTCAAGGTGGAGTGGTGGAGAGTTCTGGTGTCACCGTGACCCCCTGTGGCTGAGCCATGGAGCTTGCCTCTCGACCCAGGGAGGCTGTGACGTCTGAGGCCAGCATAGGCACCACATACACCATGGGGACCGATGGAGAAAATCGGGGACACAGTTATGTGCATTGAGATGTCTATATGACAGTGATTAGTACCCTCAGCCTCTGCTTCGTGTACATCCCCACTTGCCTGGAATGGAGAGGGCAGCAACTGACCGGGCTAAGGGGTCACCAAGAGTGCACAACGAGACCCAAGGAGAAAGCAGGAGGTGATGGCGCATGGAGCCAAAAAAGCATGCCAAGACATCTGCACAGGGACTCTTCAAGAGTGTTTACGTGAGCATCCTTTGGTTGACTTGGCTCCCAGTTCTGCTGCCCACACAATGTAACAGGAGACACTCTAGAAGAATGTAGAGACGCCCTGGCATTCATATTAGTATGTTATGCATTATCATATTTTTTTAAAACATTAATAAATGTTGCAAGATTTTGAATGAACACATATTTTAGGAATTTTACCCCCTTTTAAAACTTGCATGTGAAGAGAACTGCTTGTGTTTTTTGGTGATCCCCATATACATGAAAATCTTGGTGCTGATTGGTTGCATCAACGTTGACGATTTATATGATTTATAAATGAATACATCTATAATATGTGGATCGACAGGAACTATAGCACCACCCATAGAATTTCCACTCTCTTCACTTTTTATTTACACTACACCCTCCTAAAAACACTCAGCAGGCAAAGGAGGGGATGGTGTGAGCCAGCAGCAAGCAAAATGATCAGTGGTAGAACTACAGCACCCCTGAACCCAGCACGGTGCAGTTAGCAAGGGTCTGTGCAAAACTGTTAAAAAAAAACTAGATAAAGTATATAAAGGAAATGAAATAAATGGGACGATAAAGGGTTTGGTAGTCGTGGCTTGACTGAGACAATGACTACTTAAAACAAAACAGGAAGAAATCCTGTGAGGTCTACTGATTTATTTGTTAATCAGATGAGTTCACTGAGAGATGGTACCGTTTTCAGGAGCAGCCCGTTCAAGAGGCAGCAGAAAGTTTACATTCAAGGAACTCTACGGCTCTATCCATACTATAGAATTGATTATTTTTGTTACAGGCTAAGGGGAATGGGTGGAGATAAGGCTACAGATGGGGGCACTATTCCTGCGGGGGAGAAGTTGGCAGGGACAAACAGGGTATGGAGGAGGATGGCAGAGATTGTGATCTCTAGTAGCAAGGAAGAGGGATGAATCAGAGTGGAGAAGGGAGGTAGCAGGCATTGTCATAAGGAATTACCATTGAAAAAATACACCAGTAACATGTAACAGCTTTTGGCTGGTTAGGTTGGGGGGAGGGGGGGTGTTCAACAGGCAGTCTGGGCTGGTGGGGACAGACCTGGTGCCAGAACATTCAACCTGCCAAAGAGAAGAAACTAACAGGCTGGAAAGAGGGTCAAGAAGGAAGTTCTCACTGGGAACTACTCTACTGGTAGAGCAGTGGGCGAGATGGAGGATGTATGCCTGAATCAGGATGGTAGCTCAGTTGATGTGGGTCACCTGCCTAGAGCACAGGTTGAGCAACTGCTAGCCAGGACCATTGTCATTCATGTTACCATGAATGACAAAGGAAGCCCAAGTTCTGAGGTATGCATTCATGGAACTAGGGATGTTCCTGGCAGGAAAGATACAAAGGGTGACTTTTCATAGCTCCACACAATCCTTGGGACTAGTGAGTAGTGGAAATGGACCACCTGGCAGGCTAAAGGTCTGGTGTGAGTAGGAGAATATTGTTTTTCTGGCCCACTTGAGGGCCTTCTGTGGCAGAGGGCAACTTTATGCCCAGGATGGAATACACCTGCACCCAGAGGGACTGGGAGAACTGATCAGAAAAATGGTCAAGGCAGTTGGGGGATCTTTAAACTAGAAGATGGGGTTGCCCATGCAGGGTATCAACCATGGGCAGAAGGCAAGTGCACGGATCATTGAGGGAAAGACATCAGAGTACTTGAGCACAGGGAAAAGAGATCCCGGGGGGGGGGGGTCAAGGAAGTATCAAGGGGTAATTATCCTCACTTGCATACAGGCCAACTTGAGGAGCACATGCAGCTTGCTGGCCTAATGCACTCCGAAAGCCAGGGCTTAGTGTCCCTCATGGAACTTCGTGGGGTGAAGACAATGACTGGGATACCAGGATAGAGGGATACAGACTATTCCAAAGGGATAGGATTGACTGAAGGGGGGGGTGGCACTCTTCATAAGGAGAAGAGTCACTGTGGAAGACAAGAAGGACATTAGGAAGGCCAACAGTGTTAGAGTCCAGCTGGGTACAGTTAGGGAAAGGGGGGGCTAAGAAGTCATCCTGAGGGTGTGACACAGGGACCCAAACAGCTCAGGGGAACATGATACACAGCTGGCTGGGGAAATTATGAGAGTAGTGGTGATCCTGGAGAACGTCAATGTTTTGGGCACATGCCGGTGTCTCGAGAGGGCTAGTGGCAAGGCCGAAACTGAATTCCAATCCACCTTCAAGGACTGCTTCCTAAAACAGCATGTCAACAGCAGATTAGGTCTGAGGCCAACCCTGACCTTGTTTTAGCAGTGAGGATGGGTCATCTACAATTAAAAGTTACGGAGCCAGTGGGAGGCAGTGACCACAACTGGGTAACCATCTTCTTGGTGACAGGGAAAACTAGCTGGACCTCAGTCACCAAGACCAGAAACTTTAGAAAGGTAGATTTTGCCATGTGGGAGAACCCAGTGTACAAGGGTCAGAAGCAAATTCATGGGGCTTGTATTGCAGAGCACATGTGGTCCTTGTTGAAGAAAGTTCTTGGAGCAGCTGCAGAGGCCTGCATTCCTGTAAACAATAAGGGTGGTTTGGGGCATGCAGTGATATTCCCTCTGAAAGAGACTTAAGAAATTTTGGTCCAAGATTGGCTGACATGCATCCCATGACTGCACACTGACAACCCCCCCCCCACACACACACACACATATTCTACCAGCTGTTTAAACAAACTTTTGCATCTTAGCAATGCAAACAGTAATAAACAGTACATAATGATGCATTTACAGTCCAAAAAGACTAATACTTGTGGCCCAATGGTAGATGTGGGGCCCCAAGAGACCAACATTCATTAGGAAGCATGCTATTCCTGGACCCAGGCTGCAGCTGTCTGCTGCAGGGCTGGCATAGCCCCCCCGCACCCCCTCACTTCCCGGCAGCTCACAGGCAGAGCTAAGGCACTCCCTCCCCCCACCTGGAAAATCCCCCTTTCCTTCCTCTGGTGATCCCCTTTATACTCCACACGAAAGCCAGTCTCAGTCAGCACAGCATTAATAATTAATACCTACAGATACCAAATGAGGGAAGGGGTTACACTGTTGTAACTTTTTAAAGTGATGTTGCTGAGACCACTCTGTAGACCTGAATGCTATTTATTCAGGGGCTGGCAGTAGGGTCTGTCTAATTATTAGTTTCTGTTTCTTACGTGAATGGCAGTTTCAGCCACGAGAGTGCACCGAGTTTCTGTTCAATTCCTCTGGTAATTTTTAAAATGTGATATTTGAAGTTATGTTTTGAATCTTGCCATAAACTATAGGGCTCTGGCTCTATCTCCCTCTCTCTTGTGAAACACTCTGCAGGGCAAGCTACCTTCTCGTTCAGATTCCCTAAACTCTGGTCCTCTCTGCCTCCTTCTATTCACTCCGCCTCCTCCCTCTAGTCTCTCAAACCCTCCTTTATGACTTCTCTGCTCAACTCCTGCAAATGCCCATGATCCCCCCAGCCCACCTTATACAATAAATGCAGCTTTACGGCTGGCCCTGTGACCACCCCTAGAGTGCAACTTAGTTGCTATGTATTACTCTCGTGTTGGAACTGTTCTTTGCAATGATGTAATCGTATCCTTATTTAGAGTTAATGTTATATGCTTTATTTATGTTAATTGCACTGTATACCATTTCCTGTTCTGAACTGTACTTCCCCCTTCCCCAGAACACATCTGGAAATTAGATGATATCAGTTTGGTATGTCTTTCCTGGTAAAACTTCTGATTGATATGAGTAGAGGTTAGAGTAATGAGCTGTGAACATGCTTGGTACATCCAGCAGACCTGGGGTTGATTCTCAACAACTCTGCTTGCATACTGTGTGACTCGGAGCAACCCTAGTGCTCCCAGGTGCCCACTATAAATGACCCTTGTGGCCCAGTGGGCCTTACCCAGATCCAAAGAATTAAAAATAAATATATAAATAGACCAAACCACTTGAAGGACTGCACTTTCTTCACTGGGGGTTGCGGGGAGGGAGCTGAATGAGGTAGGATTTGGAATAAGTGTTGGGAAGAGGGGGTTGCCATAGAAGGCCATGACTTTAGTCTTACTGTTGTTGAGGTGCAGTGTGTTTACAGCCATCCATGACTGCGTCTTCTCAAAAACTGCTTGAAGTGTTACATCAAGTTTGTTTGCAAAGAAACTAAAACACAGGGGTCTGATGATGAAGCCCTGAGGGACTCGGGGAATGGGGGAAACTTGGAGAAGAGACTTTGCCATTGACTTTTACTAAATGTAAGGACTGTCCAAACTGGCACAGGTTCCGGGCACCAGGGCTAGACCTTTTTACCACAACCCTCAGCGTGCTCCTCTCCCTACTCTCCAAGGGGTCTGGTCGATGTTCTCTTGGTACAAGGAGCCTCCACCTGGGGAAAACTGGTACACATGCCCAAGGACACATATTGGCTTAGAGGCAACTGAGCTGCTAGCTCACACTACACAGTTTTGTAAGAAGATGTCCCTCGGAGATGATGCTGGCAATGAAACAGCAGCAGCTGGCACCTTCACTCAGCAGGATGATTGGCTTCGACTTTATTTAAACATGAAGATTTCCATCATTGTCTCTCATTGCAGAATCACTGATAGTAATTAAACATTCTCTGTCCCCAACATTAGGCTGGCAAAACACAGCACTCAGTCTTAAACATTAAATTAACAAACAAATGTATTTACAACGGGGTGCCCAGGACCAGGAGTTAATGTGGTGTCCAGCACAGTTCTGTCCCACTACTGATACCCAGATGTCTAATGACAAACTGTGCCACAGGCAACTTGGCCACATTAGTGCAAAGGTCATATCCAGTTGTAACCCCTAGATGGCGCTATCCCAGGGGCTACTACCCCCGCCTGATTTGCCACTAACAGGTTGAGGGGCCTGGATCCAATGGCGGGTGCCTCCACCCAGAGGTCAGGGTTTACAATAGTTAAACTAACTTGGTCACAGCCCTCTGGGACACTGCAACCCCCCTTTCTTCCCACTAGTGGTCCACACAATATATCAGAATTACCTTCACAGTATACACTTACCCCAGGTCTGGTTCGCACTGGGACCTCCTGTGAAATGAGATACAGTGCAACAATCACAGTACAGTACTTTAACATAGACAAATACCTCAGGCAGTATAACTTTGCTGAAACAAGCAGCTCTGATTTATTTAGGGGATATAACAAGGACAGAGGGAAATCAGGTTAATTAGCTTATCACTCTAATAATTCTACCTATGGCTCTGTGCACAGGCCTATCCTATCAGTTACTGTCCCTGGGTACCCAAGCCCTAGTGGCTAGTCCAAACCGTGGCAGCTGGTAGGGCCCTTTCACACAGAGAAAAGGAGAATTAAACAGTCAGCAGTACAGTAATTCCATTTGGATTTAATGTGGCAATTCAACAGGGAGCGACCTGAATTAGTACCACGACCTCCAAATAAGATAGGGTCCTTCAATGTCAGCAGGGCTCACTTGAGGTACACAAACCTCATCACACATCCATATAAAAGAAAGCACTATACCAGGCAGGCTGCATCTGTATCCCGATCAATTACTGCACAATACCCAGGAGAACACACAGCAGATTCAGTTCCTGACAGACCGAGGGCAAATTTCAGCAATTCCTCCAGTCTTCTCAGGGTGAGCCTGGTTTCTACTCTTCAGAGATCCTTTGATTCTTTTCACAGGACGGATTCAGTCCTAACAAACTGTTACACAAGCTGCAGACAGAACTCTGGGCCTTACACACGTTTTTGACTAAAACTGCACACTGAAAAGCACAGGGCTCCTTCCTTCTTCACTGCCAAAGCTCAACTGAAACCCCAACCGACAAAACTGGCACTTCCTTTGAGTTCCTCCCAGTTCTTGACTGGATTGGCTGTCACTCACAATAGACTGCTGCTGTTGGTCCAAAAGGCACTGAAGTCTAAACTACATCTCCCAGAGTCACTGCCCATACAATCCTCTTGTGGCTGGCTCAGATTATGAGTCCAAGTTCTGATTCGTCCAAGGCACCATTTTAGAGCTAGCTTACCCCACACTGATTGGTCCAGTTCAGCAGTTCAAAACTAGAATGGGGAACTAGCAGACACAGTTCTGACTGCAAAGAAAGCAGGTTAGACAAACTGTAATTTCATTATTACTCTAAATAATTTCTGGCAAACAGTTACATCTTTCAGATAGGTTCCCTTTGCACTCCTAGTGACTGCAAAAATGAAGTGAATTGGCAGCAGCTTGAGTGGTACTCAATCAAAGAAACACACACTCCCATACAAACTAATTATGTCTGCAAGCAGACAGCTCTTAAAGAGACAGTACCAGAGGTTCTAAAAACACTCACTGATAAATGGCTTAAATGCCAAACACCATTCAGGCTTGGAGCATTCAAGCAAGCTCCTGGAAGTCTTTTGGGAACCCCCATTTGCAGGGGGGTTACACAGTTAATCAATATTATGATCTTCCTGCGGCCACAGACTGAAGGTTACAAGCCCTAATGTGCATACATAAATCTTGTGGCTCTGGTAGGGTGCCTGCAAAACATATATACACATGCTCAACCGTAATACCACTGTGGCTAGGCAGTAGGGACATTTTCCTGATAGGAAACTACTCCCTGTGAAGCCATATTTACTAGTCAAACATGCAATTTCTTGTACAGATGATACTCTAGGATTAGCGTGTTTTAAATGTACCTGACTGAGCACACGACGAGGTAGATAAGGTAAATGTGAACCTATACTGCTCTGATCCCAATCAGTGGGTATGTGAGTAGACAGTGACAGGGTGATCTATTATCTGCATTCTTCACTGCATTTTGGACTTGGGTTACTGGCCACCTTAATGGTAAAGCCGGAATGCCTGATGGATGCCACCAGGCTGATCCTGTTTTTTTTTTTTGTCAACTTTCTTCACTGGTGACCTGGGAACTCTCTCAGGCTAACCCCACACACTGCTGCTGCTCTACCACCCACCTAAAGCATGCCCTCTGGGAAATCGGGGACAGACACCCCCACCTACCTCAGACTGGCGGAACTCCCAGCTCTGAGCCCCCCCCCCCCGAGGCAGGGCCACCTTCCACTCCCAGCACTCTATCTAGAATCGAAACACATTGGCCCAAGGCAAGACAGAGGGTCAGGAGCGTTGTAGAGACAAGCCCGGTATTGGGTGTGTGGCAGTGGGGCACTGCAGGCAGCCATCACCTATCCCAGGGCCAGGGCTTTCAGGCGTAAGATTTCCCCCTGGAGCGCAGAAGTGCAATGATGTCTGCACAGGCATGCTGCTGCCATCTGCCACCGCTCCACCCCTGTACAGTGTCAGCACCTGCAGTGCCCCAAAACCCTCTCCAGGAGAGAACAGTCCTATGGATGCTCAGCCCTCTCTCTCCCCTGCTGACCCCCAGTGCCCGAATCTGTTCCCGAACCTGAGTCACCAGCATGGCGTGAGGTGTGGCATCCAGTGCCTCAACCCTCAGCACCATCAGGCTGGCAGGCTGACCTCACTGAAGGGGAACTGGCAACAGGCCCTCACCCTCGTAGTGATGGTCTTTAGATGTATTATATTGGGCATCCAGAGACTCTGCCTGGAAGGGAGAGGTGCCACTCCCTCGACATGTGAGCCAATTGCCACCCTCGAGCCTGGCAAATCCTCATCGGCCAATTGCAGGTATATCCTGAGAATGGCAAACCCCGTTTCTTGCAATGTGGATCTCTTCTTTCCTCAAATCTCTGGAGAAGGGGTCCCATTTTTAAACCTGCTACAGCAGGGCAATCTAGATAGGAAAGAGCCTCTTATTTACAGGAAAAAACAAGTACAGGCATGTTCTTAAAATTGCACAACTTCATTGTATAAGGCCACAACTGCACAAGTTGTAGTAGTAAAAGAGTACTGGCAGTTGACTGTATTTCTTAAATGTCCAGTCCCAGGGCCCTGAGTGCTATACAATCATTATAAAACAAACACCTCATTGATAACATTACATATATACAATAAATAAAATTATAAATAATATATATATAAAACAGAGCCTGCAATGAAGGTGCCAGTGTGGTAAAGCATGGCAATTCAAAGCTTGTAAATCAGACAGCGCCAAAAAGCCTCCTGAAAGAGGGAAGTCCTCCAGCCCATCTTGCAGGCCTCCAATGAGGGGGGCCTCTCTCAGCACCCTGGGAAGCCTGTTCCAAAGGGCAGGATTCACCCATTACTGACTACAGAAGGTAGTCTGGTCCAGTTAAGATGATGAGTAAGCCCTCCAACTCCTGGTAAAGAAAGGAGGGTTACATCAATTTGATCTATTAGTTCGATAGGAGGCTAGCAGGTTTAGTGCTTTCTAATCCAAACCTAGCTGTTGCAATTTGGGAAGAATGGTGCAATCAGCCATGTGTTAGCCTTCGTGTGGCCAGAGAAGATTGCTCCTGAGTGGTAGCCAGAGGCAAGGGCACATGGTGATCATCTGTACATTTTAAAATGTGCAGTACAAGTGTATTGGCTTGGGCAGAAACTTTGATTGTGCTGCCTTGGTGTGTAGCCCACTGTGGAGGATGTATTTCTCAGTTGTTTATGAACCAGTTTTACAAGAAGCTTGCTGACTAAAGGCAATATTAAGATGGGGTAGTAGTTATATTTTGATCTGAAACAGGGCCTGCTTTGAGCAGTGACGTAACAATGGCAGTTTTCCAGGCTGCAGGGATTTTCCAGTGTGGAGGGAAAGACTGAAGAGAGTAGTCATTAGAAAGGGTGGGGGTGCCAGATGTGTTTCAGCAATTTTCAGCAATCTTGGCTTGGTGCCCTAGAAGCCTGCACATTTTGTGGTGACAAGTTATGGCCATGGCTTTAGCACATCTCTGTGGCTGACCTCAATGAAGGTGGCAGGAGCAAGGTGGGGAAACTGACCCACTGGTAAGGTGGTGCCCAACTGAACTGCGATGTGGCAGGGGGGGAGGGATTTTGAGCTTTGTGAAATGTTGGTTTAGAAGGCTTTCATGATTTCAGTGTTGTCTGTGGTTCCACTGTGGATTAGAAGGTTTATCGGTGGGGCCTTGCCAAGAAGGAAGTTAATAACAGACCAAGGATTTCTTGAGTTTGCAGGAAAGGCCCCCTGTAATAGATCTTTGGTAAACTATTTCCCTTCCTAAAATTAAGTAAGAACACATAACAGGGTGTGGTATGTCACGGCACATACTCAGGGCTTGGGTACGTTGTGAGGCACAAAGTCAAAGGTCAAGGTGTCCTGTACCCGAGAAGTGATAAAATCCCATTACATACCAAACCCTTGAGTGTATTACTGCTACTATATACTGGATCAATTTTCATTTATTAAAAAGCAAAAAAAAATATTATATACAGTACACTGTTTTTATGTGTATGTATACATTTAGAAAAATACTGCTGTTTTGGCCAGTAGATGGTGCTGTTTTGAAATATATCCTGGACTTGTGGGGAAGAGTGGTTCGAACTAGGCAAAAAACACTGCTGGATAGAACTGTTTTTTTTTTTACCCATGATTACATACTCAGATTTAAGCACAGATAATAAGAAGCCTGAACCAATCAAGTCACTGGAATTTGTTTTCTTTATCATCACTTCATCACGCACTTTAATGAAGCTTGTGATATCCATGCCCCCTTGAAAAGGATGAAAATCCAAGCCAGCCTGGTGAGGCTGAGGGTTGAGGCACTGGACACCGTACCACGTGCTATGCCAGTGACCCAGGTTTGGGAACAATCTTGGGTCACTTGGTGTGCCAGCACGGGGGGGGGGGGCAGCAGGATTGAGCAGTGGCTCTCCTCTCCCAGGAAAGGGGAGTCACCTGCCCATAGTCCCGCCGACACCAGATGGAGGTCTGGTGGCTGGTGCTGGCAGTTAACAGTGCGACTGGAAGGGAAGGGCATCCCACATGGCATGCGCGTGTGTGCCTCCACATGCACGTATCGCGTCTGGGACGCATGGGATTGGGTTGGAAGAACACCCGTAAAAAAACAAAAAATGTATATATAAAAAAAAAGAAAAGGATGATAATCTGAGGCACCGTCAATCCCTGGTTATCCACCGACCTCATAGTCAGATGAACCATACAGATCACCTCTGGTCTGTTGCAAAGGCTACTGGCAAGCATGCAAATGTACAAGAATATAAAACTGCCAGAAATAAGTGCACCTGGGCTATTCACATTGAAAAACGCAAGTACCATAGGGAACAGCTTGCTAACACTTGTGGTGACAGTAAGAACTTTTGGAACAATATGAAAGATATAACAGGTAAAGATGCTAAGGTTGCAACCACCATACTAAATATTAAGCCCCACCCTTGACCCACTGACCGCAGCCAGTGCTTTTAATAACGCATTTACTGACCTGGGCAGTGTCCTACCACCAGACTTCTTCGAGGCAGATGTTTCGCTCCCTGCACCACCTCCTTTCTACTTCAAAGAGGTCCCACTGTATATTGTCAGGAAATACCTAGTAAAAGTACTCAGGAAGTCAAGGCATAGCGGTGATTCCTTAGACCTCAAATTAGTTGCCCTTACCGTTGAAGAAATACTGGTGCCCACTGCAAAGATTCTGAGTCTCTCACTGAGACTGGCACAATTCCCCCAAATCTAGAAGTCAGCCCTTGTTAACCCTGTTCACAAAAGTGGAGATCGCACTATACTCACAAACTACAGACCTATCTCTATACTTCCACCGCTGTCTAAGGCATTTGAACGCATAGTTGTGGATTAGCTGGCAGAGTATATGGAAAAAATACTCGATACAGTGCCCCCAGCAGCATGGATTCAGAAAGCGACATAGCACTACCACAGCACTGCTAGAAATCACTGGTTTCATTCACCAGTCTCTGGGTCAAGGTAGATTGGTGGTTGCAGCCTTCACAGACCTCACAAAGGCCTTTGATACAGTGAACCACGCTCTACTTCTCAAGCAACTGTCCTCTATTGGCCGCTTGGCAGATACTGTGTCCTGGTTCAAAAGCTATCTGTAGGCTGCTCCCAATGGGTGAAGATAGCTAATGTCATCTCTGACCATCAACATTTCCACTCTGGAGTACCACAGGGCTCCATATTGGGTCCACTTCTCTTTAACATGTTTCTTAACAATCTCCCTTGCTCCTGTCACCAGCAGATCCTCCTCTATGCAGATGACACGGTCCTATATACTAGCAAAACTGATCCTGAACCACTGGAACACCAACTTCAACTGAGCTTTGAGGAAGTGGAGGACTGGTTCAGGAAACACAAGCTGATTCTAAACTACAAAATATTGAAAGTCATGTTGTTCAGTGGTGCTTGTAGCAAACACAGATCCAGTGCCCTAACCATCAGGAGCTCCTCTGGTGGCCCGCATGTTGAGAACATTACCAGGTCTGCCAGTATCAAGATAGGGTTACTCCACAGAAATAAACACAATCTAATGCCTGAAGCCCTTAGACTAGCAATCTATAGCTCCATAGAATTCATTGTTGACTATGGTCTGGTTCTCTACGGCTCAGCTTCCCCCATTACCCTCCACAGAATATCAGTGGCACTCAATAAAGCATGCCGACTTTTTACTGGAGCAGCATGCTTTACCCACACATGTGAACTGTATGTGCAAACAGGTTGGCTTCAGCTAAATGGGAGGATTCACTATCAAACCTGCTTGCTAACTAAAAATGCACTTCTCGGGCTCCTGCCTTCTGGTGTTACAAACTTACTCAACCCCTCTTGCAGCTCCCAGCATACACGCAGCTCAGTCAACCAACTCTTCTCTGTCCCAAGATGCCAAACTACCCAAGGGCAATGATCGTTTGCATATAGAGCACCACTATGGTTTAATGCGCTGCCCAGAGATATCACTTCCTTACCAAAATTGGGACCACTTAAAGGCACTCTTTGTTAGCATCTTACAGGTAACAGTTCCTGTGACTGTTTCAACTGACATGGCACTACCTCAGCATTACTGACACATCCTAGTGTACCTACTTCTCCCCCTTTCTCTGCAAATGACCACTTTCACCCTAACCGTTCTGCCCCATTTCCTGCCTCATTCCCCGATCCTTATTTCACTTCACCTCACCCCTCCCACCCTCCACCTTTTTTCAAATGTCTTATTAAATGGGTCTCGCTCAGTCAGAAGTGCACTGCTCCCACAAGTGTATATTGTAACTTGTGCGACTGGTTGCTTATGTCATGCAGCAGGCAACATCACATAATCTTGTTGTTCCCTAACTAATCATGGCCACAGCCTTTTTTTTTTTTTTTTTAGTGACCCCAGTGAAGTATTTAATTTTTTTTTGCAAAAATGTTCTGCCTTTCTTTGCTTTAGCTTTCTGGGATGAAGGTTTGAGGGCTTTACTAACTGTACTTACTACTTAGTTCCTCCTCCTTTCAATCAAACTCCCCCAGCAAGAAAGTCCCCCAGCCCTGTATCTCCTCTGTATTTTAATCATAAAACTAACTTGTCTTTATGTACAGTTCCTTCCAGGACCACCACTGCCAGCTTCTAGTGCAGAGTGCTTATTTGCTCAAAGCAGCCAGCCAACAGCACTTTCCTGCTTCTTCTGTGAACCTTTTATTTTATAGTGCTTGTTACTGGTACTGTGCTTAGTATTTTTCTCCAATCTTATCTCTCTCCTTAGCTGAGCTCAGTCCCCTTTCATTATTATTCTCTCTCAGTCTGGCCCAGACAGTGCCTCATCTCTGTCTTTAAGTATTATTTTTATTTTAGTTTAATCAAACTTTTCTGTAGAGTTTCAGGAGGACCAGTGCCTGCCAGCTTCGGTTCTGTTGCTAATTATTTGATTTTGGTCAAAGCACTGAAAGCAGCCAGCAGCTGCAGCAGTTCTTGCTTCTGTGTGAAGGCAGATGTTTTGTCTCCGACTGTCTACTCTGAACCTTTTTAATTTATATCTATTTTCTTGTTTTTTGTACACTTGTCTTCTATAATCTAATCTCTCCTTAGCTGAGCTCAGTTAGTAGTAGTCCACACTCTCTGGCTCTTTCAGTGTTTTATTCTCTTTCTCAGTCTGGCCCAGACAGTCCCCTGTCATATAGTAATATTGTTTTGTTTTTATTTAATTATCAAACTTCTGTTTTGTCATGTGTCCTCATCCTCCTCTCGACCACTAGTCTCCCAGACTGAGACTCCTCCCTACCCTCGTATGACTATTTATTTAATTTGAGTCCTCCTCCTGTCCTAAATAAATTCTCTTATTCTCCCCAAGTCCAGAGCCGGGCTCCCTAGCAGCCGAGGCCCAGCCAACTGCCACCAACAGCAGCAAATTTCGCCAGACATAGTCAGTGATGGATCTTATTGAATTCAGTCAGACTCAAGAATAAAAAATAAAAATCTAATTTTCTTTTTCAGCAGGCAGCCGCCTAAATAGGAAGGAGGACTGTCACTGAAAGCTCTAGTCTAGAGAGGGAGTGTTAGGCAGAGTCGAGAAGAACAACAAGAATCCCTGATTCTTCCCTGTCCCCACCAGCACTGCAGAGTCCGGCCCAGCAAGAGACACAATCGATACCGACACGTCTGCTGCAGTCAGGGATAGAAGAAAATGGCAGATTGCGCGCTTCTCTAACTGCAGCTTTGGAGAACAGCTGCTGCTGACGTGATGATGTCCTACTCTCTCTCCTCCTCCTGTCCGCCCCAATAGCCTCCCGATTGGTCACCAGACAGCAGCCCAACACAGCACTAGTTCGCCAAATCACCGCCTAATCTGTCAATCATCATGACAGACAGATAGGCGGCGCCAGCAATACTGTCCTCCTCCTCATCCACGGCAGATGCTCGCAAGCCCTTGCTGTCTGTCTGATTCCGACTCCCCACCACGAGGTGTACGTCTAGACTGTCACATGGGGGCCTGGCCTGCCTGGGTCGGGGGCACTGCCACGCCTCCTGCTGGAAGGAAATGAATCTGCAGCTCTTCTAAGTAATCATTTTTTTTTTTTTACCATTTCAAAATTGTGTATAGACGAGTCAGATGACTGGGCCCCCTTCTGCACCACCTGCACACTCCATTCCTACGCCCCTGAAACTCCACATGCACTATGGGTCGATTTAGTTGTAGACATAGAGGGCACTCACAAAAAGGGGCTTCGATTTTTTGGAGCTGTTGGACCTTGTATCAACTAGATGGAAACCAGGAATTTTCCCTTAAAGGAAAACTACACCCTCCTATCTTGTGACCTTTAACCATTTTACAAATGTTGTGTTATAATCCATTCAGGGAGTGCATCACTGCTGTAATAATCTCACTTCCTGGGTGGCTGAAGGCATGCGGCTGTGCCTTGGGTCTCACAACCCACCCAGGTCATTCAGTTATTACAATACTGCCGCACAAACAACCAAGGAATTATACTGCCGCACAAACAACCAAAGATTTTTTCCTTCCATAATCGCTCTTTTCTCTTGGCAGCTAGAAAAATACTGTCCCTGACCTGTGCCCCCCCCCAACTAACAAAATCTTAGGCTGATAGATTTGCTCTGCCGGTTTCAGCTGTTTGGACTAACCCGTATCTTGTGTGGCAGCTTGACACAGTTTCCTCATATTCTATTCACACCAAACTTCAGTGACAGAACAAAAAATCTGTCCCAAAATCTACAGTGTAAGTACACTTTTGCAATCAGATAACTTGTAAAAGTTATATTATTTAAGTCATACGTGGGAGCTCTCCTTCAGTGTGTCCTACTGTGTAGGCTGCAAGCTCTACCCCGCACCCCCCCCCCATCATCACTGGATGCTAGCCACTGTACAACATATCTTGTATCTTCCTCTGCCCCTTGTTGCCACTCGCAGCACAACACCTTCAATACCCCAAATATCAACTCCCAATCCTGATCTCCACCTCTCTCTCATTCCCCCACCCAACCTCCCAGTAGCATACTGGACTTGTAAGCTCTTCATTTTAATATGTATTTGTATTTATTATGTACCATGCTGTCATCACCAGAACATACTTGTTAATATATTTTTTTCTGTGGAAGTCCTGAAATGTTAGCAGAGCCCTGCTGCTGTAACTGCACCCTCTAGGACCTGCTTTAAAACAAGGCTCCGCACCTAAATGCGTATTTCTTGATGTCAAAAGAAGACATTCTAAATTAATTAATAAATAAGTAAAATAAATATCTTCCACCAGGTCCTCCCAATATTTTTACAGCTTACTACATAATCAAAATGTGAGTGTGTGCTTCACTTTCTCCGCGCTATAACCTTTCCAGCTGCAGCACTTCCTAGAGAATCTTCAGTCATATACGGACCCGTTTATTTAAAAAAAAAAATCTAATACCAATATAGCATGCTCACTCTTTCAAGAATCCTGAGTATGTGGTTTGATGAACATTAATCCAGATCTGTTTCCACTGTTCATCTGGAAGTTATGTATTAAAGACCAGCTGACGCCTCTGCAGGAACTTGGAGAAAGAAAATATTTAGACATACCAGATTTACTCGCCTATAAATCAACTTCACATAGACATCGACCCCACCTTACCTTGTCAATTTTAGCAAAATTACATACATTATTTTGCTACCCAAATTGGAGGGGAAAAATCAGTTTTGTGCCCAACATCGAAAGGCACAGAATCTGTCTCTGTGGCCAGAACTATATACAAAATCAGGTTACCCAGTCGCAAAAATGGTTCACCATTATAAATCCTGAAGACAGGTTGACATCACAGATAAATAGTGTCCCGTTCTTTGGGAATCTACCTTTAGACCTTCAGTATCAAAAGGTAAATGTAGACTTGATTACATATACTAATTCAGCCTGCTTTTTACAATTTTCTACATGTTCCTTTCCCTCTATTATGAATGATAGTTACACGACAACTGGATTTTGCATCCTTTAGAATTAATTTGCTCCAGTTGCTTATTCCTCACCTGATAACACAATCCACTGCTTGAGACATCACCGCCATTCATTTTTCTACTTTTTTTTTAATCATCTTTATTTATTGCGCTTTCTGCAGCACAACCGAAGGGGGGCATCCAGCCACCAGCCCCCACCGCCCTGGAGAGCAGCAGGCTCACTCGCATGATGGGGGTCTGGTGCGGCCACCCCAACCCGCCAAAGGGCCTCCACATACTTCTCCAAGCCGGCTGGACCAGACCCCCAGAGCAATTACACGACAGTTCTCTGGGTCGATGGGAGTGTGGCCATCAAGCTGCCTCGGTCGCGCCCAGCCATCTTCTTCCGATTTTCTGCCAAGGAGCCAACAGTGCAATGATGTTCTGCACTTAGGATGACATCTTGCCTTGCTCCTCCCCTTCTGTGCATTGCAACTGTGCTGCATCCAGCCGTTGTCAGGTACCGCTATAGCACGACATGCTTCCCCTACCCACCCCAGAGGAAGGAGAGCAGTCCTGGGATGCTCAATCCACCCTCTCCCCTGCTGACCCCTGGCAGCCCTAGTCCGTTCCCGAATCCGGGTCACCAGCGTGGCGTGAGGTGTGATGTCCAGCACCTCAACCCTCAGCACCACCATGCTGGCTACTTTTTGTTTTTAATTCTATGAGTACGTCTCATGTCTCTGGCCTGCTTTCTTCCCTTTGCTTGCTCCTGCTCCATTACCTGTCATCTCTGGGTACTTAACCTGTCCTCCTCCATACTGTCTTTGTTCTATGTTTCCTGAACCTTCATGGCTTTCTGCTTCTATGGTTGGGCTGCTGGGGTTCTCCAAGCCAGAGTTCATGCTGTGGAAATGTAGGGTGTCAGGACCATGGCTGTGCAGCCAGCATCATTCTGTTATAGCTGTAGTGTTTCCAGTTTTTTCTCCCCAGCCCCAGGCCCAACTCCAGCTACGATGTCTTCGGGCATGCACAGGCATTTTATTTATTTGTGTTTTTTTGAACAATACTGTTTAATTTCAGCTTCGCCGGGGGGTGCATACAGATGCATACAATCTGTAAATAAACTCGATTTAAGCTGTTGGTGGTATTTTAGTGAATGGGGGAATTTGGCCAGGACACTGAGGAAATCCCCCAACTCTTCTAAAATTAATTACAACAAAAGTAAGGCAATGTAGTCAGGGCAAGAGGAATAGGGGCAGTCATATGCACATAACCCAGGAATACCAGAAGTGATGTCTCAAACACAGCTACTAGGTAAACAGTCTGGGGACGGTGACATGGGGAGGGCAAAGTGGGAACAGCAAGAAAAAGGGGAATGACAGGTTCAGAGGTACAAGCAATCCCAACTGCCCAAAAAGAAGCATATGTTCCTAACTAAGACACTGTTAATTCCACAGTTTCATACCTTAGATATGTATTTCTACCTCCTGCTCACCTAGAAACTACATTATATGTAAGCAATAAGACACAGTGGGGTGTGCATTACACAGTTCTAACACATAGCTAGCTTCTATAATTTACATGAGTGTAAAAATCCAGTGTTTTATGTTTAAATAGAAAAATATTAAAATGTTTATTGTGTTTTGATGTAAAATAGTTCCTCCACCTGAAATTGATTGTATTTTTGTTTTGCCCCCCTTTGGACTTTTGTCCCACTGTGGCCACAATAGTCGAAGGTAATAGCTATGGCAACCAGTTGCCTACTCAACACAGACGCTTGAGTCTGTCGCTCACTTGCATATCTTGAAGTCCCAAAACACAGCAGTATGTTCTGTATTATTATTATTATTATTATTATTTTTTATTTATGTATTTTTTCTTTTCCCTCAGTTGTACTGTAAGCTGTGGTGAGGAGGCAGCAAGGAGTGAGCAATCATGCACATACCACTGAAGCAGGAAACGGTGACGCAGCAGCATCTGCAGGTATGTTATTTAAAAAGTGAATAAAACAGAAAAGAAAATTAAATCAGGTTCTGTTTGGTGCAGCAATGGGCTGCAGCTTCAGTCCATTCAGTGACTGTGTAATGGTTGGGTGAGGGACAGCGAGTGGATGATTCCCTGAGGCGGGGAGTGACAGTAAGCGGGTGAGCTATCAGTGTTTTAAACAAACAAACAAAAAAAAAAATAGAACCAGGAGTGACAAAAACATGTGCTTACTTGAAATATTATGGGCAGTTGTATACAAGTAACACAAATCAGAAGTAAGATGCTGTGGTGTTCTGTTTGTGTACAATGTCATTTTTGTTGTTAAGGATGAGAAAAAAAATGGCGGCTATTTGATTTTTAAAAATTCTATGGCTCAAGGATTTTGAACAGGGACTGCTTCTTGCTTGGCTGGACTAGTTTTTAGCTGTGCGTTTAAACACTTCTAACGCACAGCAAACAGCCAATCAAATTACTCAAAATTCTTTGCCCATTTTATAAAGTGTTTTTTTATTTTTTTATTATTGCTGTGGGGTAGCAGGTTAAACCCTATAAAATGAAATACTTCATGCCTACCCAGAGAAAAGAGTGGTTTGGGCATGATAAATCCTCTGGCTTTCATTTTTTTTTCTCTATTTCTGTACAGTAAGTTTGACCCTGTGCTGAGAAATTCCCCAAAATGTGGGGTTGCTGTGCAGTGGAATGGATCAATATGTTTCCTGAAAGATGGAGGAAGATCAATTATGTCACCCAAAACAGAAGTTATTGGCCAGCTGTCCAAAATTATATTTCATTGGAGCTACAAACACATTTAGCAGTGGAATGAGAGTAAAACTAGAAACAGCAGTATCAGGAAATTATGTCAAATAATTTCTCCATTTGGCTGAAAATTCCAAACTGTCCAACAATGTGTACAGAACAGACATTGGTGCAACTGAAGGATCATATAATTCTACAGCAGCTGTGGGACACAGTGTGGATTAGCTGCTATGGGCTCTTGAAAGTCAGAGCAGCGAATAAACACAAAAGTTTGACAGAATTTTACCACGGGTTAGTTGCCCTCAGATAATAGAAACACAAAGACATTATTTTGTTTGTTGTTTCAAAACATTTTATTGAAGATTTTGCAGAAAAAAATACACTGACAGTTCAAAATAAACCTTGTATCAACATAGATTCATTTTTAAGTTTGACAGCTACGACATACAATCCAGTCTTCAAACGTACAAAAGAAAAAGCGTAAAATGCATTGCCTGTGCTCAACGTAGGTTCCCTGGGGTGGAGCACCATTTCCCTGACACATAGTAGCTCCACGCCCAGATCTACCAAACTGGTAAAATCTAACCACACTTTTTCATATATGCCTACCCTTCCACTGGTTTTATATACAGTACAATCTTTTCCAGAGTGGCAAGGGATAATCACGCAGTTCAACCACTCATTGTGTGAAGTGGTAAGAGCCTTCATGGCACAGAGAATAAGCTTTGCACAAGCCAGGGCACTGTATACTAACTTAAAGTGTAATACCAAACACCCTGTCTACATGCATAGCGGTTTGTTGCACTCGCTCCCCTCTGTCTTGCCCTACAGCATGTGCGTTTACACAACAGAGTTCACATCGATCCAGAAGGTCTACTTTAACCCCGAATCCCTGTTTGCACCTATACTGCACTTCCCTATGCTGGTGCCAGGCTCATGGTAAAATGTTGTACCCAATTTCAGCTACATATATTTTCAGATACTAGAAAGAAACCTAAACACGGGAAACTAGTTACTTTTCAGAAACGGGAGCTAAACAGTACTTTAGAAACACTCGGAAAGTGGAGCCGTGATACTAGACATGCGCTCATGCATATTCATATCCCAAGGAAAATGAATATGCATAAGCACATACCCAGTATCATGGCTTCACTTTCCGAGCACTTTTAAAGTATGTTTTAGCCCTCGTTTCTGAAAAGTAAGTAGCTTTCTATGTTCATCTTTCTTTCTGGTATCTGAAATTATATGAAGCTGAACTTGGGTGCAATATTCCGCATACGAGCCTAGGGACCCATCATAGGGAAATGCAGCAAGGGTAAGCAACAGGGGATCCCGGAGGGACTCATGAGGCTCTCTCCAGGATTGATGTGAACGCTGTGCTCCAATTACATGGTGGCACACAACAGGAAAATGCAACGGCGAACCCGGGAAAGTAGGGAACGTCAGGCCAGCGAACGCTCACCTCAGATGGGGTGCAGCTTGCCTCTACACGGCAAAATAGGTAACATTCCAGTTGCTCTGCACCACTCGTTGCAGTGCAAAGCCTGTTGTGAAAAAGGGGCTTTTGTCTGTCTGGGGGTGTGAGCTTACATATTTCCTCTAAATCTCCCAGGAGTGTAGCTCAATGCAGCAAATTTAGATCCTGACCCAAGCAATCATGCAATATAGCTATTATGTTGGCCCAGTATGAATGTAAATGAGTACATAACAACAGCATGTGAAGTAAGAGAGCTTCCATGGCCCCACACCTAGGACATCAACCATCAACTCTGGTGGACATACTCCTCAGTTTCCCTGGAGTATAGTATGTCATATGAAGGGACATATACTGTACTAGTCTCAAGTTACTGGGGATTGGGAGCCTTATTCCTTCCTCCTGTATATCTGTCCAGTCTTCATCAGAGACGTCACCACCTAAGCAGCTCTGCCATTTGGCTTTGTAACTTGAAGAAGGGTGGTGTGAATGTGATAAGATTATTTTATACAGAGACAAGTCCTGTACTCTTTTTTTTGCAGAGTCAAGGGTATAGGCAACAGAAGTTGGCTGTACCAATGCGAGTTCCCATCCCAGCTTAGTAGTGAGATAGTGTTTTAGCTGAATATATTGGAAATTATGATGCGTGGAAATACCAAATTTTACATGCAGCTGTCCTGAACAGCAAAAATGCCCTTGTTCCCATGAATGACCCACCAGTGAAATGTTACATTCCTTCCATTGTCTAAAGTCAGGGGCATCTAAAAAGTCTGGGGCTAATGGATTCCCCCATAACAGAGTAAGTACCCCCTATAACCGGCAGAGCTTTGTTGTGAGCATATACCAAACACCACACCTGATGGAAATGCTCAGTCGTAGGATTTCCACTAGCGATTTTGATGTTTTTGATGCCAGGACCATATAATAAATCAGACAAAGTCTGCCTCTAGGTCCAGCCTTTTCCCGGCTATGAGACATCCCAAGTCTGTTTTTTCAGGCTTATACTAGCCATGCAGCATAGCTAACTGAGAGGCCCAATACTAATATTCCACATGTGGTACCCCCAAACTACCCCGAGGATAGGGTTGCGTCAGGGTCTCTACTTCTCTACTTTAAAATCTGACTGCCTTATCCTGCCACAGCCGTGTGGTGAGTGGTGAAGACAGTCCTAACCTGAGTGAACAACTGCTTTGGAACTTGGCTCGGTAAGACTTGAAATAAGTATAACAGCATAGGCATGACTGACATTTTGAAGATATTTCCTCTCCCAATTAGGGAAAGTGGTGGGTTCCTCCATTGATCCAGTTAAATCTGTCTGTGGGATAACACTGGGGGAAAAGTGGCTTGGTACAGATCTTTTAATGCAGCCATTATAGTGACCCCCAAATATTTAGACCCCACCTGTGTCCATGCAAAAGGAAGCTCCGCTAGCAAAGGGGACTTTGAAAGACATGAAAGTACATTATGAAATGTACTTGTAATAAAGCCAGTAGAGATTCTCCAGGGTGAGTTGTCATAACCAACAGATCATCAGCATACACAGACACCTTAGGAGATGCACTCTTTATTTCCATCCCACATATTTCGCAGGGTGCTTTAATAGCCCAGGCCAGGGGTTTGACAGTAATATTGAAAAGTAACAGGGATAGGGGGTATTCCTGTCGAGTCCCCCTTCTTAGTGAGAAGGGGCGAGAAATCCAGCTATTAGTTTGTACTATAGCTCTTGGATCCACGTACATCAGTTTCACCGATTTTAATAAACCTTTACCCCAACCCCATTAACCTCATAGTCCACCATTGATGGTCCCATTCAATGTGGTCAAAGACCTTTTCCACGTTGAACGAGACCACCACAGGACTGTGAGATGGGTGCTGGGTCTCCCAAGCTGTAGCATGAGACAGTCCTCAGATTATAAAGCCATAACAAGCCCCCAAAAGTCTAGTCTACGGACACAAGACTTGGTTGTACAATCTCTAATTGTGCCACTAAGGTTCAGGCATAAATTTTCAAATCTGCATTCAGTAGCAAGATGGGGCAGTAACAGATAACTATATATTTGGGTTTCCCAGGTTCTGTAATCAAGCAATAAAGGCCTCCATGAATGTTCCTGGAAGCTACCCCTCCTCCTGGGCTGCACAAAAGTTTCCAGCAAAGGCTGGATAAATTCCGGGACAAGTCTCCTGTATAAGTCAACAGAAGGCCATCAGGCTCAAGTGCCTTTTCCAAAGTCAGAGATACCAGCACCCACAAAATTTCTTGAACGGTAATGGGACCATCCATCAGAGATCCCTCTATCTCATCCATTATGGGTAAAGCCAACTCAGGTGGCAATTCCGGGACACCCAGATCACCCTCCAATTGGTTCCCATCTCTACTAGTGTACAGATTTTTGAAGTATGAGACAAAGGCACTGTTAATAGCTTCCTAACTACTGAGTTTTATCCCATCCGCTACAATAATTTAGCTAATAACTTTTTGGGCCTCCTTTCTTTTGAGTTGCATAGCAAACGGTATCTTTTTGCATCTTGCCCTTATATTGTTGAGCTTTGGAGACAGGTAGTGATTAAATGGAACAAGACCCTTTTTAGAACGATGACATATGAAAATCTATTTCTGTGTATCAATTTGAAGGGGTGTAATACATTTAATAGCAGCACTTTATTGCTTAGTTTTGCAGTCTTAACACGCCACATACAGTATGGGTGAATAGAGGTTGTCTGCTGTTACAACAGCAAGATTGGGCACAGGAAGATCTTACAAACATTGTGACTTCTTCCTTACACCCAGTTTATAAAACTGAGACTGGGTACCAGCGCTGAAATTAGCATTTTGGAAATCTGCACATTGGTTGCGATAATGTTACAAATGTTTTCCTGTGTTACATATGTAAGTATCTCTCCTTTATTCCTCAACTCTCCTTGGGACGTGCCATGGTATCTTTAACGTCCACCTGAGCAACAACCAGAACAGGAAGACACTACTTCAGTTTAACGTTTCATCTGAAGGACAGCACGCCATGATAGTACAGCATCCCCTTAGTACTGTACTTGGGTACCAGCATTGGTGGCAGAGCCCAGTCCCAGTGTGGGACTAGAACCCATGACATTCTGGGCCAGAGGCAGATGTGCTACCAATGGAACCACACTGACACTTTCAGGTGGTGTCCCTTCCTGCCCTGAGCAGCTCCTGCTGAACCACGGCCAGCTTTGGTCACACAGGTGTTGGTAGTGAACTGTAGCACACTGCCCTTCCTCCCTCAGCCAGCCAATGACTTGGGCTTGTTCTTGAACCCGAGTCACCAGCATCGCCAGTGACAGTCCTACCACTGTGCTGGCGCACATCACAGCCATTTCTGTAGCAGTAGGCTGTGATATCACAAGCACAGGGTTATGATTTTAGTTGGGGGAATGTGCAAGCCAACTGGGGGAATCTGCAGGCCCCTCAGTTTGTTTTCATGATAATTTACTAAGTAAAAAATAATGGAGAGCAGCAAACTATATGTAACCCAGGTGTCATAACAGTAGTTACCAGGACCCATGTAAAGTGTAAAATAATGTTATGTATTACATTGAGGCTATGCTATATGACCTGCTAATAAAAAGCAATGTGCCTGGGATTAAAGTGCACTTAAGGGGTTGAGCATGGCCCTGTGTATTCAGGTTCTGCAATGAGTTCTGAAATGTTAATGACGTGCATCCTATATATCCCATTTTGCAATGTTTACAATGTGTTTCCTGCTTGGTGACTGTGTGTCCAGGTGCTAGCCATGCATCTGCAATTGCCCACTGGTTGGGAGGATTCTCGAGCAAAGTTTCCCACCCACTAGGGGCATTTAAACTGGGGCTCCAGCCTACCAGTCAGTTCTAAAGTTTGGCACTCCTGACTGGGGTGCCATTGTGCATCTGTTCCAGTGTAGCACCTATGGGTGCGCTTCTGCGACTGTGACTGGTTGATGGGGGTCAGTGGGCCTAAGGATGGTGTCAGGGTTTCTAGGTCTGGTTGGCACTGGCTCCCTTGGGTACAGGTCTCTGGAAGCTTGGGCCTGAACCTGGGTCTGGGATTGGGGATAGTGGGGGAGTGGCCTGTTCGGAACTCACCCACAGGGATGGTCTCCTAATGGTTTCTATGCAAAGTTTCCTGGGTTCCTGTAAAAGGTGGAGACAAAATGGATGATAATCATAAACTGGCAGAGAACTGTGGCCAGGAAGGGCCTGTGTGAATGGTGGAAGACCAGGGCAGCTGGTGCCGAGGCTCTAAACCCCAGGGAGAAGGGACAAACCCTGTAGGTTGGAAAGCCATCAGTGCAAGGCTGCGAACGAGTAAGATGCTAACTCTGACCCCCTGGAGGCATGGGCCAGGCCGCTCGAGGTAGCATATACCTTTCTTGTTCTGTGTGTGTGTGTGTGTGTGTGTGTGTTTAGAAGGGTACATCCCTTCATTTGCCCTCTGCCACAGGCACCATATGCTATTTCTTTGCCACGCAATGCTGGGTATAACACACTCCCCTAGTCCCACTCATGGCTGTGAAGGGCACCAAAAACTAACGGCTCATATCTCTACTGTTACCTGTAAGCAAACATGGAATGGTGTAACTGCAGTAACCATAGTGCGCTGGAGGGAGTTGTGTTTAAACTGGAAATACATATACCTCTCAACTGTCCCTGATTACGAGGGACGTCCCTCATTTTACCCCTCAAAATTGGTTTGTCCCTTATCCATCCCTCATGAAAAAGGTGCTGCCTACACACAGGATGTCCTGTAAATTCCAACTTTAAAGAAGAAATTAATAATATTCTAAGACACTAAATAAAAACTGAACTTTGTATAACTAAACACAATGGTTTGCACATTGTTTTAGCTTCTCCATGTTTGCGGATGTGTCCCTCAGCATGAGGGTCAGTATTCCTCATTGCCCTGGATTTGAGTGTCCGTGTCCCTCATTTCGGTAACAAAAGGTTGAAAGGTATGTAAATACGTAAATAGTAATTCTGCTACTACTCTGAACTGAACCTGTGACTGGCTAGTCTGGGACATGCACAGTAATAAAAATGATGGCCCAGTTGTAATTATGCAGAATGTGATGACTCTGAAATGCTAAATTGAGACTGGGACCAAAACAGAAGACGTGGTTCGAGCTGCAAGCTCACTGATAATACCTCAAGCAGTGTGCACTGCTTCTGTAAATAAACTGTTGGAGTTCTTCAAAAGAAGTTAAGCCAGTGCCACGCCCTGTGTTGCTAATGCAACCACAATTCTGAAGACTTCACCTACGCAAGGACATAGATTGGATTAAAAAAGGTTCAGAGAAGGGCCACAAAGATGGTGCATGGGTCGAAGGGGAAGGCCTATGAGGAGAGGTTGAGGCAGCTGGATCTGTATCCACTGGAGATCAGAAGGGAGATGGGGACATGACAGAAACGTTTAAGTATGTGAAAGGGATTAATACGGTAGGGGTGAGCTTATTCACAAGAAAAGTAGGTGCTGCAACTAGGGGTCACAGTCTAAGGTTAGAAGGAGGAAAGTTTAGGGGCAATGTGAGAGGGCATTACTTCACTGAGAGGGTGGTAGAGCCCTGGAACAGTCTGCCGGAGAAGGTGGCAGGGGTCAGAACAGTAGAGGGATTCAAGAGGTCATGGGATAAACACAAGGGTTTGAACAGGGGATGAAGGGGGGATCTCTGGACAAGGGGGACAAGTAGGGAGGGGGTTAAGGGGCAGACTAAATGGGCCAAAAGGGTATTTTTTTTGCCATCACATTTCTATGATTCTATGAAAATAAAGTTATAAATTTACAGTTACACAAGTTAAGGCCTACCCCAAGTTTCCATGCGGGGACAGTAAAGTGTACATGTAATTTCTTGGCAAAGAAATGTGGTTCTGTTTACCGCCACAGCCAAGGGGATGGCAATGAACATGAAGAAGAAATGAGCACCAACATGGAAGTGGAATGTGGAACAAATAAATGTGGTACCCAGGCAATGCTGACAGTTCAGGCATCGGGGTAGCCACGGATCCCCATCATTGAAGCAAGTAGGGCACAGAACACAGAAGGTAAGTGGTCCTCCCCAAAGAGGCACAAGTAGCATAGCTATGGCAGAACTGTTGGTATGCAGAGACTTTTATTGTCATAACACAGTCGATGCAACCTGCAGGGGTGAGGCCAAGTGCCAAGTACCAGGCCCGGCAACTGTACAGAACACAGTGGGTAGCTCCTGGCAAGAATGAATCATCTAACTATTCCTAGAAATGGGAGTCACCCCTGAGATTGCTGCCTGTCCCACTCATCACCAAAGTGACTTTTTGCAGGGAATGCCTGAAGTGGGGATTGTGTTGCATATATACAATATACTGAAATATAAGATGAGCATTCTTTACATTTTACAACATTTTTCTGTAAGTGTCGGCTTCTCTTTAAAATTCATTTGCCATTTCAGTGGGCTTACGCACCCCATCAGATTTCAGGGGTAGAAATCAGCTTTTGGAACCACTGGCCCAGATGGCTAATGCCTGGGAGAAGTCACTGACCCATATGAATATTCCAACAGCTTAACTGATATGCACAGTACCTACTGAAATGTCACCTCCTCGAATACATTCCGGCAGTACATTCTAAATTAATACTAAATCGACCAGCCATTGGCACGAAGTTTTGCCCATTTGGATAATCATGTAGACTGTTGCTATACAGGCCAGACTCAAGACAGTTTTTGGACTTCTTTTCCATATAGTTTACAAAGTATTACAGCATACTATTCTGTTGACAGCCGATGTCTTTATTTTTATTTATTGATTGGGTTTTGTTAACTGGGTAGGCTCTCTGAGACATGGGTCCCTTTTTCAGGAGTGACCCGTGTTAATTACATACAGTACAGACACAGCAACAAGGTTCAGTGGTCAACATCAGACATCACAGAAAATAAGCTCATCAGAAATAACAAATGAGAGTATACTATGCAAATGAAGGACAGCAGTAGTAACAACAATGGTAGTCACAGATACGCATGCTCTATGCCTGAGAAACAGCGATACAATATAAATAAGCAGTCTACATAGCGTGGATCAGCAGACAGGAATTAAACAGGGTTCATAAACTGTACAGGGTGGTCGTTAGGAGGTGTGGGATGACGGGTGACTCAGCAGTGGCAAGTACAGTTAATACTGAGGAGGTGATGTCCTTTGAACTGTTTTTTTTTGAAGGATAAGTGGGATGTTCTGTTCTGTATAGAGAGGGGGAGCTCATTCCAGATCTCGGAGGCTTTGTGGGAGAAGGTGCATTGACCTACTGTGGTGAGGGCCCTAGGGACCCCCAGTAGTGGCAGGAAGGATGAGCGGAGCTGCCTCCTTTGGGGCTTATGGACCAGAACATTTCCATGACTGGGGAAGTAGTCATTAAAGATCTTGTTGCCCGGGCATAGGATAGGATAGTTAGGTCTGTCTTACGGGGCACTGGCAGCTACAGACAACTGGGCTTCTGTAGTGAGGCAGGACCTGAGCCTGTAGAGTACACCCAGCTTCTGCGAGAAGAGCTTGGTTACATGTTCAGTATGTGACTTGAAGGACAGGTCTTTATTTATTTATTTATTTGTTTATACATCGGTGTACAACCTTTGAGCCAGAGGCTCATTTCCAGGTCTTGGTCCGGGCCAAACACCAAGGTCCACAACTTCTAGTTGGGTACCCTTTGAGGTAGTGATCTGCAGGATCTCCCATCGGTTGGAGCCAAATTTCCTTGTCCCGAATAGCATGGTCTTGATGTTTTTTTGCACTGAGGATGAAATGATTTGAGGTGAGACACTCTTCCAGTTCTCAGAAGTCCTTGTTGTGGTCAGAGTTAATGAAGCTGGGGTCAGGGCCAGTACCGTAAAGCAGGGCATCATCGCACAGTGCAGCACATTGGCTCCACCACAGTTGGAAGAGAGTTAGTTCATTGATAAATATTGAAAAAAGTATGGGTCCAAGGATAGAGCCATGATGTCCTTCAACAAATTAATCTCTTATTTGAAAATATCCATGCACGTCTCTCCAGTCTAAATGAACACTTTTTTTTTATACCATGTTCCCAGTTTTCTGTATTTATTTTGTAGGAATCAAGAATGCGGCTGTTGACAGGCAAAGCAGAAGTTAAACAAGTATCACCACCCTGATTTCACTAGGTTTTAGTACCACAGGTCATTCGCCTTGGCAGATTTCAGACACAATAGGAACAAGAAGACTTTGCTGTAAAAAAACAAAAACAAAACGGATAAAGTGTTTTACAGGATAAACCATTTCCTTTGCTGTGGCAGCTGAAAAACATGCCCCTCCTAGGTGACCCCTGAAAACTAATGTAGTAATGTTTTCATAAGGTCTTAACAAAGGAAGTGAGTATATGTACGGAGATAGGCACTGATTCCACACCCAAGTATGACTGCTGTGGTTGAAATAAAGTTAGGAATACCTACTGTACGTCTTTAAAGGGCCCTGTTTCTGTCCTGCATTTTTTTGTCTTGTTTATACTCTACCAGGCTGCTCCCACCCCAAGGACAGCCCTCATTTCTGGTCTGGACCAATGACTACTTTCAGCTGCCTCTGAATGGTGCATCTCGTGGGGTATTCTGCTGGGCAATTGGACTTCACCAAGGGGGCAGCATAACTTTCAACCTCCTGCCTTGCAATTGAGGGACCGAGCTTACAAAAACTAGGGACAAATGGCCAAAATCAGGGACAAATCTCCAAAAACTGAATTATCAACACAAGAAGCCCGCAGCAATGTAAGAATATTAAAAGCCTTTTCTGATGGAGAACTAGACTTTAACACTAACATCTATCAGTACTGTGTGCTTTAAATAGATATTTTTCAGTGGCAGAGATGCTAATTTAAGGATGGAAGGAACCTGTGAGGGAAAATCAGGGATACCCCTGAAAATTAGGGCAATTGAAAGAGGTACGGGGAGATTTTTTCTCTTAATCTCCACCCACCCACAATTGGGGAATTGCCTATCCTGTTCAGTATCTGCCCTATGACCAAGAGAGATCCTTGCCAAGGGCACAGAATGGGAGAAACCCTCAGGAGAGCCCAACAAAGACACAACAGCTTTTATAGGTAGCATGCAATGTAGGCGAGTCAAACTGAGCGACTCAATGTGACCGCCCGTACAAATAGCAAGTCTAAAAGTATAACAAGGATTGCTACAGTATATAGCAAGTGTAGCTGTGAGCTACACAAGCTGCAGCAGGATATGGGGCTATGTTCGGCCAAGCAGTTCTGAGCTGGCCGTTTGGTGTAGTGGCCTCATTCACTGCCCTTGGAGCTAGAGGACCCAGGTTTGGGTCTGGCTGTGGTGGATTTTTTTTTATTGTTTCTTCTTCTCCCCCCCCCCCCCGAGTTGATAATCTTAATACTGGGGTGTGCGTCGGGCATAGCCCCCTGCATAAACATGTAAATTTTACTGTCACCCTTCAATAAGTAAGCAACCATCACTGTTTGCGGCAGTCACTGTAATTCCGGTCTGTGTTTTGACACTGGGAGCTGTTGGCTGCCACTCATATTGAGTCGCCCTTATCACATGAAACCACTTATATCACACCTGATACAACCAATTACACTCAATTTTGACTTATGGTCAGACTGTAAACAAGTGGTGTTTCTGAGATTCGGAGTTGTGAGTTCTCTACACTGTTTATTTTATTTAAGAGTTTTACCAGGAAAGACATACTGACATACTGAGCAGAACAGCTTGTTTCCAGATGTGTCGGGGAGGGAGGGTTTACAGGATAAAGTCATTCACTAAATACATCAACTAAAATGCCATCAGAAACCTGTTGTGGGGAAGGGGGGACCTGGGGGAACTCCGTAAAATTTCTGGCTCTGTTACAGAAGGAAAATGAAGAATTACTGCTGTAGTGCAAAATGTACCCCCACAGAGCATAAAACTGGCTAAACAAAGAATAAAAATGCAACATGTAATGATGAAATGTGTCCCCTGACCCCAAGGTTCCCCCAGTGAATTTGTTCCATTTCCCATACGGGCAATAGCTTAACCTGACTCAATACTGCATGTCAATCTGCATGTGTATCCCCAACCCCCCGATGAGGCTGAAAATCGGTAGAATTGTCTAGCCTTTCTTTTCTGGACAACATAAAAAAATTAACTAAACAAATAAATACTGCATTTCTAGCTGGTAAACCAGCAGGCACTCATCCTGCACTTTTGAATCGGTTCCTAGTACCGTCCATATCAACTGAAACAGGCTAGACCCTTGTAAGTCTTGGCAACTTCTACCCTGCTGTGTGTTAACTCATAGTCCTGTTTTCATCAGTGCCTTAGGTACTGCCAACACAGTACGATTCTAATAATTAACAATGTGGTCTTTAATTATTATTTTTTTTTTACCTAAACTGTCTTTCCCTTGTTCTGCAAAACACTGTCCGTTGGTAAAAGCAGGAATCCAGTCTCATGACATGCAAAATTACTTTGAATTTCAGGTCATTCCATTCATTATAACTAAAGACATTGGCAGCAAATCTGGCTGTTCGCCCCTTAGATTTCATCCCTTCTTGCTGCTTTTCCTGCCTTGAAGTCATCATCCTCTGCTTTGACATCACAACATGTTGCCATGGAAAGGAATCTGATGTCACAAGCAGACGATTGCAACTTCAAGGCATGAAAAGCCACAAAAACAGACAGTCTGAAGGACTAAGAGACTGTTTTCATACAAAATGTCTTAAACAGAAAATCAAAGTACCAATGGTACTGAGTGGCACCAGGGTATGGGTGTGTAATTTCTGTATAGTACAAGATACACATACATGCTAAATGATGCGCACGCAGATGACGCACAATGCAGACACAAGCATGCATGCAAGCAAGCAATACACCTCACAAAATAAACAAGCACACCCCACACAATATACAAACTCTGAACTTTTAACCGGATCAGTTCAAATACTAGGGCCTCTGCAGTCAGCATGATCTTTAGTAACAAAATAAAAAAAAAGGTGTAATGAGATATGCTTGATAAGTCTCCATCACTGCTTCTTGTTATTAATTAGTCTCGACTGAATACAACAGTTATGTTTTCCATGTTCTTTGTTCCTGGGTCAAAAATTGTTCCATGGTCTGAAAACTTACTCCAAGCCCTGAAAGCCCTATCATGGATATCAAAAATGACATTTAACTAGTTCTAACATACAATAGATGCATGCCAACAAAATAAATTCTACTGAGAAAGAAAAACTCTTCCCCACTGGGAATCAAACCCAGTCCCCCTCACAACTACTGTCCTGGTGCTCTGCCACTGTGCTATTGCTGCACATGGTGAGACATAAGGTTTCTAGATGCAGGTGCATGCTAACATAAATTGTAGTGAGAAACAAAAATGCTCCTCACTGGGAATCAAACCCAGCCAACCTCCCAACTACTCTCCGGATGCTCTGCTACTCTGCCATCGTTCAATGTGGTGAAGCTGACATTTTCTAGACAGAGATGCACCCTAAGAACATAAACTGTAATGAGAAATAAACAATTTTCACAACTGGGAATCAAACCCAGGTCCCCCAGCCCCTGTCCTGGTGCTCTGCTTTGTGCTATAGTTCCACGCTGTGAGACAGAAGGTTTCCAGAAAGAGATACATGCTGTGGGAAAGCAAATCCTGCACTGACTGCAACCCCCACCCCCATACACAGCTGCAATGGACTCTGCCAACTTTAAGTAATGCTTCTCACCAAGTCGCATTTAAACCTAGACAAGCCTTTTGGTCTCAGCTGGAACTAAATTATGTTGACTGCAACATAGATGTACAAATAACAGGGCAATGTTCTGAAAGTGTGCTTCAGACCTTGATAAAACTCCTATCACTGACATCAGCAATGACAGCCCACAATTTCTCTAATACTACATCAATTGTAGTGAGAAATAAAACAATTTTCCCCACTGGGAATCGAACCCAGGCTTGTGCAGCTCTAAAACACTATGCAAAGATCTAAACGCCCTACACTGACATTAATGAGATCATGCAGCCAAATCACTCAGACTGATAGTATCCTTAAACTTTATCAAACATCCTTAAACTTCATCCAGTGCAGAACTGAACATGCATGATGACAACAGGAGCTTGCAAGCTACAGCTTACTGGTGCCCAAAAATCAAGAATGTCCACATTTGGGACAACTTTGTATAAGTGAGTGCTGCTGATGCTAACTGACAGGGGAAATAAGAAAATTACTTTAAATGTAAAACTGCCAAAAAAAGCCATATGTGCACAAGCAGTTTTCCTCTCACTCATAATATCCATGGTAAATAATAAACAACAAGCCTGGGTCCCCTAAGATTTCAGATAAATAACACACTCACGTTCCAGCCAATTCTGTTTGCAATCAAAAGAAAATGGCACAGAGGCAGACACACATGAAGATGCTACAAACCTTAACCACCATGCACAACAGTAGTGCTGGGTTCACCTGTTGTTTGCTGCCCAAGTTAACTACATGCACACATGTCTTGTTTTTTTTTTTAATGAAAAAAATGGAAGCAGTTTAAAGGAGCAGTTCATGTTAAGAAAAAAAAGAGATGACTTAGTAGTGTGGAGGGCTAAAGCGCAGAACGCCTTACCTCCTGCCACACTGGTGACCTGTATTTGGGAATAAGGGCAGGTTGCCGGGGGTTGACTGGGGGGGAGGACTGGGAGAGGACAGAGCGGCCGTCTAGTAGCTCTCTTCTCCCAGATCAGGATGGTTGGCTGTCTTAGCTCTTGGCTGCCACTAGGTGGAGGCCTGGAGGTAACCCATGGCAGCTCTGAGAGGCAGATGATAGTCGGGGGGAGGGAGCCATGGTCCCAGGATGCATGTGCACTTCCACATACATGCACTGACTGTGCATGCCACGACTGAGGGCAGGGATGAGAGAAAACAGGAGGAAAATGGAAGGCACAGCGAGGATTCATGATGCCACACTCTGCACCTCCACCCGCTGCATCAGTAGGACTGGATTAACACACTGGGGAGAGAACAGCCCTTCCTCTCCTGACCCCTCCATGGGGGGAATCCATGGGGTTATCAGGCACACAGGTATGGCCAAGGAAATGACGGACGATAGGGGGTGGTGGAGTCAGGGTGGAAGGGAGCCAAGTATTGTCATGGCCACAGGAAAATAAACAGATTATGGGGGGAAAAAACTGATAAACTTTATTTTGCAGTCCTTTTCAACCCCCCATGGTGATCAGTGCTGTTCATTTATTTCACCGTTGTCCATCTGTTCCTCCAAACTGGCTCCCTTCCAATGGTGACCCCCATCCCATCACCAATGGCACCCAGGACTTATCCCATCTTCTTCTGAACCGCCCTGGGTGAGTGGGTGCCACTGATGGTGGTGCAGAGCCTATGGGGTCACCATCCTACTCCTGCTAGTTAAGGTTATCTCCTACGACTTTTCTCCCTTCCTGGAGGTCGTAAGCATGCAGTGGGGTGTACCTACAGTGTGAAGATGTCACACACTTTCTATGCTGGTGCTTGGTACTATGACAGACAACCACTAATGCTTCACCTCGTCTCTGTTAGATGGCAGCCAAGCAGTGGCTTGTGCTGCTCCCTCTCACCAAAGGAGGATAGTCATCTGAGGGCGCTCAATCCTTTCTCCAGCCGGTCCCCACTTGCGACCCTGGTCCTTTCACCGAACCCAGGTTACCGGTGTGCTAGGCTCCAGGCCAGTTCATTTTCCATTCCAAATCCATTTCTATGGTGGTGCATTTCATTTTATGTGCATCACAGCAGAGATTTAGTTTGTTTATTTATTTGAAAATTGGTGACTGGCAAAGGCACACTGAGCCGAGGCTCGTTTCCAGGTGTGACCCGGAGGATGAGACGTAACAGGAGGAACAATAAACAAATTATGTGCAAGAAGTTACAGCAGTAAAATGCAGTCACCAAACAAAAATACATAAAATAAGAAGGATACAGGTACATCATGGAACATCATGGAATATTGTAAAGTGCAATAATGCAAAACCTAGACAAGTCCAGTGCCCATGATCAATACAAAGAAACGCTGCTGTAGCGATGTTAACTGAAAGTGAACAGGCAAAACATGTGTCGACAAGTTTAGATAGAAGACTCAGAGAAGTGACCTTGAGTCATCCCAGGTGAAGCCTTGCAGCCTGACTTGCACAAGGATTTGCATATCCATGATGCCTTGCTATGGGAATGAGGCATGAGAGGATGTGTATGGTTTGCAGAGCTGCACCAAAAAGTGTGGATACTTCTTCTCTCCTAACATCATTTTACAGATCCCATGTACAGTACTGCTTTCCCTGCAAACTGCCTTTCCTGGTATGCTGAGTGTTCTCCGTGGACATTACCTTGGGGTTCTGACATGGTGCCTAGCTGACACTATGACTGCAGTACACTAGTTCCAAAGATGATGAAACATGCACCTGTACTTTGTTGTTCATGGCCTACACTGGATCAGATGTACAGACCTGTTTAAAAGGTGATGTCTGTTCTAACAAAGCCTTGTCAGCATGACTATCACAATGAATCGCATACCCAGGATACCTTACTCTGAGGTTGAGATTGTAAATCACTAAAGTGATTTCAGCCAATCAGTGCGCAGAGCCACTGCACCTCTTATTCTGTGTACAGTGTGCTGTCATGCAGGAGTGGTAGGAGAGAGCACTCCATTTCAGCGCCAGGGGGAAGGATGGCAACATAAAATCCCCCCCTACAAAAAAGACTATTACTTTTTAAAAGACTCTAAACTTAGAAATCACTCGGACTAAGCCCAAATTATTTATAATAGGCTAATACTGCCTCTGAGGGATGTCTCTTCTGGTACAAGAGACTCCTCTCATTAGGGCAGACAGAGCCACTCAGCTTTGCTCGGCGGTCCTCTCATCCAAACCTCATGCTCGGAGCCCCTTCTACCATAACAGACATCCCTTGGAGACCCTAGTAACTTATAGTGCATGTGCATGGTAGAGTATGTGTTTGTGGTTTGGAAAGATACATGAAAAACAACCAACGAGGTCAGAGAGCAGTGTCTGTTGCATGCCGGTGCATCTTAGCCACAAGAAAAGTAATATAAAAGTATAGATAATCAAAAACAGCTGTGAATACTGATGAAAACTGGGGTGGGTGGGGGGCAGTCATTCTTAATGGAGCTCTCTGGGAAATTGTTTCAAAACTAGAAAAATGCAAAAGCAGAATCAAACCTGAGAAAAAGCAGCCGGCCGGTAGCGCTAAGGGTTGAGATGTGGATGCCACACCTCGACTGCTCGGTGATCCAGGTTCGGAATGAGCCTGGGTTATAGGGGTCAGCTGGTGAGGGGAGGGCGAGGAGCTAGACTGAGCCACTGCAAGGCAGCTCTCTCCTCCTGGGGGGGACTGGAGGCTCCCCAACCACTGGCTGCCACCCAGTGGAGGACGGATGGCGGCAGCGACCTGAGGGAGCTCCAGCAATAGCCATGGGGAGGGGCAGAAGGGGCTGAGCTGGTGTCACGGGGCCTGTGTGCACCTCCACACTCGCACAATGCCCGTGTGCTAGGGCCCCGGGGAACAGGGGAGAAAACGGGTCAAAAACTGCAGAAAATATAAATTAAAAGGTCTCTAACAAGATGGGAGAAAAAGGGTAATGTAACAGAGAATAAAACAGGCAAAGAGGTATGACACTTTTGCCATAAAATAAGCTGCTGTTAACTCTCACTCTTCCCTCTACTTTGAAAACAAATACTGTACACATTATCAGCAAAGGCTGGAGCAGCCTGGGCAGGGCTGCCCACAAGGCTACCACAACGCCACTTGGACTACCAACACTTCAAAGGCAGTGCCTGGGAATCTGACATCACATTTGATAGTAGCATCTTTAACAAGCATTTGTCAATGCCGAGTGTTTGCTTGCTGGTATTAGCATTGGAAATGCAGGAGTCAAGACAGATGCAGAGTAGGAATGGCAGTGAAGTATTGAACTTCACGCCAACCCCACCTCCACCCTGCTGAGATGAACAGGCATTGGGGTATGCATTTGGGTTGTCTACCATAACGTTCATGACATTTCACCTCACCCTATCCTGCAGACGCTGACAAGCGTTGAGGTGTGCCTTCAGGTGTTCAGCTTTACAGTCACACCACTCCATAACGACATACACTGAAATGGGTGCAATGTAGGAGAAGAGGGTGAACTCTGGGGCCGAAGAGTCCAAGGCACACCTTGATGCCTGTCACTGGCTGCAGGTTGGGGGGTGGAATGGCATGAGCATTACAGTCGGCAATCCAAAGGCACACCCCTGATGCCTGTCAGTCTGTACAGGATGGGACGTTATGGTTAGAAATCCTAATACCCCGAGCGTTTGTTGGTATTTGCACTACACATTTTCAACATGGCCTTTTTGTGACCCTCACCTCATGAAAGCATTTGGGACTTCGTCTCATGAACAGTGGCACTGTGATTTTGCCAATGTGTCCCGAACTTTGAGTTCCCACAGCGACCATGCCATTGTGCGCCAGATGTACGAAAACACAGATCAGGCAGGATGTGAAGAATGACAACTTTACCATTCATAGGTAGGTGCGAAGAGATGGCTATGTGGAAAATCTGTAGTGAAAATAGTAAAAATGCTCGAACTTCCAAGCGTACGTGGAAACTGCGCAACGCATGCGTGTAACACAGTCATTTAGTGGAATTATATCACCAAATTTTCAACATAGCCATTTTGTGACCTCCGTTCATGAACACTGTTACTATGATTTTTTTAACCTGTCCTGAACATTAATTTCTCACAGCAAGCGCGCTATTCTGCGCCAGATATTTAAACGCATATTTCAGGCAGGATGTGAAAAAATGACAGCTGTACTGTTCATAAGGAGGTGTGAAAAAATGCCAATGTTGAAAATTTGGAGTGGAAACACTACAAATTTGTGAAATTACAAGGGTGTGTGGAAACTACACAATTCACAGTTGTAACACAGTCATTTTATGGACGTTTGTCACCAAATTTTCAATATAGGCATTTTAGGACCTCTGCTCATGAACAGAGTCACTGTGATTTTACATACGAACATACATACGAACATACGAATCTGCCAGCAGAACAGACCAATCGGTCTAAGTCTTCCCAAGTGTGCAGCTAGCACCCTAGATTGCAGCTGCCCCAGCCTCCTCCTCCTCAGTTCCTCCCCCACTTGTCCCAGCCTGTGCCCCAGACTCTTGCTTTATCCCCCTCCTTCTTAAAGCTATTGAGTGGCCTACATGTTACCACCCCCTCTGACAGCATATTCCAACTAGACACCACCCTCTCAGTGAAGTAGTGCCTCCTCATTTCCCTCTTGAAATGCCCCCCTTCCAGCCTTAGTCCGTGCCCCCCTCATCTCTCTTCCACTCCTCAGTTTAAACACCCCCTCGGTGCTAGGTTTATTTACCCCCTCAGGTATTTAAACGCTTCAATCATATCCCCCCATCCCTCCTCTCCTCCAGTGTGTACATGTTCAGCTCCTTCAGCCTAACTTCATATTCCTTTCCTTTCATCCCCTTTAACATTTTTGTTGCCCTCCTTTGCAACCCCCTCCAGTAACTTTATATCTCTCCTCAGGTATGGCCTCCAGTATTGCACACAGTACTCCAGGTGCAATCTGACCAATGATCTGTAGAGAGGTAGGATCACATCCCTTTGTCTGGATGAGAACCCCCTTGCGATGCAGCCCAGCATCCTGTTTGCCTTCGCTGCTGCTCTCCTGCACTGGGCTGAGTTGTTCATGCTCCCAGTTACCAACACCCCTAGGTCCTTCTCCTCCTCTGTGATCCCCAACCTCACCCCCCAACCAATAGTCCCTCTTCTGGTTCTTAGCCCCGAAGTGCATCACCTTACACTTCTTTGCATTGAATTCTAGCTGCCACTCCACCGACCATGTCTCTAGTTTGGTTAGGTCCCCCTGCAGTTTTTCCCATCCATCCTCTTTGCCCACCATCACCCCCAACTTGTTATCATCTGTGAACAGACTAACCCTGCTCCCCAGTCTGTGTGCTATATCAGAGATAAAGAGCCCAAACAGAACCGAGTGCAGCAGTGACCCCTGTGGCACCCCGTTTGTCACTGCTCTGGGTGCCAAGAGCTCCCCCCCACCACCCTCTTCACCCTCCCTTCCCCTCCAACTAGTTCTCTATCCATTTAGTCAGCTTTTTTCCTACCCCCACTGCTATCAGCTTCCCCCCCAGTCTCCCATGAGGCACTGTATCAAAGGCCTTACTGAAGTCCAAGTACAGGACATGTACCGCATGGCCCCTGTCCAACTCCCTTGTCACCCAGTCATAACACTCTATTAGGTTGGTTTGACAAGACCTCCCTGAGATGAACCCGTGTTGCCACCCATCTTGGAGGCCATTACTCTCTAGGACTGCCACTAGCCCCTCCTTCAGTATCGCCTCCATAAGCTTACCCACTATGGATGTGAGACTGACCGGCCGATAATCTCCTGGCTCCTCCCTAGCCCAGTCTTTTTGACTCCCCACTTTCATTCTGCATCCATCCCCGGCCTTATATCCTGGAGTCTCCCTTGCAGTATTGCTCACAGCCTCCCAAAGTCCACCCTACTAAAGTCCACCACCTTAGTGCCCGTGCCTCCTGTCTCCCTTCCCAGCATGAAAAAGAGCCACACTGTTTGGTGGTCACTACTCGCTAGTGGGTCATCTACCCTTACCTCCCTCACCGCCTCCCCATTTGCCAGTACTAGATCCAGAACCTTGAAGGCCTTGTAGGCCCACTTAGCAATTGCGTCTGAAGGCCGTCCTGGAATGCATCAAGGAGCACCTGCTCCCTGGTACTACTAGTGGCCGAGGTGCTCCAGTCAACCCCTGGTAGGTTAAAATCCCCCACTATCACCACACTCCCCCCCTTCTACACACTCTGATCTGCTCTGCCAACAACCCATCCAGTTTCCCGGATTGGGCTGATGGACTGTACATCATTCCCAACCTCAGCTTTCTTCTCTTGGAGTCCAGGAGCTGATCCCAAAGCGCCTCTGTCCTCTCCTCTTCTCTCTCGTCCCTTATGCATTTGATTCCTTCCCTCACATAGAGCGCAAGCACCCCCCTTCCAACCCCCTGTTCCCTCCTGTATATCCTGTATCCCGGGATTGCCAAGTTTCAATCATGGTACTCTGTGGCCCAAGTCTCTGTCACTGCAGCAATGTTCACCTTCCCCTCTGAAAGGAGCACCTGAAGCTCTGCCATTTATGTTCCCCAGGCTTCTTGCATCGAGAGAGACCACCTTCCACCTGTACCCCTCCTTCTCCTCACTCTTCTCCTAGGCCTGTATCCCTCCTCCCGGTAGTCAGCACCCTTTCTTATCCTTATTCTTACTGGACGGTGGTGCCTTCTGTATTACACTCAGACCACTCTGCCCACCCCCTCCCGGGGTTACTACGCCTCCACCTTTACCTATACCTGGGGGGGGTGAGCTCATTAGGCTCCCCTGTCTGGACATTTCTACCAACCTTAGTCTTTTGGCCACCCCCCACTAGTTTAAATCCACCTTAGTTTTTTTATCATGCCACTATTTCTCCTCTAACAGAGTGGGCTCTAGCGACCTCCAGCTGCCGGCTTCCGCACCCCTGTACCAGGTCGTGCGCGTGAGAGAAACTCGCCTTTCGCCGAGGGTTGGCCATACCTCTGGGGGTGCACCGCTCTCATGTCCGGAGGTGCAGGGCACGGCCATCAGCCAGCGAGATCGCCCCACTATTTTCCGCCTCCATTTTCTCCCTGAGAACCGGACATGCAAAGGCGTCAAAGGCACACAGTGCCAATGCCCGCCGCACTCCCCCCCAAGCACGCAACTGCAGTGCAACCGGCCTCCGCCAGCCGCCTCGCGATGCCATACACCCACTCACCCCAGAGGAAGGAGAGAAGTCATGGGATGCTCAATCCTTCGTCTCCCCAGCCAGCCTCTGGCGGCCCAAGTCTGTTCCTGAACCCGGGTCACCAGCGTGGCGCGAGATGTAGCATCCAGCACCTCAACCCTCAGCGCCACTGGGCCTAAATCCACCTTAGTAGAGATATACCACTCTAATCCCACCTTTAATACTCTCCTCCCTGCTCAAGTGTAGCCTATCCCCCACGTACAAGTCACTATTACCCCAAACCCTACCCCAGTTAGTCACTAACCCATAATTTTTGGTATGGCACCAATCCCTCAGCCACTTATTGAGCTCCTTGATCCTAACCTTTCCTCCTCGTTCTTGCACATGGTACCGGGAGCCCCATCAAGAATGCCACTGACTCCCCCACCCCCTCACACTGCCTGTCCAACTCCTCGAACCCCCCCTCACCACTTCCACAGTCTCCCCCACCAAGTCATCTGTACCCACATGCAACACTAAATTAGGTTTCTTCCTCCCCTCGCTGCACACTTGAGCAGTGCCTGCCCTGCCCCCTCCTGCAGTCAACCCGGGATAGCTTCAACCCAAATACGACTGTCCCTTCCCCTTCCGCCCTATCTCACCCCTTTCAGTATAGAATTCCCAGGATGAGTACTCCCATCCCTACCCCTTTTCCCTTCTAATGCCCCTTCCACCACCCCAGTATTCGTTCTTTCCTGCCCCTTACCCCCGCCAGCTGCACCCTCAGTGACTTCTGTATCTGCACCCCCTACTTCCGCCTCACCCCTTTTCTCTGCCTTATTCCTCCCATCTCCCTTGAACCCCTTCCCAGCCTGACTATTTCGTACTGGGCTTCCCATGTCAACCTCCCCTGCTGATTTCCAACCCCTCTCCTATCCCCGTTGTTGTTGATTTAGAGCCCCCATTCCCTTTGACCCCGATAGTGATGCCCCTCCCATCATCCCCCTTCCCGTAGCCTCTTCTTCCAGTAACCATCCTAGCGCCCCCGTACCCTTTCATCCTCGCTATCTTGTCCCCTACCTGTTGCCATCCCTGTCATGCCCCGCTTGTCCTCCCCCCTTCAGCATGTTCCCACCCCCCCTCTCTCTCCCATAGCAGAGGCGTGAATCTATTCCTAGTCGATACCCCTCCTACATCTCTTCTCCCTACCGGTTCCCCCGTCCTACTTGTTCCCCTCCGTGCCAACCCTGGTCCCTCCCTACCTGCAGCCATCTGCTCTCTCCCCTGGTACTCCTTGTGGTCTCTTCCTCACCCTCAGGAGGCCCCCCTCGCCTCAAGCATCCCTTCCCTTATCCTCTCTTTTCTGCTAGTGCCTCTGATACTGCGGTCAGTTTCAGCCCCTAGTTTTTCCCCGCCCCCTTGCCATCCCCTATCCGCCCCCCAGCCAGGATGCCTACCATACTCATCTGCCCTGCTTCTTAGACTCCTCCCTAACCTCCACAGTTCCTCCCTCAAACTAGCCAGTTGTCTACAGACCATACACCTCCCATCCTCCAAGTCCAGTCCAGGATCATGGCGGACCCACACCCCGTACACCCCACCACCCTTCCAAAGATGCCCGCTCTACTGACATGAAGCACCTGCCCCATTTTGGCCCCCATCTTATGTTACAGGCTCTTACTCCCAGGTTCTGTACCCTACTGCAACTGTTAGGCCCCTATTTACTCAAATTCCTGCTCCCCCCACACTAGTCCCCCCACTGCCCCCTTGCTGACCGGGTTAATTTAGTCTCAAATCTCATCCATTAGATACTGTATTAATGTAGCAATAATAAAGCCTCCTTGGTTGTTTTTCGCCCTTTAGCTACCATACCTTTTGTTCTCAGCTCTCATATATTTTCACTTAGCCCAGTTAGAAATCCTATTGCACTCCCAAGTATTACTCAGCTTAATTAGAGAAATAAACAGGACAAATAAATATGTATTATTACAACAATCCTAATAGTATAGCTCAGTACTTAAATCAGTTACAGAAATAAACAGAACAACTAAATCTGTATTACAGCAATCCTAAAAGTATTCAAAGTGCCCAAAGTCAACACCAAAATAGGGAGGGCAGCAATCAGCTACTCTCTAGCCATAGCATGGAACACCCTACAAAAATCCCTAAAACTGTCCATTATCATTCCATTTACATCCTTCAAGCAGCACTGTACATCCTTCTTCACAGAGAAATGCAGTTGCTACTGCTAGAGATAGAATAGTCATCCCACAAAACCTTATTCCAATCACATATGGCGTATTCCTTCCAGCCAGACACCGCCAGTATATGGCACCCAATATTCCCTTCACCATCCTTGTACTCATTATGTGAGTGACTGTCATGGCCCTCATTGTGATATATATGTATTGTACATATTGTAGATGTTAGTTTAACTTTCTCTTGCAAGCTTTAACATGTGAACTCTCTGTATATTATTGTGTTATAAATAACATTTTCTTGTTTTTGTATGTATAACTGTCTCATAAGTATGTGATGTAATTGCTGTGCACCAACTCGAACCGTGACCTTATCAGGTCCATCTTGTAAATGAGCCTTGCTCAATGATGATCGCCTGAATAAATAAAGATTTGATTGATTGATTGATTGATTGATTCAATCATTGCTTTGTCTCCACCCCAGAGACCCTGCTTTAATATAGGACCACAAAGGAACCTGGGCGGGAGGGTGGGCAACTCTAAAGTTCCGACAGAGCTCCTTTGAGCTCGCTCACCCCCAACTCGCTCATTCTATTTCTCCCAGCGCTGCAGGCTGCCCCTTTGTACTGGGCTCCTGCCTGCGTTGGTGCCTTTTTCCAAAGAAATCCACAGCAGTCCCGGACGAGCTCCGCTTGAGCTCTGCTTCACTCCCTCTCTCACTCGCCGTTTGTTCTTCCCGCACAGCAGGCTGCCCTTTGTACTGGGCTCCTGCCTGCATTGGCACCTTTTTCTGCCCACAAAGAAATCCACAGCAGTCCACACGGAGCTCCGTTGAGCTCGCTCACTCCCCCTCTCTCACTCGCTCATTCTTAATCTGTCCCAAACACTGATTTCCCACAGCGACCGCGCTATTCAGCGCCGGAAGTGCAAAAACACATTTCGGCTAGGATGTGAAAAATAACAGCTGTACTGTTCATAAGGAGGTGTGAAAAAATGCCAGTGTTGAACATCTGGCATGAAAATTTTACAAATTTCCAAAATTACAAGGGTGAATGGAAACTGCGCAACGCACGATTGTAACACAGTCATTTTATGGACTTTTGTCACCAAATTTTCAACATAGGCTTTTCAGGACCTCTGCTCATGAACAGTGTCACTGTCATTTTATTAATCTGTCCCAAAAACTGATTTCCCACAGCGACCGCGCTGTTCTGCACCAGAACTGCGAAAACACATTTAAAGCCAGGATGTGTAAAATGACAGCTGTGCTGTTCATATGGAGGTGTGGAAAAATGCCAGTGTTGAAAATCTGGAGTGAAAATATTACAAATTCACGAAATTACGAGCGTGCGTGGAAACTGCACAATGCACGCTTGTAAAACAGTAATTTTTTATTTTTTTTCACCAAATTTGCAACATCAGCTTTTGAGAGCCCACCTCATGAATAGTGGCACTGTTGCCTGACACTGGTCCCGAAGGTGATTCCGCCGCAGGACCGTAAGATCACCTTTCAGGACTGAATAACGCCATGACAGTGACTGAATTCATGAGGAGAGGTCCCAATAACCCCATGTTGAAAATGTGGTGCCAAAATTCCCAAAAATGGCCGAGATACAGTATGCACCAAAGTTGAAAAAACCCTATTTATGTCATTATACAGCTTACCGGCATTTCTTCAGTTCGTGGTTGGTTTTGAAGAGTGCTGATGTGTTCCGGTCCACAAAGATCGTTGCACTGGGCTCCGCGGTAAGTATGGGGTGGGGGTTGTGAGGAGGCAGGGTGCGCAGAGGGTGGCTGTGGGTTGGGAAGGGGCACGAGACACTGCAAGGGACCATTTTCTTGGTTTCAGGAGAAAAAAAAACGTCGGAAGGTTTTTTGCACACTGGGGTGGGCTCCCAGTGTGCCACCCGCGCTTTGGGAGAGGGGAACTGAAGCCAATCGGGGATTGGGCCCCCATTGGCAAAGAAAGACTGTTTGGGGGCATGATGCCGAGGGGATTGGGCACCCCCCGACACACAACAAATGGGGGGCATTATGTCGACGGGGTGGGCCTCTGTCGGCAAATGAACTGGGTCGGGGGCATGCTGACAGGGGGATTGGGCACCTCCGTCGGCTTTAATGGGGCTCTGAGGCAGCATAGCTGCCGCCTCATTGACGAAATGTTACACCAGGCAAGGTAGGTACCACCCTGCAATGACAGATCCCTCCCTCATTGCAGGGGAATGGCTGACGCTGCAATGATGAGGTGGCCCATGATTGCAGCAGTGAAATCGTTACAAGTTGGTGGCACTCTGTAGAACCAGTGTCATCAGGACACTGGGCCTGCATTGGTTGAGCACTGCCATGCCCAACAATGCAGTGCCAGCATTGGCCACTACAGTGCGGCACCTCCGCAACCCGCTTTTCTCCTAAGCTGCCACATAATGTTTCTTGCACATGCATGCAAGCAAACATAACAAATCAACTTTTAGTCATTTTGACCTCTAACCATAAGCAAGCCCCCCCCCCCCAATCCCCAAAGAAAATGGCCTTACAATGTCACATTATCTAAAACCCATGGAATTGTGATTCAGGAACTGTTTCAGGACCAGAATGCGGCCCAAACCAGGGAGTGGGGGAGAGGAGGACTAGAACAATGAGAGTTTCAGAACCAGAATGCTAGAACCAGCTGGAATGCAGAGAGTGGAATGGTTCTGGAACAATTTCGGTTCCTAACCAGAATGCGCCCAGCACCACTCGGAAGGCAGCAACCAGATGTTCCATTCTCAGCTGCTCCAGCATGGTTCCAGGTGCATTCTGTTTCCAGAACCCCGATTCCAGGTTCAGTCTAGATCCGGAATATAATACAATAAGGGTGCAATCGCCTCCAGCCAATGAGCCTTTTATTGGTATCCAAAGTTTCCAAAATGTTTACTGATGTTGATAGCGAAAAATCTATGTAAAGCAGAATAAGCAGGTCCACAGAACAGTTTTGCTGTACACCACAGCTTTGTCAGGGGGGTCCAGAAATAGAAATGGTTCCAAAACCATTCTGCTTGTTTGCTACATTCCAACTGGATCTAGTTTTCCAGTTCTGGCTCTATCCTGGTCTTGGGTACATTCTGCTTCTGGATTTTACCCAGTCCCCATGGAATTCATCAATATTTATTTATTTATTGATTCATTCGCTTACTGATCTATCTAACATTTGGTGACCCGGATAGGCACACTCAGCTGGGGCTAATTTCCAGGTGTGACCCGGGGCTGGGAGTACAACAGGGAGTGAAACAGTATTTCACAATGGCATGAATATTTCCGGGGATCCAACTGGTCAGATTGCTCTAGAGACAGTGATGTCATCTGACAGTAATATCACTGTATCTAAGGCAGGCATAGGGATGACTGCATAACATTAAAAGACATTCCTACCCGCTCACTCCCTCCCAAAGCCAGCTTCACCTTCCCCTGCTAAGTGCCTCACTGCCAGCCACAACCATTTTAAGAACCAGAAGCCATCACAGCTTAACCCCCAACCGCACTCAGCAGTTTTTCTAACATTTTGAATTTCTCTCTTTTTTTTTTTTTAAGTTTACCATGCTTTTTCTGACCCTAGCCACCCAGTACCTCAGCCTGGTCACAGACCCTTCAACTTCCACTCTCTCATATTGGCCGTGACTCTCTGATACCCCCTGGCTTACCCCCCAGGAAGGGGTTGCAGCACCGGCCCTAAGTGCCACATCCGATGGGATTAGTCAGGGAGCTGGCCTGAGAGAGCTAATTGAAGCCAAGGGCAGGCTTCATCAAGGGTGGCTGGCAGCTGTTTTCTAGTCTGCCCCAGGGGCGGGAACATGCAATGATGTCCAGCGTCCGCCCTGCCCCTCTTGTGTGTTGGCATCGGTCGCCTGTGGTTCTCCCAACCTCTGCCAGGGGTCCCTCGGATGCCGGATACTCTACCCCTTCCTCCCCCCGGAGAAAGAGAGCAGTCCATGGCACGCTCAATCCTTCTCCCCTGGCCAGCCCTCCGATGCCCCGAGTCCATTCCCAAACCCAGGTCGCTGGTGTCGCAAGTGGAATCCAACCACTGCGCCAGCGGGACGGCCAACATTTTGAATTTCAACAAAGTGCCACACCGAGTGGCAGTTTGTTTACCAACTGAAGCACCAAGTGGCTTCACAATGTAACTTTCCACCATGCACACATCCTGCAGTCCCCGATATACCTTAAAGAGATCCACCAAGTTAAATAAATCAGCTTTTGCACCGGATACATCGGTGCCTTACCTCATGTGAATTAAGTTGATGTGCAGATGTCCCAAAATATTGAAACAGTTTAAATGTAATATCGCTTGTAAATTTACATTTACCGGGTCCTAAGAACTTCCTGGTGTTAACAGCTGCCCACGCTGTGCCCCTGTGCTTAGTAAAGTTGTGAAGTGATGCTAAGAAGAGCGTAGGGACAAGCTCCATTATAGTCTATGGGCGGCAGCTTTCCGATCTTCTTTTATATTGTAATGGTCAGTTGGTGAAGAAACGAGGGCACTGATCGACTAACACAGGCCGTTGCTCACCTTTGCTGTTACAGTTGGCAAGCCCTGGGACAGATTTTCCAGCTGGTATGGTCACTGCATGCACTACTAAGCTGATCATTTTATCACTTTTTAGGAAGGATAAAGTGATCACCTCCAAAACTGCATTAAACATACAAACTTTCTTTCATTTACAGTACTTATTTAAAATGTTGTTCAGGATAGGCCCAGTGGTTAAAGCTCATTTAGCAGGTGTGGCCTTTTTTGGGGGAGACACAAGGAGGGATTTAGTCAATAGTTAAGGTACAAAATGAAGGCTACAAATGGCACGGGGTCATGATGTTGCAAGACATTATGCTGCAGCAATAATATACTGTGCTGCCAGTACAGCGCAATATATTGCCTGCAGCATAAGTCTTTGTTTTGTGGGGCGGGGGCTGTGACCCCCAACTAATATAACTAACTCTGGTGGAAGGGGGTTACAGTTACTATCGCAAAAGTGATAAAATTCCATGCATCTGGGACCGGGAATTGAAACCTGGCCCCAAACACACTGCCTGCCTCACTTGCTGCCAGTGGCTCATCCCATCGAGCCACGGCAGCGGCTCAGCAGACCCCAGTCCCAGCAGGATTCTTATCCTGCACTGGGAAGAGTGAAAGGGTGCATTACCGTACATACTTCTGTAACCCCCCTACAAATGGGGGTTCCCAAAAAGTCTCCCTTGAGCTTGCCTAAATGCTCACTGCCAGGCTGGTGTCCTGCATTTTAGCAGTTTAAATGTGATTGCCAGAGCCTGTATAGCCTCTGTGCACTGTCTCTTTAAGAGCTGATTGACTGCAGCATAAGTAGTCTGAGATGGAGCTCTGTTGAAAGATGTAACTACTTACTGAAAATCATTTAGAATGATAATGATAATGTAGTTTGTCTAACCTGCTTTCTTTGCAGCAAGGACTGTTTTGTTTGTCTCCACTATCTTGGTCCTGGACTGCAAATTGGACCAATCAGTTCTGGTGGGACCCAAAATGTAGCCGGACTACAGGAGCTGTTTGAATTCAAAATCTATAGGAACTGTGATTTGAGTTTTTGCGCCTTTTTTGCAACTGAAGGGGAGCTCTTGCTTTGACTGACAACCAAATCAGCCAACCAAAGCTTTTGGATCTTGGGGAAGTCCCGGGCTGCTTGCAGTTCTCAGTTAGAACTAAGCTGGAAACTGAGCAAGAAGGCGTTGAAGTGATTCTGAGAGCAATCCTGAGTGGATTCGCATGGGAGAACTATGAAAAGGCTGAGAGTTTGGCCTCCATGTCAGCCTGCTGCTACTGAGAGGGAGAGAAAAGAATTATTTTGGACTAAATCCAAGTTTGTGTGACTAAAGAAAGCTGCTGAAGTGGGCCAGGCTCAACCTGAAGAAGACCGAATATTTTTGCTGAATGCGATTGGTCTGTCAGGAGTTCCAGCTACCCCTAAGCTCCCAGTGTGTGCAGAGACTTTGCGATTGTGCCTGGGGAGCACTTTGCCTGGTACAGTAGAATTCCCATACATGTAAATGTGCTATGAGCTGCTAGTGGGTTGTGAGTTAGTTCCCCACTGTGTGAACTGTGTTCTGCTTGCTGGAAGCTGTATCCAGCCCAAAACGGACTGCTTCCGAACTTGTCTCCATGCGGTCTGGGCTTTGCCAGACTGACCCAGCCAGACTACCCACTGCACAAAGAAGCCATCGACGAGAGACCTGCCTGGGGATCAGTCCCCTGCTCCATGCTTGAACAGGAACGACGCCTCTGCGACTTGTGTGGGCCCTGCTTCTCCTGGCATTCCAGATCAACCACCTGCAGTCTCGATTTTCGTCCAGCCTGTGTCCAGTCTTGGGTATCATGAGTAAATACCAGGGTAGCTCCCTACAACAACAGCTTAATCTTAGTGTGTCATTTGATTGTCTTGTTGTTTCGTTTCCTTTTCGAACTGAGCCCTCTGGCTCCGGATTACAAATATTGTGTACTGTGCATGTTGTGTTTTCCATCACAGGGCCCCAACCAGTTGCAACCCCGGGCAACTGTCCTGGCTAGCCCATCTCTTCTCTACCTGGGTACCCAGAGGTGGACTGTGTGGGGGGACTCAAAGCGCATGCATAACTGCTTGATTGATATAACCTTTAAGTTAATTAACCTGATTTTGCCCCTCCCTTGTTCAAGTCTCCTGAATAAATCAGATCTAACTTTTTCTGCATGTAATCTGACTGTGGTTCTAGTTTGTGCTCAAAGTACTGTAATGTTGTTATTTGCTGTGCTTAACCTTGTTTTACAGGGGGGTCTCCAGGGTCGAGCCAGAGGAACCAGCCCTGGTGGTAAGTGCAAACAGTGTGGGTACTTGTGTGGTGTACCAGGGGTATTGTGAAAGTGATTATTGTACAGTGTTCAGGCCACTAGAGGGGAAAGAGGGGGGTTACAGTGTCCCGGAGGGCTGTGCCCAGGTTAGCTTGAACTACCAACCCTGACCTCCGGGTGGAGGCACCCATTTCAGAACTCAGGCCCCTTAACCTGCTACTAGCCAAGCAGGCAGGGGTAGTAGCTCTTGGGATAGCGCCACCTAGGGGTTACAGTTCCTTGCATGGTTTTGCACCCTCTTGCTCTTCCCTACTACGCTGTTCCTACGTCGCCATCATGGTGCTGTAGCACGTATAACATATTGACTAGATAGAGTTACGAATCAGTGCTGACTAAAGGAAACCATAAAGAGGAGCAAAAATCGGAATGACAACAGTGCCAGTTACAAAATAAAAATAAAGTACATAGAAAAATAAATACAATACTATGGTTATCCAATACAATGCAGTACTCCTGGGTTAAAATATAGAGGGGAGGCTAAGAGTAAACAAGTTGAGACCATAGCAGTAAAGGAACAGGGCAGGGGTGGGGAAGGGGGAGCAACAGCACTAAAGATATGAGAGAAGAAGGGTAGGAGGACTGGGACAGATTTGGCAAATTGCAGACACAGGAGGGGCCGGCATGATCCTTCAGTGGGGCTTTAAGGGAGAGGAGAGAGGCTGAGCAATACCCTAATTGTACCAAGGGGCCCCCCTGAAAATCAGATATCACATCTCGTTGGGACACTCTGTCATCTTTACGAAGTGGTTCAAATAAATAATTATGTGTGGTTCATAGCTCAGAGCTTATGTTACATACTCTAGCTGGATGAAGTAGATGGTTGGATACAGAGGCCAGCTAGTAAGAAGACAATGTTTGCCAGGTCCTAGGATGGAATGATTTGTGCTTAGGTACTTCAGCACGAACATGATCAAGTCAATGATTATAGTACGTATGAATCGGATAGTATGAGCAATGTGCTTGGATGCTTGAATTGAGAGTCACTTGATATTATTTGATGGTTTGGGCCTTTCTCTGTATCCCACCTGTAGGGAGGAAGCTTAGTCTCGTATGATGAGACCCCAAAAGAAATTAATATCAATGACTGTTCTGTATCCGACTGATGAAGTAATCGAGTAAGACACCCCAAGAAATGAGTAGAAGAATGATCACCTCCTCCAACTCCGGAGAGTGTGACCAGTAGCACGCAGGAGAGGAAAAACCCCCATGGGGGGAAACCTGTGAGGACCCATGGCTACTGACCTGCCCGTCCTTCTGGGCATACTAAAGGAGAGAGATCCTAAACAACAAATTAAATTAATCAGCTAATCTGAACTCCAAAGTTGTAGAACCTGATCCAGAGAAACGGAGAACTGAAGGAAGTACTGAATCGTAACATGTCCGGTGAACAAAGCAATCATCCTCCTAGTAAATTCCAAGTTCGAGAATCCATGTATAGGTAAGAACGATAGGAGAGTGGATGTATTGAAAGGTCTGGTTTCTGGACTTCAGTCGATAGAAGGCAGAAGAATCCAAGGAATCGTAGGATGGTGGAGATGAAGCTGATGACTGACAAACTCAGTACAGGTGGTAGGATGAAGATAGTAGGAGATGCTTAGACCATGATATAAGTCATACGGCAGTAAAGCAGAGCTGGAATCCTGATGGATCTGAGGGAGCTCTTGAGACTAGCAAACGATAGATAGGTGGATGGAGTAGTTGCGTCCAAGCTTTGACGCAAGCGAGGCAGGATGAAATAGAAGTAGTACAATTTCCAGATTTCTGCCAATAGAGGGCTTGTATAGTACATGGAATGGGAGAAGGCTTGCAGCAAGGCTACCGACTGACGAATCCAGTTCCGGAAAGGACGATTGGAGTGGAGTATGTTTTTTGGAGATAATATAGAAGGCAACAGCTGTAGACTTGAGCCAGAATCTTGGCAGGCTGTAAGGGAAGTAATCCGAGGCACTGATGCGAGGTTAGGAAGCATTCAAGAAGTAGAACATGGCAAGCCCAATAAGTAAGCAAGCACGGGTGAACCACATAACTGAAGAGAGAGGTAGTAGGTAGCAAGTAATGCACTACGTTAGGCAGGTGAGACAGAGTAGAATGTGGCAACCAGCCCCACAGTGAGAAGCACAGCTTAACCAACAGCTGGTGAGGTAAGTAGAGAGATGGCTAGTTCCAGGTAGTTTGAAAGCGCAGCCAGACCTATGGAGGTCTGCTGGTAGTAATAGAGTGAGGTAGGCAGCCCCTGGGAGAGATGTACAGTTGATCCGTCAGCCAGGGAGATGAGGCTATGAGAATGGTACTAGCAAGGGAATCGAAGCTTCACGTAGATCCAGATGATTGCAGGACAATGTTGAGATATACGATTCAAACTAGAATGATACCCCAGCTAGAAGTGATTGGTGAAGAACAGTCTGACAAGTCCTGAGTAGTAGATCGAAGAATCCTGGATGGTGAGAACTGAAGAAACTGGCTAAATGCAGTATGTAGTTGCAGGGTCCGAGAAGCCTTAGAGTGGAAATCAGGGTAGTGAAGGTCTTCGGGAGAAGATCTACTAAGTGTCCTGAGAAGAGAGTGGCAGTAGCAATTCCATATGGCTAAAGCGGCAGGGCAAACGCATCCAAAGAATAGATGATGGATGTCGAAGCATTCAGATGTGAGTCCATAGTAAAGTAGCTCCTGGCTGGCTGAAACGGCAGCGAATAGTGGTATATGTGAATCTCCAGGCACCGAGCTGAGCGAGGCAGGTATGGAGTAGAAGTAGGCAAACCCCCAAGTGAGGAACAAATGTGTTAAGTGGTATCATAACGGTGTCATATCCTGAGTCAGTTTAGAGCAGAGCAGTACTGTAGTTTCAAGGCAGACTTAGAAGAGTGGAACGGTGCTGTGGGCTGACAGATCCTGTAGATCAAGGATGGTAGGGATTCGCAGTGAAAAGACCATGGCAGAAGAGTTGGCGGCTTAATGAGAGGCAATAAGCATTCGGAAACTGTAGCAAGACAATGTTCAAGGCATTTGTGCAACCAAGGAAGACAATACGGAATAAGTCAGCAGGGAGTCCTGATGGAGACAAAAGTAGCAACTCCGGGAAAGTTGAAGTAGCATGGCGAGGAGCATCCAAGAGAATTGAAGCAAATATCTTGATGTACCCCAGAATAATCTGAAGGAAGGCGGAATCTGTAGTGAGCATACTTGGAAAGGTAATTCCGAAAGCTCTGAAGGAAGCATCCATGCAGGTTAGCCAATGATGTACATGGTATGATTGAATGAGTATGTCAGCTGGTGAGTAAATAGAAGTAGTAGCTAAACCCAAGAAGGCCAGCATGCACTGGCAATGTTCTTCCAAGGAAACAGAAGGCGGTGGTTAGCTACAAAGGCTAGGCAGGACCACAACCTGTGGAGGCGGTAAAGTGGAAGGACAGGCCAAGCCACGTGTGACAGGCAGAAATGACTGAACCCCACGTAGGTCAGTCGGTAGGAGTGTAAGGAGTCGAGCTAGACCCCACGTAGGCTAGCAAGACAAATGTAGGCCAAGAAGGGCTACCGGAGTGCAGTAAGCTCTTGGGCAAGTGTGCATAGGAATTGGACCCGGATATACACAAAAGGACAATGTAGAGTAGACAAAGGTCCATTATGACCACAGATAACTCAGGGATGGGTGCAATAGAAATAACAGGAGCAGTTACGAAATGGAAAGGCATGAGGCAAATATATACAATCCGCCATAGTCAAGTTTGGAGAAGTACACATAAGGGAATGCAGGCCAGAAGCAGCTGATATTGTTAGGATTGCCAGAAATGAATGACTAGGAAGCAGCTGGATCTCCTCGAGGAGAAACTGAATTAAGTCCAGTATATAGTACTCAGTGTAATAGGAAATAGTTTCAAAGGCTTACAGAGACATCAGCCAAGGTTGCAGGCAAGAAATTGATTTACCCAGACAATTTGATTGGATTAAGCAGCTCGGAAAGAGGAGTTGCATGCATTCGTGTAGCGCAACCGTGCAAGTCAGGAGGTGTCAGGATTTCACATCGTCTCTACGAATGAAACTGGCAGCTACATCCTGAGGGAGCTGCAAGTGGTTCGAATGCTGCAAAAAAAAAAAGCTGACCGCTCACGCCAATGTGCTAAAGTAGGGCACCAAATAGGAAATCAGATTATGCAGCTCTGAAACATAATGCAGACGCAAGGTCTGAGTGATACAGTACATAACAAAGTGAACAGAAATGCTTCTCCAGCAGGTGGCGAGCAGACTACAAAGTTTACGACTGCAGTTCACTGACTCGCCACAGCCCTCCCCACAATGTCTACTGTTGCAACTGCCCCACATCTGCGAGTGATGGTATTGCTACTCAGCCCTGCAGGTTCGGGTGAAATAGCAGTTGAAAGCAAATATGTGGACGGCTGAAAGAAATGTGCCACACGTTTGACACACGCACGATCAGCCACAGGGTAGAGGTATTGATAGAATCAGGTAGGTTATTATGTTTACCCCATGCAGGTAGTTACTGATGTACTAAGAGAGCTCAGCTGCCCAATAAGTTGTAGCGGCAAGGAGAAACATGAGGCAGAGCAGCAAACACATGTAAGGTCCTCTGACGAAAAAGGCGAAGTCTGTGTAACATAGGCTCATAGATGAGTGAAGCGAGGGTTGCAGCATTGGACCAGTGCGGCAGCAAGTAGGTCAAAGGAGGCATTGAGAGTGAAGAGACTGTAAAGGAAGCGGAACGGGGTGAGATACAGGCCAGCTGAACGAACTGAGCGATGTCGCAGCATGGGCCGGAGAACTCCCCTCCCATAAACAAAAGGAAAACGCACAAGAAAGGGAAGGGGCAACAAATGAGGTAGGCAGAAATGAGGATGCAGGGGGGGTGGGAGGATGGGAGAGGCGGCAGACCAACTGGGAGGAACGGGAAAAACAGAAGGGAGAGAAAAGGAACCCAGTCCCAGTATGCAACGGAGTGAGTGCGACTCGCTATAAGCACAGCGGAAGTCTGCTGTTTAGTTTATGTAGGATGTGGGGGGGGGGGGCTCTTCCCCCACATAACCACGGGCTTGCGCCCTTCAAATAAATTCCACAGTCATGACATTTTCATCTGGTTTTTTTTGTGTCCCATGAATATAGCAAGTGAATTTCCACGACTCAATTCAGACAAGATAAAAATAACAAATACAAAGTCGGCTATGTGGTCTTTGTAGCACATTGCAAGTACAGCAATTCCACTTTATAGGGAGTTCTTATTTGGCAGACTATGAAAGGATTTGCTGGGCAGTTGGGTTCCCAGCGGGCTGCTGGCATAATGGGTACAGTAACTGCCCCTGTGTGTAGTGGACCTGGGTTGGGACTGGTTGGGAATGGTTCTTTTTGTGTGTGTTTTTTTTTTTTGGGTGGGGTTATTTAAGTTTTGTTTGGGACTGCCTGGGGTGTGTGTTTTTTGTGTGTTTGTTTCTGGTGGGGTTAACCTTCATTCCTGTTCCCCACCCTCCCGACTTTGTTCCCCACGCCTGCTGGTTCCCCCTCCCGAGTTTTCCCCAGCCCCCTTATCATCACCCCCAAGTGATGATTATGTTTTAATGGGAGGTGTGGGTTGAATGCTTTGGGTTTCGCAATGTTCACTTGCTGATACTGTTTTTATGGTTTTTGATTCGCTTATACTACATAGAACCATTTTTTTCCCTGAAATCTGAAAGAGCTGTGTCCAATGTTAGAGTCCCACCAGAGAAAGCTCTATGAAAACAAAAACTTCCTAATCAAACTTGATAAAATTTTTGTTTCACTCTGCAGCAAAAAGGAACAAAGAGATACATACACAGTCATTTTCGAAAGAGCTAACACATAGTTAACATCATATTGTAGTGACTGAACAGACTTTGGGTCCATTATGTCTGCCATTCCTGGCACAAGAAAGTGCCTGTACCCCATTTCAGTCTGGAAACACATCCAAGCTGAACAGCCGGAATGTAATACCCCTACTTATGTAGGTGTAACGGCCTTCTCCCTCAGGCATCTGTCTACTCAGTTTTGACAGACTGAACAGTGCTACTACCTTCCACAACTTCACTGGGTTCCACATGTTAACTGCCCCGTGTTTAAGTAAGCAACAACCCACAACACAGTATGGGGTTATAGGGATTTAATCAATGGCCCCGGTGCGTTGTGAGGCACGAGATCTCAGGCTGAGTGCCCTCACAGCACCCTGGGTGTTGGAAAATAAGCTTGGGTAGGGAGAGAGACAGTGAAACAGAGAGCGAGACAGTGGTGGCTGGAAAATAACTTTTTGCAAATGCATTTAGTTACAGCATCCTTGATATATCACTTGATGACAGGACACAGAAATTGCTGCCTGCAATGACCCTCAGTTGTCTCTGTCTCTCGCTGATCACTCGCCCCAACCAACCTTCTTAGACCTCTCTCTCTCCGCAGCTCCAGAGAACATGATGCATTCTCTCGCTCTCTCTCCCCCCTAACTGCCCCCCAAAAACCAGCCTCCTCAGACTGGTCTCTCCACAGCTCCAGAGCACAGATGCACCCTCTCTCCGCCAACCAGACCACCCTCCACAAACCAACCTCCTCGGACCTGTCTCTCCACAGCTCCAGAGAACACAATGCACTCTCTCTCGCTAACTGACCCCCCAAAAAAACAACATCCTCAGACCTGTCTCTCCACAGCTCCAGAGACCACTATGCTCTCTCTCACTAACTGCCTTCCCCCAAACCAACCTCGTCGGACCTGTCTCTCCGCAGCTCCAGGGCATATGATGCTCTCTCTCTCTCTCTTAACACTTTCAAACAGACAGTGGGTCAGAGCTGTCTCGCACATTTCATTCAGTACCCTCCATATCTCTGATGCACTGTCATGATGTTCTTACCTTGCTTCCCCACTAACGGAGCTCACCTGCAGCAAAACACGAACTTAACACACTGACAGTGGGTCGGAGCATTCTCCCAAATTTCATTAGTCAGCTCCATATCTCCAACCCGCTGTCACATGCCTGCTTTTCATTTTTGATTTTCTGGGTTGGCAACTACCTGACACTTGAGTCCCTATTATCCCAGATAACTGCGATACAACTGCCTCTCGCTTGAAGACTTGTACATGGCTACCGTTTTGTCTTTCCTTAGGACTGAACGAGTCCCGACAGCAGTTTCCCTAAGCTGCTCTGCCAAACTGTGCATTAAAAAGGGAATTTAATGCATGACCAAGCAGAGTGCCTCGACCAGTTGGGTTGCATGTTTTTTTGTAACCCATGTTACAAACTGTATTACTGCATGGTCATCTGATGGGTATGAGCCAATAACAGCTGTCTGTTTTATCTACCCACTTTATAAATCGCTGAGAACCTCAAAAATGAAAATAGAATGTCTTGATAGAAAGACTTCAAATTAACCAGAAGGAAAACAATAAAACATAAGAACCAACCTCACTGTGACCCCACCCCCCAGTGACAGCTCAAGAACAGGGCCGGCAGAATGTGTGATACCCTTGTAATAAACTCCTGTGCCCAAGCAGTGCCTCCAGTAGTGACACATAACAGATGTACCATGGGCACATAAAATACTACATTTTCATTGGTTGAGACGCATGTCTGGCCATGGGTAAATCTACCCACAACCCACGCATCTGGTGCTAGCCGACCAAAGCACAGAACAGGCAATCACTATGCAATAAAAGTAGGTGAAGGATTTGCAAGAGAACAAGCACTCTTCTCCCGCACATCACACACCTAGAGCCCAAACTGCCAAATGGTACTGTATGGGAAATAAAAGACGGCTGACACAAACACCTCCTCCTAGATCTAAATATTATGCAATAAGTCCTATCTCCCGCTTGCAATATCTCTCGTGTTTATCAGTTTGCACCATGCACAGCCTCGCTCAGCTGCTTACACTTGCCGTTCTCTCCCTTGGCTGCCTGGCTATACAGAGTACAGTAAAATCTGGAAAACCAGGGGAAACATGAGCCTCTGGCCAGGGTAACAAACACAGACAGAGCCTGATGTATCTGAAGAACTGTTTTTTTCCCTCCTTGGATGTTTTAGTGTGAGTTTTCGAATGGTCTTTGGAAGACTGTAGGTGCTAAACTTAGAGGCCATGATTGTATGAGTGACCCAATTGAGTATGTATGCATGAGTACTGCCTTGAATGGACTTCTGTAAAGCAGGCCACCTTGATGTGTGGTACAGAGGCTTATCACAATGTATCCTAAACACTGTAACTAAAGCCAGCTAACTTCCGTCTGGTAATGTGCGTATTTAATAAAATAAAATGTGTTTATATTAGGCTCATTGGCTTACTACATATTGTTGACTGAAATGGGGGTGGGGCAATTTCTGTGTGGTGGTGCAGCACATCTTTTGGTTTGTGTTGAGGGGGGAAGGGGTAACAGTTCCGTAAACTCTGGAGTACAAGTTTAAAAATTTCTGGCTACACCTCTGCTTGGCTGTAGATCCCAACACCACATTCACCTTACTAAAAGAAAAGAAAACACCACCCTTATCTACACTAGACTGTTATGGGTTGGGGGGAGTAGCAAAATGCATGCTGAGCTGTCCTGTCCACAACATTGTGCTCTTCAATTCAAAAGCACACGAAGGCTGCAACTATACTTCCTCATAGGGTGCAGGCTCCCACTCACAGCGCAGTGTGAACAGCAGCAGAAACAGGCTAATCTCTCACTCTCTACATTCCTTACAATCACAATCTTTAAATAGAAAAAAACACTCTAACTGCCAAATGGGGGAAGGCAGAAAGTTCTTAGAACAAAACAAAAAACTCTTATCCTTCTTGAACTAGCTACTGCAGGGGACAGGGGGCTATTTTCCCAACACAGGAATGCTATTTCCATAAAACCATTAGAAAAGACTTACAAAAAAATTTCACATTTACCATTTTTAATAACTTTGTAAAAATTATTTTCTGCGATATCATTGTATAATCGCAATAATGCACTCCAGGGTGTGGGTTGTTGTGGGATTTACCCACTTTTGATGTGGTGTGTGGCCTCATGACACACCACACCAGACGCAGGCAAATCCCACAATCACACACACCCGGTTGTGCATTATTGCTTAAACGTTGTCCATACCAGGGCTCCAGGCACGGTAGCAACATTTTGGAAGCATCTGACACACAAAAATAAGGTAAAAAGTTCTAAACTCATGGGGGAGGATACACTTGACTCCCAAATGGGAAACAAAATTATAGAAAATTACAGCAGGTGGCATACAATTTGGCAAGCAAGAAACTGAAACGGTTTGATTTTTCTGGAAAAAAGGGGTATTTTACCAGATGTGTTACTACAATAGGGTTCTCTTGGAGTATCAACTTCCAAAATTTGGAACCTGTGAAGAATTTCGTCACCAACTTGATTTTTTGTTATTAAAACTATTTATTCCTTTACCTAGTTTTGTGATGACCTACTGTATTTTTTTCTCTGTTGTACTGCATGCAATTGTTAGTAAGACTTCTGCTCAACATGTTCTCCAATAAATGTATTAAGGTTTGACTTCCAGTAAACAAAATGACTTCCAGATCTGGACCCTATACCCACCACCTCAATTAACTGCCCCCCCCAACCCAGGCTGATAATTCTGCCTATGTATCTGGCTGCAGGGTAGCCGTGCTCCCACTTATGCCCCATCATTTATACTTCCATTAGTCACCACTGCTCCCAGCCCCTCCACCTCTCTTCATTTCTGCCTTGAGAAAAGGAAACATTTCTGGAAGGGGGTAGGAGGCAGGGTCATCACCAGCAGAAAAGGGAGGTCATAATTCCACTACACAAGACACCAGTGAGGCCCCACCTGGAGTACACTGTACAGTTCTGGAGACCTTACCTACGTAAAGACACAGACAGGCTAGAGAAGGTTCAGAGGAGGGCAACAAAGATGGTACAGGGACTGCCATCAGAAGTTCTATGAGGACAGGTTGAAGGACTTGACTATGTACTATGAGGAGGGATAGAGGGGATATGATAGAGACATACAAGTTTCTTACAGGGAGGAACAGGGTGCAGGAATACATTATTTGCCAGCGAAAAACATGTTCCAGGACTAGAGGGCATGGAATGAAGTTGGAGGGAGGGTGATTCAGAGGAAAGTGAGAAAGAATTTCTTCACAGAACGGGTGGTGGACAAGTGGAATACACTCCCAGAGGAAGTAGTGGGGGCTGAAACAACCACAGGATTTAAGAATGCATGGGGTAGACATAAAGGAATTCTGGAGGTCAGGGTTAAGGAGCAACAGACTTCTAGGAAAACATAAAGTGAACTTACAAGCTCAAATGGGCAGACTGGTTGGGCCATAGGCTCTTATCTGCCAACAGTGTCTATGTATCTATGTATTTCTCCCCACCTCCCCAGAGCTAGAGCATCTGCATACCACCTGCAGCACCTAGGTCAGGGACTACACAGGTACATTCTGATTACTCATCCAGCACATAATAATAACAAAAACATTTTAATCACACTAAAAAGGGAAAAGAATCAGCACATCAGGTATGGTGCTACCTGCTTTCTTGTATCTAAATTTTCTTTCCCTCCTCTACCAAGAGCAAGTGATGTTTCACAGCGTGAGAGCTATTATTACCACGGGCCATTGAAAAACTGAGGAAAACACTGACATAAAAACTTTGCAGAACCAGCAGCATCCCCTGGCACTAAGCAACATATGTTGCTCACCGCACTTGGTGATCCCTTTCTCCTTGTTTCAGCTGGAATGTGTCACACATTTTAACCATTTGTTCCACATGCCCTAAGTGCTACACCAGATTAGACTGTTGGCAGCTGCCAGCTAAAGCTGAGTGAGGAAGAGAAGGATCCCCGCAGCTTCGGGAGGACAAAGAATACATAAAAAAACACTGCCGAGAGAAAGAACATGAAAAAAAACTACAGTACCTTTCCAGCAGGGCGCAGGGTTGCAGCTCCGTCGAGGTGCCTTGTCTGTTAAGGAAAGGTATCCAAAGTATGAACAGCTGGATAACGGGTGTATTTGAGTTGCAGTCCTCCTCTCCGCGAAGCAAATCAAATCAGTGGGTTGAGCAGTCTAAGTAGTAGGAGAGAGCAGTGTGACAGTGAAAGGGGCAATAGAGTTCAGAGTTGGGGGCAGAAAAGTGTTCAAGAGAAGCTAGAGCTGGTGTTGCAGCAGCACACTCCGCACTGGGTAACAGAATCCCGCCTGCCTTCAACTGCGTGGCGGTACCCCCGGACAGCGGAGCATTGCTTTCTTAGCCAGGGGCAGAGGGGCACGGCTCGGTGCTGCACGGCACGGCTTCAGGATGAACTCTCGCCTGACTCACTTGGGTCCCGTTGCCTGGCACCAACTCGTAATTTTCTAGCGGACACTTTCGGCGAAAGAGATAAGAGTTGTAAGTTAGCTGGGAACCAGTGAGACTGCTCCTCCACAAAGGTGGGTTCGCGGTTCCCCGTAAGGCGGCGGTGATGCGGGCTGAGCTCCGGTTTCCCTTTCTGGCTGCAGCGGCGCAGACAGCACGAACAGCAAGCTGTAGAGACAGTGTTGGGAACCGAGATTGTAGCTGCTGTAGCTCGGAATCTGGCCCCTCCTACCCCAACCCCCAACTTTCTCTCCCTCACAGGCTTCTCTGTCTCTCCCAGGGCTAGCTGCAGCCCGAGTACTTCAGTGTCATGCCCTTTTGATCATGATAGGGATTATAGGGGGGCAGCCTACGGACAGAAAACTCCCCAAGTCCTAACCCAAACCTTGGGTGGTGGGGGAAGTGGGTGAACCTGGTTAGGATAGTTCATTTCACCGACGCTCTTCTTTGACTCTCACTCTCTCTTTCTGTAGTAGTCTAGTAGAGGTCCCCATCCCATCCCTCAGTTAAAATGTGGGGGCTGTGTACCAGGTTAGGGGTTATCTCTTTGACACCTTTTCTTGACTCTCTGAAGTAAGGTTCCCAAACCAGCCCTCACTTAGAAGGTGCTGTGTGTGCCAGGTTAGGGTTTATTTCTCTGATTCCCCTTTTCCTGTCTTTCTCTCTAAGCTGGGATCCCGAGCTCACTCCTGACATTTGCAAATGGGTGGTGGCTGTGTATAGGTTAGGGTTCATGTTTGTGATTCACCGTTTCTTGACTGTCTGTAGCAGGGGTCCCCAGACATATGAACATATGAAGAAGACAGCAGAAGAACACCATTTGGTCTATCTAGTCTGCTCATATTGCTGGGTCCAGAGCTTGAGCTACTAACCTTGCCCTCTCCCCACTCCTCCCATCCTTTCCATCCTCCCTACCCATGATCCTTACCTTCCCCCTACGCCTATCCAAGCCTCTCTTGAAGATGCCGTCTTCAACAAGACCACTTCTTCCGGCAGTGGATTCCAAGTGTTTGCCACCCTCTCTGTGAAGAAGTGCTTCCTGACCTCCCTCCTAAACCTCCCCCTCCCCCATAGCTTAAGACTGTGCCCCAGCATGTTATGGTAGTCACTTAGCTTAAAGAGACTCACCTTATCCCCTTATTTATCCCTTTCAAGTACTTGAAGGTCTCAATCATGTACCACCTCTCTCTCTCTCTCCTGTCCTCCAGGGAGTACATGTTCAGTGCCCTCAACTTCTCCTTTTATGTCTTATCCTGCTGACCCACTATCATCTTTGTAGCCCATCTCCTGGACGTTCTCCAGCAGGTTCATGTCCGTTTTGAGGCGTGAGCACCAGTACTGAACTCCATATTCTAGATGTGGCCTCACCAGTGACCCGTAAAAGGGCAGTATAACCTCCTCTTTTCTACTACTGATCCCCCTAGTTATGCATCCCAGCATCTTGTTTGCCTTTGCTGCTGCTTTCTTGAGCTGTATGGAGTGCTTCAGGTCATTAGTGATCATCACTCCCAGGTCCTTCTCCTCCTGTGATGCAGACAAGCTCTCTCTTTGGGGGGGGGCAAGTTTAGGGTTTATTGTCTTCTGAAATTGTCGCAGGTAAAGCATGGAAAATATGGGATAACGGAACATTAAATGAAGCATTTTTATTTATTTTATTTATTGAAATGTTTCATCAGGAAGGCACACTGAACAACAAGTTGCTTGTCCCCCGGTGCGACTTGGGGGGGGGGGTTGCAATTGGATGAAGAATTAAACATACAGTTTAACATTTTAAATATACAAGAAATTAAACATTCAACTACATTTGTGACAAGACATACAGTTAAAAAATGTCAATAATCGTACAGTCGCATTTGTAACATAACATACAATTAAATATATCTTGCCTGTGAAATATGCATTTAATTACAAGTGGCATTTCTGAGGAACATAGTACATAGCGGTGAAGGGAGAGTAGAGCGTGCTGAATCGCAGGCCAGGGGGTGGAAGGTTCAATAGGTGATGTGAGTCATGGAGAGGAGCAGAGGCATAGGAGGACAGTTAGGGAAGGTTAAAGCAGGAGCAATTAGATGGGAGAAAGTTATGTAAGGCAGAGGCAAGGGAAGGGAGTGGGAGGAGGAGGAGTGCCGTATTTGGGTGGGAAGGAGTTCCAGATTTGCAGGAAATGATGGGTAAAGCCTGACTGACCGATTAGAGTGGTATGACGGGGGGACCAACAAAGTGTGAGTGTCGGAGGATCTGAGTGCGAGTGGGAGGGAGGTGGGGAAGACAGCAAGCATGAGAGGTAGGAGGGAAGTTCTCATAACCAAAATTTAGACGTGAGTTTGGCACAATGAGTGAGGTGCCTGTTGGCAAGCGGGGGAAGGGAAATGGTGTGGTAGAGGTCACAGTAATGAGTGCGTGATCGAGCAACAAGGGCAAATCGACAGAAGGAGTTAAATAGAATGTCCAATCTGGTTAGGGAGGATTTGGGAGCGGCACCATAGATTACATCACAGTAGTCGAAAATGGGGAGTTTTTCTGTTGCGCTTGTATTTTTACATTTTGATTTATATTTCACAGGATAGGGACTGAAGGGGTTAGGGCCCTAAACATTGTTTGCAAGTTGTTTTTGGGGACTGAATTTTAACTAAAATAACATAAAAAGTTGGAAAAGTAAAAAAAAAAAATGTAAAAGACATCAGTCAAAATACATATAATTTACTTTAATGTTGATATGCTTTTAAACTATCGATACACTTCTGAACAATCAATTTAAAACTGTAGCCCAATTATTTTAATATTATAGTGATACAGTACAACCACTGCTTTATTATTACACTTGAGTTGGTACTTCTGCTTGTTAAGTATGCAGTAACACATGATGGGGTGTGGGTTATGCACTGATAAATGCATGCCTAGGGCAGGGGGCACAGTGAGGCTGAAGGCCACCGGCTGAGTGCCTTACTGCCACTAGAAGTGTGTCCATCAGAAAATAACGCATACTCTGGAGTGTGTTATTGCACTTATAAAATGGGTATGTGTTGAGCCATAATGTAGCTTTAACAAAAATGAAGAAATACTAAATTGTTTGCTGTTTTTAGGTAAAATAGTCCCTCCACTGCATTGGTAGGAACTTTTGAAAACCACATGCAGGGTACAGAACATCAAATGGGACTGCCAAAAATAATTTTTCTTCTGAGATTTATGTTTTCCATTGATGAAAAACAATGTAGTTTTGATGGGGAGCAAGAAGCCTCTGCGGGCATTCAACATTCATTTTATAACCATTTCAGAAACGTGCTGGAGAAGGTCCAGAAGAGGGCTACAAAGATGACAGTGTGTCAGCAGGGTAAGGTATATACGGAGAGGTTGAGGGCACTGAACATGTACTCCCTGGAGGACAGGAGAGAGAGGGGGGACATGATTGAGACCTTCAAGTACTTGAAAGGGATAAGTAAGGTCTCTTTAAGTTAAGTGACAACTATAACACGAGGGGGCACAGTCTTAAGCTGGAGGTGGGAGGTTTAGGAGGGAGGTCAGGAAGCACTTCTTCACAGAGAGGATGATGTACAATTGGAATGCGCTGCTGGAAGAAGTGGTCTTGTTGAAGATGGTAGGCAGCTTCAAGAGAGGCTGGTATAGGCATGGGGGAGGTAAGGATCATGGGTAGGGAGGATGGAAAGGATGGGAGGAGTGGGGAGGAGGGACAAGGTCAGTAGCTCAAGCTCTGGACCCTGCCATATGAGCTAACTAGAGAGACCAAATGGCCTTCTGCTGTCTTCTTTGTATGTTTGTATTTCTCCAGCTTGGCTCTGGGTGCAGTATAATGGACAAACTTTTGTGTACTCAGAGCTGAAAGTTTTTTAAAAAACTTGGTCAAGGCGGGAAAAAAAAAAAGGATCGTATGTGGTGAAGGGCAAACTGGAATCGGGTCTGTACAGACCACCAGCAAGACCAAGATTTTCATGTGGGCTTGCCGGCAGCATGCTTGCCTCTGCATCTGGATCTCTCCTCAAAGTACCAAGGGTCTCACTCTCTGCCAGTCAGAAGCGAGAGACCGCCCGTGAGTCAGGGGAGGACCAAATATCCAGAACACAGATAATACATTGGCTTCGCTGAGGTAAGCTATCCTTATTTTTTTTTTCTTTCAGTACGGTTGTTTTTGTTGTTTCACTGAGGAGAGAGCAGGGCAGTGCTCGCTACAAAACAAAGGCAGCTCCATTAGTGCATCACATCTCTCATTACCGAGAAAACAAGATGGCGGTTTTCGGTCCTGTGAGCAGAGGGTGGCACAAGGATATGTTTTTGGGGAGTGCTTGCCATTGTGGGGGGATTTGTTTTTTTGTGTGTTTATACTAGGAAAAAAAGTATGGCTGGGAAGGGCTGTCAGCCAATCAGATTCCTTGATTGTCCATACCCATTTTTTAAGTAAGCAATACAGCATGAGGGGGTGTGGGTTCATGTGGATAAAAGCACACCTACGGGCATACTTACTGCCCCAGATAGGCTTTTATCCACAGTAACCCACACCCCGAGTATGTTATTATGCTTATAAAATGGGTACATGTTGAGAAACTGTAAAATTCTTCAAAATTAATAAAATTAAAAAAAGTGTAATTTAATGTTATCTAGTCCCTCTGCTTTCAGTTTCTTACTCTGGGAGCTGTTGCATTATCTGGTGTCACTAGGTGCACTGTGCAGTGCTGCGGTGCTGTTTTAGAGTGTTGGGTCACTATCTTAGGCCACTAGCAAGATCCTGATTTCCTAAAGACCTTGTTGGCAGCATGTTATCATCTGGGGTAGCAAGCTCCATGAATGTCCCAGTGGTCTTTGTCAAGCCGCTGGTTGGGAGGGAGTTCCATGAATTCATCATGTGTGCAGCTCTGGAGGGGGTGCAAGCAGCTGTGGGGGGATGGGGGGACAACAAGATGGATTTGATAAAAGAAAAAAACTTTTAAAGTTCCCTGGGTTCTCAATCTGGATGTGATAAAAGAAACAGTTCCACTGGATCGTGGCTGAACTACTGGTCTGCCTAAAGGCGCAAGACCTTGGCTGCAAAACTCACAAGTCCTGTGGCCCCCTGCTGACTTAACCAGGTACTGAGCCCTCCATAATGCCTGCACCAGAGCCACTAGGCTTGTTAAGGCTGACTAATTTATTTATTTATTTAGTTAAACATCAGTTTAGAAACCTTTGAGCCAGAGGCTCATTTACAAAGGTACCTCGTCACAAAGAGGACATCAGAACAGTAGTACAAGGGACACAGTACTTACAAACAAAAAAGTTACAGTTCAAATTTGCCTCCACCTTCCAGAATAACTTTAACCACCCTCCATGTTCTGGAGATCATCCCTTTCTCTTCACCCCCCATGATCCTCCACCACAGTCCTCAAGGTGGGCAACATCCCCATTTCTGTCCCCCTCTGTGTTGCTTCTTGAGTTCAGCTCATTCTTTACTTGCTGTGTCTCCTCCTTTCTAGCCTCCCTCTCCCTACCCCTTCCTCTATCGCCTCTCACTACCCTACCATCCTTACCCTCCCCTTCTTCTCCTCTTCTATCACTCCTGCTGCTTCACTCAAGGCTCTCTTGGCCCTTAACCCCCTTATGGGCAGGAACCCTGATGAGCTTGACCCCAAACTCCTCCATCTCCATTCCTGCCATTGCTCTAACTCTTACCACCCTTCTCAACCTCTCTTTCTTCCTTGCCTCTGTTCCTGACTCCGGGAAACATGCTACTGTCATACCCCTTCCTAAAGGTGGTGACTCCTCCTCACCTGGCAACTACCACCCTATCTCCCTGCTCCCCACTGTAGTTAAAACGCAATAGCACCTTGTACTGTCCTAGCTTTCCTCCTTTCTTGACTATTCCTCTTTCTTCACCCCATTCCAGTCTGGCTTCCATAAATTCCACTCCACCCCTTCCGGCTTGCTGACTGCATACTCTCAGGCATGGATCAGGGCCAAATCACCTCCGCTTTCTTTGTCGACTTGGCCAAAGGCTTCAACACTGGATCTCACCCCCCCCCCCACATCTTGCCAAGCTCAAGGCAGCAGGCCTCTCCAAATTCTCTACCAATTGGTTCCACTCCTATGTCATGGATAGGTCTCAATCTGTGCAAATTACGATTCCATATCCCCCACTTCCTATCAACACTGGTGTCCCACAGAGCTCCATCCTTGGCCCTATACTCTTTTCAGTCTTCCTGAATGACCTCCCTGCTGCCTGCTCCTCTGTGTCCATCTACATGTATGCGGATGACACTATTCTGTTTAACTGTGGGTCCTCCCCATCTGAACTCATGGCCAGGCTTCAGCTGGACTTTAACAACATTCAGGACTGGTTCTGTTCAAATCAGCTATCCCTCAATGCCCAGAAAAACAGTTTCAATGACCTTTGGCGCTAGGCAGAAGCTCACTAGGACTACTGTCCTCCCCTCCTTCCACGGCACGGGGTCATAATGTCGCAAGACATTATGCTGCATGCATAAAGCATGCTGCCAGTAAAGTGTGATTTCTTGCATGCGGCACAAGTCTTTTTGTGAGTTTCAGCACTTCAATTAAGAATACTAAACTGGGTTACAGTAAATATCACCCAAAGTGTGAAAAAATAAATTAACATGCGACTGGGACTGGGAATTGAAAATGGTCCCAAACGCTCTACTTTCGTCCCTTGTTGCCAGTGGCTCATCTCATCGAGCCATGGCAGCTGCTCAGCAGAAGCCCATCCCAACAGAGATCTTATCCTCCACCTGGGCCAGTGAGAGGGTGCAGTACCGGGTACAGAGCCATTTGTGGTATTGCACATTCTTGCTGTCCTGTAACACACTGTTTCTGTTTAGAGCTTGTGTCGTACGCTATTAAGCGTATGACATATTGACCCAGTACCTCCTTCCACACCTAAGGTGGGGCCACCATCGATGATGTTACTTTATGTAAGTACCTCAGGATCTGGCTTGACTGGCACCTTGACTTTTCTGATCATGTGGATGTTAAACACAACAAACCTCACCTCAAACTATGGCATTATACAGGAATAGAGGTTGCATTCCTCCTCCTACTTGCCATGCAATTGTCCAGAAGATGACCCTTCCTGTCTTTGACTTTGACAACATTGTCTGCAGTGCTGCCCCTAAGACCACCCTAGCCAGACTTGATTCCCTCTTTCACTCTTTCTGTTGCTTTGCCCTGGACTGTCCGCCCTGAACACACAGCTGCTTCCTCTATTCTTCCCTCTCCCTCCACTCACTTGAAGCCAGGTGCCTCACTCGTTGTGCCTTCTTCATCTCTAAACACTAGTGTGGCTCACTCCCCTCATAGCATATCTTTCTCCTGTCCTCCCTCCACCCCCACTTCCACTTACCTCCTTCATAATTCTGGCAATCACTTCCTCGCTCTCCCTTCCAGGAAATCTTCAGCTGGTCAGGCTGCTTTCTCCTACTGTTTCCTCAAACTATGGAATTCTCTCCCACTTTCTATCCATTTTGCCACCTCTCAACATCTTCTATCCTCTCTTCTCCACAACTTCACCCTACACTCCTGCAATGGCACATGATACCATACCTTACTTTGCTCCTCTACCCCTACTTTCTACCACCCACTACTCTCCCTCTCCTTCAATTCCTGCTTCCGGACGTAGCTTGCACCTTCTCTCCCCCGCTATCTTGCCACTCTAATCTTTCATTTCATTTCATTTTTATTGGTTATACTGGAAAGGCATGTGAGCATTACTGCCCGTTTACACAAGTGTCCATTTACATACAACAATCATGAGATATGACATAGGCTAAAACATTTAACTAACAGCAAGGGTTAATAAAATGGCACCTAAAATTAAGATAATCTAGACTAAAGGGCAAACCATGAACTAGCCTTGGTGAATTAGCAAATACAAGATGACATTAAGCATTTAGTGAGGGTTTAACAATAATATAATGCAATAGTGGGAAACAAAAAAAATTAAGTGCAATCTAAAAACTAGCTTAGGTGGATTAACAATACTACAAGTGCTAGAAAAAGAGGGTAAATGCCTGAGGTTGATAACCAGAGAGTGAGGGGAAAAGCGTGCAGAAGGGGAGCCAGATTAGATTAGATTAGAATCTATACTCCCTTGACTCTCAATAATTAACTCTCCCTTCCTTTCTTCCTGTATTATAGCACTTTGCATCACAAACAGTGCTTCTTGTTATCCAATGGAGTACATTCTTTGGTCTTATGTTGTATAAATTATTATTTCTGTTTTTTTGTTTGATGCTTGTGTATGTTACCTGTTTTAATGTGTAATTGTTGCCTTGTATCCTCTCATTGCCCTCCTTTACCTCCTCCCCCAGGACGCATCTGGAAACGAGCTGTTGTCAGCTCAGTGAGTCTTTCCTAGTGAAACTTTTGAAATAAATAAATGTTTCTATGGCTTTCCATTTTATAGCAAATAGCTCGCTAAGAGAAAAAACATGGCAGCCAAGTGAGATTTCTCAAACTCGATCTGTGCGCAAGGATATCAGAGTGCAGTTAGGAGTATAGGCACCAGACCTGTTTTTTTACATGTGGTTTAATGCATTTAAAAGACTGATAGAATCCTGTCTTAGCCAATTAGATTCAGGACTGTCCCTACCCATTTTATAAACCCTTAAGACAGTAACCCATAGACAGAATAACCTAAAATCTGTCATGCACAAAGTTAGTGCTAGAATTGCTGGACCCTGTAAATTTAGTAATGGTCTGTTAAGCAGTTAAAAGGTTCTAGAAGGTTCAAATATATAAACATATTTTTTTTAAGACCTTTCTTTCTCACAGATAGCATAGTATGTCTACGAGTTGAAACATGAAACTTTCAAGTTCCCTTTTTGGCCCAAGGATGATCTTTTGTTAGGTGGCTTTACAAAAAAAATATTGTAGTGTTTAAATTACTAATAAACAAAATGCCAGTTTTGCACATACACAGTGAAAAAAATTGACAGCTTTTCATAACTGGATTTTTGAGAAACTTCCACACAGCCAGCCTGCGATGTAGAGAGCGGAGGCACCGTGGGCACCTTACTGCTAGCTATGCTGGCAATCCATTTCCAGAAACAAGCATGGGTTGTTGGGGGGGCGGCCGGTGTGGGATAGGATCGAGTACCCGAAGGGCTGCTCTCTTCTCCCAGGGAGGGTGGACTGCACTTTCCGCCAAATGATTGTCAACTGGTGGAGGCTGGTTAGCAGTGTGGGTCGAGGAGGGCAGAAGAAGGGAGTTGCTGTGGAACTCCGTAGCGTGTGCGTGCCTCCACATGCGCATGCTTACAAGCACGCCCCTGCTTGGGGAAAGTATGCAGAAATGGACTAAAATGGTGGCAGGACAGGCATGAATGAAGCCTGCTCACCGATCCTCATCAACCACACCACCGGATCCCTGGAGCCAAAGACTGGATTTGTGCTTTGGGGGCAGCCTCCCTCCTGACCTAGCTATGGGGGAAATCCGTGAGGCGCGTGAGGCCCGCAGGTGAGTTTCAGGGAGGTTCAAGAAGAAAAGGAGACCAGCACTGCAATCAAGTCCAAAGGGGTGCCGCAATGAAGGTTGCAAGCCTGTTCTGACTTCAGGTTAGAAAAGCAGTGGCACACCCAACAAATGAGGCAAATGGCAAAGGTTTATAAATAAAAAGAAATTCCATTTATTTCGCCAACAAAGTAGCCAAAAACTCTGCTGTCTACACCAGAAACCCCTGTGCTTCGACCATTGGGTCTTCCTAAGGGGGCAATTTCTGAAAATGAATGTTCTGCTTTAATAGCCCCCAACAAGATGATGTTATAGATTATGTGATCAATGTAATTACTTAATGCAAATAATTTTATACATAGACAGTGTCGGCAGATAAGGGCCTATGGCCCACCCAGTCTGTCCATTTGAGCTTGTAAGTTCAGTTTGTTTTCCTAGAAGTCTGTTGCCCCTTACCCTTGACCTCCAGAATTCCTTTATGTCTATCCCATGCATTCTTAAATCCCGTGATTGTTTCAGCCTCCACCACTTCCTCTGGCAGGTGTTCCACTTGTCCACCACCCGTTCTGTGAAGAAATTCTTTCTCATGTTTCCTCTGAATCGTCCTCCTCCAACTTCATCCCATGCCCTCTAGTCCTGGAACATCTTTTCGCTTAAAATAGTGTTTTCCTGCACCCTGTTCCTCCCTGTAAGATACTTGTATGTCTCTATCATATCCCTCTCTCCTCCTCTCCTCCAGGGAGTACATGTTCAGTTCCTTCAACCTGTCTTCATTGGACTTGTGATGCAATCCATGCACCATCTTTGTTGCCCTCCTCTGAACCTTCTCTACCCTGTCTATGTCCTACGTAGGTATGGTCTCCAGAACTATACACTGTACTCCAGGTGTGGCCTCACTAGTGTCTTGTATAGGGAATTATGACCTCCCTTTTCCTGCTGGTGATGCCCTGCCTATACATCCCAGCATCCTATTTGCTTACCTGCTGCCTTGTCACACTGTTTCCCTACCTTGAGGTCATCAGAGATGATAACCCCAAGATCCCTTTCCTGCTTGGTGCATGCTATATCCTCACCCCCAAATGATATATTGTGCCAGGGTTTTTGTGCCCCATATGCATTATCTTGCACTTCTTTGCATTGAATTTCAACTGCCAAACCCTTGACCATTCTTCAAGTTTCTGCAGGTCGCTTCTCATTCTGTCTACACCCTCTGGTGTGTCTACTCTGTTACAGAGCTTTGTGTCATCAGCGAACAGTGAAATTCTGCCTTCTAGGTCCTGCGCCATGTCACTGATGAAGATGTTGAATAGGACCGGTCCCAGCACTGACCCCTGTGGTACACCACTGATCACTCTTCCCTCTGTGGAGTGACAGCCATTTACCACCACCCTCTGTGTCCTGCCACCCAGCCAGTTACCTACCCACCACACTACTGTCCTGCCCACACCCATATTCCCCAGTTTGTGTAATAGTCTTCTATGTGGCACAGTGTCAAAGGCCTTGCTGCAGTCCAGATAGGCCATGACCACTGCCCTCCCCTGATCCACCTCCCTAGTCACCCAGTCAAAAAATTCAACGAGGTTGGTCTGACATGACCTCCCCCTGGTGAAACCATGCTGCCTTGGGTCCTGTAGTCCATTGACAACCAGATGTTCCACCAAATCTCTCCTTCAGTAGTGCTTCCATGATCTTCCCCTCCGAGTGAGGCTGACTGGTCTGTAGTTCCGTGCTTCCTCTTTGTTCCCACTTTTGTATAAGGGGACTACATCTGCTGTCCTCCAGTCTTTGGGTACCTCCCCTGTTTCCAGTGATCGGCTAAACAGGATAGCCAGAGGTTCAGCCACAACCTCTCTTAGTTCTTTAAGGACCCTGGGGTGCACCCCATCTGGCCCCATTGCTTTATCAACTCTTATTACTTCCAGTTCCTTCAGGACCCTTTCTCGTGTAAAGGTACTTGTGTCCATTTCTGCACCATTCTCACCCCTTGTACTCCCTTCAGACCCATTACCCTCCTCTTCCTCAGTAAAGACTGAGCAGAAATACCTGTTCAATATGTCAGCTTTACTGTTGTCATCCTCCACGCGCCCCCATCCTCCCCTTCAGTCTCACTATCCTCCCTTTGTCTTTCTTTTCTTATGTACCTGTAAAAGGTTTTGTCCCTCTACCCACTGATTTTGCAATGTGCTCTTCTGTCTGAGCTTTGGCTTCCCTTACTGACCTCCCTGCCTCCCTTTGCTTCTCCTGGTACTTCTCCCTATCCCTTCTGCCTGTGTCTTTTGTATTGCCTGAATGCAATCTTTTTGGCTTTCACTTTCTTTGCTACCTCTTTGGAAAACCATAATGGTCTCCTCTTCCTTTTCCTCTTGCTAACCTGCTTAATGCATAACTCTGTTGGTCTTGTAATCCCCATTTTAAATACTGCCCACTGTTCCTCAACCCCTGATTCCTGTCCCATTCCCTTAATGCCTCTTTCAAGTATCTCCCATTTTCCCAAAGTCTGCGCCCTAAAATCCAGGATCGTGTTTTTGTGGTTTGGTTCTGCTCTTTCTGTGATTTCAAACCACAATGACTGGTGGTCACTGTTTCCCAAGTGCTCCCCACTGTTACCCCATCACACTGTCCCTGTTTGTGAGCACAAGGTTCAGTATTGCCTTCCGCCGAGTTGGTTCCATGACCAGTTGCTTGAGGAAGGCACCCTGAAGGGAGTCCAGGATAAATCTGCTCCTAGTTGATGCTGCTGCTGCTGGGATGCTCCAGTCCACGTCTGGAATATTGAAGTCTCCAACCAGTACAACCTCACCCTTGTCTGCCATCCTTTGGATGGCTAGCATCAGCTCCCTATCTGTTTCTTCCTCCTGGGCTGGTGGTCTATAGACCACACCTGTGCGGATGGCTGTCCCCATTTTCCTTTCCAGCTTAACCCACAGTATCTCTCCCCAATTTTGTTCCTCCTGGATCTCTGTGGCCCTTATGTCATTCTTCATACAGTGCCACTCCTCCTCCCTTCCTGCCTGCTCTGTCTCTTCTGAATATGTTGTAGCCAGGTATGGCCATCTCCCAGTCGTGTTATCATTACACCAGGTTTCAGTGATGGCCACAATGTCCAGGTCTGACTGCACCATGACAGCCTTCAGATCTTCCATCTTGTTGCTAAGACTCCTGGCATTTGCACAATGGCTTTCCATGATTTGACCTCCTAGACTGTTTCACTGTTCTACTCCAGCCTTTCTTGGTTGTCATTTATCCCTGGTTCTCCTTGCTGTCTGCCCTTCTGCTGAATTTTGCCCCTTTTCTGCTTATCCACCTCTTGGGCACTAATCTCCATCTTTTGCACACTGCTTTGCAGAGATAGCCACTCCTCTGGTTCACTGGTTCCACTGCTAGCTGTGGGGGGTGAGCAAGTAGGTACCCTCCTTGCTGGCCTGACACTCCCCTTTGCTAGTTTAAATGCTTGTCAATGTAGCATTTAGACTTATCATTGAGTGCTTGGATTCCCCTCCAGGATGGATGCAGGCCGTCAGGCTTGAACAAACCTCCATCCCTCCAGGTGGGTCCCCAGTCACCAATGAATCCAAACCCTTCCTCACAGCACCAGTTCTTCATCCATGAGTTAAAGTTCCTGGTGCATGCACTCCTATGCTCTCCCTTGCCTCTCACAGGTAGTACTTCTGAGAAAGTGACAGAAGTAGCTACTTGCTTGAGACCCTCCCAGTTTCCTAAACTCTTCCTGAACTTCCTTTGGCCCCATTTGCCAGGTCATTAGTACCTAGGTGGATAATGACATCCAGCTCACCCTCCGTCTTGCCTTCCCAGTGATCCCCAGGATCTTCCTTCCATCCCTCCATGCACCTGGTAGGCATCTCACCTCCATGTCCTCCCCTCCTGTGTTCCTAGCTGGATCCTCTTATGATGGAGTCCCCACCAGGATTCTTCCTCCTCTTCTGGGGTCCACTGCTTTCCCCGCTGAGGTCACCTCCTTGGCTAACCTCCACATCCTTTCCTTCCACTTCTCTGGGTACCTCTATTTGGTTGTCCTCATTTGCCAGTGTGGCATATGAGTTCTTGAGTGGAATAGGATCTGGGATGTGCCTCTGCCTGACCGCTCTAACCCTCCCTGAGCCCACTGTCATCCAAGTGCTCCTTGTTCTCGGCATCCTTTGAGGCAGTTGCATTGGACTGGGTGGTCCCTGGATAGGGGTGATGGTACTCCTGACCCAGTTTACTTCTGCTCTGAGTCTGGCTACCTCCTCCCGCAGTCCAGAGAGATGCATGCAGATAGGGCAGCACCTCAGTGTCCAGAAGGTCTGCCTGAATATGGCTGCCCCACAGCCACTGCATTGCACCACTCCCCACATTATACTGCAATTCCACTACTTGTCTGCTACTGAAGCTCTCCCAGTACCCTTTTTATTAATTTACTGTCCTAAAAATCCTGCCACTGATCCTCAGATAAATTTTTTTTTTTAAAGAAAAAGAAACCAATGAATAAATAAATGAATCAAAACACTTGTCGTGCTGAGGGTGGGCTTCTTCCCCCTTATGCCCCTCCTACTTCACACCCCTTACTATACCCTGTGTTTAGCTCCTGTCAATCAGATTTAACAGGGCATATAATTAAGAGTTGGGGGAAGGGGAGGGAGGAGGCAAAATTTGCAGCAATTAAAGACAGCTCAGAATTACACCACCACTATGTTTTAAATTTTCAACAGCCCAAAAGCAATTATAAGTAAAGACAACAACGAAAGTATAGTGTCACTAAAAGCCCACAATCTAAGTTTAAAAGAAAAATAGCAATTACCAGTTACTCTAAAGCACTGAATTGAATATGTTTCCTTCCTTCCCCTTCTGGCTTCTTCTGAGAAAATAAACTCTACTTGCTACTTCAACTCTGACTACCCCACCTCCAGTTATCACGTAGCTGAAGTCAGAGGCCAGACAATTAACACCCTTCACCCAACTACAGGGCAGTCAGACAAGCCAAGATAAAATTTGCAGCAATTAAAGACAGCACAGAATTACACCACCACTATGTTTTAAATTTTCAACAGCCCAAAAACAATTATAAGTAAAGACAACAATGAAAGTATAGTGTCACTAAAAGCCCACAATCTAAGTTTAAAAGAAAAATAGCAATTACCAGTTACTCTAAAGCACTGAATTGAATATGTTTCCTTCCTTCCCCATCTGGCTTCTTCTGAGAAAATAAACTCCGTGCTACTTCAACTCTGACTAAGCCCCACCTCCAGTTATCACGTAGCTGAGGTCAGAGGCCAGACAATTAACACCCTTCACCCAACTACAGGGCAGTCAGACAAGCCAAGATAAAATTTGCAGCAATTAAAGACAACACAGAATTACACCACCACTATGTTTTAAATTTTCAACAGCCCAAAAACAATTATAAGTAAAGACAACAACGAAAGAATAGTGTCACTAAAAGCCCACAATCTAAGTTTAAAAGAAAAATAGCAATTACCAGTTACTCTAAAGCACTGAATTGAATGTGTTTCCTTCCTTCTCCTTCTGGCTTCTTCTGAGAAAATAAACTCTACTTGCTACTTCAACTCTGACTAAGCCCCACCCCCAGGAGAAAGCCTTTTGAAACAATCTACAAAGCAGAAAACATTCACAATTAACTGTGCAGAGACCTATACAACAACAAAAAAGGAAAAAAATGAATGCATTAAAAGCATACAAGGAGTACAGAAAATGATTTTAACATCTTATTTTAATACTTTTATGTAAACATTTTCAAACTTAATTCTAATGAGAACCCCTGTTATAACAGCTATTATACTGGCTAGAATCCACATGTACAGCATACATTTGTCAAAAGAGAAATCATTTTTGTAACAATCACAGTCCATAATATCTCTTGAAGGGGAGAGAATAAAATCTAGATTTTGAGGAGTGGTGGGGGGAATACTCATAAGATAGAATTGAAACAAATAATATACATGATTTGTCTGGTTAATTCCAAATACCTGCTCATGGACAAAGGTGCCATAGAACCACCAGTAAGGGGAAAGAACAGGGTTATGGCAGCCTGGAGGGGTATTGTATAGGGAGCTAAATCCTTGTAGTGTGTTTCATTACAACGAAACAGGAAAATAGTCCGTGCTCACCACAACACATCAGCACCTAGAGAAAGAATCAAGAAGAAAACATACAGTAAATCATAGGAAATTTAATAACAAAAAATTACGTGTTCCTCATTCCTTGATTAATCATAATCACAAGTAAGGTCTTATATTAATTTCATTATTTAAGCTTACTGTGTTTAAGCTATGTAAGTTAAAAATCCAAAAGGTTTCTTGTTGCAAAAGCTTGTTAAGTCTGTCGCCCTCTCAAATACCAAGGTTCACCTGTTCAGTACCCGTAAAGTTAAACCTTGCAGTATTGCCACCATGACACTCCCAGAAATGGTCTGCAACTGTGTTAGTCAAATCCATGTTGTTGATGTCTCTGATGTGTTCTTGTATTCTTTGTTTAAGAAATCTAATACTTTGTCTAACATATAGTTTGTTACAGCCACACCAGATGACATAAACAACATAGGTAGAAACACAGGAGATAAACTGCTTTATTTTAACAACCTTGCTACTACCTGGCAATGAAAAGGTATTATTTTCTACATAGTACTTGCAAATATTGCAGTTACCAGAACGGTACACCCCTAACGGCCGAGATGGTAACCTAGTAGTCCTTGTCTCATTTGGTTCAGTTTAGCAACTACTAACAAGAAGGTCCCTTAATGTCTGTCCCCTTTTAAACATTACTCTATGTGTATTGCCTATGGCCCCCACAAGATCATCATTATTTCTCAAAATGGGCCAGTATTTATGTAGTATGTTGCCAATCTGGGTGAATTCTGTACTAAATGTAATTGCCCCTGTATCTTGGCACAAGTAGATCAGAGCGCTTTAAAGATTTCGCTCTGTTGAGTGCTTGATCCAAAACTGTGATTATAGCCCCTTGTACAGAATCTCTCATACATCTCCTTAGATTGATTTTGAAAATCAGAGTCCTCAGAGCAATTTTGTCTGAGCCTCAAAAACTAGCTATAGAGGATTACGTTTTTCAGTTTTCTAGTGTGGTGCAGGATGATGTGGTCAGTGGGGCAAAGCTGAGGGGAGCCAAGCTTGTCCTGGCTACAGGAGAATAAACAGTGGATGGAAAACTGCCTCACGTCACTTTCATCAGTAAAAGTTATACGTATGATAGTTTAGGGTGTAAGATTGATTTAAAGTGTTTTTTTTTTTTTTGTAAAAATTAAATATTTTTTAAAAATAATAATGGAATTAGGCTCTTGTCAGTCATGAAAGCAAAGCTTGCTTTTGTGACTCATGAAGCTGCTTTCATTACTCTCAAACCCACTTTCATGAGGCTTAGCAGTCATGAATGTGGGGAAAGGAACGGAAAACCTTGCTCATCAAAAACAAAGTCATCAAACTTGGCCTGGCTTACAGGGCCTAGCACATCCTCACTCCTGTGGTGCATCTCTCCCTTGCTAGATGACTATTTTTACTTTGGCTCTAGATCGTCTGGTTCCTAGAACTCGCTCCCTCATGGGTGATCGGGCCTTCACCACCTATGCCCCAAAAATCTGGAACTCGCTTCCAGCCCTTACCCGGTCCTCCTCCTCCTCCTCCCATCACCACTTCAAAATCTCTCTCTGGAACTTCCTGAAATGTTCCTCCATATGTCCCTGTACCTCGTACTCCACCTAATCAACCTGTGTACTGAGGGCTCTCAGCGCCCACTGCACTTACCCTCCGGAATTGGTAATGGACCTCCGCTCGCTATTCTCCTTCTCTACCCCTCCCTCCCAAATGGTTTCACCCATTCTATCTAGCTCCCACCTCACTGTTCCCCCCTGTTTCCTGTCCAAGCCCCCCCAGGCACTTACTTCTGTTTGCGCTACTCGTTCCTGTTATGTATCCTGCTGCTCACTCCCAAGCCCACCAAATATGTCCCACAATTGTCTTGTATGTTCCACAATCGTATGTATCATGTCCTAATCAACTCTAACGATGTCTTGCCTCCTTATTCATCCCAGGTTATGTCTGTTATTTTCTTTTTTCCTAAATTTGACTTATACTGTCAGCTGCCTGTCCAATTCCTGTTAAGCTGTTTTTGCACAATCTGTATGTAACTGACTCCTTCACTGTTCTTGTATGCTTCTACCTTTGTAACCCTCCCGGGTCGCACCTGAAAATAGGTACTTGGCTGTCTAGTGTGCCTTACCCGGTTAACAAAAACAAATAAATAATAAATATACTGCTAAGTCCACCTTATGATGTAGCCTATAACAACCTGTGTCAATTCGTCCTCCCAGCTGCTCATCTCACACAGCACCACACAGTTTCATGAGAAACTGGAATGGTTATCCCTGGGAACTGGCGTATCTTTGCATTGGGTTGCTTTGCTAATAAAGTGATCAGAACTGCCACCCCTCCCATCCTGGCAGAGTAGCTAAGGGCTGCTAACTTAAGTTTACCCTCTCAGGTCTAGTAACTTGTCTCTGCTCTCTGTTCCAAAACTCCCCACTGCCATGTGAGATCAGGCCTTTGCTGTCTGTGCTCCCCAGCTATGGAACTCCCTCCCACTATCTGTTCATCGTGCACCTCCCACTTCCACTTTAGAAGGACCCTGTGGGATCACCTGAAATCCAGGTTGGCTTGCAATTACACTTAGTTCTGATTTCCTCACCCTTCTGTGGTTTCTGGACTTTAGTTCTTGGCCTCGTCTGCTCAGCAAAATGATAGTATACATTACATCTGGTACAGACCCTTCAGGTCCCTCGACACCGAGTCCCTCATTCAGGATCTCACCTCCTCTGACTGTCCCTAAACCCTTCAAACACAGCCCTGATGGGCTAGATCCTAAACTCTTCCAAGTATCCGCCTGGGCCATAGCCCTCCCTCTCACGCACCTTGTGAACCTATCCTTTTCTCTCTGCAACATCCTGCAAGCCTGGACAATGGCCAAAGGCCTGCTACTTCACAAAGGGGGGTGATCCCTCCTCCCCTGGAAACTACAGGCCAATCTCAGTACCCCCCTCCCTAACGAAACTCCAGGAATCCCTTGTACTCTCCAGGCTTACCACCTTTCTTGACTCCTCATCCTTCCTCACGCCCTTCCAGGCTGGTTTAAGAAAGAACCACTCCACCATCTCCTCTCTCCTCCTAGTGACAGACTCAGTCCTGACAGGGATGGGCAAAGGACACATCATAGCAGCAGTTTTTATTAATCTGGCCAAGGCATTCGACTCGGTATCTCACCACCCCCTCCTAAACAAGCTGACCTCTGCAGGTTTCTCCACCCCCACTGTGAACCGGTTCCGCTACTACCTCTCAGGCTACCTGCAGTCAGTCCAGTTTGGTGGCATATTGTCCACCCCTCCATCCAAGCTGGTGTTCCTCAAGGTTCCAGCCTGGGCCCAATACTATTTTCCATTTTTCTCAATGACCTCCTCTCACTATGTTTCTCCTTGCACATACACATGTATGCCGATGACACAGTTATTTACACATCTGGTCCCTCAGCCATCACTGTCGAAGTCCAACTCCAGCGTGACTTCCTGAACGTACTGCACTGGTTCCAGCAAACCAACTCAAAATTAACACCAAAAAAAATGTGTTCATGACCTTTGGCACTGGCCAGAATCTAGCAAGGCTCTCATCTTCCCCTGTCTTCTCTACCCTTGATGCCACCCAACTTGAGGCGGTCCCAACCTTCAGATATTTAGGAGTTTGGCTAGACAGCAAGCTGGGCTTCTCCTCACATGCTGACACCATCCACTCCAACCTCCGCAATGAGCTTGGCGCTCTATACCTCAACAAGGACAGCTTCCCAGTCCGCTGGGAGCTGATTACCAAATTGATTATCCCCATTTTCCATTACGCTGATGTGGTCTACATCTCTGCCTCCCCTTCCTCACTTGCCAGACTGGATCTCTTCTGCAATGCTTTCTGTCATTTTGCCACTAACATGCTCCCCCCTGCACCTATCACTGCTCACTTTACTCTATACAATCCTTACTTCCCCTACCCATATGTCGCCAGATACACTGCTCTATCTTCATTGCCAAATACTGGTTTGGCTCATTATCCCACTACCTATCTTCTCTTCTCTCCCCCATAGCTGCCTCTGCTTATGAACTTTGTCCCAGAGACTCACGTACCCTCACCATCCCTCCACCGCACTCTTGTGCTGGGCAAGTGGCTTCTTGCACGCCAGCTCCCTGCTCTCTGGAATCAACTTCCCCTTCCCTCCAGATTTCCTCCTCCCTCCTTTCATTAAAGTGCCTACTGAGGCTCTCTACTTAGCCTTCATGCAATTGCAACCCTGCCCCTGAAATTGTTAGAAAACTTACATTGTATTTGTATTTTACAGCTGACTTGTGGCATGCCAGCATTGTTCTGTCACTAGCACTGAACTATTCTGTGCAAAACGATATTCCTTACTATGTTTACAATTTACCCATGCAATTCCCATTCCCCTAGGTCGTAGCTGGAAATGAGCCTCAGCTCAGTATGTCTTTCCCAGTAACCACATTTTAAATAAACAATTTGTGTCGTATGTATATATTGTTTAAATTGCTGTGACAGTTACTGTTACTGCATCCATATATTATTGTCTTTTTACTGTTAAAATTGTATGCCTGCATATCTTGTAACCTCCCGGGTTGTACCTGAAAATACTAGCCATTTATTTGTCTCGTGTGCTTACCTGGGAAAAAAAACTAAATAGAAACTCTGTTGTAAGTGTGACCCCCTGGCTGCCAGATCTGGGTTCACACCCCTGCCTGGTGAATTTACAGGACTCTCCTGGCTGAGGGTTGGGTTTGTTTTTTTCTCCTACAGTTGTGGGGTTCGTTCTAGAACAAATAAGTAGCACAGTGCCCCACCCAGAGAGATTAAATGGGCCAGATGTCGTGTGCAGGACCACCACATAGGATGCAGTACCTAACCAGCTACCTACACAGGACTGGACCACTCCGTGAGACCAATGAGACAGTTCTTACCTTCACCAATAAACGATTCAAGCAGATTACACAAAGTGGATGCACACACAAACATAAAGTTCAGCAAATAAACAATGCTTTTATTTTGCTGCACCAATCAATCACTCAATCAAACAATCCTTTATTTGTGGAACACTATTCCAGAAGACCATAGCGTTGTTCATAAAATCAATCAATAAACAGCAGAAACATATTCATAAAAACAGCAGGACTTTAAATATCAGACGTTACATACTTTAAAACTTTAAATATCAAGAAATGCTCAAGAGGGTTCAGACTACACTCAACAAAGCATGCAGACTCACCCTGGATGCTGAGCATGGCATGCACACCTGTACTCTGTACGAACACGCAGATTGGCAGTCACTAAGAAACAGGGTCAAATTCAAGACTTGCGTCCTAGGGAAGAAGGCTTTATTGGGTAAAACACCGCCTTATGTAGGCAATTTGATCAAGGCGGTAAACTCATTACAGGTAGTGGTGGGTGAAGTGGCCTCAATTCGCTCCGCGAAGACATTTGCGGAGCCAAGGCAGATTTGTGGAGTACTCCACAATGTGAAGCGGAGTAATTCGCGTAGTTATGGGTAATGCGAAGTCCATTGAAAACAATGACTTTGCGTTACTCCGCCTTCCCAGACCACTACTCCACCAATCTTAAAGGTGAAGTGCATTGAGAACAATGTACTTCGCCTCACTTCTCCTTGTTTTTTAGCTCTGAAGGTGGATTTTGCAGTGATTCATGGGATTTCAGGTCACATGGACTCTATATTGATCTGCATAGCCTCAGTTCAGGGTAGTGTGTGTAGAAAGCTGTAGGAGACAGTGTGCTGTGAGAGCTGTCTGTGATTCAAGCCTTCTAAAAGCTGTTAAAAAAGTCTTTTTGAGTAATTTTTTTGCTCAAACTTTCGTTCATCAATTGTAAGAAACCCCCCTGTGCTCATATCATTGATCATTTTTGTTTGTGTGTGGATTTTGAATGTTATTGTACATGTAACCCCTAGATGGCGCTATCCCAGGGGCTACTACCCCTGCCTGATTTGCCACTAACAGGTTGAGGGGCCTGGATCCAATGGCGGGTGCCTCCACCCAGAGGTCAGGGTTTGCAATAGTTAAACTAACTTGGTCACAGCCCTCTGGGACACTGCAACCCCTTTCTTTCCACTAGTGGCTCCACACAATATATCAATTACCTTCACAGTATACACTTACCCCAGGTCTGGTTCCGGCACTGGGACCTCCTGTGAAATGAGATACAGTGCAACAATCACAGTACAGTACTTTAACATAGACAAATACCTCAGGCAGTATAACTTTGCTGAAACAAGCAGCTCTGATTTATTTAGGGGATATAACAAGGACAGGGGAAATCAGGTTAATTAGCTTATCACTCTAATAATCTACCTATGGCTCTGTGCACAGGCCTATCCCTATCAGTTACTGTCCTCGTGCCCAAGCCCTAGTGGCTAGTCCAAACCGTGGCAGCTGGTAGGGCCCTTTCACACAGAGAAAAGGAGAATTAAACAGTCAGCAGTACAGTAATTCCATTTGGATTTAATGTGGCAATTCAACAGGGAGCAACCCTGAATTAGTACTCACGACCTCCAAATAAGATAGGGTCCTTCAATGTCAGCAGGGCTCACTTGAAGTACACAAACCTCTTCACACATCCATATAAAAGAAAGTACTATACCAGGCAGGCTGCATCTGTATCCGATGCTAATTACTGCACAATACCGGGAGAACACACAGCAGATTCAGTTCCTGACAGACCGGTGCAATTTTCAGCAATTCTTCCAGTCTTCTACAGGGTGAGCCTGGTTTCTACTCTTCAGAGATCCTTTGATTCTTTTCACAGGACGTTCAGTCCTAACAAGCTGTTACACAAGCTGCAGACCGAACTCTGGGCCTTACACACGTTTTTGACTAAAACTGCACACTGAAAAGCACAGGGCTCCTTCCTTCTTCACTGCCAAGCTCAACTGAACTCCAACTGATGTAAACCGGCACTTCCTTTGAGTTCCTCCCAGTTCTTGACTGGATTGGCTGTCACCACAATAGACTGCTGCTGTTGGTCCAAAAGGCACTGAAGTCTAAACTACATCTCCCAGAGTCACTGCCCATACAATCCTCTTGTGGCTGGCTCAGATTATGAGTCCAAGTTCTGATTCGTCCAAGGCATCATTTTAGAGCTAACCCACACTGATTGGTCCAGTTCAGCAGTTCAAAACTAGAATGGGGAACTAGCAGACACAGTTCTGACTGCAAAGAAAGCAGGTTAGACAAACTGTAATTTCATTATTACTCTAAATAATTTCTGGCAAACAGTTACATCTTTCAGATAGGTTCCCTTTGCACTCCTAGTGACTGCAAAAATGAAGTGAATTGGCAGCAGCTCAGTGGTACTCAGAGAAGCACACAGTCCCCCCATACAAACTAATTATGTCTGCAAGCAGACAGCTCTTAAAGAGACAGTACCAGAGGCTCTAAAAACACTCACTGATAAATGGCTTAAATGCCAAACACCATTCAGGCTTGGAGCATTCAAGCAAGCTCCTGGAAGTCTTTTGGGAACCCCCATTTGCAGGGGGGTTACATACAACATTGAGTCTGTGTAGTAAGACACAATGAAAGTGTGCTTTGGGGGAGGTGTATCTGTGGTGTAGGTAGATTTGAGTTGGAGAAATAGGGAGTTCTTTGTTTTTTGGTTATATTTTTGTTATATAAGTGACTATGTTAATGTACATACAGTAATATTGTCAGCAATTGTTGAAATTTGTTTGCTGATTGTGTGTTGTGTGGATCTGGTGCAGCAGTTCATAATTTCAGGTTGTTTACGATACGTGGTATAATATTGAAGTTTTCAATTTGCTATGCATTACTTGTAGACAAATTGTGTGTGTGTGAGTGTGTGTGTGTGTGTGTGTGTGTGTGTGTGTGTGCGCGCGCGCAGTGGGTGACATCAAATAATACACCTTTTATTATGCCACAGTGTAATTGCAGGTGCAGCAGTGTGAACCTGCTATCCACTGCAGCTGCGTGATTTTGTACTGCCATTGTGATATCTTTTCTTTGTCTTGCTGCTTGCACTGCCATAAAAATCTGTAGTCAGTGCCCCCTCCACCGGCAAAAAGAATTGTTTTTCTCATTGGATTATTTGTGACTTCAACACCACTGGTTAGTTAAGGCGTTGTTTTTCACTTGTAAATTTGCGTCTGTATCTACTGCAGAAGCTACAGTTGTTTTTTTGGCTTCACATCCAGCATCCCCCCACCCAGAGTGAATGTTGCAAAATCTAAATTTGTTTAGAATATTGTTGTTGATTCCGCAAAATGCCTGCAAGGAGATATGCAAGCAAAGTTGGTTCTCACCATGGCACTGCTGCCAGTGGTAAGATAGTCTGTGGGCGTGGTAGTACGCAGATGCAGAAGTGCATTGCTGATGTGAGGAAAGGTATTTCTCCTGCAATGTTTTTTACAGCCCAATCAGTAGCTTCACTCATAGTTGGAGGAGATGATGTTGTCCCAGCCGGTGGTGTTAGTGCAGTTGCTGGTGGTGGTAGTATGAGTATTGCAGCCTCAAGTTTGAATTCTGACCAGTGTACCATATCCAAAAATATAGTGGATTGTGAAGCAGTGTGAGTGAGTGGCAATGTAGAAGATGTCATACTTCCCAGTAGCTGAACCTGAGGATTCTGATAATCATGTCAACGATAGCATACAATGTGACATTTCTTCCACCGCGGTTCAGGTCATGCATTTTCCATGCAGTGATTCAGAGTGTGGTGAAAAAATATCAGGTGATGGTGGTGTTGATGATGATGATGAATCTGATGATGAGGATGTTGCTGTGGTTGCAACACGCAGTCCACATGCCAGCATTCAAGCAAAAGATGTGGATGTGGGTGATGTTGATGAATATGATGATGATGTAAGTGATTCCAGTTGGGAACTGGAAAAAAAGAAATTCAAGGTGGCTGTGTCTGGGTCTGTTTGCATTAATCCACCCCCCATAAAAACTTGCGATTTACTAGTTTCAGTTGATGGTGATGATGATAATGATAATGATCATGACCCAGTTATAATGATAGATAGTCGTGGTGGTCAGTTGCAGTCCAAGTGTGTTCTGCCCGAAAAATCACATAGCACACCCCCCACTTCATGGCTTAAAAGAACAGAGTCCAATAAGCAGCATCAGGGACGTGTTAAAAATAGAGCTTCACAATCCCTCATTTGGGATTTTTTTGTTCAAGATGCAAATGATGAGTCAGTTGCAATCTGCCAGGTTTGCCATGTGTGTGTGAGTCGAGGTAAAAAGGGGAGCCATCTGGGTACAGGGGGACAGCATACGCATCTTAAGGACAGGCACATGGCACTGTGGACCCGGCACAAGATGGCAGCTAATACCACAGTGGGGTGTTCACCCTCGTCATCAACCATAACGAGCATATTTTCCCCTTCCATGATTGGTAAATCCAGTAGGAAATTAAATGTGTGCAGTAGTGAGGAAATAAGAGTAGAGGATTACTACAGGCATGAGGAGGTGGAGGAGCAGAATGATTTTGAAATGTTGTCTAGTGGCGGTGAGAGTAGCAGTTTTGGTGGTGGTGGTGATGGTGAATGTAGTATGTCTAGTGCAAGTGGTACATCAACCCCGGTTGGTAAATGTGGCAAAATAACTGTATTTGTGGGTTTGTCATCATCACCTGCGCAACCGTCTTCATCAAACATCCACACTCCATCCCCTGCCATTCGCAGAGCAGAACCATTTGTCATCACACCCCGTCTAAAACATTTAGGTCAGCCCACGTTACAGAGTGTTTTTGTGCATAAGCTGAAGTACCCACCCAATCCTACTGTGTTATGTGAACTTAATGCTGCTGTAGCTCAAATGCTGGCAATTGATCTTTTGCCCTTCTCCTTTGTGGAGAATTCTGGGTTCTGGTGGTTTGCTGCATGTGCCTGTCCAAAATGGAAAGTCTCATCCAGGACATACATTTCTACCCGTGCTGTTCCTGAGTTGTTCTGCACTGTGTCCGACTCAGTAAGACATGCCCTTCAGCATTCCTCCTCTCCATTCATCCATTTAAGTATGGATATGTGGACAAGTGGCAAAACAGTGGGGAGTTCATATTTGTGTATAACTGCACACTGGGCGCAGGTGCCGGGGGTTGTTTGTGCTGTTGGTAGTGTGAATAATCAGTGTAGTAAGGTGGAGTGTCATGGTAGCAATCTTCCAGGAATGCAACAGCATGCAATGATTGCTATGTGCAATGTGACCTGTTCACACACTGTTGAAAACATGTTGGACCTGGTACTGACTGAAACTAATAAGCGGCTGAACCCCCTGTCCCTGAGAGCTGGGTTCTTAGCAAGTAACAATGGGTCAAATGTGGTGAAATACATCACGAATGGTGGCTTTTCTTGTGTTCCATGCATGGCCCACATACCTCTCAACCCTTTGCCCCCCAAATGTGGAACTTTGCCTGTCAAAGTGTGGGACAAATGGGCAAAATGTAGAACACTTAGTCAAATCTTTACCTAAGAAGCTCAAAACACTGTTAACATGTTGTATTTATGTTCAGAAAGTCTGTTATTAACTGAATAATGTATTTTTTGCATCATTTACTATGGATTTTTGCTTTAAAATGTTGACTTTGAATGTGGAACAAGTCTTTACAATATGGAACAGGGCGCTTTTATGAAGTAAAATGAGGAACGTTCCTCATAATGTGGTACAGTTGAGAGGTATGATGGCCCATTGTTTAAATCTTGTGGTGCAGGAGTTTCTGCAGCACCCTGATGTAGAGGAAATGCTGACAGTTGCACACCATATCTGTTCTCACTTTTCATGATCTGCAAAGGCCCGTGACCAGCTTCGGCAGTTGGAGATGCAAAACAGTCTCCCTCAACACCGCTTGAAGCTGGAAGCTGTCACCCAGTGGAATTCCGCTTTATACATGGCAGAGAGGTTGTATGAACAATACAAAGCATCTCAGAATATCTTGAGATGAACACTAGCCGTGACAGTTCTGGGGCCTCCATGTCTGTAACGACTGAACGGTGACGCCTCATGGACTCTGTAATAACAATTTTGCAGCCTTTTGAACATGCCACACAGGCAGCGAGTGGTGAGTCTGCCTCCATTAGCCAATCAATTCCACTGCTGCGGGTACTGAGGCAGACACTGGTGAATGTACAGCATGGCCGTGATGTTGCCAGAGACAGTGTTAGCAGTATGTTGCTGAAACACATGCTGACAGTATTTGACCAGAATCGTCACATTTTGAGCATTCAGCGTAGTGACAACTTTGCCATAGCAACAATGCTGGACCCACGATACAAACATGGAATTACCTCAGTACTGGAGGGAGGGCCTGAACAGGTAAAAAATGTCAGTGGGCAACTGGTGCGCTTGGTTCATGGGGCACAGAAGTCACGTGCCAAGGTCAGCAAACCTCAGCAGCATAATCAGGCTGAAGGTGAACCTGGAGGAGTGTCAAGCATATCCTGTAAGGGGAAGGGGACTGCAGTTCCAGGTGGTCTGTCATCCAAAGCGGTTGGCATTAATCCACTTTGGGAGGCTTTGTCCCAAGTGGGGATTTGTGAAATAAATTATTCTGGAGAACAGGATGATGCATCAACCACTGTACTTATTGTGGCACAGAGAATGGTTGAGTCATATTTGTCTGAAAACAGGCATCTGTCAATAACTGATGATCATCTTTTGTACTAGAGCATAAAGGTCAGTGAATGACCAGAGCTGACTGCAGTGGCACTGAAGTACCTCACATGCCCACCCCCCAGTGTAAGTGTTGAGAGGGTATTCAGCTCAGTGTAACCCCCCCTACCAATGGGGGTTCCCAAAAAGTCTTCATTGAGCTTGCCTAAATGCTTACTGCCAGGCTGGTGTCCTGCATTTTAGCAATTTAAATGTGATTACCAGAGCTTGTATAGCCTTTGTGTACTATATCTTTAAGAGCTGCTTGATTGCAGCATAAGTAATCTGAGATGGAGCTCTGTTGAAAGATGTAACTATTTGTTGAAAACCATTTAGAATGATAATGATAATGTAGTTTGTCTAATCCACTTTCTTTGTAGCAAGGACTGTTTTGTTTGTCTCCACTATCTTGGTCCTGGACTGCAAATTGGACCAATCAGTTCTGGTGGGACCTAAAATGTAGCCAGACTACAGGAGCTGTCTGAATTCAAAATCTATAGGAGCTGTGGTTTGAGTTTTTGTGCCTTTTTTGCAACTGAAGGGGGAGCTCTTGCTTTGACTGACAGCCAAATCAGCCAACCAAAGCTTTTGGCTCTTGGGGAAGTCCCAGGCTGCTTGCAGTTTTCAGTTAGAACTAAGCTGGAAGCTGAGCAAGAAGGAGCTGAAGTGATTCTGAGAGCAATCCTGAGTGGATTCGCATGGGAACTATGAAAAGGCTGAGAGTTTGGCCTCCATGTCTGCCTGCTACTCCTGAGAGGGAGAGAAGATAATTATTTTGGACTAAATCCAAGTTTGTGTGACTAAAGTAAGCTACTGAAGTGGGCCAGGCTCAACCTGAAGAAGACCGAATATTTTTGCTGAATGCGATCGACCTGTCAGGAGTTCCAGCTACCCCTAAGCTCCTGGTGTGTGCAGAGACTTTGCGATTGTGCCCGGGGAGTGCTTTGCCTGGTACAGTAGAATTCCCGTACATGTAAATGTGCTATGAGCTGCTAGTGGGTTGTGAGTTAGTTCCCCACTGTGTGAACTGTGTTCTGCTTGCTGGAAGCTTTATCCAGCCCAAAACGGACTGCTTCCGAACTTGTCTTCATGTGGTCTGGGCTTTGCCAGACTGGCCCAGCCAGACTACGGGTCTGCACAGAGAAGCCATCGGCGGGAGAGACCTGCCTGGGGATCAGCCCCTGCTCACGCTTGAACAGGAACGACGCCTCAGCGACTTATGTGGGCCCTGCTTCTCCTGGCATTCTAGATCAACCACCTGCAGTCTCGATTTTCGTCCAGCCTGTGTCCAGTCTTGGGTATCATGAATAAATACCAGGGTAGCTCCCTACAACAACAGGTTAATCTGAGTGTGTCATCTGATTGTCTTGTTGTTTCATTTCCTTTTCGAATGGAGCCCTCTGGTTCCGGATTACAAATATTGTGTGCTGTGCATGTTGTGTGTTTTCCATCACAGGGCCCAAACCAGCTGCAACTCCAGGCAACTGTACTTGCTAGCCCATCTCTTCTCTACCTGGGTACCCAGAGGTGGACTGTGTGGGGGGACTCAAAGCACATGCATAACTGCTTGATTGATATAACCTTTAAGCTAATTAACCTGATTTTGCCCCTCCTTTGTTCAAGTCCCCTGAATAAATCAGATCTAACCTTTTCTGCATGTAATCTGACTGTGATTCCAGTTTGTGCTCAAAGTACTGTACTGTTGCTATTTGCTGTGCTTAACCTTGTTTTATAGGGGGTCCCCAAGGTCGAGCCAGAGGAACCAGCCCTGGTGGTAAGTGCAAACAGTGTGGGTACTTGTGTGGTGTACCAGGGGTATTGTGAAAGTGATTATTATACAGTGTTCAGGCCACTAGAGGGGAAAGAGGGGGGTTACAGTGCCCCAGTGGGCTGTGCCTAGGTTAGCTAGACCACTACCAACCCTGACCTCCAGGTGGAGGCACCCGTTTCAGAACTCAGGCCCCTTAACCTGCTACTAGCCAAGCAGGCAGGGGGAGTAGCCCATGGGATAGTGCCACCTAAGGGTTACATCAGCAAGTGCTATAGTTAGGAATCGTCAGACAAACCTCTCTCCTGAAAATGTTAGTTTGCTTACATTCATAAAAATGAATGAGAGGCACATACCAGCACAGACTGCAACTTCAGTATTCATACCCCGGCCTAGCCATGGTGGTTTTGGTGATGTAGAAATGGACTGTCCTGGTGGCACTGGCAGTGGCAGCATGAAACAGCCTACCACTGACATAGATGATGACACAATGGAGAAAGAATTTCCCTCTGGTCAGACTTCAGACATAGATGACTGTGAGGGCAGCTTTTTTTATGATGATGATGATGATGTGGTTAATGTTGGCAGGTTTTAACTGAAGTTGTTAAAAGGTGGTGACATTTGCTGTATGATACATGTTTTCTTTTTCATGACTTTGTATGCCCCCCACCGGACCACCAACACCACCAGGACCGATGTTAGCCACTGCCACCACAGAGAGGGACTTTGTGCACCTCCCTGGACCACCGCCACCAGGACCGATGTTAGCCACTGCCACCACAGAGAGTGACTTTGTGCGCCCCCCTAGACCAACACTACCAGGACCGATGTTAGCCACTGCCACCACAGAGAATGACTTTGTGCATCCCTCTGGACCACCACCACCAGGGCTGATGTTAGCCACTGCCAGCACAGAGAATGACTTTGTGCACCCCCCTGGAACACCACCACCAGAGCTGATGTTAGCCACTGCCACCACAGAGAATGACTTTGTGTGTCCCCCCTGGACCTCCACCACCAGGACCGAAGTTAGCCACTGCCACCACAGAGAATGACTTTGTATGTCACCCCTGGACCACCACCACCAGGACCAATGTTAGCCACTGCCACCACAGAGAATGACTTTGTGCACCCCCCCGGACCAGCACTATCAGGACCGAAGTTAACCACTGCCACCGCAGAAAATGACTTTGTGCGTCCCCCCTGGAACACCACCACCAGGACCAATGTTAGCCACTGCCACCACAGAGAATCACTTTGTGCACCCCTCTGGACCACCACCACCAGGACCAATGTTAGCCACTGTCACCAGAGAGAATGACTTTGTGTGTCCCCCCTGGACCACCACCAGGACCAATGTTAGCCACTGCCACCATAGAAAATGACTTTGTGCACCCCTCTGGACCACCACCGCCACTGCTGTTAGCCACTGCCACCACCACCAGATGCAGGAAGATGTCACAGGGAATGTCATCATGTGCTGCAGCTATCACCACCAGTGTCATTCTGACAATGTTTTCCCATTGACCATGCCAAGGCAGAGGGAGTCGAACAGGAGACCACATCCATCAGCCACAGGCACAAGGCTTCTTAATATTAAAACTATAAAGTGAGCATGTGTACTAATGTTTTTTATGCTATTCAACTTCCTTTAGTTGTTCCTGAATGTTTTGTTTTCTGTTGCTTTTCTGAGCTGCAATGGTCAAACACATATGGTAAACTTATTTTGTTTTTTTACAGGTTAACAAAAAATGACTCTTCTTCTCTGACAGTGGGTATCAATGGTACTGCAACAGTACAGTACACAGGAACCTATGAAATATCCATTTCAAATCCATACTGGTAAGTATATATATTTAATTTCATCTGTTCAATTTTTTTTTTAAAGAATGCAACAAATCCGACTGAGGAGGCTTCATAAATGAGGTGACGTGTACGTCGCAAAAACTATTTCTGCAAGACATATCATGCACTGTATTTTGAACTTGCAGCTGTGCAGCCCTGACAATGTTGAAAAAGTTGCACACAGGTTGTGTTACTTGACAAGATGTGGTTTTGAAATGTAACTTGGGTTGAGATTGAGAACCAGGGACACTGGCACAGTGTATTTGTTACACAGCCTGGTACTAAATTAAGTTGTGATTGATCTGCTGATTGCAGTGTGGCAGCTTACTATCTGTGTTAATAATCCAGATACCAGTGAAATAGCCAAGGCTTAAACATAATGTGTTACTGCTGCAATTAAATTGTAATAAGTCTTTCATTTCTTTTTTAGGAAAGTTCCAGATGCTTTGTTGTGGAATAGTTGCCTTATCCAAAGAACTTCTTCAACATCATGCCCCCCCCCCCCGGGCTGGGGCAGACGTGCAACACGCAGAAGTCATTTCAATCGATGACCTTGACCGTCATTACCAACCAGACTCGAGAAGGCTGCCAATGAAATCTGGGAAGAAGTAAACAAATAAGAAACCATTAATGAGACCTGCCTGCAAATATGCTTCCCCCCCAAAAAAAAATGTTTACTTTCATTGGCTTGAGAGTTATCCATATCCAATTTCAATGCAAAAAGTTCTCATTAATCACCGGAATGTGCACACCAACACTATCTGTGACCTGCGATACAAAACAATACAATGAGTACATGTCTATATATGTCAACCCCCCACGTACAAAATACAAATATATATATATATATATCAACTCACCAAGGCTACTATTAGTGTACAAAGGGCACCCTTCCATCCAGCTGAGATGATCACATCGTATTTGCGGGAATCACAGCACACATTGGACCAGCATTAGTTCGCTCACAGTCATCATTTCTGACAGGACTCTGCATGTGGTGTGGCACTCCGATTTCACTGCATCACCACTTGTCAATTTTCTGTACACAAGACAGATGCATTTTGGGGATGTATAAAAAATCTGGGAACTCTGTGTGACCACTGCACGCATGACTGACAGCGCAATAATTTCTGGGGGACTTCGCATGTGGTGTGATACTCCCATTTCACTTCACAAGATAGATGCATTTTGGGGATGCAGTAAAAATCTGTGGACTCTGTGTGACCACTGCACACATGACTGACTGCACAATAAATTCTGGGGGACTTTGCACGTGGTGTGATGCTCCCATTTCACTTTGTCAGCACTTGTCAATTTTCTGCACACAAGACAGATGCATTTTGTGTGTTGTGATTGTGAGCACATAATGTCATACTTAAATTATAAATTAAAACAGCATTACAACAATGTGGTGACAATTATGACCTATACCTTTTTTTTGCTATTTTACATTGCCAGCCACTACTTACCTCCTGACTTGCACGATACCCTTCTTTTCCCAATTTGTGTCTGCTTTACTACTTTTTCTCATGCCTGGAAAAAAAAAGGAGCATGCCTTTTTATTTTGTTCTGGCCAGGTTTTATCACTATGCAGCTGTTTTTGAAAAATGTATTGTTCTGTGAGGTCATAAAACATTGTCTGCAGCATAACTGTTAATTTTACAACAGAAGTGATATATAACAACTGATGGAGAAAAGCAACAGAAAATACTGACAAAGACCTGGTCCGCGCCGTATTAAAAGGAGTGCTCCTTTTATTATAGCAGACATGAATAAAAGTAGTAAAGCAGACTCAAATACTGGAAACAATAGTATCACACAAGTCAGGATGTAAGTAAAGTAGCAATGTAAAATAACCTTAAAAAGTATAGGTCAAAATTTTCAACAGATTGTTGCACTGCTGCTTTAAAGAGATTCGCCAAGTTACATAGTTATTATCGTACTGTGCCCAATATATGGGTGCCTTACTTCCAGGGGAATCTTTCTTGCTCCACATGTCCTTAGTGCAATACTTTTCTGGCAGAAACGCTCATAATTTCATTAAAGCGGGTCATGGAGGACTTCCCGTTCTGAAGAGCTGCCCAAGTTCTGCCCGCCGCGCTCAGCAACGTTATGACTTGATGCCAGGGAGAGCGGGGGTGTGCTCCATTATACTGAATAGCGGCAGCTTTCTGTCTTGCTCCACATATCCCAAATGCAATACTACACCGAGCTCATAATTTCATTAAGCGGGTCGGGAGGACTTCCGTTCTGAAGAGCTGCCCAAGTTCGCCCGGGCGTCAACAACGTTATGACGATGCAAGGGAAGCGCGAGGTGCTCCATTATACTGAATAGCGGCAGCTTTCTGAATGTTCTTTATGTTACAGTGATCGGTCTGCCCGGTGAAATAGGGCACATTTCCACTGGCAAAACCTGCGTTAGTGGAAGCACGCGTTTCACCACAAATGATCATTATAACACAAAGAAACGTGAAAAACGACAGCCATTCAATATAATGAAGCACTCACATGGCATCATGTCTGCGTTACTGAACCGATGAGCAGAAACAAATTAACTCTTCAAAATCCATTATTCGCTTGCTAAAATGTAGAAGTTTTATAGCTGTGCACTATGTAAGGACATGTGGAGCAGAAAATTCCAAATAAAAAGCCTTCATATCAGGTGCAAATGATGCTGAAACTTGATGAATCTCTTTAATGTCTGTTTCACAAATAAAATATTTATGGAGCTGCAGTAATGTTTACTTTGTGTCAGGACTCATGATTTGAAATGTTTTGCAAAAAGCATGACTGAGCAATGCAAGTATCTTGTGCTAAACAGCATGTGTGCCATCAGTGTTCTTTCCTGTGTGTGCATACATTGTCCAGCTTCATGCAAACATATGTATGGTGTGACTTGTTGCAGTATCTCAAGAATCAAGATAAAGAATACATGACATATATTTTATTTGTACCATTAGCACCAGCAGAAAAAGTAAGATGATAGTTTTTCAGAGGTATCGGGTCACTGTCCACCTCAGTCACTCACAGTGTGCACACATGACTTAGCGGTGATCATAGCACAAAAAACACATGCTTACCTAAAAGTCGTTTATGCAGTATATGACTAAGGTACACTCTGGCCAGACACCTCTGAAAAACTTTCATATCACTTAGTCCTCTGATGATGATGGTGACAATAAAATAAACGTTTTTCTGCTCACTATTCTTTCTACCGTAAACACTACAAGAAGTCAGCAATATATGTTTGCAAGAAGCTGCACAATGTCTGATGTTGCACACAGACACACACACACACACAGAAAACAACACTGACTGCACACATGCAATTTAACACATCATACTTGCACTGCTCACACCAGCTTTTCCACAACCACTCCACAACAGAAAGTAAACATTACTGAGGCACTGGATTATAACAACAGAGCAATAGGAGTATGTATGACTGTCTATTATTAAACATAAAAAAAAAAAAATCACAAAACAGCAATGGGGGAGGGGGAAGGTGTCCAGAAAAAAAAAGTTAATGGGGGATTCCATGGTGTTCCAGCAGCAGGTGGAGCATTGAGACCATCTGTAGCTGCTGTTGCTGGATCTGCTCCACCTGCTGCTGCATAGCACCCACCCTTTCATTGCTTTCCTCAAGGGCGGCCCACACCATTGCAATATCTGACTGTGTTGCAGGCACTGTGGCGGGGTCCACTGCAGGGGGAAAGCCAGGTGGTGGTGAGGGTGGGGCTGGTGGCTGTGGTGGCGGTGGTGGTAGAGCAGCTGCTGCTGTTGCCCTCCTCCTGCTGCGGCGGCAAGGCACAACACCCCCAGCATCCTCTGCCACTGCCACAGAAGGGACAGCAGTGGAGGCCTGGCCCATTCAGTGGCAGCCTGCTACTCCTCCTTGTGGTGGTTTCTTATGTGTGTGTGCTGGCCACCAGTCCCCGAATGTGTCCACCGGGGTGACGGCGCACCTGCACGCCACATAAACGACAAACCACAATGGTGCTGTTCCCCCCACAGTTAAAAAACTGCCAGACTGGGGAGTTCCGGGGGAGACCAGGCACAGGAAGGGCAGACGTAATGCCAACAGCACTGTCAAGCACCCGGTGCTCCACCTGCGGCTGTGAAGGTGGTGCTACTGGAGTCCCTGCAGCTGCTACTGGTGGTGGTGGTGGTGGACTTGGTGGATGTACCACCGCCGGTGGTACTGGTGGTGCTACTGCTTCCAAAGGGGGAGAGGCAACACCAAACAGTCGGGAGCAGTCCAATGAAACCCGACTGCCCCCACGTATGCGCACTTCCCTCAGCCCATGCCCACGGGCCACAGACTCTTCTCCCGGGTCCATCGCACACAACCTACTAAACTAATTCCCTCTCTGACCGATGCCTCACACAATTAAACAAAGACTGCTTCACACGCACTCACAGTCACACACACACACACACACAACAAAACTTATAAAACAAATCAGTAGCAAAAAAGAACTGAAAAGACACACTACAAAAAAAAATAAAGATTTAGCTTTTAAAAAAGCTGTTTGTTTTTAGGCAAGGAACAAAATATACCACCAAACTCTCTTCTACACACAAATTGCTTCCTCCTTCTACCACTGAAATGGAGAAAGTGAAATTAACTGCTTTTATGACTCACTTCCTTCCTGCCTGGCTAAAGCATGTGACATACAGTACTGCAAGCGATGTGATGTGTGTGGGGCTGCCTATATTGTTGTCACTAGCCTTACTCGCTAAGGCTGAATGGCAAACGCCGAAGTCATACGACAAGACGGCGGAGATTTCTCAATGCCCGCTTATGGTGTTGGGCCAACGCCAAGTGGCCACTTCACCAGCAGATTTTAAACTCGCTGCATCTCTAATTACAGTTCACCAGGGGGAGGACTAGGGGGATCTTGGCTATACCCTTCTGTCGCTCCTCACTTGGGCAATGTGCATTTGCCTACCGGGCCCCTCAGTGCATGGATGAATGAACTCCCCGGGCACCTCTTGGCCACCAGTTCTCTGGCCCAATTCAAAACTGACCTCAAACGGCATCTAATAACATTCTCTAAGTGCACCTGCTCTTAAGTCCAGCCACACCCATTCTCTCTGTCCCCCAGCAAGCACTAGGCAGGCCTCCGGTACCTCCTCCCTCTGTCCCTTCTCGTGACTTGCCTCAGCAATCAGTTCATGTCATGCTTCTTCGGCACCCGCCACCCCACCTTCACCCCCAAGTCCCAGTCCCGTGAGTTTCCCTAACAGTCACTACTAATGCAAGCTGCCTGACCATGCCCCCTCACACCCCACCATTTACTGTAGCACATCTTCTCCGCTCAGCCTCCTATCACCCCCCATTTCTCCCTATACCGTATCGCCCTTCTTCCCCCACCCTTCACCTCCACCGCAGTACCTACTTCTCTCTCTCATACCTCCTTTCTTCACCCCACTGCTAGCTATCCTTGTCCCTCTGAACTACTGACAAGGCACTTCGTGGCTCCTTATTCCCCCCACCCTCATAAAGTGTTTTTCTTGTTATTTAACTTGTACCTGTGTTTTGAGTTATTCTGTAAGTTCTGAATCCAAGCTGTATGGTTCATTGTGATGTACCTTTGCTTTCTCCTATTGTACTTTGTTTTGCAATCTATGATGTGGAACCTTTGTAAAAGAGCTTGCGCTCAAAGGTCTTTTCTGAATCACTAAATAAATAAAATGCCATGTTAGATAAATATGTTTTCAAGGCAGATTTAAAGGCCTCAACAGACAGGCACTCTAACCTGACAAGGTAGAGAATTCCACAGGGTCGGGGCTACAAAAGTAAATGATCTGGCTCCTGAAGTTGTCAGACGGACCCTGGGAATCTCTAGCAATCCCTCGTTGGCAGAGCGGAGAGGGTGAAGGGGGCAGAAGGAACGAAGGAGATCTTGCAGATACTGTACATGGATGCTGTAAAGAAAGAGGGGGTTAGACAACTGCAAGTCATTGTAAGTGCTTCCACCCAATACCAACGCTCCCTGGAAGCCACTGTACTGTGAATCAGTACCACTCTCTCAAATTCCACATGGCAATAACAAGCACCCACCCAATCAGGGCACAGTTGGATAACTTAAGCTACACGAGGTGCAGTATACTTTTTAAGCTGGTACCAGTACTAAAACTATACTTGCAAGTACATAATGGCAGGAATGACTCTGGGTACACAAGAGTTACACAAAGTCCCAGTGCAAGCCTGGTAGCTATGTTGCCTGGATTCGTTCCATGGGGCATGTGTTGACTATGAGCAAGCTGGCTCTTTGACCCTCCAACAGGCCATGGTGTGCTAGCTCAGTTAAAGGAACGTGAGGTCCCAAATACAAAATGCTTGAAAACCAACTGGGTAATCCCCACAAGGTTACTGTGCTCCAAATGGGAAAAACACAAAGACCCCAGCCAGCAACACCAGCATTCATGTGACACATGAAAGTCACAGCTCGGTCAGGGAGCGAACAAGCACACAGTAGCAGGTCGGGCAGTATTCAGGATTAGGCCCTAGCAGCCTGGAGCTGAAGCACTTTGGACTTGCTCTCAGATGCTTCAGCAGCACAGCCCTTGTGGCTCAACTCTTCCAGCACAGCCACAGGAGCACTACACAGCAGTGTCACGTTTCCCAAGGAGCAACCCGCATGACACATCTCCTCTGTGTATCAAGAGTACCCGTGTACTGAGGGAATGTGACTCCCTGTTTTCTGATTTACCCAAACAAGCAAACTTGTATTTATAAAGCACCCATTCCCAGGGACTCTGAGCGCTGTACAATATACAATACAAAACTACAGCATTACATGCAAACATAGGTTTATGATGAATAACCACAAAAGCAAACCAATTAAATCAACATTAAAAACTCAATAAAATATATATAAAAATAAAATAAATGTAATGAAATACAATAAGATATAACAGACTAAGCAGCCAGTAAACTAAAGAGGGCCAAAAGCTGCTTTAAAAAGATGGGACTTCAGACCCCTTTTGAAGTTTCCAGGAAGGGTGCCTCCCTCAGGAAGTTTTTTTTTTTACTAATTATTTTACCAGGTGAGACACACTAAGCTGAAAGCTTGTTTGCAGGTGCAACCTGGGGGCATGAGGATGTTAAGGGACTTGCTCAGGGTCACTCAGTATGCAAGTGGGGGCTGTGGGATTCAAACCCAGGTCTCCAGATTTGCAGGTCAGAGCCTTAAACCACTGTGCCATACTGCCTCCAACAGTGGAAGTGTAGTTCCACAGGGTCAGGCCAGCAACATCAAAGGCCCTCTCACCTGAAAATTTCTCCCAAACCCTGGGAACCACAAGGAGGCCCGCCTCAGAGGAATGGAGAGGGTGGGAGGTCTGGTGAGGCAGCTGAAGGTCCTGCAGGTAGCTAGGGCAAAGTCCATGTAGGGCTTTGGTCACCCCATTTAATAAGGGCTAAAAGGCCCCCTGCCTGGCTCCTCAGCAGCTCGATGGGGATGCAGGTATCTGTCTCTGATTTCCCAGCTCGGCAACTTTCTCAGGATTGACTATCTCAGGCCCGTGGCGGCACTCTCTGGGTTTTGAGGTATGAATCCAAGTCTGCCAAATCAAGGAAAAGGTGTGTGCAGACCACGGATGCTTGCCTCTCTCCTTTTTCTCATAAGGGAGGTTTTTTCCCCCTTTCACACTGTCGGTACTCTTCATTTTAAGCTGATAAGGGGTGTTGGGTGTGGGGGTTCTGTCTATGATATCTCATTCCCTTCCCCTTTCCAGTCCCACTACCATTTTTGTGCATTTATTTTTGCTTTTTGGAGCACTTCCGGGCTGAATTTCTGGCATGCTTTACTCCCCCCTCCCTTCCTGGGTTTGCTCTCTACGTGTTTGCACTTTCTAGGAGCCCCCGGTCCCAACTTCTGGCCTTAAACCAGTTCCTGGGTCAATCACTGATAGGTTGCTCAATTATATTGGTGTACCCTGCTGTTACCAGCTGTTGATCAGTCCTATCCCCTCTCAGCACCTTCCCCCTATAAATTTCACAATGGTGCTAAATCCTTCACTACTACAACATGCACATCGAACATTTTCTCCTTGGCTTGCATCCATTACCAAACTGCAAAGTGCCCCAGTTAGTGCCCTGTCTACAGGTCTCCCGATCCTGATCTTCTCAACAGACCGCCCACCCAACAGCCTCCTAGTGAGCCCAATGGTCCGAACAGGTTTAGAGTGCCAGGCATCCATGCCCGCATCAGTGATTTTCCCTGAGCCAGGCTCTCGAGTGATTCACAGATGGCCTGCCATCAACTCTTACATTGACTGCAGGCAGACAGGCTCAGTAAACATACTGGTAGGTCGGGGTAGATCTCACTCTAAGCTGTAGAGTCTGTGCCTGGCATAGGGGTACAGTCACTGGGAGTAGTATGCTGGTTGCCATTATTGGGACCATGATTTGGTCCCAGATCCGGTGGTAGGTCTGGGAGTAGGCACTATATTATCTCCCCCTCCTACCACAGGTCTCACACTTGGGCTCATATCCCATCCCTGGATCTTGGGCCTGGATCCCAGGTTCTGTCCCTTCCCCTGATCTCCACAGCAATCCCCATCAGACTTTTTCTATCCTGGTTGGGCAACTTTGCTTCCCCCTCTGCCCAGTCCTGCAGCCCTGTCCCCCCCCCCCCAGAACTTCCCATGTTGCCCAGCATCTTGCCAGGGCCATGTTTACTTCCCCCGACTTCCTCATGGACTTCCCCAGTAGCCCTTCCAGTAAGCTTCCCTCCCAGCCCACCATCCCATCCAGTCTGCACCCGCAGCTTGTAGATCCCGGGAAACCACTGGTGAAAGCCTGGCAGTCACACTGGATGACCAGGGTTGGCCCACAATGAGCTTTGCAAATGTTGTCTAACAGGTTGGTCTCAACCCCCAGTCAGAATCGGGCCCAAGAACCAGGGTCTCAGGTGGGGTCTGGATTGGGGGCCTTGAACGTAGATCTGAATATCTTCACCCGCTCCACCTGGAACTCAGGGCTCTGACCTGGGGCTAGCTGCCTGGAAAGGCCAGTCCCTGATACCTCACAAATTGACAATGTAAACTGGGCTACTTAAACAGATTATAAGTCCAATAAAGTGTTCATGAGCCTAGCGAGGCTCCTGTTTGGCTACTGGATCAGTCATTAATGTGTTAGAAATTACCAATCCACCTGTCAGTTGACGCTGTGTGGCACAAACAGCTGATGCCACTCTACTCAAAGCCTGTAAGTAAGTAAAGCAAAACAGTAAAACTGAAAGTTGTTAAAACAGTAAAACTGAAAGTTGTTATTGTGATTCGACTTATAATTGCAATAACAACCTCGAAGCCTGTCATTTATTAGGATTGGCTGGAGGGAGCCACCCACCTCCCCAACCAGTCATTGATCCCTTGGAAATGACTGGCTTCTCAGTTGCTCTTGCTTTTTGGGTGGTTGCTGGGAGCTAGAACTCGGAGGCTCATTTGAAATGGGGAAGGGGGGTTGATGGATCACACAGAACTGGTGAGGTACAGGCTTGGGTACAGGAAGCAAAACGGGGTGACAGAAAGAAATACTCCCAAGAACACTGATAGCATCCAGGACTGTACTTCATCTTACATTTAAATAAAAATAAAATAATCATGTTATTTTTAACCATGCTATGCTAAACAGGGCATAGGTGTACATAAAAGTACTAATATGCACTGTGTCATGAATATGTAATGAAATTATTGATGGTGTCTGGGGAAAGTGGTCCTTATTGTATGATGACACTAAAGGTATGCTGAGGTCATGGCTGGGAACAGCCCAGGGACCATCAGCGGGGGGATGGGAGACCCTGTAGGAAAGTCATGGGTAGGAGAGTCTGAGAGACAAGGGAAAATGCAAGAAAAGTAGAATAAATTATAGGGTTGGTGTGTGTGTGAGAAGTTTACACACAACTTCCCAGTGTTAGATGCTCATCACTCAGGGGGTTTATTAAAAGCATCTAACATCGAGGGGGGGTGTAAACTTTAAGTTTACACACACCACCATACTGTTTTATATAATTACTGGTTTCCCTTTAAGCACAGCAGTTATATAAGCAACAGCTGCCTTCGGCCAGCCAGTTCCGCTTTCTGCCACTCCCCCCATTTGTCCTATCCAACATTTTTAAAATGTTTTAAGTTTTCTTTTAGCCACTTGAGTTGGAAATGAGCTATTTAACAAAACAAAACAAACAAACAAAAAAAACTTACCGCCAAGTTCTACTGCTGGTTGCCTTTCCAGGCTAGCGGGAAGCTATGAACTGCTGCATGTGCATGCTCAGAGTATGGCAAATTATGCTGTGGTTTCCCTGCGGGAAAAAGGGAAACCCATTAATTATAAAGATGATTTCTCAGCTCCTGGGGTCGGCTCCATTTATTTATTTGGTTTTTGGTGACCGGGTAAGTACATTAGACAATGAAATGCCTATTTTCAGGTACAACCCGGGAGGGTAACGGACAAGTCAAGAACAATCCAAATACTGTATGGAAGCAAAATACACATTACAAATTCAGAGTGAGGAGCATACAAAAATGGTGCAACAAGCAAGGCAAAATACTAAGCACCATTTCTGTGTGAGAACAAACAGAGGTACAACAAACTACAAACCTCCCCCTGCACAGGGGAGACATACGGGCACACAGGTCTCTGTCTGTGACTATTCAGCTGCTTTATTTATAGTGCAAACATAAGTGCAACTGTGCAAACAATAAAGCAAGTGCAACAAACACAGCAGCAAGCCAGCCCAGTGGCATGGAGGGCTGATGCGGTTCCTGCCATGTCTGGGACCCGGGTTTGGGAATGAATGCGGGTCGCTGGGGGCTGGCTGGGGGAGGAAGGATTAAGCGCTCGCAGGACAGCTCTCCTCTCTTGGGGGAGGATGTTTCCATGGCTCACTGTTGACTGCCACCTGGAGGCATCCAGGTGGCAGTGCAGTTGAGCACGTAGAAGACATGATTGCACATAAACATTTGAGGACATCTTTACAAAGGCGGAGCTCATCCATTACTTCATTGCACAGATGCGGTGTTAGGGAGAAACCGAGGAGGAAAACCCCCTCTGGCCACAGGATGACATCTGGTCCCTTGCAGGCCCCACACTGATGACCGCACACCTGTCATAGTCCTACAAGTGAAGGACATTGGCGAGAAGGTAAGTACCTAGGAAGCTGGGTGACAGGGCTGGGGCGGGAATGGACAGAAGATGATGCACTGGAGGCAACCAGGGGATAATAACCTGTGTGGCAAAAAAATATACAACAGTAACTCAGTCACTTGTTCGAGGTAATCATTTTAGCAGCCTTTTTACATTTAGCAGGACGTATATCTGCATCTTTCAGATTTTAGATTTCCGCTCTCATTTATTTTAAGTTCAAATTACTGAGTGAAACTAGCTTGGTATTCAAATGTCCATTGATGCCTGTGAAGTTCTAAAGTGCTGGCGCCTGCGGGTGTGGAGCTCCAAGTACGTTTTCATCAGCTGGCATAGGGACTGCTTGCTCCAGGGATTCTTTTCTCTTAACACTCCCTCCTTGTTAGTTGAGCGGTGGCCTCGATTTGTTTGTACTGGACATCTTAATTGTTCAAATATCCAGTTTAAAAAAAGTCGCCATTACCTTCTATTCAGCATTCTCCCACGCTTTCCATATTATTACATCACGAGACATGCTTGCGCGGATCTGGCCCTCAGGACCAGGAAGTGGAAGGGATGGCTCAGTTCCACTGAGACAAAATATGATCCCTTCCCTACCTAATTAGAGGCAGAAAAAAATTCTACTTAATGCAGATTTTTAACTCAGGGGCAGGTAAGGGTCCTGCAATGTTTCGGAGATGAGCACCAGAAAAGATGCTGTTTAAGCATGAGTGAGAAACTGTAGGTACATGGGGCTGGTAAAACTGAGTGGGGTGGATGACAAAAGGGAAGGGGAGTGAGTGACTGGTAGGGAGCTCACAACATACCATAGGTAGGGTGGTCAGAGTGGATAGGTCGAGAGGCCTTTTTCTGCCATCGTTGTCTATGTTTCTGTGCTTCTATATTACAGTGGAAAGTGACAATTACCTAAAAAGATGATATCCAATATGATGATGATGATAAATGATAAAATCTTTACTTTTTGAAAGTATAAAACTATTAGGACTTTTCAGCCCTGTTTACACAGTTGTCCTGTTTTTTTTGTAGAGGAGGTGTGGAACATTTTAAGATTTAACATATCAGTTACATGTTGGGATGAGTGCAGATTTATCATACAGATATGGTTAGACAGTAAGTGCATTTTCAAGAACATGTTTTGCATACTTTTGCACGGGTTGCATCTCCAACGGCAACACCAGCACAGTGACATACCTCACTGTCGGCAAATTCGACACTTTGCCGACAGGTTTCTGTAATTGGTGTGCCTGAGACAAGAGAACACAATGTCTCCAGTCCTGCACCCCTCCCGAATCAACTCCGACTTGGAGTTGACAGTTTAGTATGAGGGGTGCAGGGGGAAGAGCCCCTTGCATGGGGGTCTCAGGGGCAAACCCCCCTGATAAAAAAACAGGACCAGGAGACAAAAGGGATTTATGTCTACTGCAACCTGTGGTCGACATAAATTCTGTCGCTGTGATGCCAGTCGACAAAAGTGTTGAAACGGCATCCTTTTGCATCATGTATTCCTAGGCAATTTTGTTCCTAAACCTAGGAGGATATATAAGCACAGTTTAACATACAGGAGACAGTTTGACACGGGATGCTTTTACAAGAATACCTAGGACATGATATCTTTACTTTTACATACATTCACATGCAGTCGTAGGTATCCTTAAACATGTCTTCCAGTAGCAGTTTAAAATAGTTTTTAGTTGGGGCTTTTCTAGTCTCTGGGGGTAGTTTATTCCACACATTTGCTGCCCACCATTTCATTATCATTTGCCCATATGAGGAAGATATTCTAGGGAGGTTGACTCCCCTGTTTTCCACCTCCCTTAAATTACATGAGTGCTGGGGAGTTTCATGAAGTTCCAGATTAGGGATTTTGATGGCATCTTTGTGCAATTTGTAGGTTAGCTGAACTCACATCTTTCCTCACCTGGTTTCTAGGGAATCCCACATTAGATCTTTATACATTAGGCAATGATGGTGATCGCAACCACTTCCTAGCACAGATCTTGCAAGATTATTATGTAGCCTATATAGTTTTTTTTTAGGACTGTACTAGGTATTTTTATTCTTTGACTTTGGTTAGTGTTTGGCCATTCAGTGTCCTGATATTAAGGTTAGCCTGTACCTTTTTGTTCTGCTTGCCATACCTGAACAACATTGCCTGAGTTTTCTTGGTGCTTAGGACCTTGTTTGATTTTGTGAACCATTCTTGGAGACAGTTGAAGTCGTGCTGAAGGATGTGCTGTAATTCATCCTGGGAGGCAGCTTTATCTATCAGTGAAATACAAAATCACACATGCCCCCCCAATGCAAAGCATCATGGGCTGCATATGCAAATCACCACCGAATATTATGCTGGTTCAACTTTAAGCAGAAATGCATGGTGCCGAAAGGCCTCTCACACAGTTTGCAAAGGGTGCCAACAGAAGACATAGACACGTGTTTCGTCCTACCAGGACTCATCAGTATACCTCATCTGTTTGATACCCCAGTGGAATGAACCAGCTACCCTAAGATGGTCGATCTGGGTTATGTTGTGGTGAATCCAATTAAAACAAAAAACAGTTTAAAAGACAAAGAACCTCTGTGTGCAAGCACTGAGGCAATGGTTACCCCAAAGGGCATTTGGCTGGGAAGCCAAGTTTCAAAGAAATACAAAATCACACATGCCCCCACAATGCAAAGCATCATGGGCTGCATAGGCAAATCACCACAGAATATTATGCTGGTTCAACTTTAAGCAGAAATGCATGGTGCCGAAAGGCTTCTCACACAGTTTGCAAAGGGTGCCTATCAGTACTGTGTTGTCAGCATAGAGCTTGATTGCTGTCTTGGTGATGTATGTGGGCAGCTCATTTACATAAATTAGAAACAACAGGGGGCCCAGGATGGATCTCTGAGGTACACCTCTTTACAGGATGTGGGGGTTTGGGAGCACTGCAGTTACATATACATTTTGTTTCCTATTGCAACAATATGATTGAAAGCATGTTGTGGCCTGTTCTGATAGTCCTATTTGCTCCAGCCTGTCTAGCAGTTTCAGGTGATCTACCAGACTGAATGCTTTTGAGAGGTCAACGTATACTGCACCCACAGATTCTCATTCGTCTAAGTCAGCAGCAACCATATCCATGAAGTCCACAAGTGTGGTAGTCATCAGACTACCCACCCTGAAGCTGGATTGATGTTTCAATAATTGTTCATAGTTGGCTAAGTACTCACTGATCTGTTTCCTGATTAGTTTTTCGAAGATTTGTGATACAGTAGGTAACAATGCTACTGGTCTGTAGTTTGATGGGTTGTTTTGCTTGCCTCCCTTAAAGATAGGCACCACTTTGGACAGTTTCCAAACCTCTGGGAAATGTCCCTCCATTAAACATCTGTTATATATTTTGCTAAACTAGGGGCTATTATTTCAGCTGAGTATTTTAAAACCGTAGTTTCTAGTTGATCTGATCCGCTGGCCTTCCTTGCGTTGTTTATTTTTTTCTTTGTAAACCTCACTCTGCTAGATTGCTTTAAATAGAGTTTTGGCCAGCTTGGGCTTGGCATATTTCTGTATCTGATTTGCTGTGTGTAGTTTTAGATGTCTCTAGTTCTGGTATTTTTATGTCCTGCAGCATACAAAAATAAATATTTAGTAGCTCCGCAGTTTCACCCGCTGAGAGCTCGGCCTCTGTTTTGTCTCCAAAGTCTGTAACCAAGTCCTTTTTTGGTGCACCTTCCAATGTTTTGATCAAGTCAGAGCTGGCCTTAGGGGTGTTGTTAACTGTGCATTCACACAGGGCCCCAAGAGCAGTGGGGCCTCCCAAAAAACTCAGCTGTCCCGTTGGCCTCCTTCTTCCTGGTTCTGTATGTACTAATTTAAGTAAAGTACAAAAATGGCACAAAACTAGCTAAAAATGAAGCTACAGGGAGGCCATGATAGGGATGAGGATTTTCCTTGGGGACCCCGCGACTTCTGAAATGGGGCCCCAGCAAGGAGGTTCGCACAGGGCCCCAGAATAGCTAGGGCCAACTCTTGATCAAGTCACTAGGTTTGTGCTTTCTTCTATTTTTATTTTGTAGAAATGTTTTTTGGCCCTTCTGATCTGACTCCTGCACTTGTTTCTTGTTTTCTGAAATGCTTCTCAGTCACCAGTTTTTAAGGTTTTATTAGCCTTTTTCCAAAGTCTGTGTTTTATTCTGATTTGTTTTATCAGTAATTCATTGACTCATGGCAAGTGATTGGATGTCTCTTTCCCTCTTTAAAGGTGACGTGTTTATTAAAACTGTTTAGGTCCCCAATTACAGGGAATTCAAGATGGATATGGACTAGACCTATGTACCGGGCATATATTTGTTGTTTTTTAGTTTTTTTGTTAAGTGTTGTTGTATTGTTTGTACTTGTGTTATGACTACAAAAATCTTTTGAATAAACATTATGCAAAAAAAAAAAAAAATGTTTAGGAAGGTGTTGGAGAAATCCCAGACTGCTAAGTCAGTGTCTGGAATTAAGTTGAGTCTATCCATCATGCCCTGAGGTTCAGTTTTGCAACTCCCCTTATTAGGCCTGCCTCAAAGGAAAAGGTGCAGTACCGCCCTTTGAGAGGAATCACCTCAGAGGGCCTAATGGCAGTACTGGACCTTTTGGGAATCCCAACAGGTAGCGGTGACCCAGGCTCCCTTGTTTGTGCCTATAACAGGGCAGTAGAAGGGGCCCTGGATGTCATTGCCCCAGTTCATATTTGTCCCTTGACCCTTCGCCCTGGGGCCCCATGGTACGATGGGTCCCTAAGGGAGTTGAAGAGGAAGGGACGAAGGTTGGCAAGACACTGGGGGAAAACTCACCTGGAGGTGGACGGGCTTAGATTGCTAGATCATTATAAAATCTACCAATCAGCAATCTCCAATAAGAAGACAGAGTTCCTGTCCAAGGAGATTGCTGCAGGAAAAAACAGGCCAGTTCCGCTCTTCCACAGTGTAGACAGACTGTGCAATCAGTCTGTCTGCAATCCGGTCGAGCCTTGTCACAAGAAAAGTGTGATGAGTTTGAACAGTTTTTTGCTGATAAGGTGTCCTCCATCAGGAGCTAGATCACCCAGTACCTCCCCATTGGTCTTTACTGTGATCAACCGAGTGGTACAGTTACCCAGGTGACCTATCTTCAGCCTACTGGCAGTCACTGATATTGTGAGGATCATCCAGACACTGTGACCAGCCTGCTGTAGTCTGGACCCGGGCCCAACTCACCTTCTTGTAGAGTGTGTTGAGGTCATTGGCCTGGTCCTGACCGGGATAGTCAGGAGTTCTCTGGAGAGAGGGATCTTCTCAGATCCTTTAAAAGAGGCTGTTGTTTGACCCTCCTAAAAAAAGCCCTCCTTAGACCATGACTCCCCGGCCAACTACAGACCAATCTCTAACTTGCTTTTTACAGATAAAGTTATTGAGAAGTTGGTCGCTCTGCAGCTGGAGAATCATTTAACAAGCCATGATATCTATGACCCTCTCCAGTCGGGTTTCAGGAAAAGGCACAGCACTGAGACAGCCCTGGTCAGGGCACTAAATGATCTCCTGATGGCCAGAGATCGGAGGTCCCATACCATTCTGGTTCTCCTAGATCTCTTGGCAGCATTTGACACTGTGGACCATGGGGTAATCCTTGAGCACCTGCTGTTTTTCTGTGGACTTGGGAAGGGGGCAGTCCTCAATTGGTTCTGATTATTCCTTGAGGGCAGCTCTCAGAGGGTGGTGTCGGGGATTTATTCCTTGGTCCCCCATGAGCTACTCTGTGGGGTGCTGCAGGGCTTGGCGTTGTCCCCCATGTTGTTTGCAGTATACATGCTACCATTGGGAGACATTATAAGATGGTATGGTTTGAGTTTTCACTGCTATGCAGATGATTCTCAGCTGTACATGTCTTTTGTGCCCGGCCAGGAGAAAACTTCTGTATCGGTGTTTAACAGCTGCCTAACTGAGATTCAGGACTGGATGAATACCAGTTGGCTGAGTCTAAACCCGGAAGAAACAGAGGTATTTGTCATGGACCCAGATAGTAGGTCAGCCGGGACATTGATGGTGGTTTTGAGCTGGGAGGGATACCACTAACTGTCTCTGACCAGGTGCATAACCTTGATGTGATTTTTGATGAGGGCCTGACCTTGACGGTTCAGGTGTCAGCCATAATCAAATCTTCCTTTTACCATCTTAGGAATATAGCCAGGGTGAAACACTGGTTCTGACTGAAGATCTTCCTACACTGGTCCATGCCTTTGTCACCACTCATCTTGATTACTGTAATGCCCTCTACCTAGGGCTACCAGGGGTTGACATCCGCCACTTGCAGCTGGTGCAGAACGCAATGGCGAGGTTGTTGACTGGAGCCCCTAGATCCAGGCATATAACACCTGTGCTGCATGAACTACACTGACTGCCAGTACAGTGGTGGATAACCTTCAAGGGCACATTATTGACCTATAAAGCCCTACACGACCAGAGACCGCAGTACCTGCAAGATCTCCTGATTCCTTACTGCCCCTCCCGCCCACTCCAATCCTCCAACGAGGGATTGCTAGAGATTCCAAGGGTCCGTTTGAAGACATCTGGAGGTAGAGCATTTGCCTTTATGGCTCTGAACCAGTGGAATTCTCTACCTCGTCGGATACGAGATAGCCTGACCGTGGAGGGTTTTAAAGCATCCTTAAAAACACACCTATTTAATCAAGCCTTTTCTGGGCTATAACAAGAAGGTATTGTACTAGATAGTCACTAATAAGAGTTATAATGGTATGTAATGAATTTATGATAATTATAACTACGTTTGAAGTTATATGTGTATGTCTGTATATATGTATGCTGTGCTTTAATTGTAAGGGCGCCCTGAGCTCTGGAAGGGCACTTTTTTAAAAATAAAATGATGATGATGATGATGAGGTCCCATTTGATTTCCGCTAGGTCCCAGTTAAAGTTTGAGATGTCAAAGTCTTTAAAGTGTCTCCTTCCTGTGAAGGAGGTTTTCTTTGTTCTCATAAAGTCTGTTCTGACTATGCATTGGATAGGATTATGGTCACTTAAGTTTGGGACCCCTACTTCAACATCTCGAATTGTTATGCTTGCTGATGTGAACGATAAGTCTAGTATATTGCAGTGGCTTAAATAAGATCCCTAGTTTTATTATGTCAAGGAGAACCACAGCCAGGTTCTGATGTTTTTATTTGATTTACATAAGAAAAAAAGCTGGAATGTCAAAACATATCTAGTTTTAATTTACAAATGTTTACAGTACCTATACTTTCTTATCATTTAAAGGCAAATCATGAGACTGTGGAGCTTTGGAAGATGCAGGTGGTTTTCAACTCAGGAGAACCACTTATTTTTGTTCTAGCTTCTCTGATTAATGCTTTCTTGACTTTCTGTCATAGGGATTTCCATTCCAGCCCTCACCAAGGGAGTGTGTGTGTATGCATGCGCAGCACCGAGTTATAGTTTATGCCTATGATTAACCCCCTCTAGCAGATGTCCCCAACCCAGCCCTCATTTGGAGAGGGGGCTGTGTACCACATTAGGGTTTAGTTCTCCTGTCATGCCTTTCTTTAGTTTTGTTTTCTTTTTTTGTTGTTGCTTGCAGTTCTGTTTATTTCACCTTCAGGCCATCCCCATCATCAGGCACCCCCCAGCCTTATCACCCCAGCCCCCCGTGGACTGGCCATCCAAATCCAGCCTTCCCCATGTCTGCTTCCCTATGGTGGGGCAGCCCAAAGGCCCCAGAATGGATCCTTGGGTGGGAGGAGCACCATGTTGCCAGGCGTGTCTACGGAGGGTTGGTTCCATTATGCTGTCCAGTCCTGTTTTCTCCTTCTGTGTTTTGGTCCTCTGGGAGGGCAGACATGCATTGCCATGCTGCCTAGATGGCCCTCTGCACACACCTGAATGCAGGACATCGATAGATCATACTCCTCCCTCCCCCAGTGTTTGTGGTGCCTGGGCTACCCTACCCCTGGCTGCCATTATGGGTCAGATGCAGCATCCCTCCCTCCCTGGAGGAGAGGAGTCCAAAGGGCACACAATCCACCACCCCCTTCCCAACCCTCCAACGTCCCGAGTTCACTCCCAAACATTGGTCATCGTTACTGCAAATGGTACCATTACTGCTACGTCAGGCTAGCTTGGTCAAGCCTTTCTTGAATCTCTTTAGCAGGGGTTCCCAGCCTAGACCTCATTTGAGGGAGGGGCAGAGTGCAAGATTAGCATCTGTTTGTTTATTTATTTGTTTATTTTTAAGATCAATCCTTTTGGGAGCTTTGTACCCTGTTATAATGTCTGTGAAATGGTCTCCTACTCCCACTAGAGGGAGACAGAGATTACTTATTCTTTGCGTAAATACATGTAGCGAATAGAGGAGTGTAGCCAGTAAGGAGTTAATAGCCCTAGGTACAGGGTGGAGGAGGCTGGGTTTATGCATGGGGACTTGTCCTTAGGGATATGAGAGTGGCAGAGGACTACCAGTGCTTGTGCTTTTGTGAGATAAAAGGCTTTTTGTGTTCTGCAGTTGAAAAAGGAAAAAAAATGCATTTTGCCCTTTAATTTCTGTGACTATGCATTAGTCAAGATGGCACCAGTGCATAGCAGTTCATAAATTCATAGGTTTGTAGGACATAAGATTTTGTCCCATCGTAAATGTCCGCCGCTTATCAGCAGATGTAGCCAGTAATTTCCCTCTGCCTCAGATAATCATCCAGATTTTTCTTAAATAAGTCTAATGTGCCACTCACCATGACTTGCTAGAAACTGGTTCCATATGGTTACAACGCTTTGGATGAACCAGTATCGTCTCTCCTCTGTTCTGAATAGTTCATCTTTTAGCTGTGTGTTATAGACTTTGGATAGGAAGCTAATTTCCTTAAACACAAGTCCTACACAGTTTGATAGGTCTTGATTACCTACTGATGTATATGAACATACGAACAACGGCAAAGCCAGCAGATTAAGCCCATTGTGTCTATCGAGTCTGCTTGTATTGCAGTGTCCTCAGAATCCGCTACTGACCCTGCCCCCCTGACCAGTCCCTCGCCTCCTTCTGTCCCCCCCTTGAGCCTTAATTTCCCTTCAACCCTAGCCCAGACCCTCTTGAAGCTGCCCACTGTTTTCCGCAAAACCACCTTCTCAGGAAGGCCATTGCAGCCTTTCACCTCACCCTCTGCTTGAAGAAGTGCCTCCTAGGCTGTCTCTTAAATCTTCTCCTTCCAACTTGAGTTGAGACTCTGTCCCCTCATGTTCCAATTCCCAGAGAGGTTGAAGAGGCCCTCCTTGTTCACCCTATTTAGTCCTTTCAAATACTTGCAGGTCTCAGTCATGTCCCCTCTCTCTCCTCTCCTCTCCTCTAGAGAGTACTTGTTCGGGCCCTCCAACCTCTCCTCATACATCTTACCCTGCTGGCTGGCCCCTGATCATCTTGGTGGGCCTCCTCTGGACCGTTTCTAGCAGGTTTGTATTCTTTGTAAGGTATGGGCACCAGTACTGCACACTGCACTCCAGGTGTGGCCTCACCACATACTCCTGTTCATCAAAATGCTTTTTAAACTGTCTGATGCACAGGTGTATTAACTAATTGAAATTGAACATAAATATTGTTATATACATGACATAACACTACTAAAGTAGTGTTCAGAATGATGTCATAATTACAGCACTTGATCAAAAAATTATATATTCTTTTAAAACGTTTATTAATATTTATAAATATATTTTCGCATAAATTATAAAAGATTCTCTTGAAAAAGCCAGAAAGGTTCAGGCAAAATGTTGGCGCTTGGTTTGAGAATGTATTATGAAGACTAATAAATTATTGGAAATGATCTTCTGAGTGTCATCAGATTTTTTTGAGGAGAAACTTTCTTGACTCATGACAGTTTTTTGAGTATCTCAGCTTTCTCAAGCCTCCAATGAGCCAAGAAGAAAAGTTACCATTTCCCCACAGACATAGTTCTTGTCCAGGGTGCATACTCATGCACTTCTTTGCATTGAATTCAAGTTGCTAAACCCTGAACCACCTCTCTCCAGCTTATCCAGATCTTCTCTTAGGTCCTGTACCCCTTCTGCTGTGTCCACCTTCCCACTGAGCTTGGTGTCATCCATGACTAGGCAAATTATGTCCTTAATGCCAGCCCCAATATCACCGATGAAGACACTGAAAAGCACCCGTCTGAGCGCCGAGCCCTGTGGGACCCCACTAGTGACCTCCCTGGTGCTGGAGAGCTCACCTCCCACCACCACACTCTGAATCCTGTCCCTCAGCCAGTTTTCCACCCACCCAGTCAACTTCTCACCAACCCCTAGATCTGCCAACTTCCCGATCAACCTCTTGTGGGGTTCAGAGTTAAAGGCCTTGCTGGAAGTCCATGTAAAGGATGTCCACTGCATGGCCCCTGTCCTCTATTTTAGTAACCCAGTCAAAAAGTCAAATCAGATTTATTTCACATGATGTCCCTCCCATAAACCTATGTTGCTGCTCATCCTGGAGGCCATTCTCTTTCACGTATTTTATTAACCTTTCCTTAAGTATTGCCTTCAAAGGCTTGCACACAATTGAGGTCAGACTGACTGGTCTATAGTTCCCCAGGTCATCCTTGGGACCGCTCTTATGGAGGGGCACTACATGTGCCATTCTTCAGTCCTGCAGTTCCACGCCCAACTCCAGTGAACAATTGAACAGATTTATACACCATAATAAGGTCCCCTCTTAATCTTCTGTATTAGAGAGGGTACAGATTAAGACCATCTAGTCTCTGTTCGTTTGTTAATTCTCTCAGGACAAAATCTGATTTAGTGTATCATCTCTCTGTATGCTTTCCAGCCTCCTTATCCCATTTACTATTTGCAGGGCCCAAACCTGATTGTAATACTCCAAGTATAGTTGCACTAGTGATTTAAAAAGGGGCATAATCACATCGCTGCTTCTACTCACAAAATTCCTTGTAATACAGTATATTATTCAGCTGCATTTATTAATTACAGCCTCATATTGTACAGCTGGTTTAAACGTTTTGACGATAAGGACTCTTAGATCTTTCTCACTGCTGTATTCTCTCATGTTATTACCATTTATGGTATACATGGCCCTTTTATTCAATTCAATTCAATTTTTATTTTACCAGGAAAGATACCGTTAAGAAAATTCATTTACAAGATAGTCCTGGATGGACATGAACAAAAGAGTCAATGCTAACAATTAACAATACAAGTACAAATGTACAGCAAAGCACTACACCAAGAGAACACAAACTCTAACATCAAGTAAATTTTGCATGTTACGTTCTAGTTAAGATGCAATAACAGATATAAAGGTTCAGTATATGAAAGGAAATAAGGCACAAGGTATGGGCAGGTAAATCATAGTAAGATGAGGAGGCGGTAGGAGAGCAATTTCTCAAGTGCTAAAAGATGGTAAATACTGTATAGTTTTCTCATTATGTGTAAAACCTTTCAGGAGTAGCAGTGACATTATTACTGCTACTAAAATGCGACGCTGTCATTTTTCCTTATTGAAGGACATCTTCACCTTCTGTGCCCATGCTGCAATGACATTTATTTGTTTCTGCACTTGTGATAGCTGTTCGCCAGTATCTAAAATTAATCTTGTTCAGTATCATCTGCAGATTGCATGAACCAACCACCCCTGTGTTGACTGCTTACTGGTCATATATGTATATTGGATTGAGAAGGACCCAGAACTGAACCCTGGGGGTCATCACCTGGCACACTACCCCAGTCTGATGTATATCCAATTACCCAGTCTGATGTATATCCAGCTACCCAGTCTGATGTATATCCAGCTACCCAGTCTGATGTATATCCAGTTACACGTACTTTCTGCTTTCGGCTTGTAAACCATACCTTTACTCATATTGCAGTCACGTCAGCAATGCCCATGTATTTGAACACTTCTGTCAGTTCATTATGTGGAACCAAATTGAAGGCATTGCTATAGTTGAAGTATATAACATCTACTAAAACGCCAGAATCTAGTGCTCTACCTATAGGCTGAGAAAGGCTAATAAGATTGGTTTGGCATGACATTTCTCTCCTAAATCCATGTAGCATGTTGTCTTGCCTGTTATTATCACCCAGATAGGTGTCTATCTGTTTTCGTATAATAGCGTCCATAATTTTCTCTACCACCAATGTGAGACTGATAGGTCTGTAGTTGAACTTTAATCTGCTGTCTCCCTTTTTGTGGATTGGCATTACCATTGCTTCCTCTCATGCATTTGGAACAGTTCTGCTCATTAGGGATTTGTTAAAAACTCATGTAAGAGGCTCTGCTACAATACTTCATTGGCAACTTCCTTAACTCATTACTTTCAGTTAGGGATGGGCAAAACCAGAGTGGTTTTGGATTTTGTTTTGGATTTGCCAAATCCAACACCACACTTGTATTTGGGTTTGTAAAGCATTTGGATTTGCTGGTTTGGTCCATATAGCAGTGTAGCATAGTGGTTAAGAACACTGAGCTCCAAACCTAGAGATCTGGGTTTGAATCTCATCAGCGCCCACTTGCATACTGTGTGACCCTGAGCAAGTCACTTAACTTCCTTGTGCTCCCAGGTTACACCTGGAATTGAGCTCTGGCTTAGTGTGCCTTTTCTGGTTAAACAATTTCCCCTTTCCTTTCCCTGTATTGGTAAGTGGTTGAAAAAATAAATTTTTCATGAGAAAAATACCACAAAATGTAAAGGGGCAGTGAGACGGTACAGATTATACTGTGTGAGAAACACTGCATCCTGCTGTTTAAAAATTCTTTGTTGGGGGGCACTGCTGACAGCATAGAGGAAGCAACACTTATCCTGAGCTCTGGAGATTTTAAAAATAAATACAAAATCTTTTGCATCAAACTATGATCACTACAATGAAAAGCAGCTGGCTGGTTGCCTAATGTACCATAGATTGCTGTCATGGGGAAAACGAAGAAACAACGCCTCCTCTGATGATTATTTTTGCTCCTAAGAAGCAGCAGCTGCAACAGGAGCAGAGGCCTGGGTCGGCTGCAGGGGCCTCGATGCTTGCCGACTCTGGGACCGGAGGAGCAACTCTAACTTCCATTCAGACCACCCTAAATCAGTTGGTACAGTCCATGCAGGATATTGATAAAAAATTGGACAGTTCGACACCAAGAGTGTCTGCCTTGGAGACACGGATGGACAACTGTGAGCAACAGGCGCAGCGTGCAGAAACGTCTGTTCTCAAAGCTTGCGATGCATCCTCACAACTAATTAAAGAAAATGCAATGTTTTGGCAGCACCTGGAACAGGCAGAAAATCAAGTCAGAGAGAGGAACCTGTAGGTAATTGGTCTCTTGGAGGAAGCAGAAGGGGAGGATTGCCTATCTTTTGTTTGGACCTTCCTACCAGAACTTTTGGGGTTATCGGAAGAGAACATACCTCTATCTACTGAGAAGTCATACCAGATTACACCAAGACATGCGGCAGCGGGATCTGGGGCTCCCAGGTCTCTGATGGTGGTTTTCACAGGTGTCGGAGATCACAACCAGGTTTTGGCCATTGCTAGAAGGTGGCAGTTCCTAAAATATGGAGAGGACACTGTGCTTTTGTTCCCAGATCTATCTTACAGCATGAGGCAGTGCCAGAAGAATTTTGATGGTACCCATGCCCAACTCCGCCACTGTAAGGTGCAACATTAGTTGCTGCTGCCTGCAAAATTGTCAGTATCGTGGCAGGGCCTGCATGATCTTTTCAATGAGCCCAATAATGCGGAGAAACTGCTGAAGTGCATCGAGCAAGAACTGAGGACTGCAGAGGGCCATGGCGATTCACTGAAGGAGGACTGATTATTGTGGCAAGTTATGACTCCCTGTCAGACTGTTGCTTTTCAGTTTTGACCGGTCACTTATTTGGCCCTGGAGTGATTTTATTAATTTTCTTTTGCTTCATGTGAATGGGTCAGTATGGACATAATTAGATTGTAATCATCTTACTGGAGCTTGGGGGTATTCTGTTTTAATAGTTGTGTAATTAGCTCTATATGGGAATCTATTTTACCACTAAGGTATGTGGGTGGTTTACCTAAACTGTTCTTATCTTGCTTGTTCGATTCCCTTTGTCCTTCCTTTGCTGTGTGCATTTTGGGGACTTGTATATAGTTACTGAAATGTTATGGTAATTCCCCCTATGTGGTGTCTTGTGGGGAGGGTATCTTACTCTTGTACTGTGCCATTCTTGTTGGGGTAACAGGTGTTTGTAACCCTCCTGTGTGTTGTAACATTTGTAAAGTTTTTCAAATGCTTATAAATGTTTTTGACCTGATCCCCGACCAACCTGCAAAGCAAAAAGCCAAAAAGTAGGGTGCAAAATGAAACATGGCTTACAGGATGCCCCCACCCACCCTGATGTGGTCAGATGAAAATTAAGGCCAATAGAAAATGCAGCAAAGCAGGCAAAGTAAGTAATAAAGTTGTAACCCCTCCCCCCCCCACTGAAATGGTGGGGCTTACCTGGACTCCTTGTAAAAAGAATCTATGCAGCTCTTTGGCTACAATGGAGACTCAAGCCAAAACATTAAAGGGGTAAAGGCCAAGAACATTAAGCTTGTGAAACAAGAGATAATCAGTTGTGCCTGCTTCTCCAGCTAGCACGAAGGGCAACAAAACTGTCACTCAGAGAAAACACAGTTGTATTTACTATCTTAAAGGAGGAATTTCACTTAGGTGCTGTTAATTAAGAAGACATATTTTTAGTACTATTTGTTTGGCCTATGACACCATGCTCCTTGATTTCTTGCTTTTCTGTCCTAGGAGGAGGGGCAGGAAGATGCCATGAGAGATTAGCTGCTAAGCTCTCTTTGAGTTGGAAGAGAGCTGGTCATTAGCTCTCACAGGTCCTCTACCACCCTTCTTGGGGTCTCCACTATGGAGGGCCACCACATCCTCCTCAGCCTCTACCATGGGTGCCTCTTCCTTGCAGCCCCACCCACCAGAGCAGCGTAGGAATTGCATAGTGGTACTGGTTGAGGAATATGACTCTGACCCCTCACCCCCACCCTTCCAGAGCCCACTGTGGTCTAGTCACTCCTCTTCCTAGACACCCTCTGAGGTAATGGTGTCAGACTTGGTGGACTCTGGTTGAGGGAACTTTGCCTGGTGTCTAGCAACCTCCTCCCTCAACCCAGAGAGGTGTGTGCAGATGGGGCAGCACTGTAGTCTCCAGAAGGTCTCTCTGAAAACTACTGCCCCACAGCCACTGCACTGCACCACTTTCAGCATTGTCAGTTCCTACACTTCCCTGTGTTATTTGGAAATACTTATTAATGCTTACCCCTGATATGGTGTTACTAATTTTTCCCCCTTTTTTTGGTTTGTTATTCCCCTTAATCGCCTACCCTAGATAGAGTGTTACACCTATTCCCTGTGTTGGCCTACCCTTTTCCTTTTACCCATTCCAGCAGTGAATGTTGTGCTGATCTATGCCTCTGCCAGTCAGATATACAGATATATGGTGTTATATTCTGTTATATTTTGTGTATGTTTAAACTGCCACAAGGAAAATGGATGACAGGGTCACATAGAGAGAGAGAGAGAGAGAGAGAGAGAGAGAGATGGATTTTTAAAATGTTTGACCTTCCTCTGACCTGAGGGGGAAGCTTGCTGAGCAGAAAGCCAAATTATTTCAAGGGGCTGCTCAACAAGGACATGCCAAAATCTATTTGCCTGCAATAAACTTACTTCATGGCCTGCTCAACAAGGATGTGCCAGAAAACCATCACCTGTCATAAACATTTGCACTTGAAAGGCAGGATGGTTGGGAAACCAGGTTTTGGGAAATAGCCCATCTTGACAAGCTGGTGTAAATTATCTTACCAGTAAGGCAGTAGGGCATAAAAGCAGCCAGAGAACTGAATTGTGGGGAAAGTGCAAGAGTGACCTCTACTGGCCTGAAAGAGAAGGCCACCCTGTAAGACCAGACAGAGTTTGGCAGTCTGGACCCAGACTATTTAAAGCAGCAGTACTAGATAATCAGGAAGTGATATCAAAATTCTGCTTTTTGTCTGGAAGCATGTAGCCATAGTTCCAGTTCGGTTTCCATATCTGTAAATATTTTCTTCTAGCGATCTTTAGTTTTTTAGATATTTAAAATTTATTTCTATTGTTGTGAATCCACAGAAAATATGGCAGGTGCCTAATTTGCAGCCAAGCACGGTCGGCAGCAGAGGGTTCCAGTTCAAGATTGTAAAAGAGCCTCGGCTCAAAGGTATTGTATTCCTAGATTTAAATAAATAAATAAATAAATAAAGATTGTGGGTTGGAGAAATGTAAACAAAAACAAAGAAAAATAGAGCAAATTACGGGGGGATAGTACAGTGAAACCAATAAAGATTACCAGGTAAGTGCTCAACAGAGCATAGAGAACAAAATATTGCAAAATATCTAATATTTTTATCAAGTACTGCTGCTTTAAGCAGCTCTGACACAGAGCAAACTCTCTCATTTTCCTGGAGCATTTCATTTTGGACACTCTCCTGACAAGACAAGACCAACTGCCAACAGACACTGAAGGCCAGTGGCTGCAAGAGAAGGAAACGATTCTTCAGACTTTATTTATTCTTCTGAACTTTCAATTCACTACGAACATTAAGGTAGAACTTTAGATAACAGTTATAGTGCATTTTTCATGTATAATTTCCACTTTTATTTGTGTTATTCTGTGACCAAATTGATAACCTTTTAGTTGTAAATGTATGATAATTAATTATTCAGTAAAAACATTTGTCTTTAAGAAACCTGCCTCAAGGGGCCCGTCGGCGCAGCGGTTGGATTTCCGCTTGCGGCGCGGCGACCTAGGTTCAGAGCGGATCGGGTCATCGGAGGCGGCGAGGGAATAGGATCGGCGTCCGATGGGACGGCTCTCCTATTCAGGGGCGTGGAAGCCTCAGTGCGTTGGAGACCCCTGGTGGGACCGGGGTTCCACGCAGCCGGTGCTCAACAGGCAGGGATGGAGGCAGGGCGGACGCTGGTGTCATTGCACGTCCCTGCCTCCTCTGGGGAAAAACCGGCGGAAAAGATGGAGGCAGGACCACCCGATTAATGACCTCCTGGAGAGCCTCACATAACGCCGCCGCTGCAGGACCCGACTAGTTACAGTTCGGGGCCACGTGGGTGGCCATGGCCCACTCTGGGGCAAGCCGGGGTGACCGAGGTCCCAGCAGCAATCGACAGGCGGTAGAGGTCTCCGGGGGCCGTGACCAAGGTGGATGGCTTCGGTGGTCCTGCCAAGGGAGAAAGAGGAAAAATAAAAAAAAAAAAAAAGAAACCTGCCTCAGCGAGATTGTTATATTGTATGTGCAATTGTGGGATGTTTCAGTAATAATCTGTGACTAAACAGTTATTGCAAAGGGGTACCATCATAAGCTACCAAATTGAACAAGGGTCTGAAAAGGGAAAGTCTGGGTAAAGATAGGGGGAAAACCAAAGTCTCAAGGAAGGGTCTGTGGGTATTTGAACCAGGTTATTGCATGCCTTGTGGGAGAAGGCAGAATCAGGTTTTCAGTGCTACCCCGAAGAGGTTGTAATGCCTGGATCTTCCCCCTTTGTGTAACAACCAAGAAGGGTTCATATTTGGCTACAGGACTCGAGACTAGTATTGTACCATGATCCAGAGTAAAGAGGGGACCCTGGGACTTCATGGCGAGTGTTCAGTTGTGAACCCAGCGAGCACTATAGAAGGACATGATGAGAGTATCCCCTGTTTCCCCCTCCCTGTCACTGACTGCAAGTATGGGTGGGCACTGTGAGCTCAGTGGACCTGACCCTCAGGTGTGGGTTCATGACAGATGCAGCAACAGAAGCAATCAGTATCTTACCTTAGTCACTGGCAGAGCCCCTTCCCCCGCTTCCTTGTTTTCTTCTGCTAATGCCTTCTGGTGCCTAAGATGCCAATCTTGCACCTGTTTCACTCCTTGGCTGTTCCACTCCCTCACTGGGACACATTAGGACTGCTTCCTTTTGTCCTCAGAGTAGAACTTCTCCCATGTGGGACTTCCTGACAAGTCCTGGTTGGGCCGTGTGTGTCATTTGACCCTCCCCTTTATACTCCAACCCCTGGATTATAAATAAGTCCTACTCAGCCACACAGCACAATTATAATCCCTGTTAAAATAGCCCAACTGGCTCCAGGCTCCTTCTTTAATAGAAGCAGCTGATATGAGATGTGAATGCAGTGGCAGGGTTTTTAAAAGACTCCCATTCTCTGACAGCTCTCTCCCACATCACTGATCAACTCCTGATTGGAGCTCCTGGGCAGATGCAGGGACACAAGTTAGCAATTAGGGCTGTGCGAAAACCGTTTCCCCGAAAATTCAGTCGAATATTCGATATTTGGGTCCCAGGTATTCGTTATTCGGCCAGGAAAGACATTTTTTAGGGACAGCTTAAAAAGCACTTCAATAACACCATTAATTGCCCTTCAAACCTGGTGTACCATATACACCTCAACAACACTTCAACAACCAACATAGAGCTCTCACTAATGCAACACAAGTTACATGTGGCACATTCGATCCACCACACCACACACATAGCACTGCAAAAATAATATCAAGCACTGCGTTGGGTCAGCACTGTAGGGTGTTCATGGTCACAGTCACAGAGATAGAAGGTGCTTTGGCCATGGACATAGGAATAGCTGCTGCAGCAGTGGTGACAGCTGAAAGGGTGGCTGCTGGAAGAATGGCACTGGTAGTGGTGGGTAGCACACTGGTTGTGGATGTAGCAGCCATAGTGGTAGCAGTGGGAACACTGGTAGTGGTGTCTGCTGCTTCCTGCACAAAGCATTCTAATGCCCCCCTACTACTGGCATAGAAGGATGTGACAGTGAACATGCAGATGGAACAGGTGGTGACACTAATAGTAGTAGTACTACCGGTGGTATTAGTAGTAGTAGTAGTACTATTCTCGGTGCTACCAGAACTAAAAGGCTTGCTTGGGGAGAAAAATATTTGAGCCAGCCGAATACAGAGACACCAGTCTGTCATTGTCTATGTTGTCCATCTCACCCCCTTCTCTGGAATTGTATTATGTATCAATAACATACAGTGGAGAAAGAGAAAGGGGAAATTGTTTAACCAGGAAAGGCACACTAAGTCAAAGTTTGTTTCCAGGTGCACTCTGGGAGCACAAGGAAGTTAAGTGACTTGCTCAGGGTCACACAGTATGCAAGTGGGGGCTGAGGGATTCAAACCCAGGTCTCCAGGTTTGCAGCTCATTGCCCTTAACCACTATGCTATTCTGCCTCCAGAAAGACGGGATCCAATTCAATACTTTGCAGTAAATGAGATGTCATAAAATATTGAATGACAAGAGGGCTTAATTGCCACTGAATTATACTGCTTCCTGAAGCATACTGCAGCATTTTGCAGTAATTTGTAAGATACTGCATTGAATACTGTCTGGCACCACTGTATGAACTGATCTTCTGATGTTTTGTAACTTTGATGCAATGTTTCATCCTTGGACATGTTGCTTTAGGATTGTTTTGTTAGAAAAGCATCTCAGTCTCATTTATTAATACTTCACTTATTTATGGTGTGTGTTTCTTTAAGGATTGTATATTCATAGTGTGTTTATATGTTGCTGACATGCCCTGTGACAAAGACCAGGTTCTGGTCAAAGCACAGGGGCTTTATTAGCATCCTCTAGCCTCAGCACAAATAAATGTATTGGCAAATTTACGCTCCACTCTTAACTGTGTTTTGTTAGTGACCCCCCCCCCCAAGTGCTTCCTTTGTCCTGCATAGATTGTTTTGGGGTTTGGCGGCCCAGGGATGGCACCAGCAGTAATCTCCTGGATGTGCTGTACATTTGTGGGTCTTTCATCCTACTCCTTACCACTTGGGGCCAGCGGTGCAGATGCTTTGCTGGGGCTAGAACAATCATGTTAGCAAGACTGCTAAGACATACTGGATCAGGTCACTAGTGGTTACTGTGTAAAACACAAACTACTGGTAGTGCTTGTGTGTGCGATTCTTTACTTAGTGCTTGTGGAACGACAGTAATACGCCAACCCTAACAGTTCTACTGTACCACAGAAAAGCAGCATCAAATAAAAAAAACACTGCTACTAAGAAGGGGGAAGGAGAGGGCAACCTCTTGTAACATGGAACTGAGCAGCAAACTGACAGATGACTCGCACTTAACTCAGTGAGTCAATCCTGCCCCACTAAGTGCAATAGTTTAATTAACAAACAAAAAAAATGAATGCACACAGCCGCGTGCACACAAGGCGCATATTCAGGAAAAAATATATTTCATATGCATGAGTTAATCGTGCAAGATGAGCTGCTGGGGGGGATGGGGGGAGGGGTAAGCCAGCACACTCCTCAGTTGTACAGGGATCCAACCAGATGACTAACAATAATAATTCAGTGAGTCAAGCCTGACTGAGGACTGCAGACGTTTATTTCAAAAACTGTGTGCACGCAGCTGTGCAACCATGGGGCCCAGCTTCATGAAAAAATGTACTGTATTCAGCCTGCACATGCAGGGCACAGCCTCACAAAATCAAATATTATGCACATATAGGCAAACCATGTGCAGTGACCTACAGGGGGGATAGTTAGCAGACACCCTCTTCAGTCTCACAGGTAACCAAGCATGGAACCAGACGACAGTGAAAAACAAAACACCGAAATAAAATGTGCTTCACCAAAAAAATCACACTGTAGTGGTGTTAGTAGACAGCCCTCCTGGTCCCTGTAATTGAGCACAGCAACAAAGACAAAAATACCCATCAGAAAGCCAAACCTAGCTTTTCTGACACTGATTAAACAAATAATACTGACCCAAAAAGCCTGTGGAGCAAAGAATTATTCCTTTTTTGGCAAGTTTAAGGTCTCAGAAGTACTGCAGAGCTAGCTCTCAGGGGCACCGGAGCCTTTCTAAAAGTGTGTGTGTGTGTGTGTGTATGTGTGGGGGCAAGGTCTGGGGGTGAGGGTGTAGTTGGGGGGTGGTAGCTATATGGCTGAATCAGACAGTCACAGCTGGATGTTTGAGAGAGCGGATGCATGGACTGCAAGAAACAATATAAACAAAATATCTGCAAGACATAACCTTTCAGCTTATTTCCAGCTCTCTCTCTCTCTCTCTCTCTCTCTCTCTCTCTGTCTCTGTCTCTCTCTCTCTCTGCGTTTTTCTTTGGTATTTTAAAGTCGAACCAGCCTCATCTGTATTTCCATACCCAATTGGACAAGCAGAGAACTGTATTTTACAGGGACAGCCTTGACAGGTCCGAGTCTGAGCTTCAAGGTGACCGGGACAAGATCAGAATCAGTCCAATCATCACATCATCAGATCAGATAAGAACAGAACAAACTGAACAATTAAAAATACAACATTACATGCCAGTTAGGTAATAACAGGAACAGACATAACCTCCTCCCATGCCCCACCCGGCACCAAGCAGCACCGTCGCACCATTGTACATTTAGCAGTGCAGCAGCAATTACCAATTTGAATTTGGCATAATTTACCAACCTTGCAGTTCAGTGTCCTTTCCTTCTTCTGCTCTGCTCAATCGAATCCTCCACACCAGTGCACCGTACAGCCAGTGCAGGCAGTCCACTCCAGTTGGGTCACAGAAATTGGGAATGGGATGGTTGGTTTTAGGAGATGGTGGCTGCTACTGCCAGACCAGTCAGTGTAAGAAATTGGATCCTGAGATCCTACATGCCACACAGACAAGACAGTGCACTTGGGGGTGGGGCAGAATATCGGGAGATCGGGACAAGATGACAGCAGCTGTGTGCTGGCTGGCAAAATGGACTAAATTCCATTGATTGACCACGTTCCATGTACTGTTCCAAACACACAACTCCCCCGCGCGGGTGAAAACAGAGACTGTCATGAGCAGATAGCAGGGCTAGACTGCACATGACAGAATTCAGGTTTTATTTTAGCGTTCTCATCCCGACTCTCCTCCCAGTCTGTGTCTCATCATACTAATCTGAGTGAGGACTCTTTTTTTTTTTTATTTATTATACTTTTTCCTGCCACCGACCACCTGGTACCTCAGCCCGATCATGGACCCTATGACTTCCACTCTCACATTGGCCACGACTCCCTGATACCACCTGACTTGCACCCCAGGGTGGGGTTGCGGCACCGGCCCCAAGTGCCGCATCTGATGGGATAGGTCAGGGAGCCGGCCTGAGAGCTAATTGAAGCCGAGGGTGGGCTTCATCAAGGGCGGCTGGCAGCGCTTTTCTAGACTGCCCCAGGGGCGGGAACATACAATGACATTCAACATCCACCCTGCTCCTCTTATGTACTGGTATTGGTCACCTGTGGTTCCCCCGCCACTGCCAGGGGTCCCTCGGGTGCTGGATGCTCTAGTCCTGCCTCCCCCCAGAGAAGGAGAGCAGTCCAGAGGATGCTCAATCCGTCTGCCCTGACTAGCCCTCTGACTCCTCAGGTCAATTCCCGAACCCGGGTCACTGGCGTCGCAAGCAGAAATCCAACCACTGCGCTGGTGAGCCGGCCTGAGTGAGGACTCTGCTTCAATCTGCCGGCCACTGCGCCACATGGCATTTTGATGTTCACTTTCAGTGTGGGGGCTCAGGTCAGCAATGCCCAGAATGGCATTTTATTTAAAATTTGGCAAGAAAAAAGTGAGGGGCATGGTCCTCTCACCTTTAAATATAGAACCATGTGCCCCACGGCTCCTAATAACTCCTGCTAGCTGTTGGAAACAACTGTCTTCTGTCCTCTACCGGCTCAGAGTGGGGAAGTCACATGGTGTGCTTGCTTGTGAGCTCCAGAAATGGCTTTTGATTGGCCAACAAAGCTCTGCAAGACTTGGAAATCTCACCGAATAGTTGTTCCCAAGTAGTGGTCGAATAGTGAACTATTCGAGAAAGGCATCCGATTATTCGGGAAACCTATTATTCGTGGTATTCGGTAAATGCTATTTGGCCCATGTGTAGCCCTATTAGCAAGTCTGATTTAAATAGGCAAAGTTGTCTTCAATTAAGTTCTAGTTCAGCACAGTTTTCATTCCTGTTAACAGAGCCCGACTGGCTCCCGACCATACCTCTCAACTGCTATGAATTTTGCATAGCGCTATGATTTTCACACTCAGATTTACGCTTGCTCTGCATAGGTTTACTGATGTTCTTAATAATGTTAGATCTATTTCTGGACACACAAACTATTAAATAATTGAACTAAGTTGACAGAAACATTTCTTATCACTAACTATATGCAGCCCACTATTTGTAGACATTTTATTCTTTAAAATAAGAAAGTGCTCCACATTCTAGCCATTTGCTATGATTTTTGAAGGCCAGTGCTATGATTTTTAATGCAGAGAGGTTGAGAGGTATGCTCCCAACTGCCTTAATAGCACTCCTTTTTTTGGCTTCCCCTTCTCCCAGTCTTGCTCTCCCCTCCCTAGGAAATCTCCCTCTGGTCCTCTTACACTAGACCACCCCTTTGTTATCTGGCTTCTTGCCTTTGTAGCATATTGTATTTTGCGCTCTATTTCACTTGCCTTTTATTTGCACTATGCATTTCTTTTGCACCACTGGCACTTTGGACTGTGACTATCTATCTCTATTTTTGCGCATTGCACCCTCCTCTTCTTAACAGTGCATCTATTGTATTATGGACTTCTGCACTTTGTCTCCCATGGACCCCTTCCCCTGGGTTGTCCCTTGACGCGAGCATTAGGTCAATGTGCCTTTCATGGTTACTAATTAACCAACTAACAAACTAACTCACTAACAAACTAACTCACTAACTAAATACATAACTAAATAAATAACTACATGAATGAATAAATATATATGCTCATAGTTTTGATCAAGTAATCCACAAAGAATAGTTATCAAGAACCAGTCCAGGCATTTGAGAATGTTAACTACTTCAATTTGCTGGTTGTTTAAAGAAATGATTTTCGAGGGGCAGGGAGGGGGTCCTGCTTAATTTTGTATTATATGTTAAACTGATTTTCCAGTTTCCTTACAAACAATGCAATGAGAGATAAAAACAGTCTCTTTGTCCCTTATTAGGTCTCATGGGCCCGATTCTCAAAAGCCAGATTTTGACGCAAGGTACCTGTGTCACACAGCAGTGACGCAAGGGGCACCTTGCGTCAAAACATGCGGTTTCACAATTCTCAAAGTTTCCCTGGGACCCAGTGCACCAGATCGACCCTTCACCAGGTGTGCGCCAAGCAGGTGGGCGCAGCAGGGTGCTAGGGGGCTTGTGACAGACACAAGCGGCCATATCCCCCAAATCGGGACTCTCTAAAACCTCCCAAAGTGTGCACTTCTAAGTATCATTAGACCAGCCCTAAGGGTACTTAGAAGTGTGCTCTCTGGGAGGATTTGGAGAACTTGCGCCACCCCCAGCACACTCCCTGGGTGGGAAGGAACATGTGCCGTGGTCCCCCCTTCCCAACCCCGATCCCATACTGTATATATGAAATGCATTACTGACCTGGTGACCAGTGTCCTCCCCACCTCCAAACCCATATATACAAAATCCATAACTGCCCTGGTATCCAGTGTCCCCCCCTCCAATCCCCCAGAACCCTGTACAACAAAAAACAACAGTCCCTGGTGTCTAGGGCCCCCGGCACTCCATCAGGTAGTGCCCCACCACCCTGCTGCCCCCATCCCAACCAGGAGCTGGTGACTGGCACAGCCCTCCAGTCTCCACCATGGCCAGCCATCGACTGAGCTGTCAAGGAGCATGTACTGTAGCAGTTGATTGTACAGTCCATGCTCTTGACAGCTCAGTCAGTGGCTGCCCGTGGTGAGAAACAGAAGCATATGCCATCTCCCTGTCTCCTGCTCCTGCATGGGATGGGATGGGGGAATGGGTTGGTGGGGTGCTACCTGCCGAGGGTTAGACACCAGGGATCAGTGAATATTGTTGGACGGGCAATGGGGGATGGGAGGGGAACACTGGACACCAGGACAGTTATGGATTTCATATATATGGGATTGGAGATGCAGGGGAACACTGGACACCATGGCAGTAATTAAAATATATGGAACTGGGGCTGGGATGGTGGGGTGAGCGGGGTGGTGGGGTACAACCTGCCTGGGGTGGGTTCCCCTAGACAACAAGGACTGTTGGGTATTGTTGGACGGGGTGTTGGGGGATGGATGGGGGAACACTGGACACCAAGGCAGTTACTGAGTAACGTATATATGGGATCAGGGATTGGTAGTGGAGAACTTAACACCAGGGCAGTAGCGCCCTTTTGGTATATGGGCTCGAGGAAGGGGAGGGCTCTGCTAGCCACCAGGGAATATATACCTTCAGTCTGCCATACCTTCCCAGACTACTGCCTGACCACGCCTGTAGCTTGCGGCAAACCACTTAGGTGCACTGTCTTTTTGGTGCATGACCACAGCTGCCACAAGCTGCGGGTCTTTGACGTGGGGACCCTACCCATTAGAGTATCTGGCACAGGGTTCCCAGCACACCGACAATTGGTGCAAGCTGCCATTGGCATGGCTTGTGACAAGTTTTGAGAATCAAGTCCCATGTATTCCTGCTGCTTTTCCTGTCCTTAAATCATAATCCAGTCTTTGAGACATCAGAATAATTGATGTGGCAAGAGGTTGTGATGTCACAAGCAGAGGATTAGTACTTTATAATAAGAATGTGCAATATAATCAGATGAAGTCTAAGGGAACTATATCCTTTTTTTTTGTTCTGTTTCCCCCTTCCCATCTCCAGTGCTGCCCCCCACCACCACTCCCTACCCCCAGGCCCATCCTTACCATCTCTGGCTCTTATGTCCTCACTCATGGGGTCCACAACATGTAGCTCCTGCTACTGTGGTGGATTTCATCGGGGGTGGCAGGCAGGGCTAGCTTTATGGTTTTGGGGACCCACAGCAGGATTAGTGAAGCCATGGGACCCCCCCACTTAGCCCACCTTCACCCCATGTGATTGACTGTTGCCCATATGTGCATCATTATATTTTCAGTACAACCAGTGGTATATGTAAATTTTATAAGGGGAGACAGCAGTATTAGTCCGTGGGGCTGTTCTTTTGTTTCATCTATTGCTGCCCATCTGCCTCTTATAGACTGAGTTGTAACTTGGTGTGGCATTTCATGACATCATGATGCCACATCCCAAGAAGTTGCACAGCTCTTTCTTGGTGTTTTAAGAAGATAATAAGATAAAAACATTTAAAAGTTATTAAGGTAAACTGCTGTAGTTGGGCCCCCCCATGAGCAGGGGGCCCCCCGTAACTGCAGGGTTTTCTGGTACCCAAAACTGGCTATGGTGGCAGGGGTATCTTCTGGTCCATCGAGAGTGTGTGTGTGTGTGTGTGTGTGTGTGTGTGTGTGTGTGTGTATGTGTTTGTGTGTGTGTGAGTGTGTAAGCAATTCTCCAGTAGGTTTGTGGTGCCCGAGAGGTGGTGGCATCATCCTGCTTGCTCCGGGGATTTTTCTTCAGTTTTTCCCATCCCCTTTGGATGCTGGCTGCAAGAGCGCCATGTACACACATGCACACAATTACGTGGCTATGCATGGCACCATCCATCATCCTTCCTCCTGCAAACATCTTGGACTGCAATGTCACCAGTGGTCACACAGGGGGCAGTATCACATTGGAGTCGGCTGCCCTCCTTCCCCAGCAGAGGACAGTATCCTCTGGGGTGCTCAATGCTTAGTCCTCAAGACAACATGCATTCAGTAACAAAAATGGAAGCTCCTGAAATTCATATTTTCTGGAAACTTTATATAAGTGAGTTCTGATGCCAGTGTGAAACTGCAAACAGTTTTTTGTTTTTTTTTGTTATTAGGGAGATTTAGGTCTCAGCTTCTGGAATTACTTTGAAGTGGCATTCAGGCTGACTGTTAGATTCAGTCTGAATCTTTGAGAGACTCCTGAATTGAATATTAGATCTGTTCAAAGACGTAAAGACATTTTTGAGAAGAAAAAAACTATGGTATTTATAAAGAGACACCGTGAAAGTGCATCAGCAGCAGATGGAAATTCAGACCCGGTCTATCCCCAAACTCAGACCCAGTCTATGTGCCCCCACCGGTTGATTAAAAATCACTCCCTCAGGGCAGACTGTTAGCTTTTAATGTGGTAAGATGCTATAGCTTGACAACAAACTAGCTTGGTGTACTAATGCATTCACCCTCTGCATCCTGAGGCCATAAATGGCCCAGGCCCAGTTCCAGTTACAAAGCTGGGGCTTGAAGTTGTGCAGATGTCCAGAGTATCCTTGTTTCCATGCCTGATTAGATTGGGGGGGGGGCATACCTCTAGGGGACGAGAAAAGCATTTGGCCCCCTCTCACAAAACAAGAGAGAGAAAAAAAATAATTAAAAGTGTCCTAAGAGATGGCATGTGGGCTGTAAAACACAATGGATCAATTTTAAATCAATTAAACTAATCACCAAGCAGCTGGGGGGAGGGTTAGGCATTGATTGTGTCCTTTTAAGTGAGATTAACACTGTTTCCTGTAAATGCAGGTATATCAAGGTACTGAAATGAACTGATCATATGCTGGAAACATATGGGAATCCCCAAGACAGGAGGAATGGGGGTTAAGGCAGAGGAAGTGATAAAACAAACAGACTCAAGCAGAAGCACTTCAAAGAGGGCCATGCATCTCAGTGTGATTGAGTGACTGCTGAGAATTAAGAAAGCTATACAGACATAATTAATCTTGGCATGGGACAGGGAACTCACTTACACTCTGGGGGGGGATTTATGAGGGATGTCAACAAGCACTTTTCCGTGGGAGGAGTGATGGGCAAGTGCAACAAGCTGCCAGAGGCAGTGGCACAGACCAAATCAGTGAGCAGCTTCAAACAGGGATGGGAGAGGCATATGGGATTAGTTAAAGCAAGGGATGTCAGAATCAAAGGGTGGAATGATCACAAGGGCTGGAGCACGAAAGTTAAGTACAGTGGCAGACTGGATCGACAAGCCTTTTTCTACAGCCCTTGTCTATGTATCTATGTAGTAGGGCTGTTTTACTGATGGAGGCTCATAGGAACATAGAAACACAGATTTTGTCAGCAGAAAAGGACCTTTAGGCCCATGCAGTATGCCCCTTGTCCCCACCTGTTCTGTCACCATTGACAGTGGCTGGTGATAGGTGGGCATAGGCTCAGATTCAGAGTTTTTTTTGGAAGGCATGTGAAAGACTTCATTTCAGTCATCGGTGGAGTTGTAAAATGCAAACCACTGAACTGTTTTTAAAGTCAAATTTATTTGATTGATTTTATACATATTTATTTATTTAGTTTTTGATGACCGGTTGAGTGCTATAGCCAGAAAAATTACTATTTTCAGGCACAACCTGGGAGGTTACAAGGAATACAAGGAATACAAGGAAGTTACAGGGATTCAGAGTAAACAATGAAAACAAGGTTACAATATGTAACATTGAAACATAAAAACATAGAAGTTGATGGCAGATAAAGACCGCAAGGACCCTCCAGTCTACCCATTTTTTCTACCTTATGAAGGTGCCATAGGCCTGTACTCTGTTAATGGCCTATCTATTCATACTCATCTGTATTGAGCCCTTATGCCTATCCCATGCCCGTTTGAAGCCCTGTACTGTATTCATATCCACCACTTTGGAAGGCAGTGTAGCGCAGTGGTTTTAGGCTCTGAGCTGCAAATCTGGTGACATCCAGCAGCTCAGACCTGGGTTTGAATCCCACAGATTCCACTTGCATACAGTGTTGACCCTGAGCAAGTCACTTAACTTCCCTGTGCTCCCAGTTCGCACCTGTAAAAAAGCTTTCAGCTTAGTGTGCTACTCCTGGTTAAACAACTAAAAAAAAAAACTTCCTGAGGTAGGCCGTTCCATGTATCCACCACCATTTCTGTGAAAAAGAACTTCCTCACATTACTCCTTAATCAGCCTCCCTCTAATCTCATGCTGTGTCCTATTGTCCTGCTATTTTTCTTATATTGAAACATGTTAGACTCTTTCACTTTGTTAATGCCCTTAAGATGTTTGAATGTTTCGATCATATCACCTCTCTCCCTCCTTTGCTCTAGGTTATACATATTAAGCTCCGTTAATCTGTCCTCATATGTTTTCTAATGCAGTCCCTGCACAATTTTGTTTGCCCTTCTCTGGACTGTGCCCATTTTGTTAATGTCCCTGTACAGGTGCGGCCTCTAGTACTGCATGCTGTACTCCAGATGGGGCCTAACCAGTGTCTTGTAAAGAAGGATTATTGCCACCCTCTTATGACTTGCGATACCCCTACTAATACACCTCAACATCCCTCTAGCCTTACTTACTACTTTAGTGGTCTGCTTGGATGATTTCAGGTCATCTGTGATGATGATGCCCAAGTCTCTTTCTTCCCTTGTGCTTGCCAGCAACTCCCCTCCCAACCTATAGGTGGCTTCAGTGTTTCTCTTCCCTATTTGCATGCTCTTGCACTTCTTTGCATTAAACCCCAGTTGCCACTCTTCTGACCAAGCTTCAGAAGGGCTTCACCTTCATCGAATCATGGTTTAGTAGGCAAAAGCTGGTTCTCAACTATAAGAAAACTAAGACAATGCTTTTCTGTGGCTCCCACAACAAACATAGGCTTCATACCCTTAGTATTACAAACTGCCATGGTGCTGTCCTCGAACAGGTTCACTCTTTCAAATATCTCAGAATCACCATAGACAGCAACCTATCCTATGGCATCCACATAGATAGCATCGCCAAAACTGCAAACCCATGCACTGGTCTCCTTTACAGGCACAAGCAATGCCTTACCTCAGATGCCTTAAGGATAGCAGTACAGAGCTCGGTGGTCTTGCTAATCAACTATGGTCTGATTATCTATGGCTCAGCAACTGACACAGCCCTCAGGTGCTTATCCTTGGCCCTAAACAAAGCCTGCCAACTCCTCACAGGATCCCACCATCTCACCCATACATGTGACCTCTGTGCCCAAACAAGGTGGCTCCAGTTGTCAAACCGTATCAAGTTCCAAACTTGCCTAATGACTATGAAGATTATGCTACAACTTGCTCCCCCCAGAGTTCAAGCTCTTCTCCATACAGCATGCAACCCCCGCCTTACTAGGGTTTCAGAAAATCAAATGATGCACATTCCTCGGTGCCGTACTATGCAGGGCCAAAGATCCTTTGAGTACTAAGCTCCTATCTGGATTACTGGACTCAACAAAGACATCTCCTCTCTGCAAAAGCTAGTCCAGTTCAAAGCCAACCTTCGCCTCCATCTAGCTGCCTCTAGACTGTCCCTCATAATCTGATCTCCCTCCTAGCACTTACTACTCCTACCCCCTCTCTCCCTCATCCTACAGCCAACCTTCCCCTCCTGTTTTGGCCCCCACCCCCCATGCACTTTATTGTGGCCTGACAAATGCCCATGGCTGCACCTCTCTTTTTGTGTCCTTTCCAAGCCTCGGCTACCTCTGTCTACCCTGCCCCCTCTGGTACCCACTTCTCTAAATGTAATGAATTTCTGCTGCTTAAAAATGTCTGTACTCCATTTCTGCATTGTTACTCAACTCTTTGAAATGTTTGTATTGTACCTCAATTGACATGGGACCTTTGTAAAAGAGTCTTGGCTCAAAGGTACTTGTAATCCTAGACTCTAGTAAATAAATAAAATAAATTAAATTTTGCCAGTGTATCCAGATCTCTTCTCATTCTGCCCACCCCATTTGGACCATCTACTCTGTTGCAAATCTTGGTGTCATCTGCAAACAGACAAACCTTACCCTCCAGTCCATCTGCAATGTCACTGATGAAGATATTGACGAGGACTGGCCCCAGGACTGATCCCTGAGGTACCCCACTTGTGACTTGCATCTCTTCTAACTGTATACCATTTACCACCACTCTCTGTTTTCTGCCCACCAACCAGTTTGCCACCCAGTTGACCAATTTCTGACCCAGCCCAAGCCTTCCCAGCTTATTAATCAATCTTCTGTGTGGAACAGTATCGAAAGCTTTGCAGAAGTCAAGGTGGATGACATCAACTGCACCACCTTGGTCCACCGCTCTGCCTACCCAGTCAAACAAATCTATGAGATTAGTCTGACTGGACCTTCCTGTTGTAAATCCACGCTGTCTTGGATCCTGTGCTTCTATGGATTCTAGGTGTTGCACTATCCTTTCCTTAAGGAGTGCCTCCATAATCTTGCCCACTACTGAGGTAAGACTGATTGGTCTGTAGTTCCCTGCCTCTTCCCTGCTACCACTCTTGTGGAGCGGGATCACATGAGCCTTTCTTCAGTCTTCTGGGACCTCTCCTGTGCTCAGAGACTTACTAAACAGTTCTGCTAATGGCTCTGCTAGTTCCACTCTTAACTCCTTTAGTACCCTGGGATGTATGCCATCAGGTCCCATTTCCTTGTCCACTCTAAGCTTAGCAAGCTCTGGTAGGACCCTTTCTTTTGTGAAGGGACTAGTGCACACCTCCCTTTCCTCTGTGTCCATGGTGCTGAACTGTGGACCCTACCCTACCTTCTCTTCAGTAAATGCTGAGCAGAAGTATCTATTTAGGATAGATGCTTTTCCTTGGTCCTCCTCTTCCACACACTCCAGCTTATCCCCTTTGATTTTAGCAATACCACTTCTGGACTTTCTTCTTTCACTAATGTATCTTTAGAAAGTCTTGTCCCCTCCTTTTACTGCTTGTGCTAGTGTTTCCTCTGTTTGGGCCTTTGCCTGCCTTATTGCCTTCCCTGCTTCCCTTAGGGAAGTTTGGTTGCCTCCCCATCTTCATCCCCCTGCATTCCCTTATATTTCCTGAAGGCCAGTCTTTTGGCTCTGACCTTTTCTGCTACAGTTTTTGAGAACCAAAGTGGTTTCCTCCTTCTTTTACTCTTGCTTTTCTCTCTAACACAATGGGATGTTGCTTCTAGTATTGCATCCTTAATGCCTGCCCACTTTGCCTTTACCCCTCATCTGTATTTCTTCTTGCCAGGGCTAGCTTAACTCTGTTGCCCATCTTATCAAAGTCAGCTTCTCTGAAGTCCCATATGTTTGCCTTGGAATGGGATGATTTAGTTGTAGTGGCCAAACTGAACCATACCATGTGATGGTCACTGGCCCCCAGGTGACCTTCTACCTGGAGATCTGTGATCCTTTCCCTGTTAATCAGTACTAGTTTTAGGATAACCCTGTCTCTTGTGGGTTGTTGTACCAGTTGTTTGAGGCCCTCCCCCTGCAGGGAATCCACTATGTGTCTAATTCTGACAGATGTTCCTGCTGGTATTGACCAATCTGTATCTGGCATGTTGAAGTCTCCCATTATCATAACCTCCCCTTTAGCTGTCATGTTTTGTATGTCTTCTAACAGTAATGTGTCTATGTCCTCCCCCTGGGTTGGAGGCCTGTAGACAACCCCAGTTCATATGGCTGTCCCATTTCCTGTTTCCAGGGTGACACACAGTTCTTCTGGCTCCTTATGCATATTCTGAATTTCTGTAGCTTTGATAGTTTCAATGACATAAAGGGTCACTCCCTCTCCCTTATTGCACCTCGATCTCTTCTGAACAATACATAGCCAGGTACTGAAGTCTTCCAAGTGTGGTTACTGGTGAACCATGTTTCACTAATGGCTACTCTGTCCAGTTTAGCCTCTGTCATTGTTGGCTGCAGGTCTGGGATCTTGTTTCCCTGACTGCGGACATTTGTGTACATGATTTTCCATTGGCCAGATTTCGGAGTGTTAGTTGTTGGACGAGGTCCGGCATTTCCCTACATGTTGTATGGGGAACTGGACCTTTTTCGTTACCTAGTGATGCAAATTAACTACAAACATGCTGAACTCCTGTTTGATCACTAGCTGAGGGGGAGGGGTGTTCTTCCCATTTGATGTATCAGGTGCTGCACCCCTCTCCCCATTTGCTAGTTTAAATATTCTGCAAAGACGTGAATCTTTTGTCCCAATGCACTGACCCCCTCCTTAGTCAGATGCAGTCCATCGAATTTAAAGAACGTTCGCTCCCAAAACTGTTGCCAGTTACCTACAGATTTGTGTCCTTTTTCCTGGCACCATGTTTAGCTCCCCTATATCCCCTTCTCTGACCTTCTGCCCATCTGCCTCCCTCTCCCAGACCGGCAGGATCTCAGAGAAGGAGCTGCCAGATGAAATGGATGACAGTTTGTCTCCCAGCCTGATTAGGTGTTCCTTGGTCTCCACAACTGACCGGCTGGTAAGATCGTTACTCCATACTTGTACCAGGATGTCGATGTCTTCTCCTGCATCCTGCATGATTTTAGCAATGCGGTCAGTGTCTCTCCACGCTGATGTACCTGGGAGACATCTGACAATTACCCCCAGCTGGAGTTAGGTATCAACTCCCCAAATCATGGAGTCTCCTATGATCAGAAGTGTTTTGGATTTCCTTTTTGCTTTTTTTGTTTTGGTCCCTGTTTTGGGTGAGTTTTGTTGCACTAGCTCCTGTGCTGCAGTGTCCTGCTCTGCAGTGTCCTCTGCCCCTTTGTTTGATTTCAGAGACAGAGGCAGATATAGTACCTGTTTGTAGTTTTTATATGGTTTGTGAAGGTGATACATTGGAGAGCACTGAGTGATGGGGCACCCGATTTGCCCCCTCCTAACCACCTGCCAACCTCCTGGACCAATTACCTTCTGCAGTCAAGGTGCTTCACTTGGATGTTGGAGAAATGATGGGCAGTTGTTATAATCTATTTCCTCCTGAATAAGCGATTTGAGGCACGCAATCTCTGCCCATGCTACTGGAGCTGAGCCCTTTGATCTCCAATGGTCCAGCGTGTAGGACAGCATCTTAAATGCTATATAGCTGCCCTTTAGAAAAGTGTCCCGCAGTACCTGCAGTTAATAATATTCATTCCAGATGAGTTGCTGACTTTATAACCTGGTTCAAGTAATTAGCAGGAGGAAAATGAGAGCAAAAGTTAGATTTTTTGTTTTGTTTGTTTTTGTATAACTTGTTATAATAAGTTATTTACTTGTGCTCCTGTAAGTGAGGTCACTGTGGGGATACCCCTCTGATCCTCCCCTTTCTGCTTTGCTACAGGAAATGTCACGACTGTGCTATTCTATAAAAGGAGTGTACCATGGGATGGTTGGGGATGGGGGTGGGTGGCTGGGCCCTTCCCCTGCCCAAAAAGAAGAACCACGGATGAAAGAAACAAGGAGGTAAGAGCAGAAACAATCAACCAACAAAAAATGTAGTAGTCCTGAAAGTGTAGCCTGATGATAGATATAATTGTAAGACCTGTAAAACAAGGTTACAGTATGTACAGAGTAAATATCATGAGAACAAGTATGTGCATATTCAGGCAAGACAAGGGCAATGTTCAAGCAGCAACAATACAATTCAGGTAGTAACATCCAATCTGGAAATAAAGTGCAATGATAGAATAAGCAAAAACACATATACAAGTAAGGTAACTATAGGGCAAGTTATATAGGTGTCAAAATGGAACCGTAGGGTTACAAAAGTGAAGAGAGGGAGACAGCAATCAAGGAGGGTTAAAACATGAGCAGGAGGCCTGACTAATCAGGAAGGAGCGACACTTGGTTTTAAACTGGGCATGGCTGGGCATCTGATGAACTTCTAGGGTAGTGAGTTCCAAAGATTTGGCGCTGCATGGAAGAAAGCTGCACTTCCCTTGAGAGTTTTACACCTAGGCACATGAAACAGAGACCTATCAGCTGATCGAAGGGCAAGGGAGGAGAGCTGAGGGAATAATAGGGAGGCTAGAGAGACAGGGTTGCCAGCTCTAATGATACAGTCAGTCAGGGAACCAAGAGCTAGGTGCAAGAGGCAAGAGGGGGATGGCCAGTTAAGGTCCGTATAGAGCTGACAATGGTGTTTCAAATGAGGGGAGGCAGAGGTATATCTACAGATACTGTTGTAGGTCATGCTCCACTTGTTAAGTAAGGTCTTAGATGCATTTAGGTAAGTGACGGCTCCGTAGGAGAATGCCGGAAGTAATATGCCATAGGTGATAGCAAATCTAGAGGGCGTGAGAACATGACTGGTTTTATATGCAACACCAATTTTGCTATTGACAGCCTTACTGGTAGCCAAGATGTGCTGATCAAAGTTAAGGTTTTCATCAAGTAGGACTCTAAGGCATTTGAAAGAGCTCACTGAGTCTAAAATGGAGTCATCCCCACAGGATATTTTAAACGGCACGGGCAGATTTTAATTTGGCAGTGGAGCCAAAGACCTTAGACTGAGTTTTCCGGACATTGAGTATTAGCTTATAACTGGACAGCCAGGATTGAATGGAGATAAAGGCTGACGAGAGAGTTTGGTTAATCTGGAGTATATCCTTGGAGGTATAGTACAGAACAAGATCATCAGCATATAGGATGGATGAGCAGTCAGAGATATTTATTGTGATCCTGTTAATAAAAATTGAGAAGAGAAGTGGGCCTAGTATGGACCCCTGAGGAACACCTAGATTAATAGATGTTTGATCAGACAAGGTTGAGTTACATATCACATATAACTCTGTTAGATAAATAGCTATTAAACCAAGCCACTGAGTGGTGGGAGAAACCAAGGGCTAAAAGATTATCAAGGAGAAGGGGATGGTCCCCAAGGTCAAATGCCTTGGTAAGGTCAATGAAGGCTGCACCGGTAAGAAGGCCAGAGTCCAAGGCACATAGGGTATCATTTGTAAAGTGGAGAAGAGCAGTTGAGGTACTGTGCCCTTTATGAAAACCATGTTGATTTGGTAACAGGAGATTATGCTTGGTTAAGAAGTCACTGACTTGGGTGGCTACTAGCCTTTCAAGTATTCTAGTCAGTACTAATAGTATAGCTATGAGTCAGTAGTTGATGATGCCTTTTTTGTCCCCTTTTTTAAAGATCAGAGTGGCTTTCACGATTTTCGAAATGTCTGGAACATGGCTGTGACAAAGGGAGAGAGTTAGGATTTTGGACAAAGGCAGGGCAATAAAGGGTGCCACCAGCTTTAAAGGAGTAGTACACCCAAAAATCAAGTTAAGGTCCCCTCTAATGCACCCCAATTTGCAAAGAAAAACCCATCCAACAACCTGGAAGGCCCTCTGTGAAGAAATATAACTCCTACCTAACTCTGGAGTCTGTTTTGGGAGTCCACGCCCTCAGCTGCTGCTCGCCATCTTTGGCTTGTGTTTTGGTCTCTGCAGTGTCGCATTTCAAATTTTGAGCATGAGGATGACGTTGCAATGCCTCTACAGTAATCTGGTAATTCTGTCCTTTTTTTACTGTGGTTGACATTGGCAATGCCGGCAAGCTAACCATTCAGGGTTTTTGATTGGGTGTCTGAACTCCACTGTTAATTAGTTGATGGCGTTACTTCCTTATTGGATCAGTCTGCTGTACCGGCAGTCATTGGTTGCCTGACTTCTATTCCCAGAGTAACCAGCGGTACAAATGGCCATCTTTGAGAGTGTTCTGTCCTGATTTGTAAACAAGTAGTTTGTTTTTGCGTGCATTGTGTGTGGTTTTACAGATTTATCAGCAGCTTCTCTTCGCTAGGATCTGTGCATTCTAGACCATCTGAGCCAACACTGGTATTATCCGAGATGGAATTTAGTAGTTTAAGCACCTCAGCTTTACATATGGCCTTGAAGTAGAAGGGTGGGTGCAGGGCCGGAGAGGTGGAGGGAGAAGACTGAGGGGTAGGCAGCAGGGCAGACTGGAAAAAAGAAGTGAAGTCAGACAGGTCTGAGAAATGCTTGCCAGATCATTACAATGGACACCATTAATGATCATGTCGTTCATGGAGAGAGTTTGATTGGCTCCTAAAAAGGTTATTACATGGACCCATAATTTCCTGGGGTCACCAGCTGCATCAGTTAGGAGTCCTGTACAGTATGAGCTTTTAGCTAGTCTGATTTGTCTTTTGCATGCGTTCCTCTGAGATCTGTAGGTGTTATAGTTAGCCAATAGGCCAGATTTTTTAAAGAGCTTCCAACTCTTGTCCCTGGCACAGATAGCAGCCAGAAGATCTTTATGGAGCCATCTAGTGGGTTTGCCACATAACTGTCGAGTGACAACAGGTATGTGCCTATCCTGTAGAGCAATAAATTGGGTAAGAAAGTAGTCTAGTGCAGCTTGGGTGTCATGAGTCTGGTAGAGGTAGGACCAATCAATAGATGACACATCAAGTAGGAAATTTGCTTGGTTCAGATTGGTGTAGTTCCTAAAAGTAATGTATCATGGCAGCCGGAGGGGGGGCCACAGAGTGATTCCACACACAGTAGATAGGGGAGTGGTCAGATATGTCATCAGGTAAGGTACCAGCAGCCGCGATTCTGTCAACACGGTTTGTCAGAATCCAGTTGATCAGGGTACCGGATGTAGCATTGGGGGTTACTCTAGTGGGCTTGGTTATAACTTGATGCAAGTTGTGACTTTACACCATGGAAAGGAGAGAGTCATGATTGGGACCAAGCCAGTTGAGGTTTGTCTCGCTAAGGATCAATAACTCATTGAGACCAATAATATTAACGGAGTGTTCAAGCAGTTTGGCGAGGCCAGATGGACCACTATGGGGCGGGTTATAAACACAAACTATGTGTAGCTTCTTTGCACCCATGATGAGGAGGGCATGAAGGATTCAGAAGTGGAGATGGGGGGTTGGGTTAGTGAGATATTTAGATGTGCTTTATAAAACAAAGCAACTCCCTGCCTTGTTTTGAAGGTAGTCTATCATTCCTGATGAGATTGTAATTGTTGAGGGAGCAGACAGAGTCAGGGATAGCAGGCTTAAGTCATGTCTCTGAGAGGCAAAAGATATCAGGATTGTGGAGAGAAACCCAAGCCTCGAGTTCAGTGAAATTTTTAGCAAGCGCCTGATGTTTAGATGGGCTAAGTGGTGCCCCTTCAGATTTGACCATTCCATATTAAGGCACGGCAGTTGAGATGAGGGACCTGAGTTCAGTTCAACGTCACTTGTCAACAGGATAGCAATAATCAGGAGGTACCAGAGCTTTCGATGGATATTGGCTGTGATATGGAAAAAGTCAAGGCGAAGACTATGCTCCACATGAGAAGCTAGTAGATACTGTATATGAGGAAGCAAGGAAGGACCAAGGGTGTATGGTCCTGAGTATCACTAGAGCCAACTAGCAAGTTGGAAAAGCAGAAATCATGAGCCAAGAAGAGCTGACATTTTCGGGCATGGGAGCATGGAGACAAAGATAGCCAAGAGAGCACAATTAGTAACATGCTAACAGAGACAGCAAGACTGGCCAAGCCATGATGGCATACAATAAAAGTGGAGATTTTTACTTCAGTTAGCAGGTTAAGAAGGGCCAGGCAAACAGAGAAAGAGTTATGGGAAAAGATCACATACCAAAACTGTTGAAGAGGAGGTAGGGACCCAGTGATTAGATGCCCCCAAGTGGTCGCTGATTATAAGGAGCAAATGGTGATTCAGGCTGTTAGTCACTTGATCAAAAAAGAATATAAAAGTAAATGCCCAGACCGTGTGGGTGGGAGGGGAATGGGTGGGTAACTGACTCAAAGCACCAGCGGGGAAGAGCTGAATGCGAGCTGTGAGAAGCAGTCTCCCAGAATCACTTCAGTCCAACTGTACTTGTGTCCTGCTTCGAACCACCAGCTTGGTTTGGTTGGCTGGGAGCTGGACGGCTGCACCGGAGAAGCTGCCAGAGGATCAAGTCACACCCGAGGTGGGCGGGGAAGAAGAGAAACAGCGGTAGAGCAGGGCAACAGTGAACAAAAGAACAGGCGGGCACAAGAGGTAATGGACAGGTAGATAGGAGTGGCAGGGGGTGAAATTAGAATCACAGTGGGGGCGGCAGAGACAAGTTTAGCAGGGACAGTTAAATCAGGAGAAGAAAAAAACAGTAGATGGGGACAGAAATGAGCAGCAGCTGAACTATAAAACCAGCAGAAGCTTAATCCTTAGAGGTAAATGAACTTGGTTAAATAAATTTGAAATAGTAAAAGTGTACTCTGTAAAAATTTGCTTAAATGCTTAAGGGCAGACCTACAAATCAGGCAAATAAAAAGTAGTTTCAACAAGAGTCTAGCAATGGTGCCTGGCTGAGCTTGGAGAAAGGGTGCCAAATATTTAGAAGTTCAGAGCTGAGCTGTATGCGAGCTGTGAGAAGCGATCTCCCAGAATCACTTCAGTCCGACTGTACCTGTGTCCTGCTTCGCACCACTAGTGTGGTTTATTTTTATTTATTTATTTATTTATTGAGAATATCGGATTACAACCTTTGAGTCAGGGACTCATTTCCAAAGGCTCCGCGTCAGGTACAATACATAACAAAAGCAGTCATAATACAATATTACAGTGAGAGTAGGGAAGGAAAATAGCAACAGGGTATGGGCAATATATATCAAGTATACAGTATAACAGTGAAGAAGACTGCAGGGGAGCTAACAGTGGCTGGGCAACAGCACTGGAGATGCCGCTGGAGGATCGAGTCACACCCAAAGTGGGCGAGGAAGAGTCTGTGTCCTGCTTTGAACCACCAACATGGTTCAGACAGCTGGAGTCTGGAGTTCGGTCCTCAGAGGTTGAATGGTCATTTGGGTAGTCTCTTGAAATACTAGGACCTCAGGGGATCTAACAGCGGCCAGGTGGCAGCACTGGAGAAGCCGCTGGAGGATCGAGTTGCACCCGAGGTGGGCGGGGAAGAGTCATATGCAGTCCAAAAAATGCAGACGATGAAAACAGGAGCTAAGCAACCAACTAGCAAACTCCCCTCTCACTGTGTGTTGCTGGCAGACAGCGCAGTACTGAGGAGATATTGGCGCTCCACTTTTGACCGAGTTGTGATCCTTTACTGATAGCCAAATGTCTGACACATTCAAAGCTGTTGGACTTGGCCATAGAGTAATGCAAGGCATGTCCTGGGACCATCATCTACTCAGCAGGAGTCTCATCACTTTAATAACTGCCATAACAAGCCAGTGCCAAGTCATCATTGGGATGTTTTTTTTTCAATTTAAATTTCAGATTACAACCTTTGAGCCAACTGCTCTTTTTCACAGGTTCCATGTCGTAATACACATACAGAGAAAAGAGGCTTTGGATAAGCCAGGCACAATAATTACTACATACAAGCAAGACAAAATGATAGTAACATGGATAAGCTAGTCACATTGATTGGTACATATAGGCAAGACCTAATTACATCAGAATAATAGATCTTAAACCTAAGAAGTAACATGAAAATTAAGGAATTACTATAATAACTATTATTACAAATGAGAAGTGCAGCCACTAGGCCTTGTCAAACAAAAGAGCAGCTAAGAGGACAGAGGAATGGGACAAAGAGTGCCACAGACAAGGGGCTAAGGTGGAGGGAAGACGAGGTGTGTCAAGGCTACAAATGTCGCGTGGTAAGTTGGGGATTGGGGTAGCGGTGGGAGGATTGCAGGTGTAAATTTGCTTCATTCATTGCCTCCACAGGCTTACTCTGAGATTACACCACTTGCCTCCTGAATCTCCTGCATACTTTTAACAGTGAATCCTGGGCCTTTCTAAGCAAAATCAAGCCACAGTCAGCATGTCGCAAACAAATGCTAATAGCTCAATAACTGTACATGCTAGACACAAAGTATGAGTGGCAGAGTTATTCAGCACAAAATTGCCTTTCCAATGGTGGCATGCATGTAATAATAAGTAATTTTGTTTTTTTCTATGCTGGTCGAAAGAGCAAACTAAATATTTTTTTCACTAAAAAAGGGCAACATAAGCCATTTTTTGTTGGAAAATATGTAAAATATCAACACCAAATTAAGCTTACAGACATTAGATGGTGTTTTAATATTACGTTTGTTAAATAAAAGATATCTTTTTACTATAACATTTTTACTATAAAATTTTTTACTATAAAATAGGAGGCAGTATAGCACAGTGGTCTAAGGCTCTGAGCTGTAAATCTGGTAACATCCAGCAGACCAGACCTGGGTTTGAATCCCACAGCTTCTACTTGCATACTGTGTGACCCTGAGCAAGTCACTTAACCTCCTTGTGCTCCCAGGTCGCTCCTGTAAAAAAGCTTTCAGCTTAGTGTGCTATACCTGGTTAAACAAATAAATAAAATGTAATTTTTCCCATTTTAGTCAAGGTGCTTTGATGAGATTTGAGGGCTAAATCTCAACCACACACACACCATATCATAAACAAATACGTATAACTCCAAAGTATGCATGATACACAAAGTATCAGCATGAGTGATGAGCACAAAAATGCCTTTCCAATGGTGCTATGCAACCAGTTGTAATCAATACGGTTTTTATTTTATACCTGCTGAAGTGCCAAAAAGTGAATTTTATTCAAGCTGCTTAGGTGAATCTTAAGGAAAACATGTCAGCTATACACACCCATACCAAAACAAATGCAAATAACCCCTCAGTACATGATATACACAAAATATCAGTGACAAAGTTGTTCAGCATAAAATTATCTTTCCAACGGTGCTATGCAGTCAAGTATATATTATATTCTGTTACACTATACATTAAAATATATAAGTGACTTCTCCAGACGTTGCAGGGGCACACTGGGAGTCAGTAGCTGACTTCTGCAGACGTCCTCAGGACACACCAGTGTTTTTTTTTACTGACGACTACAGGCGTCTGCTAGGAGACAATGAGATAAGAGGTGTCAGGAGACCAGGTACACAATAGGTCCAGAGGGAAGGGGGAAGAGGAGTGGCAAGGGAGGAGACAATGGAATGAGGTGTGTGCTGGGTAGGAAGTAGGCTGAGGGTGTCAGCAGTTAAGTGAAGCAATCACAAGAGGCTCTAGCCGCAAGTGACTCTCTATGTTTGCATTTGAATAAGCCCAGAGTGGCAGAGTTGCAATTTCACTACGCAGGGAATTAAACCATTAAACCACTTTGGTGCTCTGACTGCAAATGAGTGCTGACTTTGCACTGTCCAACACAGTGGAACTTGGAGGGTAGAGCATTTAGTAGTTCTGGTGTGGCGGTTACTGCAAGATGTGCTGAGGAGGTTCTGTACTCCAAGAGGCAAGGAACCAAGTGAGGCCTTCTTTACAATAAAGCAGGTGTGGTAGAATAATCTACCTTGTAGCTGTAGCCAATTTGCCTGCTCTTAAAGGTCACAGGTGTGCGTCCGAGCAGGAGCCACGGTAAGAAGCCTATAGGCTTTGTTCAGTGTGATTAAGATATGTTTTAGTGCTGTGCTGGTGGCAGATCTATAGATAACATAATCGATTATAGAGACAATCAAGTTTTGGATTTCTTGCTTAAGGGCTTTGGCAGTAAGACAGTGCTTATGCCTATAAATGAAACCGATGTGGGTATTCACAGATATGGCTACATTGTCTATGTGACTAGCAAAGGACAGGGTGCTATCCAAAGTCACACCAAGGTACTTGAAAGTCGAGGTCTGCTCCAGAGGGATGGCTGAGCACTTTCTGACTGCCAGCTGTCTGGATTTATGCTTATTGGCCCCTATGCATAAATGGGTGGGTAAATGCCCTAAGGTGCATACCCCACCAAAGCAGCTCACACATGCGGGAGATCCGTGGGTGTTACATCACTAAAAAGTGGCCACCCATGACTCCCCGATCGTGGTCCTGCCCCTGGCGCACAGGCCCGTGGAGCAGTCAGGTGCAGTGCCACAGATCTGAGCAGGTGGCCAATCAGCAGCCCAACCCAGAACCCACAGTGGATCACTTGCGTATGTGGGTGCTAGCAAGGATACTGGCATGGAGAGTGCCAAAAGCGGTATGGGGGTCAAGTGCCTGGCTGACCACCCGCCCGCTGGCCTCCTGGTGTGCCCAACATGCTGGGACTTTAGTGATGGGGAAGCGCATAATCCCGCCATGCTGCCTCAGCCCACGGCTGTAACTCCCAGGGGGCCACATAACTGGCTCCCCGCCTTTTTTGGCTGCTGAGACCTGGTGGAGCGCGGCACTACACTCCAGCACTCCGCACATTCGTGCATCCGCAGAATGTTGGCACGCCCACTGCACCTCCCCCGATCTGCCCCCATGCGTAGGTCTGCATGCCACTGGGGATCCAGTGCGGGGGGGGGTGGATGTCCAGTAGAGAATGCCATGCAGGGGGTGCAGTGGGCTTTGGAGGGTGCAGAGTGAGCTACCCGCCAGGGATATGCGGTGCATACCCACTCCGTACCTTCGTGCATACGGCATATTGTGAGTGCCATGGAATAGCATTATTTTGGTTTTTTTATAATTGAGCACAAGTTTATGTGTAATAAACCAATCCTCAACTTCCATGAAGCTTTTCTGGAGATGATTCTCTATGAGGGTTGGGTTAGTATTCTTCGTGAAAATTACTGTATCATCAGCATACAGTAGGATTTGTTCAGAGCAGAAGGCAGGGAGTTTGCTGAGAAAAATGCTGAAGAGTAGTGGACCCAGGATTGACCCTTGGGGAACACCAGCTAGACAGACAGCTTAGACAAGAGTATGTCATCAACCTTGACCTGCTCAGTGAGGAAGCTGTTAAACCAATGTAGGGTATCTGATGATACACCGAGTTCCACTAACTGTTTGAGCAATAGTGGATGATTGACCATATCAAACACCTTGGTCTGATCAATGTTGATGTTACCAACTAGATGGCGTTGGTCAAGTGCCTGCAGGATGTAGCCCGTAAATTCAAGGAGTGCAGTGGTGGTGCTGTGGCCCTTTCGAAATCCATGTTGATGGGGGTATTGCAGGCTGTATTTCTCCATGTACTCTACCAACTGATCAGCAATGATTCTTTTGAGTGCTTTAGATAAAGGAGGAAGAATAGAGCTGGGCCTGTAATTTCCATGGAATGCCCTGTCTCCGCTTTTATGGATAGGTGTCACCTGAGCTAACTTCCATTTGTGGAGAAATTGGGACGGCATGAGGGACTTGTTGAGTATCTTAGTAAGGGGAGAAAGGACAGCATCAAGCATTAGGGTCACACATTTCAGATTTAGGGAATCCCCAATTTGTTTTGTCTTACTGAACAGTTTTAGAAAGCACTTCTTTGCTTCGCTTTCAGTCACGGCTTTAAAGTAAAATGGCAGATGCGCAAGCATTGTAGCTGACATGCCAGTAATGCTGTCATAGGAAGTAGAATCATAGAAACTTGAGGGTAGGACAAGGCTGAGATCGGTAAATGCCGAATTAAAAGTGCTGGCAATAGTTGTGGGATCTAGTGTTGCGATGCCATCTATATTAAGCATGGAAGGTGTGGCTCTAGAGTCAGCTCCAGTTAAGTCCTTAAGATTTCTCCAAAATTTTCTTCCATCCTTCCAGTTGTTGGCTAGGGCATTTCTGTAGTAAGTAGCTTTTTCCAGGTGGATTGCCCTGGTGCATGCATTTCTAGCAGTCTTATATGCCTGAATGTCTGAACTCTTGCCTGTAGCCCTAGTTCTATACCTTAGTTGGCCCACAAGATTTTATCCTTTGCAGAAGGTCAAATGTAATCCATGGATTGTCAGTTCCCCTGATTTTCCGCTTTTTATATGGGGCATGTGCGTCGCAAGCTGCATAAAAAGTTTTGACAAAGAAGTCAAGGGCTGCGTCCATGTCCGCAGCAGTGTCGATTTGCGACCAGTCTTGTTGTTGTAGATGCATTTTTAAATGCATTAGGTGCTCCTGGGTAAGTACCCTGCTATTACTGGATTGTGCCAGGGGTTTAATGTGTTTGTTTGTCCAATGGCACAGGATGGCGGAATGGTCACTTATTGTGTCAGGGAGTACTTCTGCGAGCGTGATATGGTCAGGGCAGTTTGTGAGCACCCAGTCCAATAGCGTGCTGGTCCCAGTTCTATAGTTAGTCCTTGTGGGTGATTGAACCAGTTGTGCGAAATTAGCTGTGGCCAAGGCATCCTTGTAGCTGCTTGCTTGGGTCATGAGCCAATTTAAATTAAGGTCACCCAGCATTATAACCTCTGAGTTGTGCTTAAGTTGTGGATGTTGTTGAGTATAGAGTTTAGACCCAAGGCCATCAACTTAGGAGGGATATAAACCAATGCGACAGTCAGGGCCTTGTTGTGGGCCCCAAGTAGTAGTTTGATAGCAAGGAACTGGATCTGAGGCTCTGGACTAGGCATAGTCAGAGCATGCCCTTTTATGATCTCTTTCAGATAGATGGCACAGCCACCACCTTTTTTTGTGAGTCTGTCCTGCCAGAAAACTGAGTAACCCAGAATTGTAAAGGCATGATAAGGGATCGTTGGGGACAGCCATGACTTGAGCACTGAAAGGACGTCAGGGTTATGTTGGGAGACCCAGACAGTTAGTGCATCAAGCTTTTTGAGTAGACTGCAGACATTGATGCTAGCAAAAGGTTAGGGTCCCCAATCTATAATTGCCATTGGGACTGTTCTGGGGTGGACCAGGATTAGGATGGATATTTCCTGAGATAAACAGGAGGAGGAGGAGCAGCCATTTTAGTATTTGTTTGAGGTACTTGATATATAGCAATTGCTTCTTTTTTCCTGAAGGGTGTTTACAGGCTTTATGTTGTACTGTGCAGACAGTAGAGAGTAGAAGTGGGGCGTAGTAAAGGTAGGTGTGCACCTATGTGGACCTGGAAGAGACCCTAGCATGGGGAAAGTAACCCTATGCAGGGTGTCACTGCTGGTGACTGTGCCATAGTGGTACCATTGGTGTTTATCACTGGGAGTTGACAGAGAATGGGGTGAGCACACATTAGCAATGTCAAGCCGTGATGCCAGTATGACAAAGGTCAGGAGGAGAAGCAAGCGAGGTAAAGTTACCATGTTGCTAGATAGAAGGATGGGCACTGAAGTAGTTATATGGCAGACCTTTAGGACTCATGGATCACGAGTGCTGGTGGCAGCAAGACAGGTTAGAGAAGGGAATAGAGCCCTGATGCAGCTGAGAAGGAGGCAATTAACTCACTAGCAACAGTGGTACAGGTAGTTGGAGAAATTGATAGGTTCACTTACAGGCTTGTGTACTCTGCAAGAGGGCCAGTAGAAGGACAGGTCTGTAGGTAGACGGAGCAAAAGCATATTTAATGGAGGTCGGGTCCGAGAAGGTGGGTGGGACAAAATACTTAGGTCAACTAAAAATTCAGCAAGTGGAACAGCTTTCCTGCAGAAGCCGCAGCTTGCCAACTCTGTATTATTTCCTAATATAAAAAGCTGGGTATCTAGAGGCAGCGGGACTCATACCGCTTCCTGGCATGATAGACCTCTAACCACAGAGGACTGTCCAATAGAAGGTTTAAGAGAGAGACCCCCCCTTCCCAGGCTGCTACACCTCCAGCACCTCACATTTATTTATTTCAAAATTGGTGACCGTGACCGGGAAGGGCACAGTGAGCCAACGATCATTTCCAGGTGTGACCCAGGGCAGGGTTACAGGAGAAACAAACTCTGGTCAGAGCCAAAATAGTTGCTGATGCATTACCCTGACGAGGCATATAAATACAAACACATACATTATCTGGGCTCCATCCTTCCATTGTCAGCTTATCTGTCCCCATTTGTATAGTGCATGACATTTGCCTCCTTACACATTCCCTACCCTCCCTCCATTTTCTGTTCTTTCCGCAGGGTCAAATCCCTTGTCTACTATTTCCTGACAGCTCCTCTGTCCCTCATCTCTGCTCAGTAATGTGTCCCACACCCACACGTGTTTACCTACCCCCTCTCTCCATCACCAGCTCCTCTTGAACCACCGCCACCACACATAATAAATTACTTGCTCTTTGGTGTTCTTGTTAGCCTGTGCCTCCTTCTGCAGCCATATACTTAGTTTAATCTGCCTGCTGCTGCAGGACCTGGCTTTGGTGCTACACTGAGGCCAGGGAGAGGGAGGGGGAGCCACTAGATACTTGGGATGACTCGGAATAGGACTCTTATGACTTGTAGTTAGACTTGGGAGGACACTGGGACTGAGGAAAAACTGATCAATACTTTTTTTATCAACTTTGTTTATTTCCATTGTGCGTATCTCTTGATGATGCTATGCTTAGCTCCCATTCAGAGTCTCCTCCTAAATTACTTTGCTACCTCATAAGCCACAACTCCTTATCCACCAGATTACCCATTTCCAGCTTCCGAATTTTTCACATACCCCGGAATAGAGTACAGGAGCATGGCATCATTGACAATGGGAGGGCTGCACTTATGAGTGCCCAGTGGACATGTGTGTAGGCAAGCCCTTCTGTAATTCTGTCCCACTGGTGATTTTTTTCCCCATTTTGTTCCTGCCTGCCTACCTCTTTCTTCCAAAGCATATTTTTTGCCATCCCTACTTCAGTCTGTCCTGCTGATTCTCTACTCTTCCCGGATGGGGTGGGCATGTCCTAGGGCGACTTCCATGTCTAGGAGTATCTGGATGTTATGGCTCACTGGGAGGCCTCTTATAAACACATAGGCAATTACAGCCTCCCTCCATTTACTTCAGGTGTCAGAAACAGGAACAGTGTCTCACAAATAATTACTCTCCACACCAGATTAATAGTTCATATGCAGTCCTTTTATTTAGGGTATAAGGGTTTGGTGGTAGTTCATTTGGTGGTAGTTCATATCATACACCTTTCACTTTATTTCTAGCACTTTTGGGGACTGCCTCAAGTCATAGTACTTGGGCCGTATGCTCATTTAGGTGCTATTTGTTAAACACAGTCACGTGACTCGATTCCTCACATGAGACTCCTCTATCCCTTCTTTTACCGTGGCATCCCTATGTACCTCCTCTACTGCTGTGGGTGCTACTGTTACACAGAAACATAGACTTTGATGGCAGATAAGGGCCACTTGGCCCACCCAGTCTGCCCATTTCCCTACGTATTGGATAAGCTGCAGATTCTAGTTTACCAACAGCCTACATCCATCTGCCCCCACTATAACTGCCTTACGGTTGTCCCATTCATTCTTGAATTCCCCCACTGTTTTTGACCCCACAACTTCCTCAGGAAGACAGTTCCATATGTCCACCACTCTACGTGAAAAAATATTTCCTCATGTTGCTCCTGAGCCATTCCCCCTCTATCTTCAAATTGTGCCCCTTGTTCTTGCACATCTCATTTTCTGAAAGATGCTACCTTCTTGGGCTTTGTTGATTCCCTTGAGGTACTTGAAAGTTTCTATCACGTCCTCGTCCTTCCTTTCCTCAAGGGTATACATATTAAGCTCTCTTAGTCTCTCTTCATATGGCTTCTGATGCAGACCCTGTACCATTTTAGTTGCCCTCCTCTGGACTGCCTCCATCCTGTCTATGTCCTTGTGGAGATGGGGTGTCCAAAACTGCATGCAGTACTCCAGATGGGGTCTCAACAACTTCCTGTTTTCTACTTGTGATGCCTCTCCCTATGCATCCCGCTATCCTCCCAGCTCTCCTTACTGCCTTCTCACACTGCTTGCCTACCTTAAGGTCATCTGATATGACTACCCCCAGGTCCTTTTCCATTTTTGTTGTTGTTAGTACCTCTCCCCTCACTGTGTACTCGTCACCTGAATTTTTGTTTCCCAGATGCATTACTTTGCACTTCTTTGCACTGAATCTAAGCTGCCATATGTCTGATCATTCCTCCAACCTTGCCAAGTCCCTTCTCATCCTTTCCACTCCCCCTTGTGCATCAACTCTGCTGCAGATATTTGTGTCATCTGCAAAGAGACATACTTTTCCTTCCAGACCCTCTGCAATGTCTCCTATAAAGATGTTAAAGAAGACTGGACCCAATACTGAACCCTTCGGTACCCCACTAGTAACCCCCTTTCTTTGGAGTGCGTTCCATTTACTATTACCCTCTGCGTCATGTTGTGCAGCCAATTTGTTACCCAGTCTACCACCCTGGGACCCACTCCCAGGTTGGCTAACTTGATTATTAATCTTTTGTGTGGGACTGTGTCAAATACCTTGCTAAAGTCTAGGCAGGCCATATCCACAGCCCCTCCCTGGTCTACTACTTTGGTCACCAAGTCAAAGAAATCGGTTAGATTTGTCTGACATGACCTTCCTGCTGTGAATCCATGCTGCCTTGGGTCCTGTGCCCCGCTGTCCTCGAGGTACTTAACAATTCTTTCTTTCAGAAGTGATTCCATCATTTTCCCTACCACTGAGGTCAAACTAACAGGTCTGTAGTTTCCTGCTTCTGCCTTGCTCCCACTTCTGTGAAGGGGAATCACATCCGCCCTCTTCCGCTGGCTGTTTGTGTTTGTCTCTGTCAGTAGTTTAGCTTTTGTGGTTTTTCATGTGTTTCTACTTGGAGGAACTGGACCATTCTTGGACATAACATCTATGAACATTTCCTGGACTAAGAAACTACAAAACATAACCATCAGGTATAGGCATTCTCATCATAAATCAACTTTTTTGGAAGACATCAAAAAGCAAAAGTGAGGTCAGTAAATATTTTATACAAGTTTCTGGGTTGAGTGCTGCATTGAATCCACATTCTGGCCTGACTTTTCTTAAAGGATGTTGCTAGTCTTTGAGGTCTATTCACAAACTGTTTTGGAGAACAAAGGAAGATTCTAACAAATGATTTTTACATCCTGCATATGCCCTAGCTAATGTTCATCACTTTGGAATTTAACACTTTCTGGGTCTTTGATCTACAGTAACAATCAGTTTTCTGGTCCACAGTAGCTCACCACGAGTCACCAGGAACACTCACCCTTGCTACAGTAAACATTTGCAGTCTCCTCTACCTCTCACACTAACCATTCAAGCTGATAACAGCAACCTGGCACCATGGCAAATCCTCCCACCCTCACTGTGGCACCTCCTACAAAGGACTGGGTGCAAATGAGAGCGCACGCCACTGGAAAGTTGACAAATCAACACCTGCTCCTAGCCATTACCCTACGCTGGGACCCTAAACGAATACACTGTACTCAAACTAACAAGAAACAGAGGCATTGCATGTTATACTATGAACTGCGGCAGATGTCCCTAAAACTCCTGCTCCTCCTTCTGATGTCAGGAAGTGTCCATCCAAACCCTGGCCCTGTTTCTACCAGGGTAACAAATCTAGCAAAAACGGAGGGGGGTCTCACCATCGCCACCTTAAATATCTGTAGCCTCCTTCCAAAACTGGCATCCCTTTAAGTTTGCCAGTCAACACAATCCCGACATACTAGTCATTGTTGAAACCTGGCTGACACCAAGCACTCCGGACCATGCCATCTCACTACAAGGCTACAATATTTTCAGACTGGACAGGACTAATAAAAGGGGGGAGGCTGTGCTATTTACATTAAGGACAACCTCTCTAGCCACCCTGTCTGCTTTTCCACCACTAACTCCTCTGTGCAATTTCTCCCTGTCAAGGTACTACTTGGTGCCCAAAATAAAGTGCTTACTGTGGCTGCTGTCTATATCCCTCCTAAAGATCCAGGGTCCGGCCTCCAGACTGTTCTTGAATTTGTAAGATCGCAGCCACCTGACACTGAGCCCTTCTCCTTGGTGACTTTAATATAAACTGGCTCGCGATCAGACGCTGGGTCCCTCAAGGATGCTATCCTAGCAGCTAACCTAACACAGATGGTGAGCTCCCCACTAGAAACTACAAACTGGAACTTGTACTCTCATTGACTGGATCTCATAGCCACCCAGCCCGCATAAAAACACAGTTGTTCTCCTGACTCTCTCAGTGACCACTCCCCTGTGATCTGTACCTGGACAAATAAGTTCCAAAAACCATCTCAAGCAGAGTGCTACCCCATGGAAACCTTACTAAGCTCAAGACCTGTCTTTTACAGCAAGACTAGTCCCCAATATACAATACTCTAGATGTTGACGCAGCCCTAGATTATTTTATCACAACTTTAAACACTGCCTGTGACACCTACGCACCAGTAAAAAAGCGTAAAATCAAAGCGCTTTCAAATCCCTGGCTCACGGCCAAACTGCTGGCCCAGCTCAAAGCTCAGGACCACCTCTGGGCCATAGCCAGAGCCACAGGCTTCTTGACAGATATCCAGAAGTATACACAGGCACGAAACCAATATACCAAACAAATCCAATGAAGAGTTCCTATTTCAAAAATGCCCTTGCAAACTCCTGGTGTGACGGGAGATCATTCTGGGACAACATCAGAAATATCACGGGTAAGCAGTCCAAATCCTCTCCCACTTTAATGACTGTCGATGGAACCACTACCCTAGACACAATGGTCATGGCAAAAAGGCCTTAAATAAAACTTTCACTGACCTCAGTGGGGTCCTCCTGCTGGACTTCTTCTCTGACACGGACTCGCCAAAACCAACTTCTCCTACTGCCTCACCTTACCAACCGCTTTTCCACTTCAAAATAGTTAAGGCACATGAAGTCTACAAATATATAAAAAAAGGCGATCTCTAAATCCAGAGCAAGCAGTGATACTATTGATCTTAAAATTCTGTCCCTTACCCTGGAAGAGGTGGTGCACCCACTCACCAAAATTTTCAATCTCTCCCTCTGCCTTAGTCAATTTCCCAGCAAATGGGAGTCTGCTATAGTCACATCAGTGTTCAAAAGTGGTGACAAGTCCCTACCAGGAAACTATCGGCTTATATCTATACTTCCACCCCTCTCCAAGGCCCTCGAACGCAATGTGGCTGACCAACTCTCAGACTACCTGCAAAAGTATAACATACTCTGCTTGCAGCAACATGGATTTAGGAAAGACACAGTACGTCGACCGCCCTACTGGAATTCTCAAGTGAAATTCATGCTGCCTTGGACAAAGGATATCAAACCGGAGCTGTTTTCATTGACCTAACAAAGGCATTTGACACTGTTCACCATGGCTTACTTATCACACAACTACACAGTCTTGGGCTCTCAGAAGGACCAGGTGCCTGGGTTAAAAGTTACCTGGCCCAATGCTCTCAATCAGTAAAAATCTCAGAAGTTCTCTCAGACTCAAAACCGGTCCTCTCAGGTGTTCCACAGGGGTCAATCCTAGGCCCCCTCCTCTTCAGCCTTTTCCTAAACTCTCTCCCCAAATCCTGCCCAGAACAAATAACCCTTTATGCTGATGATGCAATGATTCTCTCCTCTCATAAGGACCCAAAACCATTACTCCAGAGCCTGCAACTTGCTTTCTCCTATGTTGAAAAGTGGTTCCTAGATCACAAGCTGGTCCTAAATCACAAAAAACAAAATCCGTGCTTTTCTCCAGTCCACAAAACAGAAAAATAAAAATTCCACTTACTATCAAAACATACCCAGGAAATACCCTTGAACAAGTGTCAACATTTAAATACCTTGGAATCACCTTTGATCAAGGTCTTACCTTTGCGACCCACATTGATAATACAGCGAAAACGGTGAACCAGCGCATTGGTATCTTGTTCCGAAACCGGCAATTTCTTACCCAAGCTGCGCTGAGGATTGCTATCCAAAGCTCTGTCATCTCAAACATAGAGTATGGCTTAATTATCTATCGCTCTTCCACTACCACCACACTAAGGCGCATCACAACCACCCTAAACAAGGCCTGTCGGCTGCTCACTGGAGTGCAAAGACGTACTCATACATGTGAGCTCTACACTGAAACAGGATGGCTGCAACTCTCAAATCGCATAAAGTATCTCACATGCTTGATGGCAAAAAAATCCATCTTGGGCCACACTCCGCTATGTATCCAAGACCTACTTTGCCCGAATACCAGCATCCATCCCACCAGAAGATCGGAACACCAGCCGTTCCAGGTCCCCAGATGCCGGATCACACAGTGCCAAAGATCTTTTGCCTATCGTGCCCCCAGCTGGTACGATGCCCTGAGCTCGCTCATTACATCCTCCACATTACTTGGAGCTTTCAAATCTATGCTTTACTCTCACCTCTCAGCCTCTAGCTCCTGTGACTGCCTTGACTAATGATTCTTCCCTCATGGCTGTTTTTACTGTTTTTCATCCTCCTCCTCTGCTCCTTTCTTGACAAAGGCATCTGAGTACATCTAACTACTCTAAGTCTGCTCCGCACTCCATATCTCCTCCTACCCTTCCCACTGTGACCATTCCTCCAATGTTTTGTTTTTTTCTTGTGATGTACTGTATTATACTGGCTTATTGAAACCTTTATAATTTGCTGACCATTCTATGTAACATGTCTTGTTTGTTTGTACATTGATGACGTGGAACCTTTGTAAAAGAGCCATTGGCTCAAAGGTAATAATTCCTAGAACAATAAACTAAACTAAACTTCCAGTCCTCAGGTACCACCCCATCCTTCCATGATTAGTTAAAAAAATGTGGTCAGTGATGTCACTAGGTCCCGCCTTAGTTCTTTTAGAATGCTAGGGTGAATCCCATCAGGCCCCATTGCTTTGTCAACCTTGAGTTTTAGGAGTTCTTTCAGGACCCTTTCTTCTGTGAAAGGACTGGTGTCGACCTCCCTGCGCAGAGTACTTCTATTGTTTGATTTAGGTTAACTCCTCCTATTCTTCTTCTTTTGTAAATACTGATCAAAAGCATTCGTTTAGTATCTCTACCTTTTCACTGTCTCCCTCTGCCCACCTCCCTTCCCCTTTATTAAGCTTTACTATTCCTCCCTTGACCTTTTTTTGCTTCCTAATGTACCTATAAAAGGTTTTATCCCCCTTCTTAACTGAGTTGGCTATCTTTTCCTCGGTTTGGACCTTTGCTATTCTGACTGCCTTCCCCGCTTCCTTCTGCTCTAACTGATACAGTTCCCTGTCCTGCTCCTTCTGTGATTCATTATACTTCCTGAATGCTATATTTTTCTCCCTAACCTTCCCTGCCACCTCTTTTGAAAACTGTAGTGTTTTTTTTACTCTGTTTTGTTTTCTTTATTTGTTTCACACAAAGGCTTGTTGCCTCCATGATGTCAATTTTCATTTTTCTCCATTGTTCTTGCACCCCTCCTTTCTGGCCATTTGCTAGTGCATTCCTTAGGTATTCACCCATTTTGCCAAAGTCAGTCCTTCTAAAGTCCAGTATACTAATTTTTGTATGGCTTGTCTCCATGGTTCTGTTTATCGTGAACCACACTGTGTGGTGGTCGCTTGTTCCCAGATGGGTACCCACTTCAAAATCTGTGATCCTCTTTCCATTTGAGAGTACCAGGTCTAAGATTGCTCCCTCCTGAGTGGGTTCCAGCACTAGCTGTCTAAGGCATGCCCCCCTGTAGGGCATCGAGTATGACCCTGCTCTTGGATGTGGCTACAGTAAATGTGTTCCAGTTAACATCTGGCATATTCAGGTCTGCCATCAACAATATCTCCCCTTTTTCAGCCATTCTGAGAATGCCTTCTATCATTTCCTTTTCCATTTCCTCCCCCTGAGATGGGGGTCAATATACAACCCCTGTGAGGATTGTAGTGCCACTCCCCGTCTTCAAGTGACCCACAGTGCCTCCTGTCCTCCCAATTTACCCTTTAGTCCTGTAGCTTTGATCCCTTCCCTTATGCAGAGAGCTACTCCTCCTCTTTTACCCTCCCTGTTCCTCCTGTAGATTGTGTACCCTGGTATATTGACATCCCAGTCATGGTTTTCCATGTACCATGTTTTCTTGACTGCCACAATATCCAAGTGTCCCACTTCCATCAGGGCCACTAGCTCAGGAAGCTGGTTTCCCAGACTACGGGCATTGGTATTCATTGCCTTCAATTTAATGCTGGCATTATCTTTTTCCCCCCATCTCTGCCCTTATTGCCTTTGTCTGTTTTTCCATTTACCCCTGTCTTGCCCTCTGTTGAACTGTGTACTTCGGTGTTTACCTTACTAACTGTCATGTTTTGTGGGGGGAGGCTTGGAATTTCCTGCTTCCTATCAGCACCTCCACCCTTGGCTAGTTTAAAAGCTTGCCAATGAAGCATTTAAACCTATCACCTAGGAGCTTGGTTCCCTTCCTGGACAGATACAGACTATCACACCAGTATAAACCCACATCTCTCCAGGTGGACCACCAGTCCCCAATAAAGCCAAAACTCTGTGTTCTGCACCAGTTTTGCAACCATTCATTGAGCTGCATGGTGTTTAATACCCTAGCCTCACCCATGCCATAGACAGGCAGCACCTCCGAGAAGGTTGCCCTGCGTGCTACCTGTCTGAGTACCACATACAGATACCCATTCTGATACCATACTTAACCCTGGATCTGGTATACAGGTATGGACAGTCACATCCTGAATAGGTGAGGTCAGGTACATGTGTCCTATCCACCCCACCAACTTGACCACACTAAGCTTCATCAAGCGGAACCATGCCCTGTCCCATGACTACCTGGGTTAGGATTCAGGTTCTTCATCCTGCAGGGTAGAGGGACCTATCCTGACTGGCCCAACCAGGGATGGGTCCTTCCAATTAACTTGGACATGGACAGACATGCACTTGGACAGAGAACAGAAGGAGGAAGGAGCTGCTGTAGTGACTGGACTTCTCTACTGGGACTAAAGAAGTAGAACTCTACTACTGGGACCTTCAATTTAGGGTAAAAACAAACAAACAAAAAAATTAGCGTGTTTGTCTGAGTTGGCTGAAGTGATTTGTTATCTGTGCAGTTATCTAGGTGTTTGTCTCAGGTGTTTGAAGGGGATTGTTATCTGTGCAATTTAACTAAGTGTAGAAAGATCCATTAAGTAGGGGGAGTGGCTTAGCTAGAAGGAAGCCAGGTTAAAGCCAGATTTAAACACTGCCCTAGATAGCTTCTGCCAGAGAACACCAGGAGGAAGGAGCTGCTGCAATGACTGGACTTCTCTACTGGGACTATTTTGCCCTCCTTCCCTCCCCATCACCCCTCCACCCTAAGCTAGTTCTGCTTTTATAGGCACAGGATTTGAATGACAACAGGAACTTCCTGTTTGGGAGCAGGAAGTGAGTGATCACAGAGTCAGCAAAGACTCGCCATCCTAGAAGGAAAAGAGTAGCTCTCCATCCCCTGCTAGCTGCTGGAGGTCTGCCTCTGAGCAGGTAAGGAGACTACAGAGAAATACAGGATCTTCTTGTCTCAGAACAGGAAGATCAGGATCTTAAAGGGTACAAAGGCAGTAAGTAAGTAGGGAGAAAAAATAAATAAATAAACAGAGGAAAGAGTAAGTATTCCAAACAACAGTGTAGGGGCCAGAAATAAGACATGATGGGAGTGGTGCAGTGCAGTGGCTGTGGAGCAGCAGTCTTCCGGGAGACGTTCTGGAGGATGCAGTGTTGTCCCATCTGCAGGCACCTCACTGGGCTGAGGGAGGAGGTTGCTCATCTCCAGGCTGAGTTGGCCAGGATTTGTGGGACATCCTCTCCCATCCAGGGACCACCAGGGCCACTGCCGTTGCCTCAGAGGTTGCCAAGAAAGAGGAGTGGTTGGACCACAGTGGGCATAGGGAGGGTGAGGGGTGGTGGAACAGAGGTGCATACCTCCAGTTGTACCTCTCCACAATTCATATGCTGTTCTGGCAAAGTGTGGTTCTCCTGTGGAGGCACCTGCAGTGGAGACCAAGGAGGATGCTGGGAACCTCCACAAAGGAGACCAACAGAAGGGTGGCAAGGGACCTCACTGGGGAAGGAAACAATTCCTGGTGGGGGACTCCATTGTTAGGAAGGTAGAACTGGGGGAGGAAGTGGAGAGGGAGGTAAGGTGCCTGACTGGCACCATGGCATGGAGGGACAGGGAGCGAATCCTCAAGATCCCGGGAGCAGCTGCACAGGGGGAGGGAGCTGGATGTCATTGTCCACCTAGGGACAAATGACCTGGCTAAGAAAAGGATCAGAGCAGTGCAGGAAGAGTTTGTGGAGTTGGGGAGGGGCTTTAGACAAGTAGCATGCATGGTAATCTTCTTGGAGGTGCTGCCCGTATGTGACGTAAGTGAGGCTAGGGTGCTCCACACCATGGGTTTCAATCAGTGGTTGAAAAACTGGTGCAGAGCTCAGGGATTTGGCTTCATTGGGGACTGGGGTCCACCTGGAGTGATGCAGGCTTATACTGGCATGATGGTCTGCATCTGTCCAGGAGGGGAACCAGGATCCTAGGTGATAGGTTTAAATGCTTCATTGGCAAGCATTTAAACTAGCCAAGGGGGAGGCACTGGAAAGGAGCAGGGAAATCCTAGCCCCCCCCCAAAAAAAAATCAGGGTAGAAAGTGAGGGAAACACCAAGATAGAGATGTCAATAGGGAAAAGGGCAGGGGTAAATGGAAAAAGTGACAAAGGCAATAAGGACAGAGATGGGGCAAAAAGGGGTAAGGCCATCAGGAAATGGAGGGTAATGAGTACCAATGCCTGTAGTTTGGGCAACAAGCTCCCGGAACTGGTGGCCTTGATGGAAGAGGGATGCCTGGATATTGTAGCAGTCACAGAAACATAGTACACAGAGAACCATGACTGGGATGTTAACATTCCAGGCACACAACCTACAGGAGAGACAGGGAGGGGAGAAGAGGGGGAGGGGTAGCTCTCATGTCAGGGAAGGGATAAAAGCAACTGAACAAAAAAAGTAAACAGGGAGGAGAGGAGGCACTGTGAGTCACCTTAGAGACTGGAAATGGCACCGCTATCCGCACAGGGGTTGTAAACAGACCCTCATGTCAGGGGGAGGGAATGGACAAGGATATGATAGAAGGCATCCTTAGGATGGCAGAGAAAGGGGAGATACTGTTGATGTGAGACCTGAATATGCCAGATGTTAACTGGAGCACCTTTGCTGCAGCCACATCCAAGAGCAGAGCCATTCTTGATGCCCTTCAGGTGGCATGCCTCAGACATCTAGTTTTGGAACCCACTCATGAGGGAGCAATCTTAGACCTCATACTCTCAAATGGGGACAGTGAGAGGATCTCAGATCTAGAAGTGGAGCCATCTGGGGAACAAGTGACCACCAAACAGTGTGGTTCACTTATAAACTCAGCTACAGAGTCAAACCATACAAAAGTGAGGGTACTGGACTTCAAGAGGGCTGACTTTGGCAAATGGGAGAATGCCTTAGAAAAGCACCAGCAAACAGGTAGAAGGAGGGTGGAACAACAATGGGGAAACAACAAAACTGCCATCACAGAGGCAACAAGCCTTTGTGTGAAGCAAATAAACAAATCAAAATGAAAGAAAAAGCCATTGTGGTTTTCAAAAGAGGTGGTGGGGAAGGTCAGGGAGAAAAAGGCAGCATTCAGGAAGTATAAGGAAACACCGAAGGAGCAGGACAGACAGCTGTACCAGTTAAGGAAGAAGGAAGCAGGAAGGGAAGTCAGAATAGCAAAGGCACAAACTGAGGAAAAGATAGCCAACTTGGTTAAGAAGAGGGATAAAACCTTTTATAGGTACATCAGGGAGTGTAGAAAGACAAAGGGAGGGATAGTGAGGCTGAATAGAATGGATGGCAGATGGGCAGAGAGGGACAGTGAAAAAGCAGGGATACTGAATGAATACTTCTGCTCAGTGTTCACAAAAGAGGAGGAGGGGAGTCCCTAATCCAGTTAACAGAAGCACTCTGGATAGGGGGGTCAATCCCAGTCCTTTCAAAGCAGAAAGGGTTCTGAAAGAACTCCTGAAACTGAAGGTGAACAAAGCAATGGGGCTTGATGGAATTCACCCCAGAATTCTAAAATAATTAAGGGGAGAACTAGTGAAACCACTGACTGCCCTTTTTAACAATTTGTGGGAGGATGGTGTGGTACCTGAGGACTGGAGGAAGGTGGTTGTGATTCCCCTTCACAAAAGTGGGACCAAGACAGAGGCAGGAAACTACAGACCTGTCAGTTTGACCTCTGTGGTAGGGAAAGTGATGGAATCACTTCTGAAGGAAAGAATTGTTGAGTACCTAGAGGCCAGTGGGGCACAGGACCCAAGGCAGCATGGGTTCACAGCGGGAAGGTGATGTCAGATGAATCTAATTGATTTCTTTGACTGGGTGACCAAAGTAGTAGACCAGGGAGGGGTTGTGGACATGGCCTACCTAGACTTTAGCAAGGCATTTGACAAAGTCCCACACAAAAGATTAATAGTCAAATTAACCAGCCTGGGAGTGGGTCCCAGGGTGGTAGCCTGGGTAAAACACTGGCTGGACAACAGGACACAGAAGGTAATAGTAAATGGAGTCGACTCTGAAGAACGAGGGGTTACTAGTGGGGTACCGCAGGGTTCAGTCTTTTTTAATGTCTTTATAAGTGACATTGCAGAGGGACTGGAAGGAAAAGTATGCATCTTTGCAGATGACACAAAGATCTGCAACAGGGTTGATACAAAAGGAGGTGTGGAAAGGATGAGAAGGGACTTGGCAAGGTTGGAGGAATGGTCAGAAATATGGCAGCTTGGATTCTATGCAAAGTACAAAATTATGCATCTGGGAAACAAAAACCCAGGGGAAGATTACACAATGGTGGTGGTGGTGGTGGTGGTGGGGGGGGGGCATAGTAACAAGAACAAAAATGGAAAGGGACCTGGGAGTAATCATATCAGATGACCTTTAGGTTAGCAAGCAATGTGAGAAGGCAGTAGGGAAGGGTAGGGGGATACTGGGATGTATAGGGAGAGGCATCACCAGTGGAAAACAGGAAGTTGTTATCCCTCTGTACAGACAGTTGGTGAGACCTCATCTGGAGTACTGCTTCCAGTTCTGGAGACCCCATCTCCGCAAGGACATAGGCAGAATAGAGGCAGTCCAGAGGAGGGCAACTAAAATGGTGCAGGGTCTGCAAGAGAAGCCATACGAGGAGAGAGTAAAGGAGCTTAATATGTATACCATTGAGGAAAGGAGGGAGAGGGGGGACATGATAGAAACTTTTAAGTACCTCAGTGGAATCAACAAAGTCATGAGGGTAGCATCCTTCAGAAAAAGAGATGTGCAAGAACAAGGGGACACAATTTGAAGATAGAGGGGGGCGGTTCAGGGGCAATATGAGGAAGTATTTTTTCACAGAGAGGGTGGTTGACATATGGAACAGCCTTCCTGAAGAGGTTGTAGGGTCTAAAACTGTGAGAAAATTCAAGAATGCATGGGACAGACATAAGGCAATTTTTGTAGGGGGTAGGAAGAAATAGGCTTTTGGTTAACTAGGATCTGCAACTTAGCCTGTAGGTAGGGAAATAGGCAGACTAGATGGGCCAAGCGGTCCTTATCTGCTGTCAAAGTCTATGTTTCTATGTTTCTATGAATGTACCCTTGGAGGGCTGGTACCCTGTAACCAGAGACCTTGCACATCCTGGTTGTTTCTATACTTACCTATGGGGTACACCGCCTGCCTAACAGGCCTTCTAGATGGCACACGCACTAACCATCCCCCCAAGAAAAGAGACAGTGACACACAAAGCTATCAAAAATATGTATTTTGCTGTATAAGTAGTGCAATCACTTTGCAGGCATTGATACAGTTTTGGTAGCACCGCAACATTTGGCACCTTGTTATATCGACTAACAGCATGATCATAACAGTACGCTCACGTGGCTTCATATGTAATACAACATCAGCCATAATTTGGGAGTCCACTACAGGGCATTCTCTGATGGCAATGTCCATGGCTATTACCCATAGCTACAGTAGGTGGCCAACAACCTTTTCTCCCTCATGATCCCTTCACAACCTGTGGGGTTAAAAAACATGCAGCAATAATGCAGTACAAAAGTCAAGTCTGTGTCAAATACTTTACTGTCCTGCTCTTGCACAACAGTATTCAAAAGGTTGCCAATGAGGCATCTTGACAGGGTAAGGGTCTTTGGTGTGCATTATCCCAGAGACTTGGCACTAAACAAAGATCAGTTTTTAGGTACAGGTGTGCCAGGGGTGTGAGTTGTTGTCCTGTTGTGGGGTACATTATGGAGATGGGCTATCTGCTAGATGTTGGAGTTGGTCACTCACAGCCACACATTGTCCGGTGTCTTATACTGGGACATTGGAGATTTAAACTGAATGCACATGTTGCGCACATCCCAGAAATTGACTTGTCTCTGGGTACGGTGTCCCTCCAGCAACTTACACATGATATGATGCATCTGGATGCTTCTCCCTATTTGCCATGCCTGGAGCACCTCCTGCACATTTGCTTACCAGTATTCATAACTAGCAAACTGCAAATGCTGGACGTGGTTCTCGGCTTCTTCTCTGAGCCAAGCTGCACAAATTTGTTTTCCACTGTTCTCCAGAGCCATACCGGGTAGTAAGGAAACTTGTAATGCCATCTCCTTGTCAACTGATAGGCAATCTTTTGATCCCTCTGGCACAGTTACATCAAGTTGTTACCAGCCCTAGCCATATTTCCAGGTCTTCTTCACAAGTGGGCCCATCAGACATGAGTGTGGAGTCATCCAAGAAATATCACTGGTATGCCAGGGGTGTGAGTTGTTGTCCCGTTGTGAAGAACATTGTGGAGATGGGCTATCTGACTCCCTTTGTGGAATGGATATCAGGCGAGCAATTCGGATCTGGTTCAAAAGGCATACTCAGTTCTTTAGGCACTGTCAGTAGTAGGAGTGAACGTGCCATGCTGGCAGATGTTGGTGTTGGGTGCAGAGTGGCCAGGCTGGCATGGGTTGTGTATATAGAGCGCCAGCCCTCCTTTCTTGGCACAGTTCCGGTCTCCATCTTTTCGCGAAGCAACTCAACCCAGAATTCAACAGTCTCGCCACTAGCCGATGATGGGATAGCCAGAAATAGTTCACCCAGTACTGGTTCTTTTGGTTCCTTGGACTTCTCAGGACCCTCAGTGACTTCTTCCTCTGATTTCTTCTCCATTCCCTCCACTGCTGGTTCTTCTACCACAGATGCAACAGGGGCTGCTGAAGGTACCACTGACTCTGCATCTTCACTGGCTAGGGAGCAACCTGTTTCTTGGTCTTGCTCCCATCCTCTACTTCTTCCAGTTTTCAGCATTCCCACTGCCTCATCCACTCAGGGTGCTGGCATGGATGATCGGCTGTAGAAACATAAAAACATAGAATCTGATGGCAGATAAGGACCGCTTGGCCCACCTAGTCTTCCCATTTTCCCTACCTGTTTCATATACCACAGATCCTAAATTATCTGCAGCTTACTCTCTCTTTTCTATCACTAGAGTTCCTTTATGTCTGTCCCATGCACTTTTGAAATCCCCTACCATTTTTGCCCCTACAACCTCTCCTGGGAGGCTGTTCCATGGATCCACCACCATTGCCTGCTGTGGGGCAGGCAATGTTCTCATGCAGAATTTCCTCTGCATGAGTTACAAGCATGCAATATATCAGTGTCTCCACCCCTTTTATGGCATATCAGGCACTTTGGAGACCAGTTGCATTGTCCAAATCCCCCACACTGGCTGAACTCTCCAACCTGGGTCAATGCAATTTCAATCACTCTGGCCATCAATCCTCTTCCCCTGCCCATCGTTGGTAGCACTCAGAATTAAGTTTCTCCTTCTAACATCACTCCATCAGCTTCTAGAATTGGTAGTGCGTGCTCTAGATGGAATGAAAGCCAACCGATGTGCTGCCAGAGTTTCCCCTTTTCGTGGTGCCAAGGGAACCAACCTACCTCCATTGCACAGCAGACAACAAACAGTCATGACTCAGATCCCACCCTAATAGAGTTCAGTCACCGTGACCACAATATGGACTGAGTGAGAAAATTCTGAGCCACAGTCAAATATAACACAACTTCTCACTTGCACCTACACATGCTTCACTGCAGTTTCATGAAATTTCAGTTTTCAACCTCTCCCTCACTACTGCCTCTGTACCCTCCATTTGGAAACAGGCTAGGGTCATCCCAGTCTTTAAAACAGGTGGCCTTAGCAATATGGACAACTACCGCTCAATATCCATCCTCTCCCATCTAAGCAAACTGCTGGACAAGATTGCACATTGCCAAATCACTGACTACGTTACGAAATATAACCTCCTCAGCCCTCAGCAGCATGGCTTTAGAAAGGGACATAGCACAACTACGGCCCTGGCCAACTTCTCTGACCGTGTTCTTTGGAACATGGATATTGGAAGGCTTACCGGAGCCATCTTTGTGGACCTCTCTAAAGTGTTTGACATGGTGAACTACAATATCCTCCTTGACAAACTTGGTAACCTGGGCTTATCCTCTGCTACCACTGCTTGGTTCAGAGACTACCTCACCAGCTGCTCCCCAGTGGTCTGTTCTGGGGGCGCAACCTCTTCTGCCTTGTCGGCCTCCACTGGTGTCCTCCAGGGATCTATCCTGGGGCCCATTCTCTTTTCCCTCTATGTGAACTCACTCCCTAAGGACTGCCTCTTCTGCCATTCCCTACTATATGCAGATGATTAAATCCTCTACCGCAGTGACTCGTCATTGACCACCCTCTCCTCTCACTCACCACCAGTTAGTGTAATGCTCACAAATGGTTCACCATAAGTAGACTGCTGGTTAATGCCAAGAAGACCAAGGCAATGCTGTCTGGCTCCAAACCCAGACTTACAAAGTAGCTCTAGCCAATTAATACACTCAGCATCCATTCTTCTGATGGCATACCCCTTGAGAATGTCAGCTCCTTTAAATACCTGGGCATCACCCTCAACCCCACCCTTTCCTTTATTGACCATATTGAGATTTTAATACATTGCATAAATCAAAAACTGAGGATGAACTACCGACTAATCAATTACCTCACTCCTGAAGCCTGTCTTGCCATTGCTCTGAGCAACCTCCTCCCACTTATGGATTTTGACTCCCCCATCTACTCACAAACCTCCTCCACTAACCTTTCAAGGCTAAACTCCACCTACAACATCAACTCATGTTTTGCCCTTTGGCTCCTTACTCCTCCTGCAATTGCACCCTATACCAGATACTTGGATGGCCTCTCCCCACAAGCCAGATGAAGTTACCTCTTGTCTTGCACTGTAGGCACGACCATCCATAATTCTACGACATCCCCTCTCTCCCCACTACTTCGGACAAAGATGTTTAGCCATGTCCTCCACCACGCTGCAAGCCTCATGTTGAAATGCCCACAAGTCTCCACTTGCATGGGTCAGAGGGCTTTCTCTTCTGCTGCCCCTACCCTATGGAACAGCCTGCCACCCTCCCTGAGAGTTCTTGACTCCCCACGGCACTTCTGCAGTCTCCTTAGTATGCACCTACTGACCACTACTGCTACCTGTTCTTGCTTCCCTGGGCGATTTTGTGATGTAGCCTTTCCCTTGGTTACACATTCTAAGTCTCGGCTGAAACAGGAAGTTTACAATTGAACTTGTTTTATATGCATTTTGCTTTTTGCTATCTCAGTGTATTCTTTGTACTCTTCTGGTGTTACGCCCTAACATAGAAACATAGAATTTGACGGCAGATAAGGACCGCTTGGCCCATCTAGTCTGCCCATTTCCCTACCTAACGGATAAGCTGCAGATCCTAGTTAACCAACAGCCTACTTCCTCCTACCCCCACTAGAATTGCCTTATGTCTGTCCCATGCATTCTTGAATTCCCCCACTGTTTTTGACTCTACGACCTCCTCAGGAAGGCTGTTCCATGTATCCACAACCCTCTCTGTGAAGAAATACTTCCTCACATTACCTCTGAGCAATCCCTCTATCTTCAAATTGTGCCCCCCTTGTTTTTGCACATCTCTTTTTCTGAAAGATGCTACCCTCTTGGACTTTGTTGATTCCCTTGAGGTACTTGAAAGTTTCTATCATGTCCCCCTCTCCTCCTTTCCTCGAGGCTATACATCTTTAGTTCCTTTAGTCTTTCTTCATATGTCTTCTGATGCAGACCCTGCATCATTTTGGTTGCCCTCCTCTGGACAGCCTCCACCCTATCTATGTCTTTGCGGAGATAGGATCTCCAGAACTGTACACAGTACTCCAGATGTGGTCTTACCAACTGTCTGTACAGAGGGCCAACAACTTCCTGTTTTCTACTGGTGATGCCTCTCCCTATGCATCCCAGTATCCCCCAGCCTTCCTTACTGCCTTCTCACACTGTTGGCCCATCTTTAGGTCATCTAATATGACTACCCCAAGGTCCCTTTCCATTTTTGTTGTTGTCAGTATCTCACCCCCCATTGTGTACTCTTCCCCTGGGTTTTTGTTTCCCAGGTGCATTACTTTGCACTTATTTGCATTGAATCTAAGCTGCCATACATTTGACCATTCCTCCAACCTTGCCAAGTCCCTTTTCATCCTTTCCACCCCACCTTGTGTATCAACCCTGTTGCAGATGTTTGTGTCATCTGCAAAGAGACATACTTTCCCTTCCAGTCCCTCTGCAATGTCACTTATGAAGACATTAAAAAGGACCGGCCCCACTACTGAACACTGCGGTACCCCACTAGTAACCCTTCTTTCTTCGCTGTGTCCTGGAGAGATGCATCATGGCACATGGTCACACATTCCACAAATGCACTGCTGCTATGGGCCTCCAGGAGCCACTCTCAAAGCGGTGCAGGCTCACCCCTTCCCCACCTCCGGGAGGAGAGCATCCAATGGACACTGCTAGTCCTCCCTGCCGGCCTCCACTCCTGCCGTCCCGGGTGTGGGCACAAACCTGGGTCGCCAGTGTGCCAAGCAATCCTCTATTGTTTGGTGCCACTGAGCCAGCCATAGCTGTTTCTGATAACTTGAAATAACTGGAAGAAGTCTGTAATTACCCCCCACACACAACCTCTGTATAAATTCACCTGTTATTTCTGTTTTTCTAGTGCACTGTATTGACTTTGATGCATTTGTTCCCTGATGTATTGTATCTCTGTATTCTTGCCATCTCTGTGGCCCCAGCCATGCCTGCAGATGGCCCTTGGATCAGTGCACCAACCCAGTCAACAAATAAATAAATGGTGACCTTTTAGGTTCTAGCTTCATCCTGATTGGTCCTATACAAATGTCCATATTACACAACTACCGCCTTGTCACCAGGCAGAATTCTTGAATGTGCAGTCTTCACCATGGGGCATTGCAATTTCATCTGCACCACAACTTTGGTTGCCTTGTTACACAATGCAGAGGATTCCTGCCAGACTGACAGCACACATGAGCACACACATTCTGGTAGCTATTTCTGTCCTTACAGGTACAAACTAAAGTTACTTTCCTCTTCTTAAACCCATCACTTGAAACTAGTCCATTCAGTTCAATTCCCATTCCATATCCAACTTCACATCAACTCAAATTTGGGATGAGCTCCCACCTTACAACCCCTACTTCAGCCTGTCCTGCCAAGTGTCTCATCTGCCAAGATGGGGGTGCATATGGCCCATGGTGACTCTGGTGTGTAGGGGTATCTGGATGTTGTGGCTCGCTGGTAGCCCACTTGCAAACAAATAGGCAATTACAGCCTTCTTCCAGTTATTTCAAGTTTTTAGAAACAGCTATGACTGGCTCTGTGGCACCAAACAATAAGGGGTCGCTTGGCACGCTGGTGACCCAGGTTCGCTCCCACACCCATGACGGCAGGAATGGAGGCCGGCAGGGAGGGCTAGCAGTGTCCATTGGATGCTCTCTTCCCGGAGGCGGTTAGGGGGTGAGCCTGCACTGCTTCGAGAGTGGCTCCTGGTGGGCCATAGTAGCGGTGCATTTGTGGAATGGGTGACCATGTACCATGATGCGTCTCCCCAGGACACCACCTGTGTAAGGCTGCAATGTGGGAGGTGGGCAGGTTGGAGGGAAAAAAGGAAAAAATTCACCCACTCGACTGACCAGATGATGGTCACTGGGTCCCCTCATGCCACGCAACCTCGTGAGTGCCTTCTGAGCTGATCCCTCGCCGTGTGCCCGGTCTAGATTGAATACCAAGTCTCCCCTCTCATGGGTCCTGGGATGGTGGGCTCTCTGGTGAAGGGATACATCAGGCTGCCATGGCATGGTACACAGGAAACAGTGAAGATGGCACTGAGGGGATGGTTTGATGGGCGAGGGGGGTCCCTAGGCAGCCTGAAGGAGTGGCCAGTCGAGGGCACAGGAAGAAGCATAAAGAAATAACATACACAAAAAAAGACACAGCTACGATGTCTCACAAATAATCACATGCCATTCATGCCAGATTGATAGTTCATATGTGGTCCCTTTATTTAGGGAACAAGGGTTCAATGAGAGTTGATATGCACCTTTCAATGAATTTCTAGCACATTTAGGGACAGCACCTTGTATCATAATTCATAAGTAGTTGGGCTATAATTGATTCGGGTGCTGTTCAGTAAACAATCTTATAACCCAATTCCGTCTATTTTTTTTCCCCCAAATTCTGTTTTTTCCTCCAGCCAGTGGAACTCTCTCAGGCATCCTGTAGTACCCCCTGACTCTTCCTCCATGATTGAGAGGACTCCTGAAACCTGGTATCAGCCCGGCTATCCCTCCCCCCGGCTCTGAGCCCCCAAGGTAAGGCCGCCCTATCCACCCAGGGCACTCTATCTGCAAATTTGGGCCGGGCTGGGCTCGGCCCAGGTAAGGAATGCCCCCAGCGGTGGAGTGTGGTTCTGGTGGATACAGGTGCTGTTGCCTATCCACTTGGTTGGGTATTTTTCCTTTGTCCCCACCCCCTTCCTCGCTACTCCCTCCCTCCCTCTCTCTGATGGAGTCTGCAGTGCAGTGACGCCAGAGGTCGCTACAGTGCTGGGCGGAGAAACCTAGGCCCTCTGTGGAAGGAGAGCTGTCCTCTGGATGATCAATCCTTCCTCCCCCTGCTGACTCCCGGTGACCTAGGCTCACTCCCGAACCCGGGTTGCTGGCGTGTCGCAAGGTGTGGCATCCAGAACCTCAACCCTCAGCACCACCGGGCACATAACCCGATTCCTAACATGAGACTCTCTCATTTCTTCCTTTATCTTGGTGCCCGTATGCACCACTCCTACCACTATGGGAGCTACTGTTACCTGATACAGATACTCGTTTGGATACCATACTTAACCTAGATCTGGTATAGACAATCATATCTTGAACAAGCCTCAGCCCATTCTGAAGAACTTGGATCCATGGTCTTTACTTTAAACTGGCAGTTACCTTTGGGCACTTACCTCTTCCAAGATCCCCCATAGCCTTGGTATCTTTAACTTCTCACCAGATCACACACCCAGCAGTTCCACCATCCTGGCATCTTCGGAGGACCCTCCAGGGATGAAAACTGTCAATGTACTGTAGATCCCTTGAGGGAATTCCCTTCCTGGAACTCTTTATTGACATCCCAAGGCATAACCCAGTTGGCTGTATCTTCACACTGCCCGTCTGCCTCTACCTTCTGCCCAGAGGTCTCTGAACCTAGGACAGGACTCTCAGAAATCCCACCAGACAGACCCAAGAGGGTGACCCAGAAATGTGTGAATGCATGGTTTAGCGCCTTATGACTGGTGAAGGTGCAACTGTGCCCAGTACCACTGTCCTTCACCCTTCATCCAGAGGGTTCACAGCTTATCAGACCCTGCATATGCTTGGCTACCATACACTTCTTAGACCCCCCCAGTAGAGCCCCAGAATTACCCAGCTGCGTATTCCTCCCTCCCCATTTCAGGCAGAGGGAGCCTGCCCAAGGGTTCCATGCCATTTGGACTGTGGCACCTTGCCTGTGAGCCAATGCTGGCAAACTCACTCTGACTCCCAGTTGTGCCCTGAGGACCCCAAAGTGAATCTAGAAGAAAGAAAGGCTCTACTCCTGTATTTAGGAAATGCACTTGAGAAATGTATTAACTCTCCACCTTAAAGGGTTAGCACTGTTTCATGGAGAAACAGTTCATCAGGACATGGTGGCACCTAAAAAAAGGCCAGAAGTACATCTGAGATGCAAGATCATCTCACTTCAATCATGGTTTGTAGCAGCTTGTTCAGCTCAGTTCCTTTACTTATCCATGCATGTCTTCTGAACATATATCGGAAATATAACCTTTCTATTCATGCCATGGCATCTGACTAGGGATTACAGGCCACCCCCATGCTGTTAGGAGCTACTAAGAGAGTTAATACATTTCTTAAGTGCATTTACTAAATACAGGTGTAGATCCATCCTTGGTCCTTTTTTCCTGGGTTGGCATGGTGTTGACCAAGAAGCAGCTTCTCCTAACTACACCTATAGTACAGCCTTACAAGGTTTCTGGCATCCTGGAATGTTTCCTGTGCTGTGACCCCAAAGGAAACCCATGCCAACCCAGCCCTGACACTCTGCTACTGAGCCAAGGCTGGTACAGTCCATCCCAGCCCCCAGGGCACTAATTTGCACAGCAACACTGATTTGGATGCTACCTACTCCAAACACATATCTACTATCCTCCGAGTTCTGCCTAGCTCCCTCAGGGGAACAACAATTTGTCCTCCCATCAAAACAAGTTATTTATCCCTCTGCTTCTAAGGGACAAAGCGAGTGGTAACACTGGCACTCAGTGCTTTGATGAACATCTTAATAACAACACACCCCTTTCTTGGTAAAGTGTTGTTAGGGGTTTTTTTTTTCTTGTAAGCCCAATGGAGTTTCAGTGTCAACAGCCACACTTCCTAAACACCTCACCATGCTGATGATATTGGATCCAGAGACCACTTCCTCTCCCCTCCAATAAAAGTCCCATTTGGGCAATGTACATGCACTTGATTTCTGTTTGACAGCATTTCCCAGTAATGTGATGTGGAGCTGCCTTCCAGCCTTTGTGATTCTTTTTTTTTTTATTTCAGATTCAGATTAATACCTTTGTGCCAAGGGGCTCTTTTACAAAAATTCCAAGTCGATTAAGCATGTAATACAAGACAAGTAGTACAAGCATGATAAACACGAACAGAGCAGCAAGGTACACAGGTATACATTGTTGCATGATAGGCTGATATCCATGTATGTGGGTTCATATTGTATATGATATAATGTACTTTAGAATTATGACACTGTCCCTTTAACAGGTAACTACAAAATAACTGGCATTTCTATAATGGCTAGTGTGGACCCGTTATATTTCAAGATAAGGGGAGACAGGTATATGGCCCCAAGAAGGCATAAAACATCCCACTGTGGCTTTCCATGACAGTGAAGGGTAATGTTATGACCTAGGGGTCATAGGTTAAGCCAAATGCACAGAACGGATGTCGCTAGGATTGACATGAAACCACAGTGGCACCTACTGGGAAAGGTGAACTGTTGCACCCTAATATCTGTTTTGTCTTGGAACCATTTAACCCCATCCCAGAGGAGAAAAGGGTAGATGTGTCCAAATAAATGACCATGTATATAATCATACACATTTGGAATTGAGAGCAGTTGAATAGTGTTTAAGTTGGAAGGCAGAATAGTCTGTCCAACTGGCATATACTTTTATACCAGAAAGTACAGTATATGTGTAGGCCTGGGAAATTCTCAAAACAGTCTTGAGTGTATGGAAAGTTTGACTTGCCGCATACTGAACAGAAAATTCTGATTTTTAAGTCAGAATTTTGGAAACCAAGACTTTGCACAAATACAACATCTGAAGCCTTTTTAAACCTGGTGGAGTTATATGACTGGGTGACAAGTGCCTTGGACCTGGGTAGACCAGTGGATGTCCTCTTTCTAGACTTCAGCAAGGCATTTGACTCTGTTCCTCACATGGGCCTGTTGGATAAGCTGGGAGAAATGGGGTTGGGGAACCAGATGATCAGATGGATAGGTAATTGGCTCCAGGACCGGACCCAGAGGGTCGAAGTTGGTGGGATAGTCTCTCATCCTCATGAGGGTCATTAGTGGGGTCCCACAGGATCAGTCCTGGGCCCCTTCTGTTCAATGCCTACGATCTGACATAAGGATAGGAATCAGGAGTGAGATGAGTCTCTTTGCAGATGACTCAAACTGGGGGCAGTGGTGGATGGGGAGGAGGGAGGGTGGCCCTACAGGGGACCTGAGGCTCTGGAAAGATGGTCTAGAAAGTGGAAGCTGAGGTTCAATGCAGGGAAATGCAAGGTACTCCACCTGGGGGGCCAGAAACCCAGGCCAAGTGTACCCTGGGGGGAATCAACAAGTCTCGATGGCTGAGAGAGACCTGGGGGTGGTGGTGATGTCAAGATGAACAACTCTGAGACTTGTAGGAGGGCAGCAGCCAAGGCCAACAGGATGCTGGGATGCATTGCTAGGGGATCACCTCAGAAGGAGGAAGTGATACCTCTGTATAACTGCTGCAGTGAGGCCACCTTGAGTACCAGTGCAGTTTGGAGGCCACACTAAAGTGGGACATTAACCTCCTGGAGAGGGTCCAGAGGAGGGCAACCAAAATGATTTGGGGCTTGGGGGACAGGACCTATGAGGAGAGGCTCGAAGAGCTAAATATGTACACATTGGAAGAGAGAAGGGACCGGGGGGACATGATAGAGGTCTTTAAGTACATGAAGAGGATAAATAGGGGAGGAACAGTTGGGGTGCTTCAAAGGAAGGAGGAAGGGGCCACTAGAGGGCATGGGTGGAAGCTGGAGGGGGGAAGATTCAGGGGAGAAAGGAGGAGGTGCTACTTCACTGAGAGGGTGGTGGAGCCATGGAATGCACTGCCTAGGGGGCTGGTGGAGGCAGAGACAGTGGAGGGGTTCAAGAGGGAGTGGGACAGGTACAGGGGAAGGGTTCTGGAAGCAAAATCCAATGCAGCAAGAATATCCGGAACTGGGAAGGGAGAAGCCAGAGAAGGCGAGAGGGACAGCAAGGTCAGCACCCAGGCTGGGGACTGACCAAACGAGCAGACACGAAAGACCGTTAGGCCTATTCTGCTGGCATTTTAGTATGTTAGTATGTTAAAAGGACATCCAGAGACTCAGATCAAGGACTTGCTACAAAAATTCTATTGCTTAATAAACTGTCATTTCTACCAGGACATTTGAAATATTGTCTGAACTTTAACATCAAAACAAGGTATAGTTTAGAATACAGTATCTAGTGTTTTCTGTAAACCATCCAGTTTTACTTTTGTTACTGTCTACATTTCAAAGTTCTTCCAAACTGTAGACTTTTCTGTATTGCTTTTAAGTAAACTTTTATGATTTTCTTATCAACTCTGCCTGGGGTCTGGTTGTGTGATTTAACATTTTAACAGACGGGTTTTGAAAAGACTGTGTGCCTAAAAAGGTAGAATCCACTCGGCTATCATATAAAACTACCTAGGCAAGACATAGCCAGTGGCTGTGGTGGGATTCAAGTACTGAAAGTAGTGCAGAGTCAAGGGAAATCAAAACTACAGAATCTACCCTCCCACTGGGAAAAGGAAGGTTGGGAAGTCTTCCTGAACCCTTACTCCTGCTCATGAGTTCCTGAATAGGGGGATCCTCTCTGTAAACAGGAGGTCCTGCCAGGCTGCTTGAAGTTATAGGGCCAGGGACACATGACAGATTTGGTGCCAGCTACTGGGATTTTGAACGGTCTTGCAAAATCATCACACAATCAAAGGCAGAATTTGGAAAGGGGAAAAAAAGAAATTTGTTTGCAGACAATAGACCCTATCCTGTTTTAATTTTTTTGTTTTGAGCAGAGTAGTGTAGATAAAAGAATGTCTGCTCAGTACAGCAACATGAACTTGGAACAACTGAGGAAGATCTGTGGGGAGAAGGGCATCGCTGGTGAAACCAAAAATAAAAGGCAACTCATGGAGGCCCTTCTGGCAGCTGAGGAGGAGGAAGTGCCACCCCACTTAGTGTCAGAGGTAGTGACTTCGGATGTCCAGAGCCCAGAGGAGAAGGAGCCATCTACAGACCAAGAGTTGGAGGTGAGGAGGCTGCAGATGCAAGAGAAACAGCTTGAGAATGAGCAAAGGAGGTTCAAAATGGAAATGGAGGGTCGACGGCAACAGAAAACGACAGCACCAGGCAGAAGGACGACAGCACCGGGTGGAGGAATGGTAGCGCCAGGCAGGGGTTGACGAATGGGAGTGACAGATAGAGGCCAAGGCAGAGGAATGGTAGCACCAGAGGGAACATGTGCTTAAAATGCTGACACTCCAACTGACAACAACCCCATAGCAGGTAAGTGGTGTCATTAGATCTGAAACTCCAGGACTGGGCTACAAGCTAAATTCAAAATTAATTGCTGAATTTAAAGAGGGGGAGGATATGGACATGTTTTTAAATTCATTTCAAAAGGTCTGTATCTGGGCCAATCTGCCCAAAGAGACCTGGAGCTTTCACCTGTCTCCACTACTTATTGGCAAGTGGAGGGAAGCACTGGGGCAGTTGGACAATGCTGAAAGTAAAGATTTTGATAAGTTAAAAATGGCTTTATTAAAAAAATAAGATCTGAACCCTGATGCATACAGAGCAAAGTCCCAGAAACTCCGAAAGGGGCCGGAAATGAGCTTTGAGGAGGTAGCCACAAAACAGCATCAATATTTTAAACATTGGTGGGAAGTTGGTGAAAGCAGATTATGCTATTGAAGGGGTGGTATTGCTTGAACAGTTTTATTGGATTTGCTGCCTTGACTTAAAACTTTGGCTAGAGGACAGAGATCCTAAGACTCCCAAAGAGACTGCAGAGCTGGTGGATCACTATGCTCGAAGCAAGGCTGCTCCCAAGGGGAATTCAGGCATGACAGGGAAAAGTGGACATTTTGGACAACCAAAAACCACAGGGCCCCTGCAAAAAGAAGGGAATCCCCAGGTGCCCAAAAGGGAGGTTTGGGACAAGAAGCAGGATGACTGCTGGTATTGTCACCAGATAGGCCATCTGTCTAGTCAGTGTCCTAAGAAAGCCCAGATGTTAAAAGGGCCTGTGCAATCAGAGATAATAGCCCACTGTATCTCTGTGGCTCTCCCTGACAGTATGAAGGGGCACATTCACCCAGTCAAGGTGAAACTGGGGTACAAACTAGGGGGCTAAGAGATATAGGAGTATCTCTTACCCTGGTGAAAGAGGATCTGGTGGGGGCTGAACAAATACTGCCAAATCAGTTTGTCTCTGTGAGGCATTGCACAGGGGAAAGGAAATCTTACCCATTAGCCAGTGTTACCTTGGATTGGGGAGTGGCAGGTGAAGGGGTAAGGAAGGTGGCTGTAGCTGAAAAACTCAATATGGATGTTAATGCAAGGAATGATGTTCCACAGGGAGTGGTTTGTGCTGTGACCAGGAGCCAGAAGAATAGAGGATCCTGTGATCCTCAGGACCTCACAGAAATTCAGACTGGAAAGGTTGGGAGACAGGCCAGCCAACCTATAGCTCTGGTAAAAGAGAGCAATAACAGGGGGATGATACTTCCCCCTGGCAGTTAACCTGACTGCTACTGAAGGTTGCTCTCAGGAGGAAGGGGTGACACATAGCCCATGGGAGGGGGAAGGTTGTGATACTGAGTCCCTTACTGCTGTAGCTATGGACCTCATCCTGGGAACTGATGGGGCATGCCCCGAGCCCTGGGTAAGTTGGAAGACTTTGCAGCAGCACAACGAATAGAGCCAAGCTTAGAGAAGCTGAGGGCCTGTGCAGAGTCTGATGGGACCCAGGGAGGTGATGGAAAACATAGGGTGTATTGGGAAAATGGACTATTATAAACACAGGATATCAGGACAGAGGGAGGGGTGATGGACAAGCAGCTTGTTGTTCTCCAGGAGTATCATGGGTTATTGCTCAAGGTAGCTCATGATATTCCCATGTCCAGACATTTGGGCATTACTCGCACTACGCAGCGCTTAGCCCACAATTTCTATTGGCTCATTATTACCAAGCAGGTGAAGGAATACTGCAAATCCTGTCACCGGTGTCAGGAAATAGGGAAGACTGGAAGCAAAGCCATGGCTGCCCTGATTCCCTTACCACTTATGGAGTAGCCATTCCAGAAAGTTGGAATGGATATTGTGGGTCCTTTGAATACCCCAAGTTCTTCAGGAAAAGGTATATATTGACAGTTGTAGATTATGCTACCCGCTATCCTGAAGCCATTGTGCTGTCCTCCACTAAGGCAGACAAAGTGGCAGATACTCTGCTGGGGATTTTCTCCCATGTTGGGTTTCCACAGAAGGTTATCTCTGATCGAGGGGGTAACTTCATGTCGGACCTAATAAAGTATTTGTGGGAGAAGTGTGGTGTCATACAGAGGTACACAGTGCCTTACCACCCACAGGCCAATGGTCTCATAGATTTAATGGGACCCAAAAGCTATGCTTATGGCATTTGCAGAACAGCATGGGCAAGTCTGGAAAAAATGCTTACCCCACCTGCTGTTTGCCTACAGGGAAGTGCCACAAAAGTCAACCGGGTTTTCACCCTTCGAGCTCTTGTATGGACGCAGGGTGAGGGGGTCCCTTGATTTAATATGAGAGGATTGGGAAGGTAAGCATGCCACCCAGGGGACTCCCATAGAGGAGTGTGTGTTAAAATTCAGGGAGACACTGAAGGAGCTTAGGGGCATGGCCCAGAGCAACCTGGCAGCTGCCCAGCAAAAACAGAAGACCTGGTATGATCATGGAGCCAGAGCTCGCTCATATGGGAAAGGGCAGGAGATAATGGTTCTGATTCTGATTCGAAAGGACAAGTTGCAAACTGAGTGGGCAGGGCCATATAAGGCAGTCCAGAAGGTAAACGATGTTAACTACATTGTAGAGTTATCTGACTGAAAACACACTCACAGGATGTATTATGTGAACATGATGAAGCCATATTTTAATAGGGCTGACATGGTACTTGCGGTTTGCTGTCCTGGAGAGGAGCTAGGTGGGGAAGACCCCCTTCTTGACTTGTTAGCCAAGAACAAGCAGGTGTCATCTGTGGAGACTATCATGCTGTCACCCTAGTTGACATCTGGACAGGCCTAAGAATTGAGGACCCTTTTGTGAGACTTTGCCCCTTTATTTATGGCTAAGCCAGGAAGGACACTGCTAGCGATGCATGACGTAGACATGGGGACCCAAGCACCCATACATAGGGCAGCTTTCTTGGTGTCACAGACAGTCCTCAAGGACATTAAGAAGGAGGTAAGGTAGATGCTGGATTTAGGGGTGATCCAGAAATCCCACAGCCCCTGGGCCTCACCTGTAGTCCTTGTACCAAAACTGGATGGGACTACACGATTCTGTGTAGATTACCATGGGCTTAACACCATCATGAAATCTGATGCCCACCCAATGCCATGCACATATGAGAACTGCTTGACAAACTGGGAGGGGTGACATACTTGACTACAGTAGACCTGACAAAGTGGTACTAGCAAGTGGAACTGACTGACAGGGCTAGGGAAAGGTCAGCATTCATCACCCCAGTTGGCCTGTTCAAGTTCAAGATCATGCCCTTTGGGATGAAAAATGCCCCTGCTACATTCTAGCAGTTAGTAAATCAAGTTTTACAGGATATGGAGGACTTTGCAGTCCTGGACGATATTGCTATTTTCAACAACAGCTGGGAGAAACACCTGCTACATCTGAGGGAGGTGTTGGGCTGAATACAGGCTGCAGGTCTGACTATTAAGGTAGAAAAGTGTCAGGTGGCCATGGCAGAGGTCACTTATTTGGGACACGTGGTGGGGCAAGGCCAACTTCGCCAAACCAAGCAAAGATAGAGGCTATTGCATCATGGCCTACACCTGAAACCCAGAGACAAGTCAGGAGCTTTCTTGGGACAGCAGGGTATTATAGAAAATGTTTTCCCAGCTACAGCTCCCTGGCCTTTCCTTTATCTGGGTTACTGACAAAGAATAAGCCTAGGAAGGTAAAATGGGACACAGATTGTGAGCAGGCCTTAACACAGCTGAAAACCTCACTGTGCTGGCTAGCCCAGACTACAACAGGCCATTTGTGGTAAAGACGGATGCCTCAAATGTGGGACTGGGGTGGTCCTCAGCCAAGTATCCAATCAGGGGAGAGAGCACCCCATTGTATACTTAAGAAAGAAGCTGCTTCCATGAGAACAAGCCTATTCGACAGTGGAGAAGGAATGTCTCACCTTAGTTTGGGCATAAAAAAACTTGAACCATACCTTTATGGGAGGCATTTTAAGGTCCAAATGGACCACAGTCCATTAATATGGTTGGGCCAGATGGGAAAAACAAATGGGAAACTTCTGAGATAGAGTATTGCCCTGCAGGCTTATGACATGGAGACTGCGCATAGGCCGGGATCCAAAAATGGGAACCCGGATGGTCTATCCCATATACTGGATCTATAACAGACCTGAGAAGAACTGCCTCCAATAGGGTCATGGTCCCCCTCAGATTCTGTTTTAGGAGGAAGGAATGTTGCATGATAGGCGGATATCCATTTATGTGGGTTCATATTGTATATAATGTAATGTACTTCCGAATTAAGACACTGTTCCTTTAACAGGTAACTACAAAATAACTGGTATTTCTATAAAGGCTAGTGGAGATCTGTTATATTTCTAGATAAGGGGAGACAGGTATATGGCCCCAGGAAGGCATAAGTTATTCCATTTTGGCTTTCCATGACAGGGAAGGGGTAATGTAATGATCTAGGGGTCAGAGGTTAAGCCAAATGCATGGACCAGATGTCACTGGGATTGACATGAAACCACAGTGACAGCTATCTGTTTTGTTTTGGAACCATTTAACCCCACCCCAGAGGGAAAAGGGCAGGTGTGTCTAAATAAATGACTATGTGCATAATCAGACGCATTTGGAATTGAGAGCAGCTGAATAGTGTTTAAATTGGACGGCAGAATAGTCCATCCAACTGGCATATACTTTTTCACCAGAAAGTATATGTGTAGGCCTGGGAAAATCTCAAAACCCAGTCCTGAGTGTGTGGAAAGTTTGACTTGCCACATACTGAACAGAAAATTTAGATTTTTAAGTCAGAATTTTGGAAACCAAGACTTTGCACAAATGCAACATCTGAAGACTTTTTAAAAGGGCATCCAGAAACTTGGATCAAGGGCTTGCTACAAAAATTCTATTGCCTAATGAACTGCCATCTCTACCAGGACATTTGAAATCTTGTCTGATCTTTAACATCAAAGCAAGGTATTTTTTAGAATACAGTATCTAGTGTTTTCTGTAAACCATCCAGTTTTACTTTTGTTATTATCTGCATTTCAAAGTTCTTCCAAACTGTAGACTTTTCTGTATTGCTTTTAAGTAAACTTTTATGAGTTTCTTATCAACTCTGCCTGGGGTCTGATTGTGTGATTTAACATTTAAACAGAAGAGTTTTGAAAAGACTGTGTGCCTAAAAAGATAGAATCCACTTGGCTATCATATAAAACTACCTAGGCAAGATGTAGCCAGTGGCTGTGGTGGGATTCAAATACTGAAAATAGTGCAGAGTCAAGGAAACTCAAAACTACAGAATCCACCCTCCCACTGGGAAAAGGAAGGTTGGGAAGTCTTCCTGAACCCTTACTCCTGCTCACGAGTTCCTGAATAGGGAGATCCTCTCTGCAAACAGGAGGTCCTGCCGGGCTGCTTGAGGTTAGGGGGCCGGGATGCATGACATACATAATACAGGTAGTTGCAGAAAAGCAATGCTTTAACAACTGCATCATCATGTAAAAAATATACAGCGGTCTTGAGTAATGAGAACACTTACATTACTAAAGTGCCAGACAGTGGATAGGTAGCAACCTGAGTATGCTTTGTCAGGATGAAAGGAGAGGGGTAGGGGGATAGGAGTATGGAGAGGAGAAAATAGTAGGGGGCAAGGTTGGTTAACCATAGATAGGTCACAGGAAAAAAACGTGATCTGGAAGGGCAATCACATTAATTTGCTTGTGCTAGGAAGAGGTGGAGGTCTCTTTTGAAGGGTCCAGTCTTTCCTTAATCTATCAAGGTGACTGAGAGGTCATTTAACCATTGAGGCCCCCGAAAGGAAAGGGCTCACTGGGCAAAGGTGATACACCTAAATGGGATGTGGAGTACACCCTTCGATGATCTTTTAGTCATTTTAGGGTTTTGAGAGCACTGGAAAGTGCTAGCCGTTGAAGCAGGAGTTAGTCCAAATAGGGACTTTTTTTCAAGCAGGCAGGCCTGGTATCTGACCCTTAGATGCAGGGGGAGCCATCCTGTCTCAGAGTAAAGACTACAAGTGTGTGTAAAGTGACCTGCCCCTAGGACAAGTCTGCAGGCTTTGTTAAGGAGTATCTTAACCCTTTTCAGAGCTGTGATTCTGGGAGATTTCAGTACCACTTGGGCAGCTGGCTAAGGTAGTCAGAGGAGGCACTGTGCCAGTCACCTTCCCTGTCTCTGCTTCAGTTCTTGTATCATTTTGTTGGATGGCATGGGGTGGTGGATGGGTTGGGGTTGAGTGGATTGGGGGAGGGAGGAAGTGCCATTGCCTTTTTGGCCAGGGCTGGGGGATTTGGTGTTGCTGAATATGTAAGAGAGGTCATTTTATTGATTATTTTGCTGGGGCTTGGGGAGGTGGAATTAGGTGTGGCTGAGGGGTGGGCATGGTGGGGTCATCATAATACTGGTAAGGGGATGTGGGGTAGGAGGGTGAGATAGGGTGCTATGAGAGGGTGAGGGATGGGAACTTACTTTTTTAAGCTGTCTGAGCCTTTTTTGTAAAGAAAATGTTCATGCTGCAAGTTGCTGGTGAAGTGCATGCGTAGCGTAAAGTCTGGTACTTGGTTAATTCCCTGGAAAAATAAAACTTCACAACATTCCTAGCTGCAAGTCTCCCCGCTATTTGACTGTTCAGAGTTCTTCTTAAAACTCTTCAAACTATTTAGCTCTGTTAAGAAGAAATGTAGCAAGGTTAAGGGTAGTTCAGCAAGTCACTTAAAAAAGCATTGGTGGGACGCAGCAAGCATTCCTTGAGACTACATGTGTTTCCCACAGCTCCTCCAGAGACTCTTCTAATTTCTTATTTTAGACACCTAATCTGCAACAGTAATTGCTCAAAAGTACCTGCTTGTTTCCCATGGATATTGAGTGCAGTTGTGGCCAGTTTGAAGGAAACTGACATGGGAACCCAAGAGAGATGCTGGAGATGGTGGAAGGAAAAAAGGACAGCAGGCTGTGGGGTTGAGTGGCAGTTCAAAAGCAGTGGCTGGAGTGGATGTAGCCAGGTGAACCAAAAACAACACTCCACAATGTGATCAAAGTGTTGGAGTTAAGTCTCTGCTTTGAACCAGAAAATTGAAGGTCTTCAGTTGTCAAGACTTGTTCTTTACAAAATGCAATCAGCAGCAGCTCTGGGTGAAGTAAAAAGAGGCAACAGAATCAACTCTGCGACTGCACCATCGGGATTAATTAAGGAGAACAGAACCCTAAGATGTAGGCTAGAGGCTGTGGAGAACAAGTCCAGGTCTTCAAATCTGAGGAACCTAGAACTGTCGGAGACACTTGATGGGAGGACCCAGACAGATATGCCAGCTTGTGGCTGGGTGAAACACTAAAATTAGACTTGGCTTCTGTGCTGTACCATGCCTATTGCATTTCACTGAGGGAAAATCAACAATTACACAATAAGGCACAACAGCGTGTGGGTTATTGGGGGATTTACCCATGCCTTGTGTGGTGTGTCGCAAGGTGTAGCCGAGTGACTTAACCACTCAAGAAGTGGGTAAATCTCCCAATAACCCACACCCTGGAGTGCCTTATTGCAGTTATACAATGGACCCATGTGCAAAATGAATTTAAAATGTGTTTAAATATGTTTTTTATAAATGCCATTTCTCAGCTGTGGGTTACTAAAGGAATGATGCCTGACAGGGTGGGTGTTATGCTGGGATAAAATCCCACCTCGGAATGTGGAGGTGGGTTGGAGTTCTTTGCCTGGACAGTTCAGATTTTAGGGGGAGCTATATAATCTAATTCAGTGTAACTAATTCATGGTTGGAATACAGTTTAATTTTTATTTTGCATAAAACCCTTTAAGCAGAGTCTATTTTCAAAGGGTTTAGAGCCAGGCACAAAAAAAAGACAACAAGTACAGGGTAATTTGCAAGTATACAATACAGTAAGATTACAGTAGAACTGTTATACAAGTGGTACCGCTACAGTAGTTAATCAGTACATGGGTATAATGTTAGCATTTCACAGTGCGTAAATTGCCATGTATACAGATACATTGGGCCCGATTCTCAAAGAGGGCTTAGATCGGCGCAAGCTGCATCAGACAGCAGCTTGCGCTGAAGCCCCTTGTGCCAGGGACCCTGCACCAGATTCTGGTACAGGAGTGGTCTCAGCACCTAAGTTCCCACACTTGTGGCAACCATTCCCATACGGCAAAAACCTGGTGTATGGGAAGAGTCTGCTGCAGGACCTCTGCACTGAATGCAAGTGACCCCTCTCCATTCCCAAAGACAGCAGTGTTCATATAGTAAAGTGCACAACCCCTTCCCATGTAACATTGCCCTCCCCCCCAGATCCCCGATAGCAGCCCATTCTTATAGTATAAATTGCTTCAATCCATCCTGTTGGTCTAGTGGTTCCCCTCCACGATAGTGCCCGATGTTATAATAGGCATTACTGCACCCTAACCTGGTGTACTAGTGGTCCCACCTTCCCGATCCCCAATGCCACCCTAGTTGAGTCAATAATATGCCCCCCTCCATGATGTCATTGTACTGTATTAGGTTATCAGTAGCCCTCCTCCTCCCCGATCCCCAATCACAGTTGTAATAATATATATATATTTTTTTGTCCTGGCTCCCCTACTCTCTGAAGTGAGTTCAGCCCCTGCTCACTCGCCACCCCCCATGCCCAGACTTACCCCTGGATGGGCAGCCACTCCCCATGGTCCATGGTAACTTGCCCTGGCTAACACCCCTCAGGGTGGGGCCACGGGAGTGGGACCCTACCCAGCAGACACTGTTGGTAGCAGGGTCAGCGGCGAAGTGGAGCTTCATGCTTGAGGCTGGGAATTTGTGTGCAGTTGTACCTGGTGGCGGGGACGTGCAATGACAGCTCATTTCCCCTGCCCCCCGCAGATAATGGCTCTGGCAAAATGGACCCCCCCAACCTCCTCCGGAGAAGGAGAGCAGTCCCAGGGATGCTCAGTCCTTCTCCCCCAGCTGGCCCTCCGACATGCCGGGTCCATTTCCAAACCCGTGTCATCGGTGTCGTGGACAGATGCACTGCTTCTGCACTGGTGGGCCAGCGGTCATGATAATATTATTGCAGACCCCTTCCCCCGATGATCAAGTGCCCCTGCCCCCCCCACAGGTAGTGCTCACCACCCAGCTCCCCATTGCGTGACAGAGCTGGCATCGGCCTGTCTCTTCGACTCCACGGCCAGTGCCAGCTGCACTGGCCTTGCGGCTGTACTTGTATAGTGTATGCAATGGATATGCACTATACATTACTCGGGCAATAACAGTTCAGTCTGCGCCAGCCGCGGAGGTGAAAAGAGGGATGTGCCAGTGCCAGCTTTGTCACAGGATGGGGGGAGATGAGTGGTGTGCACTACCTGCAGGGTGGGGGGCAGGGGGTCACTTGATCACCAGGGAAAAAGGGTCTGCAATAATATTATTACAACTGCAATCAGGAGGGATTAGAGAGGGGGGCTACTGATAACCTAATAGGGTGACATTGGGAAGGGGGCATATTACTGACTCAACAAGGGTAGCATCAGGGATCAGGAAGGGGGGGCACTAGACCACCAGGTTAGGATGAGGTAAATAGAGAATAAAGTATGGGTCTGGGTGTGTAACGAGAATTTACACACACCTGAGGGGTTTGATGCTACATAAATCCGAGGCGTGCTCAGGGTTTTATCATAGCATCTATCTCTGAGGTGTAAATCGAGTTTCCACACACCCAGAACCATACTTTATTTGCATATGCAATTGCCGGATGTCCTTTTTTTCCCACAGCAACTATATAAATAAAAATGACATTCTTGTGCGATCGCAGCAATCTGGTTTCGCTGTAAGCGCGCGCTTCACGCTTGTTGGTCGCTCGTTTTTATTTATTTTTTAATTTCATTTGAGGTATTTCCCTCATTTTGATTCATTCTGCCTGCCAGCACCCACCGCAGTTAATAGTAGCGGTCCAGGGGAAGGAGGCGGACAGTGGCTGGGAGGAAGAGTGTCAGAGGTGAGGGCGCCTGTGCAGTGCGAGGGAAACCGAGCGTGTGCTCGCCATTATAAATGCTCCTTTATAACGGGGAATTATGCAACGGCTTCCCAATGGGAAAAAGGACATGCCAGTTATTATTGTCCATTATAATATAGGGGAGGCAGTATAGTACAGTGGTTTAAGGCTCTGAGCTGCAAATCTGGTGACATCCAGCAGACCAGACCTGGGTTTGAATCCAACAGTTTCCACTTGCATACTGTGAGACCCTGAGCAAGTCACATAACTTCCCTCTGCTCCCAGGTTGCTTCTGTAAAAAAGCTTTCAGCTTAGTGTGCTACTCCTGGTTAAACAACTAAAAAAAAATAAAAAAATATTGGGTGCTGTTGGGGACCACTATGCCGCCAGGACAGGGTGAAGTAATTTATAATATAATAATGGGCGCTATGGGGATTAGGGAAGGGAGATGCACACCATCCAGAGATGGGGGACTATTTGTTGTATTACATTGGAGCTCCCCCCATCCCATGACAGAGCTGGCACCGGCACAGCCCTCCTCTCATCTCCACAGCTGGTGACGAGAACACTCTCATTGCGTGCTGTACTGTATAGTGTACTCAATATGTGTGCACTGTACATTACAGCAAAAAATAACAGTTCAGTCAGCACTGGTCATGGAGGCCTACATAGAAACATAGAATTTGATGGCAGATAAGGACCACTTGGCCCACCTAGTCTGCCCATTTCCCTACCTGATGGATAAGCTGTAGATTCTAGTTAATCAACAGCTTACATCCTCCTACCCCCCACTAGAATTGCCTTATGCCTGTCCCATGCATTCTTGAATTCTCCCGCTGTTTCTGACTTCACAACCTCCTCAGGAAGGCTGTTCCATGCATCCACAATCCTCTCTGTGAAAAAATACTTTCTAACATTACCTCTGAGCTGTCCCCCTCTATCTTCAAATTGTGCCCCCTTGTTCTTGCACATCTCTTCTTCTGAAAGATGCTACCCTCTTGTACTTTGTTAATTCTCTTGAGATACTTGAATGTTTCTATCTTGTCCCCTCTCTCCCTCCTTTCCTCAAGGGTATACATATTAAGCTGCTTTAGTCTCTCCTTGTATGTCTTCTGGCAGAGACCCTGCACCATTTTGGTTGCCCTCCTCTGAACAGCCTCCACTCTGTCTATGTCTTTGTGAAGATGGGGTCTCCAGAATTGCATGCAGTACTCCAGATGGGGTCTCACCAACTGTCTGTACAGAGGGTAACAACGTCCTGTTTTCTACTGTTGATGCCTTTCTGTTAGCATCCCAGTATCCCCCCAGCCCTCCTTACTGCCTTCTCACATTGCTTGCCCACCTTAAGTTCATCTGATATAATTACTCCTAGGTCTTTTTCGATTTTTGTATTGTTATTAACTCACTTTCCATTGTGTACTCTTCCCCCAGGTTTTTGTTTCCCAGATGCATTACCTTGCACTTCTTTGCATTGAATCTGAGCTGCCACATATTTGACCATTCCTCCAACCTTGCCAAGTCCCTTTTCATCCTTTCCACCCCACCTTTTGTATCAACCCTGTTGCAAAAAGGCATACCTTTCCTTCCAGGTGTCCTTCCAATATCACTTATAAAGACATTAAAGAGGACCGGTCCCAGTACTGAACCCTGCAGTACCCCACAAGTTACTCTCCTTTCATCACTGTGGACTCCGTTTACTACTACCCTTTGCATCCTGTTGTCCAGCCAGTTTTTTATCCAGGCTACCACCTTGGGACCCACTCCAAGGCTGGCTAACTTGCATATTAATCTTTTGTGTGAGACTGTGTCAAATGCCTTGCTAAAATCTAGGTAGGCCATATCCACAGCCCCTCCCTGGTCTACTACTTTGGTCACCCAGTCAAAGAAATATATTAGGTTCATCTGACATGACCTTCCTGCTGAAAACCATGCTGCCTTGGGTCCTGTGCCCCACTGGCCTCTAGGTACTACTCAACAATTCTTTCCTTCAGAAGTGATTCCATCGTTTCCCTACCACTGAGGTCAAACTAACTGGTCTGTAGTTTTTTCCTGCCACTGCCTGCTCCCACTTTTTGTGATGGAATCATATTTGTCGCCTCCAGTCCTCAGGTACCACCCATCCTCCTGTGATTTGTTAAAGAGAGTAGTCAGTGGTGTTACTAGTTCTACCCTTAGTTCTTTTAGAATTCTTGGGTGAATCCCATCAGGCCCCATTGCATTGTCCACCCTCAGTTTCAAGAGTTCTTTCAAAACCCTTTCTTCTGTGAATAGACTGGTATCGACCCCCCCTATTCAGAGTTTCTCTCTTGTTTGGTTTAGATACCTCTCCCTCCTCTTCCATTGTGAATACTAAGCAGAAATATTTGTTCAGTATCCCTGCTTTTTCACTGTCACCCTCTGCCCACATTTCATCCCCTTCATTAAGTCTCTGTATCCCTCCCTCGATCTTTCTTCATTCCCTAATGTACCTATAAAAGGTTTTGTCCCCCTTCTTAACAGAGTTGGCTATCTTCTTCTCAGTTTGTGCCTTTGCTATTCCTGCTGCCTTCCCTGCCTCCTTCTGCTTTAATTGATAAGGTTCTCTGTCCTGCTCCTTCTGTGTTTCCTTATATTTCCTGAATGCTATCCTCTTCTCTGTAACCTTCCCTTCCACCTCTTTTGAGAACCATAGAGTTTTTTTCTTTAGTTTTGTTTTGTTGATTTGTGTCACACAAAGGCTTGTTGCCTCTGTGATGGCTGTTTTGATTATTTCCCCTTTGTTCCTCCACCCCTCCTTCTTGCCCGTTTGCTAGTGCTTTTCTGAGGCACTCTCTCATTTTCCCAAAGTCAGCCTTCCTAAAGTCCAATACTCTTGTTTTTGTATGGCTTGACTCTATGGCTGTGTTTATTGTGAGCCACACTGTTTGGTGGTCACTTGTTCCCAGATGGTTACCCACTTCTAAATCTGAGATCCTTTCTCCTTCCCCATTTGAGAGTACCAGGTATAAGATTGCTCCCTCCTGTATGGGTTCCAACACTAGCTGTCTGAGGCATGCCCCCTGTAGGGCATCAAGAATGACCCTGCTCTTGGATGTGTCTGCAGCAAAGGTACTCCAGTTAACATCTGGCATATTCAGGTCCCCCATCAACCCTCATTATTGGCCTATAGTTGCTTGGACTTAATTATCCCCTTTTTTGTATAAATTGGGGGTGACACTGGTTTCCTTCCAGTCTGCTGAAATCTCACTTGTATTAATGGATGCCTCATAAATATATTTTAATGGGGTTACAATGTATTCAACTACCAGCTTTAACAATTTTCCTGATATCTTATCTGGGCTTGGTGAGGAATTTTCTTAAGGTTTTTTCCTATCTTGTATTTCTTCTTCTGAAATTTCATGTTTCAAGTCTGGAGTGTAAGTCAATACAGAGGGGATTTGTTCTTCTGGGCATAGACTAAGCAGAAATACGAATTTAAGATACTTGCCATTTTGGTTGGAGAACTTGTGGCATTATTATATTCAATTGGGCTGATTTTGTTCTTAAGCAATAAGGTATGTCTGAGGGTTAAGTTAATGTGCTGTCAGTCACTCCCTGGGGGTGTCACATGCCCCAGGGGGTGATTAACTAGCCATTAACATAACCCTCAGACATACCTTATTGCTATTATAGTAATATCAATAAGATTCTCACTGCTTTTGCCAAGTTCTGTTGAATTTTTTTGTCTGTTTTTGGGGCTAAAATTAAATAGTTCCTTCATGTTTGTTCCTCAGCTAGTCCGAATGTGTGTTTTATGGTCACCGAGGAAACTGTGACGTGTTACCACGCTTAGAAACAACATATCGGAACCGCTTGACAAATTTGGAAGTGCTGCTATGGATCTCCGTACACCAATAAAGCCAACTCCATCTGTCAGAACAGAGTTGAAACAATATCTCCTTGTTGTTTGATTTTATTTTACTATGGAGATCCCGTTTCACACTCAAATCAGTTTTAGCACACTTAACAGGCAACCGCTATTGCTTAGCAGCATCAGGTTGGAGCCGCACATCAAAGTTGCGAATTCTGGTATGGATCTCTGTACTCAAATACAATAGTTCTAAGTTAGAGTTGAGAGTTGAAGCTAGAGCTCCTGCTTGCATAATTGTATTTGAGTACAGAGATCTGTTTGACAGCCCTTAAGGCTTAATCCGATGCAAGTGTAGCCACTGTTGCTTGATGTGCGGCTCTGTTGTCTGGCAACTATATTCCCATGGCAACCATGGTTGTGGTGGGTGGGTAGAAATATTAATTAAAATATTAATTTAACTAATCTAATATTAACTGAAACTGAACTGAAAATATTAGTTTGCATGTTATTCATCTGCGTTCATTGGAATGTGTTGCAGAAACACATATACAGCAGATGTATGTGAGAGTCAAGAGTTGAAGTTGCATCTTCTGCTTGCTTAATGAGATTCGAGGTTAGAGTTGCCATTTGACAGTCCATAAGCTTACCAGATGCAAGAGAGGCTGCTGTTGCTTAGTAACAGTGAAGCGGAGGTATAAATCACGGTTGCAAGTGCTGGTGTGCACAGTTTGACTTTTACTACAACCTGGCATGAAGCTGTATTTTGTGTTACTTTTGGGTGCATTTCACTTCATTCTGTTCACATTGCAGCTGAATTCTGTCAGCTGTGGATTGTATGTTTATTGATGTGTGGCTGTATCAGTAATGTGGTGCCATAGTATGATAAGGTTCTATTCTATTGGCTGGCAGAAGGTTTGTGAACGTGGCTTATGCTGTTAAGCTCATCTCTCTCAAACCTATGAACTGCAGTTTTATGCAGATAAAGCACTCTAGGGCCTAACAGTGGTATTATTTTGTAAGTCAACTTTCTTTCTTTTTTTTTTTAAACTTTATGGGCCAGATATTCAAAACTTTGTGCTGGGCAAAAACCATTTGCGTAGGTTTAGCGCGGGATTAGCGCGGGTCTGCTATATTCAAAAGGCCAAATAGCGCGGGCAAACTGCATTAAGCGCTAGGCAAAGGTATAATGTATGCAAGGGCAAACTGACATGAATACAGGTGCAATGCTATATTCAGCGGACTAGTGCTGCAGCGAAGTGGTTTCTTGGCGACTTAGCGTGAAACGCATAAGCGTGGTGCACATTACAGCCAGGAAAACTTGTCTTAACCCTGGGCAATCAGCTTTGCATGACACTATGGCTTTGCGCGGTGTTTGCGTGGGTTTAGAGCGGGTTTTGCACGATCTAACAAATAAATATGACACATAGATAAAGCCAAACGTAGAGGAAGCATGCTGCTAACTGATGGCATCACAATGATGCCATCATCTGCCACCAGTCCCAGCCATGCAAGGCAGTAAGTGGTGACCCTGCCACCAGTGGACAGCATGGCAGTGTGGCCATACAGCACTCACCTGCGGACCACACTTCTGTGGACACCAACAGATGCCAGCACACACATGCAGCACTGTGGGCATGGAGGATGTTGAGGGGAGCATGTATGGGTGGCGAGGCTGTGCTACAGACCAGGTGTGGCCACAAGGCTGGGACACATCATGCAGTGCACATGGGCCAGTACTGGGAATACCCCAACACCATTGTGCCTTTAGGATAATATATGCCCCCCTGGCCACATATCGCACAGCTGTACAACTGCCACAGCACACAAAGCCAGAAATGTACATGTCACTGTGAGCATCCCATGCCACAAGTGCAGCATCTGTGGGTCACACAACAGCGTAACAGTAATGTCCACTGTCAGTAAACACCTGCAGGTTGGGCCTCTCACTGTGTATAGTGCAGTCATCATCACTGCCTACACCACAGGTATTGCTGTGTCCACACACTACTGGCCCCTGCTCTGTAGTTTCAGCTGTGCACTGTAGCATAACCTACAATGTGACAGTTGCATGCAGCACCACCACCATCTGTGCCTATGCTGTGTTGTCCCAGTATAGCTGTAGGCAGCAGTGCAGTAAGTAGTGTTCAAAACTGTATAATATTCCCTGGCTGTTTAGCGCCAACACATTTATGCTGGAGTCAGCGAGGGCTAAAAGTTAGCCCAGTGCAAACTGCATGCAAATCAGGGCAGAATGAGATGCTAATCTGGATGTTTGCCCACAGACTACCTAAAGTAGGCTCATTTGCATATCACTTTTGAATATGAAGTTTAGCGCCCAGACAAGCGATGTTTGTACTGGGCCTAACGGTTTAACCCATGCTAAACCTGTGCAAACATGTTAGCGCTGTGCTAACAGTTCGGGGAATATTTTACAGTTTTGCACACTGTACTTTCACATATGCTGCTGCCTGCAGCAGTACTGGGTCTACGCATTTGCTGGCACACACATTGGTCACATAGTTCATCTGTACCTACCTTCACATCACTGTGCACTGTGTTGCTGTTGTGGTTTGCACTTCCTAGTTGCCATATTCAGAGCTGTCTTATTCCAGGGTTAAGATTGCCCTGCACTCCCAACCCAGTTTGCCTGGCCTCATTCCTATGCTATATTCAGAAGCTGTTTGCCCTGGGCTATTCCTTTTGAATATGGCTTGTTTTGTGCACTGGGCTAAGTTTGCCTGCCGGGCAGTGCTAATTTAGCCCCGGGGCAAAGTTTTGAATATCTGGTCCTATATTTCTTGATTTATCAATAACACGTGTACATGTAAAGTCCAGGTGAAGTTCAAACAAGTTACATTTTTTTCACAACCATCGAGGGCGTCACCCCTCTTAATACACGCAGTTAATAAGTAAACATGCCTCATCAATTAGATACATCTTTGGGAGGTATCTCTTGTGGGCTAGTATAGTCAATAACCAATTTATAACATTAAAACAGCTGCAGTAATGAGTTCATGAGTGGCATGAATATAGTACATATAGAAAACAAACTAACCCCTAGGGGTAAATAACTCTGTCTTATCTACTTACCAGAGGAAATGAGGGTTCATGCACTTTTCAAAAATTAGTACCCTTAAGGTACAAAATGAGATAGGGTTTTGCTCTGCACTATAAATACTCTTTCTCAGGCCATTCATAACAATCAGATGGGGCCTAATAAGTAACTTTTACATTTTATAGATCTAAACTGTAGCACCAAGATACTGTCAAGTAGTTACTTACTATGTGATTAGGGAACAATTAAACAAGTCTAATAAAGAGAATATTCTCAACGTTCAGCCCCGACTTAACTAAACAGAAATTCAGTTATCGTGGCTTTCTTAACGCATATGCCTTAGCAAACCGCAGCCTTAAATAGAAGCAATGTTCCAAATGCTAGTGAATCTGCAGCTTTACGCAAACCTGAAAGGGCCTTTCCTTGTTTACTATATCAGGTAGAGCCTTCTTCTCCTTCATCCTCTTTAGACTGCGACTGTGATTGCTGTTCCCAGTGAGATGGGACATGTCATTGAGCCCATTTTAGACCTTCTTGAGGATCAGAAAAAATATAAACCTTCCCTTGATGGACGATTTACAGGCATGTCGGAAAGAGCATTCTGTGGGATATCTCTGCCTCTCACAGTATGGCTCACACTCCGTCAAAATGTTTTTTCTTCTGCCTGGTTGGATAGCTCCGGTCAGAGTAGAGCCAGATTTCTTTTCCATCATGCAACAAGGTTCATTTTTGCCTAACCAAGGCCAGAATAAAATCCCTCATCCCTGCACCATCCAGAACCAATACAATTGCCATAGATGCATCAGGATTTTTTTGATGATCCCTTTTGTTGCCACCCTGTAAGCTTTTTGAACTTGAATGCGGCGATTAACGAGGGATTGTCCGAGCTGTTGTACAAGCCACTCAGTGAAGAATAGTCCTAAATGATCTCCCTCACTCCGTTCAGGCATTCCATCTACTCTCAGATTGGCAGCCCTCGCTTGATTCTCCAGCATCTTAATACGTGACTGTATGTGTATGTTCTCTTTGATGAGTTTAGCCAATGCCCCGAAAGATGCTTTGGTATGTTTACTAGATTCTGTATTCTCCATTTTAATAAGGGTAACATCTGATTCAAGAACTGTAACTCTATTAGTTAAGAAGTCAAATCTGGAAGCCAAGCTCTCTACTGAGGAAATAAGTCTGTTGATCTTTAAGCCCAAACTTTGTAAAGTTTTTTCTCCAGCGTTCCCAGGCACAGAAGGGGCATGGCCTTTGGTGGACCTTGTGGCTGATGGTCCAGGAACATTTTTGCTCCTTACTCCCTCCTGAATAACTTTATCTTTCTTTGGGTTACCCATGATGTAGCAGTTGTTCTTCCGATTGATGGTAATGCCGTTTGCTGCGGACAATTCGCCCGAAAAAACAAATTTTGTGTTTTTTTTCTCTAATTATTGCAGAGCCTTAAACACTTGCGGCCATCTTACTTGGGGTCCACAGCGCCACTCCCCAATTTTTTTTTTTTAATAATATTAAGGTATTCTTAAGCAATAATTTTTGGGGGGATTTGTTTGTTTTTTGGGGGGTCAATGCTGTGAATGTCTTTTAAGAAAATACATTTTAGGCTTTTCTAAAAGTTACCAGCTTGTTTTTGTCTTGTGATTGATGAGGTTGTATAGTTAGGGTAGTTAAGGACAATGAGCTGCACGTCTGGCAACCCAGGTTTGAATGCCTCAGCCCACTCTTGCATACTGTGTGACCATGAATGAGTCACTTACTGTACCTGTGCTCCTCGTTTGGTGCTGGAGACACAATCTGGATTTGACTGTGTTTCTTGGATAAACAATCTTCCTTTTACCTTACCTATGTATGATTCGTTTGTGACTATCTGACACATTCTGCTGCCTTATACCTGCAGTCGCCCACACCTTCTTAAGTACTCCACCACCCACAAAGATTAAAAAAAATTTATATTGTACCTTTCCATACCTCGTTGTTTACTTTTTACTCCTCTCCTGATGGGAACAGTAGTGTGGCACAAATGCAAAGAATACAGCATCAGCAGTGAAACATTTACTACCTGCTAGGGCATTAAGGTATGTATAAGGAGTATGTTAATGGCTTTGCTGTGAACACAATTACACCTTTATGGTGTCATAACCACCCTATTAATATAAGCCTCAGACATACCTTATTGCCTAAGAATGCATAAAAATGTAATCTGTGAAACTGTGTACATATGGTCTAAGAAAGTTTAGCAACTTGTAGCAAGAGTTATACACTTTAAGGAAAAACTTGCACAGACTCACTTTGTTTTAACTGATTTCTGTGTAATTTTAATTTTTTATGTCACTAACAAACACAAAGAGTGATATTTAGCAGAATTTGTACGTGTAATTAATAGAGTAGGTAAATGTAACCATTGCAAATAAACAGACAAAGGAATGCAATTTTTAATGTACCTTTCTATGATTGCAGTAATGCACTCCTAGGCTGTGATGTTCATCCTCAGATTCATAACCTCCACCCCACCCCGGGCCATGTTGCACTTGGCCATGCTGTGTGTCATATTATGCTCCCTAGTTATTTATTATGTAGAACAGACACATAGCTAACAATTAGTCCCAACATTCGAACGGCCCTGGAGATGAAAGAGTTAACTTTCCATGCCAGGCATGGAACGCTGAGCTCGAGCTCAGTTGAGACTCTGTCTGTTGCTGTTTGAACTCAAATCGTCAGATCTTTATGAGCTAAACTCACTGAGGTCCTGTGTGGAAGGTGTAAACCTACACTAGCTAACTGGCTACTAAATATAATAACAGATTTTTTGGTCCCAAAACAAAGACTCAAGTCAGGAAACCCAAAAAATGAAATAAACACAACACCCACTCACCCAAAGAAAAGAGTGTGATAATAAAAAGGGGTGGGGCACCTCCTGAGTGCCAACACTGCTACTGCCCACCCACATCCCAAAAACAAAGGTTCTGAGAGGGGAAGGCATGGGGGGAGGTCAGAATACAGCAAGACTCCATTAGAAGAAACAACATTACTAAGGTGAGTAATTTTTTCTTCAAACAACATGAAGTCTTGCTGTATTCTGACAATAGCAGACTACCAAGCAGTACCTCCATGGAGGAGGGACAGAACCTACTTAGGAAATAGGCTCTGAAGCACAGCTGTGCCAAACCGAGCATCACTCCTAGCCTGGATATCCAGAGGGTAATGCTCGGTAAAAGTGTGAACTGTTCTTCAGGTAGCTGCTTGACATATCTCTAAGATAGGAATATCCCTGGCAGCAGCCAGGGAAGCAGCTGTACCTCTGGTAGAGTGAGCCCTCAGGCCTGAGGGTGGAATCTTACCTAGTTTTTCATAGCAAAATTGAATGCAAGAGACAATCCACCTGGCAATGGATCTTTTAGTGGCAGGTTTTCCTTTACCAACCTCACCATAGGTGAGGAACAGTTGGAGGGAGTCAAACCTGTGACCCTTGGTACGTTCTATGTAGTAGCTAAGGGCTCTTTTCACATCCAAACTGTGCAACCTCCTCTCACCAGAGGAGGAATGGTCAGTGAAGTACACAGGAAGAGACGTAGATTGGTTAAGGTGGAAGTCTGAAACCACCTTAGGTAAAAACTTCCTGTTAGTCCTGAGGACCACCTTATCTTTATGGAAAGAGATAAAATCAGGCTTCACTGACAGAGCTTGTAACTCACTTATGCACCTGGCAGAAGTGATGGCCACCAGAAACACAGTTTTCCAAGTCAAGTACTTAAGCTCTGCTGAGGATAAAGGCTCAAAAGGGGGTTGCATAAGCTGAGCAATGCAAACATTAAGGTCCCAAGCAGGGGCAGGGTCCCTGAATGGTGGATTGGTATGAAGCAATCCCTTGAAAAACTTGGAGAATATAGGGTGAGCTGAAAGAGAAGAGGGCTTACCTGCTGAAAGAAAAGCAGAGACAGCTGCCAGATGCACCCTTAGTGTAGCTGGTCTGAGTCCCAAGCTATTCAGATGGACCATATAGTCAAGGACTGTGGGCAGGTCAGCAGACTCTGGGGAAATATGCTTCCCAGAGCACCATATGGAGAATATTTTCCATTTGGAATTATAAGTAGTTCTGGCAGAAGGCTTCATAGAAGCCTTTAGAATATCCATAACACCTTGAGAGAGGTGTAAATCAGCAAACTCTAACTCTTCAAGAGCCAGGCCTTGAGATTGAGAGATTTGAGATTCGGGTACCAAACCCTCCCCTGAGCACAGGATAACAGGTTGTAATTCCTGGGAAGAGACAAGGGAAGGTGGACTGCTAAGGACAACAGGAGAAGGTGCCAGGGCTGTCTGACCCAGTCTGGAGCAATCAGAATCACCTTGCAGGATTGAGACCTGATTTTGACTAGCACTTTGAACAGGAGAGGGAAGGGGGGAAAGCATACAGGAACTTCCCTTCCCAATTGAGAACCAAGGCATCCAGGGGGACTGAGCCCAACACTGAGGGCCTGCAGCAAAAAAGAGGAAGTTGGTGATTGTCTGGGGCTGCAAAAAGAGCTGTCTGTGGGGTGCCCCATCTGGAGAAGATCACCTCCAAAACCAGGGGATCCAGTGACCATTCGTGATGGCCCTGAGATATCCTGCTGAGAGCATCTGCCAGGACATTGTCCTTGCCTGGGAGGTGTACTGCTGTGAGGGAGGTGTTCAGGGAATAAGCTAGAGACCACAACTTCATTGCTTCTGTGCACAAGGCCATAGACCGAGTGCCCCCTTGCTTATTGATATACCACATTGTGGTGGCATTGTCTGTCCTGATCTGAACAACTTTGTTCTGAACAGGCTTGGAAAAAGCTTGAAGTGCTAGAAACACTGCTCTGAGTTCCAACAGATTGATGTGAAGCAGAGATTCCTGAGGGGACCACAACCCTTGGGTGGTCAGGTCTCCCAAGTGGGCCCCCCACCCCAAGAGAGGGAGGCATCTGTAGTAAGGATTAAAGAGTGAGACTGAGTGACAAAAGGAACTCCCTGTCTTAGATTGTTCTGATCCTGCCACCACTGCAAGGCCTGGATCAGGGTTCGAGTCACTGGTATCAGTTTGCTCAGAGGGTTCTTTTTCTGAGAAAAAAGGCTCTCAAGTGGAACTGAATGTCCCTCATCTGAAATCTTGCTCCCTGCACCACTGCTGTAGAAGGGGCAGCCATGTGCTCCAGGAGCTGCAGAAAATGCCTTGCTGGTCGAGATACCTGTAGGGTGAATGAAGAGGCCAGTGAGATAAGGGTCCTTGCCCTGTCCAGGGGAAGGAAGACTCTGGCCTTTTCTGTATCTAGCTCTGCACCTATGAAGGTGAGGAGCTGAACAGGCTCTAGAACTGACTTTGAAAGATTCAGAAGGAAACCTAGAGAGGTGAGCAGTTGCTGAGTTATCTGTAGGTGTAACTTGACTTGGTCTGGGGACTGGCCTACTATGAGCCAGTCGTCCAGGTATGGGAAGATGGCAATCCTTTGCCTTCTTAGGGAAGCAACTACTACTGCCAGGCATTTTGTGAACACCCTTGGAGCAGAGGTTAGGCCGAAGGGCATTGCTCTGAATTGGTAATATTGACGGCAGCTCGAACCTGAGGTACTTCATGGGAGCTTCTGATGAGAATATGGAAATAGGTATCCTTGAGGTCCAGGGAGACTAGCCAGTCCCCTGGCCTTAGAGAGGGTAGAATTATTCCCAGAGTCACCATTTTGAACTTTGGCTTTAAAAGGTGCTTGTTTAAATATCTGAGATCCAGGATGGGCCGCCATTCTCCTGTCTTTTTGAGAGCGAGGAAGTACCTGGAGTACAATCCTTTCCCTTTGTGTAGGGGTGGAACCCTTTCTACAGCTCTGAGAGCCAAGAGGGAAGAGACCTCTGCCTCTAGGGCAAGTGTCTCTGAAGGATTTGCAGGTGGAAAGGATCTGGCTCTCAACTTTGGAAATTTTTTGAAGCTGAGAACCAGTCCCTGGCTTACTACTTCCAGGACCCATTTGTCTGATGTTAAAGACTTCCAGTCCTGGACAAAGTAAGCCAGCCTGCCCCCTACAGGTGGTGGAGAATCAGCCCTGGCAAACCCATCAGGGTGCCTGTTTGGCAGGGGGTTTAGGCTGAGGGGTGGAAGCAGACCTGCTTGTACCCCTTCTACCTCTTCCTCTAAAGAACCCCCTCTAAGCATAGGCAGAAGAGGAGGCCTGGGCTTGGTAGAAAGTCCTATGAAAAGGCCTGCCCCTGAGATGCTGCCTCTGAGGAGTGGCTTGCTTTTCCTTGGCCTGGGCACTCCTATAGGTGGTCCTGTATTCATCCATTTTCTTCATGTAGTTCTCTGTTTGCTCCCCACACAGAGAATTACCCATAACAGGAAAATCCATGGCCTTAGTCTGGGTATCCTGAGACAGGCTAGTACATCTGAGCCAAGCCATCCTACGAAGGGCCACAGATGTAGCCATGACTCTAGATGAAACATCATTGGAGTCCACTGCAGCATGGAATTGCACCTTGGATGCCTCAATACCATCAACAGCCACCTGCTCCGGCTCCTTGGCAAGCTGGCCAGGGACCTGTTTAGCTAATGTCATGACAGTGTTCCCATCTAGATTTCTGATATCTAGCTGTATAGGCCATATAATTGGCCTGCCTGAGTCCCAAGGATGCTGCCATGTACTGTTTCTTTGCCATGGCATCAATCCTCCTGGAGTCCTTATCTGGGGGGGGTGTGAAGCCAAGGGTATATTAACCTTATCACAGGCTGCAGCCTGCACTACCCCAACATGGCTGCATTGCTGGGTAAGGAGCTCCATATCTGAGCCTGACAAAGTATACCTCTTGTCCATTCTTTTATCCATAGGAGGTATAGAATTAGGAGTCTTTAAAATCTTAAATGTTTGTTTCCCAAAAGACTTGTGTAAAGGAATAGACAGCCTCCTGGACTCTGGGATATCCATCATTTCCACATAGTCAGGCTCCTCCTGGTCATCCACAGCTTCTTCCTTAGGAAGCTAAAGGGTTTCGGCCACTTTCTTGTAAAACATGAATTGGGAGGGGGCTCAGAAAGCCTAGGAGGAGACACTCCTGAAGGTCTGTCTGGGGAGATGTCCGGGTCAATGGGCACATCCAGACTTTCGAAACCACATTCACTTTCCTCATACTCCTCTTCCTCATCCTCCAGTTCATAATATTCTTCCAAATCATAATCCGGAACCGGTGGAACCGGCCAAACCGAGCGCCTTCCTGATGATGCTGGTCCGGTCGGAACTGGGGAAAGCGACTGCACAATTTTTATCGCTTTGGCTATTTCAGCAGCGGTTGTAGAAGAGACTTTTGGATCCACACCAGCTGATTTTTCCCTTTTTGTTCTCTTAACTGGAACCGACTCCTCAGAATTGGTTCTCCTTTTGCCCGAAGAAGTTTTGCCCTGGTCAGAGGGCACTCCTTCTGATTCGGTTTGAACCGAACCAGGCTGGCCATCCGGGTCAGCGGATGTTTTGGCCTCCCTTTCCCTGAGCCTACCAACTCTCTTTTCTAGGGTGGCTGCAGGAAAATTTTTACAAATCTGGCAGTCTGAATCGAGGTGGTCAAACCCCAGACAATAAACACAGGTGGTGTGGGGGTCAGCCTTAGCAAAGACTTCCCCACACACACTACAGTGTTGAAACCCAGTGGGCCCGGTTTTTCTTTTGGGTTTCTCAGACGTGGTGCCAGTCCTAACAAAACTTACCCTTTAATGGCAATCCGCCAGGCAAGACACCTTATCGGTTCCTGACCGTTACGTGGTCGTGGAAAAACGTAGTAAAATCCGTTTTTTTTAGAACCGATAAGAACCGGTAACCACACTCTAAAAGTAGAAATAAAGATTTTTAAACAACCTGATCAGTTAAAACCGAACTGATGAAACGTTTACAAGTTCCACACAGAACAGAAAATCACAATAACCTATCTAGTACTCACGAATACCACAGACAGAGACTGAACCGACAGGTTGCGGTTTAAAAATCTATTATAAAAAGGGTCTGAGAAATAGAGCTTTCTGATTGGTTGTAAACATTCTATCAGCCCTATGTTAATCTTTGATTAACATACATGTGCAGCCTAATCATATGCTGAACAAGGTTAAACACTATTTAAAAAACATTTTTATTATAATAGCAATAAGGCACTCCCAGGGGTTATGTTAATGGTGAGTTAACTCGTCTACACCTCGTGACACAGTACACCCCTAGAAGGTGATTAACAGACCAGTAACATAACCTCTGGTCATGCCTCATTGCTTAAGTGATGCATTTATTAAATAAGGTACTTCATGTGTTTGTTGTGTACATGCTCAAGTTAACCCCCACCGCCAATCCACCCTGGGCCCTATATGGCACTCAACTCTGTCTCGTTCCACATTGCAAATCTATTTAATGATTACTAAGGGAACAAACATAATGCCCAGAGAGTACTTTATTGCTTGTAGAAACATCAACAAAGGATGACAGAAGCAGCAATAAAAGCGTTACCATTACTTTTGTCTTAATTGTTATTTTTATATTTGGAACATCAACGGAGAGTGCAACTGAGCAGAATTTTCACATTTAACACAATAAGTAACTTTGACAACTAAAAATGAACAAATAACATGAACGAACGTTTAACACATGCCTAGATTGTTATGGACATGGATATGGACACCACCACTTTTATTGCAGTTGTTTAGGTACTGCTCGTGGGTTTGGAGATGCTTTGCAATTTGTGCATTCATTGAGGTGCCTGCTGAGTTCTCGGTAGTGGTCAAAGGCACTCTCACACTTTTTTTGTGGTGTCAGATCTGCCGGATAGAACAGCTGACCATTTCTGCCAGTCAGATGTGGAGGCACACCAGTAACTCTGAATTTGAAGATTCATTTTGGTGGCCAGTTACTGACATAATTTCCTTTGTTCCCAGTCTAGCCATGTGCAGTAAGTGCACTGATGTACTACGGATGGAGTGGTATGTGTAACGTTGCCTTAGGCAGGCAAGCTTGCTAAGCTGAGGCATCATCCCAGCAAGGTATGAGGCTCCCATGGGAGATTTGGAATATCAAATGACATGTGTGTCAAGAAAGTCCTGTATCTTTTTCTTAGGATGCAAGCAAAATGCCTCCATATCTGGTGATATTTTTGACAGATACTTTCTTAACAATGCAGCTGTGCACAATTAGTCATTTGGTACCTCGTACATGTACCCTCTCAATTTCTCTTTGTTGGCTTCATGTATTCCATGGTGGGTTTTGATGTCTTCTTTATACGTCAGAGTCAGATAATGTCTTTCATTTTCATCTAGTTTCACAATAAACGATGATGGCCTAAGCTGTCTAAGGCCTTCACATCCTCGGCAGGCAAAGAGTAGTTGCACTTCAAACTACACCTTTTTTGACCAAACCTGGTGCAGTATTTGTGACAAGTGCTGTGCTGGTTCATAGCTTGTTTAAGTCTGGGTCAGTTATTCTGGGGTTATGGGTTGACTTGTCTGCTCCATCTTTATGGAGAGTCTTTAGGGAGACCAATGAAAACATTGTTTGCAGTGATAAAGTCTTCCCCATGCATGATGTTGATCATCCTGCTAAACGGTGGATCATTCAGTTGATGGTTTAGTCCTGCTGTTATGCCTACATAGCTGCCTAGGCTGTAGTATTTCTTGTTGTTTGTGTGCACAGATGCATAAAATTGGCATAGGGCATCATTCAGTTCCGTCACTGTGTACAGTTCAAAGTCTGGGTTTCTGTTGTTGTCCGCTAGCCACTCCTTGAAAAGTTTCACAGCCCACTGCACTGCTTTCCTAGTGTACAGCTCATTCTTGTTTCCCTCAAGTATGTCAAGTTCCTCGCTGGTTACTGGTTCATGTCTTGATGCCGGTGTCCGCTTTCCAGACAATTCCATGGCATGTTCGGATAGGGCATTCTCCTGTTCAGTGGCATAGAAATAACAATTTAGAGTTTATTACAAAGCCACATGGTAACAGGTGTGATTACAGTAATTAAGCAGTGAGGGATTTCTGACAGTTATATAAATGGCTTGTTAATCACAATGTGGAGGTATGTGGCACTCTGCTTCATCTCATGCATGATTACACCCTTTGGATGTGATTAACAGGCCATTACACCACAGGGATGTTACTTGCTTCTATCTTCTCTCTGATTGGAGTAGCCTTGGTGTTGTATGAGTAATGGACCTTTTGCCACCCCCATCACTTCACCTCTCAGCCATTGTTTGTGCACTTCTTTTACTGGAGTGTCAGACTACCCCCTTCCCCCCATATAACCTCTCTGGCAGAGTATGTGGTGTGTGTATTTTTTTTGTTAAATTGTCAGGAGCCAGTATAGCACTGTGGTTTAGGAGACTGAACTGGCAACCTGGAGAACAGGATTTGAATCCCACATCCCTACTTGTAGAATGTGTGAGCCTGAGCAAGTCAGATAAGTTACTTTATGCTCACTCTTTTTCTCCTGGAAAATAACTTGTGTTTAGTCTGTCTTTCCTGGTTGAACAATTTACCATTTCATTTTGTCCTAAACAATTGGGGTGGGGTGGGGTGCAGCACAATTATACACTGTGCGCTATTGAAATTCATTGCATGCTCAGGAAACAAAAATAAATACAAACACATATAAAAAATGAACAGCAAGAAAAGATGCATTCAAACTGCAATAAACAGCTTGCAGTTCTCATTATAACATTAACATGTGTTTGAGGGTTATGTTAATGTGCTGTTGATCATTATCGTATATTTACAAATTCAGTGTTGCTTGGAACCAGAAAAGAAACGCACACACACACACACACACACACACACACACACACACACACACGGCAGCACACACACACACACACACAGAGTAAGTGAATTACAATACAGTTCTCAGGCAAACCTCTCTACCTCCTGCATCATAAATCAGGGACAAGACTTGAAAACGGACTCTGGTCAGATACACCACGGCTGCATAATGAAGTTAATGAAGTTGTGTGGAATTGTTAAGGAGGTATGGAGAAGCAACACAATGATTTGTAAGTATTAAGATATGTTTTAGTTTTTGTTCTAAGGAAGGCATACACATTATTAGGAAAATATATGGAGGTGTACATTTTAATGGAAGGAATAGGAGGCAATATTGGTTTACAAAAGAACCCTAGAGCAAATGCCACTGAGATATGTGTTATCCCGGATTATATTGGCCGGACAGCCAAATTTTAAAGAAAACACAATTGCACATACCCCAGTAATGCAAAACATCATGGGAAACATATGCAAATCCCCATGATGGTACAGAAGGTGGCAGTACATGAAAAAGTAATGGTTGGCATATGTTCAGCCTTGGGATTATTTGCACAGTTTTTTGTGTGTTTTTTTAGAGAAACAGGGTTTTTGTCAATGAGGTGATGTAAGTTATATTTAAGCAATGTGTTGATGTCAGGAATTCAGGTGTAATGATGGGCTGTTAGCAGAGAAAATGTGATAGTAACTTTCAGAGGGGGTTGCTTTTGATAAGGGCAAAGTAGTTAAGCTTGTGATAATGGAAATATTAGGAAAGTATGAGGTCTATGCAGAAGTGGAGTACAAATATGCACAGTTTCATAAGTATGTGCTCAGAGTGCAGGCAAATGTGATATGCAGGTTTGTTTTACAAACAGGTAAAAATAGCGATACATGTAATTGATAGAAAGATAGATAATTACATAGACCTATAGATAGAGAGAGAGAGACAGACAGGCAGAATAGGAATGGCAGTAAAGTACTAAAGTGATGTCAACCCCACCTCCACCCCACAGTGATGGGCAGGCATTGGGGTATGCCTTTGGGTCATTGCCCATAACGCTCATGCCATTTCACTTCACCCTACCCTGAAGGCACAGGCAAGTGTCAAGGTGTGTCTTGGGGTGTTCAAACTTTACACTCACCCCATTCCATAAGGAACTATGCTGAAATGGGTACAGTATAAGAGAATGGAATGAACTTTGGGGCTGAGGAGTCAAAGGCACACCTCGATACCTATCACTGGCTGCAGGGTGAGGATGGGGGTGGAATGGCATGAGCATTACTGTTGACAATCCCAAGTCACACCCTTGATGCCTATCAGTCCCTACAGGGCAGGGTGTTATGGTCAGAAACCCTAATGCCCTGGGCTTTTCTTGGTATTTTTACTTCAAGTTTTCAGCATGGGCTTTTTGTAAGCCCACCGCATGAACAGTGACACTGTCATTTCATTAGCCAAAAGGTGATTTTGCACAGCAGCTGTGTCATTTGGCACCACACGTGCAAAAACACATTTTGAACAGGCTGTAAAAAATAACAGCTGTACTGTTTATGAGGAGGTATAAAAAAATGGCAATGTTGAAAATCTGGAGTGAAACTATAAAAAAAAAATTGGTGAAGTCATAACACTGCTCCTGCTAATGTATACTTTTTTTTCAAATTCCTATGCATCCCATTGTTTTCATCTCTATTGCTGTTATGTGACTTCTTAACCTAGCAACAGCATTTAATGCATTACATTATAAAGACAAGTAAATGTTTTTAATACATTTAAAGACAGTTACATAAATGTAATTTCCTTCATAGAATAATTTAAATTTAGTAACAGTGGTAGTACAAATAAATTACTCAGACAACTTGAAAACTATAACTGCTTTATATTGTACATTGACACCCCATAAGGACCTCCTTGAAACTGAGATGCAAATGATACACTTTATCAGTTTTCCAACAGGAATATTTTACTATCCTAAATGCATTTCTTGCTTCAGTAACTGCTCAGCACATCTATTGCATGACCTACTTATTGACATTTTACACCTGCTATGCAATGTGCAGCTGCTTACTACACCAACATCATAAACTACAACACGGATGACTGCCATAACTAGGAAGGCAGTATAGCACAGTGGTTTAAGGCTCTGAGCTGCAAATCTGGAGATCTGTATTTGAATCCCACAGCCCCCACTTGCATACTGGGTGGCCCTGAGCAAGTCACTTAACTTCCATGTGCTCTCAGGTTGCCCCTGTAAACAAGCTTTCAGCTTAGTGTGCCGCTCCTGGTTAAACAATTGAAATAAAAAAAAAACACAATATATTATTTTTCTTGCTTTGTTTTGCTACTACAAGCTTTGATTAATACACCCATCCTTAAATGTGTTTTTTTATAGCTTATGTCATGTGTCATTGATCTAGGCAGAACTACAGTTAAAATCTTACACATAAATAAATAAATCATCAGAATAGCATTTATTTCAGTAGTATCTCTTTTCTTTTCAGGTGCCCATGACACTATGTATATATATTTATATCTTTTAACTTCAAGGCACTAAACCTATTCAAATGCACAAAACACAAGACGTTATTCTCTTCACACATTACTGTTAAACTTCAGGTCCCAGAATGGCCAAGAAACAATTGTTAGACTTCACTCTTGCATGCCACTGTCACACCACTTCTCATGCAACCAACAATCAATTAGGCAAACCCTTTCATTTCTGTGCTATGCACTCTTACATCAGAGAGACATAAATCTTACAGAACTGCTAAAAAAACAAATTTATCAAGACTGGATTTCTGAATTAAAACCTGTTGTTTACAGTACCTACGTAAATAATAGTTTACTGGCTGCAAACGATGCTACAGACATGACAATAACAAAATTTCTGTTTTTTCATGGAAAACATCCATATAATGAACTTGTCATACAGGATTTGTGTCCTTCTGTCTGCATGTATCTGACAAAAGAAAAGGCACCTGCTTGATCCTTTTTTTCTGTTTTATTTTTATGTCCAACTTGCCCATACTGTTAGAGCCAAATATTGACATGCGTAGAGTAAAAAAAAAAATCATGATGTCTATGTGTGTGTGTGGGGGGGGGGGATATGCCTAGATGCAGTTTCAGGCACTTTAATTACTGCCACAGGTAGCTCTGATAGTCAGTTGTTCCAACATGATAAATCCACCTCATGCCCCTCCCACATGAACCAAAAAAAGGTGGGGGTGGATCTTTAGGAGCTTCTCTGGTGGAGGTGGGGGTGGATCTTACTCCCTCCAAAAAAAGAATGTTGCCTTCCACTACTCAGGTTCCAGATCTTGTACCTCCCATTTAAAAAAGAAAATAGTGCCCTGCAGCCTTTGACTAACATGAAAACGTATTTATTTGAGGGCAGAAACATTTCTTGGAGGAGAGTAAGGCAGAGGAGACTATTTACACCTTCAGTCAGTTCCACAGACAGAAAACATGACATCAGCCCTTTTGTACATGCAAAATGTCTGAAGGCTTCACCCACTGCAGCTGCAAAAATCAGGGTCAAAGGACCAAAGTCTGGGACACATGTTCAAAATTGTTACTATCTACTCAGGAAGCTGGTACAATAGAGGGTTTAGAGTAAAGTGCATTTTCTAAGGAAGAACAGGGCTGGAACTTTAATTTAGAAATTATTTTTTGATTACAATCCCCCACTGTTTGTTCACAGAACCACAATTTTTAGAAGGGACAGACTAAGATTTTGAGGCAATATCAGGGACGTCCCTGAAAATCAGGAACAGTTGACAGGTGTATGTTCAGGTAACATAGAAATCATACAGGCACCTTCTTACATTGCTTATTTTTCTTTTCCTCCTTATTTCAGCCCATTCAATGTACCTGATCTGGTAGGACTGAAGTAGCTGCCAGGATGTTTTGTGGTTCAGTTGAGTGACTTGGGCTGGGCATTTCAGGAGCTTCGGTAGTCTGACACTCCAGCATTTCTTTGCTGGTGGTCTCCGTTGATACCGTTGCTGTGACCATTGCCTGAGATAGAGGACGCGGAGATGAGCTGCTCAAGGCAGCACTGAAATCAGGATTATCAGCTCGGTTGCTCCAGGTGTTCCGGATTACTACATTCTCAACATTGTCATTTGTGCCATCTTCCCCTTTGCTGATCAGAGGCTACCGAAGTGTGAGAGAGAGCATTCACTTGCTCTATTACTGCCGCGGCTATGTCTGGTGACCAACTGTCAAACTCAGTTTAGTCCCAGCTGTCATTCATGGAGAAATTGTCTAGTAAGCTATCGAGACATTCTGGCATTAGTGCAAGTGACAGCTCCATTTTTCAGTTCTGCTTCACAGAAAACAGTAATCTGTCCTTATTTTTTTACATTTTGACTGCTGTGGGTCTTATTGTTTTCTGTACTGACAGCAGTGATACTGCAGTGTCTGCCAGATGTAGTTGGATTGCAATTGCAGTTTTCTATGGTGGACAGCTGGACAGTTATGGAATTCTGCCATAGAATTCCCGTTCAAAAGCAGACTCTTTTTTTTTTATATCAGTGCTCCGGTGATCGGGCAGCAGATGCTTCAACAGCTGTAAATATAAGGAATCAGATTGCAAGGGATTTTCTTTTAAATTCTGTGTGTTTTTTAACTTCCTTTTCAGTGGTTTCTACCTCTTAGGGGATTTTGTTTGCTGCTCAGTTTCTGAAAGGTTCTGGCTGTTTCTTAGTGGGTGATTCTCTACCTTCAACAGCTGTAACTACAAGGAATCAGATTGCAGAGGACTTGCTTTTAAATTCTGTGTGTTTCTTCAGTCTCCTCAGCCCGCGGCACAGCAGTGTTGGGGGACGAGCAGGGTGATCTAACCTAATACTTTGTCTTTTTTGCAGCAGATTGAAGTCAGGGGAACAGTACAAGAAGGAGGATTTTGGGGCTGATTGTTTCTGGCTAGGGTGCTGCATTAGTCCCGCCTCCCACCCTCAATCCACCACCCCAGGGCTAGGCCTTCCTTTATAGGTGTTGGCCCTAGACAGTGGGAGGGTCATCTTCCCACAACAGATACAAAAACAACAACAACAAAAACACATGCATTACTTAAGTAGAGAGGTAAAAGAGCATACATCAGGAGTACGTAGGATGGCACAAGGAGAAACATAGAAATTTTCAGCAGATAAGGACCGCCAGGCCCATCCAGTCTGCCTGTAGGCCCTATACATTGTATGTGGCCAATGACCCTATGTGATCAATCAGTGCATTTACACGCAGCTGCATTATCGGGTAACTGTGCTCGGACCGGGAGATCTACGAGTGTAACTGGGTAACACTAGCTGCATGTAAACGTGATGTTAGGAAGTATCCAGGCATCTACTTACCCGATGAAGATGCCTGGATAACATTAAGGATATTGGGTGACTCCAGGCATGTATACTCCCGACCAGCAGTTACTGGGTTTCAGCGTTGTCATGCCACAACGCAGACATCAGGTGGCGTGGTCTAAGTTTTCCTCTCCTTGAATTGCAGTCATAGACCTAGACAATAAATAAATGAGGGGCCGAGGGGCAACATCCCCTAACATGGAGATACAAGTTCAGAACATTGTGGAAATCTTTATTAGTACATTTATTTTGGAGTAAGCATCTTAGAGTATTATAAACTAACTTGCATCTTACATCTGCATTTATTTTTTTATGCAAGTTTTCATAATTGTTTTTGTTATTAATTTAAATGGTCACCATTGTACCACCATACTTTGGGTTTTTACACAAAAGTGTTTCTTAAAGGGGCTTAGTCACAATACAGATTAGTTTACCCGATGTTATGGTCTCATTGTGGCAGAGTGCCCGATGTGTGGTACCATGCATGCTTAGAGCCTTCAGACCATGCAGTGCCACCTAACAGTGTCCTTCCTCTTCTTCAACTGCTTGTACCTTAGAAGCTGCTTCTGACCAAAGAGATGCACCATTCTGGCTTCAGTCCTTCAACACTCCCAGGTTTCCAGTGGAGTCCTCTACCCTAGCTCAGGTTCCTTGTGTGATACCAAAACAAACTGGTTCTACAACAATCTCTGATCCCCAGCAACTCCTGTTACATGGGTTGCAGAGTTGCAACACCCCTTACAGCCCACCTCTATTGGCACTACAGGTGGGGGTGTTACAAAACTGCAATAAACATTGCAAAGTTCACTGTGCATTTTGAATGACCTTGTGGTCTTTTACGTGGTGACCCCACCCTTTCCCAGCAAATTCACAAACTGATTTGCAAATGTGTTGGGGGGGTGTGTGTGACCCCAATTGAGCATAAATCTTTGTTGTCACAAGCAAGGGATTAGTAACTGCTGTTTCTCTAGCCAGACCACTGACACAGCAGCATTGTGGCTTGTATTGTTGGCAGTCTGGGTTAGAAAAGTAGTTTTTGAGTGTTTGTATGGCTAGTGGGGGGGCAAGGAGAAATTGAGCATTCCTAAAATGCTAATTCTCCAAGGAGGGAGAGTTGCAGGCCCTGCTGGTACACTGCCACCTTACTGACCACAGCAGGGAGTGTAGCTGGAGCAGTAGGAGTGGATAGGAGGACACTGGCTAGTTAAGCGCAATATGCATGCTCCCTGGAGCCCCTGCCATCCCATGAGGCTGGGAAGAAACCACAGAATACACCTGCCTGGTATGAAGAATGACAGCCACTGCACTCTCAGTCTCATGCTTATCTCTGGCTGGATGTGCTTCTTAAGAGGGGAGAATGCCCTCTGAAGGCCCCACCCTATGTGATAAGTCCTGGGGACTATCAGCTACAGGGTTGTTGGGACTGGGAGATAGCTGTGGGTTAGGACCTGTATGTGATAGCAAGGGATGACTGAAAACAGAATAATTTCGCTACAGTTGGGTAGAAGAGATGGGTCACTCCCACAGTGTGGGATAAAGCCCAGATTGGGGGGGGGATTGGGGCATGGATATAGGAGATGTAGAGGAGAGGATGAGGGGTTAGAGCAGTAAAGGTGGACAGATCCCCAGGCCTAGACTATCTGTACCCAAAGGTGCAAATGAAGTGGCACAGTGCTGGTGGTATCACTGACAAACCATTTTAGCTGCTCACTACAAGCAGGAGAGATAACCGGAGGATATCTGATGTGGTGTCGCTATAAAAGAGCACAAGTAAAGATGATTCAGGTAGCTGCCAGTCAGTCAACCTGCCCTGAGTAGTGAGTGGGTAGTTGAAAAGAATGATCAGGCATAGGTTGGGGGAGTTTCTGGAGGTATAGAGGTTGCAGGGTAGTACACCTGGGTGTAAGAGAATGGTATATTTACATATATCAGAAATTTGCCAGGAGAGAGGACTCAGAGAAACATAGCAGATTATTGACAGAAAAAGATCACTAGCCCCAACCAGTCTGCCCAATAGTTCCCTGTCTGTTGTACCCCCACAGACCCTATCTGGTCTCTGGGAGCCCTCTCTCTCAGTGGGTGGTGCTGAATGAGGACTTCATAGAGATGAGGGAAGTCACTAGCGGGATACTGCAGGGATCAGTCCTGGGACCTGGGATACATAACTGTTTCCATTGTACAGTACACATTTACATATACAGAAATAGATTATCATCACTTGGGCATATACGAACAGCAATCCAGAAATGCTTTGCGTCAACTCCTTAGAATCTGATCTGAAGTAGGAATATGAGGTGAGATATAAAAACACTTTTATTGGCCAACCTTCTCACAGAAAAAATTCTTGAGGGTTCTGGCAGCCTGTAAACTTCACTAGGGAGGGACATAAGCCCTACAGTTGTGATAAATTACCATATTACTGTGTCTTATCCTTACCGAAGTGGCCTAGTGGCAATGTTGATTACCAAGTACTCGATATAAACTGTATATTCATTTTGTATGCATAGTGTCAGACCTGTATATGACCTTAATTAAATTAATTTAGGTCTCCATCTCGGCTAGTGGGTATTTATGCCCCCCCCCGAAGTGCATGAATGGTAGCCAAATACTTTTATATCTCTTGGTCTGTAAATGTGACTGTGCTGTGAATAAGTCCATTATTTGAACTTCTTTGTATTTTGTGATCCCTCCCCTTTTTGTAGTAGGGTGTGTCATGAGCCACTTAACAGTAATACATGTACAGGTTGTGGCAATACAAATGCAAAGATTCTTTGCGGATCTCTCTTTTGTTTCTCTCGATAAGCCCCCTAAGTAGTATGTTTTAACTTTAGGTCAACACCGAGGGAGAAGATGTCCTTGATACTAGTTGTAACATCTACCCGGTAACCTGCTAACTTCAGGCATGAGCAGAAAATATGCATGTGATTCCCAATTTGCTGGCTTCCCCTTTCGCATATGTTTGCATAGGTGGGGTTGAAGATACAGGTGATGTGTGGCGTATGAAAGTATCTAGAGATGGTTCTCCATCTAAATTCTTTCCCCACTGCAGCTGCTGTGGTTTTGTGTGCCTCCCTATAAATGTGAATCCAGTCCTGTTCTGTGCGAACTACATTGGGGTCTGGTACCCATTTCTGTTGTATTTTCATAACACGGATGTCGGCGGGGTTTTGTAATATATTATAAGCTCTAGAGATACAACCCTTACTAATGAGAGTGACTACAAATGCAGAACATTTCAGGTATTCGGTAGGGGGTTCTAATATACTCATGGCCCCACTCCTAGCCCTGGGGTCTGGTTTCCAACCTCCTCCAACCCTGTTATGCTACAACCATGCACCTGCATTACTAGCCTCAGGGCTTCTATGGCACCCTTCCCCAGCCGTGTCAGCATTATCCCAAGCCTACACACCACCCCTGGCCTCAAGCTACTGGGACACTACACCCCTCCACTGCTCCAGCACCGATGACAGGCTCCACAGACCACTGCCCTAGATGCAGGCTTCCGAGCCCAGACTGCCATGTACTACAGTTCCTGAAGTCTAATTGCTATGTCCTCAGACTCCTTAGCCACTTCCCAAGTACTGTTGACAGCACCTGAAGCCCACTACATTAGAAGCATGCTCCCTTTCCTTCCACTAGCCCTGGCAACATGCTCTTGAGCCCCTCTGTAGCCCCCTATGCATTGCTTGTACCTCTTATCCCCACAAGTTATCTAGCCTCACAGAAAACATATGCTCCCTGTTTTTTATAACTTTTTGTTTTCAAAATCGGGCCTCCACCTTTAGTTTCTCCCATGTTACTCAATAAAAGAACTACCTCTGCAGACCCACCTACTATAAAAGTGTCCATGTGCAAGCACAAATGACCTAGGAGCACTGCTAGGTGTCACTGCTGAGCTGTTTACTAGTGCACGATCAGATCAATAAAACATCTGCAAAGCATTTAGACCTGGTCTTCTCAATTGGTTTCAACACTAGTGACATGAAGGTTGATCCGGTCTTTTGGCTGGATCATTATGTTGTTCCATTTCATTGTGGTGCTCCCCATACCCCACTTCCCCATGTATATGTTTAGGTATCGTTAATTTTTTTTTCTTATTTTCTTTATGCTTCCACTCCTGATCAGTCCCTATCCACTCCCCCACCCAGGCATCTGCTGGGACTCACCTCATGCAGCTTTGGAGGTGTCATGCTGGCTGGATTTGGAGCATGTGTCAGACATGTATCACCCTTCCAGTCGTCTGTTTTTCCTACAGTTTATCTGCCCCCCCCGAGAGTGCTGCCATGAGAGCATCTAATGGCACCAGTGGCTGAGCTGCTCACGCTTCTGTACACAACCCAGCAGGCATCTGCTCCACCTCCTCCCCCTATGTTTTGGGACTCAACGTGCAAGTCCCCAGGCACTGCTAGGGCCCAGTGAAGTGCTGGTTCCCACTCCCTCCCCATAGAAAGCAGTTCTCAGAGTACTTAATCCCCTCCAGGCTGACCCCGATGACCCATTCGCATTGCGAACATGGTTCACTGGCATGGCAGGAGGTGAAGAATGGTGCCTCAGCCCTCCACGCATGCCTCATCCCTCCACGCTACTGGACCCATGTTGCTCCTGCCAGAGCTGTATTGATCCCAAGCCTAAACTATTGCCTGGTGTCTTATGCAAACACTACTAAGTCTCTTGGCCAAATGGGATGCCACCTATAATAATATCTGTAGATATGCTTTGTCCATGAGCCATCTAACTCAACACTGTTAGGACTTTGGTAAACTCGAAAGATTATCCCAACCAGTAGCCACCTGCTTGCTTTGGGAGGCTTCATTAATAAGCTCATCTGATCTGCAGCCCAGCTACACTTGCTAACTTACTCAAGTTCTCTCATCCATTTCACCCACTCAGGTCTCTGTTTGATATCCCTGACACTATATTTATATGAGGGGGAGGAATCAAGCCTTTGCTATCTTTGTGCCCAGACTCCAGATGGGACACACAGCCAGTATGTTCTTTGAGAGGTGGTGTCCATAGAAGCGGTCTCCAGTGCCATCCTCTAGCCCTGGCAGCAGTCTCCTGAGCACATTTTCTTGCCCCCTTTGCATTATTTGTTGCTGTTGTCCCAATGAACTGTCTATCTTGACAGAAAAGATATACTCACACCATAAATTTATAACTTTTTTTAAAATCTGGCAACAGACTACCCCCCAACTACGCATAATGCCTCTTCTGACCCACATGCTACTGTTCATTTACTAGCTGAAATGAGATCACGTCTCTGCTAGGTGTCGCTGCTGACTTTTTGATTAGTGCATGCTCAGTTGGACTGAAAAAACACCAGCAGGTCAGCATTATGTGAATGTGCTCAGATATAGATGAATTCGCTAAGGACTTACCACATGTATAAGCATAGCTGGGAGTTACCAGGTAAGTCTGTTAGCCACTAACCACTTATCCGGTAATGCCAGCATGCATGTATAGCTGGTCATCCCATTTTTCATGGAACGTGATTAAGGCACATCTCTCCTTTTCGGGAACAGGATGGTGGTGGTGGGGGGAATCGGAGATCAAATAGGGTCTGCGATAGTAGTTACTATTGTGAATGACAGCTAGAGTACACACTGCAAGCCCATTGGTTGATACTGTCGATCAATGGACTTGCAGTGTGCATAGTAAGCTGTCATTCTCAATTCAGTTGTTGGGCAGCCGTGAAGGTGAGAGGAGGGCTGTGCTGCTTGCTGACCAGCGGGAGGTGCTATGGCAGGAGGAACGGGCTGGGATGTGATACCAGAGTGGGTGGGGGGTTGGGGGGACCACTATACTAAGGAAACAGGATTTGTTTATTTTTTTATAATGGGGTCAGGGACAGGGAGGGGGGAGAGACCACTACACTATGGAAACTTTTTTTTTTAATTTTAATGGGATCAGGGACCAGGGAGAGGGGAGGGAGCACTACACTATGTAAACTTTTTAATTTTTTTTATTTTAACGGGTTTGGAGACTGGGTGGGGGTAAGGTCCACTATACTACGGAAATAGGACTTTTTTTAATTATGACGGGGACCGGGGAGGGCACCACCACTACACTGTGGGGACTGCGGCTGGGTGGGGCTTGGGCTGGTAGGGGGGGTGCACACCACACACTACTGCCGTGTAAATGAGCCCATAATGGGCATGCTAATGGCTTCTAGCATCTTGCATGCCCAATGGGCTCATTTGCATAGCTTTCTTTGTGATTCACACTTTAGCACCTGAGCACTATCTGCTGTGGGGGCAGCGCTGCTATGTCTCCTGCTTCTTTTACTGGGATAGCACTGCCCCCACCGGCCCCTTATTCACAGTCTGATAGCTCACCGGTCTATCGGACTGTAAATAACTCAGCTGCCCACCAGCGCAACCAGGGAGTGCAGCGCAAACTTTTGTGCTCACTTTGCGCTCCCTTTGTGAATCCAGCCCCTGATATTTTAAAACATTTCAGTAGCGTATTGTTTTTTACCCGATATCTTGCACACTGAAATGAAATCTAGCATCTTAAGCACACATACCTGTTGAACTGACAGACCATTGATTGGATCTGAGTTCCAGGTTTGTTGCAGCTTTCCCTTCACGGTGCGACTCTGAAGCTCTGCTGATAATAATGTTTGTATCTGCATTCGGTAAATACAGCAGCAGTAATTTTATAAATGTACACCTACACTTACTGAGGACTGTTGACTTGTGAGCAGCTATGAGCACTGACACACCTGACACATACCCTGCAAGCAAACATTTGACATTGACAAATGCTTGTTTAATTAGCATTTTGAAAACTGGGAAAGGCACATTGAGCCAAGGCTTGTTTTCATGTGTGACCAAGGGAAGGGGCTGTAATGAGAACAGACACAAATAAAATTCAGAGTCAGCATGGCAATTACAGGATAAAAGGTGTATACGGAGGCAATGGTAGCATACTGGCGTAATATAAATACAGCATTGCATACAGCAGTAAGCAGTAACCAAGCCAGTGTGAAGCAAAGTGCACTGTGCTTGTTGGGGTAGGGATAAATAGGTTAAGTGTAGCAAGGGGATACGGTAGATGAGGGTCAAGGGGAAGGATATAGGGCTAGGGAGAGGGTAGGTAGGAACAGGAGGGTGGAGTGCAGGAGGTTAGGAACAGGAGGGTGGAGCACAGAAGGTTGTCTTTTTGGAGTCTGATGACAGAAAGAAAAGGGAATAGGTTGAGGGGGGAGGGGAGCAGATTCCAGAAGGAAAGAAGGTGATAGGAGAAGGCCACTTGGCCAGCAGAAGAGTGACGGCCTATGCACCCCAGCATGCCACTGGTGCTCCCTACCTCCTTTGCGTACTGCTTTGATACCTTAAGGTCATCAGAGATGATAACCCCTAGGTTCATTTCCTCTTTTGTGACAGTCAGCTCCCTCCAACTTGTAGCTCTCCCCAGGGTTCTCTCTACCCAGGTTCATTATTTGTGCCCTTCTATGCATTGAACCTCAGTTGCCACGTCTCCGAACATCTTTCAAGCTTCTCCAGGTCCCTCTTCATTTTCTGCACCCCTTCTGGAGTACCCACCCTGTTGCAGATCTTGGTATCATCTGCAAACAGGAGTGGTGCAGTGCATTGCAGTGGGTGCAGAGCAGCGGTGTTCAAAAGAACATTCTGGGAACTACGGTGCTGCCCCATTTGTAGGCACCTCTCTGGGCTGAGGGAGAAGGTGGAAAGGCTATGTGAACAGGTGGCAGGAGTACTGGAAACCTTAACCCCCACCAAGGATCACCTTACCACCAGCCACTGCCATGGAGGTTGCCAAGACAGAGGCCTGGATGGACTACAGTGAGCTCAGGGAGGTGGAGCTCAAGCACATTCCTCACCAGTTCTAACTAGAGAACAAATATATTATAACAAAAATTGAGTCCTCAAGGAGAAAGAGAGCCCTGAAAGGGAACCCGAGGTTGAGACCAGGGAGGATGAGCAGGCCATCAGGAGGGGGGTTCAGGGGATGGGGCCAGAGAAACCCAGGGGAGGAGGAAGCTTCTCATGGTGGGGGACTCAATAGTTTGGGGTATGGAGCTGGGATCGGACATCAAGATGGAGAGGGAGGTAAAGTGTCTCCCGGGAGGCACAGCTCGGAGGGAGGGGGAGTTGATCCACAGGATCACTAATGCTGTGGCTAGGAGGGGGGCTGGACTTCATTGTCCATCTGGAGAAAATGACCTAGCCAAAGACAGGGACAGTTTGGAGAAGGTTCCGGAGGATTTTAAGGATTTGGGTTGGCACCTGGAGGAGGTAGCTAACTCTGTTACATTCTCAGAGGTGCTACCAGTCAGTGGAAGGAGGGGGGAAGAAACCAGTGCATCAGTAGTTTCAACAAGTGGTTGAAGGACTAGTGTGGTGAAAACAGCTTTGGCTACATTGGAGACTGGGGTACCACCTGAGATAATACACACCTATGCAAGGGGGATGGTCTGAATCCTTCCATGGGGCGGATCATCTGTCTTTAGTGAGATGTTTACATGCTTCCTGAGCAAGCATTTAAACTAGCCATTGGGGGGGCTGTCAGGAGTGGAGAGATGCAGACAGCCCTACCCCACAAGTTAGGTCACACGTTGAGCAGAATCAGGACATTATGTCGGGGGCAGATTCACCAGTACCACAGGACAGAAAAGGCTGCACACAGGGCCAGATGATATAGTTGTTAACAAAGATAGTAAAAGGGAAGCACCACATAGAATATGCCAGGAATAGTAGGATGAAACAAGGGGCTAAACACAAGGATGGGCTGAGAGGATGCCATTTTCCATGGACAGTCATGTACATGAATACCCGCAGTTTGGTGAACAAGGTCCCAGACCTGATGACCGTAATGATGGAGGCTAATCTGAACATAGTGTCCATAACCGAAACATGGTACACCACGAACCACAGCTGAGACATGAGTGTACCTGGTTATACAAAATCACACATGCCCCCACAATGCAAAGCATCATGGGCTGCATATGCAAATCACCAAAGAATATTATGCTGGTTCAACTTTAAGCAAAAATGCATGGTGCCAAAAGGCCTCTCACACAGTTTGCAAAGGGTGCCAACAGAAGACATAGACACGTGTTTCGTCCTACCAGGACTCATCAGTATGCCTCGTCTGTTTGACACACCAGTGAAATGAACCAGCTACCCTAAGATGGTCTAGCTGGGTTATGTTTTGGTGAACCCAATTGAAAAAAAAACTATTTAAAAGACAAAGAACCTCTGTGCACAAGCATTGAGGCAATGGTTACCCCAAAGGGCATTTGACGTGGTTATGTCCTATTCAGAAAAGACAGGAAGGTAAATGGAGGGGTTGTCCTCTACATCAAAGAAAGCATTAAGGCAACCAAAATTCAGAACAGGCATGAGGAAACAGAGGAAGTTTGGGTCACATTGAGCCAGGCAATAGAGCAGCCATTTGCACAGGGGTCATTTACAGACCCCCAGTGCAGGCAGAAGAAACTGACAAACTGCTTCTGGAAAACACGCATGACATGGCAGCAAAGGGGGAGTACTGCTGATGGGAGACTTTAACATGCTGGAAATAGACTTTTCCATCTCAGCAGGGGCCTTAGCCAGGGCATGGGACTTCATTGACTCCCTTGAGGGGGCTGGCCTTAGGCAACTGGTGCAGAAACCTACCAGAGACCGGGCAATCCTGGATCTGGTATCGACTAATGGGGACAGGGTAACAGGGCTTGCGGTGGAAGGTCAGCTAGGGTCCAACGACCACCATATGATGTGGTTCAAGGGGGACACAGGGATTCAGTCAACCCATATGAAGGCAAGAGTCTTAGACTTCAGAAGGGCAGACTTTACCAGAATAAGACTTCAGCTTCGAGAAACCCTGGAAAAAAGGGGGATGGGGGGACATTGAGGAGAAATGGGCACACATCAAAGAGACCATAGCAGAGGTCACAAAACAATTGTTTAGGTCAGTAGACAAGAGAAAAAGGAGAAGAAAACCACTTTGGTTCTCAAGAAGGGTGGCTGAAAACGTAAGGGCCAAGAGGCTAGTCTTCAGGAAGTATAAGGAGACACAAAGAGACGAGGACAGCGAAATGTACCAGAAGTGTCTGAGAGAGGCAAGAAAAGCAGTGAGAAATGCTATAACGCAAACTGAGGAAAGATTAGCTCAGTCAGTTACAAAAGGAGACAAGACATTCTTCAGGTACATTAGCGAGAGAAGGAAAGCAAAGGGGGGAGTAGCTAAGCTTAAGTGAGCCAGGGGGAAGATAGTGGAAGGAGACAGGGAGAAAGCAATGATCCTGAATGAATATTTCTGTTCAGTCTTCACTGGGCAAGGCCCACAGCTAGAATTTAAAGGATCAGAGGAATAGGAGGTAAACACCAATCTGTTCACGGAGGAGAGGGTCATAGAAGAGCTTGCAAAGCTGAAGGTGGACAAAGCCATGGGTCCAGATGGCATACATACCAGGGTCTAAAGGGAACTGAGAATTGAACTGGCATCCCCTCTGGAGCAAGTGGGCTGTTGGTTAACTAGGATGTGCAGCTTATCTATTAGGTAGGGAAATGGGCAGACTAGGTGGGCCAAGTGGTCCTTATCTGCTGTCAAATTCTATTTTTTTATGTTTCTGCCAGCCCTGTTCAGTGAGTCCCTAGACACTGGAGTGGTCCCAGAGGACTGGAGAAGTGCAAATATTGTCCCTCTTCATAACAGCAGTAGTAGAGAAGATGCAGGGAACTACAAATCAGTTAGTCTAACCTCTGTAGAAGGAAAGATAATGGAGACACTCCTCAAGGAAAGAATAGTGGAGCACCTAGAAGTCATAGGGATGTTGGATCCCAGGCAACATGGGTTCACCGCAGGATGGTCCTGTCAAACTAATCTAATTGATTTCTTTGACTGGGTGACAAAGATAGTAGATCGGGGGTGGGGTGGGGGCTGTAGACATTGCCTACCTAGATTTCAGCAAAACCTTTGATACTGTCCCACATGGGAGACTGATCAACAAGTTAGAAAGCCTGGTTATGGGACACAAGGTGGTAAACTGGATTGAAAATTGGTTAAAGGACTGACAACACACGGTAGTGGTAAGCAGAACCCAATAAGAGGAAAGGGAGGTGGCCAGTGGGGTACCTCAAGGGTCAGTTCTGGGGCTGGTCCTCTTCAATGTCTTCATCAGTGATGTTGCAGATGGGCTGGAGGGAATGGTTTGCCTGTTTGCATATGATACCAAGATCTGCAACAGTGTGGGTAACCCAGAGGGGTTGGAACAAATGAGAATGGACCTGGAATGGTTCAAGATGGTCAGATGCATGGCAATTAAGGTTTATTGCAAAGAAATGAAAAGCATGCACTGGGGAGCAGGAACCCTGAAGCAAGCTACAGGTTGGGAGTAGAGCTGTTGGCAGTTACTAAGAAAGAAAGGGACTTGCGAGTCATAATCACAGATGACCTGAAGGCCACAAGGCAGATGGGCAAGGTGGTGGGGAAGGCCACTGGGATGTTGGGGTGTTTTGGAAGGGGAATTACAAGCTGAGGGAGGGAGGTGGTAGTTCCACTGTACAGGATCCTGGTGAGGCTTCACATTGAATACTGTGTTCAGTTCTGGAAGTCATACCTTCATAAGGACATTGACAAAATAGAGACGGTGCAGACAAGAGCAACCAAAATGGTGAACGGTCTGCATCACAAGCCTTACGAGGAAAGAGCCAGAGATCTCAATTTGTACATGCTGGAGCAAAGGAGGGAGAGAGGTGACATGATAGAAATGTTCAAATACCTCAAGGGCATGAACAAGGTGGAAGGGGACAACATATTCCAGTTTAAAAGTAGTGCCAGAACAAGAGGGCATGGTTTGAGACTGATGGGTGGCCGTATAAGGGGTATTGTCAGGAAGTTCTTTTTTACAGAGAGCATGGTGGATGCATGAAATAGGCTGCCCCAAAAAGTGGTGGCTACCTGTACGGTGGCAGGCTTCAAACATGCATGGGACAAGTATAAAGGAATATTAGAGACGGGAAGAAAAAGCTAAAGCCAGTGACCAGATAGGGTCACTGGCCGCTTTGTCAGGTAGCATAAATGGGCAGACTGCATGGGCCTGGATGCCCTTATCTGCCAACAGTATCTATGTAACTATGAACGTATCGCCATTGCAGATGCTAATGTTGATTTCTCACGTTTATTTTTCCTTTTTAAAACTGGCTAATGCTAAAGCTAAAGCTTATTCTGCCAGTACGATTTGCAAGATAAGAAGTTGCAACTTGAACGTATCAAACTCCAGCTTGCTTAGGACTGTTTAGCGTTGCCTAGATCTGTTGCATTATATTCATTTGTTAGATATAACTATGTAGTTTACTGGTGTGAATATGAACAGCAGCATTCTGTGTAAAGCTTGTAGTGCAACATTCAATCTAATATGAATGGATTCTTTGGTCGTCTGTTGCAATCTCATGTGCCCAGTAGGCCACACTTTTCCTTTCTCATTTCCATCCTTGATTTAAAAATATGTATACCTTGCAGGGGTTAAACTGCACTTAGAGAAAGTGGTATTTCTAACATTGGTTCCTAGTTGCATAATTGCGCAACACTAGAGAAAGGAATGTGTGTGTGGCTGTAAGGAAATTCCTCAGACGCTTTGACCAGTGAGCCTGTAGCTTAATGGTTAGAGCGCTGGAACGGCATACCAGAGATCTGAGGTTCGAATCCCAGTAGGCCGCACTTTTCCTTTCTCATTTCCATCCTTGATTTAAAAACACTGGGAAAAAAGTAATTTTTTTCTTGATTGTTACACAAAATTTAGTTTAACAAGCATTTGTCAATGCCGAATGTTTGCTTGCTGGCATTGGCATTGGTGGGGTGTGCCTTTGGGTCATCAGGCATAACTTCCAGGCCATTTCACCACAGCCTACCCTGCAGACACCGACAAGTGTTACGGTGTGTCTTGGGGTCTTTGGCCCTTATGCTGACCCCATTCCATCAGGAAATATGGTGACATGGGTGCATTATAGGAGAATTGGGTGAACTTTGGGGCCGAAGAGTCCAAGGCACACCTCAATGCCTCTCACTGGCTGCAGGGTGTAGGTGGGGGTGGAATGGTATGAGCATTACAGGTGACAATCCCAAGTCACACCCATGATGCCTGCCAGTCTCTACAGGGTGGGGCGTTATGGTCGAAAACACCAATGCCTCAGGCGTTCGTTGGTATTTTCACTCCAAATTTTCAACATGGGTTTTTTTGTGACCCCCACCTATGAACAGCGGTAATATCAGTTTGTTAGCCAAAAGCTGATTTTGCACAGTGTCTACAGCAGTTGGCACCACAGGTGCGAAAACACACTTCGAACAGGCTGTACTGTTCATGAGGAGGTGTAAAAATGGCAATGTTGAAAATCTGCAGTGAAAATAGTAAAATAACTGGTGAAGTCACGAGCATGCATAGAAACTGTGCAATGCACACCCTTAATGTAATTACTTTGGGGATTTTTTACAGCAGATTGTCAACACAGGCATTTTGGGACCTCCGCTCATGAACAGTGACACTGTCATTTTCTTAACTGTTCCGAACAGTGATTTCCCACAGCAACCACGCATTTCTGTGCAGAAAGTGTGAAAACACATTTTTGCCATGTTGTGAAAAATTACAGCTGCTCTGTTCATAAGGAAGTTAGGAAAAATGCCAGTGGTGAAAATCTGGACTGAAAATAATACAAATTCATGAACTTACGAGGCTGTGTGGAAACTGCACAATGCTAGCTCGTAACACAGTCATTTTATGGATTTTTGTCACCAAATTTTCAACATAGCCATTTTAAGACATCTGCTCATGAACAGTGTCACTGTGATTTTCTTAATCTGTCCCAAACATTGATTTTGCACACCTACTGCGCCATTGTGCACTACATGTGTGGAAACACATTTTGGGGGAGATGTGAAAAATGACAGATGTACTGCTCATAAGGAGGTGTGGTAAAATGGCAATATTAAAAATCTGTAGTGCAAATATAAAACATTTGCAAACGTAAGAGTGTGTGTAGGAACTGCGCAACTCACACTCGTAAAACAGTGATTTTTGGGAATTTTTTTGCCAAATTTTCAACATAGCCATTTTAAGACCTCTGCTCATGAACAGTGTCACTGTGATTTTCTTAATCTGTCCCAAACATTGATTTAGCACACCGACTGCACCATTGTGCGCTACATGCGCGGAAGCACATTTTGGAGGAGATGTGAAAAATGACAGCTGTACTGCTCATAAGGAGGTGGGGTAAAATGGCAATGTGGAAAATCTGGAGTGCAAATATTAAAAATTGTGAACTTATGAGTGAGTGTAGGAACTACGCAACGCACGCTCGTAAAACAGTAATTTTTGGGAATTTTTTCACCAAATTTCCAACATAGCCATTTCAAGACCTCTGCTCATGAACAGTGTCACTGTAACTTTCTTAATGTGTCCCAAACATTGATTTCACACACCGGCTGTGCCACTGTGCGCTACATGCGCGGAAACACAATTTGGGCGAGTTGTGAAGAATGACAGCTCTACTGCTCATAAGGAGGTTTGGTAAAATGGCAATGTTGAAAATCTGGAGTGCAAATATTAAAAATTTGTGAACTTACAAGTGTGCGTAGGAACTGCACAAAGCTTGCTCGTAAAACAGTCATTTTGGGGAATTTTTCCCAAAATTTTCAGCGTAGGGTTTTGGGGGGCCTACCTCATGAACTGTGATGCTGTCATTTTGTACCTCGGTTCTGAAAGGTGGTTTCACCTAATGACTGCGAAATCACCTTTTGGGACCGAATAACAAAATGACAGTACAAGAATTTATGAGGTGGGGTCCCAAAAACCCCATGTTGAAAATTTGGTGAAAGAATTCCCCAAAATGCCTGAGATATGCATCAAAGTTGAAAAAACCCTATTTATTCCATTATACAGTTTACTGGCATTTCCTCAGTTTGCAGTCGGCTTTGAAGAGTGCAGACATGTTCCCGGTCCACCGAAGATCATCGTGCCGGACTCCAGAGATAAGTAGGGGGGGTGGGGAGGCAGGGTGCGCAGAAGGTGGGCGCTGGTTGGGGAGGAGGTCAAGACAGTCAGCAAGGGAACATTTTTTCTTTGCAGGTTATTTTTCTTTTAGGAAGATGACAGGGGACATTTGCCATGCTGGGGTGGGCTCCCAGTGTGGCAGCAGGAATGTTTTTGGGGGGCAGTGGAGCCAACAGGGGATTGGACACCCCCGTTGGCCATAGAGAGGTTTGCCACACTGGGGTGGCCTACCAGTGTGGCAGCTGGAAGTATGTTGGGGGGACAGTAGACAGACATTTGCCACATTGGGGTGGGCTCCCAGCGTGGCACCTGGAAGGCTGTTGGGGGGAGCACAGTGCAGCTGATGAGGGACTGGGCACCTCCATCGGACATACTGTGTGTGGGGGGGGTAGCGCATGTGAACACTGGGGTGCGCTCCTATCATGTTACTTTTTGGGGGGGAGAGGAGCTGTTTATGACAGCTCTTTCAGTGCAGTGCCAATGTGTAGGCATTTTGCATACTGCCGTCACAGTATGCAAATTGCCTACATGCTGAAGTGCCTTTCTTTGAACTGTACACTGCTGCATTTTCAAATGCTGTCATAGACAGCTCCTACATTCATTGGTGTGGTGGGGCCATACCTGTAAAAGGCAGCAGGGCATTGGAAGTAGGGAGGCACATCTATGAATTCTCATATGGTGGCATTATGTTTCTTGTACATGCATGCAAGCAAACATAAAAAGGGATATATTTTTGTCTACTGGCCTATACCTTATGGCTTACAGCTTGTAGCCTATAACTCCTATGTTAACTCTGACTTTTTCTAAGTCTGTGTTCTGTGCTGATTTTACTGGATAAATTCATGCATTTTTATCTGTGTATTTAGTAAAGAGGGAAAACTAAGTACAAGCTCTCAAACAACTCAATAGAAATGTCAAAAATCTTTAACTCTAAAATAACAGTATTTGTAAAGACGCTACTAAAGTAACTGTTTTTGTTATTCTAGTGGCTCTAATTCAGACATCAAGGCTCTGTTCTCCTTATACATTAGTTGTGACCAGCCTAGACCAGAGGAAAACTGCTGACGTTAGGACAAAGTGTTTCCAGATATCCAGATTGTTTTTAGCTAATAAATTGAAAAGCGAGTCTGCAAAGCTCCTGAAATATTTGAGATATTTTGAGGACAACACTAAGTATGGTACTGTGATAACAACAACTTTGGCCTTCTTATTTAACTTATATGTTGCATGTCCACTACTTGATTAATAGTCCAACTTGAGATTCCACCTTGAGACTGCTCTTTCTGCATGTTTATTGATTGACAGTGATTAACAGAATATAAGACAGTTTCTACAGATAAGCATTTCTGCCTTTGTGTGCCCACAGGACATGAAACAGAATTCAACCTGATTAACACAGTCTCCTAAAACTCATTAGCTCCATGGGAATAAAGCCATCATGGTTTGTTGGACTTTGTAGACTTTTTATGTTTTTTACTTTGAATATTATTCCAACCTAAGTTTTGAGGGGAGTATTACGTATCTGTACACTGATATTGTCACTTTATACTGTCTTTTTTACATTGTTTTTGCTGCAAATAACTGGTTATAGTCCTTGATTGACTTAACTGATCTTTTTGTGTAATCGTGTAACAGCTTAATAGTGTAGTAGTTAAATTGATAATAAATTAATTAAAAACATGAGAACAAGAAGCAAGAAATATTCTGCTGAAGAGAGAGAGAGAGAGAGAATGAGATACCACAAACTCTCTCGACTAACACTACGAATAAGGAAAATAACAAAAACACCCAAAATAAAAAGGGTAAACAGAGACTAGGTAAGAGGCAGAAAAGGAACAACAGTGGGGACAGACAGCAAGCAGAGAAGCTGTCACAGGGTCAGATAGATAAAAAGAAAAAGAAGGAGAATCCCATTAGAATAAATTGACAGACCTTAATTATGAAACATCTGGAAAAAACATCAAAGAAGGATGATTTTATTAAGGATACAGCCACACCAATTTCAAACTCTGATACTAAATGAAACAAAAATTACACACATAATAGAGGGGTAACAAAAGGAAACAATAAGAGCCTTAAGAATGGGTCTCTGAAAAGATCCCCTAAGTCAATCTTTTCTGCAAGTGGTAGTGACGAGTCTATATCGTTGGATGATTTATATGTAGCTGGCTCTGACAAAATTGAGTCTGTGCAGGAGATTTCTCTGGTAGAGATAGTTACAGTGGATTCAAAACAATTTAATGATAGCTTCCAACACCTTCCAGATCCCAGCCCTAAGAATGACATCATAAATAATCACAAAGTTAATCTAAATAGAAAACAGGAAATTAGAGAAATCAGGCAAGAACTTCAAGTAACAATAACAGGCATGAAGGAAATGCGAAATGTAGAACAAATAATGAGCTCTCAAAATCCATACCCCTCTAATGGGGTACAGGCTTCCCAATGCCCTCAACAACCTACATATTGTTCCTTCCCGGAAATAGATCTTATACACATTTTAAGGATCCACACATAGCAAACATAACAGTCATGGAACAGATTATATAATGAAAAATTTGCTATTACAACTACGGGGAGACATTGCCCACAATAAAGAAGTGTTGGAAGTACAAACAGTTTTAATTAAGGAATTAAGACAAGCAAACAAATTGGATAAGGCTGAGCAAGATAATAAAAAGACTGAACAGTATGGTAGTAACACAAAAAAAGAGAGCCGATCGACCAGATAAAAAGGGAGAAAATAAAAATAAAAATGACCAGCCTAATTTTAAGCAAGAAATGGAAAAAATAATAAAACAAAAAGAAAAGGAAGTGACAATTTTTAAACAAGTAAGGGACAAGCAAAATGAGAAAACTTCCTGCATAACACATATGCATGGAAATCTGCAATCTGTGAGCAGTGGAAAAACCAAAGCGGTCCCATAAAAGGGTGGGGTGGAGGGAGGATATAAAGAAAGGCAAACCTCCTCCCCAAAAACCAAGAACCAAGTAAAAAAACTGAGCCTCAGGTACAACTTCAGCAAAAAATAGAACACTTAGACACAGAACATACTGATTTATTACTCAGAGGAGTTACAAAAAATGAAATTGAGAATGAGCAAGTATTATTGATATTGACCCAGTTGATTTGCAAGGAATGGTTACAACTTAATATTCTGGATAATGATATCACTATAGCCTTTATAGCACAGGATTGTTTGGAACATGACCTAATCCTGTTGTTCTTTAAACATGAAGGAGTGGCAGATTATGTGTAGTGAAACTTTAAGCATCTGAAGCTTAATTTAAGTATGGACTATCCTGTGCCACTATCAAATCTTATAGATAGTGTAATCTGTACAGAATCAGAAGTGACAAAAAAATGGTAACTGTCTACTCAATAAAAGACATTGTGTTGTTAGATAGTTTCCAAACAGTCTCACCAGACATACTATAACATTATCTATTTTTAGGGGTCCATTACTTTGGACATGAATCTCAACCAAGGCTTAAACTTCTTGTAACTCAACTGATTTATAATATGCTGGGAATATTGTTGATGCATATAGAGTATTTAAGAACTGGGAGGATGATAATCAGATTGACTTAATGTTAAATAACAAATTATTAGCAGAAAACATATTACAAAAAAGTACAATACTTGACAATACAGGGATTCATTTTCTGAATATGAATGCTTTACAGGAGTCTGTTGTTCTCTAGCACATCTAAGGAAAACAACATCCACTATAATGTAAATGTGGTTAACAGATTCAAAATACTGAAGGAACAGAGAGCAGGCTACCAGAGAAACTGACTCACACATAATAATAATGGAGAGCAACGCCCCATGTTTACCTCAAGACTATGACCCCCTTTTAAATAATTCTACTACTGAATACTTAAAAAAACATGGTGAACACTGAGCAATCATTTCTTGGAATGTTGCAGGAATTATTTCAAAATTTGTTGATATCAGATTTACTGAGTTTCTTACTTAAAATGACATCACAATGTTACAGGTGTCATGGCACAATACAGAAACAATGGAAAAAATGTAACTTAATGGCTATACACAAGTTCAAAGCCCAGGACAAAAAAATAAAACAAATGGGTTGACATAAGAGAAGATTAATAACATATGTTAAAATAACTGATCATATGCAAGTAATGGAAACTATTGCTAAAACCAAAATATATATATCCTCCCACTAATACTCTTTTGTATGACAAAGAATTGACAACTAAGCTAATAAAGGATATTAAAATTCTGGTAGGTATACAGCCGATGTACAGAAATATTGATTATGGATGACCTTAATATCAGGTCTGCAGATATAAACTGTAATAACTATCTTGAAGAAATCATAATAAATCTAGGTATACCACAAAGACATACAATGGATAAAAAAATTACTGATAGACACCAACAGCTGGCAAATCTTTTGGAGGTTCTCCAATTAGCAATACTTAATGGACGTCTTCCCTCAGATCTGGAAGGGAAGACAATCTTTCTGAGAGCAAGGGGGTCCTCTGCTATTGACTATGCAATATGTTCAATGTATGATTATGGAAAATATATTTATCTAAAAATAATCCAAAGAACGGAAAGTGATCATATGCTACTTATCCTCTTTAGGACATCAGATTCACCAATAATGCGGAAAGAAGAGGAAATCATAGATTATGGAACTAACAGAATATGATGGGATAAAATTAGAGAAGCTTCTGCTGATTACATTTCTACACAATTTATACTGGAAATGGAAAAAGTATTAGAACTGGAAATTGAGCCTAATATATAATATAATGATACAATTATATAATAAACATACAAAATCTTTGAATTCAAAGTCAGATAAGTCTGGTGTAACATATAAATATGAAAACTGGTTCTATAAACATTGTAGACAGGAAAAGAAAAAAACTAAATAAACAGTTAAGAATTACTAAAAAAGAACCCGCCAAACAAAATACAATTACCCTTAATTGGACTAGGAAAGAATACAAAACACATATAAAATTAAAGAGTTCTGAGCATCAACAACATCTATGGGAAGCCATGTACAATGCGGTTAGAAACAAAGACAATAAAAAGTTTTGGTCTCTGGTTGCCACTGATATGAAAGCTTGTAAAACAAGATTAGACATCTATATTACCTCAGACAAATGGGTAGATTACTTCTCCACAACATTTTGGGATGATAATGTACAAAACTGTCAAGAACAATTTGAGATTAATGGAGACTTTAAATGGTTTACAACAGATGAACTGCATAGTGCTATCAGTAGCTTTAAAAGAAATAAATCTCCCAGGCCCGGATAATTTTTCCACAGATTTTTGTAAACTAAATGTGGACTGGTGAGCAAATACACTTACAGATTTGTTCAATAAAATATTTATGCACACTTACCCCCCCCCCCAGCATGATATGGAAGTTACATATTACCTATATACTGTATAAGAAAGGTTATAATCTGGAACCCAATAATTACAGACCAATCAATCTGTTGGATAATCTTGCTAAGCTTTTTGCCAAGGTGTTGTTGGAAAGACTAATTGCCTGGTTGGAAGAAACTCAAGTACTATCACAGTTACAGGCAGGCTTTACAAAGAACAAAAATACAATAACTCAAATTTTCCTGCTAAATCACCTTATAGAAAATATAGTGTACTATAAGAAAGCAGACTCTTTTTTGTTGCGTACATAGACTTTTCTTCTGTGTTTGATTCTCTCAAGAGACAACTATTGTGGGATAAAATGCAGGAATTAGGTATAGAGCTAAATGCAATCAACCTAATCTAAAGACTTTATACAGCTACATGGGTACAAATAAAATATACAAAACAAGGTGATTTGACAGGGAAAATTAAGACCAACTTTGGTGTTTGCCAAGGTTGTGTATTAGCTCCAGTTCTATTTAATATATATATATATAAATATTTATATATATATATATATATATATATATATATATATATATATATATAAAGCAATGGGGGAACATGAACATCACCTTCCAAAGACTGGTAATACTAAAATCTCAGTACTAGCTTATGCGGATGATCTCGCAACAATATCTACCAGTAGACCTTGATTGCAAAAAGCCTTATATGTGTTGGAAAAAATGCATCTTGAAAAAAACTTAAAACCCAATACACAAAAAACACAAGTAGTCATATTTTATATAAAAAAAATGTAGGAGTATTTTTCTTAACAAAAAATTAAATATGTAAAGGAATACCAATACTTGGGGGTGTGGTTCTCAAGTAACCTAAAATGGAATAAACATATATATTACATCCTTAAGAAAACAAAAAATACATTAGTGGCCCTGAACTGATTTAATTATTTGTATGGTGGCCACTCGACAGTTCCCTTACTCAAAACTCTAAATGCAAAAGTTACTTCACAAATTTTATATTCAGCTGAAGTCTGGGGTGTAGCCAATATTGCAAACTTGGAATCAGTTCTAAACTGTGCTTATAAAAAATGCCTAAGAATACTAATTGGTATACCGAATTCTTTGGTGAGGTCTCAGATTGGACAACCATGTCTGGAACACGATACAAGTAAAATGAATTAACTATTGGGTTAAGACTAAAACAGATATAATTAATCCATTGACTAAAATATGTCTGAGAGAAAAAGAGAGATTATTACAATTTAACAGAAATACCTGGCTCTACAAAATTGAATCTTTGTTGGATACAAATGGGTTAGCATATCTCATAAATTGGCATAAACAAAATATAACTATCAGTAAAAATATACAACCTTCATAACAAAAAAAATATATGAAATCTGTAGACACAAAAATTTACAAGAGCTGAAACATTAAAAAATGTCCCCATGGTTGGTAAGCAATACGGCAGAACATAACTTAAAACCATATTTCAATCTTGTTACAAATAAGGATCATAGAGAAATCCTAACTAGGTACAGATTTGAAATGTTTGCTAGAAATGTAATCATGGCTAGATATAATAAAGATCAAGTAACTTCTGTATTGTGCAACTGCCCCCTTTATTAAATTGAAGATCTGAAGCATGTAACCTTGCGCTGTCCATGGTACAATGAACCAAGGAGAAAATTTCTTAGTAAACATCTAATGACCTGCAATATCCCTGATAGGTACCTATTAGATCTGCTATTCAATGCAGAAAATGTTGAAATTCTTACAGATTTGGCACTTTATTTAATCACTATTGGTAAGATTCAGGAAAAAGAATGGGAATGGTAAATCCAGATTAAAACATGGGACCTTGCTCTGATATAATTCTGAGGTTGTACCTGACTGTGTAAATGGAGATGGGATATCATGTGCAAAAACATTTTAAACTGTATACAGGAACATTTGAAACATAGTCCAAAATATGGGTTATTTGCACATAACCTCTCCACACGAATATAATTTATAAAAAGATTATGGAGGCACTTCTTAAGGAAAGGATAGTGCAACACCTAGAATCCATAGGAGCACAGGATCCAAGACAACATGGGTTTACAACAGGAAGGTCCTGTCAAACTAATCTCATAGAATTATTTGACTGGATAACCAGAGTGGTGGACCAAGGGGAGCAGTTGATGATGCCTACTTTGACTTCAGCAAAGCTTTTGATACTGTTCCACACAGAAGATTGATTAATATAAAGATGTTAAATTTCAAAAAAAGAAGATTGATTAATAAGCTGGGTAGGCTCGGGGTGGGTCAAAAGTTGGTCAACTGGGTGGTAAACTGGTTGACAGGCAGAAAACAGAAAGAGGTGGTAAACGGTATATAGTCAGAAGAAATGCAGGTCACAAGTGGGCTACCTCAGGGATCAGTCCTGGGGACAGTCCTCTTCAATATCTTGATCAGTGACATTGCAGATGGACTGGAGGGTAAGTTTTGTCTGTTTGCAGATGACACCAAAATCTGCAACAGAGTAGATGATCCAGATGGGGTGGGCCAAATGAGAAGAGATCTGGATAAACTGGCAAAATGGTTGGAAGAGCAGCAACTGGGGTTTAATGCAAAGAAGTGCAAGATCATGCACATAGGGAAGAGAAACCCTGAAGCAATCTATAGGTTGGGAGGGGAGTTGCTAGCAGTCACAAGGGAAGAAAGAGACTTGGGCATCATCATCACAGATGACCTGAAATCATCCAAGCAGACCACTAAAGCAGTAGGTAAGGCTAGGGGGATGTTGGGGGTGTATTGGTAGGGGTATCACAAGTCGTGAGAGAGAGGTAGTAATCCCTCTTTACAAGACACTGGTTAGGCCCCATCTGGAGTACTGTGTGCAGTACTGGAGGCCACACCTTCACAAGGACATTAACCAAATTGAAGCAGTCCAGAGAAGGGCAACCAAAATGGTGCAGGGACTGCATCAGAAAACATATGAGAACAGATTATCGGAACTCAATATGTATACCCTGGAGCAAAGGAGGGAGAGAGGTGATACGATTGAAACATTCAAACCCCTTAAGGGCATTAACAAGGTGAAAGAGTCTAACGTGTTTCAATATATAAAAAGTAGCAGGACAAGGGGACACAGCATGAGATTAGAGGGAGGCCGATTAAGGGGTAATGTGAGTAAATTCTTTTTAACAGAAAGGGTGGTGGATGCATGGAATGGCCTACCTCAGGAAGTGGTAGATATGAATACACTGCAGGGCTTCAAACAGGCATGGGATAGGCATAAGGGAGCAATACAGATAAGTATGAATAGATAGGCCATTGACAGAGCAAATGCCGATGGCACATTCATAAGGTAGAAAAAGAAATGGGCAGACTGGATGGGCCTTGCGGTCCTTCAGACAACTTGAAGTCTTGCTGTATTCTGACAATCTGAAGTTAGCTCCAGCCTTTGAACTGCTCCAGAGTGTAGAGGGTTAATTTTCTATGCAGTGCATAGAACGTTGAGCTCGAGCTCGGTTGAGGTCTCTGTCTGCAGCACTTTGAAACCCAACCACCAGGTTCTTTACTCTGCCTCACTGAACAGTCGCTCCGGAGATTTCTCCTTCTGCTTGGTTCAAGTCGGTTAAAGTGTCGGTTTTTCCCGCTTAAATCCCTTAGTATTACGGTTCAGAGCTCTGTCTGCGGTACAGTAAGTACTTTAGGTAGTAGTTCTGGGTTATTTGTGGAAATTGTAAACAACTTTTCTCGATCGGTTCACCTGAACCGATCCAACTTATTTGAATTCTGTGTGTTTTCCTTTAGTGTGTGGTTACCGGTCCTTATCGGTTTTAAACAAAACGTGTTTTAACGTTTTTTTTTCCAATACCTGTAACACGGTTAGAAATCGATAAGGGAGTCTTGCCTGGCAGTTGCCAAAAAAAGGGTAAGTTTGGTTAGGTTGGCCATGTTTGAGAAACCCAAGAAAAAAACTGGGCCAACTGGGTTTCAACACTGCAATGAGTGTGGGGACTCTTTGCTAAGGCCGATCCCCACACCACCTGTGTTTATTGTCTGGGGTTTGACCACCTCGATACAGACTGCCAAATATGCAAAACCTTTTCTAAGTCTACCCTGGAAAAGAGATTCGGTAGACTTAAGGAAAAGGAGGCCGAGAAGTCCGCTGACCCTGATGGCCAGCCTGGTTCGGTTCTGACCAAACCAGAAGGAGTGCCCTCTGACCAGGGCGATACTTCTTCGGGCAAGAGGAGAGGTGATCCTGAAGGATCGGTTCCTACAAAGAGGAAACGTAAAGAACAATCAGCCCGTTCGGATCCAGAGTTTCATGTTCCAACCACTGATGAGATTGCCCGAGCGATTTGGATTGTTGAATCGCTTCGCCCGGTTCTGTCCGATCTGGCTCCGTTAGCTAGGGGTTCGGTTCAGTCGGTTCCTCCGGTACAGGATTATGCCCCTGAAGATTTTTATGAACCGGAATTTGAGGAGGAGGGGGATTATGAGCAAGATGATGAGTATGATGGAGCAGCAAGTCTGGATGTGCCCATTGAACCGGACAGCTCCCCAGACAGACCTTCTGGTGTTTCCCCTCCTAGGCTCTCTGAGTCCCCTCCCCACTATCTGTTCTACAGAAAAGTGGCTGAAACCCTCCAGTTTCCTATGGAGGAGGCTACAGAGGATCAAGAGGAGCCTGATTTTGTTGAAATGATGGACATCCCAGAGTCCAGGAGGCTGTCTATTCCACTACACAAATCTTTTGGGAAACAGACACAAAAAATGTTAAAGTCTCCAAATTCTGTACCTCCTGTTGATAAAAGAATGGACAAGAGGTATACTTTATCAGGCTCAGACACTGAGTTTTACTATCAACAATGCAGCCATGTTGGGGTCATGCAGACTGCAGCCTGTGACAGGGCTAATGTTCCCTTGGTTTCACACCCCCCAGATAAAGACTTCAGGAGGATGGATGCCTTGGCAAAGAAACAGTACATGGTATCCTCTTTGGGACTCAGGCAGGCTAATTATATGGCCTATACAGCCAGGTACCAGAAGTCCAGGTGGGACACGGTACTAGCACTGGCTAAACAGGCCCCCCCCCCAGCTGGCCAAGGAGCTGGAGAAGGTGGCTGCTGATGAGATTGAGGCATCTAAAGTACAATTTCATGCTGCGGTGGACTCCAATGATGTCATCAAGAGTCATAGCTACATCTGTGGCTCTTCGGAGAATGGCTTGGCTCAGATGCACTAGCCTCTCACAGGACACTCAGGCTAAGGCCATGGATTTCCCTGTGGAAGGTAATTCTCTGTTTGGGGAGCAGACAGATAATTACATGAAAAAGATGGAGGAATATAGGACCACTTACAGGAGTGCACAGGCCAAGGAGAAGCAGGCAACTCCTCAAAGGCAGCAATCTAGGGGCAGGGACAGGCATAGGCCTTTCTACCAAGCACAGGCCTCTTCTTCCTTTTCACAGAGGGGGTTCTTCAGAGGGAGAGGCAGAAGGGGGATGAACAGGGCTGCATCCACTACTCAACCTAAGGCCCCTGCCAGGCAGACACCCTGATGGGTCTGCCTGGTTTGACTCTCCTATCCCTGAAGGGGGCAGGCTGGCTTACTTGTCCAGGACTGGATGTCTGTTACTTCAGACAAGTGGGTCCTGGAAGTAGTAAGCCAGGGACTGGTTCTCAGCTTAAAAAAAATTCCGAAGATGAGGGCCAGATCTTTTTCACCTGCAAGTCTCTCCGAAACCCTTGCCCTAGAGGCAGAGGTTTCATCTCTACTGGCCTTAAGAGCCATAGAGAGAGTTCCTACCCTACACCGGGGCAAAGGTCTATACACCAGGTACTTCCTTACCCCAAAAAAGACAGGGGAGTGGTGAACCATCCTAGATCTAAGATACCTGAACAAACATCTTTTAAAACCAAGGTTCAAGATGGTGATTCTGGGAATAATTCTTCCCTCTCTAAGGCCAGGGGACTGCCTAGCCTCCCTGGACCTCAAAGATGCCTACTTTCACATTCCCACCAGGTGCTTCCACAGAAAGTACCTCAGATTCAAGTTGCCCTCAGGCCATTACCAGTTCAAAGCAATTCCCTTTGGTCTAACATCAGCTCCAAGGGTTTTCACAAAGTGTCTGGCAGTAGTGGTTGCCTTTCTAAGAAGGCAAAAGATTTCCATTTTTCCATATCTGGATGACTGGCTCATCGTGAGTCAGTCTCCAGACCAAGTCAAGTCAGACCTGCAAGTGACTCAGCAAGTGCTCACTTCCCTGGGATTTCTTCTCAACCTTCCCAAGTCAGTTCTCAAACCGGTGCAGCTTCTTACCTTTATGGGGCGGAGCTAGATACTGTCAAAGCAAGAGCCTTTCTTCCCCTGGAAAGGGCAAGAGTTTTTATAGAACTGGCTTCTTCCTTCAGCCTTCAGGTGTCCCGACCAGCAAGACACTTCCTTCAGCTCTTGGGCCACATGGCAGCTTCTATAGCGGTGGTCCAAGGGGCAAGATTCCAGATGAGGGACATTCAGTTCCACCTGAGGGCCTTTTGGTCCCAAAGGAAGGACCCTCTTACCAAACTGATTCCAGTGACTCGGACACTGATCCAAGCTCTTAAATGGTGGCAGGATCAGGACAATTTAAGGCAAGGGGTCACATTTGTCGCTCAGCCTCATTCGGTGGTCCTTACCATGGATGCTTCCCTTTTGGGTTGGGGAGCCCATCTGGGGGCTCTCACAGCCCAGAGACTGTGGTCCCCTCAGGAATCCCTTCTTCATATCAATCTACTGGAACTCAGGGCAGTTTCTCTGGCCCTGCAGGCTTTCTCTCAGTCAGTACAGAACAAGGTGGTTCAGGTCAAAACAGACAACACCACCACCATGTGGTGCATCAACAAGCATGGAGGCACTTGGTCCATGGCATTGTGCACAGAAGCCATGAAATTGTGGTCCCTGGCTTATTCTTTGTAGACATCTCTGATAGCAGTCCACCTTCCAGGGAAGGACAATGTGCTAGCAGATGCACTGAGCAGGATCTCCCAGGGCCATCATGAATGGTCCCTGGACCTTCTGGTGTTGAAAATGATTTTTTCAAGATGGGGCACTCCAGAGATAGATCTCTTTGCAGCCCCAGGCAATCACCAACTTGCTCTGTTTTGTTGCAGACCCCCAGTCTTGGGCTCAGTCCCTCTGGATGCTCTGGCGTTGAACTGGGAAGGGAAATTTCTCTATCCCTTCCCTCCCTTTCCTCTACTATTCAAGGTTCTGGTCAAGGTAAGGTCACAACCCTGCAAAGTGATTCTGATTGCTCCAGATTGGACTAGGCAGCCCTGGTACCCCCTCTTACTGTCCCTAGCAGTCCATCTTCCCCTTCTCTTCCCAGGAATCACAACCTGTTAACCTCCTCTCAGGGGAGGATCTGGTACCCCAACCTTCAGTCTCTTAATCTCAAGGCATGGCTCATGAAGAGTTAGAGTATGCAGATTTGCATCTGTCCCAAGGGGTTCTGGATATTCTCAAAGCCTCTCGGAAGCCTGCCACCAGAAAATCTTATAACTCCAAATGGAAAAGATTCAGCATTTGGTGTTCCAAGAAGCATACTGTATATCTCCAGACACTGCTGAATTGCCTACAGTTCTGGACTATATGGTCCATCTTAATGACCTAGGCCTCAGACCAGCTACTCTCAGGGTGCACTTGTCAGCTGTCTCTGCTTTCCTTTCAGTGGGAAAGCCTTCCTCACTGTCATTTCATCCTGTATTCTGTAAATTTTTCAAGGGATTGCTTCATACCAATCCTCCCTTTAGGGATCCTGCCCCTGCCTGGGACTTAAATGTTTGCATTGCTCAACTTATGCAACCCCCTTTTGAGCCTATGTCCTCAGCAGAGCTTAAGTACTTGACTTGGAAAACTGTGTTTTGGTAGCTATTACCTCTGCAAGATGTATCAGTGAATTGCAAGCCCTGTCAGTGGAACCTGATTTTATCTCCTTTCATAGAGATAAAGTGGTCCTTAGAACGAATAGGAGGTTCTTGCCCAAAGTGGTTTCGGACTTCCATTTGAATCAGTCTGTGTCTCTCCCTGTTTTCTTCACTGATCATTCTTCCTCAGGGGAGAGGAGGCTACACAGTTTAGATGTTAAAAGATCCCTTAGCTTCTGTATAGAACGTACCAAGGGTCACAGGTTTGATTCCCTCCAGTTGTTTCTCACTTATGGGGAAGTGGGGAAGGGCAAACCTGCCACCAAGAGAACTATTTGCCAGGTGGATTGTTTCCTGTATACAATTCTGCTATGAGAAACTGGGAAAAATTCTGCCCTCAGGCCTGAGGGCTCATTCCACAAGAGGTACAGCTGCTTCCCTGGCTGCTGCCAGGGATATCCCTCTGTTAGGAATTTGTCAAGCAGCCACCTGGAAAATAGTCCATACCTTTACCAAGCACTGCTCTCTGGATATCCAGGCTAGGAGTGATGCTCGATTTGGCACAGCAATACTTCAGAGCCTACTCCCAAAGTAGATTCTGTCCCTCCTCCATGGAGGTACTGCTTGGTAGTCTGCAGATTGTCAGAATACAGCAAGACTTCATGTTGTTTGAAGAAAAAAATTACTCACCTTAGTAATTATATTTCTTCTAATGGAGTCTTGCTGTATGCTGACCACCCTCCCTGCCTCCTCTCTCAGAACCTGTTTTTGGGAAGTGGGTGGGCAGGCACAGTGTTGCACCCAAGGGGTGCTACAAGCACACCCTCCACTTTATCTCGGTGCTTTGTGTTATAAACTTTTATTTTAGATAGGTTTTAGTTTTGGGTTTCCTGACTTGAGTCTTCCTTTGGGAATCCAAAACTTTCTGTTGCCATTTGGCTAGTTAAAAATTTTACAATTTCCAAATAGTTAGTGAGTGGTTACTCATAAGAATCTGGCGGTTGGGTTTCAAAGTGCTGCAGACAGAGACCTCAACCAAGCTCGAGCTCAACGTTCTATGCAATGCATAGAAAATTAACCCTCTACACTCTGGAACAGTTTAAAGGCTGGAGCTAACTGCAGATTGACAGAATACAGCAAGACTCCATTAAAAGAAATATAATTACTAAGGTGAGCAATTTTTTCTTATCTGCCATCAACTTCTATGTTTCTATGTAAAAATATACTATGTATTGTCTTTTACTCACTTGTCTAGGAAGTGCTCATCCTATTATTTTTATTTATTTATTTATTTATTGAGTAAATCGGATATACAACCTTTGAGTCAAAGACTCATTTACAAAGGCTCCTCGTCAAAGCACAAAACATTAAACATAGTACAAAGAATCAGGTTAATAAGTAGTATATAATAATACAAGGTGGTGGAGGAAACACAAGAGCTGAACAGTTCATACACCACTGAGGGTAATTATACAAGCCCGATTAAGGAGCAAATAAGTGTCAGTGTACAGTTCAGGTAGTAAGGAAGGTGCGGCCTGTACATACAAGAAGCTATTGGGAAGCCAATTTTGTCATTTTCACAGTAAATCATGTTATTGGGAATTAAACAGCAGTTGGGTAAAGAGGCACTTTGCCCAAGACTTATTCTAGGAGGTATTGGTGAATACTGATGGTCTATGCGCAATTGCTAGCATTAGCATCACAGCTCTAACTCTGAGACAGGACCAGGCTGGCACTGGCCAGTATCCGGGTTGCCGGGTAATTGGTGGTGCTAAGTCACAGCCGTACTGACCCGATCACTGGCATCGGTGGCAGGAGAGTATATGGTCTTTGAGGGCTATTTTGTATGGGCTCAGTTTGGTGATAGAGGTAATGGCCTTAGGGAGCTCATTGTACCATATCGGTGCTCTGTAGTAAAACATTTTATTTGTACTTTATATCATGTTGTTCTATTTTTTTTTATACATTTCTGTATTGTACTGTTTGTAACCATGAAATGGCCATGGTTGATCAATAAATTAGTATGAATGTATGTAATGAATGATTAACGTAGGGCTGTTTCAGTCAGTAACCAATCAGAACACAACTATTTTGGCAACATTGCTATAAATATTGTTATTCTTCAATGAATTAATGTAACTATGCAGTTCTTCTGAGTTGTTTTTATTTACTTTTGCAGCTAACCTAAGCTCTGCTTTCCTTTCAGCTTTTCTTATTACTGATTTGCAATGCTTGAGTTGTTTTTTGAATAGTTCAAGAAAAAAGTAATTTTTATGTTTTATATACTTACAGGCTTTTTTTATATATAGATTAGGTTTTTTTTATTGGTTTTGATAAGCATTTAGGTCTTAATCCTGTGTTACCATATTTATTTATAATTGGGATTAATTTATGACAAATAGGATAACTTCCTTAAATTCCAATCACATTTCATCGGCGTTTTTATTTTTGAATAGCATTTTCCAGTTTATGGCCATGAGCGATGATTTAATTGCCTTTATAGTAGCTCTGTTGTAAAGGAACATTTTAGCTACCCCATTGTTTAGTGAGACTCTAGAATATATTGTGAATGCCACTAAGTTGTGGTCACTCTTTGAAAGAGTGGGTCTAACAGTACAGTTCTTCGTATTAATACTTTCTGAAGCTAACACAATGGCTAACATTTTCATTTCCCTTTTAAGAAGACAAACATGGTGTTTTAGATGAAGTTGTTGAGAAGTATTTACTAAATGTTTTCCTGCTGTACTGGTGGCAGTTTGTTTAACTCAGTTAATGTCCCCAAGACTCAAATCACCCACAAGCACTGTTTCCCTATTTCACATTCATCTTCCAGTTAAGCGAGGATCTCGTTGTTAATTTCTGATGAAATATTTGGAGGTCTGTAGCAGACAGCAAGGATGATAACTGATTTTCTTATCAATGGCATTAACCCTGACCCACACTGTCTCAATTTGACTGTTAGGTTTCTTAATTTTCTTGGTTATATTGGTGGCTGCTAGTTCTTCCATTGTGTACATACTGTAGCTACACCACCTCACATCCTGTCACTTCTGCCTTGACTACAGAGTGTCTAACCTGGCATCTCTTTCCCCATGCATATTCTGTTTACGCAACTATGTTTCTGTAATTGCTCTAACAGAGTATTCTTTCTTTGCTATTATAGCTCTGAGTTTGTCCATTTTATTTTGTAGACTACTAACATTAAATAGGATATACAAGTGTACCTGGTGCCACTTGCCTGGACTCCATGTGTTTCCTTTTCGATGTTTAAAGTAATATATATTTTTTTTATATACATTATTTTTATCCCACCTTACTACCCACTCGCCCCCACTCCTTCAGACTTGACCATTGCCAGTGACCCTACCAAGGAGTCTGTCCCTAGAGTGTCGGGTATACTCCTATATCGCCTTACCTTCCCTTTGGAGTGCCTGCACTTTGGGGTCTGCCCGTGGCAAGAGATCCTGGGAGATTAGGTCAGTCGTCACCTTGGCGGTGAGTGGGGTGTTTTCATGTTTGCTCTCTTAAGTCCCACTACCCCTGAGGATGTTGGCATGCAGGACTGATGTCCAGGCAGACAGCATGCTGACTTACGTCATTGCCAAGTGCCCACAACGTCCTCCCCTCCCCAGTTCTGAAGAACTGTCTGTGCCCCGATGCCTATGCTTCCACAGACACTGGTGCGTCGGGTGCTCAAAGCACCTCAGGAATCCACTCCTGGAGGAGGAGAGCATCCATTGGGACGCTTGATCTTCCTCTGCCCCTCTGACCCCCGGCAGCCCTGAGTCCGTTCCTGAACCCGGGTCGCCGGCGTGATGCGAGGTGTGGTATCCAGCGCCTCAGCCCTCAGCGCCACCTGGCTGGCAGCAATATTTTTTTTAATAGTTTCTTGAGTATTTAGTTTAAACTCAACTTATTGAAGGTTTCCTCTAATTTGTTCCCCAAAATTCTTGAGCCTAAATTGTTTAAATGTAATCCATCAGTTGAATATGCTCTGTGATTGCTGTGAACATCAGACCAATGATTTATGAATGGAATATTTTCTTTACAGCACCAGTTTTCCAGTCTAATATATATGCATGATATTGTGAGTTTTTTTTTCCACAGAGGGCCTTGGGTACTTGGAGAATGCTCAGTATTTCTATCCGACATTTCCTATTCTTAAAGTTAAGGTGTGAGATTCACTTATGGGCTTCATAGCCAGTTACTGTGCTGCAGCGACAGTCCATCTGTGGCAACATTTTCAATTTTAATACTGTCCTGTAAGAGAAGGAAGAGATCATAACACTGGTTGAACTGCTGGCCAACTGATCCCTTCCAACTTAAGGAGGGCTGGGGGGATACTGGGATGTATAGGGAGAGGCATCACTAGCAGAAAACAGGAAGTTGTTATCCCTCTGTACAGACAGTTGATGAGACCCTATCTGGAGTACTGTGTTCAGTTCTGGAGACCCCATCTCTGCAAGGACATAGACAGGATGGAGGCAGTCCAGAGGAGGGCAACTAAAATGGTGCAGGGTGTGCAAGAGAAGCCATATGAGGAGAGACTAAAGGAGCATAATATGTATACCCTTAAGGAAAGGAGAGAGCAGGGGGACATGATAGAAACTTTTGAGTACCTCAGTGGAATCTACAAACTCCAAGAAGGTAGCATCTTTCAGAAAAAGAGATGTGCAAGAACAAGGGGGACACAATTGAAGATAAAGGGGGACAGCTCAGGGGCAATGTGAGGAAGTATTTTTTTCACAGAGAGGGTGGTGGATACATGGAACAGCCTTCCTGATGAGCTTGTGGGGTCTAAAACTATGGTAGAATTCAAGAATGCATGGGACAGACATAAGGCAATTCTTGTGGGGGGTAGGAAGAAATAGGCTGTTGGTTAACTAGGATCTCCAGCTTATCCAGTAGGTAGGGAAATGGCCAGACTAGGTGGGCCAAGTGGTCCTTATCTGCCGTCAAAGTCTATGTTTCTATGTTTCAACTTTCCAGTCTGCTGACCATGCGCCTGTGCTCAGATGTTTTGTGACATCCTACGAGGGAGAGCGGGGGGTGCGCCCCATTGAATCTTGTGGGGGAGATTTTAAAAACATTACTGTGCATATTTAAGCCACCTCTGATGCAAATAGCCACCGCTCAACAAACAGGTGCCCTATTAGTTGAGTGGTGGCTTTCATTTGCATCAGAGGTAGCTTAAATATGGAATTACTTCAAAAAGTGATAACTTTGGAATCATTAAAGCAAGGGACTTAATTTGTTTTAAATAAAAGTTTGGAGTCAGCACTACAAGTCAGTATATTGTTGTATATCTATATACTAAAGAAATACTGCTACAAATTTGTCCCTGTGACAACATTTTAAATAAACTCCCCATATAGCAGTAGTAGTAGGTTGTATTCATGTGGTGCCCAACCCCACAAGCTCCAGGTGCCTTGCCTTTACAATAAATAACATCATAACTAAACAAAAGCAGAAATAAATAATATGCATAAAATATTCAGGTAACAATCATTTTTTTATACTTTCATTCAAAGCAAAGAGTTACTTTACAAATACTATATTGTAAAAACATCACAGGTAACAATAAAGTAATACTTTGCTGAAACCATAATGGTTTAAAAACATAAGTAAGAAAGACACCGGGAGGGTGTAGGTACCCTAATTGGCTACTCCTCAAGGAAACTTTCTGGTGACCTTGAGACACATAAGAGAGTCCTATTAGAGGCAATACCACAGACAAAGGGGTTGGAGTGGTTGCCAGTCACTGACAGAGGGCAACCTTGGGGGCTTTTACACTACCAGATCAGCCCCGGAGTCAGTAGTGCAGATCAGTTGCACCCGTGCAAATCCTGCAATACAAAGAGATGCCAGAAGGTTGCAAGCCACTCCGTTGTGGCAAAACCTGTTCCCTGGTTTGTTGGGAATGTGGAGTGAAGCACACCAGCGCAAATGTTTTTTGCAAGCATGTAAAAACGCTGCTTTGCTTGCACTGGTGCCATTCACATTCACAGACCTCTCCACTGGAAATGCCCTCAAAACACCAGAAATCCCTTGGAAATGCTGCACAGCCACAACGTGTACAAGAAAAGGGCAGTGGTGCGAGCAGAGTGGAGCAAGCCAATTCAAGAGGGCAATGCTGCAAGTAAAGTGTAATGTAAAAGTGGCTATTGAGTACATCCTGCAATGCTGTGACCCGTACATCATCCAGTAAAAGAAGAAAGGTTCAACCAAAGTGCCCAGTGCAGGGGTGGTCTTCTGGTGCCACGGGGAGACTGAATTAGGTGAAGTTACAACCTGCTGGTTCAGGGACTCTGGTGCCCGTCAACCAGGATTGCCTGAGAGAAAGTCCCTACAGCGGTGTTGTCTCCTGCACATCAGCTGAACAGACGCTACAGAGTCACAGTGTGTATACAACCTAAAAACCACTGAAAATGTTATTTTATGTATTGGTACTGTGTTTATGTATTTGCCTGTGTAATGTTGTTATGCATTTGCCTGTGTAATACTGCTCAATTTTAAAAGATTTTGTAAGGTGTTTTGACTATTTTTATATAGTGTGAATGCTGGACCCCATTGTAAATGAGTTCTGTTCAACTGGGCTGTCATTTTCTTGGAAATTCAAGAATAAACTTTTACAAACAAACAAATAAAATAGTGTAAGCCCAAAGCTAGTAGTAAGGTAGGAGTTATGATCAATTCTGTGCAAAATAGGAAAGCCTCTGTCCCGAGGTATAACCTCACCCACTTGTGAGTGCAAGGAGGAAGAAGGGTCATCTGGCCCAGGAGTAATGTGAGGGGGTACAGCCTATATAAGAGGACCCTATAGGTTTTGACTCAAGCCTGGAAACTGGATTAAACTGTTTGTACAGGACCAACCAGGAGCACTTTTGAAAACCGGGGTACCCAGAGAAATGTAACTGTAAAACAGGTTTCAGTAAAAAGTGACAACTGCTTATGCACTTTGCTGTGTGGTATAATTTCCATCCATCAGAATGGTTAATCTGAGTGCATATTAGACAGGGACAGAATAAAGTGTGTTCTGATATTGCAGGGGACCATCTGGTGAGCATACCACCTTACCCCTAGATACGGAAGATATCTCTGGGCTATACCTGGCCCCCACTGACACCAAGAGAGGGTTATTATAAGGTGATAGCCTCGGCTGAGAGATAGTACAGTTATAGCTGAGTGGGTTGCAGGACCCATATCAACATTTGGTCCAGGGGTTGCACATATAATGGTATATCTTTATGAATATTAATAAATATTGATTTACTGACTCATAGTTCTGTCTCCAACCTTTCATTAAAACAAAATTAAGCTCCTAGCCCAAATGGTTCAAAAGTATTTTTTTTGTAATGACAACTACTTCAAGAAGTAATAATTCTGGAACTATTAGTAATAGGGACTTTTTTTTAAGTGAAAACATGGAGTCAGCACCACAAGTCTGCATACAGATGTATATAACTTGAAGTTTTATTTGTTTTTAAATTGCCTTATTTTGTGCCTCCCTGTGTACTCCTCTTCCAAGACAACTCTGGAAATGAGCTGTTCACAGTTTAATAGGCATTTCCTTGTAAAACATTTTCAATAAATAAATCTCAATATACAGTGCATAAAAATTTATCAATATATGTTAGTCCTTGTGACACTATTTTAAATACATTTTGCATCATGGTTCAAAAACGTATATTGATATATATTTATAGCAAGGGGACAAACTCTGGCATCCAGTTCTCTTGATATTCACTCCTTAGAGCAAAAGTGATTTATTAGAGGACAGAAAGTGCCGTTTAGTCTAGTAGGAAAGGTCAAAATAGTACGAAAACTGTTCAAAATTTGAAGAAAAACATGCAAATTGGCCTATACAGTAGGCAGATATTTTATGCTCTTTCATATAAGAGCAGGACACAAATGATCCAGCAATGTTTAGGGGTTGCAAATGGGTATTTTATTTAAACATACCCCAGATGCAGCCATTAGTGTCAAAGGCATTTTTGACCAGCAGATATATTTACATATCATATAATCTTCATGTTAGAGATTTGATCTCAATGGTATCAATGGTAGGAATATCAGCATGTTGCTGTAATTATCTTGTTTACTAATGTTCTTGTAATTATCTTGTTTAGTAATCTTGTATTTACTTGCAGGGAAACTATGGATGGTAGAAGAAAAATCATCTGATGAAATGTTGTGGGGTAGTGGCTTCAGTGACATAGTGCTAATTCTGTAGTCTACTAATAAGGATGTGACAATGTCAAAGAAGTATAAATTTGTAAATCCTGGAGAGGGAACTTCAAAAATGCAGCATGAGTCCACAAAGCCTGTAACAGATTGGCACCTTTGTGTTTTATGTCAGGTAGATAGTGATGAAAAACTTGTGAACCCAAGAGAAGCAAAACTCAGGAGCTGTGGAAAAGAATCTGGCTATAGAGTTACTGCCGGAAACATCCTTCAGCTTGAAAAGCTAGGCTGTGTACCACTTGACATTGACATAAGAAGACTTGATGATGGCAACAGTATAGAAATGACATTCCAAGTAAATAAGGCAGCGTGGCATAAAAGCAGAAATAGGTTAGGCAGACAAAGCTCCAACGTGCTCAGAAAAGAAAAGCAAAAATTGACAAAGAACCCGAACATAGTCCAGGCAAAACAAGAATGAATGCAAGTTGGGAGTCTTTGTCAGGAACAAACAAGTGTTTTTTTCCTGAGGCAATGATGAAAGTAGTGAATGCCTGCACTCTAGCACTAGATCATTGATTTTGTGAATATGCACAAATTTTGCAAGACAGGAAGCTATTAGGACGTTTTCTGAAGGAGATGTGCATTCTTTGTATGCAAGATATCATCTCAGTTGTTTGACTGCTTTGCAGAATTGTGTTAGACAACACAAGGCTGGAGGAATGCAGCAAGGAACAGAAAAGACATTATAGGGAATAGTTTTAGGTGAACTGGTGTCATACTTAGAAGAGCATAGAGATGATGAGATACTTCCTGTCTTTAAACTGTCAGTTTTAGGGAAGTTGTATCAGTGCAGACTCCAGGAGTTGGATCCAAGTTTCTCAGGAAAAGTCAATATGACAAGACGGAAGGAGAGATTGCTGGGGATGATTCCAGATTTAAGAGCACAAACTCAAGGAAGAGATGTAGTATTGATGTTTAATGTAGACATTGGTGAGATTGTCAAGATTGCGTGTTCTCGTGATTCTGATGACAATGCATTTCACTTGGCCCATACTGCTCAAGTTGTTAGAAATTAAATTATTTCCAGAGATTGCTCATTTGATGGGTCTTTTCGACCTGTGTGTGAACAAGATGTAGTGCCACAAAGTCTTCCTGCTCTGGTAAGAATGATATTACATGGCCCCAGTATTATATAGATCAAAAAGAAGCAAAACATGCTAAGATGAAAATAGCCTTATCAATGTCAGAGTTACTAATGTTTAACACAAAGAAGACATCAGGGGAGTCATTCAGATCTGCTGTTCATGCGAAATTGAGGGAAGCAACATTTGCAATTTACAACTGTTTGATGGTTTATTCTAAAATCAGACAAAGGAAGTTGGTTAATAAACTCTGCAAGCAAGGACTATGGGCCCGGTTCCAGAAAGGAAAATATGCCAGATGCAAATAATGCAGTTATGTTACTTATGCAACTGCGACATGCGAGTTACGGGCTATTCTAGAACCCGTGTGAATATGCCAAACCCAACTGTGTAAGTCACGACACTCAAGACACACCATATAAAAGTGTGCAACACACAGTTGTGGCCCAACATACACCAGCAGATATGCCACAGCAATGGCGGAAGCTGCAGCTGAAAGACAGAGGAGGAAAAGGAATTTTGGCCATGAGGAGGTTAACACCCTGGTGCAGCAAATCAACCGCCACCATGCATTCTTCATGGGACACGGAGGGGATGCCAAGAGGAGGGAAAAACACAACAGGGCATGGGACAGGGTGGTACACAGAGTCAATGCCATCGCTGCACAGCGCAAGACAGTCTGAGATGTGCATAAGAAGTGGCGTGACCTCAGGTGCCTGGTGAAGTGCAAGGTGGCACTTAACAGACACAGTGCACAGGGCACGGGGGCAGACCCACCCAGCAGGAGCCACTCAGCAGTATCGAGAGGAGGAGGATAGCGGCACATCTCAGCCAGCAGACATCACTAGTGTAACACAGCTGGACACGTTCAGACAATGGCCGGCCACAGGTGGGGATACACAACCAGCTATGTATGTGAGAGGCCAGACATGGCAACAACACTGAAGCCAACGGCAAAGATGGGGTGGGTGGGGTGGCAATGTGTAGGCAGAAGTAATGGTAGGGATGGAATGCCTCATGGCCACAGCCAGCTACAGAGTGGGCCAAGGGAACCAGACAATGGCAAGGGACAGGCCAGGAACAGGCATGTGCACTGCTGACATGTGCAGCAGTGCAAAGGAATTACCCGTGGCCAGCTGTGGAGGGGCTGGCATGGGCACATGAAACCGGGGGGGGTAGTGCACAGGAATGGGCCGGGCCGCACTGGGGGATGCTGTGTCCTGCACTGTGTACTGTTGGGGGGGCACGTAGAGGTAAGATCTGGGCTGCACTGGAAGATGCTGTGTCCTGCACGGAGTACTGTTGGGGGGCGCATACTGAGGTATGGCCTGGGCTGCACTGGGTGTTGCTATGTCCTGCACTGTGTACTGTTGGGGGGGCATGCTGAGGTATGGCCTGTGCCACACTGGGTGTTGCTGTGTCCTCCACTGTGTACTGTTGGGGGGGCATGCAGAGGTAAGGTCTGGGCTGCACTGGGGGATGCTGTGTCCTGCACTGTGTACTGTTGGGGGCATGCTGAGGTATGGCCTGGGTCGCACTGGGTGTTGCTGTGTCCTGCACTGTGTACTGTTGGGGGGTCATGCAGAAGTAAGGTCTGGGCTGCACTGGAGGATGCTGTGTCCTGCACTGTGTACTGTTGGGGGGCATGCAGAGGTAAGGTCTGGGCTGCACTGGGGGATGCTGTGTCCTGCACTGTGTACTGTTGCGGGGGGGCATGCTGCATTATGGCCTGGGCTGCACTGGGTGTTGCTGCGTTCTGCACTGTGTACCATTGGGGGGCACATTCTGAAGTATGGCCTGGGCCACATAGGAGTATGCTGTGTCCTGCACTGTGTGCTGGGGGGGCCGTGCACAGGCATGGGCTGGACAGTGGAGGGGCCTTGGGTCACTGTCCCAGTGCCTGCAGAGTGTGGGCCAGGGCCATAGGGGCCAAGCATGGCTGGCAGGGACAACGTAGTCACCCAGGGGTGCAGGCTTCTGCAGTATGGTGTTGCCCCATGGGCGTGGGGTGCATGGTACCACTGTGCAGTGGGGAGCCTTACGGGGTGGCCATGTAACAGCTGGCATTGCCATACCAGGATGGATGACACAGCAAGGGCAGCAATGGTGGGGATCCATGCTATTGGTGCAGAACACATGTACAGTGGTGGCATACACCAGGTGGGACAGCACAGAAGTGTGATGGGTGCAATGCCAGAGAGCAACGCTGAAGCAGACCTGTGAGGGTAACACTGATCAGGCAGGTGAGGGCACACTGTGATGCGGGGACACACTAACATGTTTCCCATCCAACAGATGCAGTGGCAGCTGGTGCAAGTGGTCCCAGCAGAGCCAGAAGGTGGGAGCAGCAGCAGCAACAGCAGGGCCAAGATGGTGCTGGCATGGCTCAGGCCACTGGCATGGTGTCAGATGACGGCGGCAGCCCATTGGTTGCTGGATGCAGCCCTGCTGCCAATACACCTGTGGCAGGAACACTGGAGCCAATGTCAGAGCCTTTGGGGAGTGGGGATGGCAAGAGCCCCATGGTAGGGGAGGCAGTGAACAGCAGTGAGGAAGATGCAGCTGGACTGCCACGGGAGCAGCAGGGGTCCGCCAAGGACACCACCAGCAGTGCAGCCACATCTGTGGAGGCGGTGAGGATGTCCATGGTTGAGTGGGAGGTGTCGGACCAAGACCAGCCAATGGCTGAGGACACCGCCATAGGGTTGCTCAGCCCACTGAGCACCCCATTGACTGGCGGACGAGTTGGATGAGGCCATCCGGGTGCTGCAGGACCAGCTTTCACCACCGGCCTACATTGGGGATTACTGCCAGTTGGTGCTGGCCAGCCAGGGGGATTGCAGGCAGGAGCTGGGGAACATACGGCAGGGCATGCAGGAGCACCACACCTGCATGGAGCTGCAGCTATCCAGCATTGCTGGCAGCCTGCAGGCATTCACTAGGGACACAGCGGTATGCATGGCTGGCCTGGGGGATGCCATACATGGCATCCGGCACTGTGCCGAATGCAAGACGGTCATCATGGACTGCCTCAACACAGGCTTGGAGAACATGCTGGCACACCAGCAGTGCTAGGATACAGCCATGGCCATGCAGGCCCTAGCACGTGCACTGCAGCTGCTGCACCACCTGCAAGGCCTGGCCCAGTGGATGGTACCCCCGGCCACCACTCATTCCAGTACCCAGACACAGCCACTGGAGCCAGTGGAACCCCCCCCACCCCCGGCACAGGTGTCAGTATCTACCCACCCGTCAGTCATGTTGCCAGAGATGCACACCCAGCTGGGCACTGCCCACACTGACCCGGGCACAGGACAGCACCAAGATGCGACCATGGTAGCTCACACAGGCATGCCGGCAACACAGGCACAGGCCAGGCTGAGCACCTCACACAGTCCCACAGGAACAAGATCAGGCACAGGGCACACACACGGGTGCGGGCACACTGAGGAGGGTGCTCCACAGGCTGCATGGGGTCCGAGGCACTCAGCACGTGATTAGTGAACACACTGTGCAACCCTGGCACTGCTGCTGCCACATGTGGCACAGAGGCAAGTAGGCTTGTGTGGGTGGAGGCATAGCAGCCCACCTGTGGGGGCACACACAGGCCCACAGGGTACAATGCCAGGGGTGGTCAGTTAGGGCACCACACAGCCCACCAGACTTTCAGGGTCCCCCACAGTCCAGCACCCAGCACTGGAGGGGTCAGTGCGAGGATGGCATGCACATGGCAGACGGCTGTGAGACACCCATGCAACCTGTGCAATAGGGAAAATGGTGGGTGGGGCTGCAGTGGGGGGGTGGGCCATATGCATGGCAGGGGGCACATGTCTATGGGGGCACCGTGCAGTCACATGGGTGTGTGTGTGTGTGTGTGTGTATATGCATGACTGTGTGCATGGGTGAGTGTGGGGCACGCGTGATGGGTGGAACTGGGGGGCACTGTGCATTGGGCACATGTGTGTATTGCGCATCATGTAAATAAACCTGTTTGCACCTCAGCCCTATGGTGTGTTGTGCTTTTCCCATCATTGCATTGGTAGGGTCTTACTGGGAACATGTTGGGTAGGGCGTAACCCCCAGTCACAACAGTGCCCTGTGTGGGCCACTGCCGGTGGGTATCTGCCTGCCACTGACCCCCCCAGGGCTCACGTGTGTACACACACACACACACGGAGCCCTGCAGGCAAAGGTACTACACATGCAGGGCCACCCACACCCATCCCACATCTGCGTTATGTCCACAGGGAGCACACGCAAACTCGTGAATCAGGTAGGCCACATCCCTACATTGCAGATGCCATGTCATGCATCGCTATCACAAAATGCAATTGCCACCAAGCATGCTGCATATGGGCATATGCGATGTGCGACATGCAATACATGTGCGAAATGCACGTGCGGCATGTGCGGTTACGAGTTGAGAGGTCCAGGCACAGCCTAGCGGTACAGGGGTTGCAGACCTGACTGTAGGAGAGAGCTGGATCAGAACAGTGCCATACATACCAAGACTGGGACAGACAATCAGCAGACTGGTGCATACGGGCCACAGTAGGCCTCACCCCTTACATACCCCTAGTCCAGCTGTCACTGCCCTGAGGGAGGGACAGGCATGAATACCTCTCAGCCTGTTGTCCCCCAGCTGTTGTACAGTGCCTGTCACACTGTGGAACTCATGGGCTGCATGTGGAACACTGCAACAAACAAGACCTAGAAGCGCAGACCACTGTTGTACTGTTGCAGTTAATCATGTTCAGAATGTCTATCACAACATGACTGATACAGTGATATGCAGCATGTACAATGGAGTGTTGCCCACGTTTGTGGACTATGAATGTGGAACAGGTCCCCACAGTGTGGCAAAGGGAGCCTCTGTGGGGTACAATTTGGAACAGTCCTCATACTGTGGTACAGGTGAGAGATGTGTAGGCATGACCCTCCCAAATGTGGACTGTCAAGGGTCCTGATATGATATGTGCAATATCAGTGGTCCGTACCAGGGGCTGTGCTGTGGGAGGGTGCCTAGGGATGCGGGGGGGCATGGTACGGCCACACACCACTGTGTAGCAGGCGGTGTACTGGACATGCCACATGTGCGTGGTAACATGTTGCCTGTGTGGTCCATCACTCACCCATGTGATTAGGCCAGGCAGGCCCGCCCCTATGCCTGCGGTGGTGGCAGACATCCTATGGCTGTGTCCTCGGCTGGATAGCACCAGCCGCCCCCTCCCACTTCTGTGGACTATGTGGGACATTGCCCTCAGGATGGGGGTCGTCACTTCATGCAGTGGGGCACGTGGTCAGACCACTGTGGCCCCCATGGTGGTGAAACGCATGCCGTTAACAGAGGTGATGGGTGTGTTGTGGACGTGGCATCCGGTCAGCGGCATGCAGGCACTGCACAGTGGCTGTGTGAGTGGCATACTACCCATATGGGGTGGCCGTGGACCAGGGCTCTGGGGGTGGGACATGGGATGGGAAGGCCCGCATGCTGAGTGGGGCCTGAAGGGTACGCCCCCAATCCTCTGAGCCTCTCAGCGGTACTGCCCATGGCACAGGCCAGCATGCCTGCATGGCACAGGCCCAGGCCACACTCCTCAATGGCCCCTGCAGTACAGGGCTGTGCCTGCTGCAGTCGAGGCCTCCCAAGCAGCCCACATGTGGTATGCACAGCTGCCACAGCTGGGTGGGGTTGGGATCCACACTGCCATGCAAGCACTGGGTGAGCCGTGTAGGCCACAAGAGGGTACTGCAGTGCACACCCAGTGGCATGGTGTACGCAGGCCCTGGTACAGTTGACACTGGTCTGGCAGCTGGGTCCCCGGTGTTGGCCACCCTGGACCTGGGATGTGCCATGGGAGGGTGAGGGATTTGGGCCTGTCTGTTTGGCACAATCCCACTGTGCATGGTACATGGTCCACCATGGGTACGTCCCTCAATGTGGGCACCCAGGAAGGGTTGTACCAGCACAGGATGGTACTGTGTTAGCGGTGGGCACTATTGACTGCCATGGTGGATGGCGTGCAGGTGTACCATCGTGCCTCTGGTGCGTGGGCATGGGATGAAGGCAGGGTGCGACGTTCACCAGAGGTGAGGTGGTACTCAACATCACATGCGCCCTGTTGGTCATTGCTGCCACACCACGGTGGCATGCTGTACTACAGCGTCACATAGGTGTGTCACAGACTGTACGGTATGCGTGGTACAGTAGCCTTGTGTTGTAGGCATAGATGGACAGACAGTGTGCCAGCAGGCACTCCATGGGTGCACAGTGTGGCTGGGACTAGTCACGGGTATCCCTGCTGGGTTGCCAACATGACTCCCGTACCAGACCACACAGGTGGTGCTATGGCCCAGTCGCACTGTCACTGTGCTGCTGTGAAAAGGATGCATATCTGTCTGGTGGGGGGGTGTAACTGCAGTGGTGGGCTGGCCCAGATGCCGACCTGTGTGCCGTTACCAGTCATGCCGCTATGTCCAACCTCGTAGCGCCATCCATGCCTGTGTGCAGGACGTGGTGGCCCATGTCCCAGCTGTCCAGCGTGGAATGGGTCGGGTGCCGCCAGACATTGCCTCAGACTGTGCGTGGGGGGGCCTACACAGGTCATTGCCTGTGCCGAACACACAGGTGCAGAGCCGCCTGCCCAGCTGGCTGTGTAACACTGTCCCTGTGCCACGCCCTACATGTTATGCCCATCGGGTACGCACCTGACCACAACCATCCTTGCGCAGGGTCGGTCACAGCAGGGTGTCCTGGGGGCTGTCCTGGGCCATGTGCAGGTACATGCCTGTGGGATGGTGCCAGTGTGGGGGGGGGTTGCAGCACCCACAGGCTGCTGGCCATGGGCGCACTTATGGCTGTGTACTAACCCATGTCTATTCCCTCCCTAGCTCCATGGCAGACACATACGAGTCTTCGGTGAGTATATGCCATTGCTCAATGCCCACATTCCAAATTTCTGTACAGCACTGTGTACCTGACATTGTTGCTCTCTGTCCCCTGTGTAAGAATCAGCACCACAGCACAGGTTCATGTAGGTACACACTGCCACACTGCAGCTGCTCTGGGGGTCCCCGACAGTGCCACAGGCTTATTTATTTTTATTTTTATTTATTTATTGGAACATCAGTTTAACAACCTTTGAGCCAGAGGCTCATTTACAAAGGTACCTCGTCACAGAGAGGACAAAACAGTGCAAACAACATATATAAAAAACGAACAAAACAAAAAAAAAACAGAGTACTGTTAAGAGACAAGGCGAGTTGGCAAAGCAAAGTCAGACCAAGGTATTCCATACCATTACAGATGAGCATTACAGGATTGACAGTAAATAGTTGATACATGCAGTAGTACAGTAGGCTGACATAGGCAGAGCTAGGCAGAGAAATCAATGTAGAGGAGTGGGGAAGAGAGTAGCAATATAGGTAGAGATAGACAGAAGGTCTGTGAGCTGCCCAGGAGCTTTGTCTGACAAGAATTGAAAATGACTTAGAGGCAGCCACAGCTGCGTGTAGTGAACAGGTGTTTTCTAAGGATGGTTTGAAGTGAGAGATCGTGGAGGCATCAGTGATACTGGTGGGAGAGTGTTATACCAGAAGAAGGGCTCTGTAGAGGTATGCCTTTGACCTTGCAAAGTTCTTGCCTCGGTACTACCAGTGCAGTTTGCAGGAGATTCGGTATGCACTGGAGGGTTTGCTTGGTGGATAGAGGCAGTCAGACCTGGTGGGGATAGACCAGGAGACTTTTTTAGTTAGGAGGCAGGTTTGGTATTTGAGGTGTTCATCTAGGTTGAGTAGATTAGCCATGGTGTATAGATGGCAGGTATGGGTTAGTCTTGGTGCCCCAGTTGTTAGCCTACATGCCTTGTTTAAGGTGAAGCCGGATCTTGTGTAGAAGGTCGGTCAGCAGCCCCATACACAGGTAAGCCATAGTCTACTAGGGATAGTACAGAAGATGTGACTGCGAGTCGGAGGGCATCAAACGGGGAGACAGTTTTTATGACGGTAAAGGATACCCAGCTGAGTGTTAGAGGCTGAGGCAAGGGCAGAGATGTGGGCATGAAATGAGAGAGCAGGGTCAAAAGTTATCCAGTTATCCCTAGGTATTTATACGAGTGAACTTGCTCAATTGGGAGTTTTGAGCTGGAGTGGACTTGGAGTGGATAATTACTAGATTTATTTTGGGGGTGGGCAAAGAGCATGGTTTTGTTTTTTTTAAGATTAATTATGAGTCTGTGCTTAGTGAACCAGGCTTCTGCGTCATTGTAGGATACTTGCAAAGAGTCCTGAAGGGAGATGTGATTACGGTCCGAGGCAAGGAGTACAGCATCGTCTGAGTAAAGTAAGATTTTACCGGTACAATCACCTGGCAGGGAGTTGGGAAAAAGAGAAAAGAGTAAGGGCCCAAGAATGAAGCCCTGCAGGACTCCGGAGCGGATAGGACAGGCGCTGGAGAGTGTCCCATTAATTTTAACACATTGTGAGTGGTCAGACAAGTAGCTGGAGCACCAGGAGATGGGCCCAGCGGCAAAGCCTAAGTGGCTAAGGGCATCTAGCAGGAGGGGGTGGGAGACAGTATCGAAGGCTTTTGATAAGTCTATGAGCACTGCACCTGCTATGGAGCCAGAGTCCAGAGAGGAGTGAAGAAAGTTAGAGAACTCAAGGAAGGCGGTGTTGGTGCTGTGGCCAGCTCTGAACTCATGTTGTTCAGGGCAGAGGATGCTGTATTTGTCTAGGTATTCAGAGATTTGGGAGGACACAATCTTTTCTAAGGCCTTTGAGAGAGGAGAGAGGATTGAGATAGGCTGATAATTACCAGGGAGAGTCCTATCCCCACCCTTGTGTATTGGGGTGACTGTAGCAATTTTCCAGGCAGAGGGGAATTGCCCTAGGCAGAGAGAATTGTTAAAGAGGCTGGTGATTGGTGAGATAACCAGATCCAGAACCTGACGGAGGAGACTAGGATTGAGGGAGTCACTGCCAATAGTATTGCTCTTTAACTCATTGCCTCCACAGGCTCACTCTGAGATTACACCACTTGCCTCTTGAATCTCCTGTATACTTTTAACAGTGAATCCTGGGCCTTTCTAAGCAAAATCAAGCCATAGTCAGTATGTCGCAAACAAATACTAATAGCTCAATAACTGCATGCAAGACACAAAGTATGAGTGGCAGAGTTATTCAGCACAAAATTGCCTTTCCAATGGTGGCATGCATGTAATAATAAGTAATTTTGTATTTTTTCTATGCTGTTCGAAAGAGCAAACTAAATATTTTTTTCACTAAAAAAGGGCAATATAAGCCATTTTTGTTGGAAAATATGTAAAATATCAACCCAAATTAAGCATACAGACATTAGATGGTGTTTTGATATTATGTTTACAAAAAAAGATATCTTTTACTATAAATGTAATTTTTCCCCATTTTAGTCAAGGTGCTTTGATGAGATTTGAGGGCTAAATCTCAACCACACACACCATATCATAAACAAATCCGTATAACTCCCAAAGTATACATGATTCACACAAAGTATCAGCATGAATGTTGATGAGCACAAAAATGCCTTTCCAATGGTGCTATGCAACCAGTTGTAATCAGTATGGTTTTTATTTTATACCTGCTGAAGTGCCAAAAAAGTGAATTTTATTCAAGCTGCTTAGGTGAATCTTGATGGAAAACATGTCAGCCATACACACCATACCATAAACAAATGCAAGTAACTCCTAAAGTATACATGATATACACAAAATATCAGTGACAAAGTTGTGCAGCATAAAATTATCTTTCCAATGGTGCTATGCAGTCAAATATATATTATATTCTGTTACAATATATATTAAAATATATAAGTGACTTCTCCAGACGTTGCAAGGGCACACTGGGAGTCAGTAGCCGACTTCTGCAGACGTCCTCAGGACACACCAGTGTTTTTTTACTGATGACTACAGGCGTCTGCTAGGACACAATGAGTTAAGGCCTTGAGTAGGTAAGGTCTGACTTCCTGGGCAGTAACATGGTGCAGGTAGAACCAAGGGCATGTGAGAATAGGGACAGACCGGGAGGGAGGGGGGTGAAGAAGTTGTCTGGGAACACAGGGCTAAAGTCAGTGAAGGATTTGTTGAGGTGGTTGGCAATGAGGACTGGGTCTGTGGAGATAGAACCATCAATGTTGATAAGTGAGGGTGGGGGGGGGCGCGTGCCCCCATTCAGTTGCTTGATGTTGTCCCAGAAGGTCCTGGCATTTCCCCATGAGGAGGTGAGTGAGGCTTGATAGTGTTCAGCCTTCGCCTTGCGAATGGCCCAGGTACATTTGTTCCGGGCAGCAGCATAGGCCTGCCTGTCAGCTGGGCGGACGGTTTCGGTGGCAATGTGCCATAGGTTATCCCTATTCTTAAGAAGTTGGTGCAGGGGGGGTGTAACCAAGGGGGCATGCCTTACTTTGGACCGGCGTGCAGTTAGTGGTGCAAAAATGTCACAGTATTGTTAAAGGTATGGGTAAAAAAGGTTAGAGCCGTGTCCATGTCAGGGGCGTATTGTATGGGAGACCAGTCAGTATGGGCTAGGAGTTGCTTAAGGCCTTTCAGCCCACCTGGTCTTAGCCGCCGCCGAAGGGTGGATTGTGCTGTGGATTTGGGCGAGGAGGTTGACCAACAGAAAAGAATAGGGGAGTGGTCACTAAGACTGTCAGGAAGGATTTGGATATTGCAGATGTGGTTAGGATGGTTTGTGAGGACCACGTCCAGGAGTGTGCTAGTGCCCATTCTAGGATTCACTCTAGTAGGTTGGGTAACCAGTTGAGTAAGGTCAATAGCTGCAAAGGTGTCACGGGAGGTGGAGGATGTGGGGCTGAGCCAGTTGATGTTTAGATCCCCCACAAGGATTTGGTCAGAGGAGTGGGGTAGGGAGGTAAGATAATCAATTAGTGGACCTAGTGCCTGTGCTTGAGTTTTTGGAGGTCTGTAAGCTGTAGTCAGGTAGATGGGACCCCTAGAAGGATCAGGAGACAGTTTTAGGGTTAGGTCCTGAGCCCTGAAATCAAGGACAGGGGCTGGGAGGGCTAGTCCAACGAGTGGGTCTTTGACATAAATGGCACAGCCCCCACCTCGCCTACCAACACGGTCCTCCTGATAAAGGGAGTAGCCCGGGAGTGAGACCAGGGAGTCGGGGGTTGAGTCTGACAGCCAGGTTTCCACTATTGAGATAACATCAGGTTTATGGACTTCAACCCAGCATTGGAGTGAGTCAAATTTTTTAAGGAGGCTACAGATGTTTATAGAAACAATATGAAGTCCAGAGGATTCCACAGAGGAGCTTTTGTATGCTGGGCCAGGATTGGGATGTGTGTTTCCAGTCAGGAGCAGAAGGATGAGAACAGCCCTGGACAGGGGTGGTGGGAGGAGAGTTTACGCCAGGAAAGATAGGAAGAGTAGGGGAGTTTCAGGACGCAAGGGGTAGGTAGGTGGGCACAAGCTGGGAAGGCCTGAACGATAAGTCGCCAGTGGGAGCAAAGGTGGGAAGCAAGGTAGTGTATAGGTGGGGGGTGAGGTGGACTAGGGCACATTGAGAGAGTGGAGGAAGAAGGTGGGGGAGGTGCGGGGACCCAGAAGAAGGGGAGAGTAAGAGGGCAAGTGGGAGCACTAGAGTAGTGAAGCTGTGGGGTAGTAGGGACACCAGGGTCAGATGAAGGCATAAGGAGGAGGAGGAGGAGAGAGAGGCAATTAAGTCGGAGGTAGGCAGGCATTATCAGTGAAGGCTTGTAGGCAGATAATAAGAAATGAGAGAAGAGGGTGAGTAGTCGGTCACTAGTGTTAGTGCCACTCTGGTACAGTGGATAGTGTCCCCTCCTCTGGTGTGCAAGGTGCCAGGTTCAAGACTCACCAGGGATAATTGGGAAATGCCCAGGGTAGAGTCATTGTCCACAGTCCAGGAGCGGTCCAACAGCACTGTGAAGGCCCACAACCGGGGTGCTAAATGGTGACTCCTAGTGGCCAAGAATGGCTGTAGGCTGGTGAGGGGTAGATGGTCTCAGGGGCCCAGGGAATACTGGGAGGGGGGAAGAACAGTGAGTGAAGTATGGGAGGGCTCAGTGATATGAGTGGAGGTGGTAAGGGGTGGTTGGAAGGGAGAGGAGAGAAGTGGGATAAGAGGGTAGAGAAGACACAGGGATAGTGTAGGGTTAGCTAGCAAGAAGCTAGCTGCCGAGGGCACAGTGACCTCTAGTGGCTAGCGGGTATAACCTGCAAATGGGAAAGTGAGGACTTAGTATTTCGACAAACAGGAAGTGATGTAATGGGGTGGGCCAATAAATTGAGGGCTACCCCTGGGTGGCTGGGGCAGGCTAGCACCCCACAGCAGTTTTCTGGCACAAGAAGCAGAGGTAAGCCTTTACCTAGGACCTGTTGGCTGCTGGCAAGCTGTTTTGAGGGCTCCTGAAGGGAGCAGGAACATCCATTGCTGCCACGTTCGGCAGAGTGTTGGGGGGTTCAGGCCTATAAGGAGCACAAACAAAGGGAGCAGATTAGTATGCAGCGGGAAGGGGAATTCAAAGCAGACACCAAACTGCGCATGTGTGGACTATGTCCCGATTAGGCCCCACACTGCACATGCGCGGAAGCAACCAACATGGCCACACAGGAGAGAAACAGGTAAGGCGATATAACTGATTCCTTCTAACAGCAAAAGTTGCAGATTAACAGCCAACAATAATATACAAGACTAGGAAAGCAGGATTTAACAAATTAAAGTCCCTAGTTGAAGTACATAGCAAGCTGGAACAGGCAGATAAAAGCAGAGACAGTAACAAAAAACAATCAGTACACCTGTGGGGACAGATATTTAAGAGTCTCAAGGCTACACTCAGGTAGCACCCCACAGCAGTCTTCTGGCACAAGAAGCAGAGGTAAGCCTTTACCTAGGGCCTGTCGGCTGCTGGCAAGCTGTTTTGAGGGCTCCTGAAGGGAGCAGGAGCGTCCGTTGCTGCCGCGATCGGCAGAGTGCTGGGTGTGTGTGGGGGGGGGGTGTTCAGGCCTAGGGCCTGTCAGCTGCTGGCAAGCTGTTTCGAGGGATCCTGAAGGGAGCAGGAGCGTCCATTGTTTCCGTGATCGGCAGAGTGCTGGGGGGTTCAGGCCTAGGGCCTGTCGGCTGCTGGCAAGCTGTTTCGAGGGCTCCTGAAGGGAGCAGGAGCGTCCGTTGCTGCCGTGATCGGCAGAGTGCTGGAGGGGTTCAGGCCTAGGGCCTGTCGGCTGCTGGCAAGCTGTTTCGAGGGCTCCTGAAGGGAGCAGGAGCGTCCGTTGCTGCCGTGATCGGCAGAGTGCTGGAGGGGTTCAGGCCTAGGGCCTGTCAGCCGCTGGCAAGCTGTTTCAAGGGCTCCTGAAGGGAGCAGGAGCGTCCGTTGCTGCCGCTTATGTTGCCCAGCTCTCTCTCCATTCAGGTGTGCTCCAGACCCATCAGTGCCACCCACTCCGGACACCACGGTGCACAATACAGGTAACTGTCAGTCCCCATGCTGGCGCCCATGGTTGGCATTGTGTCAGCTCCTTGGGCACCTGGTAGTTGTGGCTGCATGCAACTCTGCATGGGGGTGGTGGTGTGGCCATTTGGCAGAGATGCATGCGGCTCTCCTCACCCACTCTGTGCAGGGTCAGCCCATGACATGCCTCTGCAGGGGACAGGTGCTGTGTTGGTGCACTGGGGTCACTGTGTGCCCGGACCCAGCATGGCATGGCTTGGCCTTTATACACCTCATGCTGTGCATGGCATTGGCATGGGGGTACCACCTGGGATGGTGGGCCACAGTTGCAGGCTTGTGGCCTGGCACTGACCCATGTCCCACAGCCAGTGTCCAGTTTTGTGCATGGTGGGTGGGGGTAGTCTGCACAGCCATGGTGGAATTCTGTAGTGATGCATATGCCATTCCTTCCCCTGTTACAGGTGTCATGCAGACGACAGGCCATTATGTCCTCTGGGTCATCCCTGAGTCTAAGCGGGCATGCCTCGAACTTTACAACGCATGAGACAGCACTGCTGGCTAACTATGTGCAGCAGTGGGGTAGGACACTGCTGCCACCTGGGAGCTGGAGGAGTAGTGCTGCAGAGCATGAGTGGACATGGACAGCCATCTGCACCTACATGGCGGAGGCAATGGGGACACACTGGACCATCCACTAGCTAATCCACCTCTGGCAGCACCTGACACGGAGGGAGGCTGGGATCCTGCAGCAGATGATCAGCATGGCCCGCTGCAGGGACATGGACATGCGGTCTGGGCAGGCCCCTGTTGTTGGTATGTATCCCTACAGCTGTTCATCTGTTGCAGCAGTGCTGGCATGGTGGTCATGGCACATGGTGCCTCCAACACACTCACCTGTCCCTTCACCCCACAGGTTCCACTGGCATGACCCATGACATGCAGCAGAGCCACCTCGCCAGCCTCAGGAAGGAGGTGCTTCACTGGAGGTCTGGTAAGTACATTCCATGGACCTCTTGTGTCATGTCCATGGCTGGTGGCACAATGTGGCTCGTGCTGCACCCTCACATTGCTTGCCTATGTGTGTGTACCCTCCTGTCTGGGCCCGGCACTGACCACATCATTTACATCCCTACAGGTGTCCATAGCAGGCTGCCACAGTGGCAGAGAGCCCTGGTGTGGGCTATGGCAGCCATCAAGGTACGACATGCAGAGGAATACCAGATGCGCATCCAGTGCAGGCAGCAGAGAGCCAGGGTGCTTCCACCAACATCCTCCTCCTCCTCCTCCTCCACCTCGTCCGCAGTGGCGGCAGCCAAAGGGGACCCAGCCATGATGGACACACAGCCAGACCAGGGGGAGCCTACTGATGGTGGGCAACAGGGGCCGGAACCACCACAGCAACACAGCCTGGACAGGGAGTGCAGAGTCGCAGCCGATGAGGATGGGGCCATGGCTGCACCACTGGCCGGGCCCACTGTTGTTGATGTCACAGCAGGGGCAGGTAAGGATGCCCCACCACCAGACACTGCGCCATGCACTGCTGTCCCTGCAGCTGGAGACACTGGACCATGGCAGGAGGTGGCCATGTTGGTGTTGCAGCAGGAGGAGGAGGCATTGCCCGTAGTGGCTGAGGGACTTACCGCCAAACTCGTGCAAGCTGGGAGCCCGGACTGGGAGCGCCTTATAGTACTAGTGACGGCCATCCTGCAAGACACTGGGTGCCTCCATGGGTTGGTGGCCGCCCTCCTCTGTGAACTCTGGTGGACCTAGGTGCCATGTGTCCACTACTGCTGGACATGGGTAGGGCTTTCCCTGTTGATGGGCATGTATATAGGGGTGGTTGGTATTGGTGGGTCTGTACATATGGGTGTTGTGGGTGGACATTTGGTGGGCAGGTATGCATTTTGCTGTTTGTTTTGTGGGTGGGATTGTGGTTTGGTTGTTGGGCCTGTGTTGGGATGTACGTGGGTGCAAGTTGGTGTTCAGGGTTGTTGTGGGTGGCTGTTTGGGTCTGGGTTTATTGTCATGTCACTGTTTGTTTCTGTTGCCTATTTTTCATCCCCATCCCCCTTCCATTGTTACCCTGTATTCCTGTCCCATATTGTTCATTAAATCGTTTGCCATACACACTGTCTCTGTGTCTGTTCCTGGTATGCTTGGCTGTGTGTGTGTGTGTGTGTGTGTGTGTGTGTGTGTGTGTGTGTGTGTGTGTGTGTGTGTCTGTCGCTATGCGCAGGGGTGCACACTGGTGTTGGTGCCTGCTGTCCTTAGTGTTCCCTCCCTGTGCATCAGGTTAGTGTGCCATTTGTGCTCCTCACAGCACAGGCCACTGTCCCCCAGGCCACATCTGCATGGTGTCCTGTGTGCTGTGGGTCACCATGCATGCTATGGTGTCTTTTCCACCTCACATTGTACCTCCAAGCTGTGTGGTGGCACGGTGCCTGTGCTGCGCCTTTCCACCTCAGGGTGACATTGTTCCCTGCAGGTGGCACCACTGGCACAGATGTTGGTGTGTCTCACCGCCATCTGTCCACTGGTCTGTGCCACCCAGTGCTGTGTCCCTGTTGTGGTTGCACTGTTTACATGTATCAGTGGCAATGGCAGGGGCATTGTGCATGGTGGCACCATCATCCCTGCATTGTGCCTGTGGCCTCTGTGCACCCTTTGTACCCTGTGCCACACTGCCCCTGTGTGTCTGCCTTCCTCAGACACTTTCTATCCTATCTCACATGTGTGTTGCTGTGTGTCTGACCTGTCTGGCCCTGTTTCTTTCTATGTTGTGTATGTTACATCTGCTCCTACCTGGTTTATGTTTGGCCGGCTGGTCTTGGTGTAAGTTGTGGAACTGCTGCTTCTAGAATCCCACCCTGGCATTTCTATGCCATTTCCTTGGCATATGTTCAGTTGTGCATTTGCGTACCTGCTGGTTTGTCGCAACTGTGGCATAAGTCACCATTGGTGTACTGCATTGTGTCAATGTGCAGCTCGCAAAGTAGAATTGCATTTGGTGTATTTAACATAGAAACATAGAATTTGACGGCAGATAAGGACCGTTTGGCCCACCCAGTCTGCCCATTTCCCTACCTACTGGATAAGCTGCAGATCCTAGTTAACCAGCAGCCTACTTCTTCCTACCCCCACCCCTAGAATTGCCTTATGACTGTCCCATGCATGCTTGAATTCCACCACTGTTTTTGACTCCACAACCTCCTCTGGAAGGCCGTTCCATGCATCCACAACCCTCTCTGTGAAAAAATACTTCCTTAAATTACCTCTGAGCCGCCCCCTTCTATCTTCAAATTGTGCCCCCTTGTTCTTGCACACCTCTTTTTTTGAAAGATGCTACCCTCTTGGACTTTGTTGATTCCCTTGAGGTACTTGAAAGTTTCTATCATGTCCCCTCTCCCTCCTTTCCTCGAGGCTATACATATAAGCTCCTTAAGTCTCACTTCATATGTCTTCCGTTACGGACCCTGCACCATTTTAGTTGCCCTCCTCTGGACAGCTTCCATCCTGTCTATGTCTTTGCGGAGATTGGGTCTCCAGAACTGCACGCAGTACTCCAGATGTGGTCTCACCAGCTGTCTATACAGAGGATAATAACTTCTTGTTTCTGCTGGTGATGCCTCTCCTATGCATCCCAGTATCCCCAACCCTCCTTGCTGCCCTCTCACATTGCTTGCCCACCTTTAGGTCATCTGATATGACTACCCCCAGGTCCCTTTCCATTTTGTTGTTGTTAGTATCTCACCCCCCATTGTGTACTCTTCCCCTGGGTTTTTGTTTCCCAGGTGCATTACCTTGCACTTCTTAGCATTGAATCTAAACTGCCATACATTTGACCATTCCTCTAACCTTGCCAAGTCCCTTCTCATCCTTTCCACCCCACCTTGTGCATCAACTCTGTTGCAGATCTTTGTGTCATCTGCAAAGAGACATACTTTTCCTTCCAGTCCCTCTGCAATGTAGCTATAAAGACATTGAAGGACCGATCTAATACTGAACCCTGTGGTACCCTACTGCTAACCCCTTTTTCAGAGTGGACTCCATTTACTATTACTCTCTGTGTCCTATTCTCCAGCCAATTCTTTACCCAGGCTGTCATCTTGGGACCCACTCCCAGGCTGGCTAACTTGTATATTAATCTTTTGTGTGGGACTGTGTCAAATGCCTTGCTAAAGTCTAGGTAGGCCATGTCACAGCCCCTCCCTGATCTACTACTTTGGTCACCCAGTCAAAGAAATCTATCAGATTTGTCTGGCATGACCTTCCGCTGTGAATCCATGCTGCCTTGGGTCCTGTGCCCTCTGGCCTCTAGATACAACAATTCTTTCCTTCAGAAGTGATTCCATCATTTTCCCTACCACTGAGGTTAAACTAACAGGTCTGTAGTTTCCTGCTTCTGCCTTGCTCCCACTTTTGTGAAGGGAATCACATCTGCCCTCCTCCAGTCCTCAGGTACCACCCCATCCTCCATGATTTGTTAAAGAGGGTAGTCAGTGGTGTCACTAGTTCTATCCTTAGTTCTTTTAGAATTCTGGGATGAATCCCATCAGGCCCCATTGCTTTGTCCACCTTCAGTTTTAAGAGCTCTTTCAGAACTCTTTCTTCTGTAAATAGGCTGGTATCAACTTCTGTATCCAAGTGTTTCTACTGTTTGTTTTAGGTACCCCCTTTGTAAATACTGAGCAAAAATATTTGTTTAGTATCTCTGCCTTTTCACAGTCACCCTCTGCCCACCCTCCTCCCCTTTATTAAGCCTCACTATCCCTCCCTTGGTCTTCCTTTGCTCCCTGATGTGCCTTTAAAAGGTTTTATCCCCCTTCTTAACTGAGTTGGCTATCTTTTCCTCGGTTTGGGCCTTTGCTGTTCTGACTGCCTTTCCAGCTTCCTTTTGCTTTAACTGATACAGTTGTCTGTCCTGTTCCTTCTGTGATTCCTTGTACTTCCTGAATGCTTTCTTTTTCTCTTGAACCTTCACTGCCACTTCCTTTGAGAACCATAGTGGTTTCTTACCTCGTTTCGTTTTGTTTATTTGCTTTACACAAAGGCTTGTTACCTCTGTGATGGCAGTTTTTATTATTCCCCATTGTTCTTCCAGCCCTCCTTCCTGCCCATTTGCTAGTGCATTCCTTAGGCACTCACCCATTTTGGCAAAGTCAGCCCTCCTAAAGTCCAGTACCTTTGTCTTTGTATGGCTTGACTCTATTGCTGTGTTTATTGTGAACCATACTGTTCGATGGTCGCTAGTTCCCAGATGGCTACCCACTTCTACATCTGTGATCCTCTCTTCATCTCCGTTTGAGAAACCAGGTCTAAGATTGCTCCCCTCAGTGGGCTCCAATACTAGTTGTCTAAGGCATGCCCTTGTAGGGCATCCAGAATAACCCCACTCTTAAGTGACTGCTGCAACTGCACTCCAGTTAACATTTGGCATATTCAGATCACCCATCAGCAATATCTCCCTTTATCTGCCATTCTAAGTATACTTTCTATCATTTCCTTGTCCATTTCCTCCCGGAGTCTATATACAACCCTGTCCGGATTGTGGTGCCATTGCCTGCCTCAAATTGACCCAAGTGCTTCTTCTCCTCCCTGTTTACCCTTTTGTTCTGTTGCTTTTGATTTCTTCTCTTATGTGAGAGCTACTCCTCCTCCTCCTCTTTTACCCTCCCTATCCCTCCTGTAGATAGTGTATCCTGGTATGTTTACATCCCAGTCATGGTTCTGTGTGTACCATGTTTCTGTGACTGCCACAATATCCAGATCTTCCTCCTCCATCAAGGCCACTAATTCAGGAAGCTTGTTACCCAGACTACGGGCATTGGTACTCATTGCTCTCCATTTTTTGATGGCTTTACCTTCTGTAGCGGCAACCCCCACTGACCTTTCTACCTTGGTCTTTTTCTCATTTAGTACCCTGTTTTGTAGGGGGAGGCTGGGATTTTCCTTCTGCTTATCAGTGCCTCCCCCCTTGACTAGTTTTGCTGATGTTGAGTTGCTGATGAGTTTTGATGATTTGCTGGATGTATTTGCGACTTGCGCCATTCCTGTTGGCGCATCTGCGTTGTGCATTGGCGTATGCTTTCTAGAATCAGGCCCCATGTATTTTATATGACAGAACACTCAAAATATCTACAAATCTGGCAAACAGTGTATGTGCATGTTTTGATCATGACCTATGTATTTGCCCTCCCACCTTGAAAAAGGATATGTTTACAGTGGGGGGCTGTTGATAATATAGATCACAATCCCTCAGCTAGGACGGCAAAGGATTCTTTCCATGGTGCAGACATCTCCAGGATTCAGTTTCCAACAGCAGACAATCCAGGCACAGAAAGAGGCATTGTATCCATCAACCCAGAACTTGTACACAAAAGAACTATAGGTCCTTTTCCTGCATAATATTCTGAAGTACTCTCAGCTGCACTATGCACTTCAGAGCCTCCTATCCCATCTGCAGAAGGTCCAGTAAAAGCAGAGTCATCTGCAATACTTACCTTCAGAAAGAAAGACAATAGCTGGCTTAGTTGAGTGGCAGAACATCTGGAGAAAGAGAGCCTTGATACTGGGGACTTTGTTTCATGGGCAGCTTACCATGCAGACAGACGGTCACCTCTTTCTTGACTTGTGTCACCCATTGTGCTCATGTCTCTGTTTACAGAGCAAGCTCATTCTACAGCTGTGACTTTGCATACCATAAATCTAGTACAGAGGGCCACACATCATGACGACAGATGCCAGATACCTGTCATAACCATGGACCAGCCATTGTTTTCTATAGGAAAGCAAATGCAGTGGAGTTGGCCTGAGACCCATGGTGAGGAAAAATATGTGGTAATGATGGAAGGCCTTCAAACAGAGATGAATATGCTCAAACTTTCAGGAGATTGGCTAAATGACATTCGATAGACCAGTTTTCTTCTGCAGGCTGACAAAACTACCTCTGGTAGGGCTGATGCCATACTGAAAGGGTCCCATGTCACCAAGTCTTGACATGCTTACCAGGTAACAGCAGCAAGTACTGCACCTACTCAGATGCTCAGCATATAAGGAATATACTGCAGAGTCACTTGAAACAAATGAAACACCACTTGACTTCAGCACATGGCGTCGACACATGTGTGATCAGAATCCCCAGTTCTTGTACATGTCCATGGTTCTAGACATTCAGTTGCTTGACATGCAGTTTGTACATTCCTTACGAGAGGGAGACTTCAAACTGTCCAATGTCTTGGTGAATTGGTACCATGGATGTTTGCCATTGATCACACAAACTATGCTAGGTGGCTTCCCATTCATATAAGAGATATGCTCCAGCTGACAGCTAGGAACCCATCAATCTATACAATGTTCATGAGAGGTCATTTTGTTGTTCAAAAATCTGGACACCTTGTTTCCACCATGGCGATTGACCAGGCTCATGAACAGATGAATGAGAAGATTAAGAGTGATGGTGGTGTGATTGGCTTAAAGAGAAGCCCATTGCATTTCTTCAGTGAATTGCTGCTGGTGCAGAGATTTAAAGGCTTATAGAACAGTCTGAATCCATCTTCATAGCTTCTGATAAAAGTACAAACTACTCAGCACCGTGAGCAGATGGCTGGAGTTCAAATGGAATTTGCTTGAAACATTAATGCAATGATCTCCACAATTCAGGAAATGGGCAACCCATTCTCAGAGGACAGTCAGAATTTGATTACTTTGGGCACAAAGCATGTCATGAGCCAAGATGTTGTCAATACTGTTAAGACTGTTAAAGCAACTGGTCAAAAACAGTATGATACATTTGTTGAAGAAAGACTTGTGCAGTGCTCCACTCCACTTACTAATGTCATCCTCTAGAACAAATAGCTGCTGTTTAGCAAATCATTTCCCAAAAAAGCAGTCAAAGACTGCACACCAGATCACAACTCAAGAATAACTGCAAACTGTTTGGTGGGATGTATATATCATGCCAATCTAGAAACTGAGATATCAAGCATAAGAATCAATCAACCCCTCCAGCCTTGTCTGATAGGGGCATGTTGAAAGCATGCACAAAGTCTGATCTTGTGACTTGCCTTAAAACGTGTGCTCCATCTACAAATATTGCTGTAAGACTCACTGCTAAAATCCTTTATGGATCTGCTATTATTCATATGCTGTCACTCTAAGGCTGTAAGACCTTTCATGACTATGCAGACAAGGGCCCGGATATTCAAACTGTGCCAGGCTGTGGCGCAAGCCTGGGCGCAGCTTAACTTGGCTGCGCAGGGGTGTGGCATGGGCGATATTCAACAGAGCTGTGCTGTGGCTTAGCAGCTTTGAATATCGCACCCGGGCCGCCCCCACTGTGCATGGCACAGTGGCACTGCGCGAGCGCAAGTGGCCAGAGTGGAGCATGGAGATGCGCTAGCGCAAGTGCCATTGTGCCATTCACAGCACCTGTGATATTCAAAAGGTGACATGCAAATGGGGCCATAATTTATGCAAGGCACACATGGGGCCATTTGCATGTCATTATGGCTCCATTTGCATCCCATTTGCATGCAGGTGTGCCGATTCCTGATGACTTGTGCCTGGCACCCTGCCAGGCAGCAGCCATCGGGGACCGACGCTTCCTGCAGCCCGATCGCGGGCATCTGTAAAGCTAAAAAAATGTCCTATATCCCTGGTGGTCCAGTGGACCAATTTCCACCCAATCATGGGTATCTGTTTTAAGAAAGAGAACCCCCCCCGTCCTATATCCCTGGTGGTCCAGTGGATCGATTTCTGCCCGATCACGGGCGTCTGTTTTAAGAAAGAGCCCCCCCCCGGCCAACATCCCTGGTGGTCTAGTGGACCGCACTCTGCCCGATCGCGGGCATCAATACAACGGGAAACATCCTATTACCCTGGTGGTCAAGGTGCACCCCCTCCACCCGCCCACTGGGCCCACTGGCCGCTCCCCAGTTAGCGGTAGGCGGCAGTGCCCCACCGCCTGCCGCCCGCCCGCCCGACTGACACCTCGGTAGGGCTGCATGCCCATTGGTTCTGGCGTGAGCCAATGGCGTGCAACCCATACCTACACATTCCAGATACATATCTGGAATGTGGCAGCAACTATGGGCTGCATGCCTGGCTCACGCTGGAACCCATATGAAAGCTGGACAGGCAATCGTCGATGGTGGCGGCGGCGAGTGGGTGGTGCCACTGCCCGGCTGACGGGGGCTGGTGGTGGGGCTCAGTGGGCGGGTGGGAGGGCGTCCTGAGCCACCGAAGTACAGATTTCCGGTGCCTACTTGTCGTGATCGGGCGAAATGCACAGTCACTGGGGACACCAGAGAAAGTCTCTTTCTTAAAACGAGATGCCCTGTCAGGCGATGAATCACTGAACCACCGAAGATACTGGGCGAAATGCTGTGAAACAAATACCAGATGTGAAATCAGTCACTGAACCACCAAAACGATATAGAAGATGGGAAGGATTCTCATTCTTACAACAGATGCCTGCGATCAGGCACATAGCGGTCCACTGGACCACCAGGGATATTGGATGGGGGGGGTTATTTAAACAGATGCCTGCGATGGGGCATGAGGGTGCCGCCAGGTGTGGCAGGAACTCGGGTGGCCACTCACAGGTGGCAGCTGCCATGTTGCGCCATGCAATGCGGCAGCTCAGCTGTAGGTGGCCATCAGTTGTTCCTTTTTTGGGGGGCTTAACTTTGTGCTGGCACAGGTAGGGGTTGCGCATGCATGGCTCTATACATACCGGGCTGAATATCGGGCTGTACAGGTTATGCATGGGCACGCCTCCCCTACCTGTGCCTACATACATTACTGATGCGCTCCGGCGCATTGGGATTTGTGCAGCGCACTTTTCCCTTTTGAATATCGTGCCGGGGCACATCAGTGGGTTGAGCATGGCGCAACCCTTTTGAATATCTGGGCCAAGGTATTTATATCACATATCCTCATGCAGTTGGAGTTAGGGGATTGTTTACACATTGTGTGGGATGACTACTTTGCTTACAGTCTTAAAAATTTAATCAGGCAGAAAAGGGGAGATGGACACCATGTTGTAATAAGAGATTCTGCACCATTTCCAAAAAACTGGCACAGTTTTCTTCGAGTAGATGGGAGTAAGATTGAACTGTACAACTTGTTGGCAAAAGACATTTCTGCCTTGTCTGTTGAAGAAAAGGATGTATACAGTACACAAGACACAGGAATAGTTTTCTCACATGGAGCAACATTAATCCAGACTTGGTACCATATGATCATGAGGAAGCAAACACCAGGATTCTTTTTTTTTTTTACTATCTATAGTTTCTTCTCCTGGTTGACTGGCCCCCTTCCACCAGTCCCCCTAACATCCACCAGGATTTACCTGGATGACACTAAGGTGCCCAACTAGCCAGGTACGGAGCTGTGGAGGACTGGTGTCATCCTGCCAGTTGACCATTTCCCATCCCCCCATTGCTGGGGTGTGACATGTCAATGTGCATACGTGGAGGCACACGCACATTGCGGAGTCCCGCAGCACCCTCCTTCCATTGATGTCCCTGACCCATTCCACCCTCGAGCCTCCACCTGGTGGCAGTCATTTGGCGGGAGATCCAACCCACCCTCCCTTGGAGAGGAGAGCGATCCTCTGCATGCTCAGTCCTCTCCCTCCCTGGCCGACCCCCAGCGAACATGAGTTGCCAGCGTGGCAGGAGGTAAGGCAGCAGTGCCTCAGCCCTCCACACCACTGGGTCGGCCATATCGGGATTCTTTTGTACACTCTTCACTGTACAAACCAAGGTCATAGCAAAATCACAATCAGGACAGTCGACACAGATGTGGTAGTCCTTGCAGTAGCAGCATTTCAGTCTCTTCCTCTGGATGAATTATGGATAGCCTATGGAGTAAGACAGCACTACAGGTATACATCAGCGAATGGCATAGCAGAAAATATTGGAGTACAGAAATCAAAGGCTTTACCATTTTTCCATGCCTTTACAGGATGTGATGCAGTATCAGCATTTAGTGGTATAGGGGAGATGACAGCTTGGAAAATATGGAGAGCTTTTCCATCTGTTACAGAAGCTTTTCTCGGTCTGTCCCATGCACCCATGCCTATTTCCGAGGAGACAATGAAAGGGCTTGAGAGGTCTGTTGTTCTCTTCTATGACAGAACCAGTGAGTGCCAACATGTAAACCAGGCAAGGAAGCAGATGTTTGCAAAGGATAGACAGCTAGAACACATCCCTCCAACTCAGGCTGCCTTAGTGGAGGGCATGCAAAAAGAGCTGCATATCAGGGAGGTCATTGCTTGGGGGAAACACTAGTGAGGTTGGAAACCAGACAGTGAGGAGGAAGACTGGATCCCCATTTGTACAGCTCTTCTGGAGGCAGCTAAATCTTGCAGAGAGTTGATCAAAGGTGGTTGCAGAAAGGCTTGCAGACCACCATGCAAATGTTTCAATGCCTCACTTCCATGCACTGATCTGTGTGCTTGTGCAGGATCATGCTACAGAGACAATGTTAGTGATTAGTATTTTGGTACTTTCTATTCACAAGTATGAGAATTTTAATTTAATTCATCCCTTGACTGTAACAGGTATTTATTGAAATTTTGAAACCTGATTATGTGCGATCACAGAATGTTATTTGTGTGAGGTACACGTTTGTGAGATAATGGCGGTAAACATATTCTGTTTCTATTTCATTACCATTTCGAGCAATCTTTTCAAGAGTTTATCTTTAAAGATATATCTGTAATATGTATTTCTAAAGATAACATAATGAGTGTGTAACCCCTCCCCTCTGGGGGCTTACTTTGATTGTCCTTGCACTCCCTCAATTCCTCCCCATTTTCCCGGAGCCTCTTGATGCTCCAAAAGAGTTCCCCAAGCCTTGCTGTCTTTGAGTTCGGCCCCATTGGGCTTTAAGGCTAACTCATGATCCCCTGCAGTTTTGTTTTCCTCTTTGGAGCAAGTGAGGATCACGCATGCGCAAGATGCACTTAATGTGCTGACCAGCAATTTCTCAGATGGCTGAGGGGAAGTGTCTGTGGTCCCGGCGCCCTGGCCATCTAAATAGGGGCTGGGGACCTGAACACTGTGGCGGAGAAGCCGCTTGGCAGCTAAATTTAAGTTTGGGATTGGGGCATAAAGCGGGGCTCATGAATATTAATGAGCCCCATATTAATATTCATTAGATGTTGCCTGCCGCCTGGGGGGCAGTGTTTCGGCAGCAGCAACAGCAGTTGAACAGGGGCTGAGTATACAAGAGTGGGCTTGTTTTACAGGGGACAGCTGGAGCTACACCACAGTGGGGTTTTATTTGAAATAAAAGTATTTTGCTTGGCTGCACCAGGGCGGAACAGGTGGGAAACTGTGCTGGACTGCATCAAACTGAATGGGAGCTGACATATTTTTGATGCTTGGACCCCAGACAGCAGTTAATCAGCTCTTTAGGTGCCCAAAGTCTATGCCAAAAGACTCCTGGGAGAAGGAGGGGATTAATTCAGGTGCCTAAACCATGCCTCAATAAGCCCTCAGTAAATAATGATCTCTATGTTTATGGACAATTGATAGGCTCAATCAGCCAATCAGAACCATAGATTCTCGAGTGAAACCCATTGGACTTTCTGGGTTTTGGTCAGTCAGTTCCCGGGCTCTGTATGAGTCAGAAGTCTCCTGTGAGAGTGGATCTGGACTAGGGAGGCCTTTCCCAGGCCTCTAGAGAAGATTGCTGTGTTCGGAAAAGGATCAGCAGAGGAAAGCAAGCAAGAGAATGAACTGATACCTTGCTTCCCCAGGTACTGTGAGCTGTTGATTGTTTTGGAGAAGATAAGTGCTGCAGAAACCCTGCACTGGTGGACTGAATTGAGCTGAGAGGATTGAGCTGTTCTATTTGAGTTTCATTTTACCTGTGTGGGACTGCGATTTTGATTCTGAAGAGACAAAGCGTCTCTGGACATCGGGATGCTAGCCAGGTGATGTACATTTCCTGAGTGAACTGGTTGAAGTGGCTGAGAGCTGTGTCCCAGCTGCAGCTGAAGAAAAGGTTGTGGACATTTTCTAACTGGAAAGTGCAGACTGGTGTGCAGGGGTCCGTTGTGTTTGGATCCCCCTGTGGCTTGCATGTGTACTTCATCTGATCTAGGGCTAGAACCACTGCTAACTGGCACTGGACTTTGCTTGAGCTATTCCCTGTGATTTCTGCTGGTTTCGAACTCAGTGCAGGGACTGCAGGAGGACCCCCACCATTTGGGAGTTCTCACCCAGAGCCAAGGAAGGAATCAGTTAACCCCTTCCAAGTGGCACTCACTGTCTCATGAGGTCACCAGCGCATGCTGGGATGCTAGGGCACCTGTGATCCATTGTGGGGAGCTGGCTATGGAGCCATTCCTGGGTCTGGGCCTTCTGGGACTGGTGTGGTCCTGCCACAGAGCTCTGCAACGGGCCAGAAGCGGCTGAAGGTGACAAGCGGCCAGACCTCTAATCTAGGGGACAAGTTGCAAGATTCTCGAGCAAGATTCCATCTGCCCATTGCAGCACGGAGCTCTGCATTCCTGGACATCTGCAGGCAGTCTCCCAAGCATAGTTGAGTTCTGCAAAACCATGAGTACCCAGGACCTAGTCCTGGAAATCAAGCAAGGGAGTGTAAAAGGGATTTAATTACTTCCTCAAATAATTGTTCTATTTCATCAAGGCCCCAACAGCCAGCCAACCTGCAGCAATGAACAGGCCTGCACCTTGGATACCCTAAGTACTATCAGGGTGAACACTGGTACCGACAGGGGTGGGGTGGGCCTCTGGGGTGGGCTTGGCCTACGGGCCCATATGGTGATTGTTACTTATTCTCCCTAACCATCTTTTTATTCACAGCCATCCTTAATCCCGGTATCCCTTCCCTAGTCCTTTAAGTATTTATTTTTCGTATTATGATTTTATATGTGTTCATATGTGGTTTTGCTAATTATATTTCTGTATCATTTTAGTATGTTTTAATTGTAAGGTGCCCAGAGCCTCCGGTAATGGGCGCCGTAGAAATAAAATCTGCCTTGCTAGCCTACCCCCAATAAAGCTGTGATTTATCATTTGAAATTGTATGTGCAGGAATTCTCTGAGTCTGTCAGATCATTACTGTTCATGGTTTATGGTGTTATTGACTGGTTGGGTATTCAGAGTGTGGGGTGGTTGGTAGGGGAGGTGGATAGGTGCAGCATCCCAGGAGGCTGTGCCAGCTAGTCACCTGACCTACTTCTACTTTTCTCTGAGTGGAGGCACCATGCTATTTTTATTATCTTTGGATTAGAACCACCAAACACCCCCATAAAAGGACCCAGGACCCTTAACCTGTTAGAGGGCCAACAGGCAGGGGTAGTAGCCCACTGGTACATGGCGCCTGGGTTACAAGTGTTTGTCTTTAGATGACAGCACATCTCTACATCACATTTATTTGTACACTTCAAAATGTACAATAATTTTGAACATTTTTCCACACAATACAAAATGAATTTCAAACCAAAGGTCTGCGTACTTGGTTTAACGTAGTGATGTAAAGTATAAAAGGTTATTTGGTGTAATTTGTAATAATCTGGAAACATATTCGTGGACCCTGCCATGCGTGCTGTGTCTCAACGGATCTTGCAGCCCAACTACTATTATAATATACGACCTCCAATACAGGGAACTCTATAGCACACCTCCTCACCCCCGACCACCAGTACCAGCATGTCAGCCAGGGGACAGGACTCAAGGCAGGGCCCAGAGACTGGCAGGTGGTACGGAAAAAGAGGCATCATAGGAGGCCAAGGAAGGAAGCCAAACACCAGGAGCATTTCCCAGCCACCCAAACCAAAAACAGGTTTGCTCCACTGCTACCAACCACAGACAAAGTAATACAAGGTAAAGAAACCAAACCACCAAAAAAGGCTAACACGCCAATTAAAACCAATACAAATTACGATAAAAACAAAAAACACTCAAAATATAACCAACAACAGTACCAAAACCAAAGGCAATAACAACAGAAATACTAAAACTCAAAATAAAAATGACACAAATATAAACAAAAGCAAAATTCTAATAATCAGGGATTCCATGATCCGAGGAGTGAAACACCACCTAACACAAAATGGTAAAAGCGACATTGTGGTAAAGTGTCTACCAGGAACCTCTGCAAGCAGGGACACTAACTGCATAAAGACAGTTGTGCAGGAATCAGGGGATGTTACACATGTAACAATACACCTTGGTACCAATGACTTGGCAAATCACACAGTTCAGGAGGCCAAGAAACACTTTGACGACCTGGCCAACAAACTTTCTTTCCTTCTGTTCAAATTAAGCTTCTTAGAAGTGCTGCCAGTGTGGGGAAAAAGGAAAAAGCACCAAGTGAGTCAGAGAGATTGAAGTAGGTGAACTCAACTCATGGCTGCATGACTGATGCCTAGACAAGGGATACCACTACATAGTGAACTGGCACAACTTTTGGGAAAGGGCTTTTTAAATACAATAAATTGCACCTAAACAGAGAAGGTGTGCGAGCACTCAAACAAAAATTCGATGTCTATACAGGTAGTTTAAACTAAATAAAGGGGATTATGACGCAGCTCATACTCCTGCCATGGGTGGGCTGGTCATCACTCCCCAAACTGCCAAATGCACGGAATACATCTTTAGAAAACAAATCAGGGCCAGCATCTGCCCGAACCAGCAACCTCCTCTCTTGGCCAGACAGAGCAAACTTGAGCAGTCCAGGAAGATGGAACAACCTTGTGTCAAAGAATATGTACATGCCTGGAAGGCAATGGTTGCAAATACTAGGAGCCTAACTAACAAACTTCCCAAACTCACAGCCATCTTGGAAACAGACAGGTTGGACTGGGTGGCTGTAACAGAAACATGGTTCACGGAAAACCATGGATGGGACACAGCCATTCCTGGTTACAATCTGTTCAAGAAAGATAGGCGGGGCAAAACAAAGGGGGGGGGGCTCGTATCCATTAACATTCATGAGGAAATAAAAGTCACAGAAGTAAAAGGGCAACCTGGGGACTTCAAGTCACTGTGGCTAACAGTAGACATGGGCAAGGGAAAACCCTTCAGAATCGGCATCGTGTACAGGCCCCTAAATCAAGGAGATAAAGGACACAATGACATAATAGAGGAAATCTACAAAATGTCTGATAAAGGCAAAGTAATACTGGTGGGGGACTTCAACCTACCAGATATTAACTGGAGCTCACTAACGGCAGCAACAAGAAGAAGTAGGGACTTCTTATTGTCACTACAGGGTGCAGGACTGTGCCAACTTGTTAAAACCCCAACAAGGGGAGATGACATTCTCGATCTTGTCCTCACAAACTTGAAAAGGATCATGGACATTGAAGTGGGATGCCATATGGGCAACAGTGACCATCGCATGGTAAGCTTTAAGGCAAACATAACACAGGACACCAGCCACTCAAAGATAAAGGTGCTAGATTTCAGAAAGGCTGACTTCCAAAAAATAAGGAACAACATAAGTAGCTAGTTAATGGAAATAGAGATTGAGGAGGTGGAGGTCATGTGGGGGAGACTCAAGAAAGCAATAAAGACTGCCACAGGTTAATGTGCCAGATGGGTCAGCAAAGCAAAAAGAAAAGGAAATCCTCTATGTTTTTTCAAGTAAGTGGCTACCACAGTCAAAGAAAAAAAGAAGGCATACAGCATATACCAGGAAACCAAAACTGAGAAAGACTGGGAGTCATACAAGGAACAAATGAGAGAGTCTAACAAACAAATTAGAAAGGCAAAAGCCCAGACAGAGGAAAACATTGCAGAAGGGGCAAAGAGAGGAGGCAAATAATTTTTTAGATACATTAGGGAACGTAGGAAGGCAAAAGGGGAGATAGTAAAGATTGCTACTGAAGAAGGGAAATACATCAAACATGACCCAGAGAAAGCTGAAATCCTCAACAAATACTTCTGCTCTGTGTTTACCAAAGAGGACCCAGGTGATGGCCCAGCCCTGAAAAAAACACAACGCCCCAGGACTGGGGTAGACACGAGTCCCTTTACAGAAGTTGAAGTACTAACCCCTCCAATTACACCCTCCGTTCTGATGACTCTCGTTCTCTGAATATACCCGACAGAAATACTACATCTGGCCAAATGGCATTCTCCCATTGCCTACCTAAGCTCTGAAATCAACTACCGACCCAAATCCACCACTCCTTTTCAGCCTATTCTCTCTCTACATCCCTAGCAAACTACCTAGTGACGAACTGCAACTGCACCTAGCCCCGAAGGGCCCTGCCTAGCTGTTGGTCTATACCTCTTCCTTGCTCCAGCTGGGCCAAATATGCCCCCCATATCCTAACCCCCCTTGCAACCCTAGCACTTTCTGTCACCTCTCCTGTATTGCCTCCTTGCTGAGTACCTTATTACTATACCCCCCGCCAGTCTCTCTCTGTGTATCCTAGTCTAGAAATTTTATTAGCTAGTGATGGTTGTATTCCTGTACTGTCTGCCTATATGCTGTTAAGCAACTTCCTGATGTATGTATCCTGTTGTATTACTTATTGTTCCCACTCCCCTTTCCCCAGGACGTACCGTCAGACGAGTTTTTGTTGCTTGGTGTAACCTTCCTGGTGAAACATTTCTAAATAAATAAACTAAAAGCAGACAAAGCCATGGGACCAGACGAGATGCACCCCAGAATCCTTAAGGAACTGGGGGCAGAATTAGCAGCCCCTCTGGCACTTCTGTTCATGAAACACTTGAAGAGCAGTGTGGTGTCCAAAGCCTGGAAAAAGGTAATAGTGATTCCACTTCACAAATCAGGCAGTTATGAAGAGGCTAGTAATTACAGACTGGTGAGCCTCACGTCTATAGTAGAGAAACTAATGGAGACATTACTCAAACAGAGGATCATAGCATTCCTCGAAACTAGCGGCTAACAAGACCCTAAACAGCATGGTTTCACAGCAGGTAGGTCATGCCAGACAAATCTGCTCGGGTTTTTGACTATGCTACAAAAATAGTGGATGATGGTGGGGCAGTAGATGTGGTCTACCTAGACTTTAGTAAAGCCTTCACCTTGGTTCCACACAGAAGGCAGGTAAAGAAGCTTGACCACACAGGGATTGGTCCAGAAGTAGTCAGATGGGTAAAAAACTGGTTACAAGGCAGAACCCAGAGGGTACAGGTTAAGGTAACACAATCGACAGACGGCAAGGTGATCAGCAGGGTGCCCCAGGGCTCAGTGCTGGGGCCTCTGCTCTTCAATGTTTTCATAGCTGACATCACTGATGGACTGGAAGGAAAGGTGTGTCTGTTCGCAGATGACACCAAGATACGTAACAGGATGGACACTTCAGAAGGAGTGAGCAAGATGGAAGCTGACCTCAAGAAACTAGAATAATGGTCTGGAGTGTGGCAGATGAGATTTAATGCCAAAAAGTGCAAGGTCATGCACAAGGAAAGAAAAGTCCAAGAAAGGAGTATTACTTAGGAGGTGAAAGACTGGCGGCCTCAAACCAGGAACGAGATCTGGGAATCATAATCTCAGATGACTTGAAGGTTAGTAAGCAGTGTGAGTAAAAAGTAAGTACAATTATTTTTTCAAGTGCCTTTCAAATACCAAGGCGCTGTACAATAAGGTAAACATTCAATATACAAATAATAAGAATAAAATTCTAAAAACCATCAGAAAAAGCCTAACAAAACAAATATGTTTTAAGCTCTGATTTAAAACATGAGACAGTCTGGCATTCCCTCAACTGACGAGGTAGAGAATTCCACAGGGTAGGGACAGCATGAGAAAAAGCACGTGCCCCAGATGTATTTGACCGAACTCTGGGAGCCTCTAGCAATTCCTCTTCGGCGGATTGGAGTGAGTGGGAGGGGCAGTAGAGAGTCAGGAGCTGTTGCAGGTAATGGGGTCCCTGTTCATGTAGGGCTTTATAGGTCAGTAAACCAACCTTAAATGTGATCTGCCACTGTACCGGCAGCTAGTGCAGTTTGTGCAGCACAGGCGTTAGATGACTAGGCCTAGATGTACCAGTCAGTAGCCTGGCCGCCGCATTCTACACTAGCTGCAAGTGACGGATATCAACCCCCAGAAGCACTAGGTAGAGGGCATTGCAGTAATCAAAGTGGGTGGTTATGAAGGCGTGGACCAATGTAGGAAGGTCAGCCGGAGGAACCAGGTGTTTCACCTGGGCGATATTCCTTAGATGGTAAAAGGAAGATTTGACAACGGCAGACAGTACACCTGTGATTTTAGGGTAAAACTGCTGTCAAAAATAATGCCCAGGTTATGCACCTGGTCTGAGGTCATGAGCTGGACACCGTCAAGCCATAAGCCCGAAGGGTGCCCCACCCCAAGACCCGCTTCTGGACGACCCGGGTACACAACCAACACCTCAGTCTTATCCGGATTTAACCTCAGCCAGCTAATCTCATCCAATTCTTGATTTTGGCCAGACATTTGTTAAGCACAGAGATGGCATCATCCTGTCCGGGAATAAAGGACAAATACAGTTGGGTATCATCTGCATAACAGTGAAAACCCAAACTGTATCACTTAATGATGCCTCCCAGTGGCAGCATATACACTGCAAACAACATGGGTGCCAATATGGAGCCCTGCGGCACCCCACAGGACAGGGGGAGGGCATCAGAGGAATAAATTCCAGTGACAACCCTCTGAGACCTGCCCGAGAGGAAAGATCAAAACCAACTAAGGACTGTTTCAGACAATCAGCAGAGAAGCAGCAGGCACTCCAAAAGCACACCATGGTCTACAGTGTCAAATGCCGCTGAGAGATCAAAAAGGACTAAGACAGTACAAGCCTTTCGATCTCTCGCTACTAGGAGGTCATTTAAAACCCGAACAAGGGCGGTCTCGGTGCAATGTCTTTTCCTAAACCCAGATTGGAGAGCATCATAGACATTGTGGGTTGTAAGATGGTCATCCAACTGCGACGCAACCACCTTCTCAATAACCTTACCCACAAAGGGTAGATTAGAGACAGGTCTGCAGTTTGCTAAACAGTCTGGATCCAAGGAGGATTTTTTAAGGAATGGTCGAATGACTGCCTCCTTAAGCGGATCAGGAAAGACCCCCCCCTTCTCCAAGGAACTCCAGATGATTTCAGTAAGGTTCGGACAGATAACATCTACACAACCTTCCAATAATGGTGTAGGGCCCGGATCCAAACTACAGCTGGTTGGTCGCAAAGTCTGGACAATCCTCACAATGTCCATGAATTCTGGCCAGCTGAAGTCAGAGCAGGGAGAATGGGCACTCGCTACCTCCCATTCATCTCCGCAATCCCTCATAGAGAGAGCTGGGCCGATACCGGACCTGATGCTGGCAACCTTATCTGCAAAAAATTGAGTGAGCTTATCATACTTTATTTGTGAAAAATCTTCTCCAGACTGAAGACAGACTGGATTGCATAGTCTGTCCACAGTCTGGAAGAGCTGAGCCGGTCAATTCCGTGCAGAAGCAATCTCCCTGGACAGGAATTCTGCCTTCTTACGGGTGATTGCTGATTGATAGCCCTTATAATGTTCCATCAATCTAAGCCTGTCACCATCAAGGCCAGATTTCAGGCAAGCTCTCTCTAGCCTTTGACCCACTCTTCTCAGCTCCTTCAAGGACTCATCAAATCAAGGAGTCCTTGGGTGCAGAGTGAGTGGGCGAACACGAATAGGAGCAATTGAGTCCAAGGCGTCTCCCACCACCTTATTATAGGCCAGTACAAGACCCCCTGGACTCATGCATTCACTCGATAAACCTGATAGGTCCAGTACTGCCGATAGGCCCTCTGGGGTAACGCCCCTTAATGGGCGGCACTGGATCATCTCCATAGGGGCAGACCTATTTGGGGGTGCCTTGAAACTGAACCTTATGGATTGATGATCTGATCAAGCAACTGGTCCACCCCCAGATCCGTGGTCTCCATCCCCAGGAGGAACATAAGATCCAGAGAGTGACCCCCTATATGGGTAGCAGAGGTAACCACCTGTGTAAGGCCCAGCATGGTCATAAGCTGGAGGAGATTATTTCCAAATTACGAGAGTTCATCGTCGACCCAGGCATTAAAGTCACCCAGAATCAACCATCTGGGTGACTCCAAGACCACGTCGACAATGAAGTCCGCAAACTCCTTCAGGAATTCTCCCCCATCACCGGGTGGACGGTAGATGAGGAGTATCCTGAACCCTACACCTGCACCCAGGATACACTCAAAGGATCAAGTGCACCCCACTGGCACATCCACAAGGCCCAGTTCCATTTTAAACATAATGGCTACACCCCGGCCCCTATGATCCAATCTCGGGCGTATCACCGAGATCCCAGCTGGAACAGCAGATACCAAAATAGGGCCTGCATTCTCATCCAGCCAGGTCTTGGTGATGCAAGCCAGATCAGATGTTCCAACAAGATCAGCTATAATGGTCATCTTGTAACTAATCAATCTGGCATTGCAAAACACTTCCCGAGTTGGATGGGTCTTCGAGGAAGATCCTGGGGCCTGCCTACAATTTGTGGAGCCCTTGGGTATGGGAACCAGGCAGGGAAAACCCCTTTCCTGACCCCATTTCACCTCAGGGTGTCTCCTAGTCCCTACGACCTCTATCTGTCCACTCCTCTCCATTCTCCCACCATACCCAGATCGCAGCCCCTTAAATCGACTTCTGGCTATCCCCAAGGCTCGACATTTCTTATACACTTCAGCTGATAGTAGGGGACAGTCAAAAGGGCGTAAATCCCTAAGCATGGTGGGAGAATAATTCCTGACCATCTTAAAACCCTCCCAGCACATTTCAAATACAGCAATTTACAAAACCCCAAAAACTAAAATCAAATAATTTCCCTCTCCAGTACCACCCGCACTTACACAAAAACCTTCAGTGGGGAGACTCTCAAACAACCTCACCAAAGATCCAAACAACCACAACACTCACTACAATCGCCCCTCAAATCACCACTCAGTTCACACACAACAGCCAAATATCTATCCCCCCAGCATAAACAGTATAAACCCCAAATAATCAAAACATAAAACAAACATAAAACATCAGTTCAAACTTAAATCCTGTAGAACTTCAGTTCATAATCAGTCCATATTCAGGAGTCCTCCCAGAGCTCCCAAATTGTAGAAATCCAATTCAATCTCAATAAAATAATCCAGCATTTCTCCAAAAACAAATAGCTCTAAATGTTAAATGAATAAACCAGGTGAGCTCACACCTAACCTGGTCAGTAATGCAAAAGCTTTTAATCCCAAACTCTGCTCTCACCAAGGGTTTGAGTTATAAGCAAACAGTAGAAGAAACATAAATAGAACCAGTGGGTCCAGGCGATATCTCCCAAGAGTTTTATAGATGTACACAGCTGTCAAAATTAAATAAAGTCTCGTATACAGGAACGCTATCCACATAGGGGCCAGCGCATGAAGGAAGGAAAATGACCACCTCTAGAGGAGTCACTGCACCCGGTCAGGACTGCAGTAATGGCCCCGGCCCAGCATCCACTCACCAGCAGATCCCGCCGGGAGGCCTAGGAGGGACTGTCCATGTACGCTCGCCCTTCAGCGGGCTCAAGACCGGCACCACCCACTGCAGACCCAGCCAGCAACAGCGACCACCCCCAGTAAAACACCCCACAAAATCCCTCAGCTGGTCTTCTACCCGAACATTGGTTTAAAATGGTAGCAATTGGTTCCATCAGTTCCAAAGATAATCCAATAAAATGAGGCTGCAGGACAGCTTCAGACTTCAAGAACTTCTCTCCCGTCCATTCAAGTCACACCGGCTTCAGGGACCCTTTCTCTCCAACCCAGTGGATCCCCAAACCAGCAGTTCTCCAATATTTTACAGCCCCTTATCAAATCCCTTGGAGGTTCTTTCACATAACAAATCATCTGGGACCCAACTGGCCATAGACAGTTAAAAGCCAGAGGATAATGCCACCAATACGTTTATTCATAACTTGTATTTTGAACTGATTTAAATATATTCCAATAATTGGGTAGACAAACCGTTTAGCAATATAGGCAGTTCAAATCATAATCCATTTTACTGCAGCCAACGATTTCAAGATGTTCAGAGAAAGCGGGCCATTGAAATTAAGTAAAATGATTGTGCTGTTGAAATAAACAAACTGTTTGCAATCCATTTTACTGCAGTCAGCGTTTCCAGCGTTTCCAACAACAGACAATAAGGACAGCAGACGCACAGTGCACTTGACCCCGAAATCTCTAACATTAATAAACTAAAATCCTAAAACAACTGCAAGTAAAATGTGCTTATAAATTAAAAGAGCTCAAACACATACAAAGTATTACGACCAGGTAACACTGAAGGCCAACAGAATGCTGGGCTGCATCGGGAGGGGAATCACAAGCAGGAGGAGAGAGATGATACTACCACTGTATAGATCGCTGGTCAGACCTCACTTGGAATACGGAGTCCAGTTCTGGAGGCCTCACCTCAGGAAGGACATTGACCGGGTGGAAACAGTACAGAGAAAGACAACAAAAATGATTCAGGGTCTGCAGTACATGTCCTACAAGGAACAACTTAGGGAACTGAATATGTACTCCCTGGAGCAGAGAAGAGAGAGGAGACGTGACTGAAACATTCAAGTACATGAAAGGCATTAACAAGGTATAGGCACAGGAACTTTTTCACTTCAAGAAGTGCTCCAGGACCAGGGAACATGACCTCAAGCTGCAAGTAGAGAGGTTCTCTACCAACACCAGGGAGTTTTTCTTCACGGAAAGAGTGGTGAATGCCTGGAACAGCTTGCCCCAAGAGGTTATGGGGGTCAACACTGTGGGGGGATTCAAGATTGCACTGGATAGACACAAGGGAGCCCTGACTACAAAGGGCAACTAAAGTATCAAAATAGGTCTAAAACAAATGGGCAGAATAGATGGACCTAGCAATCTCCTTCTGCTGTCAACTTCTAGGTTTCCATGTTTCTATGACCAATGAATCAAATGTATGCATATTTTTGGTGTTTTTCATGTAATTGTACATTAATTGCATTTTGGCCCCCTTAATATCATCAGATCATTTGTGTCCTGCTTTTAAAGAAAACATAAAACCTATGTATGTACAGTATGTGTGATGGACATGTGACCAGAGTAATGTATTAATTTCTTTTGTTAATGTATTTTGTAATGTAAGTATGCTTGTGCCATAGCTTCTGCTATTTGCAAAAGGGGACACAAAAAACAAGGCTTACAGGGTCACATGTCTGGACAAGTCTTAAGGGAAATACTGAGAACTGATGAGCTAATCCAGGGTGCATATCCTGGCAGATGTGAAGGTACAACCTCGGACACCTCAGACATCCTTGAAGCCAGAGATTCTGTAAGGCAGATGGGAAAGTGCCAGGCTGAATGCCTCAGCCAGCTTAACAGGCTAGAAGCATGGGGCTACACACCCAGGCTATTTTCAAAGCAGAATCATAAAGTGGGCAGAGCACATTTGGGTGAATGAGATCACCCCTCCCTATACCCACCCATCTGGGGGTGAGCAGGGGTAGCCTGTTACTCAAAGTAGAGAAATCGCCTCCCATAATCAGAGAAAGAATATAACAGAGAAATGAGATTCATTTCTCTTTCTTAGGCTGAAACATCAGACAGTGCCAGAGCCCCTGCTATACTAAGACTAGCTGACTGGTAAAATAACGCAGTGAGGGACAGTGCTTCTGTAGCTAGGGTAGATGAAGGATTTTAGATAAGGATAGCTCAGAATTTTGCTGTACACCAACTATCTGTTAACTTGCTTTATTTTCTGTTTCTTAGTAAATGTGCAACCCTTTTGTTTTCTTGTAAATGTATCCTGTTGTAAATACTTGTATTTTAGTAAAGATTCCTTTTTTTATAGAATCAGTGACTGCTTGTTTCATTAAAAAGCGTAATTCTACTATTTCTGCTGGACTCTGTTTGCAGTCTGTCTCTGAAAGGGCACTCTACCCACAGTTACTGTGTTGACCTTCTTAACCTTGTGCAAAGGAGGAGGAGATAAAAAACAGGTTTCGTGGTTCCTATTGGTAAAAACCACATGGTGGCAATAAGCTGGAAATCCCTGGTGAGTGGGATTTCCATTACAGTATGTTCCAATAGTCATACTTTTTTCACATTTTGAATGCTGTTTGCAAAATTCTACTAGACTAGCTAGTGCAATCAGTGCAGAAACTGCGCAGGCCCATGCTAGAAACCACCAAACAGTTTGTGCAAGCTTATTGCGCTTTCTCAAAGGCTTCAGCAACAATTGCACTAATAGCACTTTCTGTCCTCTAATAGAGTGCTTTTGCACTAAGTAAGGAATGAATCTGAGTGAAGTCTTGGATTCCAGCGTCCTTACTGCTGCAGGCTAAACACTGACAGAGGGGAGTCATGTCTATTAGTGGTGAGTACCAGATGTTATTCCCTTGCTATTACCTCATCCATCTGAGCACCTGATTCCTGATGTGGCTGATTTTTGTTTGAGCATTATACGTTTATGTATATTGCCACATGTTGATAAACTGGTGCAAAAAGCTGTCTCCAATCTTTCATTAAAAAAAAAAAGAAGTTCCTAGTCCCCAGATGGTTCTAAAGTTATACTTTTCTAAAGGTAATTACTTCAAGAAGTGATAACCCCGGAACTGTAAGGTGTTTGTATACAATTGATAGAAATGAGGGTACCGGGGCCTGGACAGTGCAGTACACTAAATATTTATTTATTTATAAAATCTTGGATTACAATACCTTTGAGCCAGAGGCTCTTTTACAAAGGTTCCACGTGAAGAATGAAGAACAAATCAAAGCAATTATACTACCAAAACTGTTACAATAAATGAAAAGAAAGAAAAACACAGATTTGACTTGAGTGTATGGTGTAGAAGTGGGCTATCTTAAATCCAGCAAGAGGCCTGTAGATTACAGTTTGAACTATTTTGCATTTAAATCCTTTAGTTTCCCTACAGAATCTATCCTGTTGTCCCTGTAATTAAGCCCTTATTATTTGCTCTTATGTACAGTCTGTGAGCATATCACTATTAGAGTGCTAAAGAATTGCTTTTGGGGGTAACTGCTTATCATATTAATCTGGTTCATGAAAGGCAAATCCTGATTTTCTTGCATGCTGACTGGCTGCTAATGTCAACAACCCCTAAAGAATGGATTTAGTAGTAGTAGTAGTAAGAACTTTCATTCCTATCATAATGAATCGGATAGCTCAACTGAGACAAGCTCATTTCCAGAGAGGTCCTTTGTACAAAAGTTACATAAGTTGCAAAAATAAACATACCTACAATAAATAAATAAATAAATACAAATTATACAAAAACATAGATGACATAACAATAATGTCCACATTAGCAGCCAGTAGCAATGACCATTTTTCCACCTGCTGCACACAGATGCAGGCAATAGAGATAAAAGATTATAAGCATTATTAATTATTCATGAGTCTAGCTAGGCTCCTGATTGGCTACTGGATCTGTCATTAACGTCTTAGAAATGACTGAACCCGCTGCCAACTAATGCAGTATGGCACAGCTCATGCCACTCTACTTAATACCTTAAATAACAGGAAAAAAGAACATTGTTATTGCGATTGGACTTATAATCACAATATCAACCTCAAAGTTGGTCATTTCCTTGGATTAATGACCGGCCAGAGGGAGGTAGCCCTCAGCTGCACCTCAGACCACCCATCCCCCACCTGGTGGTTAGGCATGGGATACCCGAAGGGTAGCTGGGTAGGGTAATTTGTGTATTGGTGATTTTTGGCCTGGTAGGGTAGTTTGGGTAATGTACTTCCCTACCCAACATAACAATGTACTTCTCGGGTTGGGTAGTCTTGACATGGATAACGGGTAACGGGTAATTGGAAACAGGCATTACAGGGTAGCCAAGGGCAGCCTGTGGGATCCTGGGACTCCTGCCAGGACTTCCAGGCTGGAAACAGGCATTAAAGGACAGCCTGTGGGGTCCTTCATAAGCTTACAGCAAGAATAAGAGCACATGATACCAGGCTGCAACCTGATTGGTCAGTGGTGTCTGTGCTCCGTCAGCTATGAGCCCGTATTGTGCAGATAGCAGCTGGCAGCAGTCTGGTGTGCAAGCAGCTCTATGTCCATGGTTGGCGCTCTCTCTGCAGTCTGCAGCTAAATCGCAGTGACCATTTAACTAAAAGTTGAAAATAAATCATAAAAGAAAAATAAAACATCCAGGAAGGAGCAAAGGGAGTGGGGGTCAGGATTGGGGACTGAAACGATCTCAGGAAGGGGGAAATCAGGTGATCAGTCTCAGTTGAAGAGATGGATGGTGCGATGCTGGGGAGAGAATAGAGAAAGAGCAAGGGGGGTACAAAAAACACAGAAGGCAAGGCACTGACAGCTGGTTTGAAAATGTATTACTGTTTGATTGGTGCCCCTAAGCCCTGTCATTAAATTATTACTGTGTTAGTCAGCTGCACTGTGTGTATCTGAAGCATAGTGAAAGCCTTGTATGGCTGTGCATTACACTGTTTGTTAGGTGCCCCTGGCTGAGCCCTATCGTTTATTACTGTAACAGTCAGCTATACTGTGTGTCTCTGCAGAATAATGAAAGCCATTTAGGCTGTATTACACTGTTTGTTAGGTGCCCCAAGCCCTGTCATTTATTACCATGAAAGCTATATTGTGTATCTTTGCAGCATAGTGAAAGCCATTTAGGTTGCATTACATTGTTTGTTAGGTGCACCAAGCCCTGTCATTTATTACTGTGGCATAGCTACCATGTGTGTCTCTGCAGCATAGTGAAAACCATTTAGGCTGCATTACGCTTTTTGTTAGTGCACCGAGCCCTGTCATTTATTACTGTGACATAGCTACCCTGTGTGTCTCTGCAGCATACTGAAAACCATTTAGGCTGTTTGTTAGGTGCCCTGAGCTATATCATTTATTATTGTGACATAGCTACACTGTGTGTCTCTCTGCAGCATAGTGAAAGCCATTTAGGCTGTATCACACTGTTTGTTAGGTGCCCCGAGCCCTGTCATTTATTACTGTGATGTAGCTACCCTGTGTGTCTCTGCAGCATAGTGAAAGCCATTTAGGTTGTTTGTTAGGTGCCCCAAGCCGTGTCATTTATTATTGTGACACAACTACATTGTATGTCTCTCTGCAGCATTGTGAAAGCTATTTAGGCTGTATCACACTGTTTGTTCGGTGCCCCGAGCTCTGTCATTTATTACTGTGACATAGCTACACTGTGTGTTTCTGCAACAGTTAGTGAAACAATATCCATTCCTTTCATGGCTATGTCTATGTCTCATATTTCCCAGTTTAAGTCTACCAAAAGGAAGCACAGTGCTGCTGCATGTGCAGCTGTTAATGATGTGGACAATATGAATCATACCACTAATGAAGAACACAGCGACAATAATAATAATAACATCACCAGAACTGGCACTAAATGCCCTCCTAAACAAAAAAAGCATGTTAGCAATGAAATGATAGTAACATTTTGTAAAGAACTTACTGGAGTTACTCACAGAGGTACTGAACATTTTGCCACATGTGCCAGGATACTTCCAGCAGCAGAAGCAGCATGCAAGGAGGCATCCTCCTCAAACATAAGCTCAGATGCTGAGGCAGCGAATGCTGACAGAGATGGTGGTGATAGTGGGGACTGGAAATGGGATAGCCTAGGCTATGTCCCACATGATGATGGCAGCACGTCCAGTTCTTCTGAATCTTGTGGCGATGAGGTCTATAGTTATGATGAGGGGGTAGGAGAAGATGCTGTTGTAAGGCATTAGAAGCAAGTGCAGAAAAAAAATCATATGCTAAATGTAAGAATAAGAAGATGAGCATGAATGAGAACAATTTATCTCAACAAGGATTTGGCAGTGTAGGGTTTCCTGCAGGTCTCTTGACTGTACAAGAATAGTGCCAGGCACCATGGCACAAAGCAAAAAAGGTAAACAACTCTCGAGCTGTATGCAGTCTGTGCAGAAAGAGCATCAGTCATGGTGGCAAAGTGACAGATTTTGGAACATCAGTAATGATATGGTATGCAAAGGCAAAATACCCAATTGAGTGGGGCAGGGCAAGGGCAGGTTGGTGTGGGCAGTAGTGGAGATCTTGTTGGCGGTGACCATAGTGACAATGAATTGGAAGCAGGAACTGACATTGAATAACTTTTTCATTTATTTATATATTTCTTCAGGATAAGGCAAATGGGCAGGCCTATTTTTAATGCCGTCCTGAGTTCAAAATTACAAAAGTGACGAAAGTTTCAACACTCATCAGGAACATACATGTACAAAATTACAAAAGTGACAAATGTTTCAGCACTCTTTGAGAACATACATGTACAACAGATTAAATACAGTACAAATACAGGGTAGACCACCAGGAAATATAGTCACTTAAAACATTTACACTCAAATGAATAGCACTCCATCAAACAAACTCCATTAATCACTTGATGTGTCCTTGCAGTCTTCCCAGACAAACATAAATTGTTTTCTTCTGACACCATCAAGTACCTCAAAATCCCAAAGTAGTACTCCATGTGAAAAAGGCGTGAAAAATATATTCCTCAATAAATTAAAAATATCTTGTGATTCTCAACTAACATTAAAAGAAAATGTCACAAAGACATCACAATTTATCCGCAAGCATCCAACAAGCCAGCTTTTAAATGGAGCCATTGCAGAGCTGTTGGCCAATTGTCAACTCCCTTTTGGTTTTGTTGCCTGAAAAGGTTTCCTTAAGTTCATAAACCAGATTGAACCGCAGTACACCGTTCCTTGTCGAACATATTTCTCAAAAAAGGCTGTTCCACAGTTGTATGACTTTATGTGAGTTGCAGTCATTAAGCAGCTGAAACTCTCTGAGATGAAGCAGGTTCACATAACCACAGATATATGGAGCAGCAACCAAACAATTGGCTACATGACTGTTACTGCTCATTTGGCACTTTTTCAGTCAGACAGTAATAATCTCCACTTTACCGTAAGCAATAGGAAGCAGGCTGTATTTTGTGTGACCATGTTTGAGGAAAAACACACCGCTGTGAATATTTTGCAGGAGCTGGAACAACAATTCCAGAAATTGGTTTACTCTGTATTCCTTATCTCCAAGGTTCATAGTGTCAGATAATGGCGCCAACATAGTCAAAGCTGTTCAAGACGGCAACTACAATACATACCTTCTTTTGCACATTGTTTAACTATTCTCATCCATTGTTTCTTAAATGGAAACAGAGACGTTGAGACCCTGTTAGAGCTTGCTAGGAAAATATGTGGGCATTTCAGCCACTCTGTGAAAACACAAAAAATCTTGAAGGGGTTGTAGAGGTCAAACAGCTTACCACTGCATATATTAAAGCAGGTTCACTCACAGCAGCTGCTGGAATTCAACATTTTACATGTTGGAAAGGTTTCTTGACAGAAAAAAGCTGTACATGACTATGCCATGCAGAATCAAATAGGCAAAGTAGATATCATGCTCAGTTCCAGCAGCTGGACTCTACTTGAATCTTTGGTCACCTTATTGGAGCCATTTGAGGCTGCGACATGTGATGTCAGTGTGGACAGTGTAACTCTGAGTCAAATTCTTTCTCAAATAAGATTTCTTCACATTTTCCTTGATGACATGAAGAAAGACTTTCATTCAAAAGAAGACACCACTGCTGTTATGCTGGCAGATTACTTGAGTCTCAGACTGTCGACTGATCAGAGAATAAATGCCATGTTTAAGAATGACACCCATGTGTTGGCTACATTGCTAGATCCCCATTTTCAGGTAAACATTGAAGCCATCCTTCCTACAGGGGAGGACATTAAGTATTGCAGAGATCTTCTGCTAACCAAATGTGACATTGCCCCACCAACATCATTAACTGATGTACAGCAGTCAAACCTTGCTGAACCATCAGAGTGCATCTCTGGCGCACACAATAGCACATCTGTAAGTTCTTCACAATCATCAGTGTCATCAGTGAGGGAAAGGACATACACAGCTTCTTCCTGGGCATACTATGTTCAGGGTCAGAAAAGCAAATCAATTCTGAGTCACCTGCAACAACGTGGACTAGTATCCTGTAAAGAAAGTGCAGCTGGTTCATTTGCCAGACTGGTAACCGTGTCACACAGCACAATGATCCTGGAGTATTTTGCAGACCATACTGTGACTGGTCTCGAGAAAGATCCATTACTGTGTTGGAAACAAAAGACAACAATACGGCCAGATCTAGTAAATCTTGCAATAACGTACCTCAGTTGTCCACCTTCAAGCGTATATTCAGAATGCATGTTTTGTACAGCTGGAGGACTAGTCACTTACTAAAGGACACTGCAAAGTCCTGTAAATGTGGAACGGCTTATATGTCTCAGAATGAATGCAGACAATTTCCAACTTGTCCAAAACCCTGAATTATGTGATTCTGACCTGGAATGTTAGCAGCCTGCAAACAGTTATATTGATTATGATGGCTTGGTTGTGTACAAAATGAATAGAACCGTCACCACTGCCATCATGCCAGCCACATGTGCCACATTACTCTTAGTTTTATTTTGCTAATCATCAGTCTTATGTAACTTTGATGCCCACCATAGGTATAATTTTTGTAAAGAGCAGCAGGCTCACTCACAGCAGCTGTACGTACCTCTTGTACCTGCCTCAGCAATGCCCGCCATGGGTACAATGTTTGGAAACAGCCACAGGCTCACTCACAGCAGCTGTACCTCTTGTACCTGCCTCAGCAATGCCTGCCATGGGTATAATGGCTCGGGGCATCTAAAAAACAGTGTAATAGTCAAAAACAGTCCTTTACATTATTTTTGTTAGGGTCAGGGTCAGGTAATTGGGTAGCAACTACCTGACCCAAACCAACTTCCTGTTTTTCATCGAGGTATTTTTAGGGTAATTTTGGGTTGTTTTGAGATACCTGTGGATAGTCTTGAGGGTCAGGCAGTTTAGTACCTGCCCGTGCCTGCTGGTAGTTAGTCCCTTAGAAATGATTAGCTCCTCGGTTGTTATTGCTTCAATATTACCCACATATATACATAATGGTGGTAGCCTGGGTAAAACATTAGCTGGACAGCAGGACACAGAGGGTAATAGTAAATGGAGTCCACTCTGAAGAAAGGGGGTTATTAGTGGGGTACCGCAGGGTTCAGTACTGGGTCCGGTCCTTTTTAATGTCTTTATAAGTGACATTGCAGAGGGACTGGAAGGAAAAGTATGCCTCTTTGCAGATGACACAAAGATCTGCAACAGGGTTGATATGCAAGAGGGGTTGGAAAGGATGAGAAGGGACTTGGCAAGGTTGGAGGAATGGTCAGAAATATGGCAGCTTGGATTCAATGCAAAGAAGTGCAAAGTAATGCACCTGGGAAACAAAAACCCAGAGGAAGCGTACACAATGGGCGGTGAGATACTGACAACAACAAAAATGGAAAGGGACCTGGGGGTAGTCATATCAGATGACCTAAAGGTTAGCAAACAATGTGAGAAGGCAGTAGGGATGACTGGGCGGATACTGGGATGTATAGGGAGAGACATCACCAGTAGAAAACAGGAAATTGTTATCCTTCTGTACAGACAGATGGTGAGACCCCATCTGGAGTACTGAGTCCAGTTCTGGAGACCCCATCTCCGCAAGGACATGGACAAGATGGAGGCAGTCCAGAGGAGGGCAATTAAAATGGTGCAGGGTCTGCAACAGAAGCCATATGAAAAAAGACTAAGGGAGCTTAATATGTATAACCCCGAGGAAAGGAGGAAGAGGGGGGACATGATAGAAACTTTGAAGTACCTCAAGGGAATCAACAAAGTTCAAGAGGGTAGCATCTTTCAGAAAACGAGATCTGTAAGAATAAGGGGGCAGAATTTGAAGAGAGAGGAGGGATGGCTCGGGCAATATAAGGAGGTATTTTTTTCACGGAGAGGGTGGTGGATGCATGGAACGGCCTTCTTGAGGAGGTTGTGGGGCCAAAAACAGTGGGGTAATTCAAGAATGCATGGGACAGACACAAAGCAATTCTAGTGGTGGGGGTAGGAGGAAGCAGGCTGTTGGTTAACTAGGATATGCAGCTTATCCTATAGGTAGGTAAATGGGCAGACTGGGTGGGCCAAGCGGTCCTCATCTGCCGTCAAAGTCTATGTTTCTATGTATGCTCACCCTACCTATTTCTCCTAAATTGCCAATAGTGGCCATCCTGCTCCCTTATGCTTTTCCTCCTAATGCCCTTGCTATGGCCTTGTGATTGCCCCTGCCTTGTTGGATTCCCCCCCACAGTTTTGACAGATACCACTCCCTTTGGCAGTCCATTCCATCTGTCCACCTCTCTTTCCTTAAGTAAGTGCTTGCGGCTATTCTCCTTGCATCCTCCCCTTAGCCACTTTAAGTTTTCTCTATGTAAGGTAGCTGCTGTGTGAAACCATTTAATTAAGAGCTGTATCAGAGAAACTCAGCTACTGAAGTTTGTTAATTAGTAGCCTGTGTTGAACTCTGTCGGATGCTTTCTTAAGTTTGTTAGGCCTAACTGATGGAGTTGCTGAGTCTGGTCATGGATCCTAACCATCTATTTAGTTTGAATCCATGGGAACAAAGGCTACCGAAATGACTTGGAGACTGCCTTGTCTGGCTACATGATGCAATATTGTTTTTTTAAATCTTGCTTTCTTTGGCTGCTCCATTTTACTGGCCATACAGCGGTCCTGTTTCCTGAGCCCACTCCCGCTACCCCAGAGCTACCTCATCTCCCGAGCACCCTGGCTTGCTCCCTAGGGCAGGGCCACTGGGGGGGGGGCCCTACCCCCAATAGAGACTCGGTTGGTACAGGGAGTGAGGATTTTACAGTCAGCTGTGCAGGACCTGTGACATGGGATGGACGTCATGGTGTGCAGTCTGATCGGTTTTCCTTAGTGTTGTACCCCGGGGAGGCATGGCATGCAATGACGTGATGGCGTGTATGTTGCACATCTGGCACACCTCCCAACACTGCCTAGCTCTGGTCGTCGGATCCCTGGCCTCCATCAGGGGTCAGTTGAACTCCAACAGCTCCCCCCCAGAAGAGGAGAGCAGTCCATGTGATACTGGATCCCCTCCCAGCCAGCCCTCTGACTCCCAAGATTGCGTCCGATCCAGGGTTGTCAGTGGCCCAGGCGATAGCACTACTACTGTGCCAGTGGGCCACCCCTACATGATGTAATATTTCTTTTGTGTTTATGGTCAAGTGAAATGGCAGCACACATTTTTCTTTGGTCCAAAGAAGCTATGAATTTGTCAATGAATTTTGACAGAACAGCCAGGCTGTCTATTATTTAAAAGTTGACTCTGCTATAAATACCCTTAAATTGAATTGTGAACATTTTGTTCTGTAATATACTACAGGAAGTTGGAAAGATACTATGCAATCTGGATAGAAACATTGCAGCTGTTCCAAATGCCATTTGGCTCAAATACAGGGGTCGAAATTACGTTTTGTAGCCACTTGCTAGCAGGGCAAGTGACTGGGAAAATCCTTTAGCCCTGCAAAATTTTCCATTTGCCCAACTGGTGTACTTACTGAAATGTTATCTTCTCCAGTAAAAGTCATCAGGGTTAAAGGAACTTTTTTTTACTAGCCCAATATAAAATCTGTCAACATTTGTCTAGTGGGCCGATGCCAATCTCAACCCCTGAAATACTCAGACTAGGAGGCAGTATCGCCTAGTAGTTAGAGCGCAGAACTATATGAACTTGGAGACCAAGCATAGCCAGGTTTAAATCCCACAACAATCACTTGCATGCTCTGTGACCCTGAGCAAGTCCTCTAACCTCCCTGTGATTAATTCTCTTTCTCTCCCAGGTTGCACCTGAAAATGAGCTTATGGTTAGTATGCCTTTCCTGGCAACAATTCTAAATAAAAAAACCAAAAAAACAGTAAATGCAGCCAGAGTCATTGCTCCATGCCTTGCCTTTATTTTCAGTTTATCCTTCCGTTGTGGCTGTGGTCCAGCTAAATGAAAAGATACCTGAATTACTCCCAGCAATAAACCTGCCATGTGCTGTAAGCTGTTGTTAATTATGAGTCAATTTCTCTCCGACTGACAACTCCTCCTAAAGTACTTGAATATATAGTTGTCAATTTAGCCCTTTTGCAATTCCAGTAAAACTCCTCTCTTTTCCAAATCAATATGAGTTTCTTCCTCATTCTGGTGTAGGGGATGCTTTTATTGCAATCTTTCACCCTTGGTACAAAACTGAAACATTCAATACTGGAATTAGTACCACCTCTGCACCCTTTGACTCATCAATAAAAAAGTTGGCACAGTGCCTTCAGTCACCATCCCTTGTTACTCAGATCCGGGAATGCACTGCAGGCATCACTGGTTAGAAACATAGAAACATAGAATTTGTTGGCAGAAAAGGACTGCTTAGCCCACCCAGGCGGCCCAGATGTTCCCTACCTAAATGGTCTCCTATAACCCTCCCTCCTTCCTGCCTATTTACTAATATACTCCTATGTCTATCCCACATATGCTTGAAGCCCTACACTGTTTTCCTCTCCATCACTTCCACTGGCAGTCTATTCCAGGTGTCAAGCACTTTTTCAGTGAAGTAGTACTTCCTCTCATCCCTCTTAAACTTAGCCCCTTCCAGCTTCATTGCGTGCCCCCTATTATTGGTGCACTTTTTTCTCTGAAAGAGACATCCTTCCTGCACCCTGTTCACCCCTGTGAGGTACTTGTAGGTCTCTGTCATGTCCTCTCTCATTCTCCTCTCTTCCAGGCTGTACATATTGAGATCCCTCAGTCTCTCCATGTAAGCCTTCTCGTGCAACCACTGCACCATGTTAGTTGCCGTCCCATGGAGTGCCTGGAGGAGGAGACAGTGGTAGGGCTCAAGAATGCATGGGATAGGCATAAGGGTATCTTAGTGGAAAGGAATGAGGGAGGGAGAAATAGCTGGAGACCAATTAGGGTCTGTGGTGATACTGTAGGTAGGGAAACAAGCATTTGTCAATGGTGAATGTTTGCTTGCTGGCATTGGTAGTGTAGGAGTTACAGAGCTGCATAATAGGAATGGCAGTGAAGTATTGAACTGAAACCAAGCCCACCAGCACCCTGCAGAGACTGACAGGCATTGGGGTGTGCCTTTGGGTCGTCAGGCATAACGGCCACGCCATTTCACCACACCCTACCCTGCAGACACCGACCAGTGTCACGGTGTGCCTTGGGGTCTTTGGCCCTTATGCGCACCCCATTCCATCAGAAAATATGGTGAGATGGGTGCGGTATAGGAGAATGGGGTGAACTTTGGGGCTGAAGAGTCCAAGGCACACCTGGATGCCTCTCAGTGGCTGCAGGGTGTGGGTGGGGGTGGAATGGTATGAGCATTGCAGGCGACAATCCCAAGTCACAGCCCTGATGCCTGTCATTCTCTACAGGGTGGGGCGTTACGGTCGGAAACCCTAACACCTCAGGCATTCGTTGGTATTTTCACTCCAAATTTTCAACATGTTTTTTTTTGTGACCCCCACCTCATGAACAGTGGCAATATCAGTTTGTTAGCGGAAAGCTGCTTTTGCACAGCGACTACGGCATTTGTCACCACAGGTGCAAAAACACATTCCGAACAGGATGTAAAAAATGACAGCTGTACTGTTCATGAGGAGGTGTAAAAAATGGCAATGTTGAAAACCAGCAGTGAAAATATTAAAAAAACTGGTGCAGTCACGAGCGTGCATAGAAACTGTGCAACGCACACCCGTAATGTAATTAGTTAGGGATTTTTTACAGCAGATTGTCAACACAGGCATTTTGGAACCTCCAATCATGAACAGTGTCACTGTGATTTTCTTTATCTGTCCCGAACAATGACTTCCCACAGCAACCATGCATTTCTGTGCTGAAAGTGTGAAAACACATTTCGCGCCATGTTGAAAAATGACAGCTGTACTGTTCATAAGGAAGTGTGGAAAAATGCCACTGGTGAAAATCTGGACTGAAAATATTACAAATTCATGAACTTACAAGAGTGCATGGAAACTGTGCAATGCTCACTTTGAACACAGTCATTTTATGGAGTTTGTCACCAAATTTTCAACATAGCCATTTTAAGACCTCTGATCATGACCGGTGTCACTGTGATTTTCTTAATCTGTCCCAAACATTGCTTTCGCACACCGACTGCACCATTGTGCTCTACATGTGCAGAAACACATTTTGGGTGAGATGTGAAAAATGGCAGCTGTACTGCTCATAAGGAAGTATGGTAAAATGGCAATGTTGAAAACCTAGCGTGCAAATATTAAAAATTCGCAAACTTGCGAGCGTGCATAGGAACTGCGCAACATGCGCTCCTAAAACAGTCATTTTGGGAATTTTTCACCAAATTTCAACATAGCCATTTTAAGACCTCAGCTCATGAATAGTGTCACTGTGATTTTCTTAATCTGTCCCAAACATTGATTGTACACCGACTGCTCCATTATAAGCTACGTATACTGAAAACACATTTTAAATGAAATTGAAAAATGACAGCTGTACTGCTCATAAGAAGGTGTGGTAAAATGGCAATGTTGAAAATCCGAGTGCAAATATTAAAAATTACGTGAACCTACAGGCGTGCATAGGAACTGCGCAATGCACACTCGTAAAACAGTCATTTTAGGAATTTTTCACCAAATTTGCAACATAGGCTTTTGAAGCCCACCTTATGAACACTGGCACTGTCGTTTTCGTTAATCCGTCCTGAAGGTGATTTCCGCAGTGACCGTGAAATCACGCCGACCTCGATTAACACCATGACAGTGACAGAATTCATGAGGAGGGGTCCCAAAATCCATGTTGAAAATTTGGTGCCAAAATTCCAAAAATGCCTGAGATATGCAGCAAAGTTGAAAAAACCCTATTTATTACATTATACAGCTTACCAGCATTTCTTCAGTTCACGGTCGGCTTTGAAGAGTGCAGATGTGTTCCCAGTCCACCGAAGATCGTTGCGCTGGACTCGGAGGTAAGTATAGAGTGAGGGGTGTAGGAAGGCAGAGTGCGCGGTGGGTGGAGTGCTGGGTTGGGGCAGGGAGATCGAGGGACCGTTTTTATTTACAGTTTTTTTATTATTATAGATGATGCGGGACGTTTGCCATGCTGGGATGGGCTCCCAGCGTGGCAGCTAGAAAAACTGTTTGGGGGCTGGAGCGACGGGGATTGGGCACTCTGCTGGCCATAATATGCTTTGCCACGCTGGGTGGACTCCCAGCATGGCACCTTGAAAGCTTTTGGGAGGGGGGAGCGTGAGCCGATGGGGGATTGGGCACCCCTGTTGGCTATACAGTGTGTGCGTGGGAGGGAGGAGTGCATGAGCATGCAATATGCGTGCGTGCGTGCATGTGTGTTGGGAGGGGGAGCGCTGCTCACTGAAGCGGTGCTCTCTCTTTCAACTGTACGGCACTGCATTTTGGATCACTGCACTATGTTTCTTGCACATGTGTGCAAGCAAACATAAAAATCGGCAGACTGGGTGGGCCAAGCAGTCCTTATCTGCCATCAAATTCTATATTTCTGTCTCCGTGTTTCGTCCTGTCTATGTCCCATCTGAGGTGTGGTCTCCAAAACTAGAGACAGTATTCCAGGTGGGGTCTAACCATGGAGCGATACAGTGGCAAGGCCACCTCCCCCCTCCTGCTGGAGATACCCCTCACTATGCATCCCTGCATCCCATTAGCCCCGCCCACTACTTTGTCACACTGCTGTGCCACTTCGAGGTTTTATTTATTTATTTAAGTTTGGTAACTGGGAGAGGCACACTGAGCTGAGGCTCATTTTCCAGGTGTGACCCGGGGGAAGGGGTGGAAGGGGAAGGGAAAGAACATGATAATACAGTAGGTGCTATAACAGCTTAAACTTTCAATAACAGTATGTAACAGAGCATGCAATTGCATGTAACAGAGCAAGGCATAAATAAATATTAAGAGACATTAACAAAAGCTGTGACAAATTATACTATATTATATAATATTATATTATTAGTATTATTATACATAGCAGGGCCTAGTGGAAGAGGGTGAAGGGGGGGAGTCATAGAAACAAGGAGAAACATTTACAAATGTTAGCAATACATGGGAAAAGGGTCAGGGAAGGTGAGGGAGGAGGTTAGGAGTGGATTAACAGAAGTAAGGATGGAGCGGGAAATTTGGAGAAAATGTATCAAGAGGTCGAGGTGCAGGTGCAAGAGGTAGGAAGGGATTGGGAAAAACATGCTTTAGCGTGAGTAATGAGGGAGATGGGGGGGGGAGGAGAGTTCCAGGAGTGGGGGAAACAGTAAGAGAAGGCAGCCTGCCCAGATCTTGTGTGAGGATGGAGGAGAGAGAACATGCAAGGGTCTCTGGTTCGGGGAGAGGAGCAGTCAGGGGGAGAGTCCTGAACCAGAATTTAGAAATAGGTGCGGTGGCTTGGAGTTGGCGGCGTGATGGAAGGGAAAGGGAAGAGTAAAGAGTACAGTGGTGGTTAAGGGGGGGAGGGGGCGTTAAAAGCAGAATAGCAGAAAGCATTGAGCAGAGTGTCTAGCCTGGAGAGTGATGAGGAGGGGGAGGACCCAAAGACAATGTCAGCCTAGTCAAAAATGGGGAGTATCATTTTGGTGAGTAGTAGACAATGGATAGAAAGGGACAGGGTATTTTTGTTTCTGTACATGGCTCCTGGTTTTAGGTAGAGTTTGGAGTGGATATGGCCTATGTGGGTTGAGAAGTGTCAGTTATGATAGCCCCCAAGGTCCCTTTTTAGTGGCTGTCAGTACCTCTCCCCATCCTATACTCAGCGCCCGAGTTCCTATACCCTAGGTGCATAATTTTGAACTTTTTGGCATTGAACCCCAACTGCCATGCCCTTGACTACTCCTCGAGTTTGCCATGATCCCTGTGCCTTGTCTCCACCCCTTCCTGAGTATCCACCCTACTGCAGATTTTGGCATCATCTGCAAAAAGGCATACCTTCCCTTCCAGTTCTCCTGCAATATCACTTATGAAAACAGTGGACAGGATTCGGTTCTAGTACTGAGCCCTGAGGCACCCCACTGGTCACTTTCCTATCATTATAGTGAGTGTGGTTAACCACCATCCTCTATCGCTGATTGGTTAACCAGTTTCTCACCCCATTCACAGCTTTGGATTCCATCCCTAGGCTGCTCAGTCTCTTAATTAGTATCTGTGCAGCAGTGTCAACGGCCTTGCTAAAGTCCAGATAGACCATATCCACTGCCCTCTCCTTATCTATTTCCCTGGTTACCCAGTCAAAGAAATCAATCAGAGTCATCTGGTGTCCCCAAATGAATCCTTACTACCTGTGGTCTGGTCTTGCAACCCATTGGATTGAAGATACTCTATCAGTCTTTCCTTTAGCAGAGTTTCCATTAATTTCCCCACCACTGAAGTGAGACTGACTGGCCTATAGTTACTATCCTTATTTCTACTGCTGCTCTTTGTAGAGGGACCACACGAGCTCTTCGCCAGTCCTCCAGAACCTCGCCTGTTTCCAGCGAACTGTTGAATAGGGCTGTTAGTGGGACGGCTTGCACCACTCTGAATTCTTTTAGTACCATTGGGCATATCCCATCCGGTCACGTAGCTTTGTCCATCTTCAGAGCTGCAAGTGCCTTCAGGACTCTTATCTCAAAATGGACTTGTATCCACCCCCCACCCCTGTTCCTGCTACTCCCTGGTGGTTGACCCCCACCCCCCAGCTGTGAAGTCTGAGCAGAAATAACTGTTCAGGATGGCAGCTTTGTCATGGTCCTCTTCTGAGCAGTCTGCCTCGTCATCCCTTCCAATCCTCATTATCCCTTCCCTTGCTTTCCTCTTCTCATGTACTGTATGTATCTGAATAAAGTCTTATCACCCTTAGTGAACCCTTTGGCTTTGTCCTCCTCCCTCTGTGTTTCCTTACATGTCCTAAATGCCAACCTTTTTCCTTCACCACCTTGGCCATTTCCCTAGAGAAACATACTGGTCTCTTTTTTCCCCTCTTCTCCTACTCACTTCCTTCATGCAGAGGCTGGCTGCCTGTGGTAATAGTGTAGGTAGAGAGAAATGGGCAAACTGGATGGGCCAAGCGGTCCTTATCTGCCATCAAATTCTACGTGTCTCTATGTTTCTATTATGACCTCCCTTATTTTTCCCAGCTGTGCCTCTACCCCTCCATGGCAATTCCCCTTATGAAGGAGTTTCTGAGGCAGTTTCCTATTTCCTTAAAATGTACCCTCCTAAAGGCCAGGATCCTCATCCTCATGTGGTTTTCCACTACTCTTGTCCATATGTTAAACTACACCGTACGGTGATCACTGGTACCTAGGGGACTGCCCACTATGATGTCTACAATGCTATTTGTAAGTACTAGGTCCTGCACAGCCCCATCCCTAGTGGGTTCTTTAGCTGCCTGAGAGAAGCCCTTAAGGGAGTTGAGGATGGCCCTGCTCCTTGCTGAAGCTGCATTTGGAAGGCTCCACTCTATGTCTGGCAGATTTAAGTCACCAACTAGCAGCTCCACTCCGTTACTTGCCATTCTGATGATGGCTTCCCCAAGTGCCCTATCCATCCGCTCTGTTTGCTGGAGGTCTGTACACCGTCCCGGTATGGTAGCAGCCCCAGAGCCAGTCTCCTGGATAACCCACAGCACCTTTAGCCCTTCCTTTTACTCTAGGTGCCCCTGTACCTCCATGGCCTTGATGTGCTCCCTCACATATAGTGCAACCCCTTCTCCTCTCCTCCCTGCCTGGTCTGTCCTGAACAGAGAATAGCCAGGGGCATGGCCATTTCACAGTTGTGGTTGTCAGTGCACCATGTCTCCATTATGGTCACCCAGTCCAGGCTAGCCTCTGCCATGATTACTTCCAGGTCTGGAATTTTGTTTCCCAGACTCCATGCATTAGCACATATGGCTCTCCATACATAACTCCCTCCCTGCCTACTTCCCTGCCCCCCCACCCTTCTTATCTGTGCTGTTCTCTGAAGCTCCCCCTGGCCCACCTCTTTTCTTTTTACCTTCTCCATTCCAATCCATGGCTAATCAGGTTATTCTTATACCCTTCCAAAAATCTGGAATTCACTTCCCCCTCAAATTAGCCACTCATCCTCTTGCTACCCCATTAACTCTGCCCTCCATAACTTCCTTGCCCCTTCCTGTGCCTGCCATGACCCTCCCTAATCCCTCACCATCTCCCCTAAGCCTATATTACCATATGCCTACTCCCCACCACTCCTATTTCCCTCTGATCATGCTCCTCCTTGTCACCTACTCTCCCTCCTCCTAAAGTGTTCCTCACCCTTCTTTCTCTACCCTTAATCTATCTCCCTCCTGTGAGCTTGATCACTGCCATGTGCAGGCAGGATCCATAGCGCACGTGGGCAACAACTTTACGCCCCCTCCCCATATTTCTTCTTTTACTGCACCACCTCCGTCATTGCTAGATCACTGCCTTGTGCAGGCAGGGTCACCCAGCACACTGGTGGGGTCCTACCCCTCTACTATTGTTGACCTCTGCTCAGGCTCATATGCCTACTCCCCACCACTCCTATTTCCATCTGATTGTTCTCCTCCTTGTCCCCTACTCTCCCTCCTTCTAAAGTGTTCCCGCCCCTTCTTTCTCTATCCTTAATCTATCTCCCTTCTGTGAGTTCAATCACTGCTTTGTGCAGGCAGGATGCATAGTGCATGATGGGCAACAACTTTACCCCCTTCTCCTATTTCTCCTTTTACGGCACACCCTCAGTCACTGCTAGATCACTGCCTTGTGCAGACAGGGTCACCCAGCACACTGGTGGGGTACTACTCCCCCTACTATAGTTGACCTCTGCAACCCCCTCCCCCAACACCCCCTCTCTCACATCACTATATATAAATAACTCTCATCACCTATAACCGGTGTTCTACCAGTAGGGCTGTCAACTGCCCTGCCCAGATAGGGATAACAGGACACTGTTGAATTTCAACTCCCCCCTTTCCCCTTGGATATCCCCCACCTACAATACCTCTCTCTCTCTCATCACCCTGCCACACTCTACCTCTCCTCTCCTCCTACTCCCCCCTTTCTGGTTAACATCGCCTAACACTGGCCTACTCCTACACTCAATTAAGCACTTATAACCTACCCCTATACCCCTCTTATATGCACATTAGTCCACTCTGTCATCTCTGTTTGCCTTGTAAATCATGTTCTGTCTGCGTCTCTCTGTAAATTCCTTTTCCTTCTTCCATTCTACCTTCCGCAATTTTTTGTTCCCTCCTTCCATTCTTCCTCTCTTTACTCCAATCACTGTAAATCTTGAATATCTATGTTACACTAATGACTACCAATTACTATTGGGTCACCTTTCCATCTGGTGCTACATACTGTTGCCAAGTTATTATATGTGTTCCAGTGTTACCAGCTGTCACCAACTGTTGCCAATTTGCTATATGTGTCCTCATATCTACTATACGTAACTGTTGCATTGTTAGCCAGTGTTATCTATCTGTAATCCCTCCTGCTCTCATTGTATGCAAATAAGCAAATTGCATTCCAACATTGTAACATTTCTCTGTATTCTATCCCTTTGTTCCCTACCCCTCAGGTCGCACAAGGAGATGAGCAACGTGTTGCTCAGTGTGCCTTCCTGGTGAAACATTTCAATAAATAAATAAAAAATTCCCTATCTCCTTCAATCATCTACTTTTGCTTACCTGATTTATAGCCTCCTTTTCCTCTGTCTTGTCCCCAATCCTGTCTTCTTGCACCCCTGCCCTAGAGGAATTTACTCCCCTTGGGTTCTCCCTACCTGCTGCTCCATCATCCAAGGGGGGGGGAGGGAGGCATTTGTTGCTTCTCTGGTTTTACAACTTCCACCCCCCCCAGCTAGTTTAAATACTCTTTCAAGTAGCATTCAAACTTTACACCAAGGACTGTGGTCCCCTTTCTGGAAGGATGCAGGCCATCTCTCCTGTACAGGTCCATATCCTCCCAGGTTGGCCCCCAGTCCCCAATGTAGTTGAAGTCTTCCTCCATGCACCATGACTTCAACCAATTGTTAAATGTCCTGGTACAGAGTATCCTTTCCTTTCCCATGCCATACAAAGGCAACACCTCAGCAAAAACCACCATGTATATCACCTGCTTGAGGCCTCTCCCCAGCTTCCAGCAGTTTCTATGCACTACCTCTACACTGCCTCAAGCTAGGACTTTTGTATCCAGGTATACAATGACGCCTGGCTCGCTCCCATCTCCTGCTGTCCTAATGATAGTCTGGATCAGAGGAGGGCTGCAACAGTGGGAGATTCAATAGTCTGGAGTACATGTTAAAGTTTCAGCTTTTATTTGTACGTCCCTCTGTCCTCCCTGGTCTAAGTATAGTCCCAGTTAAACAGTGGGGCCAGTAAACATCTGGTTGGATCATATAAAAGCTCTAACATGTACTGCAGGGTACTGACTCTCCTATTGCTGCAGCTCTCCTCTGATGTCAGCTGTAGGGGATTCTGGGATTTGTAGTTATGGAAAATGTCAGCATGCAGAAACTGTCTAATACAACTACTATTCTGCAGTAAACAGTAAGTAAAGAAAAGGTATTTTTGCACACAGAGAACAAATTCGGATCAGCTCCTCACTTGGGTGTGCGGCTCTTAGAGCTGTCTGTTCCCCTTTAAGGTGTTAGGAGTCCAAAGTGTGTCACAAATCCAGGTGTGTCACACCTGCAAATGTGCTTTGGCTCAGTGTGTCTTTCCTGGTCACCAATTTATAAATAAATATATAAGAAATTAAAAAAAAGGATACGCTGTACAGAAACAGAAAGCCCTTGCACAAATAAAGGAGACCAATAACTGTGGTACATATTTGTTTATGTGAAAAGATCAGTCTACTTTGTTTTCTACAGTGGACTCTGATATTTTGTCTGTCCAGAGTTAGTAAAGGAGCAGACATGTTTCTGCCATCCAGAGAGACTCTCAAGATGCACTACAGTGAGAAACCTGGGACATAACTGATGTTGAAAGAAACAGGTAATGGGGATTTTTATTCACATGAATTTTCAGAGCCAGGTACACAAGGCTGTTCAGTGAATTAACAGGAGGGATCACAGGCAGAGGGTCTGCAGTCCTGATAGACACTTGGAGCTGGCAGCTCCTGCCGTTCTAATGACTGACACACTCATCACACAGGCAGAGTGAGTGTCACTCATCACACAGGCAGAGTGAGTGTGTGGAGCCCATGAAAAGAAACAAGTTTTAGCAGGAGCTAAGGGATATGTAAATAGTACACCCACGTATACAGCTGCACAAAGTGCTTTCCTGCACCATATTCTGTAAAACTGGTATAATTAATATGTATTCAGTGTGCTTATGCATTCCCACCTTAATAAAGAGAACACATACCTATCTTTTTGTCTATGTGTCTGTCTGTCTGTCCATCTGCGTCTGCCCACCTGTCTAGCTATCTATTATTTAAATGTATATATATATATATATATATATATATATATATATATATATGATAATGTCCTCCTTGGTAGCTCTTGGGGTTTACTGAAATTGTTGATGGCATCTGTGTTGCAGCAGAATTCCGCCTTGCTTCCCCTGCTGCTACAATACCCAGGATCTGTCAGATCAATCACATTCATGTGCTCGGGACAAGCAATTAGCGACTCCCCATGGTTCTGGAACGTGCCTCAGATTTGTTTGACCAGCAAATCAGGCGTAAGACAAACTAGCCATGTCCTTACAAATGTACAAGTCTATCCCTAGAGCACATGGGGATTCTTTTTTTAAACAGAAAGTGATTATTGGAGCAGATAGAAATCACAGACAGAACTGCAGCCATGCTCTAGACTTTTTCCATACCCACAAAGTTAGCCGCAAGGCATTTGTTCCGACAAATGAAAAATAAAAAGCTTTATGTATTGAGTTTTTTGTTTCAGTCAGTGGGATAGTCAACTCTTCCCCCAAACCCCAACCAGAAACAATAAAGATCCTATACAACTAAAGCAGAGAGAGTATATGAGTTAAACACAGATGCATTGTATACATGGCTTGTTCATAATAATGCAGGTTTAGTTCAGAGCAGTTTTGTCAGATAAGGGGCTGATGCCAGTGGAAAATCAAGCCATTTCTTTCATCCTGAAATCAGGTATCTTGTGTACAGTCACAGCATGGGCTCCCTCACACCCCTCTTGTCATTTCTCTTCCCCCTCTGGTATCCCTTTTTCTTCCTCAACTTACCCTCCACCCTCTTTTTCACTTGATTGTCCCAATTACTAGCTCCCTCCTTTACTTCCTGTGGCTCCACACTGAAGCTTCTGGGTGGCTTCTCCTGCCCTCCCTCCTCCCTCCCTCCCTCCCTCCCCCTTCTTGCTGTCATTCCCTACCCATTGTCCTCCTGCTGCAAGCCCAAAGAGACACAAAGCTTGTCATATGCTTATTGTTTCTCATGGGTGGTGATGCTAAGTTCAACCCTAGCCTTTCTCTTCTCATCAACCCCCCAACTCAACATCCTCAACCCTCCCCAGGGGTCTTGCACCCAGACATCCAGTCTTCCAAAAATTGGCCACTTGTGACTGTGAATTCAAACTCTTAAGCCATTAGCACTAGTTGTCTCTGAGACCTGCTTTTCCACTAGGACAAGTGACACTGACAATTGCCCTCCATGGCTACTCCATATTTCAATAGGGCCAATATAAATGTGGTAGCGTTGCCACCAATGTTGCCCTCTCACGTCATTTTGGGATTGTGCAGCACATCTCCTCGTCATAGAAAAATAGATTTGGACAGCAGATAAGGACTGCTTGGCCCACCTAGTCTGCCCATTTCCCTACCTATTGGATAAGCTGCAGCTTCTAGTTTACCAACAGCCTACTTCCTCCTACCCCCCACTATAATTACCTTATGGCTGTCCCATGCATTCTTGAATTCCCCCACTATTTTCGACCCCACAACCTCCTCAGGAAGGCGGTTCCACGTGTCTGCCACTCACTCTGTGAAAAAATATTTCCTCACGTTGCCCATGTGCGGTCCCTCCTCTATCTTTAAATCGTGCCTCCTTGTTTTTGCACATCTCTTTTCTGAAAGATGCTACCTTCTTGGACTTTGTTGATTCCCTTGAGGTACTTGAAAGTTTCTATCATGTCCCACGTCTCCCTCCTTTCCTCAAGGGTATACATATTAAGCTTTCTTAGTCTCCCTTCATATGGCTTCTGATGCAGACCCAGCACCATTTTAGTTGCCCTCCTCTGGATCGCCTCCATCCTGTCTATGTCCTTGCAGAGATGGGGTCTCCAAAACTGCATGCAGTACTCCAGATGGGGACTCACCAACTGTCTGTACAGAGGGATAACAACTTCCTGTTTTCTACTGGTGATGCCTCTCCCTGTGCATCCCAGTATCCCCCCAGCTCTCCTTACTGCCTTCTCACATTGCTTGCCTACCTTAAGGTCATCTGATATGACTACCCCCAGGTCCCTTTCCATTTTTGTTGTTGTTAGTACCTCCCCCCATTGTGTACTCGTCTCCTGGGTTTTTGTTTCCCAGGTGCATTACTTTGCACTTCTTTGCATTGAATCTAAGCTGCCATACTTTTGACCATTCTTCCAACCTTGCCAAGTCCCTTCCCATCCTTTCCACCCCCCCTTGTGTATCAACTGTTGCAGATCTTTGTGTCATTTGCAAAGAGGCATACTTTTCCTTCCAGACCCTCTGCAATGTCTCTTATAAAGACATTAAAGAGGACTGGTCCCAGTACTGAACCCTGTGGTACCCCACTAATAACCCCCCCCCCCTTCTTCGGAGTGAGTTCCTCTCATGAACTTCTTCTGGGCAAACATTCCATCACTTGCTCCCTTCCTGTTTATATGGCTGGTGTGTATCTCTGTCCTGATTCCAAACCTGATACCCTCCTTGACCATCTCTTTTCTATCATTACCCTTGCCATTGATGATGAACTCCTTATCTGTAAGATTTTAACCACAATTGAGCTTTCTCTGCTACTGAAAAACACACTCAACAAACCCTTCACCTCATACAGCATATCTCTGAGCCTACCTGGCTCAACCTTTCTTCCTCTAACCACTCCCTCCTTGACTGGGTTCTCTCCTCCCACCCCTTTTGCATTATTAGTGCGGGTACAATCCCTGATGCTCTCAGTGATCACTGTATGGTTAACTGCGAGTGTAAGATCTATCTACCAAAAGGACCCTTGAAGTCATTCAGCTTTGAACTTTTAGGTGTTTTGACCTATCTGCTCTCCTAGCTGATCTCTATGCCTCTGATCGGACCTTCCTCTCTTCATCCCTAAATGTTTATGATGCCCTTACCAAATTCCAATTACGTTTTCCCTGTGTGGGACAGACTCCTGTCTGCAAATCTTGCGTTAGGAGATCCTGCCTTCCTTGGGTTTGTACTGAGCTCATCTCATGCCTCTAGACCCAGTACTCTGCTTGGCACCTGTGTAAGGCTACTGGCTTGTAAGCTGACCTCGTCAGGTATAATAATTCCATGACACCTGCACTAAGGCTGTCAGGTGGGCCAATTCAGAGTACAGAATCTCTAACTTCAGAATAATATTAATTCCCCCACTAAATTCGGAAAGGTTGTTCATGTTCTCTTTAATCCACACACCCAGTCTCCCCGCCCCACACTCTCACAGGGTGGTTCTACTGTCTCCATTCTTACAAAGGTAGTTATCCCTTTTAATCATTTTGTCTCTTTTTGCGCCCACTCCTTCCTCCCCATCTCTACTTCTACCTCTTCCACTGCCCTTCTCCGCCTCAGAACCTTCTTTCTGATTCTTCCTTACTACTGCCTCCACTACCCTCTCATCCCTGCGTTCTCTCAACCCCAACAAAGGTTACAGCTTTGACAGATTTGACTCCAAACTCCTCAGTCTCTCTGCACTAGCTATCACCTCCTCCCTAACTGACCTTTCAACCTCTCATTCTGCTTATGCTCATTTCCTGTATCTTGGAAGAAGGCTAAGATTTTAACTCTTCGTAAGGGTGGTGACACTTCTGTTCTGGGTAACTACCAATCTATTTCCTCCTCCCTACTCTTGCTAAGCTCCAAGAATGCTGCATGATTCTTCCTCTTCTCTTAGTCCTTATCAGTCTGGAGTCCATAAATCACACTCTATCACCATCTCTCTGCTATGTCTCACTGACTTCATCCTTAAAAGGATGAACTAGGGGTACATCCCGTCTGCTATATTAGTAGGCTTTATGCCGGCTTTTGACACTATCTCCTACTCTCTTCTGCTAGACAAATTTTCTGGAGCTGGTCTAACTGCCCCTGTAGTCAGTTGATTCCATTCATACCTGTGTGGCAGGTTTCAGTCCATCTCAGAAGGAGAAGCCCTGCCTTTCCCCTCGAGTCTGGGGTTCCACAAAATTCTGTCCTTTGCCCCATTCTGTTCTCAGTTTTCATAAATTACCTTCCTAAGGCTTGTATCTCCTGTAACATTCCACTGTATGTGGATGATACAGTCTTGTTTGTGTCTGGTCTTTCTCTCCCTGAGTTGGCGGTACAGCTTTAGCATGACTTCAAAAATGTTCAACGCTGGCTCAGTGTGAATCAACTCACCCTAAATATGTAAAAGACAGTCTCCATGATCTTAATCACCTAGCAGTGCCTGGCTGACAGCCAGACTGCTGCTGTCTTCACAGCCCTGGATGGCTCCCAGTCAGAGGCTGTCACTTCCTTCTGTACTTGAGTGTGTGGCTTGACAGTCATCTTGACTTCTTTTTTTATTTTGTTTATACACCGGGTATCTCCGAAGCATCCTTTGGAGGTGCCCACACAATCCTGACCCTTCTTCTCCCTGCCGTGGCCATCTATCACCAGTTCACCCCCCCAGAGGAACTTCCCAGCACTCCAGATCACCCCCCGGAACAGGGCCCGCCCACCCGGATCACCCCCCGGAACAGGGCCCGCCCACCCTCGGCATCTCTATCTGAAATTAGAGGGCCCATCCCTCTTGGAGGTTGGCAGTGGATCCCTGGAGTGGCTTGGCCCGGCACTGGGGATGGGAGGGAGATTACTGGGGCCCTCATCATCTCCTCGTCGAGCCGGGGATTTTTGTACTTGTAGTTGGCCCCCCTTCCCAGCGGAGCTCGGCCAGCAAGGCAACAAAGTGCCATGGCTCCACCCCCAGGCATATGCCATGCCGCTACAATCAGCAATCCTCTGGCCACCGTCAGAGGTCGCTCCAAGAGTGAGCGTGCCCTGTACCCTCCCCCAGGAAGAGAGAGCAGTCCATCCGGATGCTCAATCTCTTCCTTCCCCTGCCAACCCCCGATGGCCCTGGCTCGTTCCCGAACCCCGGGTCGCTGGCGTGGCGCGAGGTGTGGCGTCCAGCGCCTCAACCTTCAATGCCACTGGGCTGGCCCATCTTGACTTCTTGGTCCACATTAATGCCATCCACACTAAACGTCTTCACAAGTTAGAAGCACTATACAGGAGAAAAGCCTGCCAGGTGTGAGATTATTAAAAAAAAATATTCCCATGCTTGCAATTTGAGGAACGTGGTCTATGTGGTACCCACAAATCCTCCTTTACCACTTTCTGTCATTTTAGACTAGACTTTCCTCTCCACAACCATCACTGTTCCCTGTGTACTTCCCTCTCATTCCCCTTCCTTGAAGGTCATCAGCGTTCTGTCAGTGTACCCCCCCCTCACATGTAAGTTTTAGTTTGATTCCTTTCCCTGCTAGCTCTCCTGCCTCTTATCCTGTTCTCAACCATCCTATTTTCTACTGTTGGCTGACTCTTGCTCCTTCTCCATACCTCATACCAAACCCTCTGCTGGTCACTCTGGTCTCTTTCTCATAGGCTTTCCATACTTTGCTCCTCCCCCTCCCTCCCCAAGCCACTTTGCTTCCTCCCCATCCTCCTTGAAGGCCCTACTTTAAGCCCACATTGCTCCTGTTTGCTCCTTCACATAACTCTGCTTTAGTCTCACCTTACCAGTAATGCTTATTTTAAAAGGGGAACAGTCAGCATTAAGGGCCCTATACCCAAGTGTGGTACTTGTCCCAATTTGCACTTTGTGCAAAAACTCTGTTTATGTACTGTTTACTTACATTATAGCAGATGATCTCAAACTGTTTTTGCAGACTTCTCAGCTGACATTTTGCATAACTACAAATCCTATGATTCCCTTGCAGTTGACATCAGAGCAGGACTGAAGCAGTGGGAGTGGGAGATTCAATAGCCTGCAGTGCAAGTAGAGATTTTATAAGATCTGATCAGATGTTTGCTGGTCCCACTGTTCTCCCTGGGCTAAGTACAGTCCTACTATAATTGTAAACTACAAGTGTCTCGTTTGTCTCATTTGTCGAGTGGGGGTGTTCATGTATAGGTAATGCTGCAGTACCATATAGAATCAGCAGTTTAAAAATAGCCTCATTCAGTTCAGTGGAGTGCACCTCCATGTTCTCCCTGGTTAGACATCACAAAATGTCTTAGCGTGATGTCGGGGCTGGCACACTGGGAAGTGGAAGGGATCAGCTGGCCATCATCCTGGGCCAATTTACAATTCCTTCCCTCCCAAAGAGCACTGGACTATAAATGAAAATGTACTACAGTAATTGATGGACTCGGGCTACATTTAGATAGGTACTTATGGGTTTAAAAAATCCCAGTTTATTAATAGTGTACAAATTCAAATATTTGGGATTTTGGCTTGACTGCAAGCTCTCTTTCACTGTTCACTCAGAGGAACTGTCTAAAAAGCTAAAACAAAGGTTAGGCCTCTTCTATCATATCAAACACCTTCTTACTTACAAGACTAAAATAAGATTGGTACAGACAATGTTTCTCCCGCTAGCGGATTGTGCAGATTTTCTCTATAGCTATTGCCCCAGCTCTGCTTTAGCCAAGCTGGACACACTGTATCACAGAGCACTATGATTCATCACCAGTGCCCTATACAATGCTCACCATTGCTACCTCTATACAGAGCTTGGTTGGCAGTCACTTAGTGCTAGGAGATTGCAAAATGCCACCCTCTGGGCCTACAGAGCTATCACCAATAAACGTCCTCAATATAGCTCTGATCTTTTCAAATGTACCCCCGGAGTATATTCTCTCAGAAGATACTCATATATCCTATTTGAGAGTCCCAACATCAGAACTCATACGGTGCATCCCCCAAGTCATGCTCTCCTACCCTCTGGAACACTCTACAAAATACCTTAAAACTTCCAAAACTTGTTGGGATGTCTACCTTTAAAACATTACTGATAGACTTGTTGAAGGAAACTTGTAACTGCTATTCCTAAACCTGCATCATAATCTCTAGGAACCCCTGCCCTTTTGCATAGTCTCTATAGCACTTGCTGTCTGCTCCTTGGTCGTTGTTAGTACTGTTACTCTCCCTTCCAACTGTGACATCCTCAAGACCTTCTATCCCTACTGAACCTTCCTCTCTTCCCTTTCCGCTATTTATCAGATCCTTGCTCACCACATTGCAGTGTTCCTTCCTATTGTACCTGTTTCTCATTTGTGATATTAGCCCATTCCTGATGTATTGTACTGTCTTTTCGTTTGTGTATTAGCGTTGCATTATATTAGTTGTGCTGCTTGTGTTACATTTCTTGTAGTGTCCTTCCAGGACCACCTGTAAATGAGTCCTCTCAATGGTGTTTTTCCTGGTAAAATAAAAATGGATTGATTTTACAGCTGAATCTTGGAGCATTCCTTTAAAGATATTCTCCCTATTTGTGACTATGGTGACATAGTTTACAGTGAAGCTTCCAAATCCTCCTTACCAGGCTAGATCCCCTCTTTTACTTTTTTTGGTGCTTTGTCTCACATTGTTCTCCTTGTACTCACCACTGGTTGCTCTATGCTGCCCTTTCACTACCCTCTCTTGACGCCATGCATCTTTCCAATTGTCCCTCCTTTGTGTCCAAATTCTGATTTGGTTCCCTTCCCTCTTACCTTACCGTCCTGCTGTTCTCTCCCCTTCCTTCCTCTTACCCTCTGTTCAGCAGTGTTTCCCATTCTCTTTGCATTCCATCCAAGAGATCTACTGTTGGTCAAACTGCTTTTTTGTATCGCTTACCTAAACTCTGGTTCACCCTTTCCCTGTCACTCCATTCTGTCCTCTTTGCTTTCTCCCTTACAACCAAGGTGTTCACACAAGTATCCTACATACTACCTACCTGTATTCATCATTTTCAGATCTTCTAACACACCAATCAGTTCTTTCTGTTGCATTAGCATTCCTACATATGCGGACCGATGGTGCGTTGAACAAAGAGGGCTTTAACCAGTGTTTCTGTGGGGCAGTGACTGGCACTCAATTTGCCCCCCCCCCACTGAGCAGTATATAAATGCAAATGCCCAAGTATCCTCAGAAACAAATTTTCCTTGCTTCCAAACATCCTGACCTCCTCCTCCAATTGCTCTCCATTAATTTACAGTACACCACTGTTGGCCAACCAGTTGCTCCATTCTGTGGGTCTACACTTATTCAGCACTGGGTATGCAGTAGCTTAAAATGGATCACTCTAGAGTGTCAATAACGCAGAATATTAGTACCATGCAGGAGAGGCTAGTGCCCCTAGTACAGGAGGCCAAGATCAATCACTGTACATTGCATTGTGGTGTGGGGGTGGGCTGAGAATTAGGGATGTGCCTGGAAAGGCCTTTTTAATGGCAGCCTGGGAACACGTTTCATTATTCGGCAAGTAAGAGCGGTAGTCCAACTCTCCAACTGTGTGCACTGCAGAAGTAGAGCTTGGTGCTAGAGATGGAGTGGCAAACCCCAACAGCATAGAAATCAGTCCCAAGAACACTCTGCACTCAAGAACTGGTAGTTCTGGATGTGTAAAGAATTGAGTTCCACTTCAGCACACCTTGGTTGAAGTACTGGGGAGTTCGTTTGGAAGCTGTATTTTGTGTTGTCTACACTGCGCTTTGGACGTGCGTTGAAAATAAAGGTACAAATTTTTCTTGCAAATTGCTGAAGTGGAACTCAGTTAATTTACACATCCAGAACTGCCTGTCCTTGAGTGCAGAGTGTTCTTGGGACTGACAAGTAAGAGTGATCACTGTTTCAGTCCGGGCCTACATAGAGAACCAGAAGACTGGCAGGTCTACAACCAATTACCTTCCCATTTAACCTTTTTCCCTCCTTAGGGTTCATTTCCCAAAATAAATTTGTGCTTCTTGAAACTATTGCTCATTACTGCCTTCCTAAAGTTAAGTGCATGCTAATTGCAGGGAACCTTTTGAAATTGTTTGGGCCCTGCCAGAGGAGTGACCACAGTGGGGAGGTGGGCAGGTACTACAACTCAGGAGGTTGTGCTAACCAGTCACCCAGGCCACTTAAATCTTTCTCTGGGTAGCGTCACCGTGCTATTTCTGCTATTTAGATATAAGATCCTCCCTCACTTGTGAAAGACAAAATGAACCCAGAAGCCACTACAACACCTATGATGACCTAGTGGTGTCATAAGGCAGTGGCACCCATCCCTAAGCAAATTGGGAGTATGTCAACCCTACAAGGATGTTACACTTTTCGGTAGTGAAAACCCATTTGATGCTCTTAATTAACAAATAGTTCAGGTGCAAGAGGGGCTGAAGAAGCAGCAGTCCTCCTCACTCACTCACTCTCCAACCCCCACCATCACAATCCAGAGTCCCTGGAGATCAGGAAGAGCACCAGAATGTTCACATCACAAGGGCTATATGATTAAAAGTACAGGCAAGTCCCACTGTTATGAAGGTTGCAAGTGCTAACACATTCAGAGCACAATAAGTGTTGAAGAGGGAAGGGGCCCTAAATAAAGAAATTTGGGCCAGAGCCCCTAAGGCCTACTGAGGCAGCAGCCATCTTTGTCCACACTGACTTCCTTCATCCCAGCAATGAGTTCAGGGGTAAGAACATCAGCCATTCAGGTTATGGACACCTGCCAGGGAGCCCCAGGAAGTACAGGGCTGCTGGAGGACTTCCTTAATTTACACAGAAGAGAGTTGACCAACTAGACATTGAATGACAGCCAGACAGACCCTCCCAAATGACTGTCAGGAGGACTTAACCAACAGAGAGGCTGTCTGCTTAGGTTTTCACTGAGGAATTCCCCAGCATCAGCTCTGTCATCTGGAGGAGTCTACAGGGCTCTATAGGAGTTGAAGAAGGAAAGCTAACCTGCCATCTGCAGTTGTGGGCAGAACCTTCACGGAGACTTGGAGATGGAGTAGTGTGTTTTTACAGGCACTGAGGAGGAGGCTGCTACACAAAAAGCATCTGCTCCCTCACTGCCAAATTTGCAGCTACAGGTGCCAGCCTGTGAAGAAGCCACCTTGCAGCTGAGCCTGTCAACTGGAGAGAGAGAGAGACAGAAAGTTGGAGCAGAGAGACTTTATTCCAGATCAGACTTGAGGAGTCTGCAACTGAGAAGGAACTGGAGAGGGCCAGAAACCTAGCTACACCAGCCAGGTGATGTCCTGCAAAGGGAGTTGCCTTGTGGCTTTGCAAAGGTGTGCAGACAGAAGCTTGGAATCCTGAACACCCAAAGAGACTGACAAAGAAAGAGTGCAACTCATCTCTGAGAGATTCAAATGAGAGTAACTGGCAGAGGAGACCAGAGAGAGCCATCAGAGGAAGGTCAGAGGATGGCAAAACAGAGTAGCTACATCCAGCAAGGACTATGGTCAAAGTCCGAGACCCACCAGCCTGAGGGTAACTGAGAGTAACCAATCAGGGCCTGCAATCAAGACATTCTTTGTAGTTATGGTAGATACAGCCACAGACGTGGTGCTATTGCTTGTAAAATAACTCAGCCATCTGGTCAGGTTTACAGTTTTTAGTTATTTGTTTTGTAATGTGGCAAGACCTGCCAGCCATGTTCAACATCATCGTGCCTGCCACATTTCCATACCTGCGTACCCTGAATTTCACGGGTGCGCCCTAAGACTAGAGGTATTGCTGAACAAGAGTATTGGGGTAGTGGCCAAACAGCACAGTTGGTCTGAGAACCAAGCTGGTTGGGGGAGGGCTGAGCCAGGGCCACAGATGGCCTACTAGCTAGCTTTAGTTGCAACTGTTTATTGTTGTTTGCCTAACTCTTTGCCTTCCCTTGGAACTCGGTCTGGATCGCCCAATAAATTCCCTTGTTATTTGTTTGAAATTCCTGACTAGAGAGCATATTATTTGTGTAAGCATATTATTTGTAAGTTTCCAAAGTGTTTATTTTTGCCAAACTGATGATTGCATTATGTGGGAAATGGTTGGGGAGTACTACTGGAGATCACAGTGGGTTGGTATTATTCCCAGAAGGCAATTCTAGATTATTACCTAGCACACTAAATCTCTCCCTAGGGTTGGAACAGCGCAAATCTACATCTGAACTTTACCTTTCCATCTGTGGATAATGAATCCTCACTGCAGTTTTGGATCCCGGCCCCTCAACCTTATCTGAGCCTGTAAAGCAAGTGTAGTGTACTGACATCAATGGCAATCAGCACATGTATAAAACGCTTGGGGTGAGTTAAGTGTAAAGTGGGACCCCCTTCAGTGCCAGTTAAAACCAGTGTCTTTTTAAGGGGTAGGGAGTGTCTTCTGAAGGGGAAGGGTAGAACAATCAGGGTGGCCTCAGCTTGATGGGGAGGGGAAGGGGGAGCATTGAAATTGAAGTCCCTGAGGAAGGTAATAAAAATCAGAACTTTTCTGAATGGTGCTTATAATAGGAGTCCTCCTTTTATCACCAAACGTACACAGATGTAATTATCTAACTTAAGTGACTCATAAAAAATTTCTTGACATGAAACAGAATCCTGCTACTGTACGCTGTTACACTTTTAAAAAAAAAAGTAATCAAAGTTATTATTTGGTATGGAAAGAGGGGTGCTGAGTGAGAAGCTACCATCACAGACAGGCTAGTGGCAGAATATTGATAAGGATTCAGTGGACAATCTGCACCCTGAGTGTTCAGGGACTAAAAAAACGAGATAGCATAATTTATTTTCTGGTTGAAATTTTTGTGGATTCAGTTTCAAGACACACAATTTATGTTTATTAAGCAGTGTGTGCCCACAGTCAAGAAGGCCATCAGAAGACTAGGGTGCATTAAAAAGGTGAGTGTGTGTGTGTTTGTTTGTGACCAGCAGAGCAGGGGAAATAATCTCACCACTTTACAAAGTGCTGGTTAGACCCCACCTGGAGTACTGTGTAGACATGAGTGAACAGTGAAGTACCCTACCCTAAATTTTATTTATTTTATTTATTTAAACATTTGCTAACCAGGAAAGGCACACTGAGCCGAAGCTCATTTGTAGGTGCAACCCGGGGGTAGGGGTAAGAGGAACAAACAAATACATTTAAGGTGCATAGTACAAGAATACAGTGGGTGGGGTATTCAAAAGTGTTGCGCCATATGCGTCCCGGCGTGATATTCAAAGAAGGCAAGTTAGCAGCTCACGCAACTCCTGATGCCTTGAGGTGCATTGGTAACTATTGCGCAGTACAAGTAGGGGTATGCCCGATATGCAGCACATCCCGATATTCAGCATGGGATGGCGGCGCAGATGCTGGCACAACACCACCTTGCACCATTTAGGGGGGCACAAATTATGCCTGGTAAAACCAGGAACAAGTCCTGGCCATCCACAGGTGAGCTGCTGTATTGCAGGGTGCAACACAGCAGCAACCAGCCGTCAGCTGTGGGTGGCCACCCACCCACCCGGACACAGTCCACATGCCCCCTGCCCAGGGAGCATTGTGGCCCCCTTGCCCATTCATGGGCATAGGTATAGTACATCCCTTGTGGTCCAGTGAACCGGTCCCCATCGCCTGATCATGGGAATATGTAAATAATATCCCTGGTGGTCCAGTGGACCGCTCTCTATCGCCCAGTCATGGGCATAGGTTTTAATTATCCCTGGTGGTCTAGTGGACCACTCTCTATTGCCCGATCGTCGGCATATTATTTAATTATCCCTGGTGGTCCAGTGGACCGCCCTCTATCACCGGATTGTGGGCATAGGTTTTAATTATCCCTGGTGGTCCAGTGGACCACTCTCTATCGCCTGATCATGGGCATATGATTTAATTATCCCTGGTGGTCCAGTGGAACCTCCCCAGCACCCAATCATGGGCAGAATCACCGAAAGACACCCTGGTGGTCCAGTGGTACCCCACTCCCCACCCACCCACTGAGGCACCGCCCGCCCAGCACCCCAGTCAGTGGCGGGTGGCAGCACCCGCCCGCATGCCACCCAACCGCCCGCTGACTGACAGAATACAGTAGGGTCTGTATGCCTATTGGTCCATTGCGTGGGCCAATAGGCATGCAGACCATACTGTACTACATAGGCCTGATATGTGAATGAACGTTCATGTACAAGAATTACACAAAAGCACACATTGTTCAGGATATAAACATAGTACAGTATATGCACAGGATATATACATATAGGTACATTGGTAAACACATGGTTTAAATATGGATATGGATATTGCACACATGCCTCCTTATATAGTGGCAGTTAATCTAATCTGACCTTACTAGTAACTTGAAGCACATTGGTAACTATTAGGTGAGAGAGGGAACAAAAACAAGAAAAGTTTCCATTCTGAGAATAATAAGAAAAAATAAATACTCCAAAAATACTGAGAAGCTAGTCAAACAAATTTGTCAAGGCTATGTGCATGTACCTGAAGAGTACCATTTATTACCCTAAAAAATCATAATGAAAAACAGGTAGCTGGTTAGGGTAGGGTAGTTACTACCCTAATCACTTTACTACCTTATTACCCTATTACCCTACCCTGACCGTAACAAAATGTGAAAGACTGTTTTTGACTACCCTAAACAGAAAACTACTCACAAGGAGCTGTCCTCAGTCAGGTATGATAGGCACAGATAGTATGATCAAAACCGCCACTGTTTCCTAAATACAGCCTTTAGTACTATGGCTGTATAAGTCATTCTTTTGTTGGGCCATTGTGATGTGCACTGACCTTTTTCTTTATTAATGTGACATTACCAGCCAGAGTGTCTGCAGTAGTTGTGAAACAGTCTTTTAGGGTTAAATAAGTCATTTGTCAAGTGGCTTATTGTGTGAGACAGGCAGGTATGAGAGGTGTAGCTGCTCTGAGTGAGCTTACTGCTTTTTCCAATAATTATACCCATGGAAGGCATTGCTGAGGCATGTACTGTAGGACAGACACAGCTACTTTGATTGAGGCTGCTGCTGTTTCCAAAAATGATACCCATGATGGGCATTGCTGAGACAGGCAGAACAGGTGCAGCTGCTCTGAGTGGTGTATAGAGGAAGAGACTGCTCATGCACAGAGATTGTGAGGGAGTGAGCTGCAGAGGTACAGCATCATGCACCAGCTCCTGATGTTCGATGGAGCATCAACAGCAAGTGACTGAAACTTAAAAATAATGGTAACGAGATAAACGACGATACTTACAGAGTCATTGTGGTATCGTAAGCTTAAACAACTGGTCGCATAAAACTGCAAGCAAGGAAAGGAGTTTGTATGCTGCCCAATGAATACAAACTAAATGGCACCAAAGAAAGATCCAACAACCCAGAAAAGTAAAGGTGCATTTATACACAAAGTGGCAATAGCCAGATCAAAAAAAATGTCCGTGGCAATTACAAAAAGACAACTGCAAAAAGCACAGATCCATATGGAGGATGACTAATTTTCAGAAAGTGAAGAAGAAGATTCAAATCCAGCAGATAAAATGACATTGGTAGCTGAAGAGGGAGCATCAGGTACAATCAGGAATCCACACCTTTAAGCAACGGCGGCACTTGAAACCAACAAGCTGATGAGGAAGAAAGGTACAAGAGCAAACCCCAACCCCCCCAAACTGCAGCCAACATGTTGAGAAGGAAAAGTAAAGAGATGCAGAAATCTGAGGCAACAGGTATTGTAAAATATTTTTCTAGAGGCTCTTTACAAAACGCTGAAGAATTATTGCTGAAATGGAGTCAGAAGAAACTGCTGTTAAAATGTGTGTAAAAACAGACTTAATACCAGAGTCAGCAGGCAATAAAGATACTAATAAAGGCCCCTATGCAAGAACGAATGTGGTGCTTATGCACCATGGATCTGAGATGCATAGGCAACCACACAGGTGAATGCCGGACAGCGGGGCTCCCACGGACCCTCAGCGGCATTCACTAAGGGCACATAGATGTGGTGCAAGGCACTTATATGCCCTCCTCCCTAGCACCTCAGGGATGTCTGCTCAGGGGGTGTGTTGGAGGCATGCCTGCACTACACGGCATTCACAAAGTCACATAGTGCCAGGCAGAGGGGGCTCCGGGTATACCTGCCAAGACCAGACTGGCCACGCCCCCCCATGTTCACTGGTCGCCGGGTGTGGCGGCACCACTAATTGGCTCTCCATGTTGCCCCAGCCCACTATGTTGCTGGGGAGGGCTGGGGCAACTGCCTGTAGACATGCCAGCATTGCCTCTATGCATGGCTCCACTCCTCCCCCCTGCACCCTCTGCAAGGGTGCAAGGCAACCACTCAGGGATCCAGTATGGGCATCCAAATGAATGCCTATCTGGGTCCGCAGCTCCACTCTCTACCGACCCATGGCCCTGTGCTCCGAGGGAGCATTGCCATGGACAGGCACCCTGTGGGTGCATGCAGCACACCCTGCACCTGTCCAGGGCTGTGAAGGTAATTGGGTGGGGTACGCACCTCAGGTGCATATAATCCACCTGTTTGTGCATCGGGCCCAAAGACAGAGTCAGGCTAGAGGAAAACAGAAATAAAAAAATTAGATGCTTTACATGAGAATCAAAATGTTGGAGAACAACTCTCAGATGTGTGTGGGGGGGGGAGGGGTGCTGCGGCTGATAACTGAAAAAGAAAAAAATGGCCTGGACAAAATAACCGGTGGAAAAAAAACTTCAGGGAAACCTCTGCAAGCAAAAAGACAGGATTCCATGGGAAGAACGAGATGTGTCTCACATAAAGATAGAGTAAAACATAGAAGGATTAAAAAAAGAATCAAAGAATGATATAAATAAAATGGTGACAAAGTTAACTGAAAAAGACAGTGATAAATCTATCTCGGAAGACACAGGAACTATGAGAGAAAGGTTTGAGCAAACTGATTATCAAGATAAAAGTGCTGAGCAGAAGACGGCAGGATAGTAACACAAGGGAGACTGGAATGGGAAATATAATCAGTGAGGGGAACAATGAGAAACAAGGAAATGTAGCCTTTAAAGGACTGGAATTTAAACAAAAGGAACAAACACTTAGAGAGGACACAAGAAAAGCCTTAACATTGCAATAGCAGAATGTAGAAAGTTTACCAGAGATGTCAGAGTCTGAAAACTGGTCAGATGTGCTTGAACAACAAGGAGCTTATAGTTGCGCAGCCCCAGTATCAAATATTACAAAATGGGTTGTCAGCAATGATAAGAATGGAAGTTCGTAAAAGTAAATTATCTAAAGTTTCAGCTCATCATACGACAGCTTAGAGGTGGAAAATCATGAGGAACAAAATACCAGGATGGGCTACACAAATTATGGCTCAACCTGAAAATAATCAATGAAAAACTTACTATAGTAGCCATTTTAGAAAACAAGATGGACAAAATATCATCCACTATCACAGAAATAGTAGAATCAAACATTCAAATGATAAACTATTTAACAGAAGTACAACAAAGTGTATCGGATGTAGAAGATCAAACAACACCAATGCAAAGATGTACTTTCTTTCACCTCTGTAGGTACTGTCATTTTTCTGTATTACAGCTGTAGTCTGAATTGTGAATTCCATGTTATACTGTGTTCCAATCTATTTGATGTAAGACGTGGAGCCTTTGCAAATGAGTCTCTGACTCAAAGGGTTGTAATTCCTAGACCATAAATAAATAAATAAATAAGTAAAGACATATGAAAACCCTTGAGACAATACAGAAAGAGTTTCAGGACAGATTAACAGATTTTGAGTCTCGAGCTCGTAGAAAAAACATTTGAATTATTGGTGTACCAGAGAATTGGGACAACGATTCAACACTAAGACAAACCTTTAAAAAGACTGCAGCAGTGTACCTGGACGCCACACCTGAAGACATAAATTTTGACCTGGACCGCATTCACAGATCACTTAGAGCGAAGCCACAGGACACTGCACCACCTAGAGCCATAACTGCAAAATTTATAAGGTCAGAAGACAAGGAGAAACTGATGCTACACGCTTATAGGAAAAAGAGACTAAACTTAATGGGAGCCAGTATACAGATTTTTCATGACCTACCTCCAGAAATAATAGCTAAAAGAAAAAAAAATCAACTTTATTAAAACTAAGCTTTGGACCAAAGGCTATTAAACGTCAGTGCAGTTTCCGGTTAAACTCTGGGTATTTATCCAGAATGAAATTTTTACTTTCTCTACACCAATGGAAGCTTTGGATACCCTGTTTAAAAAAATACCTGACTTGTTCACATAATATGTACAATTAGAATAACTAAATAATGCTTGTCTGAAAGGAGGGGGAATAGGGACACCTGGGTAAACTGACTAGAATTTCAATTATATTGAAGTATGTGTTGGGGGTGGTTCTTACTTGCATCAGGATAAGATTATAATGAGGTTGCCAGCCCACTAGCGCAGTGTTTGGATTTCCACTCACGACACTGGCGACCTGGGTTCGGGAGCGGACCTGGGTGCCAGAGGGTAGGATGGGGGATGTAGTCTGATCATCCAGTGGACTGCTTGGCTCCTCTGGGGGGAGGGGGATTTCTGGCCCAGAGGTGGACTAACTTCTGGCAGAGCACAGGAGGTACAGCATCCTTGGAGCCTAAACCAATGGGGAAGAGTGACGGATGCTGGCGTAAGCCATGGCGTCATGTGGCATATCACGCTTGGGGGTATACTCACAAAAATATGCACCACCAGGAGCAACACCGACATGAGGGCCCGATAGTGGGTCCTCCTCCAGCCAGCCAGATGGCGGAAAGAGGTCCCCAATGAAGACTTGATTCCTTGGGATGGGGGGATGGGGGTCCTCTCCTTCGCCACCTCACCTGGGAGGTAAGCCAAGGCTCCAAGGGGGAGAACTTGGACAGCTGGAGTGTAGACAGGGGAGTTGGGTACAGCTTCGGGTGGTGTGGGGAGAAAAAAAGAAAGTATAAAAAATTAAAAAAAAGATTATAACGAGGTTAATAAATAGATGTGGTGTATTCGGTGAAAAGATATACATGCAAGGGGAGCTAGTAACTGATATAGTATATGAAGTAAGGGGTTACACTGACATGTTAAGTAAGTTATTTAAAAGTCACAAAGGGGAAAATGGTGTTAATAAGAAAAAGATAAACAAGAACAGTCAACTGTATTTTTTAATTATGGAAAGTTATGTACAACAATAAAATGAAATGTGTCACATTTAATGTGAATGGCTTAAATTCACCAGGAAAAAGGAACAGGATTCTTACTTGCATTAACAAAATAAATGCAGATATCACTGCCCTCCAAGAGACACATCTGGAAGAAAAGGTTATAATAAAACTTAATAGGAATTGGATAGAACAAAAATGCTACTCAACTGGAACAAAAAAAAAAAACAGGCAGGAGTGGCACTCCACATAAAGAAAAGGCAAGGCTTATATTTAATTAAAAAATGGACCGATAAGGAGGGGCGTATATTATTAATTAAGCCAAAATTAGAGGAAAAAATACACAATACTATAGGGTCCATTTATGCACCATTTGATAATTACTTAACATTTCAAACTTACATAACTAAAAGTCTATTAGAAATCAAAGCAGAAAATACTATATTAATGGGCAACATGAATGGTCTAATGGATGTAGTATTGGACAAAACATCCCCATAACACAAACTAAAGGAATTTTAAGATTACTTAACACATTCTTTAGAAGAACAACACTTGATAGATATATGGGGCTGGATATTCAAACTGTGCCATTCTGTGGCGCAAGCCCTTGCGCTGCACAAACTAGTTGCGCTGGGGTGTGGCCAGGGCAATATTCAATGGAGTTGCGCTATTGAGCAACTCCTTTGAATATCACCCCCTGGCCACAGCCACTGTGCATGGTGCAGTGGAACTTGCGCCACCGCAAGTGGTCAGAGTGGAGCAGTCAAGATGCGGTGGCGCAAATACCATTGCGCCATGCGCAAATTTCGATATTCAAAAGGTAACATGCAAATGGAGCCATAATTCATGCAAAGGCGAGGGGGCGCTATTGCATCTATTTATTACCCATTTGCATGCCATTAGCATGCAGGTGCGCCGATCCCGAGACTTGCACCTGGCGCCTGCCAGACAGCAGCCATCGGGGACCGACGCCTCTGCAGCCCGATCAAGCGGCATAAGTGAAACCCCGACTGGTCTCGATCTGGGCATAAGTTTAAAATCCCATCCCCCCGACTGGCCTGATCGCTGGCATAAGTTCAGAACCCCCGCCTGGCCCAATCGCGGGCATAAGTGAAATTAAACCCCACCCCCACTAGCCCAATTGCAGGCTGAAAAGAGTTCAAACCCCCAGAACATATCCTGGTGGTCCAGTGGACTGCAAAGCCTGATCGTGGGCTGAAAGAGATCAACCCCTCAAAACATATCCCTGGTGGTCAGTGGACGCAAAGCCCGATCAGCGGGCTGAAAAGAGTTCAAACCTCCCCAGAACATATCCCTGGTGGTCCAGTGGCCCCACCCACCCACCCACCACAGCCCACCACCCCTGCCCCCGTCAGCCGGTGGGTGGCATCCACCACGCCTACGCCGCCCGCCGCCCAGCCGACTGACTGCCCAGTAGGGCTGCCGCCCATCGGTTCAGAAGCAGAGCTAATGGGCGTGCAGCCCCATACCGTACAAGGCGGTCAGATATGTGGAATGAATGTTCATTCACATATCTGGACTGCCTTCTATCTTCTGCCATCAGCTCCTGCTCAGCTCGACTCAGGCACATCCCGGGCAGATCGGTCGGCAGGCGGGCGGGCAGGCGGTGGACACCGCCCGCCGCTGACGCTGGCGGTGGTATGGGCAGCGGAGGTGAGATGAAACCACTGGACCACCAGATATGCTGAAGTCGGCTCTTTTCTTGCCCTGTCAGGCTAGCCCAGTGGGGTTTAATTTCACTTATGCCTGCGATCGGGCCAGTCGGGGAGGGGTTACTATATGCCAGCGATTGGGCTGCAGGGGGGACACAGGGAGTACGTTGAGGGCCACCCACAGGTGGAAGCTGCTGTATTGTGCCCTGCAATGTGGCAGCTCACCTGTGGGTGGCCCTCGACTTACTCCTTTTTTTTTTTTTGCTCAAAGTTGTGCAGGCGGAGGTTGGGGGTTGCACCTGCACAACTCTGCACAGCCCGCTGAATATCAGGCTGTGCAGTTTATGCATGGTTCCTCCCCCTCCAGTTCAGCATGCCTTCATTAGCATTGCGCTGTTGCTCAGCTTGACTTGGGGGGTGCAACTGCCTCCTGCTGAATATGGCAGAATGGCGCAATTTCGGACTTGCGCAGGTGCAACCCTATTGCGCATGGCGCAACCCTTTTGAATATCCAGCCCATGGCGTACACATAATCCCAATGTCAAAGAATATACTATGATCATAAAACAAAACGTTTCTCCAGAATTGATTATGTTTTCCTTTCAAAAAAATTATATGTTGCTATATTTATTACCTCCATCAGATCAGTCTTGATATCTGATCACACAATTGTAGAAATAGTCCTTAGGAATGCACAAAACGATAATAAGAGAAGAAGTTGGACCCTTGACAGTGAATTTTTAAAAATACCAGACTTCATAAATAAAATTAGGATAGCCATAGCTGAATATTGTTTTTTTTTAATTATTCTGGACAGGACTCAGTATTAAAGTTGTGAGATCCTTTCAAAGCTGTATTGGGAGGGGCAATATTATCGTACCAAACATGGTACACAAAAAAGAATAGAGAAGAACTAAAGAATGAACGAAGATTAAAAGAATTAGATGTATTAATACTAAAGGATAAAACAAGATATTATGAGTGGATGGAAGCCAGACTAGAAAAACAAAACCAAATTAACAACGAAACAGAAAATAATTTACTTAGAGTTAAAGGCTTATGTTACCTACAAAGTGATAAATCAGGAAAATTATTGGCTAACCTTCTTAAAAAATGGACAAAAAAGAACTTAATAACAGCCTTGAGAGACAATTGCCATAACCTAGTAACAGAAGTACAAGGGATGGAAGAAATAACCTAGTAACAAAAGTGCAAGGGATGGAAGAAATTATAATTTGCCTTATTTTTTGTCAAAGAGCTTGAGGCTGTTCCTAGAGCTAGCAATCAAATGCTCCATCCAGAAGCACATGGAAAGCTCACTCAGCCATTCATTGTATGAAATGGCAATATGGTCCATCCAGTGCTTGAGCGCCAGTCTCTTAACCACCATTGAGATTAAGGCCATGTGAAATCTTCTTTCTTTGACCTCTATGTTGGTATAACACCCTAGACTACAGATTTCTATCATGAAGAGACCATTTAGCTCTAGCAGGGGGTCAATCTTGGCTTGAATTAACCACCATAATGGGGCAACCTTTTCACAATACCAAAATATATGTAAAATATTCCATTCTGAGTTTCCGCACCTGGAACAAAGGGCAGAGACAAGGCGAGCCATTTTGGACAGCCAGACAGGGGAATAATACATATCATTCAGGATATGAAATTGGATAAGTCTGAACCTGTCCTGTGAGTTATAAGTATAAAGGTCTTTCCAGATCTGTGTCCAATTAAGGGATACATCTGGTAATAAAGAACTCCAGACCTTAGAGCCCTGTAAAGGTTCGGGATGGCCCTTGGCCAGAAGCAAGTGTACAGGAGTGACACGGCATGTGGCTTAGAAGCTAATCCTGTAGGCTGCTCTAGTGTGGGTGTTAATAGGGAGGGCTTAGGGGACGTGCCAAATGACTGACCCAAAAGGTGTTGGAGTTGGAAAATTTTAAAGATGTGCATCTGGCTTAAGACATATTACGAGAGAATATCAGGAGAGGAGAGAAACTGGAGAATACATATCAGCCACTATGGCTCCCCTAAGTTGGGGTAGCCAGTGAAAAGGGAGGGCAGTGCCCCCAATCTTAATGATAGGATTTAGGACAATGGGTTGGCCAAAGTCTCTATGAGGAGAAATGTTATGAAATGAACAGAACTGGAAGAAAACCTTGAGTGAGGTGCCAATCACTGACTCTCTAATCAGAACTGGGAGTGATTTTCATGGAAGAAAAAATATTGTCAGAACAGATAGGTGGTGCAGCCTTAGGATTTGATTCTCTAATTGCAGCCATAAAAGGGTATAATCTCCTTCAGGGTGAGAGAATCATCTTCCACATTTAGAGATGTGACTTGCCCAATAATATACCAGAAAGTTGGGAAGACGGAGACCCCCAGAATCCTTGGGAAGACTCAGCTTGAGAAAGGAGAGTCTGGGCTGTTTATGAGCCCATATGAAACTAGATATAAGTGAGTGCACATGCTGAAAGAAAGAAAGAGGGACTCAGAGAGCCAACATATTCAAGGTATAAAAGTGTCTAGGGAGAATATTCATTTTAATGATATTGATTCTACCACATAAAGATATTGGGACAGACTCCCACCTCTGAAGATCCTGTTGGATATTGGCCACCAGCTCATCTAAATTAAGCTTCTTGGTGAGGGAGGGATCAGAAGTGAAGAGTATATCCAAATATCGAATGGAGCGTGGTGACCACCTCATGCCAAATGGGAGAAAATCAGCTTTGTTAGTATAGTGGTTAAAATGGAAGATTTCAGTTTTATTGACATTCAATTTGTAGTTGGAGAATCAACTAAACTGAGATATTACGTTATGTATCTTTTCAAGGAATATTGCAGGATGTGCTAGATGAAGAAGAATATCATTGGCATACGCCAAAAGAGTTAGGACAGAGTCATACACCAGGATACCTTGTATCTGGGAAGACATTTTGATATGTCTCAAGGGGGGCTCCAAATATAAGTTAAAGAGAAAAGGTGAGAGTGGGCAGCCCTGCCTCGTGCCAGTAAAAGAGAGAAATGGGGAGAGAAAATGCCATTACAATAGATCTTGGCAGAGGGGCATGTATATATGGTTTGAATCCATTGAATGAAAAGAGGGGAAAAGCCCATCTTCCTGAAGGTCTGCCACAGGAACTCCCAGTCCAGTCTATGAAAATCCTTCTCGGCATCTAATGAGATCAGTGCCATGGGAGATTGAGAAGATTGGGCAGTTTGGAAAACATGTTGCAATTTCCTGAGATGATCCACGGATGATCTCCCTGGAACAAATCCCACCTGTTCTGAGCTCAGGAGACATGTCCATACCATTCTGATATGGGAGGAAAGAATCTTGGTTAATATCTTAATATCATAATTTAGAAGAGAAATTGGACGATAGCTAGCGGGGTTGGAATGTGGTTTGTCAGGCTTAAGAAGGAGGACAATAGTTGCTTCTAATAAGGCGGGATCGAGAACATCAGTGTTAAGCATGTAATTGTATAGTCTGAGTAGCAAAGGAGTAAGTTCTTTAGAGAAAGTCTTGTAAAAATTGGAGGAAAAACCATCTGGCCCAGGTGCCTTATCAAGAGGTAGGGCCTCGATGGCATTGTCCACCTCTTGAAGAGAGATGGGGGAAGAGAGGGAGAGAGATCGTGATGGTCAAGAAGACAAGGGAGATTGAGAGTGTCTAGGTAAGCCTCTATTTCCTGTGAAGTTGGGGGAGGTTTTCCATAAAGATACGGTAAAAATGTTCAAATACCAGTGCACTGTCCCAGGAGGAGGTTTTATGGAGCCATCAGGCGAGAATAGAGGGATAAGCCGAGAGCCTCTACTTATGCAGCCAAAGGGCCAGCAGCCTGACGCTTTTTTCTCCTGCTCAACATACTTGGAATGCGTTTTCAAGATGGCATACTCCACTTTCTCCCTCAATAAGTCTGCATACTTGTTCCTTAAGGTGAGCAAATGCTGTAGGGTATCAACCGAGGTGAATGAGGAAAATGCAAGTTCAGCTGACCCGATCTGTGTTAAAAGGGATAAGGCTTCTGCTTCTCTCTGCCTCTTCCTTCTCGAGGCTATTTTGATAAATTCACCTCTAAGGTAACATTTGAGTGTGCACCATTCAAGATCTTCCCTACCTATGGAGCTTCTATTGAGATCCGTGAAGGACCATATAAGAAGTGCACCTTGGTGACAATGTTTTTTATCTTTTAGAAGCTGAGTATTCAGCTTCCATGCTGTGTCTCTCTGGATGCCCGGTTCTGGAGTGAGAGTTACCCAGGCCACCGAGTGGTCAGATAGGACAATGGGTTCCAATCCTGCATGGCATAGACTTTTTAGGAGGGGAAGACTAATTAGTATGTAGTTGAGTCTGGACCAGGATTGTTGGACATTAGAGTAAAAGGAGTACAGGCACTGTGAGGGGTTAAGGATATGCCATGGGTCACACAGCCCTAGCAGGTCAATAAAATCACGTAGGGCTCTTTGAAGCGAGGAAGGGGGCTTCAAAGGCAGGTAAGACCTGTCCATATCTTGCACTGATGGTATATTCCAGTCCCCTCCCAAGATTAGGAAGGCGGGCAATAGGGATGCAAGCTTATTGGCAAGGTCCATAAGGAATAAAGGATTTCCCCCCACCAGACTGTATACACACCCCAATACCACCTCAGTGCGAAAGAGAGAACCCTTGATCAGGATAAATCTGCCTCCAGGGTCAGTGATGGTAGAGGCTGCTTGAAAGAGGGTATTACCCATGACTAGGACAGCTACACCTCTGCTTGAGGAAGAGTCCCTGGAAGCAAAAACTTGTGAGATCCCCTGCCGATGGAGCCAGATGGCCTCTTTTTCCAGTAGATGCGTTTCCTGCAAGAAGATAATACCAGCCCTGAGCAATGTACAGTACTTCAGGACTTGGTATCTCTTAGTGGGGTCTTGTGCTCCCCATACGCTTCATATAATAAATGTAACTACACTACACGTCATTGACAGTATTCCAAATAGCATGAGGAACCGGATTGAAATAGCCCAAGTAAGCCCCACACGGCACACTCCATCCAACCCCCCTCTCTCCCACCCCCTGCCCTAGATGCAGATAACAAGAATGGTAAGCCTGAAATGAACCTGAGAAACACCCTTCATCCCGCTCTCCCCACCCTAAGTAACAATCTACCCCCACCCCCATGTATAATGCAACCAGTTGAAACTTGCCAAATGGAACCAGTAACTGCCCTGTATCAATTAACTTGTCTCAACCAAACTATTTACAATATCCTCCCCTAATAATCCGATTCTGTAATAATTAGAAAGAAGCAGATGTAGGCAAGGACTATCCCACTGTGACTGGTACCCTTCTCCTTGATGAAGCATTGTGCAAATGGCTTAATACCAGGTGATAAGCAGCAGCCACAACCCCCCCTTGATCCAGTTCATGGTGCACACAGCATGACAGCATGCCCTCCCCAAGCCTTCCCCACATCCTGACAGATAAAACTTTCAATATCCCTTAAGGGTGAATTGCATGAAGAGGCCGTTTACCGTCGTTTCCTGGGGGGCACTCGGCGACAGACCTAGAGCGATCATGACTGGGCCTTGGTAAAACTGCTATGAGGACTATTCATTATTGCCTCGTTCTCCATCCAGTGGACAGGTGGGAGATACCAACTACCACTGGGAGAGGAATTTAGGGCCTATGGAACATCCTTGGAGATCGTGGGTTTCAGAAGGATAAATAATTATATACAAGGGTGACAGTAAACTAGGGTCTACTAAACTCTTATCCAGTGGTAGCCCTATATGGTGTGACCCGCAGGATAGAGGGCAAATTCAATCCCCCCTGCATTAAATTCACCATTTGGGTGATCTGACCAGTAGAGGAAATCTAAAGAAAGCGGGAAAAGTGCCCTTGTAAGTGAGTCCCCTTGGAACAATCGTCCACATCATGGTTCCAGCCAAACGAGGAACTGGGGGCTCCGTAGGGCGCTTCGCACCCTCGCTCCATGCCTAGGAAAGGAAGCACACCCCATGACCCAAGCTGGGAAACCTGGTGGCACTCCACGAACCCTTCCCCCAAGACCACAGTGCCCCCCCCCCTTCCTGGAGGCAAGCATTTCAGGAGAGAGAAACCGGGCTGGAGCACATTAAAGGAGGTGAATCAGACCCCATCAAAACAACCAGAAACAACAGGTACTAAATTATAAGCTAATTAAACAACATTGCAGCCAAATAGTTCAAGTCATGGAGAAAAGATCAGGGAGTCTCTGGCCCAGGTCTTTCTTAGCAGATTCAGGGTTGTCGTAGGAGTGCCAGGTGTCATTGATGCAAATCTGTAGATGTGCAGGATAGGACATTTTAAACTTAATGCTGACAGCAATTATTCTGGAGACTATCGGGTGGAAAGCAGTCTGTTTTTGGAGAGTTTTCAGAGGTAAGTCTTGAGTGAATCGCAAGGGTTTGCCCTCCCAAAGAATAGCCTGGAGCTCCCGGGCTTTAGCTAGGACATGCTGTTTTTTCCAAGTAGCTGAGAAACTTCAGGATGGTAGGCCTTGGTGGAGCACCTTCTGGGGGTCGCAGTCTCAGCGACCTGAGAGCTTTTTCGATTTGGTATCCAGGATTCAAAGGAGAAGGTCCAACTGTTTTGGCTATCAGTTTCTGTTTAAAGGAGACAACATTTGGACCTTCTTCAGATTCTGGTAATCCAAAAATGAGAATATTGTTTCTCCTGCTCCTTCCCTCTAAGTCTTCCACCTTTGCTTGAAGTTTGGATGCTTTCTGTCTGAGTTTAACAAGCTCTGGTTCAGTCTGATCCTTCCAGGTCTCAAGAGACGAGGTCCTAATGTCCACATCACCGATTTTACGCCCCAGGTCCCTCATGTCTAAATGCAGGGACTTTAGCTCTGATGAGATATCTGCTAACGCTTCTCGGAAGGGTAGGTGCTCCTGCAGAAATCTATCTTCAGTGAGAGGAATAGCTGAAGTAGAATGCAAGGTAGATCGAGCTGACTGGTTCCCCTTAGCTTTCGGTTCCTTAGGGCCTTTCACAGGCGAGGCTGGAGGTGTATGGTGCGGTGGGGCCTGTCTCATTTCAGCATCCATCACAGCGATAAGATAGCCAATAGCAATGTAATAAAGTATTATATCGAGACAGTAGATAAGCAGGCACCAATAGAGACCAAAATAGAAATTAAATCTGTGTTTATAACCAAGGATATAAGAGAGGGAGAAGAGAGGTCTTCTGAAAGGCTGCTACCAGTCTGCAGACATCACGTGGCTCAATTAAATCACTTCCTAAAAATAAATTGCCTGGTATAGATGGGTATACAATAAAATGTTATCAAGTGTTTGTGGAAGACCAATTTCCTTGGATCCAATTAATGATGGAGGAGCTGATAGATGGAAAGTGGCATACACCAGACACAATGAACAAAACCAAAGTAATTATGCTCCAAAAAGAGGGGAAGATAAGGAATACATGGAAAATTACCGTCCTATAGCTTTATTAAATGTAGATTATAAAATTATGGCCAAGCTGATAGCATCAAGGCTTCTACCAGCACTGCCCCTTTCCATCCACCAGGGCCAGTATGGGTTTTTTCCAGGGTGTGCATTGGCACAAGCCACTAGATAGGTACAATTTCTGATGGAATTGGTCAAACTTTTACCTGAGAAATAATATGCTCTAGCTTTGGATGCAAACATGGTGTTCGATATTGTTAATAGGAATTATATGTTTAAAGTCTTACAATTATGGGGCGTGCCAAAGAAGATATGCCAGCAATAAGACACAACGAGGTGTGGGTTATGGCCTGATAAGAGCACACCCCAGGTGTGTTATAAGGCACGAGGCCCTTGTGCCGAGTGCCTTTAGCACCTGGGCGTGCTCTTTTCAGGCCATAACCCACACCTTGGAGTGTCTTATTGCACTTATAAAATGGGCAAAAAAATTCTGTCTTACACTTAAAAAAAATGGGCAGACAATTGTATTTAGTTTTTGTAAGCATTTAATTATTTTAACATTTTTCATCAAGAAAAAAGAAAATAGTTCCTTTTACTGTGGTAACTTGTAACATGTGTTGTACTGAAGTACTAAAGTTTCATACATTTTTTCAGAACATTTTAAGTTTAACTTTCAACTGTAAGTACAACTTGAAGTTTAACTATAGACTATGTTTTAGAACTATTACATAAATAAATACATTTTCACTTTATGAACTTTAGGAACTGTAGTTGGATTGCTGTGTTTTTATTTGGTATAGTTAATGAACTGAACTTTTTTCATTGTACAATTTTGCATTATGAATGGTGTGCTTGTTGTCTCTGTTGTAAAGCTTTGGGACACTGTGAAGCTTTCTGTGCTGGGATTCTCGTTTTCTTCATGATTTTCTTCTGTCTCATCTCATTTCTCGCAGGATTTGCTGTTGTTTGGCAGTGCCATTCAAGTGTCTGCAGGAAGGATGCACTCATGGAGGGCTGAGATTCAGAAGAACTTGCATGGGTATTTATTTGTTGAGGTTCTTGTTTTTCTTTTAGGGCCAGTACGTTGCTTCATTTGCGACAAACTTCTGTTGTGGCTGCCAAATAGGATCTGAGGTTGCATTCATTTTTGTGGCCTGTCATGGCCATAATCTGATGGGCTTCTAGAACGACCTCTGATAATAGCTGTACTGCTGTTGCCTGAACACTATGATTGGTATATTGGACAGAAAGGGCAGCTTCTGTGCCGATGTTTGGCATGAAGTTTGACAGATAATTTATCCCGAGTGGCTCCCAGGTGTACCAGATTTCAGAAGTCTGGTAGTCAGTGGTTTGCAGGTGGCATGGGTGTAAGCAGAAGGTGGGGGGGGGGTCAAGTGGTAGCTTCAAGAAGTATTTCTTAAAGGAACTCAGAGGGAAAAGAGGGTTGCCAGGTAGAGCATATGTGAATCCATGGTGTGTTGATGCATGTTTGGCTCAGTCTTTTTATGGTTCTTAGTGAACTCATTAAACGCTAGTTTGATGAATTCTGTTCCATTGTCCATTTGCTTTATTTCAAAGTGCTGTGGCTTTAATTGTTGAAGGCCTTCCCTGCCGTGGCGCACCATACAAAGTTGTATGCCTAGCCAGACTTTCAATACGAGCCAGTGTGTTTACTGATAGTATTAGAAACATTTTCAGGAGTGCCAGATCTGCTTTTGATATGGGGGGATGGTGGTGTGAAGTATCTTTACCATCCCTTTGATACCATTTACGCTGCCGTGAATATGTTATTAGCTGGTTGCAGCTGAGAGTCAGTGTGTAAATTCAGATTTTTGTTCACTGGTGAGGTATTTATGAAGCAATTTAGACCCGCTCTGATTGTAAGAAGGCTTGACAGACTGTATTCACTGCCATCTGCTTGCCACACTTCCATGTAAAAATTGTCTTAAGGTTTGGCATATGTCTGTCAACATTAGCTGTTGCTAAATTGAGTGTCACTTGTCTAGATTGGCACCAGTTGTTGAATACTGACAATGCCCATAAGGTCATTTTTTGAGTGTTTAGCTTGTCTTTCTCCATTTCTAGTCTATTTCTTCAGCAGTTAACTGGGCAAAGTGCCTTACTGGATCTCTTTTTGATTTTCTTTTTCTAGATCTCACCTGGTTTTCGTCAGTAGGATCTGTCACTTGCTTGAGTCAGGTGAGTATTTCTTCAAATTTTACTTTAAAGTTCACATCTGGTACATCTGACATTTTTGTTTTTATAGGTTTTTATGTGGTATTGCTTTTTGGGTGTACCAGCAGTTTACTGAGGTACGAGATGCTTTAGGTGCTATGCTTCCGAGAACATGGTGTGTAAATATACGGTTTTGACAGAAAGCCCACTCAGCTGCTCGCAGTGTCAGAAACTTAGAGCACGGGCATAATGATATGCCAGCTGTGCTGCGGCGGTTCCCTTTGAAGTAGTGCAAGTTGGCAAGGTATGGGGCCATAAGGACATGGCACTGAGAGAGTCTCATCTAATCAGAGTCATGGACATTTTTTGCCCAATTTATAATGAATGTTATATGTCAACAGTACAAAAATGCTAAATCCTGCTTTGTAATAAATAATCATGTAACTTTAAGATGAATAATGGGGTCAGACAGGGGTGCCCCCTCTCTCTAGCAGTTTTTATATTATTTCAGTACCTGTTGCAAGAATCGCACTCACCACTCATTTAAGACAGCAGAAGCCAAACTGTTAAGGATGCAGATAAAACAGTTTTATTCCATTCCAGCATTAAATAACAGGCTACAAGTAACAGTTGCATACCACTTGTTACCAGGACGATGTTACGTTTCACCTTGCCTTCAGGGCTTCATCAGAGATAAATGTGAAGGGTTACAAAAGTGCATACCAGACGGCCAATCATCTAATTAATGTTTTAACCAATGATTATGTCTGAAGGAAATTACATCATTTCCTAAGTGTGTGTGATTATATAAAACCAAATTCAACAATCAAAACAGTGCATTTACCTTTGTGATACAAAAAAGTGTTTCATCACAACATATAGGACAATATTTTTGGAAAAACATATATTCTCAATACTCTTATATCACCATGTTCATACTTTTCATAGTTTTTATAATCACATTTACATATTAATAACACTTATATGATGACAACGCACCGTAATAAAAATAGTGCACCAGAAGCCCTTTCTGATGCCTTTATTTCTGCATAGGTGAACCTGAAAAGAGCAAACACGGAAAAATTAATAATGATGAGAAAACAGCTACTGTTTGGTCATCTCTGTATAAGAATCTTTCTCTTTATAGAAACAGATGCTAAATACCTGGTTTCAAAGACTAGAAGTATACATCTATACAGTCATACATGTACCCCAAATTGTGTGGGGGGGGGGTTGTTGTTGTATATTTTCTTACCTACTTCCTGGGGAGGAAAAAAAAAGGGGGGAGTGTTTATGATTACCCTATACAATAGAATTCATCTGTTGCCTCTCTTTCTTATAAAAGGTGCCAGTTCAAACTTCTCATTCAGTCCTGGCTGTCTGAGGGCATTTAATCTAAAAATCCATTCTTGTTCAACACAATCCATTTAATTTTCTAATTCTCCCCCTCTCACATTTCTAACAATCAACTCTATACCCATTGCTGTAATTTTATGTTTCACATTTGGGTTTTTCACAACACGCTTAGCTATGGCATAGGTGAGGTTTTTGTTCTTAATAGGCTGTAAATGCTTATAAATCTTGGGCCTTAATTTCCGCTTGATCCAGCCAACATAGTATCCTCCACGTGAACACTGCAGCAGGTAAACAACGTATTTAGAATTGCAATCTGTCCTGCCTCTAATAGTTTCCATCTTGCCAGAGCTAGGATTCCTGAATGTGTCCTGTTTTGCCATGTGTCTGCACATTTTACAAAGGCCACAAGGTTTTGTTCCCCATTTTGACATGTGTGTCGTAGTGCCTGGTGCAGGTTGATAACTTCTCACCAACCTGTCCCTCAGATTTCTACCCCTTTTGTAGGCCACCCTGATAGGCTTTTCCAGTGTCATTTTCAGTTCTGGTACCCCCTCTTAAAATAGACAGGTTAGATTTAACCATGTCCACAATTCTTCTAGTGCCACCCCATAGGTGGTTACAAATGTCATACCATTCTCCCATTTCTTTTCTACATTTCTATCTTTGGGGAGAAGTAGAGACTCCCTTGTGTGCTCACCCACTTCTTGTATTGCTTCCTGTAACAAGTTCTCATGTACCCCCTTGATCTGAATGTATCTGACAGTACCTCAGTTTTTATTGCACAAAATTCTACCTTAGAGCAATTCTTTTTTACCCTTATGAGCTGCCCCTTGGGTAAATTTCTGATCAAATGTGAAGGATGACAACTTGTGGTATGCGATAGACTATTCCTGTCCGTGGGTTTAGTATACAAATCTGTGGAGAGTGAACCATCCTGTTACTTTCTGATGGTAATGTTCAGGAAACTAATTGTTTAGAAACCAAATGTGGCCTTAAATTTTAAATTCCTGTTGGTGCTCTCTAGATATGTAATGAACTATTTTAGTTCTGTCTCATTTTCCATCCATACAAGGAATAAATTGTCTATGTAGCTTTTGTACTAGTCGATTTTGTCAAAAAATGTGTTTTTATTTGCATCAAAGATAATCCATTCCTCCCAATCAGTAAGGTATACATTTGCCAGACTGGGGGCCAAGGTCACCCCTCATGGCAGTCCTCTTGATCTGTTTATACGATTTTTCTTCATACATGAAGATGTTGTTACTCAAAACCAAATCTATTGAAGTAGTAATCATGTTTATTTTCTCTTGTGAAAAAAGTGTGTATTTCAGAAGGGACTGCTCTATTGCCTGAATACCACCTAGTTTGGGAATATTAGTATACAGGGAATCGACATCTAATGTCACCAACAACCAATCCCTCTCCACCTGTGTGTCACCCAGAATTGTTAAAGTATGTCCAGTGTCCTTAATGTGGCTGTTTTTTCCACTAAGGGGTTCAAATGGCCTTCTACAAATTTTGAAATAGGCTCAATGTTCCAGCCTGTTCCAAACACTGTGGATCTACCTGGTGGAGAAATGGGATCCTTGTCAATTTTCGGAATGGTATAGAAGGCTGTTTTTTTCTGTGTCTGGACCGACATGTAAAACAATTCATCAGGAGATATAAGACCAGATTCTAAACATTCTAGCAAGTAGCTTTCTATTTCCATTTTTATCTTGCTAGTAGGATCAAAGGTCATCAACTGGTAAAACTCTTTGTTAGATAACTGACGGTGCACTTCCTCACTGTATTTAGCACTGTTATGCACTACTATACTACCGCCTTTATCGTCAGGTTTGATTATTATGTTAGTGTCTGCAGCCAAATTCTGTAGTGCTTCCTTTTCAGTCTTGGACATGTTACAATGTGGCATGTATAAATTATCCCTGTATATCGTGTCCAAGTCACGTAAACAGCACTGGAGGAAGGTTTCTACTGTAGGGCACAAGGGAGGACAGAACGTGGATACTGGTTTAAAAATAGGGATGAATTCAGTTGCCCCCTGTTGCCCACTGGAGCTATTTAAATCAGAACTCTTGTTAATATTACTCTGGTTCATATCCTACCTGTTACATTTTGTAAAAAATACCTGTAAGTTTAACTTCCTGGCAAAATTCTTTATGTCTAAAAAGGCTGTAAAATTTATTAACAGAAAATGTAGACACAAATGAAAGACCTTTTTGCAATATCTTAAGTTCAATGTCTTTAAGTGTCCTTTCAGAGAGATTAATTACATTCAGTATCTGATGCTCGTAGTTCTCTTTGACGTTCCGCCTCTGCCACCCCCTTCCTCCAAGTTGAACCTGAATCTAGTTCTGCGGTTGCTCCTCCAGGGCTGCTCCTGCCCAGGAGGAGTAACCCCTAAAAAAGGGTCAGGTTCAGTCTCGCTTTCCTCAAAGTCTGTCAAGCTGTCCCCCGTACTATTGTGTGCTGGAATGGAATAAAACTATTTTATCTGCATCATTAACAGTTTGGCTTCTACTGTCTTAAATGAGAGGTGAGTGCAATTCTTGTAGCAGATACTGAAGTTCACAATTTTTGAATCTGCACCCCACCCCAGTGCTCCACCTTCTCTTGGCCGGACAATTTTTATATTACATTTGGAAGCATTACTACGGAGAATAAGAAACAATAATAATATCAGGAGAGTGAAAATTGAACAGCAATTGATCAAATTGAACATCTATGCTGACAATATTTTATTAATATTTAGTAATATAGCATCCTCTGTAACATCTTTAATGGTCCTGATAGATCATTTTTTTACATTTGCTGGTTGCAAGTCGAACACTTCAAAATCAGTTATTATGCCATTACAGGAGGGGGTGGACCTAGAATATGAGCAATTAAAACTGTTCAAAACATTTAACAAAATTGAATATTTGGGCCTAATACTTTCCAGAAATGGTGAAGAAAATATACAAATAAATTATAAAAAAATTCAAAACAGCCGGCCCAGTGGCGCTGAGGGCTGAGGCACTGGATGCCTTACCTCACACCATGCTGGTGACCCATGTTCGGGAATGAGCACGGACCGCCGGGGGTCAGCCGGGGAAGAGAAGGATTGAGCGCCCAATGGCTGCTCTCCTTCTCTGGGGGGGGTCAACCTGCAAGCTCCCGCTGCAATACTGCCTCCTGGGGGAGCTCGGGAGGTAGGTGTGGTAGAGGGAGGTAGCAGCGTGGGTTCCAGGACAGACGTTGGCAGAGGGGCGGAGCAGGAGGTGCGTCTCATCATACACCCTTGCTAATTGGCCCTCACTGCATGCCGGCGCTGGGGGAAGAAAAAAAAAAGGAAAATCACCCTCTCCTCACCTAGGTGATGACTCCTCACTGCATGCCCTCGGATCATAGGGGCAGACTCCGCTGCACAGTGTCCACAATCAATGGTCGAGGGGAGTAGGGGGCTCCCTCTACCCGACCGGGGGTAATCCGGCAATCAAGTATATATATGGACCAGGTGCTCTAGGGGCAGACTCCAGTGTGAAGAAGGATAGTGCAACAGAAGAAGTCCGATTGAGTGGTGAGAGGGGGCAGTAGGAGGGATAAATACTATGTAAAAAAAAAATTCTAAACAAACTAACATTATAGCAAAATATCTCTATCTTCTTGTGGAGTAGGGTTGAGGTCATTAAAATGATAGCCCTACCACATTTTTTATTTGTTTTACAGTCCTTATGGGGCCTGCCAGAAAACAAATGGTTTTCCACAATTGAAAAAATGTTTCTGAAATTTGTATGGAGTGGGGAAAACCCGGAAGAGCATGGAGCTGCGTAATTGGTGCTAGAGAGATGGGAGCACTTTGCTGTCCAGATCTTTATACATATGAAACAGCACATCTAATATCTATAATATGATACTGGTCTATGAACCCACAAGAGGAAGATAAAGTGATAAATGAGGTGTTTAATAAAAGAGGATATGAAGTGACTATGAATTTACTAGTATTCTATCATTCTTTCAAAAACACATAACCTTTATAAAACATTTTTATACTAATAATTAACAAATAGTTCAAGACTGACAGAACAACAATATTCCCTGGCTTCATGCCAACATAAAATATTTTAATAATGGAATCAATCATAATTATAAGAACTTATGTAATAATCTACAGGAAAATAATATCATACAGTGGGTAGACCTATTAAAAGAAGATGGGTTTATGACAAAAAAGTCAAAGGGCTAAAATTAATAATTTTATACAAACGAACATATGAAGAAGCCAGCAGAAGAAGGCCATTTGGGCTATCAAGTTTACTTGTGTTGCGGGGTCCACAGCTTCAGCTACGGTCCCTGCCCCCTCTTCCTACTCCTCCCATCCTCCCTACCCATGACCCTTACCTTCCCCTATACCTGTCCCAGCTTCTCTTAAAGCTGCCCACTGTCTTCAACAAGATTACCTCTTCTGGCAGCACATTCCAAGTGTCCACCATCCTCTCTGTGAAGAAATGCTTCCTGACCTCCCTCCTAAACCTCCCACCTTCCAGCTTAAGACTGTGCCCCCTCGTGTTATGGTTGCCACTCAGCTTAAAGAGACTCTCCTTGTTAACCTTATTTATCTCTTTCAAGTACTTGAAGGTCCCAATCATGTCCGGTCTCTCTCTCTCCTGTCTCCCAGGGAATACATGTTCAGTGCCCTCAACCTCTCCTCATATGTCATACCCTGCTGATCAGCTGTCATCTTTGTAGCCCTCCTCTGGACCTTCTCCAGCACATTAATGTCCTTTTTGAGGTGTGGGCATCAGTACTATACTACATACTCTAGATGAGGCCTTACCAGTGACTTGAACAAGGGCAGTATAACCTCCTCTCTCCTACTACTGATCCCCCTAGATATGCATCCCAGCATCTTGTTTGCCTTTGCTGCTGCTTTCTTGCACTGCATGGAGCGCTTCAGGTCACTAGTGATCATCACTCCCAGGTTCTTCTCCTCCTCTGATGCAGATACTCAGACTCCACCCAGGTAGTACTCTGTCCTGGGATTCTTGGCTCCAATATGCATAACTTTGCATTTCTTGGTATTGAAGCCAAGCTGCCAGATCCTGGACCACCTCCATAGCTTTTCCAAATCTTTCTGTAGGTCCTGAATCCTTTCAGCTGTGTCCACACTCCCACAGAGCTTGGTGTCATCCACAAATAGGCACATTTTGCCCTTAATGCCATCTCCAATGTCATTGATGAAGACATTGAACAACACCGTCCCCAGCACTGAGCCCTGTGGGACCCCAATGGTTACCTATCTTGTGCAAGATAACTCTCCCCCCAACAACCACCCACTAGGTTCTGTATTTCAGCTAGTTTTCCACCCATCTGGCCATCTTTTCCCCAACCTTGTGTAACCCTTAGGTGGCACTATCCCAAGGGCTACTACCCCTGCCAGCTTGGCTAGTAGCAGGTTAAGGGGCCTGGGTAGTGAAACAGGTGCCTCCACTCGGAGGTCAGGGTCGGTAGTGGTCAAGCTGACCTGGGCACAGCTCTCCTGGACACTATAACCCCTCTTTTCTCTCTCTAGTGGCCTGAACAGTACACGATAATCACTTTCACAATGACCCTTATTCATCATGCAGTTTCCCACAATGTTTGCACTTACCACCAGGGCTGGTTCCTCTAGCTCGACCCTGGGGACCCCCTGTAAAACAAGGTTAAACACAGCAAACAGCAGCAGTACAAGACTTTTGGCATAAACTGGAACCACAGTCAGGTTAAATGCAAACAAAGTTAAATCTGATTTATTCAGGGGAGTTGAACAAGTGAGGGGCATAATCAGGTTGATTTGCCTAAAAGTTATATTAATCAAACAGTTATGCATGCAGTACAGAGTCCCTACACAGTCACACACTCTGGGTACCCAGGTAGGAAAACGGTGGGCTAGCCAGGAACATTGCAGTTGGTTGGGACCCTGTGATGGAAGAAAGCAACATGCACAACACACACTATTTGTAATCTGGAGCTGGAGCGCTCAGTTCGTGAAAGAAAAGGCAACAAGGCAATCAGATGACAACACTTTTAGATTCAATTGTTGTTGCAGGGAGCTACCCTGATGTTTACTCATGATACCCAATACTGGACACAGACAGGATGAAATTGAGACTGTAGGCTGTTGAGCTGGAGTGCTCGGAGAAGCAGGGCCCACACGAACCACCGAGGCATCGTTCCTGTTCAAGGCGTTGAGCAGGGGACTGATCCCCAGGCTGGTCTCTCGTCGATGACTTTCTCTGCTTAGCAGGTATTCTGGCTGAGCCAGTGAAGCAGGGCCCAGGCAAATGGAAATGGATACAGATTCAGTCTGTGGAGCTGGATACAGCCTCCAGCAAGCAGAACACAGTTCAGACACACAGTGGGGAACCAAATCACGACCCACTATAAGCACACAGCACATTCACATGTAAGGAAATTCCACTGTACCAGACAAATGGCTCTCCGGTCGCAGTTACAGAGTCTTTGCACAATCCAGGAGTTCAGAGGCAGCTGGAAGTCCTGACAGGCTGATTGCATTCAGCAAATCTTTGGTCTTCTTCAGGTTAAAGCCTGGTCACAATTCAGTGGCTTAATTCACTCTCCAAATTCGGATTCAGTCTGAAAAAAGCACAAGTTCCCTCTCAGGGACAGCAGGCAGGCATGCAGGCCAAACTCAGGCCTTTCCACAGTTCCCCACGCGAATTCACTACGGATTGCTGCTCGAAATATCACGAGCTGTTACTTCTTCACTTCCCAACTCAGATCTAACTGAAACTGCAAGCAGTGTGGGACTTTCCCCAAGATCCAAAAGGTTCAGTTGGCTACTCAGTCTGTCAGTCACAACAAGGGCTCCCCCTCCAGGTTATTTTAGGCGTCAAAAGCCCAAAACTACAATTCCTACAAGTTTTGGCCCCACCAAGCCCCTGTAGGCAGGCTATGTTTTAGAGTCCCAAATGTACTGACTGGCCCATTCTGACAGTCCAGGACCAAGATGATGGCAACAAACAGAACTGTCCATGCTGCAAAGAAGGCAGGTTAGAACAAACTGCAATATTATTACTACTCTAACAAATGACCAACAAACAAGTACATCTTCTAGCAGAGCTCCCTCTGAGATTAACAAGCATTTGTCAATGCCTAATGTTGTCGCACTGGCATCGACTTTGGTAGTGCAGTGCAGAAAAACATTTTGGGCAGGATGTGAAAAATGACAGCTCTACAGTTCATAAGGAGGTGTAAAAAAATGCCAGTGTTCAAAATGTAACATGTAAATATTGCAAATTTGCAAAGTTACAAGGGTGCGTTGAAAATACGCAACGCACGCTTGTAACACAGTCATTTTATGGATGTTCGGCACCAGATTTTCAACATAGGCATTCTAGCACCTCTGCTCATGTACAGTGTCACTGTTATTTCCTCAAACTGTCCCAAAAAGTGATTTTGCACAGCAACCGCGCTATTCTGTGCCGGACATGCGAAAACACATTTTGGGCAGGATATGTGAAATGACAGCTGTACTGTTCATCAAGAGGTGTGGAAAAATGCCAATGGTGAAAATCCAGAGTGAAAATATTACAAATGCACGACGTTACAAGCTTGCATGCAATCTGCCAACTCACGCTCGTAACACAGTCATTTTATGGAGTATCATCACCAAATTTTCAACATAGGCATTTTAGGACCTCTGCTCATGAACAGTGTCACTGTCATTTTGATAATCTGGCCTGAACACTGATTTCCCAGAGCGACTGCGCTATTGTGAGCCAGAAGTGCGGAAACGCATTTCGGCTAGGATGTGAAAAATGACAGCTGTACTGTTTACAAGCAGGTGTACAAAAATGACAATGTTGAAAGTCTGGCATGAAAATAATGCGAATTCATGAAGTTACGAGCCTGTGTAGCAGCTGCGCAATGTACATTCATAAAAACAGCCATTTTTTGGATTTTTCCCACTAAATTTGCAACATAGGCATTTTGAGAGCCCACCTCATGAACAGTGGCACTGTCATGTCGTTAATCGGTCCCGAAAGGTGATTCCACGCAGTGACTGCGAAATTACCTCTCAGGACCGATTAACGATATGACAGTGCCAGAATTCATGAAGAGGGGTCCCAAAAATCCCATGTTTAAAATTTGGTGTAGAAATTCCCCCAAATGCCTGAGATATGCATTAAAGTTGAAAAAAAAACTATTTATTCCATTATACAGCTTACTGGCATTTCCACAGTTTGCGGTCAGCTTTGAAGAGTGCAGACGTGTTCCCGGTCCACCAAAGATCATCGAGCCGGACTCCGGAGGTAACTATAGGGTGGGGGTGTGTGTGGAGGGCAGGGTGCGCAGTGGGTGGATGTGGGTTGTGGTAGGGACGTTGGAAGAGTACAAGGGACTGTTTTTGCTTTACAGGTTAAAAAAAATAATAAAAGACATCGGGGGACTATTTTCATTTAAATAGGTGCTTTGGCATGCTGGGGTGGGCTCCCAGCGTGCCACCCAAGTGTGTGTGTGTGTGTGGGTGGATGCTTTAGCCAATGGGGATTGGTCACCCGTCAGCAAACAAGGAAAGGGGCTGCAGGAGCCAAGGGGATTAGGCACCTCGGCAAGCAAAAAATGGGGGGAACACATTATGGCGGCAGAGCAGGCTCCCCCGTCGGCAAAATTCAAGGGGAGGGAGGGAGAGATACATGCCGACGGGGATTGGGCCCCTGTTGGCAAAGAAAAACTGTTGGGGCACAAGATGCTGAGGGGGATTGGGCACCCCCTCGGCAATCAATATAAAGGGGACTTTACATGATGCCGACAGGGATTGGGCACCCATGTCGGCACACAATAAACATGGGTGTTGACAGACAACAGCGGTAGTCACTGACGCCATGTTGTCTGCACGTAGGGGAGGCATGTTGTGGTCACATTGCATGAGAGCTTTGCTCTCATTGCAGCAGACCTTTTCTCTCATGTCTTCACCTCATTAGCTAGGCAGAGTGCCAGCCCCTGCTTCTGGCTGATTGGGGAATATGGGACGCACCTACTGGTGCGTGCCCTGCATTTGCCCAACAGTGACTGCGCCTCCAAATCTGCACTACCTCAAGATGTTGGCTGTGCAAACGCGCCAACATAATTATGACTGCAATCCAGGGAGCTCTTAAAGAGACAGTACACAGAGGCTATACAGACACTCTCTGGCAATACATTTAAACTGCTAAAACACAGGATACTAGCCTGGCAGGGAGCATTTAAGCAAGCTCAAGGAAGACTTTTCAGGAGCCCCCATTTGTAGGGGGGTTACACTTGAGATCCACCAACTTCCTGATCAACCTTTTGTGGGGCACAGAGTCAAAGGCCTTGCTGAAATCAGGATAGAGGATGTCTACTGCTTGGCCCCTGTCTACTGTCTTAGTGACAGTCAAAGAAGTCAATTAGGCTTGTTTGACACAATCTCTCTCCCATGAACTCATGCTGCCTCGCATTCTGGAGACCATGCTCCTCTAGATAATCCACCAACCTTTCCTTTAGTATGGTCTCCATGAGCTTGCCCACAATGGAGGTCAGACTGATTGCTCTGTAATTCCATGGGTTATCCTTGGGACCGCTTTTGTGGAGTTGCACTACATGTGCTGTTCTCCAGTCCTGTGGTACTACGCCTCTCTCTAGTGAACTATTAAATAGATCTGCCAGTGGCCCTGCCAGCTCCTCCGCCAGTTCCTTTAGTACCCTTGGATGTACTCTGTCTGGGCCAGGTGATTTGTCCACCTTCAGTGCCAGCAGCCCCTCCTTCACTCATAGCCCAGCCTCTATTGCTACATCTGTGTTCCCCTCCCCCCTTCTCCTCTTTTCCCTCCTGAAGGCACTGGTCTGTCCTTTTCCCTGGTGAAGATGGAACAGAAGTATTCATTTAGTATCTCTGCTTTTCCTCCATTATTCTCCACCCACTCCACCCCTTTCTTAAGCCTAACAATCCCTTCCTTCTTGTCCCTTTTCTCACTTATATGGCAAAAGAAAGCCTTCTCCCCCTTCTTAATTCCTTTAGCTATCTGCAGTTCCTTCTGTGCCTTTGCTCGCCTGACTATTTTACTTGCCCCACTAGCCAACCTTAGGTAATTTTCCCTATCCACCTCTCTCTTGATCTTCCTGAATTTTCTATAGGTCAACCTCTTTTCCCTTACTGCCTGGGCAACCCCAGAACTGAACCAGCTGGGTGCTTTGGCCCTTGTGTTCTTACCCTTGAGCCTAACACACTCATCTGTGGCAACCAGTATTCCTTCCTTAATGATGGACCACCTTTGGTCCACCCCGATATCTGCTCTGATACCCACTAGATAGCTCCTTAGCACTTCGACCATTTTCCTGAAGCCCGCCCTCCTAAAATCCAAGGTTTGGGTCTTAGTTGGGATGCTTTCCCCTGCCCATATCCAACTGGAACCACACTGTGCAATGATCACTTCCTCCCAGTGGCTCCCTGACCATTATTTCCTGTACATGCCCTCCATTTGTGAGCACCAGATCAAGAATTGCCTCAGCTCTTGTTGGTTCAGTGATGCCCTGAGTCAGAAACCCACTCTGCAGTCCTTTCAGGATCACCTGACTCCTGGCACATGTCATGGATGGTATGCTTCAGTCCACCTCGGGCAGGTGGAAGTCCCCCACAATTACCACCTCTCCTATCCCTGCAGCTTCCGATATTAGTGAGCTCATTTCCCTGTCCCTGTCCTCATCTGACTAGATGGTCTGTAAACTACCCTCAACCTCACCTTTCTCCCTCTATTGGACCTTAACTGAACCTACAATACCTCCACCTCCCCTTCCTCTGACTCCTCCCTCATGCAAGTTATTCCCTCCCTGATATAAACTGCCACCCCTCCCCTTCCCAACTACCCTGTCCCTCCTGTATAGTTTATATCCAGGGATCACAAAGTCCCAGTCATGGTGTGATGTTGCCCAAGTCTCAGTTACTACAGCTATGTCCACCCTCCTGTCCACTAATAGTGCCTGCAGGTTCTCCATCTTGTTTTCAAGACTCTGTGCATTCAGGGACACCACCCTCCACCTACAATCTGACCTTCTTTCTCTTCCTTCTGTTCTTCTATTCATATTTATCCCCTCTGTGTGCACCCCTCCACATACCCTTGTTATGTGTTCCTCACCCCCTCCACCCTTTGCTAACTGTGTTCTTGCCTCTTCCACTTCCTCCCTCCAGACGTCTTCCATCACTGTGGGGGGGGAGGTTCACTGACCTCCTCCTCTCAGAGTCTGTGGGTCCACATGCCCACTGTCCCTCCACAGTAGTTTAAATTAAGTGTAGTGGTTATGTATTCCTCCAGTTTGTCCCCAAGTATCCTCAAACCCTCTCTACTGAGGTGTAGCCTGTCTGGTGAAAAGAGTGCTTTGTTTGACCATGTCTCCTCCCAGTCCCAATACAGATGAACATCTCCTCTCTGCACCATTTCCTCAGCCAGCCATTGAAATCCTCTATTCTTTTTTTCCTGGCTGTGCTGGCCCTTAGTACTGGTATCACCTCTGAGAAGGCCAGTGAATTTCCTTCCTCCCTGCAGATCTTCCCTAACTTCCTGAACCTACTTTTCACTACCTCCACCTCATCCCCAGCTAGGTTGTTGGCTCCCAAATGTAAAACTAAATTAGGTTTTCATCCAGCCTCCCTTACTATTTCCCTTGTTCTTGGGCCCACCTTCCCCACTGTCATTCCTAGCATATAAACCACCCTCCTGCTTGCATTTGGGTCACCCTTCCATCCCCAGTGAATACCGCTAATTATGGAGTTCCCTATGATTGCCACCCTTCCATCCCCTGCATCTGTGCTCCCCGTTCTTCCTTACTTACCTTTGGTAATAGCTGCTTCCCCACCTAACTGCTCCCCCTGCACCCTGGTAAACTTATCTCCATATCCACAATTTATCCCCTCAACTGTTTTTCCATCTCCCAATCTGCTCCTCCCCTTTTGACTATCTGTTTCTGCTTTCAGTTTTCTCTCCTCTCTTCCTTTCCTTTTTTCTCCTCCTTCCTCCCTACGTTTTGCCTGCCTCCTCTTCTCTGCCCACCCTGATTAGTTCCTCCCCTCCCTGTACTCCTACTCTCAACCCTGGCTCAACCTGACCACCTACCTTACCTCCTGCTGCCTCCTCCCCCTTCCAGACAGTGGTGCAATTCTGTTTAATAAAGGCACCCCTTTAGAATTTCCCACCCCTGATGCTACTCTCACATTCCCACCCTTCCCCTCACCACTTGCCATTCCTCCACCCTGGGCTCCCTATTCATCTGAAGAAGGGATACTCCTGTATACTGCGTGCTCTTTCACCACTCCCATCCCCTGCCTGATTCCGTCACTCCCCTGGGCATCACCCCTCTGCTTTTTCCTCCACTGCTCTGCTCCTCTGACTTCCCACACCATCCTCGCAAGCTCTCATCCTCACAGCCTTATTTCAGCCCTTAGCATCTCCAGGCTCTTGCACACAGGACAGCCCCCCTTTACTCCACATAACCCCAGAAAGACTGCTACCCTACAGCTATTGCAGTTTACCACTCTCCTGCTTCCCATATAGGTACCTATTCCCCCACTTCCTCCAATCCTAGCTTCTCCTACCCTCCAGTTATGCATAACTATAAAATAACTATACCATTCAAAAATATATAAATTTCTATCTCACTTTACCATCAAAGGGTATCAACAGTCACAATAATCTACCTTCTACTAATACAGATTCTATCACAGAACCAGAACACAATGCAAAAACATCTGCTACTTTGCACCAACAAACAGGTGACAACATAACAAGCTGATGTAGCTATTTTAAAAAAATAGAGGAGGTCACGTGATGACTGCTTAGCTGACGGTCGCACTCTCTCCTCGCTCCCCGACAGAACGTGTAATTTTGCCCTTCTATCGCTAATTCTAGCCTACAATTTGAAAAGCGCTGCAGAAAAGAAGCTTTCTGAAGGTGTTAGGAGGAGGAAACGAATAGAGTCAGAAATGCGGAAGGCTCCTCCATAGCACATGCCCCCACCTTCTCCCGAGAAGGTTAAGGCCTCGAAGAGGCCTAAAGTGCAAGCAGCTATAGCTACATCTCCAACCGCGGCTCCCACTGTGCTGACCGAAGATAAATTTATGGAGATTATGCTGCCCCTGAAAGAGTCCATAGCGTCCATCTCCAATGATGTGCAGCAAATCAGGGCTAATTTAAATTCGCTTTCCACTCAAGTTGGGGACATAGATGCCCGATTGGTATCCATGGAGAAGTGGAGGGATAAGTCTGACCTGGACTCCTCCATGTTAACGCAGAAGATGTGGAAGTTGGAAGACAAGTTAAAAGATCTTGAAAGGCGCAGTCTGCGCAATAACTTGATTATCTTTGGGTTGCCAGAGAAGCAAGAGGGCACTAATCCTGTCCTGTTTGTGCAAAAACTTTGTAAAAAGATAGCGTGTCCCTCCTCGAACAATGGAGTGTATGTTGTGGAGAGAGCATACCACTCTCTGCACCCCATTACCAGGAGCATCACCTAGACCATTAATTTTCAAGCTTCTGAACTATCTGGACAAAGTGCATATCTTAAATAAAGTTAAGGAGGCGCAAGAGATTCAATGGGAGGGGAGTAAGTTAAGAGTGGCCCAGGATCTGCCGCACTCAGTCTGGCTTAGGAGGCAGAGTTTTCACCCTCTGGTGTCCTGTCTGATTGCTGCCAGAGGGCCCTTCCAGATGAGATACCCGGCAACGCTGCAAGTCAAGTCCAAAGATAAGTGGGTGGTGTGTGAGTCGCCAAAGCAAGCTACAGAAGACCTGCGCACGTTTTTCCAGATCTCTTTAAATGAGTAATTGATTAAGGGATGGAAGGACTGTCCTGTGTTATTCGGTGCAAGAGGGTTAATGTCAGCTGTTTTTTTTTTTATTATGGCATTCCACTACTTAAAGACAGTGTAGAGTGAGGTCCCAGAGTAGCTGATGGACAGTAACTCCTGGATAGGGGAGGGAAGGAGGTTTAGCGGTCGGAAGATTTTAAGACTTTTCATAGCCATGACCACTCATGAGGCCAAATCGGCTTGATCAATAGTTCAGTGAGCTTGGGAACTCTACTCTTCACAGCTGGACTATGCACTGTGTTCTTGTTGCCTTTCTGTTAAAGTTAAAAGTTTCTCTTGTTTTACTACTTTGATGTTCAGTGTTTGTTGGGAAAAGGCATGTACTTAATTTTTTGTACAGGGCATGACGGGCGGGAAGGGAATACGATATGTGTGCTATACTTGGGATTTGGGAAGGGAGGAGGGGAGTTACATGGGGCTGGGCAGTGAGATTGATAATCGCGTGATGTACTGTATATTGGGAGCTCGGTTTTGCTAGAACCGGGGGTAGTTAATGGGAATGTATAGTGTTGGGGGGGGGTTGTTTGTTACTCCCTTTCAGGAGGGAGGGCAATCTCTTCAGTGTTACTGTTTTGTTGTTAAGCGGGAGGGGATGGGAGGATTTAAAGAAACTCTGCACAGCAAGCCTGTAAGGGGGATTCTGTTAAGCTATCTAAAACCTGGATTTCTCCAGCTTCTCCACTGTTTTTTATCGAAGCCTATGGGGGGCATATAAATTAGTGAAGTTGGAATATAAAGGGAGCACAGAGTAAGCAGAAAAGAAGTATGATTCTTAAACACCTAGCCCATTTAAGAACAGATGTTGCCTGTCTCCAAGAGACACACTTGCGCAGAGACAGCATCTCTTTTTTTAAGCGAAGGTGGGTGGGGCAAGTGTATGGTTTGGGTAAGTCCACTAAAAGGGCAGGCACAATTATTTTGATAGCTAAGCATGTGCCATTTAATAAATCACAAGAGTGGTTCGATCCAGAAGGGCTTTATTGATTATACAGGGTACGCTGGCCTTAGTTCCAGTTCTAATAGGATCAATCTATGGACCAAACATAGATTCACCCTCTTTCTTTACCCAGTTACTGACAAGGGTGGTACGTAATCTGCTAATACTAATCTTTCTGGATGGGGATTGGAATTTAGTCCCGAGAGCGGAGTTTGACCGCTCAGATAGTAGAAAATGTGGGCTTTTGCCAGCTCAGCATGCCCTCAGGGAACTCCTAATGGGAGCTGGGCTAGTAGATGTATGGCGAACACTGCACCCAGATGAAAAGCAATTCACGTATTTCTCCCTGCCACATGCTACGTATTCCAGAATAGATTACTCAAGCAATGGCTCTTTTCTTTCTTAGTATTGATGCATCCATCTATTAGGGGTACTCTCAGACCTCCCTAGTTGGTATATCTTTTATTTTAGGGACTATGACAAAGAGGTCCTCATTATGGCATCTCAACATGCAATTGCTTAAGAATTCTGAAACTCTAACATCTATCCAGGCCTTTATCAAGGGATTCATGGACATGAACTTGGGAACGGTGGCTAGGATTGATACAGTGTGGGCTGCCCTAAAATGTGCTGTCAGGGGTAACTTTATATGAATAGCATCCACTCAAGCTCAGGAAAATAAATTGAAACTGGATTCTATACTAGAAGAAATATGCCAGTTGGAATTTAATATTAGTAAGCTATCGCCACCGGAGGATTGGGCCAGGTTACAAGCCTTCAGGCATCCTATTATGGTATGATGGCAAGAAGGCAGAATTGGCTATTCATAATACCAAACTGAGATATCTAGAGTCAGGGAATGGAAGAAGCTCCTGGCAAGTAGGTTAAGGCAAGCTGAAATGGTTAAAGCCATTTTGAGCTTGAGATCCTCACAGGATGGCTGCATTATCTCCCATCCCCAAGAGATAGTAGATACTTTTGGGAATTTTTACAAAGACCTCTATTCAGATGATGATCCTCAGCAAGTAGCTGATAGTGAAATTGAGGATTATCTTCACTCAGCTAACCTCCCCCTTATGCCGCCAGTATTGGCAGATCAGCTGGGTGCTTTAATTACATTAACCGAAGTAGAAAACGCTATTGCTCAGCTTCCCTTAGACAAGGCCCCCGGTCCGGATGGCCTGTCCTATAACTTTTATAAGGCCTGTCTTCCACTACTTTCCCTGTTGTTGAGGGATGTGTATAATTTGTGGTTCCATAAAGGACTAAATGATCTGAGCTTTCTCAAGGCAATCATTACAGTCATTCCTAAACCTAATAAGGATCCCTTGTGTCCTGGGAGTTATAGACTGACTTCGTTGTTGGATTCAGATGTTAAAAGACTGGCAAAGATCCTCGCTAATTGACTTGCCCCAACATTAAGTAGTATTATTAGTAACGAACAAGTGGGGTTCATGGCGGTGCGGGTAGCCGGAGACCATATGCGCAAACTTTTGCACCTGATGCAGAGGGCTAGAGACTCAGGCATCTCATCAGTGCTTGTTTCACTCAACGCTGAAAAAGCGTTCAACAGGGTTTCCTGGCACTTTTTGTTTGCCACCCTCAAACAGTTCGGTATGCCCGCCTCCTTCCTCACCTGGGTTAAAACCTTATATACGGCCCGACAGCGGGGTATGGGTGCAATGGGCACCTGTCTCAGGCTTTCCCTTTGGAGAAGGGCACTTTCGGCGAAGGTTGCCCTTTATCTCCTCTCTTGTTTAATTGCTATCTGGAACCATTAACTCAGATGCTGACATCCAATACAACTTTAAAGGGAATTCAACTATATGGGGAGAGATTTGTTCTATCGGCATATGCAGATGATATACTGCTGCATCTGGAGGAACCAGAAACCTCATTGCCAGCTTTTTTGGAGGAAATCAACAGATTTGCTAAAGTTTCAGCCTACAAGCTTAATTTATCTAAAACTAATGTAACCCCCCTGCAAATGGGGGTTCCCAAAAGACTTCCAGGAGCTTGCTTGAATGCTCCAAGCCTGAATGGTGTTTGGCGTTTAAGCCATTTATCAGTGAGTGTTTTTAGAACCTCTGGTACTGTCTCTTTAAGAGCTGTCTGCTTGCAGACATAATTAGCTTGTATGGGGGACTGTGTGTTTCTTTGATTGAGTACCACTCGAGCTGCTGCCAATTCACTCCATTTTTGCAGTCACTAGGAGTGCAAAGGGAACCTATCTGAAAGATGTAACTGTTTGCCAGAAACCATTTAGAGTAATAATGAAATTACAGTTTGTCTAACCTGCTTTCTTTGCAGTCAGAACTGTGTCTGCCTAGTTCCCCATTCTGGTTTTGAACTGCTGAACTGGACCAATCAGTGTGGGGTAAGCTAGCTCTAAAATGGTGCCTTGACGAAAATCAGAACTTGGACTCATAATCTGAGCCTGCCACAAGAGGATTTATAAGCAGTGACTCTGGGAGATGTAGTTTAGACTTTGGCGCCTTTTTGGACCAACAGGAGCAGTCTATTGTGAGTGACAGCCAATCCAGTCAAGAACTGGGAGGAACCTCAAAGGAAGTGCCCGTTTTGTCTGGTGGAGTTTCAGTTGAGCTCCTGGCAGTGAAGAAGGAAGGAGCCCTGTGCTTTTTCAGTGTGCAGTTTTAGTCGAGAAGCGTGTGTAAGGCCCAAGTTCGGTCTGCAACGTGTAACTGCTTATTGGACTGAATCCATCCTGTGAAGAGAATCAAAGGATATCTGAAGAGCAGAAACCAGAGCTCACCCTGTAGAGACATGGAGAAATTGCTGAATTGCACTGGGTCTGCTCAGGAACTGAATCTGCTGTGTGTTCTCCCGGTATTGTGCAGTAATTGTGATCGGGATAGAGAAGCAGCCTGCCTGGTATAGTACTTTCTGTTTTACCATATAAATGTGTGAAGGAGCTTGTGTGCCTCAAGTGAATCCTGCTGCCATTAAGGACTTTGCCTGTTACTGTTCACCATATAAATGTGTGAGGAGGCTTGGTTGCTCAAGTGAACCTGCCGCCATTAAAGGACTTTTGGCCTGTTGCAGCTTGCCATATAAATGTGTGAGGTCTCGTGGAGCTCAAGAGTAGCACTGCTCAAGCGATTAAAGTGACCCTATCTTGTTTTGGAGGTCGTGAGTACTAATTCAGGGTCACCCTGTTGAATTGCCACATTGAACTACAAATGGAATCACTGTACTGCTGACTGTTTAAACTAATTTTTCTTTCCTCTGTGAAAGGGCCCCTACAGCACCCGCAGTTTGGACTAGCCACTGGGCTTGGGTACCCAGGGACAGTAACTGGTAGGGATAGGCCTGCACAGAGCCATAGGTAGATGAGTAAAGTATAAGCTACTTAACCTGATTTCCCCGTCCTGAGTTATATTCCCCTAAATAAATCAGAGCTGCTTGTTTCAGCAAAGTTATACTGCCTGAGGTATTTGTCTATGTTAAAGTATTGTGCTGTGATTGTTGCACTGTATCTTATTTACAGGAGGTCCCGGCAGTGCCTGAATTCAGCCCTGGGGTAGAGGCCTGTATACTGAAGGTAATTCTGATATGTTGTGTGGGCCACTAGTGGGAAGAAAGAGTTTGCAGTGTCCCAGAGGCTGTGACCAAAGTAAGTTTAACTATTGCAAACCCTGACCTCTGGGTGGAGGCACCCGCCATTGGATCCAGGGCCCCTCAACCTGTTAGTGGCGAATAAGCAGGGGTAGTAGCCCTGGGATAACATATCTAGGGGTTACATCTTGGGCTCACCACTGGGATTGTGTATTGTCCTCTGGTGGCCATATTTACAAACCACTGTTAAGGAAAAAAAAAAAAAAAATGGGTACCCGACAGAAGTGGCTGTGCACGGCTGGTGGGTGGTGTACTGGGAGGAGATTGACCCCCAAATGCTACCTTATCCTGGACATCCCCCTGGGTATCATCTACGGACACTGTGCGAAGGAGTACTTTCCAAGGTGGAAGGTTTACAAAACCCTGTGGTGGTGGAGTCGGCATGCTAATCTGCTCACCCACACTTTCCTGGCCCTAAGTTGAGTTTAAGGATCCCATAAATAGCTCCAAAGTGCCACAGACCATTACCCCAGAGGGAGCCCTCACTGCTTGGAGAGTGATAACTAAGGACAGTAAAAGACCCAGGGGGAATGAGCCCCCCATATCACAAAACTTTGAGGAGAAATTTGCTAAATGGTTGCTGGGGAAAGGAAAACTGTGGAGGACTTGGAAGAAACTATTCTTGCCACCTCTGGTGTCACTCACCTTGACCCTCTCCCACGCTCCAGTACCGTAATGGTGGCTAGAACCAATGCAGACTCCTATTTTCTGCACCTGCCAAACAGTCACGACTCTTACCAAGGTTGAGGATCTTCTCTGGCACCCTCCCCACCCCCAAGGGAGGATGACTGGGAGACCTGGATAGACTATGTTGCCCCCAAGTGCTAGAATGGCAATGCTTGGAAGCAGCGTAAAGAGGGTTGAGTGAGGCCTCCGGGTCCTCGCCCTGGCTACCATCCATGCTAAACGGGCCAGTAACCCTGAAGTGACTACACAGGTCTATCTTGAGGCCCTGGAGAATGTGTAGAGCCCAGATTCTGATGAAGACCTATGGTGGAGAGTAAGAGATGCTACAACAATACCAAGGAGTTGTTGTCTGTGTATGTATCTCGGCTGGAAAAATTGTTGCAAGAATGCCTCAGAAAGGGTAGTTTGCCAGCGATTGAACTGGACCGAACCAGGCTGGACAGGATCCTTAAGTCCGCCCTTCTCAGAACTGCTGTTGCTTCGTTATGCCTGGCAAATCGACTGGAATCACCACTCCTATGATGAGTTAATGAGGAAATTTGAGGAGTTGAAGAAAAGCGACACCGGGAGGGATCTGCACCAACAGCTGCGGCTCGACCGAGTGACTGAGGTGACCCATCAAGTGAAGTTCAGGGCAGAGGGTTATAGTAAATGAGTGCTCTGACAAGGAAAATATGACACAATGGGGCGAACTGTTGAGAGATCCGGGAATTCAAAACAGCCTTTATGAAGGCCACGCCCGCAAGTACGGGCCCAACCTATATCCGAGTGATCTGCTATAGGGGTGGGGGTACCCACCCATGTATCTCCTGCTGATAACAGCCCGAACTTGATTCCTTGACCATGGAAGTGGAGAAACTGACGAGATGTCTCCAAATGCTTATCACGCCACAGACAGAGATAGCACCAAGGTTTCAGTTAGTAATACCCCCGCCTCTGGCTCCCAGTGTGGCGCCTCAGCCAGCTCAAACTCCCGAAAGTATGTTTTTGCTATAATTGTGGGAAGATGGGCACATGAAAGGAATGCGGTCCCAAAGACACTGACAAGGAAGTTGCATATAGGCTACAAGGAGGCTTGGAGGCAAATCCAGTGGTTAAAGAGTTGCAGAGCTAGTCAGTGAAGGCACACCCAAAAGAAATACTAACTCACGTCCTTTGTGCTGGAGTCAGTTACCAGGTCCCCACTACCGCCTCTCCAGACTGGTCCAGAATAGTGGGTCCCTCCATGAGAACCACTGTAAAGGTGAATGGGTGTCTACAAGGCTGTGATAGACAGTGGCTCCCAAAGTGACAATTATGTTCAGGATTGGTATCAGGCATTGTCAGGCGATACCCTTACAACCATTAGAAGGACTGCATGTGGGGTTAAGTGAGAAAGGCCCTACCCTGTCCGGGTATATCCGAATTTGGCTGTCTTTCCCACTCGTGGCTGGAGTGGCCGAACAAGTAGAGACCCTAGCCTTAGTGTGTCCCCCACTGGACTGTATGATGGTGTCCCTTTGTTGATTGGAACAAATGCTCATATGTTCGGAAGGCTGCACAGTTGTGTTATGAAAACAGGGGTCAAAAGACTAGTAGAGCTTTCAAGAGTTCCGGCTTTAATTTAGGAAGGCCTATGAGGCACAGAGAGATGCTGAAAAAATAGAACCAGAGGAACCGGTCGGAATTGTATGGAAGAAGGATCCTGGTCTCTGATCCTGGCGCCATATGCCCAGTGTGCCTCACAGGGAGAGGTCCGTATCAGAAAGGATGTTAAGAATAAAATATTAATGTTGGATGCACCAGGCGATGGAAATTGCCAGAGGGACTGCTGGTCAAGCCTAGTATTTTGCCCGCTAGAGCCCATGCTTATGCTAGAAGGGTAATGGTCCAAGTTCATAATGTGTCTGAAAGAGACATTTGAGTAAATAGAGGTTGCATCCTGGCTAATGTGCATTGTGCAGACACTGCAGTGCTACCAGCAGAAAGAGTTCAGGAAGAATGACAGAGTAGCATACAGCTTGTTTGATTTTGGCGACTCCCGCTGCCAGCTGAATGGAAAAGTGAGGATCAGTGAGAAGCTTGCCCAGAAGAGACCAGGTGTTTCTTTAAAGGAATGGGATGTAGGATGCGTGCAAGAGCTGAGCACAATATCGACTGCATGAAACCATTTCATGAGAGGTCTCGGCGCCTGGCACCTGCTGACATAGATGATGTGAGATGGCATCTGCAAGAGATGTGCTGCTTGGTGTGTCTAAGAATCCAGAAGCTTATGCTTCCTCCATTGTGGTAGTGAGGAAAAAGAATGGGACAGTAAGGATGTGTGTGGATTATCACACTCTAAACGGCGGACTATCCCTGATCAGTACACAAGCGCCCGCATTCAGGATGCTTTGGACTGCCTGGCGAGAGACAGTGGTTCTATGTGCTGGATCTCCGCGGTGGGTACTACCAGATCCCGATGGCTAAAGAGGACCGTGAGAAGACAGCCTTTATCTGTCGTGGCTTCTATGAATTCATGAGGATGCCTCAAGGTTCAGGTGCCCCAGCCACTTTCAACGATTGATGGAGCGTGCAGTGGGGACATGAACTTACTAGAGTGCCTGGTATACCTAGATGATGTTATTGTGTTTGGCAGCTCACTGGAGGAACATGAGAGCAGATTATTTAAGGTATTGGACCGACTGGGACTTTGGCCTTAAACTGTCCATTGATAAGTGTCAATTCTTTCAAACATCAGTAAAGTATAGTAGGACACATAGTATCCACCGAGGAATAGAGACCAACCTAAGTAAAGTTGAGCCCTTGACCACCTGGCCAGCCTAAAAATCCAAAAGAACTGCAAAGATTCCTGGGATTCTGTGGTGTATCGGCGTTCATCAAGGACTATTCAAGAGTGATCCGCCCTTTACTTAACCTTACTCAAGGGTATCCCCAACCCACAAAAATACCAAAAGTCAGCGTCCCTCAAGACTGAAAGAGTGTATTTTCATCCAGTGAAGTATTTGGGGCCGCTGGACTCTGATTATGAACTGCTTTTCATGAGATCATATCAACTTACCCATGCTCCAAGTGCCTGCCTATGCCGATCCAAGAAAACCTTCGTCCTGCACACTGATGCTAGCTTGCAAGGGTTGGGGGCTGTGTTGTACCAAAGAGCACGAGAATGGCCTGAGACCAGTGACCTTTGCCAGTAGAAGCTGACCCCATCCGAAAAGAACTATCCTGTACATAAGTTAGAGTTCCTAGCTTTGAAGTGGGCTATTGTTGACCAATTCCATGAGTACTTGTATGGGGCTAAAATACTAATAAAAACTGACAATAATCCTTTGACCTATGTGCAGACCTCAGCTAAGTTGGATGCCACTGGCCATAGGTGGCTTTCTGCATTATCTACATATGACTATGCTCTCGAATACCGAGCAGGTCTGAACCACATAGATGCTGATGCTCTCCCGGAGGCCTGTTCCCAGAATGGTTGGGTCCGATTGGCAGAACCTGACATTTGGGCACTCTGCGGAAGTTTGACAGGGAGGAACAAATGTCCACGGATGCAGTGGACTGCATGGTGATTGCTTGGGACCCTCTGAGAATTGCATACCTGCTGCTTATTGCCACTTTTCTGCAATAGACATTGGTGCACTGCCTCAGCTAGACAATGACAGTATTCGGCGGGCTCAATCCCGCGATCCCATGATCAAAGCAGCTTTAGAAGCCCTCTATGCAGGAAAAGATGTGTCCAAATTACGCTCCACGGATTTGAGAACTGCACTATTATACAAAGAAGGTCCTAAGTTGAAACTGATCAATAAACTGTTATACAGAAAACAGTAGATAAGAGGGACAAGTAGACAAACAACAACTAGTGCTGCCCACTGCCTTCGAGACTCACTACTGATGTCCTTGCACAACCACATGGGGCACCTTGGTATAGACAGAACACTTGACTTGGTGAGATCCAGATTCTATTGGCCTAAGATGGGGCTGATGTGGAGCAACACATTCGAACTTGTAGTCGCTGCTTACAGAGAAGCTTTGCCCCAGGGCTGCCCCTTGTTAACATCACCACCAGTGCACCCATGGAGCTGGTCTGTATTGATTTTCTGAGTTTGGAGTCAGATCAAAGAAATAACAAGTAATGTGCTGGTGGTCACTGACCATTCCTGAGATATGCCCAAGCTTTCCTACCAAAGACCAGAAAGCATCCACTGTGTGCCAAAGTACTTGAAAACTTTTGTTCACTATGGGGCTCCACAAAGAATCCATTCTGATCAAGGGAGAGACTTTGAGAGTCAAATCTGAGTCAAAAGAGATGCTTTTCTTTCTGTGGGGATGAGAAGTCAGAACCACTCCTTACACCACCCCCAGGGGACCTCAGCCTGAGCGTTTCAACCGCACTTGCTAGATATGCTAGGCACCCTGCACCCAAAGGACAAGCCTAGATGGAGCCAACAAATTAGCACCCTGGTACATGCTATAACTGCACCAAAAGTGATGCCACTGGGTTCTCCCCCTACCGCCTGATGTTTGGAAGAGAAGCTCGACTACGGTAGATGTGTGTTTAGGGTCTCTCTGATGGGTTCAAGCTGACAACTATTTACAGTATGTGCAAAAGTAAAGGCCCAGCTAACTCATGATTAACTGGCTCAAACCATGGCTGCCAAAAGAAATCTGGCCAACAAAGAAAGGTATGATAAAAGGTGAAGCTTAGGAACTCCAGGAGGGAGATCGGGTATTGCTAAGAAATCTGGGACTGCATGGCAAGCACAAGATTGCTGACAGATATGGCACCATCTTCCTCACATTGTAGTGGGCAAACTAGATGATCTGCCAGTGTACTAAGTAAGGCCGAGAATAATTCAAAAGATGTAAAACAATGCATAGAAATCATTTACTACCCATTGGACAAATCTTAATTGAGTCTGAGCCCAGAAGATGCCCCTCTGGACCAGTGACTAGAGCTGCTGCTAAGAAAAGAGCAGAAAGTCTGCACCTACAGAAGCAAAGTTAAAGTGTTCCCCTCCACAAGTCCCAGTTGAGCATGACTGTCAGTCCATATCGGAAGAAAGTGAGAGTGACTTTGAATACTATCCTTCTTATGAACTGAGTCAATTGTTTAGGGCAATCCCTAGTCAATACTGGAGATGAAGCTGGGCCTTCTGGACTGTCAAGCCCCAGCTTCATCCCTGGAGCCAATGCTCCCAGAAAGAGTGATGCAAAGCATCAGATCAGATGAAATGGAATCATTGTGCATGGTTGAACTGTTTGAGCTTTCAGGGAGGAAAATGATGGATTGGTCAGACTGGTGATACACCAGAACAAGAAGAGTATTTTGAGTGCCCTGACAGTCCACTGCCAGTGTCAAGCTCTCCATGCGAGCCAAATGTTGTGGACTCAGAAACTGTAACTCCTGGAGCTGAAAGTGCCCCAAGTTCTAGCCTCTCTACCCCATCGAGACTCCCTGACAAGTGAGGACAATGCTGAAAATGAGGCTCAGAGTGCAGAGACTGTAACAGTTCCCCTAGAAAGACTGATCGAGCTGTAAAGCCTGTGGTGCACCTCAGTTATGATTCCCTGGGCGGCCAGTGGATCTGCCTCTCAATGTTGTCCATAAAGGAGTGTATGTGTCCCCGGCTCATTGCCCAAATTGGCGTCAGTGCTAACTCAAGTTACTTGTTGTTGCCCTCTAAGTATGGTGCCCTTGCCCCATCCAGCCCCAAGGTAACTGATAGGAAGGGCCCTCTTTCTCAGGTTTCATGTACAAGAGGTAATAACTTGAGTTATGGTACAATATGTATGTAATACTGTGTAAAGAGTGACGTACTGCAATGTTTCTGAAATGTGTTCTTGGTAAAATGATATATTGACTGATGATTACGTATGCGAGCCTAATGCAAATGTATATGGTTGCAGTTGAAACTTATGGGGTACTTGCTTGTCGGACGTCAAGCTTTCCCAAACCAGGAAGGGTGTAAATCCCTGCAAATGGGGTTCCCAAAGACTTCAGGAGCTTGCTTGAATGCTCCAAGCCTGAATGGTGTTTGGCGTTTAAGCCATTTATCAGTGAGTGTTTTAGAACTTCTGGAACTGTCTCTTTAAGAGCTGTCTGCTTGCAGACATAATTAGTTGTATGGGGGACTGTGTGTTTCTTTGATTGAGTACCACTCGAGCTGCTGCCAATTCACTCCATTTTGCAGTCACTAGGAGTGCAAAGGAACCTATCTGAAAGATGTAACTGTTTGCCAGAAACCATTTAGAGTAATAATGAAATTACAGTTTGTCTAACCTGCTTTCTTTGCAGTCAGAACTGTGTCTGCCTAGTTCCCCATTCTGGTTTTGAACTGCTGAACTGGACCAATCAGTGTGGGGTAAGCTAGCTCTAAAATGGTGCCTTGGACGAATCAGAACTTGGACTCATAATCTGAGCCTGCCACAAGAGGATTGTATGGGCAGTGACTCTGGGAGATGTAGTTTGACTTTGGCGCCTTTTGGACCAACAGGAGCAGTCTATTGTGAGTGACAGCCAATCCAGTCAAGAACTGGGAGGAACTCAAAGGAAGTGCCCGGTTTTGTCTGTTGGAGTTTCAGTTGAGCTCTGGCAGTGAAGAAGGAAGAGGCCTGTGCTTTTCGGTGTGCAGTTTAGTCGGAAAGCGTGTGTAAGGCCCAGAGTTCCGGTCTGCAGCTTGTGTAACTGCTTGTTAGGACTGAATCCATGCTGTGAAGAGAATCAAGGATATCTGAAGAGTAGAAACCAGGCTCACCCTGTAGAAGACTGGAGAAATTGTTGAATTGCACTGGGTCTGTCAGGAACTGAATCTGCTGTGTGTTCTCCCGGGTATTGTGCAGTAATTGTGATCGGGATAAGAAGCAGCCTGCCTGGTATAGTACTTTCTGTTTTACCATATAAATGTGTGAAGAGGCTTGTGTACCTCAAGTGAATCCTGCTGCCATTAAAGGACTTTGCCTGTTACTGTTCACCATATAAATGTGTGAGGAGGCTTGGTTAGCTCAAGTGAATCCTGCTGCCATTAAAGGACTTTTGCCTGTTGCAGTTTGCCATATAAATGTGTGAGGAGTCTCGTGGAGCTCAAGAGTAGCCCTGCTGACATTGAAGGACCCTATCTTGTTTGGAGGTCGTGAGTACTAATTCAGGGTCGCTCCCTGTTGAATTGCCACATTGAATCAAATGGAATCACTGTACTGCTGACTGTTTAAACTAATTTTCTTTTCCCTGTGTGAAGGGCCCTACCAGCTGCCACGGTTTGGACTAGCCACTAGGGCTTGGGTACCCAGGGACAGTAACTGGTAGGGATAGGCCTGTGCACAGAGCTATAGGTAGATGAGTAAAGTATAAGCTAATTAACCTGATTTCCCCCTGTCCTTGTTATATTCCCCCTAAATAAATCAGAGCTGCTTGTTTCAGCAAAGTTATACTGCCTGAGGTATTTGTCTATGTTAAAGTATTGTACTGTGATTGTTGCACTGTATCTTATTTTACAGGAGGTCCCAGTGCCTGAACCAGCCCTGGGGGTAAGTGTATACTGTGAAGGTAATTCTGATATATTGTGTGGGCCACTAGTGGGAAGAAAGGGGGGTTGCAGTGTCCCAGAGGGCTGTGACCAAGTAAGTTTAACTATTGCAAACCCTGACCTCTGGGTGGAGGCACCCGCCATTGGATCCAGGCCCCTCAACCTGTTAGTGGCAAATCAAGCAGGGGTAGTAGCCCCTGGGATAGCGCCATCTAGGGGTTACACTAAGGTGTTCCCACTGAACTGTAGAGTCACTAAAACCAGCATTTTAGAATCAGGCCTCTCCTGGGAGCATCGAACCTTCACCTATCTGGGGATAAAGATTTCCCGAGGAATCTGCTCCATGTTCAAGGACAACCTGGCTGCGTTGGTGCAGATGGTGCAGGCTGATCTGAGCAGGTGGAGTGAGCTTCCTATGACGTTATTGGGATGCTGTAATTTTCTGAAAATGAATGTTTTACCGAGATTCCTATATCCGTTAGGAATGATGGGTTTTTTATATATCCAGGAAATGGTTTACGAACTTGTAGAGAATATTTAGCAATTTTCTCTGGAAGAATAAATCTCCCAAACGTGCGTTCCATAAACTGACTGCTCATAAACTGCAGGGGGGCTTAGCTCTTCCTTCCTCGTTTACGTATTATGGGGCACAGCACCTTAGTAAAATGGCCCTGTGGGGTCAGATGGACTCGCTCGTGGATGCTGGCAGGTATTTTCCAGTATGGTTAAATATTGAAGGTAAAGCAGCGAGGAGTGTTAATTGCTCCCCTGTCCGCTCTTGTATATGTTAAATTCTCCAAGCTTGATAAGTCACTCAGGTCCACTCCTATAGAGTGGTCCCTCAAAGCATTGCATCAAATTCTTCAGTATTGCTCCATAAAGTGGCATGGGTCCCTCCATCAACCTTTAGTTAACAATCCACAAATATTGGTTGGTAGGTGCCCCATTCCACCTTCTTTTCTTCCACAACTCAAACACTGTACATTGGCCAACCTGCTACAAAATAACAGGGTAGTTTCCTTTCAAACTCTGCAGACGCGTTTCACATTAGTCTCAAAGACTTTTTTAAGTACTTGCAAATCAAAAGTGCACTAGCAGGATTTCATAAAAAGGAAGGTGGTTCCGATTACTTGACTGGGGGACTGCAACAAGTCCTACAGAATACAGAAACAGGCCACGCAGTCTCAAGGATTTACAAGCAGCTCCAAGTGACGGGCCATAATCTTCCTACAGGAGTTTGCTATTATTGGGTGCCCGAGCTCTCATTGTGACTGAAGCAGAGTTCTGGAAGAAAATTTGGGGTACGAATTATAAATATATTAAGCAAGATAGACTACGCCTTGTGCAGTTTAAGATTATGCATGATATGTATTTTACACCACTTAAATTGCATAATGCGGGTCTTGAAGTTTGCCCTGTTTGTTTTAGATGCAAGAGAACCCAGGGCTCTCTTCATCATATGTTATGGGAATGTCCAAATGCACAGGTTCTCTGGAGGTCTATCCAATGAAAACTGGATCCAATACTAGGGTTGGATACCTTATTTACCCCTGAGGCCTGTATGCTGGCGATATTTCCACCGAGAATTCCAGTGGTACGGCAGGCTCACGTTACACTAATTGCGGCCATAGCTAAGCTAGTAATGCTTAGACACTGGAAGGAGGACGCTCTTCCTGCAGTCTTAGAGTGGTATCAGGAAATTCTGCTTGCCATTCAAGTAGCAAAGCACATTGCCACAGTAAGACAGAGACTACAATATTACCAGACTATCTGGGAGCCCCTACTGACATTACTTTCCCTATGGAACTTAGGATAGTTTGTTGAAATTATTCCAGGGTGTGGCCGCAAAATATGGGAATCAAGTAGTTTTTATCTTTATGGAATGCGGCACTAAAATTTATTTTTTGTCTTTTTCCTGCCTACGGTCTGGTCCTTTTTTTTTTTTTTTATGAAGGCTTGTGTAACTGTGCAGAGGGGTGTTTTTTTGGGAAGGGGGAGTGTAGAAGGGATGGTGGGAGAGGGGAGGTGTTAGAGAGGGGAATGGTTTTAGGCTGACTCACTTAATGAAGGATACTGTTAAACATTGGATAGAATAGGTTAGACTATTTTCTTCTGTATCCTTGTACTGTGGTTACCTTGCTTGTATTAAAAGGAAAATAATAAAGTATACTGAATTATAAAAATAGAAAAAAATGTAATCTTTTAATCCAGTAGAAATCAACAGTCACCAAAGCACCTTGAACTACGAGAAAGAACACAGTACCACACCACTGCCACAGTAACTAAACAGCTGTAAAAGATAGGAGAAAGAAGAAAAAATCAGAGACAGCACAAAAAGATATTGTACTGTGAAGTATTAGGCAATAGGTATACTCAGAAATACAAAATCACACATACCTCCATAATGCAAAGCATCATGGGCTGTACATGCAAATCACCACAGAATATTATGCTGGTTTAACTTTAAGCAGAAATGCATGGTGCCGAAAGGCCTCTCATGCAGTTTGCAAAGGGTGCCAACAGAAGACATAGACATGTGTTTCGTCCTACCAGGACTCATCAGTGTGCCTCATCTGTTTGACACCCCAGTAGAATGAACCAGCTACCCTAAGATGGTCTATCTGGCATACTCAGTTGTTTAACAGAGAAAATAAAGTACCTACCAAAACAGACAGAATACCCACAAATGACACATAAAATGGCAAGAAAAAATATAGAAATCTCATTGGCCAAGAGAGATTGACTGACCATACATAAAGTCTTTATATACGCACAGTCATCCTGGTAATAAAGCACATCACACAATGAGCAAATCAATCCTCCTACAAACAGAACTATCTTACATCAATCTCCCTACAACCAGAACTGATCTTCCTCCACAAACATGGCTGCTACCTTTACACTGTAGAAACCTTCAACTAGGCCCTAAAAATAAAATTACCTTAAATATAAAATAAAACAAATTAATTAAATGTTGTTTACCAGATCATCACACTATTCTTACATACATAAACAAATTAGAAACATAAAGTTTTGTTTATAGTTTTCATTACAACTGTTTCTTTGTTAACACTGAAAAATTCCCCTTCTATCTTTATCTATTCATTAGGGAAATCTCTTCTGCTTGCCCTAACAGTTAGAAAATTGAGTCTCTGGCTCTAAAACAGGTCTTTGTTGTGTGTACAGTATGTTAATGGAGGAACATTCTGCTAGTAGAACTGAGCAGAATTTTGAATCCTTGTATTCCATGGAAAACATTCCATTATAAACATTTTATTTCTTGAGTGTGGGGAATCAGAGGAAAAAAACAGAATGAATGAAGAAAGTAAGCAATAATACTATATAAACAAAGAGAAAAGGTAGTAAATGACTCACCCTGCTGTTTGGCTTTTAGGACGGAGTAAGCAGTTCATGATGCTGTCAGTGAGTGTGGCAGTTTTGAACTATGCTCATGCTTGCAGTATTAAGGAACTGAGAAGCCTCTGTTATGGCTTCCTTTTAGTTTTGTCTACAGAGTGAGGAGAATAAAATAAAGTAAGGGGCTATGTGTCATACTTAGAATGAGGAAAACAGCATTTGTGAATTGTTGTGGCTGGCAGGGGAATATGAAGTTTAAGTGGGTAGGGAGGCATACACTGTATAACACTACTTTAATCTAGCACCAATTAGCAGAATTACTATTTTATGTTAAAAACACAGATTCACTTACATTTTTACTTATTAAAAAATGTGTTTTAAAGTAAAGAAATTGCTTCTAAAAATAAAGGGCCATTTTATAAGCACAATAAGACACTCCAGGGTTGTGCATTATGGTGTGATAACCACACTCCTAAGGACTAACGGCACTTGGCCTTCAACCTCATGCCTAACTACTCACCTAGGAGTGCAGTTATCACACTCTAATGCCCACTTCATTGCATCTTATTGGTTACTTAGATTCTCAATATCAGACACCACCAAAGGCACATATAGAAAGGGTTTATACTATAGTATTAAAATTAACCACATCAGAGTAGAAAGATCACGTTAAACAAATGTGTTGATCCTTCTGACTTCCATCCAATATCTACCACACAAATTTTATATCTTTCTGGAGCCTACAGGGTAATCTTTCCCAATCACCTAAATTTACATAAAACACAACTATTTTTAAACTGGAAAACATAGTAAAATTCACTTAGCTTTGGGAGCTCTTCTCAAACATAGCCACTCAGCTCAGAGTACACTATGATTTACTCCATAACTCTTTCAAAAAACAACTTGTTAATAATATTGGAATAGCAAGTAAACAGATAAGTAGCAGGGTAAGTTAGGGAAAAAAATCTTACAAAAAACCTAAACACTAAAATCTTATCAAAGAACTATAAACATATTATGGACAAACCATTAGTATGCAGACAAAAAAATACATGGAAAATGGCAAAAGGAGTTAGAGGCGACACAGTACTAATAGCTTATCAGTGGCAGCAATTGTAGAAAGGTGCTAATAAAAATTATACATCTGCTAAAAATAAGTCTTTCCAAATCAAAGTCATTAACAGGGCTTACATTACACCAGTAGTAATTAATAAAACATTTCCCAGTATCCCGAATAAATGCTGGCATGGGTGCGGGCAAACAGCAAACTTAATACACAGTCTATGGAACTGCTAAGTCATTCATACGTGGTGGCAGAAGACAGTAGTAATGATTATTTATTTATTTATTTAAAAGTTTTACCAGGAAAGACATACTGAGCAGACTACCGCTTGATTCCAGATGTGTCCTGGGGGAGGAGGGAAAACGGGATATAACATACTAGTAACAATAAAATTATAGAACAACAAAATTTCATAGGTAACATACAATATGTACAAGGTTTCATATTTACAGTGATATAAATGATAACATAAATATGAATTGGCAGTATAAATGCCAAATAAAAAACTGCTTGTCAAGGACCACCAAGAAATTAAGGCCATGCAGCTTGATATGTACAGCTGTCAATCACTGAAATCAAAATTCTTATATCCCGGGAAATATTATTATTCAATAGCGTCAACACGTTAGATTTAACAAAAGAACAAATAAAAATATTCTACCTAGGGAACTTTGCAGCAAAAAAACTAAAGCTGGAATATTGGAAAAGCCAAGTCCTTCCACCCTCCATTAAGCAACTATGGTGGCACAAGGTCAAAGAGACCTTAATCTATGAAAAATTATGGTGTCAAATGGAAAATCCAGATGACCTAATGGCTGTATCTTGGAATGAATTCATGAATCTATTTCCACCTTTAATGTGTATTTGAAAGTAATAACTAGCAGTATATATATATATATACACTATATATATATATATATAGGCATATACACACACACACACACACACACGTATGAAAAAGTGTACCTATATCACAAAAATAAGGAAGGGAGGGGAAGGGGGGTATGGTATATAGTAGACACAGGATATGCAATCTGTTATTGCTTGAAATGTGATGTAATACCTTATGTATGTATACTGGATTAAATCAATGTACTTTAATTAACAAATGAGCTATGTTGTTCAAATATAAAAATCAATAAAATATTATACAAAAAAAGGTGCAGCTGCATTGAGTGAGCCTTCTGCTGTTTCCAGAAATTAAACCCATGGTGGGCTTTGCAGAGGCAGGTAGGACAGACGTAGCCACTGTGAGTGAGCGTGTTGCAGTTTCCAACAGTTATGCCCATAGCAATATGGCTGAGGCATGTAGGACAGGCAAAGCTTCTCTGAGTGAGCCTGCTACTGTTTCAAAAATTATACCCATGGCAGGCATTGCTGGGGCAGGTAGGACAGGTACAGCTGTGGGCATTGCTGTGGTACAAAACACTAAAAATGGATGACTGACAAGACTAAGAGGAATGGGGCATGTGTGGCTGGCAAGGTGGTGATGGTGAATGTTGTCAGTAGTGTGTTTCTAAAGAGAATGACAGCAAAATTGAGGGAATGTGATGCCAATGGAAACTGTGGTAATGCTTCTGATATAATACCATCCAGAATTTGTGTAGTACTTTTATATAGCAGGACTGGAACAGTATGTCAAAGAACACATTTGATGAGAAAATCTAAAGAATAAAGTGAATGCAAGATAATGGGGCCAGCATAGTCAGAAAAATTACAAACATGCCTGTTTGCCCATGAATTGTGCCCATTGTGGGACTTATTTTGGAGGGACAGTTGCAACTGCTGAGAGAGAGATGTTTGCAGTGATAACCAAATTTGGCAGTATGCCACTCCAGGCAGGATTTTCCTTTGGTACACAACCTAGTCATCACATTTGGCATCACTGTTTGCAGGCTGATCATGTTTTTTTTTTGTAAACATTTTTTTTAAGATAGAACATGTTCGGACATACCTTATCTCCCATCCAGTGAGAGACACTTCCAGCATTTGTTTTATGATACAGGTACATATAATAAAAAAAGTACAGTTCGTATCTAATGAGCCAGCCTTGAATCTCTAATAGATGAAACTAATAATATTAGTTAATGGTAGAGATCACTCGTTAATTAATAAAAAGAGATAAGAAGGTAACAGCAGACACAAATTCATGCTTCCCTTAGCCTCTTGCCAAGGTGCTGAGACAATAAGTGGTAATAAAATAATATTATAGTCAAGGAATGATGGGTTGCCAATGGATTGCACAGTGTCCTCAAAAGCTTGGGAACCAATCCCTATGGATAGCCTGTTCCAGTGGAAGCCATATCTCCTCATATTTGCCCAATTGTCCTCAGCTAGATATTGTGTCCTCTCCAGTTTCATCACTTCATAAGGGACGTAGCCCATGAGGCTATGGTGGGGACTTGGTCAAATCTCCAATACAGAGCAAGTTCCCACATAATCACTACCATTCCTATCCTCCACAACCTCTGTCCTCCTCCAGGTTTCCAGCTACCTAGTGTAGGAAGTCCCAGTAGAATTTCCACTAGATCTGGACTAGGTGGAATGTTTAAAGTTTTAGATAGAATATCAATTATCCCCAGCCAGAAGTGGGACACTTTAGGGCACATCCATACCATATGATAAAAATCACCCACCTGAACATGGCATTTAGGGGAGTATGAGGAGGATTCAGGTTCTCTTGTATGAGCCAGCTTAGGAGTATGGTAAGTGTGCTGAAGGAAATTATATTGGATGGCTCTGAGGCGATTATTAACTGAACATTTTATGATGTTTTTTAGAAGCAATCTCCAGTCCCCACCAGTGATTCCCTCTGGATAAATGTCTTCTTCTCAGGCCCTTTTAACTCTATCCAGGGGGTCCAGCAAGCTGCCCAATAGTAATCTAAAGCACCTGTTGAGTGGCCTGAAACCCTTAATATTGGAGAATTTTGTAAATAGTTCTTCCAATGGGGAGCTATGTAGTAAGAGGGGTCCTGGGGTCCCTGGGGTTTTGGAGAGGTCTCCTGTAATCTACATCTTAGTCTAAGGTATAGAAAATAGTGAGAGGGGTGTAGCTTGAATTTTCTCATCAAGGCATTAAACTGACGCACTTCCCCTCCCTTAAGGATTTGACTTAGTCGGAAGAGGCCTTGCTTGTCTCACCTTCTAAGACCTGTCCTGTCATTGTGGGATAGCCCTTCTCTCCCCTTCAAAAGCTCCTCTAAAGTCACATCTGGTGAGATACCTGATTTATGTCCCAATAAGGAGTGAGCTTGTGTCCAGGCTTTCCAAGTAGCCTTAGTGCAGGGGTTGGTGATATTGGGGGGGGGGTTCCTGTCCCAGGAAGTTAAAAAACAGGGTATAGTATGAATGAGGGTCACCTTCGCTTTCCACCTGCTTCCAAGTTGGTGCCTCCCCTTCTGCTCTCAATAGATCCTGATTATGGGCCAGTTGGGCTGCCATTTAGTATAATTGCATATTGGGTAAATTCAGGCCTCCCATTTTCTCTGGTAACCACAAGATCATCTTGATTCTAGGTTTCTTCCCTGGCCACAAGAGTTGTGTGCATGCTCCTTCCAGTGCTTTGATATAGTTCCGTGGGAGGGAAATTGGAATTGACTGAAAGAGGTAGAAAGCCCTTGGAAGTATATACATCTTAACTTGGTTAACCCGCCCCAATAAGGTGAGATGCAGAGCCCTCCAATTAGTACAGCCTGTCTTGAGCTTCCTAATCAGGGGACCGTAGTTAATTGGTATAATTTGAGAAAGTTTGCTTGGTAGCAAAACCCCCAAGTATTTAATCTATTTGGTGGGGTTTATTATGGTCCCAGATATCTCTGTGGATGTCTTTCTTTCCCCTAAGGGGAGCCACTCACTTTTGTCCCAATTCATTTTTTGTCTGGAGAGGGGCCCATATTTCTCAAATATCTTACTCAATGCTGGGAGGGCCTTACCAGGGTTATCCAAAAATAATATGTCATCAGCGAGTAAAGATATCTCTCGGACATCCTTCCCAACCCTACAACCCTTGATTTCTTCGTGTCTCCAGATGGCATTTGTCAGTACTTCCATTGTAAGCATATATAACAGAGGAGACAAGGGACACCCTTGTCTTGTTCCTCTGGACAGTGTAAAGGGGGTCGAAATAGTATTGTTGGTTAGAATGTGGGCTTGTGGAGCAGCATATAGGGCCCCTATCCATTTTAGTATAGTGTCCCCCAGTCCGAATTTGTGCAGCACTGTAAACATGAAGGGCCACTCGATGCGGTCAAATGCCTTTTCGGCATCAAGTGCTAATAGACCTCTGTGTGACCCCCCCTTTTTCCATCTATGGATGACATTGATGGACCTTCAGAGATTGTGCTTAGCTTGTCGACTTTGACAAAGCCCCCTTGATCTTTGTGGATCAACCCTGGGAGGACTCCCTCCAGTCTATTTGCCAGGATTTTTGCTAGGATTTTATAATCCACATTGAGGAGCGATATGAGATGGTAAGATCCACATTTGGATGGGTCTTTTCCTGGCTTGGGGAGTAATATTATGGTGGCCATCCTCTGAGAGTGTGGTAGTTCTCCCTGTGCTAGAGCATTTTCCAGGACCTCTCCCATAAGGGAACCAATGGTGTCCCAAGTGGCCCTATAAAATTTGGCAGAGATGCCATCGGGGCCCGGTGATCTCCCCTTATTTATGTGCCAAGCTGCTTGTTTAGTTTCCTGAGGGGTAAGGGGGAGTTTAGTTCATCCCTGAAAACTTCACCCAGACACGGCATATTCACTTCCTGAAGGAAGTCCTCCGGTTCCCCCTCTGATGGGACCTGAGTAGTGTACAAATGGGAGTAGAAAGCCCTAAATGTCTCATTTATCTCTTTCTGGTCAAAGGTGGGAGAACCATTGGGTCTAGCCATGGATAATATGGCCAGCTCCGCCTTTTTTTGTTTGACCAAGCTAGCCAACCATTTATCTGATTTGTCCCCTTCGAAGTGCGTGTAAGAGTTGGTGAGCACTAGGTCCTGCTCCAGCTTCCAGGAAACTATTTGGTGTAACTTCCCCTTTAACAGCTTTAAATCTCATATAAGTTGGAGCTGGGGGTAGGCCATGGCCCACTTCTGTAGTTCTTGGACTTCGGCCATTAAATGTTCCTCCTCTCTAAGTGATTGTTTTTTTAAAGGCTGCGTAAGAGATTGTCTCGCCTCAGATAAAAGCCTTCAGGACATCCTAGACAAAGTTTATATGTGTCCCTTTATCCTTGTTATTATCAATAAATTCTATGATTTTCTCACTGATAAATTTAGTATAGCTATCATCTAGGAATAGGATGGGATCAAACCTCCACTGTGGTCCCCAGGTGGTTGTTGTCCTGCCGAAAAAATGCAGTCAGAGTGGACCGTGATGCAAGATTAATATGGGTCCATATATGGCCTGCATGGAGGCTGTGATCAGGTGGGGGGAAACTAGTATGTAGTGTAGCCTAGTATAGACTCGGTGTGAGTGAGAGTAAAATGAGTATTCCCTGTCCCCTGGGTGTGAGTGTTGTCAGATCTCCACCACTGCTCTCCTAGATATGTATTCTTGCAGTGCTGCCACACTTTAGGGGTAGGGTTTGGTTTTGGTTCCTGAGTGATCCAACCTGGGGCCAAGGTAGGTGTTAAAATCTCCTCCCAACACCAGGTTATCTTGATAGGGGGCTAAGGTCACCCCCAAATGTGTGAAGAAATCCAGGGAGTCAAAATTAGGGCCGTAGATTGAAGCAAAAGTGTACTCCTTGCCCCCCCAAACCACTTCCGTGATAGCAAATCCACCTTGGGGGTCCGCAACAAAACTGTTTGTCCTATGTGGTAGGCCAGGCCATATCCAAAAGACTATCCTCCTAGCTCTGGATGTGAAGGGTGCCACCAAAACGACTCCCCCCAAGTATGAGCTAATTTATCCCCCTCCTCTCTTGTGAGATGTAGTTCCTGCAATAGTACCACATCCCCTTTTATTTTTTTAATATATGACCATACTCATTTCCACTTAACCACTGTTTTCAATCCATTGACATTCCATGACACAATTTTTAACTCAGCCATTAGTATGACTTAAAATATAAAGAGTGGCTTTTGTACATTTGTACCTATTTATAGAGTAAATAACAACTTCAAGGCATTGTCCAAACCGTTCACAACTTTGGTATTTTAACAGTTCCCCATTCGTAGAATCCCCCTCCCCCTCCTCCTACCCCAAAACAAACATGAACTTTTTGAAACAAGGAACCCCAAGCAGGTCCCCGATTCCCCCTTATTTAAAACAAATCTCGCTGAAGACGAGCATCTCCCTCCCTCCAAAACTGTGTCTTCCTCGTAGGTCTCCTCCTCACACTTCTAAAACGTATCCCATCTTGAATCCCCCTCTTGCTAATCCCCTCTTGCAGTCTTGAGAGAACCATCTTCCTCTACTCTTCATGGATGGAGCTGCCAGATCCACAATTAAAACAGTAGACAAAAACCCTAAGGCACGGTAGTATGCATCCTTCGGCAAGGTCTAAGAGTCTGTTCATGGGGGAAGAGCTGCGGGTGGTGTACAACACCCACCACAGTCTGGCACCTCAGTTGGAACCTAGGAGCCTCATAGCCCATCATTTCCTCGCAGCAGCCCTCCTGTGCTCAAAACAGGGCAGTGTCAAGATAGAAGTCACCCCCAACGCCCAGAGTGGTGCAGCACGTGACCCCCCCCCTTGCACTATATGGGTTTTACAGTTTAACTTAATGGCTCTGCCTAAACAAAACAGTGTAGCCCCATTTGAGCCCAAGGGAGCCATAGATTGTTGCTAAAGAGGCTTTATCTACCCCAGGTATTTAAGAAGTCTCGCCAGTTCTCTCCCCCCCCCCATATGCTGCTTTGTGTAAATCTTCTACAGATTAACCCCATATTGTGGCTTGCACTGCTTGACCCCCAGCAAGCTGTAGTGGGTGTTGGATGGCTGGTCCTGTGTGTTCACCCCGCTGACAGTGTTAGTGGGCTAGCCCCCAGCCCCCTCTCCCGGGCAAGGCACTCTCACTTGGATACAAGATTTATTGTCTCTGTCCGTGTGCTCGAGTCTCTGTGCCCCAACCTGCCCTGAACAGCACCGGGTAGTCGCCCCCCCCAGCAGTCGGGCAAACCCTCCCCGTGCCATAGACATCCGGACTAAGTGAAGTCGAACCAGTAAACATTTGTAAAAGCTGCAACATATAAACATGAGCAAGTTAGAACAGGCCAAACACAGTTCAAGGCCTAAACTGAGTAAAAGTAAGCCCAAAAGGGGGCCATTAACTTATGGAGTCCTAGATTCTGGTATATTCTCAAGCTCCCCATGTAGAGGGTGGGGGAGCATTAGGTATCGCTCGGGCATGCTGTTACAGGCCTTCAAACCCGGAGTTGTGTACCACAGCGATCCCTCTCCTAAAATCCCCATCTCAGGAGACAGAAAAGAAAAAAGTATAACTTGCAGGCATCATGGTCAGACCCCATTGTCCTCCGCTCGATCCTCACCTCTACATCTCTGCAGTCCCCTCACATAGTCCATGGCAGCCTCAGGGTCTGTGAATGCTCTCTGCCAGCTTCCTGGATGATGCACAATAAGTCTTGCTGGGTAGACCATCATGAAAGGGCAATTCAACTCGTGCAGCCGCTTTTTAACATCCGCAAAAGCCTGCCGTCTGGTCTGGAGTGGGTGTGAGAAGTCTGGAAAGATGCTGACCCCAGAGCCCTGGATTAAAATTGGGTCAGATTTGACAACCGCTGAAAGAATGGCCTGGCGATCCTGAAATCGTAGAAATTTGACCAGGAGGTGTCTTGGTCTCTGGTATGGAATCGGTTGTTGTTGACCTGGCGAGCGGTGGGCCCTCTGGATTTCTAAGGTAAGGTCTGGGGCTACTTGCAGGTGTTTTAATAGCCAGGGTTTGATAAAGGCTATACAGTCTTTCCCCTCCAGGCCTTCCAGGAGGCCCACTATCCTGATGTTACAGCACCGTTCTGTGTTCTTCTGGTCATCTATGACTTGTTTCAGCATTTCTATATCATTGAGTGCTTGCTGTAAATCAGTAGATATTCTGACTGTGGCATCTTCCTGAGTGCTGATACGGGATTCGGCCTCTGTGATGCGGGTTTCATGGGCTTCTACAGTGTCCGAGGTGGTATTGACTAATTGCTGCAGATATTGCATCTGTGCAGTCAAATTATCAAAACCGTATTGCATCTGTTTGCCCAGGTCATACTTCAGATCCCGAATTAATCTCTTCAAGGTCTGGTAGTCTGAGTCAATGGTAGGGTTGTCCGACCCTGTTCTGAGATCCTGTTGCGACTCTGGTTTCCGGGCTGGAGAGCTACAAGGAGAGACCGCAGGCTGTGAGGAGGTAGTTACCTTGGAAGCTTGTCGAAACTTTAATTTAGCCTGTTTCTTTGTAGATTTCACTAGATTAGACATTGAGGCTTCCTGTTGTGGTAATTTAAGCAGCTTTAAGCAAGATACATAGAGGACGCAGCAGAGTATGTGTGGATCTGGACGGAGCTCTTCTCAACACCTCCATTCAGCTCCTCAGCTAGGCCACCCCCCCCTCCACCGTTGTTCATGTTTAGGGCCAGAATCACATAATTCAATGTTTGGACAATCAGTGGGAAACTGTCAACATTCATTCTGAGAAATGTAAGCCGTTCCATAATTGCAGGACTTAGCAGTGTTCTTTGGTCAGTGACTATTCCTCCATTGGCACTAAATGTGCGTTCTGAATATATGCTTGAAGAGGGACAACTGAGGTACATTATTGCAAGATTTGCTAAATCTGGCCATTTTGTTCTTTCTTGTTTTCAGCAGAGTAATGGATCTTCCTCGAGACCACTCACAGTATGGTCTTCAAAATACTTCTTGATCACTGGGCTGTGTAAAATGGCCAACAGTCTGGCAGATGAACCAGCTGCACTCTCTTTAAGGGATATTAGTCCATGTTGTTACAGACAACTCAGAGTCGATTTGCCTTTCTGAACCTGATGATAGAACACCCAAGAAGTAGGTGTAGATATCCTTTCCTTCGCTGGTGATACTGGTGATTGTGAAGAATTTATAGATGTGCTATCTTTTATTTTATTTATTTATTTATTTATGTCTTTGTTAGCCAGGTAAGTGTGCTGATCCAATGGACCATTTTCAGACATGACCCGGGACCCAAGGTGGCACCAGCATAGTTCAACAGCCATAAATTTATATAGACAGTAGTAGCTATTACACAGTGATGAATAAACAAAGGTCAAAACGTGAGTCAGACATGGCTGTACAAAACCTCAATGAGGTCAGTAGGGGTACAAGATAAACTGAGCTGAGGCAGTGGTAACAATTCAGATTACAGAGGATAAATGGCACAAAAATAACACGCAGTAACTTTTATAATTAGAAGCAAAACATCCATTTCTCCTGAACTGGCTGACAGACTAACAGACAGACTTGATAAGAAGACCTTGTAGGTCAAGGAGAAAGGAAACCAGAGACAGCTAGGAGGTCAAGATGGGATAGGACAGAGATACATAGCACCTGGGGTGGTTTGTGGGCACTACTTGTCGTCCAGGGCACAATTGCATATCATCTGCACCAGAAGTACACTCTTGATAGTTTGTCAGATTTTGATTCCTGTGCGTCATTTAATAGTGTTGGTGGGGGCACTATCAAATTTGGTTAGCAAAAGGTCTCTCCAGTACACAGTGTCTTCCCCTGCAGGAAGACTGACTTCAGTGTTACCCATAAAGTGGGGAACCAACAATGTAGCCAACACATAGTTTTCATTCTGAAACTTGGCATTTATTCACTGATTGGTTGACAGTTTGAGACTCTTGTCTTCTGCCAGAATTACAGCAGTGTTGTCTTCTTTTGACTGAAAGTCTTTCTTGTTGTCATCCCAGAACACATGAAGAAATCTTATCTAACGAAGAATTTAACTCAGAGTTGCACTATCTGCACTGACATCATGTGTGGCTGCCTCAAATGGCTCCAATAAGGTGATCAAAGATTCAACAAGACTCCTGGAACTGAGCATAATGTCTACTTTAGCTATTTGATTCTTCATAGAAACATAGACTTTGATGGCAGATAAGGACCGCTTGACCCACCTAGTCTGCCCATTTCCCCCATGTATTGGATAAGCTGCAGATCCTAGTTAATCAACAGCCTACTTCTTCCTACCCTCCACCAGAATTGCCTTATGTCTGTCCCATGCATTCTTGAATTCCCTACTGTTTTTTTACCCCACGACTTCCTCAGGCAGGCTGTTCCATGCGTCCACCACCCTCTATGTGAAAAAATACTTCCTCACATTGCCCCTAAGCCATTCCCCCTCTATCTTCAAATTGTGTCCCCTTGTTCTTGCACATCTTTTTTTTAAAAGATGCTACCCTTTTGGACTTTCTTGATTCCCTTGAGGTACTTAACAGTTTCTATCATGTCCCCCTCTCCCTCCTTTCCTCGGGGATATACATATTAAGCTCCTTTAGTCTCTCTTTGTATGACTTCTGTTGCAGACCCTGCACCATTTTAGTTGCCCTCCTTTGGAGTGCCTCCATCCTGTCTATGTCCTTGTGGAGATGCCGTCTCTAGCACCGCACACAGTACTCCAGATAGGTCTCACCAACTCTCTGTACAAAGGGATAACAACTTCTTGTTTTCTACTGGCGATGCCTCTCCCTTTACATCCCAGAATCCCCCCAACCATCCTTACTGCCTTCTCACGTTGCTTGCTTACCTTTAGGTCATCTGATATGACTACCCTCAGGTCCCTTTCTATTTTTGTTATTGTTAATACCCCCCCATTGTGTACTCTTCCCCTGGTGTAGTCATGTTACGTACAGCTTTATTTCTGTTCAAGGAGACTTTCCAATGTGTAAAATTTTGATTTCCAACAGGTTGGAACTTCTTGCATTAAGTTACGTGGTGGTACTGTAAGTTGTTTGACCTCTGCAGATCCTTCAAGATTTTATGTGCTTTCCCAGAGTGGCTGAAATGACCACATATTTCTCTTGCAAGACCATAACATGTTTTCATCATTTCTGTTTCCATTTAAGAGATGATGGATGAGAAGATATAAATAATGCACAAAATGTGATATGTGTTGGTAGCTGCCATCTCTAATGGCTTTGACTATGTTGGCACCATTATCTGACACTACGAACCCTCGAGATGGGGAACATGGAGTGATCCATTTCTGGCATTGTTTTTGCAGCTCTTGCAAAATACTGTCTGCAGTGTGGTTTTCGTCAAAAGTGGTGACACATAATACAGCCTACTTCCTACTGACTACAGTAGACCTGGGAATATTACTTTCTGACCAGAAACTTTCCCAATAAGCTGTAGAACTCTTGTTGTCAATTGTCTGTCTGCTTCTGCATATATATCTATCATTATGTGAACCTGGTACACCTCAGAGTGTTTCTTTTTTTTTATACTTGTTTTATTAAAAGCTTCATTTTCACAGTATCATTTTCAGCACGTAAAATGACAATGTATATCAAACAGCTTATGCTATTCACTTTACATGTATAACTCTCCCGGACTGTGGAAGAGAGTGCATAAATTAAAATAAGGTCTTCATTGAATTAAACCAAGATAAAGTCCATATAAGAAGAACTTATTAACATATCATTCTGCAATCATACCAGGAAATACATTAAATAAGAGATACATATCCAAGTTTATCACTTAGAGTACCTGTTACTGTTACATAAATAAGGATAAATATCAACAAATAAAAAAAACAAGACCATCGGTATGCTTCATTTGGATTGACTTTATAATTCTTTTATGAGGACTCTTTGAGGCATACTTACTCTAATAGTTGGTCTATATGTAAGTCTATACTTAGGTCATAGACCCTCATACAATAACCATCGGGACCGTCTGTTCTGGTAAAGCTGTGCCCTTTGTCTAAGAGTTAATCTTTCCATCTGGTGTATGGATTTAAGAACCTCTGTCCAATCCGTTAACTCAGGGGCCGAGACCTGCAGCCAGTGTTTAGTAATTGACTTCAGCCCTGCAGCCACCAGAATAGACCACAAGTATCTCTCATCCTTGCCCTTCAACTCCCTGGGTATCAGTCCTAGCACCAAATGTTCTGGTCCCAACTGTGTTTGTATATCTAATATTTGGGAGAGATGTTTTTGGACTTTCGCCCAAAATGGTGTCAAGACCGGGCAGGACCAAAAAATATGGGCTTGTGTAGTGCATTTTTCCCCACATCTTCTCCAGCATTTTGAAGTTGCCCCTGGTGTGAGATGGGCCATCTGAGATGGAACTAAAAAGTATCTAACCCACAGCTTCCAGCAAAAGTCCCTCCAGACTAAGGACTCGGAGGTAGTCCACGTACTTCTCCAAACCAGGGGCCATTGCTGCTTTGTTATAGAAATCTGTAGTTCCTGTTCCCATTTAGTTTTTATATGATAGGAGGAGATTTCCATATCCACAATAAAGTTTATATAAAGCCTGGATATTGCATGTCCCCCACCCTCCAGATCCCAAAAAGTGTGAAATAGGCTGGTCTTTATATTGGTGTCCCTGCCTATTGATGCCTTCTGAATCTGTTTGCTTACTGCATCTCTAATTTGATAGTAGCGGACCCTATCCGTGTGAAGAAGGCCAAACCTCTGTTGGAGTGCCTCAAAGGACAGGATTGTGTGGCCATTTGATATCTGGTATGGGGAGTGGAACCCTCTTTTAGCTTGTTGTTGATACCACCCGTCCAGCTTAGCTGGCAGAAACTGTGGATCAAAGGCCCACCATTTATATTTCCAAAGTTGCCTTTGTGTTTCTCCCCTACTGACTCCTTGTTTTCAGCCTACCAAGACAGCCTTTGAGCCTGAGAGCTCATGAAGCACATGAGGTATACCTTCCAAGAAAAGGCTCACCTGAATGGGGGGGGGGGTCAACCTGGGCTCCCAGATCTATCCTCTTCCAGTGTGCATCATAGGTCAGGTTACTCCACAAAAGGGCTATCCGCATCTGTGCTGCCACCCAGTAACCTTGTAAATTTGGAAATACCAGACCGCTCTCCTGTTTTGGTAAGTACAACAATGTCTGCCGTACTCTAGGCCTCCTATTTCCCCAGAGAAAGGCAAGAAAAAGTCTCTGCCAAGTCTGCAGTTTCCTTTGAGAGACAATACATGGTACACACTGGAACAGGTACAAAAGTTGGGAAAAGGCATTCATCTTCCGAGCCTGGGCTCTGGCATTTAAGGAAAGGGGCAGAAGTGACCATCTTTGAAAGTCATTTTTAAGCTGCTTTATCACAGGGGGATAATTGTGTTCCCACAAGTGGGAGGTGTCCATACCTGTTCTAATTCCCAGATATTTCAGAAACTCTAAGTCCCAACGCATAGGACATTTCTGTTGAATGGCCTCACCTCAGAGTGTTTCAATTCCTTAATGACTTCAGTACACACCAAGTCATACAACTGTGGAACTGCCTTTTTTGAAAAGTATGTTTGACAGGGAACAGTGTACCATGGTTCAACCAGTGCATGAACTTAAGAAAGTCAGTTTGGTCAACAAAAACAAAAGGGAGTTTACGATCGGCCAACAACTCTGCAATGGCTCTGTTTAAGTACTGGCATGTTGGATGCTTGTGGGTGAATTCTGATGTCCTAGCAACACTTTCTATAATGTTAATTGACAAAATGTTTTTTTATTTTATTTGGAATGTATTTTTCACACCTGTCTCACAAAGAGTACCACTATGGGATTTTCCGTTACTCGATGGTGTCAGAAAACAGTCTACGTTTGTCTGAGAAGACCGCAAAGACACATCCACTGATTCAGTGTCACTTATTACTTCCATTTCATTATCACTATGGTCACCACCTCCACCATCATCCATACCAACCACACTGCCCCTTTTTAGCTTGCCCCACTCAGTTGGGTGTTTTGCCTTTGCTCTACTCTACTTATGTGCCAAACTGTGTCCGTTTGCCACGACTGATGCTATTTCTGCACAGACTGCATACAGCTCGAAAGTTGTTTCCAGGGTCAATAAAAAATAAACTACACACCAAAGAGTAACCTTTTTTACTTTGTGTAGCAGTGCCTGGCACTGTTCTTTGTGCATTCGCATGAACTTGATGAAATCCTACACTGCCATCCCCTTATTTGGATATTCGAGAATCGTTACTGTTATTATTACTTTTAGAATGTGATTTTTTTCCACCCTTGCCTCTCATGACTTGCAGCAGCATCCTGTCCTACCTCCTCATCCAAACTACAGACCTCACCATCATCTCCACCATTAGAGACCAAAGAATTAGAAGTGTCATTACGTGAGATATACCCTGGGTTATCATATTTCTGGCTGCACCATCTACACAAGAATTCTTTGCCTCAGCATCTGAGCTTTCATTTGAATAGGGTGACTCCTTGTGTGCTGCTTCAGCAGTTAGAACTATTTGAGCACATGTGATAAACCATTCAGTACCTCTATAAGTGACTCCAGTTAGTTGTTTCTTAAACTCTACTATCCTTTCATTGCAAACCTGCTTTTTCTTTGCAGGACATTTACTGCCGGTCTTGGTGATGTTATTATTATTGCTATGTTCTGATTCATTGGTGATATGAATATTAGCATCCATATCATCAACAGTTGCACTTGTGACATCATTATATTTCTTCTTAGTAGCCCTGTTAGTAGTAGACAATGACTGATCACAAACAGTACTGGGATAGGAATAGCACAGTGCCCTAAGATGAATGCCATATATAGCCATAGAAGGCTATCTGTTTCACTTAAGTGCTGAGAAGAGTCTGACTGATATGCCAAATTAATTAATGTCAGTGCATTTAACAGTGGCCCTAAGAGGAATGCCTTATACAGCTGTAAAAGGCTGTTTCATTAAGTGCTAGAGAGATTCAGTCTGTCTGGCTATGCCAAATTAACTACTGTCAGGGCATCTAACAGTGGCCCTAAGACAGATGCCTTATACAGCTGTAAAAGGCTGTTTCACTAAGTGCTAGAGAGATTCAGTCTGTCTGGCTGTGCCAAATTAATTACTGTCAGAGCATCTAACAGTGGCCCTAAGACAGATGACTTATACAGCTGTAAAAGGCTGTTTCACTAAGTGCTAGAGAGATTCAGTCTGCCTGGCAATACCAAATTACTTAATGTCAGGGTGTCTAACAGTGGCCCTAAGACGAATGCCTTATACAGCCATAAAAGGCTGTTTCACTAAGTGCTAGAGAGATTCAGTCTGTCTGGCTATGCCAAATTAGTTAATGTCAGGGCATATGTCAGGGCATCTAACAGTGGCCCTAAGACAGATGCCTTATTCAACTGTAAAAGGCTGTTTCACTAAGTATTAGAGAGATTCAGTCCGACTGGCAATACCAAATTAATTAATGTCAGGGTGTCTAACAGTGGCCCTAAGACGAATGCCTTATATAGCCATAAAAGGCTGTTTCACTTTGTGCTACATTGATTCAGTTGGACTGGTTAAGCCAGATTAATCAATGTCAGGGGCTTGATTCTCAAAAGGGTTACACTGCCACAAGCCCCGGGCATGCCGAACACACGGAGCATGGGGCTTGTGACAATCCCTGGCTGGCAATTGGGATTCTCAGTCCCTTGTGCCACGTGATGTGAATTAGACCAGCTTTTGTTGCTCTAACATTGCAGACCCTTTTTACGGGGCTTGCGCCACATATGTGGTGCAAGCCACTGTAAAGGGGGTAAAGTGCCGCAAATGCACACAACCTTTGAGAACTGGGTGCGAGGTGCGGCAATGTGTGCGGCACAGCAGCAGGGTTCGATGCCGGGCTTGTGCATGCCCTGCATCAACCTTTGAGAACTGGGCCCCAGGTGTCTAACAGTGGCCCAAAGAGTAATGGCTTATACAGCCGTAAAGAGCTATCTATTTCATTGAGTGCTGAGAAGAGCCTGGCTGGCTATGCCAAATTAATTAATTAATGTCAGGGCGTCTAACAGTGGCCCTAAGACAAATGCTTTATATGGCTGTAAAAGGCTCTCTATTTCGCTAAGAAATGACAAGATTCAAGCTGGCTGTTCCAAATTATTTAAAGTCAGGAGGACGCCAAACAATAGCCCAAGACGAATGCCTTATACAGCCGTAAAAGGCTGTCCAATCACTAAGTGTTGAGGAGAGTCTGGCTGGCTATGCCAAACAATTAATGTCTCCCCCACTAGATACAGCTGACACTGGAGTCGGGCCTTGTGGTGTAATCACTCACTCTGTCTCCTGTCCTCTTGCTGCTGCCATTCCCAGACCAAAAGCCATTTCCCTCTCTCCAGTTCCTCCTTCCTGACACCTTCCACTCAATTTTTTTTTTTTTAATAATTGTTTTTTGGAGAGTGTCACACTCACAACAACTTAAAGTCACTCTCATAAGCCTGGACCTGGGTCACACAGCAGAGCTTCTTCTGGTTCCTTTTTTAAAAGTATCAGTTTAACAAGGCTGGGCCACTGGCATACAGGGACTGGCAAAAAAAAAAAAAAGAAGGTATGGGCCAGGGGTCTGGTTTTATTGATTTATCAAAAAAATTGACCACTGTTGCTAGTTGCTGCTGCTAGATAGAGTAGTAAAATGAAACACATCACTTGCTGTTCATCAGAATTCAAGGTAATTCAGGACAGCGATGGAGTAACTGTGCTGCCAAGTGGATTTTTTTTTTTAAATGCCTAGTGCTGTTTGTTAGCCTGCCCCGGTCTCACTGTCTCAAGCAAATAATTTGCCTGCAGCAAATGCACACACACACACACACACACACACACACACACACACAGTTAGGCTATAGGCTGTGTGCTTAAGTTTACTGTGCAGTGTACATAATGAATCCTAAAATACAACAAACTGAAAAATTCTGGTTGTGCAACCATGCACAACCAGCCTGTGCTACCACAGAAGGGTTCTGATTACATCACACCTCAAGAGCAAAGCTCAAGAGGTGCAATGTAATCAGAAGCCGGAGGTGGCAACACAGACTGGTTGTGCATGGTTGCCCAATCAGTATTTTTATGGCGTGTAGTTTTTAGCAAGTGTTTTCACAGTGCTCTCGCTGCAGCAGTGAACACGCTGCTGGTTAATTGCTGGGGATATGGCAGTACTGTGAAAAACACCAGCTGCCTCGAGGATTTCCAGTCAGTTGAAACCTTGTTGTACCACAGAAGGGTACAACCACGTTCCATGGCCGTTGAACTGTGGTACAACAAAGTTTCAGCTGACATCGAAATCCATGCAGAACAAACACTCATGATACATGATAATTTTATTTTATTCTCTTAGTTTTCTCACTCGTCTTGATCTTGACAGATGCTGCAAACAGTCCCAGAAGAACTCATTCAGGAATATGGCAGTCAGGCCAGGTTTCTTTCATTCAGCAACAGCAACTTATGTTGGCTGGCTGCTTTGGAAAAGAGTTCCACAAGTCTCGCTCCAGCCCTTCACCCACCAACCCTGGCCAAATGAGCATGCTCCCCCCCCCATCACTTTCACTTTCTTCCTTGAGGACAGCAGAGCACATGCAGCAAAAAAAAAACACATTATTTTCAAAAAAAGCATAGCTCTTTCACGTCAAGTCTCCCCTTCCCTTCCCCAAGCTTGCCTGGCTATGCCCACCTAACACGAGTTGAGCACACTCCCAGTTTCTCCACCTCCCTGATTTGTGTATCACTTTCTTTTTTTCAGTTCTGATTTGGTTCTGATTCTGACCCCTTCAGTTCTGCTGTAGTGCAAATTTTTTTTTTCTTTTTTAACTTTCCCAACCCAAATACTCTGTCCTTTCAAAGTCTAGTACTTTGTCGGTCCCTTGGTATGTGGCAGGCCAGCATGCAATTCTTGGGGCATAGGCTGCCTGTGACTTGAGTCTCTCCATAGTAAGCTAACTGGTGCGGCCTCTGTGCAATGAACCCTCTGTTCCGACTGTGTGTGATGCATTTGTGGCTCCATTTATATCCAGTGCAGACATGCATGCTGATTGGTGGAGAGCACAGTCTGCATGGGATTCAGGAACCACAACATGGTCTCCAGCCAGCTTCCCATGGATCACATGTCTACCAAATACAACCGTCATCCTGTCACATGATGGCATACGACACTGCCTGCCCTGCCACTCTGTAAGTAAAAAGATTACCCGACCCAAATACCTGATGGAATGTACCCAACCCGTGTTTTACTGTCTCATGCTGGGTACAGTAGTTCTTTACCCAAGTGTCTCTACCGGCTAAAAAAGGCAGATACCCACTCTACCCAGTGTAGTTAGTACTGTGTGTAGTTCTGGGTTCCTCAGTACAAAAAGAACATTGAAACGGTTGAGAGGGCACAGTGCAGGGCTACCAAACTGATCATCAGTATGGGAGATGAGCTATGAGGAGATACTGATGGCTCTTACCATGTTCATGTGGGAGAAAACGAATCTGAGAGGGGCCATGACCTCTGTGTTCCACAAACTCAAGTGTAATAATGGAAGAAGTCATGACTTCTGAGCCCATCTGATCAATGCTGGGAATGCTGTTTTCCAGTGTGAGTGGCCCTGTCTATGGGTCTATGCCAGCCAGGACCAAATGGGTCCCGTGTTGTAGCCAGGTTGAGGTGCATATAAAAGCCACCCTCACCCTAACCTTGTGCTCTGTCCCAGCAGTAGCCTCCAGTCTGGAGTGGCTGTGTTTGGAGCCACTGCCATTCTGGGAATGTAATGGGTAGCAAAATGCTTGGTGGCTGTGGTCAGTAGTGGTTTCTTTGAAGCACCACACCTGGAGTGGTGCAGTTCAGTCTATGGAGGCCTGCCCCTTTGAAGTGCAAAGGGACACTGAGGTCCAGAAGGAAAGGAAGGCCCTGACTTACAAGTGGTGCCTCCCATACAACTCACACACTGCAGGCCAGTGAGCAGAGGTGGCAGACTGCAGAATCCATTAGGGGAAGGGATCTCACCAGCCAGACTTGGAGAGGCCAGCCTGAATGCAACAGGACTGTGGGGTAATCGAGGCAGCCACTGTGACCATAGGGTGAACACCTAAAGAAGTCATTTAGTGACTGCAGGAACCCCACTGGCTGGGTTGCCTTTTGTCGCCTCAAAGTGCTCTTGGTTGGTGGTGATTCTCCCACCTTGTCTCTAAAATCAAAAGGCTGGTTATGACCAGATAGACCCAGGGTTTAGCGATAGTCAAGGTGGGCCCCATTGTGCACTGTGACCAAAGACCAAAAGTAAGTGAGATAGCTCAAGGCTGCCCTGGCCTATAGTGAGGACCCACCAGAGGGAATGACAAGATGGTAATCGGTGCAGTACCTGGGTAACAGTGTGTGGTTCAGCGACCAGATGATGATGAGTGGCATAGCAACCAGGTGATGGAGTTAGGAAGCATAACTAGATGGCAAAGAGCAGAATGTCATGTGGGGTAATCAGACAGTGGTCCTGCCAGATGGTGGGGAATGACACAACAGCAGATCTGACCCTGCCTTCACTGTACATCAGGAATCATGCCCTTGGAGATGCTGGGGGGTCATTTTGGAAAACTGGACTTGCCTGCTGCAGCTCTTTTTGCTGTGGTCCATAAAACTGTGTCCTACAAGGATTGTTGGGGTAGGGGATCAGTATGCAAAACTCTGGACTTGGTCTGAACTCTATGGAAGATTTGATCATCCTTTTTAAGGGACAATTTGGGGACAATTTCTTGATTACCGATGTTGCTGATCTATGTGTAAGTTGTTCTGCCCATGGGGTGCCTATAACCTCAAATAAAGTAACCACTGCCTTTCCTTTCCTAATAACTTGTATTTAATATCCTGGTTTGTAGTGGGAGGAGGGGGGGATATAGACATCAGAACTACCAGGCACAGTACCCTGTGCCCACTTACATAAGGGTATCGACAAGATTGAACAGACAGAGATGTTTGATCCTATGTTCCGCAGCAGAGCATTGGGACACACCCTGAAACTCAGATGTAATAAATTCAGGAGTATAGTAGTATTATGAGACACTTCTTCTCTGAGAAGGTGGTGAACCCATGGAACCATTGACTAGCAGAGATCGTAGACATGAAGTGACAGTACAGACCTTCAAAGTAAGCCTTGACAAATTTCTGCTTAACAAGAGAATCACAGAGTACCCTTGGTAGCAGAGTAAGTAAACTGGGACATCCTTATAAATTAGTACAAGTTTGCGCAGTGTACGTTCTTAAAGGGACACTGTCAACCCCCTTAGGCCTCAAAGTGTCCCTACTTTAAAAAATGCATTTTATGAGTGTAACCCCCTGCCAAAAAAGTGTGGGGCTTACCTTTTTCCCCCTGAGGGTTCCTGTTGCACACTGCCATCAGCCTGGGTTCGTTACCACAGGCAAACTAGAAGGGCCTGGCAGTCCTTATCTGCCGACAACATCTATGTTTTTTATGTTTCTGTGTTGTTTTCAAGCCACTCCTGTGGCAAAACATAGGTTCCCGCGTGATCCCAAACCCCAAAATTAGTTAATTGGGTGTCCAGAGACATGAGGGAGGGACCAGAGGGCCCCAAATGTATTATTTAAAAAGCTCTGCATGTGCATGTATATAAGACAGCAGGCAAGGCTGCTGGGAGATGTAATTCTAGCCACCACTGAATGGAGCCTGCTAGCTGCCTTGGGGGACTCTAAAACGGAGGCAGCGACAGGCGAGTGTTGGCTCCTACAAACTTAATTCTGCCACCAGATTGTAGGGCACTAAATGGGCTATCAATCCAGTGGAACAGTTTAATTTAATCTGTTGTTGTTTGGCTGCAGGAGACTTTCAAATTATGGACTACCATGAACTGTTTTGCACAGCAGCCATTTTAGATACCCTGCCACCCTGTGCCAGCAAATAGGAGCTCGTAGAAGCCTTGGAGGACTGAGAGATAGCTTCTGGGAGAGGGGAGTATACAGTGTGCATGGATCCCAAATGAGGACCAATCAGGCATTGAGTAACATGATGTACAGCCCTATCAGCGAATCGAGGCTGCCATTTGTCAAAGAAAGAAAAAAGACTGTTTCAGCTTGAGGCAGGTACAGTATCCTCAAGCCCTTGAGAGTGAAGCAGGGCTCTGTAGCAGTTGGAGGGGAGACCTCAAGCCAGTCAGAGGGGTTCCTGAGTGTGTCTCCAGAGCAGAGAAGTGCTATTTCTGACAAAAAGAGGTTTCAGCAACCTTGAAGACAAGACAAATTCTGCCTGCTTTACTGTTTTTTACAGGCTTAACAGCTAAGACTGTCTGTGGAGTGAATCTCTGCAGATCCTGACTGAAGAAGTTACAAGAAACTGTTTGTTCCTGAGGTGAGCACCAAGCCTTGGTGTCCCCTTGCTGTTGAGGATTGCCACCAGAAGTGTTCTGCCCGCCAGCGGAGGTGTTCAGGTGGCAGACTGACAAAAGAAAGCTAGAGACTGTTTGTTCTTGTGGAGCGCACCCAGCGTTTTCCACACTTTGGCTACTGCTACTGACCAGCAGGGTGACTGAAGTTCCTCTTGAAGCCAGGGGGAATGAAGAAACTGTCACCCCCCCCAACCAGTTGGGGGGACCACCAGAGAAGAAGACATTGTGATGCCTGTCCAGTGAACACTGCATACAAAGGGCCTCCAGGGTGTCGTTTGGAAAGGCTTGATAGGTGAAGACCACATTTTTCATCCACCACCGACTACCCCCGATACCATCATGGTGCTGATCAAGACTGGTCTCGTCACCAAACTGTGAGTAAGCAGGGCTGCCCTGCAAAAGACTTGGGGGGGGGGGAGTGTTTAAAATTATTATAACCAGCTACAGTTAAAATTCAGAGCTACACTCTAGAGGGAGCAATCTTAGACCTGGTACTCTCAAATGAGGACGGAGAAAGGATCTCGGATTTAGAAGTGGGTAGCCAACTGGGAATAAGTGACCACCAAACAGTGTGGTTCACGATAAACACAGCCATAGAGTCAAGCCATACAAAAGCAAGAGTACTGGACTTTAGGAGGGCTGACTTTGGGAAAATGAGAGCGTGCCTCAGAAAAGCACTAGCAAATGGGCAAGAAGGAGGGGTAGAGGAACAATGGGAAATAATCAAAAATAGCTATCACAGAGGCAACAAGTCGTTGTGTGAAGCCAATCAACAAAACAAAATGAAGGAAGAAACCACTATGGTTCTCACAAGAGTTGGAAGGGAAGGTTAAGGAGAAAAGGATAGCATTCAGGAAATATAAGGAAACACAGAAGGAGCAGGACAGAGAACTTTATCAGTTGAAGCAGAAGGAGGCTGGGAAGGCAGTCAGAAAAGCAAAGGCCCAAACTGAGGAAAAGATAGCCAACTCTGTTAAGAAGGGGGATAAAATCTTTTATAGGTACATTAAGGAGCGAAGAAAGACCAAGAAAGGGATACTGAGATGTAACCCCTAGGTGGCGCTATCCCATGGGCTACTACCTCTGCCTGCTTGGCAAGTAGCAGGTTAAGGGGCCTAGGTTCTGCAACGGGTGCCTCCACCCGGAGGTTAGGGTTGGTAGTGATCAAACTAACCTGAGCAGATCCTTCCAGGACACTGTAACCCATCCTCTTTCCCTTCTAGTGTAATGAGCAACATACGATAATCACTTTCACAGTACTGCTTGTACACCATACAAGTACACACACTGTTTGCACTTACCACCAGGGCTGGTTCATCTGGCTCGACCCTGGGGGACCACCTGTAAAACAAGGTTATGCATAGCAAATAGCAATAGTACAGTACTCTTGGCACAAACTGGAACCACAGTCAGGTTAAATGCAAAAAAAGTCAGATCTGATTTGTTCAGGGGACTTGAACAAGGAAGGGGTGCAATCAGGTTGCTTGGCTTAAAGGCTATATTAATCAAACAGTTATGCGTGCGCTTTAAGTCCCCACACAGTCACACCTCTGGGTGTACCCAGGTAGGGAGACGATGGGGTAGCCAGGAACGTTGCAGCTGGTTGTGGCCCAATGATGGAAGAAAGCAACATGCACAACACACACTATTTGTAATCTGGAGCCGGAGGGCTCAGTTTGTGAAAGAAAAAGAAACCAGACAATCAGATGACAACACTTTAGATTTTGCTGTTGTTGCAGGGAGCTACCCTGATGTTTACTCATGATACAGAATACTGGACACAGGCAGGATGAAATTGAGACTGCAGGTTGTTGAGCTGGAGTGCCCAGAGAAGCGGGGCCCACACGAATCACATAGGTGTCGTTTCTGTTCAAGTGTTGAGCAGGTGACTGATCCCTAAGCAGGTCTCTCGTCGATGGCTTTCTCTGTGCAGTGGGTTGTCAGACTGGACCAGTGTGGTAAGGCCCAGGCCCAATGGAGATGATTTTGGATTCAGTCTGTGGGGCTGGATGCAGCTTTCAGTAAGCAGAATACAGTTCAAACCACAGTGGGAACCAAATCGCAACCCACAAGCAGCACACAGCACATTTACACGTAAGGAAATTCTAATGCAGCTTCCAGCAAGCAGAACACAATTCAAACCACAGTGGGGAACCAAATCACGACCCACTATAAGCACACAGCACATTCACATGTAAGGAAATTCCACTGTACCAGGCAAAAGGCTCTCCGGTTGCAAGTACAGAGTCTCTGCACAATTCTGGAGTTCAGAGGTGGCTGGAGGTCCAGACAGGCTGATCACATTCAGCAAATCTTTGGTGTTCTTCAGGTAGGAGCCTGGTCACAATTCAGTAGCTTACTTCACTCTCCAAGTTCAAATTCAGTCCAAAAAAAGGCACAAGTTCCTCTCAGAGACAGCAGGCAGGCATGCAGGCCAAAACTAAGGCCTTTTTCACAGTTCGAATCCACTATGGATTGCTGCTCGAACTACCTTGAGCTGTTACTTCTTCACTTCCCAACTTAGATGTAACTGAAATTGCAAGCAGTTTGGGACTTCCCCCAAATTCAAAAGGTTCAGTTGGCTGATCTGTCCATCAAGCACAAGGGCTCCCCCTCCAGGTTATTTTAGGCACCAAAATGCAAAAACTACAATTCCTACAAGTTTTGACCCCACCAAGCCCCTGTAGGCAGGCTCCATTTTAGAGTCCCAAATGTGCTGATTGGCCCATTTCAGCAGTCCAGGACCAAGATGATGGAAACAAACAGAACTGTCCACGCTGCAAAGAATGCAAGTTAGAACAAACTTAAATATTATTACTACTCTAATAAATGATCAGCAAATAAGCACATCTTCTAACAGAGCTCCCTTTTAGATTAATTATGAATGCAATACAGGCAACTCTTAAAGAGACAGTACACAGAGGCTATATAGGCACTCTCTGGCAATCACATTTAAACTGCAAAGACGCAGGACATCAGCCTGGCAGTGAGCATTTAGACAAGCTCAAGGAAGACTTTTCAGGAACCCCCATTTGTAGGGGGGTTACATCCTTACCTGCCTGGAGAAAACTTGGCATCCAAGTCAAGTCTGTACCACCACAATATCAAAAATGCAATATAAACGAGACATATATATATATATATATATATATATATATATATCATTAGCTTGTTACATTACTATACCTTTCTATATACTTCACATTACTACATCCATATTGACAATACTTATGCATGTTTCATACAAATAATGCTGATTCATTTAATAACTTCTAGTACATTAAACAATGTAAGAGGGGACCCTTCCCTATCAGCTAACTTGGGGCTGGATGGGGCAGGAGCACCATGGTGAGAGGGAAGAACAAGTAACCTGGAGTTGGCCGTCAAGCTCAGTTTGGTCAGTGAGCTTGGCAAAACATAAACCCCTTTGTGAACCACATTGAGAGGCAAATCCACTGGCCTCCCAGGGGAATCATAACTAAAAGCATAGCACTGGCTTGACAGCTCAGCCAGTCTTTCTGGGGGAAGCAGCCGCAGTCTCTGTACTTTTAGCACTAACTTTGAAGCTTTTGTCACTTGTGAGGGGTGCCTCTGCATGGACGGGAATGTCCAAACTTGGAGCACTATCAGCTCCTTGCTCTGTTTCCACAACACTTTGCTCATTATATTCTGGCGGAGGCCCAGGTTGCTCATTTTGAGGAGGCTCTGGCACAATTAGGTTTTGCGGCACTGAAGGGGGGCTGTCAGCACTCTCACATTGTTCAAGTTCTTGTGTGTCACCAGAGAGACTCAGACCATCAGCCCCTTCTTTGTGCAATTCATACAGTTCCACAAAACACAGAGAGTCTGCAATTTCAGATGTAATACTTTGCACTTCACTTTCAGGGAGCATTGGCTCCAAGGATGAAGCTGGGGGGTGGGGTTAGGCAGTCCAGATGGCCCAGCAACATCACCACAATTAGTCATAGGGTTACCTTGAAACAGCTGACTCAATTCATATGAGGGGCAATAGGCATTGCCACTCTCACTTTCGTCAGAGGTGGACTGACAGTCACTATCATTCTGGGCCTGCTGCAGGGGAAATGTTAAGTCTATGACTACTGGAGCAGGTTGACTCTGTCTCTTTTTTGCAGAAGCATGAATCACTGGCCCAGGGGAATCGATCTCTGATGGTTCAGCCTCAATTATGACTTGTCCGATAGGTAGCAAGTGGTTACTGTGCATGGTCTTGACAGCTTTGGAGTTATTCTCTGGGCGCACCTTATACGCTGGTAAATCATTCGACTTTCCAGCTACTACATGGGGGAAGATGGTGTCACTTATCAGCAATTTTGAGTTTGCCATGCAGTCCCAAATTGCGTAACAACACGCGGTCTCCAGGCTGAAGCTCTTGAGCCTTTACTTTTTTATCATGCCTCTCTTTGTTGGCAAGATTTCTTTTGGCGGCCATTGTCTGGGCCAGTTGATAGGCATGGTTCAATTGAGCTTTCAGTTTCTGTACATACTGTAGGTAATTTTCAGCTTGGACCCCATCTGGAGAGACCCCAAAGCAGTCATCAACGGGCAGTCGGGCCTCCCTCCCAAACATGAGGCAGTAGGGGGAGAACCCAGTAGTGTCATTTTTTGTGCAATTGTATGCGCGTACCAAGGTGCTAATCTGCTGGCTCCTCTTAGGCTTGTCTTAGGGATGGAGGGTGCCCAGCATGTCTAGAAGGGTGTGGTTAAAATGTTCTGGCTGAGGGTCCCCCTGTGGGTGATAAGGGGTGGTTCTTGACTTCTGCACCCTCCATAGAGAGAGCATTTCTTTGATTAGCTGACTTTCAAAATTTCTGCCTTGGTCAGAGTGGATCCACTGAGGGGCAGCATAGTGGACGAAGAAATTTTCCACCAGCACCTTGGCCATGGTAGAGGTCTTTTGATCATTAGTTGGAAAAGCTTGTGTATACCGTGCAAAATAATCCGTAACCACTAACACATTGCCAATATTCCACTGATCAGGTTCTAAACACGAAAAGTCTATGCAGACCAGTTCCATGGGGGTTCTGGTAGTAATAGTGACAAGTGGGGCAGCTCTCTGAGGCAAGACTTTCCTTTGCAGGTAACGACTGCATGTCTTTACATAGTGCTCAACATTGGCCCCCATCTTGGGCCAGTAGAATCGAGATCGTACCAAGTCGAGAGTTCTGTCAATACCAAGGTGCCCCATGTGATTGTGAAGGGACCTCAATACCAAATCTTTAAAGGCCATGGGCAGGATCAATTGCTGCCTGTCTACTTGACCGCCATGATCCACTGTCTCTCTGTACAACAACTGATTGAGTTGCTTCAGCTTGGGGCCTTCTTTAAACAAAAGAGCAGTTCGCAAGTCAGGGGAATGCAATTTGGACACATCTTTCCCCACATGCAGGGCATGAAGTGCAGGCTGAATCATAGGATCTTGGGATTGAGCCCACTGAATGCTGTCATTGTCAAATTGAGGTAGTACACTAATATCTAGAGTAGAGAAATGGCAATAGACAGCCGGTATGCAGGTATCAGGAGGGCCCAAGCAATCTACTAAACAATCCACTGTGTCCGCAGACATCTGTTCATCTTGTCAAATTTTTGGCACAGGGCTCAGATGTCAAGTTCAGACAGCCTGACCCAATCACTCTTGGAAACTGGCCTTTGTGACAAGGTGTCAGCATCAATATGGTTCAGTGCTGGCCTGTATTCAACAGCATAATCATAGGTTGATAAGTCGGAAAGCCACCAGTGCCCAGTGGCGGCTAACTTAGCTGAAGTCTGTACATAGATTAACAAGTTATTGTTGGCCTTCACCAATATTTTTGCCCTATAGAGATATTCATGAAACTGGTCGATGATGGCCCATTTTAGCACAAGAAACTCCAACTTGTGCACAGGGTAGTTTCACTCCGACGGGGTCAAGCTCCTACTGGCGAAGGCCACTGGTCTCAAACCATCCTCATGGGCTTGATACAGCAAAACTACTAGACCCTGTAGACTGGCATCCATGTGTAGCACATAGGGCTTGGTGGGGTCAGCATAAGCGAGGATGTGGGAGTGGGTGAGCTGGTATATGACTTGGTGAAAGGCTGCTTCACATATGGGTGTCCAGTGGGGCCCAAAAAGTTCACCTGTGCAGAAGTACACTTTCTCTGGTTCTTTGAGGGCCCCTTTTTTATATTTATGGTTGGTAGGAGGGTAACCCTAGGTAAGATTCAAGAGCGGTCGAATCACCTTTGAGTAATCTTTTATGAACCTGTGGTAGTTGCCACAGAACCCCAGAAAACATTGTAGGTCTTTCAAATTATGGGTCTGCGGCCAAGTAGTCAGTGATTCAACCTAACTGGGATCAGTCTTTATCCCTTCTACAGATAATATGTGCCCCACATACTTCACAGAGGTTTAAAAAAACTGGCACTTGTCAATGGACAGCTTGAGGCCGAAGTCTTCCAATTGGTCTAGGACTTTAAACAGTCGGGTCTCATGCTCCTGTAATGTGTGCCCAAACACAATGACATCGTCTAGGAACACTAGACATTCTGGCAAGTTCATATTGCCCACCACACGTTTTGTCAGTCGCTGAAAGGTGGCCGGGGTACCTGAAATCCCCTGATGCATTCTCAGGAATTCATAGAACCCCAATGGACTGATGAAGGCTGTTTTATCACAGTCCTCTGGGCCCATTGGGATCTGGGATTATCCACTGCGAAGATCCAATACCGAAAACCATTTGCTCCCATTTAAACAATCCAGGGCATCTTGTATACAGGACATGGTGTACTGATTGGGGATGGTCCGTCGGTTCAGGGTTCGATAATCAACACACATTCTTACAGACCCATTCTTCTTATGCACAACCACAATGGGAGAGGCATATTGGCACCTTGATTCTTGTATCACACCAGCAGCGAGCACTTCCTGCAGGTGTCTCCTCACATCATCTATGTCTGCTGCGGTGAGACATCGGGATCTCTCTCAAAATGGCTGGTCATCATGCAGGCGTATGTGATGCTCTGCACCTTGGACACACCCTACGTCCCATTCTTTTAATGAAACACTTGGCCCCTCTGATCGAGTTTCTTGCTAATTCTAGCCTTCCATTCAGCTAGCAACGGGGAGTCACCAAAGTCAAACAAGTCCGGGGTCGTGCTCTCCTTCTCACCAGAGCACCTGTTGTTGGGCAATATGGCAGTATTGGCACAGTGTACTGTAGCTAGGGTGCACCCTCTGTTCACCCGAATCTCAGGACCTGACACATCCTGAGTCTGGACCTTCACTCTTCATGCATAGGTGTGGGCATGAGCAGGCAAGATGCTGGGTTTGACCAACAATCCCTCTGGCAACTTTCCATCTCCTGGTGCATCCAACGTTAATATTTTGTTCTTTACATTTCTCTTTATGCGGACTTCTCCATATGAACATATGAAATTTGCCAGCAGATAAAGGCATAGAGGTCTATCAAGTCTGCTCAAATGTGCAGCTAACACCACTTATTCTGCAGCTGCATGGATTGTGCACTGGGTGTTGGGGGCCAATACCAAGGAGTCAGGTTCCTTTTTCCACACTATCCCCACTGGCTTCATCGGGTCTCCGTTGCCAGTCATAAGCTTTTTTTACTAAGGCTAGAGTTCTTAGGGCCCATCCAGTCATCTGCCCTTATTTCTCATGGCAGAGTAGTGCTAGTCTCCCAAACCTGTGGGCATTTGTTCCAGTTAACAGGGGAACCCCATCATACAGTCCGGTGAGGGAACATACTAGGGCCAGTGTCTCTGCTTGCTTCTCTACTCCAGTGACAGTTGCAGGAAAAGACAACCAGAGGTGGGCATATGCTAGATATGGATAAGACTAGTCACTCAGCCCCCCCATGTGTAGGCCTTCCAGGGATTGTAAGGGCACATCAGATAAGTGTTTGTCATACCAGTCCTGAAACACAATGGTCACTTGCGACCCACTGTCAAGCACAGCCCGAGTAGGAATACCATTCACAGCCACATTAGTCTCCATTGAAGGGCCCACTGTCTTGGACTAGTCTGGAGGGACAACAGCAGGGGCCTGGATAGATGATCTAGCCACAGAGAGGTTTGAGTTAGGATGGCCGAAGCCTTTACTGCGGTCATTTCATGCACCCCTTGACCACTAACTCATTTTCCGAAACTCTCCTTGAAGTTGGTTCACCACATTCTGTAAGTCCTTCTGAGATTGGCATTCCATCTTCATATAGCCATCCTTGCTGCAATTGTGACAAATGACATGCTCTCAGGGTGTCCTTGGGGAAAACATAGCAGAGAATGCTGGAGCATCAATGGGAGATTGTGATCTGACTTCTGCGGGTAGTGTACCATGTCTCAAAAGTTCCTTTAGGGTGCCAGTCAATTCCTTGAGCTCTGCTGAGAAGCCACTTTCAATAGGGAATGCCCACCCCCACCCCCATAACAGTCATGTCCTGACAGGATCCAGGATCTCTGTCAGCAGGGGATATCTCAGCGTACGCACCCGGCTGTACTTTTCTGACTTCCTTCAGCAACTTCTTCCCCCACCGTTTAGCCCACGGCGGGACACTCTAAATGGTCTCCATTTCGGAAGGGCCTTCCGGTGCCATGATCACTTAGGCTGCACTCACCCCATAATTACAATCTCCTTCTTAACCTTCTACCTTCCGGAGTTCTTTTATCAAGTCATAGTAGTCAGGTGGGTTACTTCTCCTATCCTGGAGCCTTAACTGGATGATCTGCACTTTAGAATGCTTTGCATGTTGCAGTATGTGCCCCAATCTCACACGGTTCAAATCATTAGCAGCTACCCCACCTTTCCGGTAAGCTTTCTGCAGACCTCTTTCTAGGTGAGTAACATACACAGACAAACTTCCCCCCTTTCATTGTTTGGTACCTTGGAATTTCCACATCAAAGTCTCCCCTGACTCAGTGCTCCCAAAATTGCCTTCAAGTACAGATAGGTACTTCTGAGCAGATGGATCAGGGTTCGGGGACCTCAAAACTTTAATGGCTTTAAGGGTGGGGCCCTTCAAACTTTCTATGATTCTTTTCCACTTCTCAGTCTCTGCACACTACCACTCGGATACCAAGAGGGCAACATAGTTGATCTAGGTCTCCCAGTCATCCTCCTCCTGGGGGTTGGGGAGGGTGCCCGAGAAGATTCTCAGACTTCAGTAGGAGTCATGACTAATGGCAGGTACAGATATAGGGGCCAGCATTGGCAAGGGCACAGAAGGCGGGGCAGTAACAGGTGCTGGAGTGGGAGGGGGTGTTGGGGAAATAATACCCCCAGGAGGCAGGAACAGTTTCTTAAAGTCCTCTATGATTTCCCTTCCTCCAGCAACAACTTAGCAAATTTATCCTCAAAAGTCTCAGATAATGGTGGGAGCTCATCCTCCCCAGGGTCTTTGCTGTCTTTTGTTATCACTGTCCAGGTGGCTGGGACACCTTCTGAGGCAATAGTGTGTGGCACTTTAGAGCTGCCCATGAGATCACTACACTCTACCAGGGCTATGAAAGTTTGGGCGATCAAATCAGCCTGTTGACCCACCACCATAGGGTGTTTTAAACATTCAACTTTGGAAAGTGCTCCCTCTACAGTATCCTTACTGGTACCCAGGGGACTATCCAGTATAAGCAGAGCATTTTGGGGTCGATCTCCTGCACAGTACACCACCTCACCAACTGGTGTACAGCCATTTCTACTGGGGTAGCCATTAATCTTTAACAATAATTTGTAATCTGTGGCCACTAGGAGGCACAAAATCCCAGTGGTGAGCTTCCAAGATGTAATCCCTAGGTGGCGCTATCCCAAGGGCTACTACCTCTACCTGTTTGGCTAGTAGCAGGTTAAGTGGCCTACGTTTTGCAACTGGTGCCTCCACCCAGAGGTCAGGGCTGGTATTGGTCAAACTAACCTGTGCACAGACCTCTGGGACACTGTAACCCCTCTCTTTCCCTTCTAGTGACCTGAGCAATATACGATAATCACTTTCACAGTACCTCTTATACACCATCAAAGTACCGACACTGTTTGCACTTACCACCAGTGCTGGTTCCTCTGGCTCAACCCTGGGAACCCCCCGAAAAACAAGGTTATGCACTGCAAATAGCAACAGTACAGTACTCTTGGCACAAGCTGGAACACCAGTCAGGTTAAATGCAGAAAAAGTCAGATCTGATTTATTCAGGGGACTTGAACAAGGAAGGCGCGCAATCAGATTGATTGTCCTAAAGGCTATATTAATCAAACAGTTATGCATGCGCTGTAAGTCCCCACACAGTCACACCTCTGGGTACCCAGGTAGGGAGACGATGAGGTAGCCAGGAGTGTTGTAGCTGGTTGGGGTCCTGTGATGGAAGAAAGCAACATGCACAACACTCACTGTTTGTAATCTGGAGCTGGAGGGCTCAGTTTGTGAAAGAAAAAGCAACCAGACAATCAGATGACAACACTTTAGATTTAGCTGTTGTAGCAGAGTGCTACCCTGATGTTTACTCACAATACCCAATACTGGACACAGGCAGGATGAAATCGAGACTGCAGGTTGTTGAGCTGGAGTGCCCAGAGAAGTGGGGCCCACACAAATCACCAAGGCATCATTCCTGTTCAAGTGTTGAGCAGGGGGCTGATCCCAGGCAGGTGTCTTGCTGATGGCTTTCTCTGTGTATCGGGTAATCAGGATGGGCCAGTGTGGCAAGGCCCAGGCTCAATGGAGATGATTTTGGATTCAGTCTGTGGGGCTGGATGCAGCTTCCAGCAAGCAGAATACAGTTCAAACCACAGTAGGGAACCACATCGCGACCCACTAGCAGCACACAGCACATTTACACGTAAGGAAATTGTAATACAAATTCCAGCAAGCAGAACACAATTCAAACCACAGTGGGGAACCAAATCACGACCCACTATAAGCACACAACACATTCACATGTAAGGAAATTCCACTGTACCAAGCAAAAGGCTCTTCAGTCGCAATTTATTTATTTAGTTTTTGTTTACCGGGTAGGTGCGCTAGCCAGCAGGTGACTATTTTCAGGCACGACCCGGGAGAGTACAATATATCATAACACATGGAAGCAACAATACAATTGAGGCAACAACCATACAAGTACATTCCAGACATATAGAGGCTGTTCCAGCTAGTCTAACATGATTTAGGCTATACTAAGCAGTGACCAGCAGGCCAAGAGCAAGGAGGTGTTTACAGGAGTGTTGGTACAGGTAAGGGGTAGGAAGGGAGTATAGGGCAAAGGACTGCTACGGCTTTACCGGGGAATGTGTATGGAGACTGCAGGTTGTGGTCCCCAGCCAGGCAGGATGATGTGGAGTGACAGGGGAAGGGTGCAGGCAACAGGAATAGCGGAGAAGTAGTCGGCCAGTGCATATCGGGGGGGCCATATATGGGAACATATAGAGCACAGCAGCGAGAGAAAAGTCAGGAGGAGGGGTAGAAGGAGTCAGAACTCTGGCCGGCAGACAGCCAGCCTGAGCAGCAGCAGGGGACCCAGGAAGTAAGGGAGGATGCCAGAGACATCCCGGCGGTAGGCTAGAGTGATGCCAGGTTCATGGCCCCACAGTCAGGGATGAAGAATGTGGGAGGGGTGGACGGGAGGAAAGGGCGGCATGAAATATGGCTTTGGCGGTAGGAGGCGTGTAGGTGCAGCCGGGGTCGTGGTTCCGAGGCTGGGCATGAGGGCCGGTGGCAGTCTCTGGCCTTGGACATCCTGCGGCAAATGGTAGACAAGAGAAGGGAAGGGAGGAGGTGAGGCCTTATTTTACCAAATTCCACCTGTGGTAAGTTTGGGCAGTGCCCAGGTAGACGCAGAGGATAAGAGACTGGAGGAAGGGTGGAAGGAGCCGTAATCTGTCGGCCGTCAGCAGCCAGCCAGAGCAGCAGCAGGGTGCCCAGGGAAGTAAGAGAGGATGTCAGAGACATCCCGGCAGCAGGCTAGAGGGACGCCAGGTTCATGGTACCACTGTCAGGGAAGAAGAAAATGGAAGGGGTGGGTGGTGAGTAAAGGCGGATTGAAATACGGCTTTAGTGGTAGGAGGCGGGTAGGTGCAGCCGGGCTTGTGGTTCCGAGGCTGGGCATAAGGGCCGGTGGCAGTCACTGGCCATGGACATCTTGCGGTAATGGAGGACAAGTGAAGGGGAGGGAGGAGGTGAGGCCTTACAGTACCAACATCCACCTGTGGCAAGTTTGGGCAGTGCCTAGGTAGCGCAGAGGATAAAAACAGTACAAGATACAACAGTAATGTAGGTAGTAGTAAGTAAGTGCATACATTCATAAAACCTATACATAATTATAATTTAAGATAATGATAGGTGAGTTTGAGGAGAGGGGTTGGATTTAGGGGAGAGAGAACAAAAGGAGGGTAGTATGGAAACCAGTAGCAGGGGTGGGGGAGTAGGGCAGGAAGATTCAGGGATCAGGTAGGATCAAAGCAGGTGCATGAATCTGAAATGGCCAGGTGTAGTCTCAGCCCACGTTTGAAAGAGGGATGGGAGGGTGCTTGCCTGAGGTCCAGAGGGAGCTGGTTCCATAACATAGGGGCTGCGTGTTGGAAGGAGCCCGTTCCTTTATTGGTGCGGCAACGAGGAATTTCCAGCAGGTCTTTATCAGCAGATCTGAGCGTGCGGTTTGGAATCGCAGGAAGAAGGAGCTTCGCCAGTGCAGCAGGTTACAGAGTCTCTGCACAATCCGGGAGTTCAGAGGTGGCTGGAGGTCCAGACAGGCTGATTGCATTCAGCAAATCTTCGGTCTTCTTCAGGTAGGAGCCTGGTCACAATTCAGTAGCTTACTTTGCTCTCCAAGTTTGGATTCAGTCCAAAAAAGGCACAGGTTCCCTCTCAGGGACAGCAAGCAGGCATGCAGGTCAAAACTCAGGCCTTTCCACAGTTCTCCCATGCAAATCCACTATGGATTGCTGCTCAAACTACCTTGAGCTGTTACTTCTTCACTTCCCAACCTAGATCTAGCTGAAACTGCAAGCAGTTTGGGACTCCTCCAAAATCCAAAAGGTTTGGTTGGCTGATCTGCCTGTACATCACAAGGCCCCCCCCCCCAGGTTATTTTAGGTGCCAAAATGCAAAAACTACAATTCCTACACATTTTGACCCCACCAAGCCCCCATAGGCAGGCTCCATTTTAGAGTCCCAAATTTACTGATTGGCCCATTTCAGCAGTCCAGGATCAAGATGATGGAAACAAACAGAACTGTCCATGCTGCAAAGAAGGCAGGTTAGAACAAACTGCAATATTATTACTACTCTAACAAATAATCAGCAAACAAGCACATCTTCTAACAGAGCTCCATTTTAGATTAATTATGACTGCAATCCAGGCAGCTCTTAAAGAGACAGTACACAGAGGCTATACAGGTACTCTCTGGCAATCACATTTAAACTGCAAAATAGGGACACCAGCCTGGCAGTGAGCATTTAGACAAGCTCGAGAAGACTTTTTGGGAACCCCCATTTGTAGGGGGGTTACCAAGGCTTAATAAAGGGAAGGGAAATGTGGGCAGAGGGTGACAGTGAAAAAGCAGGGATACTGAACGAATATTTCTGCTCAGTATTCACAAAGGAAGAGGAGGGGAATTTACCTAAACCAAACAAGAGAAACACTCTGTATAGGGGGGTTGATACCAATCCATTCACAGAAGAAAGGATTCTGAAAGAACTCTTAAAAGTGAAGGTGGACAAAGCAGAGGGGCCTGATGGGATTCACCCCAGAATTCTAAAAGAACTAAGTGTAGAGCTAGTGACTCCACCGACTACTCTCTTTAATAAATCATGAGAAGATGGGGTGGTACCTGAGGACCGGAGGAGGGCAGATGTGATTCCACTTCACAAAAGTGGGAGCAGGGCAGAGGCAGGAAACTACAGACCAGTTAGTTTGACCTCAGTGGTAGGGAAAATGATGGAATAAATTCTGAAGGAAAGAATTGTTGAGTACCTAAAGGCCAGTGGGGCACAGGGCCCAAGGCAGCATGAATTCACAGTGGGAAGGTCATGTCAGACGAATCTAATAGATTTATTTGTGGTGACCAAAGTAGTAGATCGGGGAGGGGCTGTGGACATGGCCTACCTAAATCTTAGCAAGGCATTTGACACAGTCCCACGCAAAAGATTAATATACAAGTTAGCCAGCCTTGGAGTGGGTCCCAAGGTGGTAGGCTGGATAAAAACTTGGCTGGACAACAGAACACACACGGTAATAGTAAATGGAGTCCACCATGAAGAAAGGGTGGTTACTAGCAGGGTACCGAAGGGTTCAGTACTGGGACTGGTCCACATTAATGTCTTATAAGTGACATTGCAGAGGAACTGGAAGGAAAAGTATGTCTCTTTGCAAACGACACAAAGATCTGCAACAGGGTTGATACACAAGGTAAGATGGAAAGGATAAGAAGGGACTTGGCAAGGTTGGAGGAATAGTGAAATGTATGGCAGCTCAGATTCAATGTAAAGAAGTGCAAGGTAATACACCTGGGAAACAAAAACCCAGGAGAAGAGTACACAATGGGGGGTGAGATACTAACAACAACAAAAATGAAAAGGGACCTGGGGGTAATTATATCAGATGACCCAAAGGTGGGCAAGCAATGTGAGAAGGCAGTAAGGAGGGCTGGGGGGATACTGGGATGCACAGGGAGAGGCATCACCAGTAGAAAACAGGAAGTTGTTATCCCTCTGTACAGACAGCTGGTGACACCCGATCTGGAGTACTGCATGCAGTTCTGGAGACCCAATCTCTGCAAAGACATAGACAGGATGGAAGCTGTCCAGAGGAGGGCAACTAAAATGGTGTGGGGTCTGCACCGGAAGACATATGAAGAGAGACTTAAGGCACTTAATATGTATAGCCTCGAGGAAAGGAGGGAGAGAGGGGACATGATAGAAACTTTCAAGTACCTCAAGGAATCAAAAGTCCAAGAGGGTAGCATCTTTCAAAAAGAGGTGCAAGAACAAGGGGCACAATTTGAAGATGGGGGCAGCTCAGAGGTAATTTAAGGAAGTATTTTTTCACGGAGAGGGTTGTGGATGCATGGAACGGCCTTCCGGAGGAGATTGTGGAGTCAAAAACAGTGGTGGAATTCAAGCACACATGGGACAGTCATAAGGCAATTCTAGGAGGTGGGGGTAGGAAGAAGTAGGCTGCTGGTTAACTAGGATCTGCAGCTTATCCAGTAGGTAGGGAAATGGGCAGACTGGGTGGGCCAAGTGGTCCTTATCTGCCGTCAAATTCTATGTTTCTATATAACCACGCATTTCACTTCTGTTAAGCATGGAGGCAGAAAAAACAACCAGGTACATCAATGAATTTTACAGAAGGTTAGCAATCATAAAAAGTGAATTTTAAACTAGAAATAATATGATGCAAAAAAGGTTGACGGTGTCCCTTTACTTATAAAGTGGGGTGGAGGGCAGAAATTACGGACCTGAAGCCCCTTCTGAATATGTAAATACATATGTAGGTCTCTCATCCTACTCAGCTCCTCTGTCTCACTCACCTCAGGCTCTTCTTGACCTGAAGGATAACCCATCCACCCCTCTGACCCCCACTACCCCCTGCAGCCCCCCTGAAGACCGTATCATTCCATCTTAGTGTCCCAGTAATTCCCCCACTACACCATAGCTTGCCTTCTGCAGCTCACTTTCCAGCTTGTCCATCTTGTTAGTTGTAAGTAGTAGTAGCTTGCAAACACTCTATCTCGCAAGCTTATGTAACTCCTGAACCCCTGCTTTTTTGCAAAACGACAGGTGGCATGCTGTTAAAGCTGACAGCAGTACCTGGTGGGGACTGGGTTCAGGGAGGACTAGGTTACTCGGCACAGGGGACCTAGGTTTGGCTACTCTGCACAGGGGCACCCAAGTAAATCGAAACACAGGAAGCAATAACTGTAATGTCCAAAACCAGGAGTGGGATTCTACAGTGTGGCTTTTATTCACATTCAAACTGAACAAACAAAGCATAGACAGACCCCCACGGGGCTACATTCCTGGTAATGCAGATTAGAGACAACAGAACACTTGTTCACTATTTCCAGCCCTCAGGCTCTAGACAACAACAATAACAACATCACAGTACTTTAAATCACTACACACTAGAGTACTAGTGAGGAACTCTGATGAGCCCCTCCTTCTCTTCTTGTCTTCTCTTCTATCTTTTCCAGGAACACCTGCAAGAAAAAGAAAAACAACACACACTCCTAATCTGCATACACAGTCTACCTAAACCCCTACCATCAAAACAATGAAGAATCCCAAAAAGATTTTTTTTTTAGAAAAGGTAGAAAAACAGTATATACACTAGAAAACAGTAGAAAAACAATGACATTATTTACACTACACATTTGGGGGGACGGAGTGCCCTAATAGTCCCAACTAGTGACCCCAGTGCCCGAAGACTAGTCCATTAAAGAGTCTCTCCTGGGCTGGAGCCCAGTGAAGCACAGTTCTAGCAGGCCAAAGTCCCGAAGGGGAGAGTCTTTAAGGACAGATCACACATTCTGGAGTCTGCTAGTGTAGGGTGTGTACTGCAATGTCATAAAGATAGAAAAGTTCGGACTTACCAGCCCCTTGCAGAACGAAAAATCTGAAGCAACCTGCACCTCAGCCGAAGACTCTCCCTGGCAGCATTTCTTCCGATACAGCTGGGAGGACATCTTCTGGGAACTACAGGAGGGCACATCTGGAAACTGCTGGGTTGATGTCATCTCTGGAGATGGAACCTTAGAACAGGAACAAAAAGGAAAACAGCTGGTCTGACGTCATCCGATTACCAGGCGATGAAGCAGGATACAGCTGGGCTGGTGTCCTCTCTGGATCTGAAGTCATTTGGTGGGCCAGTCGATGGATTCTTGAAAGGCCAGTACACTGTAGAACTGATGAATGTGGGGCACCTGAGTCCTGGATGTCCATACTGGTGAATCAATAAAGGCACTGCAAAGGCTGGTGTGGCAGTATTGACTACCACTGCTTGGCTTCCCATTTAGTAGGGACGGGAACATTTGCTGGGAGGTCCTTGCACTGAGGCCAATAGTACCGGGGGTCAGGCGCTTGAATTATTACCCCGTCTGGGCGCACATAATTCACTCAGTGGGAGTTTTCATGTCCCTCTCTGTCCACTATTCGCACTCTGTCCATAAACAGTGTCCTGCCTTTCTTCCACTGGGTATATTTCTCATGAAACAGTCTGTTCTTTACATGCTTGTTCGCACCAGGATGCACACATTTCATTGCTTCAGCCCAGATCCAGGATTTCCTGCTGTTCTCAACCTCCTCCCAGACTCTCCGAGTAAAGGTAGGAAAGGTCATCCCATAGATCTCATTCGCCTTCCTACGAACCAGTCTCTCCTCTTTACTAACTTTGGTCTACCTGAGACCGCTGGCCTGGCTTGGGGGTGGCCAGTCCTGGTTCTGCCAGCTACGTATCCTTAATGAGATTAAAAATGAATCCCTGACTTCTTCTTCTTGCATAGCCAGGGCAGTGGCATCACCACTCTCTTCCATGCATTGCTCCAAGGCAAGAGCTTGAGGCTGTGTACCCGTTTCTTTTTCACAAGGCCACATAGGGTCCCCCTCATCTTCTTCATCACTGAGGATCTGAGCCCAGGAGTGAGCATTTGTCCTCTCTCTTGAGACTATCCACTCATCACTAGACGCAGAGGTCGACACCTCCCATTTAAAAACTTCCCGCATCTCATCTTCTCCTATGAGACTTGGGCTAGGCCCTCCCCTCCAGGGGTCTACTGATGCTTTATCTGAACTTTCCTTCTGAGATCCAGCATCCGAAACTTCAACCTCTGGTTCTGTCTCTAAATCTGCACCCTCTAGCTTTGTGCCACACTCCCCCGAGGGGCCTTCTTCAACAGGCTCTGCCTGGTGCTGTGTGCTGCCAACTGCAGATTCCTGAACCTTTATCCATGTGGGAGCCAAACAAATTTGGGGCACTTTATACAAGCCATATTTCTCCTGGCACCCAGCACAGTGAGGTATCATGAAGACGTCCCTTGCAGCATTCAAGCCTATTTGACACACATGCACTGGATAACCAGGAATCGCCACATGAGGAGGCAGTTGTCCTCCATAGCACAACTTTTCAATGTCCCTTAGTCTATTTACAGCTGCTGTTACTGCAACCCGGGCATGATCCAGGTAGTGAGCTGGTCCTGAGGCCATAACTGCAGAAAAAACAAACAAAAGCTCACTGCAACTGAAAGTCCCACTTTACTGAACACCTTCTTTACTTTTAAAATGGCTCCTCTGCTGCTGTGTTTACTTTACTACCCCACTCTGTAATGGCGGCGGCAGCACTCCTGTGCATCAACATTCGAAATTGGGTCAAGCCACTGCGCATCTGATTTACACGCACTACTGATAACTTTTGCTCAAACTGCACAGACTTGCACTGTTCTTTTTCTAACACATTTACATGAGTTTCCACTGACTTTTCACTTGCTGGAAACATTTTTTTTTCTAACTCACAGTCCCTTAAAGCTTCAGGTATTTTAAGCACAGGATTGCCTGTAAACTAGTGCTGCACATTTAGTTTCAACTCACAGTCTCTCTCTGGCTTTAAAACTTTAAACTGATGCTGAATTCATAACTATGCACACAGTCAATGGCTTAGCAGACTTGCACTTGCTGGTAGAACTTGACACAGTCGTTACTTGCAAAGCGACTACACTGCTGCACACATATTTAGATGGCTTTTGGCAGAAAATCACTGTTTGAGCAATTATCACTGTTGGTACTCACTGTTATCAGTAGCTGTTAGCTGCGATGGGAAAACGGCCTGCAGCCAGTCTTGGAGGCCTCAGAAAGAAAACGGGTGGGCAGTCCTGCCGATCATCTCCTCAACCACCACACTTGCAATTTAGACGATCAGTATGCAGTTTGAGCCCAATTTTAAACAAAACAGTTTATTTTTTGATGTTTTACAGCGCTTTTTAATCTCAGTGATACTCCTCCACAAGCCAGTACATGCACTCCACTCACACTCCCTCTCAAATGCTGGGTCAGTCACTGTAGAGCTGGCTGAGGGGCGGGACTGATTGCAGCCTCTCCAATCACACAACACCATGCAAATAAGCCTCTTCTTCCTCGTGAGCGCCTTCTCCTCACGGTACATTGTCGAAAGAGGCAATTTAAACTGCAGAAAGCATTTTTTTTTTCAACTGACTCCACGGCGGGAGCTCATTTCAGCCATTTAGCATGGCCATTCACACTGCAAGTTTCCCGGTTCATTCAAAAGCATTTCCAACGTCCAGGGCACAATTTTCCTGTTGCTACCCCTAGTCTTCCACACTTTTCTTTACCACACAGTTCCTTTAAAAGCATTTCCAATGTCCAGGGCACAATTTTCCTGTTGCTACCCCTAGTCTTCCACACTTTTCTTTACCACACAGTTCTTTTAAAAGCAGGCAAAAACACTGTAAACAATTGATGCAGGACAAGGGCACACTCTTTTAGCTTTACTGCTCCTTGGTAAACAGTTGGCATTTTAACAGCAGCATAAGATCCACAGCACACAGCAACACTAGTTAACTTGGTTCAGCTTTTGGGCTACCCACTGCCAGATAGCCAAAACGCTAGCCCCTTGCCCAAGCACCTTCCTCCCAGAATTAAATCCCAGTGGTGCCTCCATTTTTTAACCCCCAAACCCCTGCCTTTTTGCAAAACGACAGGTGGCATGCTGTTGAAGATGACAGCAGTACCTGGTGAGGACTGGGTTCGGGGAGGACTAGGTTACTCAGCACAGGGGGCCTAGGCTTGGCTACTCTGCACAGGGGCACCCAAGTAAATCTGAACACAGGAAGCAATAACTGTAATGTCCAAAACAAGGAATGGGATTCTACAGTGTGGCTTTTATTCACATCTAAACTGAACAAACAAAGCATAGACGGACCCCCACAGGGCTACATTCCTGGTAATGCAGATTAGAGACAACAGAACACTTGTTCTCTATTTCCAGCCCTCTGGCTTAGACCCACCAGGCACACTGCCCGGACTTGCACGCAGCTTTGGGTACACAGCCGACTTGTACACTACTTGGATTTTCCCCACTGCCCCGTCTCCCCCGCTGGCCACTTGATCTGTGGTCCATTATGGGAATGAACCAGTTTTCCTGTTGGTGGCTCCCCAAACCACCTTAAAGCCTTCGACTCCTAGAGGGAATTTTCCTTCCAATCCCACGTCTGGTACTCTCATCACTGGCCAAGTTCATGAGGCAAAGTAGAAATCCACAGAGCAAATCCGTGAGAGGTGGACCTGGTTACTAAAGATGGGGGTCTCCACCTCCAGCTCCCACAATCCATACCCAGCCATTTCTCTGGAAACTAAATAACTCTCTTTCTGAAAGCTTGCAATGTAGATTACTGGGTAGACATATATCACATCTCTCTACATGTCTTGACTTCCCTATGTGCTGGACTTGAACATACTTTTACTTTTGGCTAAGCCTATTACTCTAGGCCTCCCACTACTTCAGTAGTCCAATCCCCACTATAACACAAGTCCAGGGTGAAACATGGGCCCTTTTAAAAAGAGCAGAACTCACCCTCTGGTTGCAGGTGCCCCACAGGCGAATCACGAAATCTTCTTGTTTCCCATACTCTTAGACAAAATAAGGCAGCTTCTCCACTAGCAGTAGCCAGGGGGTTGCCCCTGGAAATGCAGGCAAAACCTTCCTGCCCCATCCCCTGAGGGATGGGGCACAGAGACCCGAATCAGCGGTCTCCACCACTTTAAAATAGCTCACTGTCTTTCTCTTTAGGTGGAAACACACACCTTTCCCTACTTGTAGCCCTATGTCAGGGCTGAGACCCCAAGAGCCTAACACAGAGCTGCTGTGCTCCTCTCACAACAAGCTTCAAACTCCAACTGACTACAGACTACTGTTCAAACCTCCCAACATTCTACTCCAACTTCCTGCTGCAGATTCCATTGTGGCTCATGCAGTTCTAAGGTGATGTCATCCCTCTGTCTCAGCTGAGACTGAGAACAGAGTGAGACAGTGTGAAATCCATTTAACTGGAGTTTCACAAGCTGCCTTCCCTGCCTACCACTAGGTCTTACTGGGATTCTGGTAACCCCGGCTAACAAGGGGGTTACACTTATGTCCCCTTTCAAAATACAAAACTGCAGCAGCATTTGTGTAGCCTAGGCACCGTGTGCCAGTGGGCTACTACCCTTGCCTGTTGTCCCTCTAACAGTTTAAGGGGCCTGAGTCCTTCCTACGGTGGTATTCAGGGGTCCTATCCCAAAGATAATAAAAATAGCGTGGTGCCTACACCCAGAGAGAATTAGAAATGGGTCAGATGACTGGCTGCTACGACTCCCTGGGATGCTGCACCTACCCACCTCCCCTACCAACCACCCGCACACTGGATACCCAACAATTAAGTACCACCATAAATTATGAACAGTAATGCTTTGACAGACTCAGAGAATTCCTGCACGCACAATTTCAAATAGTAAATCGCAGCTTTATTGGGTTATAGGACTAAGGAAGGAGGTACCAGGGCCAAGGATGGCTGTGGATAGAAAAACTGGTTAATGATATAGCAACACATCAAACATTGGGGCCCACAGGCCAAACCCACCCCCACTGGTACCAGTGTTTCCCAGATGTCCTTAGGAGTACCCACTAGTTGCAGGCCTGGTATGGTACCTCGGGTTGGCTGGCTGTTGGGGCCCTGATATATTTTTGAAACTTGAAAATGTTTAACAAGCATTTCCCCTTTTTCCCTCCCAGGAACCAGGACCTGGGTACTCATGGTTTGAAGCTCTCTGCACCAGGGGAAAATGAAACTCCTTGGAGTTGTGCAGTGAATCGAGAAGCAGGCTGGCCAGGATCCCTCCATCTGGCTGGAACTTGCTCGAGGATCTTGCAGCTGTTCACCTTGATTGTAATTCTGGCCACTTGTCACCTTCAGCCACTTCTGGCCCTCTGCAGAGCACTGTGGCAGAACAACACCAGCCCCAGAAGGCCCAGACCTGGGAGTGGCTCCACAGTCCAGCTTCCCGATTGGAGCGCCTTAGCACTTGGGTGCAAGACCTGTGACCTCCTGAGACAGTGAGTCCCACTTGTGAGGGGTTAGTGAGTTTCCCCCCGGCTCAGGGTGCATACTCCCAAACAGTGGGAGTCCTCCTGCAGTCCCTGCACTGAGCTCTCACCAAGTAACGTTATAGGCAGTCACTCCAATGAAGTCCAGTGCCAATTTTAACAGGTGCTAGCCTCCGATTTAGTCAGTGTCAGTGCAATTCAACAAAGGGGGATTCAGCAACAACAGCCCCCCTGCACACCAGTGTACACTGTCAGCTTAGCTGTGTCCAGCTCTTTTACTTGGCTGCTGCAAGTCCTCAGCTCTCAGCTACTTTAACCAGTTCATTCAGGACACACACACATTCCTGGCTAGCACCCCCATGACCAGAGATGTTCTGTCTCTTAAGGAAAAAATGCAATTGTAGTCCATTGGTCTAATCCCTCTGAAGTTACAGGGCATATCTCCAAAGTGCCACCTTCGATGCTCAACGAAAATGGCAGCCTGATTCTTGACCAGGTCACCATGGCTAATGCTTTTAATGCAGCTTTTACCAACCTTAATCATGTGCTACCTCCAACTTTTTAAATTTATTTATTTATTTAGTAGCTTTTGGTAACCAGGTAAGTGCATCAGGCAAAAGACCTGCCTATTTTCAAGTGCGACCCGGGAGACCACCCAATGGACTCTCCAGGCTTGGACAAAGCTGGAAGACCACAGGGTCATCCACCTTTGTACTTTAAAACTATCTCGGAGGCCCTTGGCAAAAAACAACTGCTCAAAGTGCCTGGGAGGTCCAGATTTAGTGGCCACTTCCTAGACCTGAAACTCCTTGTCGTCACCATTAACTAAGTCCTGACCCCGCTCACCAAAATCCTAAACCGATCCCTAATGCTTTCTTAGTTTCCCCCCAAAATGGAAATCTGCTGTTGTGATGCCTATACACAAAAGTGGGGACAAGACCCTAATCTCTAACTATAGGCCCACCTCCATTCTTCCTCCTGTTTCAAAAGCTCTGGAGAGAATAGTTGCCAACCAGCTTACAGATTACCTGGTAAACCACAACCTGCAATGTCAGGAGCAGCACGGTTTTTGGAAAGGACATAGCACCATTACGGTTCTCCTTTTATTCATCACCTACATTCAAAATGCCCTGGATCAGGGACATCTTGTTGGCACCACCTTCATCGATTTGACAAAGACATTTGACACAGTCAGTCACTCCCTACTACTTGATCAATTATATTGCCTAGCCTCTCGGGCGATATCGCACATTGGTTCTAAAGCTACCTTAGCAGACGCATCCAACAGGTCAGAGTTGGTGAGTCCCCCACCCTCCCTTCCAGTTTGCTCTGGAGTCCCTCAAGGGTCCATCTTGGGTCCTTTGTTTTCAACATTTTTCTTAAAAATCTCCCTGCATCATGCCCTAATAGACTACTTCTATATGCAGAAGATGCAGTTATTTTTACCTCCCACCCGGACCTTTCCTGCCTACAACTACAACTGCAAACAAGCTTTACACAATTGGAGATGTGGTTTAAATCTCAAAAACTCATACTTAACTATAAAAAACTAAAGCAATGGTGCTTCATGGCATCTATAACAAGCAGAAAACCAAATGTCTAGCTATCACAAACAGTGAGGAGGAATCACTCAAACATGTTCAACAGTTTAAATATCTGGGGGTTACCCTTGATAGCTCCTTGTCTTACTCTGAACACATTGAGAGCATTGCCAAGATTGTGAACACCTGCATAGGACTTCTCTTTAGACATACAAGATGTCTCACCAATGAAACCCTTAGCTTTGCCATTCAGAGCTCTGTTATATCAATAATTGACTATAGGCTATGACTTGCCCACTGACTCCACACTTCGACGGATAGCCGTTGCCCTTAACAAGGCATGTCATCTTCTGACCTCCGCTCTACACCTAGCACATACTTGTAACTTCTACAAGCAAGCTAACTGGCTTCAACTCTCCAGCAGACTCAAGTACCAGACCTGTATACTAGCCAAAAAGATCACCTTAAATCTCCTTCCCCCAAGGGTTCAGTGATTGCTGGTTCCCCGCTGTGGCCCCCACCTAACCAGGAGCACAGAGCATCTTACTCTTGCAGTATCATGCTGCTGCACTACCCAAGGTCAATGTTCCTTTACATACAGAGCATCGTCCTGGTACAACTTGCTCCCACCTGATGTTACCAACCTTACTACCCTGGGCACCTGCAAGGGCAACCTACGCCAGCACCTTGTCATAATGGCTTTCTGTGACTGTTTCTCATAACGAAACCTACCCCTCATGCTGGCTTTCTCTCAAATGTTTCTATTAACTTTACCTAATCTCCTCCCCACTAATGTCTCCCCTCTAAATCCACCTCCTCTCCTAGCAACTTCTAACTTACTCTAGTGAACCATTTTTTTCACTGTGTCTCTTACTGCATCTATGTCCTTGAATACCACTCACATACGTATTGCAACTTATTTATTGCAACTTTTTTTTGTCAACTTTTTTTTGCACTCCCTATTCAGCTATGTGGTGTACTTACCCCACTCAGGCGATGTACACCGACGCTCAACAGATCCAGATGGAGCCAGCCTCTACCACGACACTGAGAGCAAGGAGGACTGTGGCTTACTCCCCCATGGCAGGACCACCACCAGTGAGGGGACAACTGAGACAGGAAACTGCATCATCCTGAAACCCCCGTCCCCAAATGCCAGGCTTTGTTTGGCCCAATGATCCGGTCACCAGTTGGTGCCTTCATGCTGCTGCCAGGAGGATTTTCATCCTTATATTTACCCCCAGGAGCTGGACATGCAATGACGCCAGCACGGAAAGCCGTAGGCGTCCACCACGCTCCTCCCTATTAGCGTATCTGGCCCAGCTTAAACACCCGGTCACCACCAGGAGTCCCCACTGCAGCAAGTAAACCCAAACCCACCCATGGGAGAAGAGAACCATCCTCCAGACGCTCAATCCACTCCCATCTCTGCCAACCCCCGATGACCCAGGCTCGTTCCTGAACCCGGGTCGCCGGCGTGGCGCAAGGTGTGGTGTCCAGTGCCTCAGCACCACTGGGACAGCCTATTTATTGCAACTTAATTGTACATATTTTGATTCACTGTACATATTTCAGTATGTACAAATGAATGATTTGTGTTCCTGACAATGCCTATGGCTGCCTGTAACCACTGTACTTGTTTTTGTCCTTACTATGTTCTGTATTGTCTCTTATCATGGAACCTTTGTAAAAGAGCCATAGCTCAAAGGTGTTTTCTGAAATAATCAATAAAAAAATACAAGCAAACAACCTTCCAGCAGCAACTGTAGCACTCAGCTGATCTGCACAGTCATTTTGTCTAGCTCAATTCCCAGTGCAGGGTGTCTGCAACATTTAGTCTCTCCCATGAATAGCAAACAACTCTTCCATACCTGGGGAATTAGCACCAAAGTTCAGTCTCTTTCTCTCTTTCCCCTTCTCACTCTGTTTCTGCCACACAACGGTCTCCAATTTCAGCAATCTCCAATTCAGCAGTACAGCAATCTCCACTAAGGGCCTGGGTAAGCCCGTCACGCCCAAAGTCAACTCTCACATGGTGCTCCTGACTTGTACAGAGCCCGGGAACAGATTGAAGAAATCACAGAAAGTCCACACTGTTTCATCCGAAAACCCTGCATCCTGATTGGCTGATGGAGCCTATAAATATTCCATATCCATAGAGATCAATATTTCCTGCTCGTTTATTGGGGCACGATCTAGGCACCAGAATTAATCCCCATCTTTTCCCAGGAGTCTTTATGTCCAAGATTTGGGTACCTAGATCACTGATCGGCTGCTCTGCTGGGGTTAAGTGTCACAAACATGTCAGCTCCTATTTGTTTACATGGAGTCCCATCCAGTGTTATGCAGTCTCTCCCCCCCTTTTTAGGTTTGGTGTAGCTCAACACATTACCCCATCCAGACCAGCACCCCACCAAATTGTAGCCCCAACTGTTCTCTTTCAAACAAGCCAACTCTCATTGGAGTGCTCCCAGTAGTTTTCTAGTCACTGCCACTGAAACACAGTCCTCTCAGGTGACAGCAACACCTCATTAATATTCATGAGGGATCATGAATGATTGAGGAGCCCTCCTTCATGCCCCGATTTAATCTTTATTTAAAAACTTTAATGGGCCTTTTTGCCCAACTCCCTCAGGTCTTCAATCCCCATTTAATACACCAGGGGCACCAGGACCGACAGACACCTCCCGTTTTGACTGCTATGGCAGTCAGAGAAATCAAAGGCACTCACTAGCACATGCGCAGTCTTCAGCAGCTCAGGAGAATGACAGTGACTCATGACTCCTGTTCCATGAGCCCAAATGGGCCAAAACGGGGCAGCACGGGGAAAACCCCTGATGACACTAAGAGCAATTATGAAAACACAGACACAAAGGGGGGGTTACATTTGCATAATTGGTTACACCTAACATCCATTCAAGAGAGGGGAAAAATTAAGTTTTAACCCAACCAACTGCCCTCCAATCCCTGCCAGTCTTCTAGAACCTGTATCCACCAGCAATATGTCCATCTTGTCTGCATTCAGCTCAGCCAGGGGAAAGTCATCCAGTTGTTAATATCAGACAGGCATCTATTCAGTAGATTGACAGCATTTCTCTCTCTAGGGGCAAATAACATACATATAGCTGAGCATCAACAGCATAAGAAAGAAATCTCAGACTATATCATCGAGTGACGTCTCCCAGGGGCAGCTATACACCACAAGCAATATAGGTGACAAAATCGAACTCTGAGGCACTCCACAGTCAAGAGCAGCAGGGCGTTAGGAGCAATTTCTCAACACTACCTGCTGTACCCTGCTGAAAAGGAAGAACTCAAACCACTTTGAAACAGTGCCTGTGAGTTCTCCCTCAGTGCTCCAGTCAAGCTGTTAAAACTCCATTGTCTATGGTGTCAAAAGCTGATGAGAGACTGAGGAGAACAAGAATTCCATCACTAGCTAGGAGAAGGTCATTTTGCACCCTTACTATTTTTCTGTTGTCTCTGTGTTGTGACGCCTTCTGAATCTCCCAGATGGAAAGGGACATAGACACAACGTTTCTTCAAATGAATCTCAAGCTTCACCACCACTACCTTCTTGATAACCTTCCCCCAAAAAGGAATGGTTTGAGATAAGCTTGTAGTTGGACAGAATGTCAGATCCAAAGGTGGCTTTTTAAGGAGAGGCTTCACCACCACCCTCTTCAGTGCAGTGGGAATAACATCCTCCTCTAAGGAGCACCCGACTATCTCCTCATTAACTGGACTCCTCATGTTCCCCAACATCCAGTAGAAGGCTATGGTTCACCTTCCTTTCTTTGGGTCTCTTACAACTGACATCTATAACATCATTCCTGTCTACAGCATGGGTGTTCTTCTATACCTACTCTTACCAATCCTTATCCTAGTTCATAGCGTTCTTCTTTTTTCCCTCTTTTTTTATGATCCTTCGGAGCAGCCCTTCTTGGTTGGGTGACCTCTAGCCCCATCCAGCATTCTTGGTCTCTTACCGACACCACCCCTTACTACCGACTTACCCCTCTGTGTTGGGAACATTGAGGGCCTGGCTTACCTACCACAGGACAGCCAAGATCTGGGTGAAGGGGTTGGGCAGTTGGTTTTTCAGAACCTGAGAGTGCAAGGGACATGCTGCTGTCCTCTTTGAGGTGTTCCCATTTTCTCTCACACCCTTGGGATGTCGACTTTGAAGGCTTAGTGGCATGCAAACCAAGCATTCCTTGCATGCTGTGGCCTGTCAGCAATCCCTTCCCTCTCTACAGTTCCAGATGCAGCCATGTCTGTGGTCACCCAGGTAGTGGTGCAGCAGTGGATACTGACACCCTACTGCCCCAGAGGAGACGTGCATACCCTTACTCACTCTATCATTCGCCCCCTGGCCTGGCCTGCAATATCCCAGGCCCACTCTTGAATCTGAGTTACTGTGAGTGGCAGCTCTGCTGCTGCACTGATGGGCCAGAATGTTTAAAGCCTTTGTGACCTCTCAGTCTAGCCTGTGTACCAGCTCCTCCCCCACCCTTTCTAGACTCTGGTGAAGCCCATCCATTGTGTATTGACTTTCCCCTGCCACAGAATGCCTTTATTTGTTATGAATCAAAACCTTATTCCCTGCATCCAACTGTTAGTCAAACATTTGCCTATCTAATCTCCTACTACCTCACTGGCTCTGTTTGTTACACTAGTACTACACTGGAGAATATCGCTTTGAAGGTGCTGTTCCTAAGGGTCCTGGAAAATTCCCTAAATCAATCCTGCAGATGATCTGTTTTCCCTTTGCCAACATCCTTGGTGCTAGCATGTACTTTACTACCGCAGTTGGTTTATTGTCCCTTCATACATGAGCTTATCCACTCTGTCATTGATGTCTGCTATCTATGCACCTGGTAGGCAAATAACAAAGCAGTGCACATGACTCTGGTGTCCTGGCACTCCACCCACCTTGCTGACATAGATCACACTCGACTCCCCCATCACCATTACCTTCCTGCTACCGTGCCTTTTTGTCTTCTTCCCCTGTCCCTCCTGCACTGTGGGAAAGCCTGACCTCAGGCTCCCAGTAATAGCCCCACCACTCTGATGTGAAGTCACCAATTGCTGTAATCGGTTTCCAATGGCCACT